>CM033327.1:15288946-16600713 GCA_019359835.1 Pharus latifolius | reverse complement strand
CTCACATCACTCATGGCCGAACCTTGGCCTTCCAGTTTCCACGCGAGAAACCAGATCGTCAAACCATGCAGGGAACTGCTAATACCAAAAAGCTACTGAGTTGTGCCTGTCCCATACCAGGCAAGTGGTTGGTACGTTTACAATTCGTATAGAGACACAGCACAAGGTTCTTGTCCTTATGAACCAATAGTGAGGAACATTCACATACCCTGGTGCGCACCGCACCCTCTCCATACAATCCAATCATCACTACTGATCCCTTTTATCAGTTTTCTTGTCAAAACGGTTTTCATTATAACTTCTCATGCATTTGACCATTTCAAGTTTAATGTGGATATTCAATATATGAGTCCTAGGGTGACAAAAGCATACATAAGAAGGTTCAATAACAAAAAGGGTTTCATGATTCATTAGGGAATATCTACTCATGTCATTCAAACATAACTTGTATTTCAACTAAACATGCATAGTATGAAACAGTGAATATACTTCATATGAAAATATTGGGTGAGACATGATCAAAGGAATGAGGCTTGCCTTGCAACGTGGGGTCTAAAAATTCAGACGGATCTTCAAAGACTTCTTCCGTTCCTTCCGCTTCTGACTCTGCGGCAATCAGACAACACACAAACACATACCACATAAGCATACTGAAAATAGTTTCTATAGAAAGTATTAAGTAAATAAGTCATGCATGCAGGGGAAAAAGTTAGGGCAAGGTCACAAGGGCTCTGGTCGAAGAAACGGCTAAAAAAGATTGAACGTCGAAGGGTCGACATTCAGTTTATGGCTTTGACATAACTGGAAACTAGTCTTGGGATGGTTTTCTGGAGAAGTGATAGTAGAGAAAGTTGTAGAACACAACTCCAGGAATCTAAAGGACAAGGTGGCACTTCAATTGCTCAACCAGAAGGGGTCAAACAAGGCTAATGCCAGTGGCTGACATGCACTGACATAGGGCTGGACATGGCCAGAAACTAGGGCATGGCTTAACTTTTGATCCAGGGCTCCAAATGATGCACCACTTTGTCTGGGGGGTAGGCATTACTAACAGGAACAATATACTCAACAGGCACAAGGGCTGAAAGTGGCCGGAGGGTGGCCAAATCCGGCGATGAACCACGGTGGCCTGGACATGAACTGAGCTACTGGACAGTAATCTTGGCATAGGCATAACTCACAATCTAGGCAGATCCAGGTGTCGAGCTAGTGGACAATATTGCTCAGGGTACTGGAATCTATCTAAGGGACAAGGTTTCAGGTGCTGGATCGGCCGGGAACAAATTCCGGCGACCGGCGCTGGAGAAGACGACACTGGAGCTTGGGTATTTTTGATACAGGGCGAAAGAGCTCAATTCCAAGCTTGGGGATGGTCTCTAGGGCACAACAAAGCTACTGGGGAGGTTAATTTCATTGGATATCGGCCGGAGAAGCTTGGCGCCGAAGTCCGGTGAACGGCCGAGGTTCAAATTTGGGATTTCTTCGATTTGAGCTTAATTGGGGATTCTGGTTCTACAGGCTTGCTCTACTAGGCTTACTGATCAACTTCTTCTACAGGATTGAGGGTTAATTTGGGCTGGATCGAACGGCATTGGGGGAACAGGGCAAATCGGGAATCCGGCGATCACCGGCGATGGGGATCGATCTGGTGCAATTGGTTGCTATGACACAGAGAGGGGAACGAGGGGAACTCACTGGTGAACCTGGATTGAAGAGAGGGGCTGTGGAAAGGGCTGGCACCGTGAGCTCACTCACTGGCTTGCCGGAGAAGAAAGCGAAAACGGCGAGAAACTGGAAATTTGGCTAAGTCCTGAGCTTGTGCTTCTTCACAGCGCTGAGGGGGGGGGGGTTTAAATAGGCACGGGGACGGAGCTTGCGAGGGAAACGCGACAGCTGTTGCTTGCGCCGGGGAGAAAATTGTCGGGCGCAGGCGCAACGACGGCGACGGCGACGTGATTTGCTTCAGGCGGTGCTGCAGCTTTGCCGGTTGCCTTGGGACTTCGCCTGGAACGGCGCAGATGCGGAGGCAACAGCAAGGCTCCGGCGATGACACGTACACGCATGCAACTGCCACGGCAACGAGAGCGCGCGCGAAAACAAAGCTCGGGAGCGCGGCCGTTTAACCGCTGGGCAAGGCGATGCCACGGTGGCTAGCACGTGCGCGGGAGGTGGTTCAGCTGTTCACAATACAGGCGACAAGAGATGGTGGCCGGCGGCGAGCAAACGTGGCGAGAACGCGGCGCGGCAACGGTGGCTCGGGCACTGGTCGAAAGCAACGACCAGGGCTGGTCGAAATGGCCTGAAAAGAATGTTTGGGCCGATTTGAAATTTCTAAAACTTGTTCCAGGGGCTGTTCTGTGAGGATAATTTGAATAGGAAATGGACCTGTTTGCAAATCTGGAGATCTGAGGGTCCGATCTGAAATCTGATTTCGCAGCTAAGTTGCAAAAGATTTTTAGAACTTGTCTGGCCAAAGTTTGGTAAGATCGGGCAAGATCTGAAGGGTTTCGACAAAATTGGGGAAAACAGTTTCGGGTAATTAGGGTAATTAGGGTTTTAAAAAAGGTAAGGCTTGAAACTCAGCTTTAGGGTGATATTTTGGAGATGGTCCTGAAGGGAAAAATGTTCTGAACAGCATTTAGAAGGGAATGGCTGAAGCAGATTAGGTTTTGGGGTCCGGATGTGGATTTTGGCTATTTTAGGGTTTAGCAAAACAGGGGTGTTACAAATCTACCCACCTTAGAAACAATCTCGTCCTCGAGATTAGGGCAGGTCAGAGAATAGGAAGGGAAATTCTCGTCGGAGATCTTCTTCTTTTTCCCAAGTTGACTCCTCCTCTGAGATTGTTCCATTGGACTCTGCAGAATCGGAGGGTTCTTGACTTCAGCACTTTCTCTCTGGTTTCCAGAATTCTAATATGGTATTCTTGACAAGATAAGTCTGGTTGAATCTCATTCTCTGTAGGAGATATCTGTTCTGTTGGTTTTCTCAAGCATTTCTTCAGCTGAGATACATGAAACACGTCATGAATTCCGCTCAGTTCTGGTGGCAATTCCAACTTGTATGCCATTTCACCTCGCTTTTCCAGAATTCGATATGGTCCCACATATCTAGGTTTTAACTTTCCCTTCATCTGGAATCTTCGAACTCCTTTGTATGGCATAACCTTGAGATACACATAATCGCCCTCTTCAAAAGATAGCTCTCTTCTACGGTTATCCGCATAGCTTTTCTGTCTAGATTGAGCTGTTTTCAGTTTTTCTTGTATGATCCTGACGTGGGCTGTGGCTTCTTCTACTAGTTGGGGTCCTAGATGTTGCTTTTGACCAATTTCTGTCCAATACAGAGGCGTGCGGCATCTTCTTCCATATAGGGCTTCATATGGTGCCATTTGCAGGCTTGCTTGGAAACTGTTGTTGTAGGTGAATTCTGCGTAAGGTAGAAATAACTCCCAAGAATCTCCATAGTCCAAAACACAAGCCCTCAACATATCTTCCAAAATTTGGTTTACCCTTTCAGTCTGACCTCCAGTTTGAGGGTGGTAAGCGGTACTGAACTTTAACTTTGTGCCCAGGGCTTTCTGCAACTCTTGCCAAAATCTTGAAACGAACTGGGCTCCTCTATCGGAAACGATAGCCTTCGGCACTCCGTGCAAGACAACTATTCTGTTGAGATACAGCTCTGCTAAGTCCTTAGCTGAAATCTGATTTCGCAGCTAAGTTGCAAAAGATTTTTAGAACTTGTCTGGCCAAAGTTTGGTAAGATCGGGCATGATCTGAAGGGTTTCGACAAAATTGGGGAAAACAGTTTAGGGTAATTAGGGTAATTAGGGTTTTAAAAAAGGTAAGGCTTGAAACTCAGTTTTAGGGTGATATTTTGGAGATGGTCCCGAAGGGAAAAATGTTCTGAACAGCATTTAGAAGGGAATGGCTGAAGCAGATTAGGTTTTGGGGTCCGGATGTGGATTTGGCTATTTTAGGGTTTAGCAAAACAGGGGTGTTACATCCCGGGGGCCAAAAAGGCGGCGCCCGGGGAGGCGCCAAAGGCCGCGTCCCCGGGCGAATGGCGGCGCCCGGGACGGCACCGGAGGCCAGGTCCCGGGGGCCAAATGGTGGCGCCCGGGACGGCACCAGAGGCCACGTCCCCGGGCCAATGGCGGTGCCCGGGACGGCACCGGAGGCCATGTCCCCGGGCGATTGTGACGCAACTTACCTGGACTTAGTGCCGCGGAAATTTCCCCCAACAAAGTCCTTCTGCAAAGCGCTCTATCTTCTTCTCCTCGGTATCGACGTCTCTGGGTGCATATCGAGCTAGATGGGTGAATTGGTGTAGATACTCTGTGACTGTCTTGTTTCCTTGGATCAAATTGCAGAATTCCCGGTGCTTAGCTGCCATGACACCGGTAGGTATGTGAACTTTCCGAAATTGTTCCTTAAACTCCCTCCAAGAAATGTTGTCTCTGTCCAGGTGAGCTTCTGGGTAATTCATCCACCATGCTGCTGCAACTCCTGCTAACTGATGAGATCCGAATAAAACCTTTTCTCTGTCACCACATCGAATTGTATCTAGTTTCCTCTCTATGTCCCTTAACCAATCATCGGCAACCATGGGATCAGTCGTACTAGAGAAAGTTGGTGGACGGGTTTTCTGGAAATCTGTTCATCTTGCTCCTACCGTAGTTCCTTCTGTGGCTCCAGTAGGCAATTTTTGAACTATCTGAGCTAGCAACTGGGTGTGGGCTATCTGGTCTTCCTATCGGTTCTTCTCCATTGATAGAAGAATTTCTTGCAAACTGGGTTGCTCATTCTGGGGAGGATTGGAACTCTGGGATCCTTGCTGAAACAAAGGTTCTCTTGCTATAGGATCTTCCTCTTACGGAGTCGGGGTCCTTAGTCAAACTTATGCAGAATTTGTGAGTTGTGAGACCTTTCAGGGTGTCCCTCCGGAAAGGGATGATGAACCAAAGTTAACTGAAGCACAGAGAGATTTAGACAGGTTCGGGCCCTCGATGGTGGGAGTAACAGCCCTACGTCCTATTAAGATTTACTATGTGTAAGAAAAAGAGTTACAAAACTAGAGAAAGGATCCTCACAGGCGAGGATCTTCCCTGTGTGTTTATACAAGACAAAGCCAAGAAGACTTATGAAAGCTAATTGACTTAAACTAATGTCTTATGTTGGTCTTCTAATCTCTCTTCCCTGTCCGATGCATTGGCTTATCCTTTTATATTGGTCGAAAAGGTGCCAAGGTATAACGGCTTCAAACAATTGCTCGGGTGCAGTTTTGGTAACTGCCTTTAACCTCCATGCAGGCTTAACACATGTAATTAAGGAATAACTGCACGTATTAACCTCCTGATGGTTGTCCCTATTCGTGGAGGAATCTTCTGGATATTCGAGATATGCTTGTTGTAGGGACTAAGCTGTGGGACCCTCATTTGAGGATTCCAGTGGCAATCGCCCAGGTGGATTGCACTCAGAAAAGGCACATTGCAGCTCACAACAACAAGATGCATTATATAAAATGCGAGTAATTAAAAACAAGTGCTGATCACAAGGACCAACATTACAATAACTTAGCGCCGAAATGACGCACTTAATTGTTAATACAAATTACGGAGTTTTCGACACAAAGGTCAGCACAAAATAAAACAGCAACGATAAACCAAAGGACTTCTTCAGTCTTCTTTCTCTGCAGCGGCGGTATTGCTTGGGCCTTCTCCACATCGAACTCCACCTTGGTGCATAACCCTTTAACCAGATGGGTCCTCAGTTTCTTCTTCTTGTTCCACATTGGGTTCAAGACCATAAGATTCAGGGTCGGCGAATACTTCCTCTAAATTTGTTTGTAAAAGCAAGGGTGAGCACATCGTCCACATGGTGCTCAACAAGTCCCAAGTAACAATGCATGTATATATAGATGAGGGGGAAATTTCTCAAAGAACAGCTCTTTGGCTCTGTACATAAACATATAATAGATTTTCACATGCAGCTTTAAAGAAAGGTCTTTATTTCCGAAAGCGGGGCTTTTGAAATCCTAAGCTAGATTTTCAGAAATGTTGTGTGTGGCGGTCTTTCATGAGTCACCACTTTACTCAGATTTTGTGAAAAACTTCCAAAAGCTACTTGTGCTGCATCGACGTGAATAGAATTCACAGCGTGCAGACTCCATGACCTGGGAGCTCAGAGTATCCGATACTTTTTAAACTTTGCAAAGGTGTACCACCTTAATCCACCAATCATTCGGCTTTCAAGTCGGATCAGCTTCATGCGACTTTTACGCATGTGACAAGGCCGAGATGACACAACAATTTACAGTCCTAGTATTAACTATTTCCCTACCCGGTAAATAGACAGTTAAGTCTCAAGTACCGTTGTGGGTCCTCCCCACTGCCTTACTTCCCAGCCTGGGCCTATGTTCTCGCAAGACACATAGCCTCCCTTGATTACAGTCGCGCACGACTTAATCTGGCTTAGGGCGTCTTCGTTCTTTCCACCTTTTCCTCTCATGATTTTTCTGAACTCACATCACTCGTGGCCTTCTGCGGCCCACCAGTCCTCACAAGAAATTGGACCGACAACCATTGCAGGGAAAAGCTAACACTAAAGAAAGCTACTAAGTTGCGCCCGTCCCATAAACAGGCTGGTGGTTGGTACGTTTTTCATGCCGCATAGAAGCACAACACAAGGTTCTAGTCCTTATGAATCTTTAGTGAGGAGTCTTTCACATTCCCAGTGCGCACACAGCACCATCCAATCAAACCATCCTCACTATCGATTCCAATCACATTTTCTTTCACAAAAAGGGGTTTTGAACATGCTTTTCTCATATGTGACCATTCAACATTTGTCATATAATCTTTAAGCATAGCATAGCCTAAGCATGATAATCTAGGGTAACAAGGGTGCAGGGATATTCAATATCAAAAGGGGCTTTACAATCATTTAGGTCATATCTAGTCATTTTATTGAAACATAATTCTTATTTGAATCTAAGGCATGCATATACTGGAAAACAGTTAACATACTTCATTTCAAAATAGCAGGTGAGATATGATCAAGGGTTTGAGACTTGCCTTGCAGTGACGGGTCTAGCTGCTCAAATGAATCTTCAGGGATCTCCTCTGCTCCTTCAACGTCTGGTTCCACGACGGGTACAAACAACACATACACATTATATAAGCATACAAGCACTAGAAAATAATACGTAAATACATCATGCATGCAGGGGAAATGGTTTAGACAAGGTCACTTGACATTGGTTGAAGAGATGGGTTCAAAGGGCTTGAATGTCGAAGGGCTGACATTCGACTCATGGCTTGACATTGCCCTAAATCGGTTCTAGGTTTGTTTTCTGGAGATGTGATAGTAGGGAATGTTGTAGAACATGGCTCAAAAGGCTTAGTGGATAAAGTGGCATTTCAATTGCTCAAAAGAAACAAGTCCAAATCATCCAATGCCACAGGTGGACATGCACTGACATAGTGTTAGACATGGCCAGAAACTAGGGCATTGCATAACTTTTGACTCAGGACTCCAATTGATGCACAACTTTGTCTGGGGTTTAGGCATTGACAACAGCTACAAAACTCTCAACAGGCTCAAGGGCTGAAAGTGGCCGGAGGGTGGCCAAATGCGGTGAGCAAACACGGTGGCCTGGACATGAACTGAGCCACTGGACAGCAACCTTGGCATGGCTATAACTTTTGATTCAGGTCGATTTAGAGGTCAAGCTAGTAGACAAAATTGCTCAGGGGGTTGAGATCTATCTAAATGACAAGGTCTCATCGGCTGGTTTGGCCGGAAAATGAACTCCGGCGATCGGGGCCGAAGACGAAGGCACCGATTTGGGGGTTTTCGTTCCAGGGCGTTTGAACTCAATTCAACGCTCGGGAAGCATCTAGGGGCTGTCACAAGGCTATTGGTGCACTCAATTTTGCCAGAGATCGGCTGGAGAAGCACAGCGGTGTGCTCCGGTGAACTACCGAGGCTCGAACATGGAAATCCGGCGCTCGGGGCAAAATTGGCGAATCCAAGCTTGCAGGTTTGTTCCTCCTAGCTCACTGATCAATATCCTCTACAGGCACGAGGATCAATTTGGCTTGAATCGCTCGGCATTGCGGGAACAGGGGATTTCGGTTTTCCGGTGATTGCCGGCGTTGAGGTGCGCCGGGGACCAATTGATGGCTATGAAACGTACAGGGGAATGAAAGGAGCTTACTGGTGGCGTTGGTTTGGAGGGGGAAGCTTCGGGCGAAGCTGGCACCGTGAGCTCCAGAAACTGCTCGCCGGAGAAGATGAGCTTCGCGGCGGCGCTGAGGGCTCGGTTGCTCTCTGGTGCTAAGACTAAGGCAAGGAAGCTGTGGGGTGGTGTGAGGCAATGCTGGGCAAGGGAGGGGGGTTTATATAGCCGTGGATGAGGCTCTCGGGAGCAGCAGCAATCGCCGGGGAAGATCTTCCTTCTGGCGCTGGGGCGGTCATCGATGCACTTTGGGACACGGCGGGGCTCTGCCAGAGACGGTGAATCGCGGGATATCAGGATTCGGTCAGGGTGGTGGCGATGATCTACGGGATGGTGGCCAAATGGCGTAAAGCTCCTGGCAGCAGCAGCAGCAGCAGCCGCACGCGCGCGCGGGGAAGAAGGTGGCACGGTGGGGCTTGAGCGCTCCACGGTGGCGGTACAGCTGTGCACGGCTGGTGGCTATGTGGCCGTGAGGTGGCAGCGCGGCGAACCTCGCCGGCGACGAGTTCAACAGCGCGGCAATTTGGCGGTTGCTGGTTGAAAACTTCACAGGGACCTGGTTGTAAACTTTGGACCTATTTGCAACGATTTGGACTGATCTGTGAAGGTTTTGGCTCGGGAGTTTGGGCCTATTTGCAATTCTGAAGATCTGAAGGGCTGATTTGAATTTTGATTTTGCAGATGAGTGCTACTAAATGTCTTGGACTCATCCAGCAGGAAAAATGATGAGATCCGATAACATCTGGCGGTTTTGACAAAATTCGAAAACAGGGTAATTAGGGTAATTAGGGTTTGAACTTTTGTCGAGGCTGGAACTAGGGTTTTGGTCGAGATTCTGGGATTCTTCCAGAAGGGAAAAATGTTCAGAAAAATGAAAGAAAGGTTATCACTTGATCAGATTTGGATTTTGAGGTGATCTGGGACTTTTAGCCTTTTTGGGTTTCCTGAAACTTCTGAAAAGGACTAAATTGAAACACCTTTGGACTGAAATGTGAAAACGATCTGGTCAATGAAGTTTAGCAGCCAACTTTTTAGGTTAAGGTAGTGGCATACCCAAGATCAAGATAGGGTTAAAACATCAGGGTTTCCAAAGAAGTTGTGCTGATTCGCAAGCAGAAAAGATAATAAAAAACTGGGGTGTTACAACCTACCCTCCTTAGGAATAATCTCGTCCTCGAGATTCCGAACAGTCTGAGAATAGGTAAGGAAAATTCTGACGCAGCTCTTCTTCTCTTTCCCAAGTTGATTCTTCTTCGGTGTGGTTGTTCCATTGGATTCTGCAAAATTTTATGGTCCTTGACTTCAATCTCCTTTCACTGACTTCTAACACCTTGACTGGATATTCCTGGTATGTCAGATCCGGTTGAACCTCCATTTCTGTGGGAGACACTTGCTCCGTTGGTTTTCTCAGGCATTTCCTCAGTTGGGATACGTGAAAGACATCATGGACTCCTGCTAACTCAGGCGGTAGCTCTAGTTTGTATGCTACTTCTCCTCGTCTTTCCAAAACCTTGTATGGTCCTACATATCTTGGGCTCAATTTTCCCTTCATCTGGAATCGTCGAACTCCTTTGTAGGGTATTACTTTGAGATATACGTGATCGCCTATCTCGAAGGATAGTTCTCTCCTTCTTCTGTCGGCGTAACTCTTTTGTCGAGACTGGGCCGTTTTCAATCTCTCTTGTATGATCCTCACATGAGCCGTGGCATCTTCCACTAATTGCGGTCCAAGGAATTGCTTCTGTCCCACTTCGGTCCAATATAGCGGCGTACGGCACTTCCTTCCATAAAGTGCTTCGTAAGGGGCCATTTGTAGACTCACTTGATAGCTATTGTTGTAGGTAAATTCTGCGTATGGTAGAAATTGTTCCCAAGAATTTCCATAGTCCAAAGCACAAGCTCTCAACATATCTTCTAAAATTTGGTTCACTCTTTCTGTTTGACCTCCAGTTTGCGGGTGGTAAGCTGTACTGAACTTCAACTTCGTTCCTAGGGATTTCTGTAATTCTTCCCAAAATCTTGATACAAATTGTGCTCCTCTGTATGAGATGATTGTTTTTGGTACTCCATGTAGCGTGACAATCCTGGTAAGATACAGCTCTGCCAGCTTTTGCGTTGTGTACTGCGTCTTTACTGGTAGAAAATGAGCTACTTTCGTCAATCTATCGACTATGACCCATATAGAATCGTATCCCTGTTGGGTTCTTGGTAAACCAACTATGAAATCCATTCCAATCTTATCCCATTTCCATTCCGGGGTTGGTAGGGGTTGCAGCGGTCCTGCAGGTTTCTGATGTTCTGCTTTCACTCTTTGACAGGTATCACAAGAAGCTATAAATTCGGCAATCTCCTTCTTCATTCCTTTCCACCAAAACCGATCCTTTAGATCTTGATACATATTTGTACTACCTGGGTGAATAGAGTACGGGGTACAATGGGCTTCTTGTAGTATCATGTTCTTGATTTCCTTGTCTTCTGGAACACAGATTCGGTCATGATACCACAAAATTCCTTCTTTGTCCTCACGAAGGTTAATCACATTCTCGTGTTTCATGTCTTCTTTCATCTTCTGAATACTCTGGTCCACTTCCTGAGCTTTTCGGATTTGGTCCTTCAGCTCGCATTTCACTGCCAATGCGGCGACGGTTCCTTGTTCAACGAACTCTAAACTCAACTTCTCGAAGTCTCCAAGCAATTGGGGTGGTATTCCTAAGATCTTTGCTTGATTGCAGTAGGATTTTCTGCTCAAGGCATCGGCTACTACATTCACTTTTCCAGGGTGGTAGTGTATTCCAAGGTCATAATCTTTAATCAGCTCTAACCATCTTCGCTGTCTCATGTTCAAGTCCTGTTGGGTGAAGATGTATTTCAAACTCTTGTGGTCCGTGTAGATTTCACATCTATTTCCAAGTAGATAGTGTCGCCAAATCTTTAACGCATGAACGACGGCGGCTAACTCCAAGTCGTGAGTTGGATAATTCTCCTCATGTGGTCGCAATTGTCTCGATGCATAAGCTACGACTCTTCCTTCTTGCATAAGGACACAACCTAGTCCTTGCTTTGACGCATCGCAGTAGACTTCAAAATCCTTTTTGTTATCCGGTAACGTAAGGACAGGTGCGGTTGTTAATATCTTCTTCAACTCCTCAAAGCTCTTTTCACATCCTTCTGTCCAGTCGAATAAAACATCTTTCTTTAGTAGTCTGGTGAGTGGCTTTGTAATCTTGGAGAATCCTTTGACAAATCTCCGGTAATATCCGGCTAATCCTAGGAAACTTCTTACTTCAGTCACTGTCTCCGGTTGTTCCCATTCCATGATAGCCTGAATTTTTGACGGATCCATTGAGATTCCTTTTCCAGAGATAATGTGGCCTAAGAATGAAATTTCTTTTAACCAAAAGGCACACTTATCGAATTTGGCATACAGTCGATGTTCCACTAATTTTTCCAACACCATCCTAAGATGTTGTGCGTGCTTTTCCTCTGACTCTGAAAAAATGAGGATGTCGTCGACAAACACAATGACAAACTTGTCTAGAAATTCCATGAGAACCTTGTTCATCAAATTCATGAACACTGCTGGCGCATTTGTTAAACCAAATGGCACTACAGTAAACTCATGCAATCCATATCTTGTTATGAATGCAGTTTTCGGGATATCTTGTTCTCGAATCTTCAGCTGGTGATATCCAGACCTCAGGTCGATCCTTGAGAATATCTTTGCTCCTCTTAGTTGATCAAAGAGATCGTCGATCCTTGGTAAAGGGTACTTGTTCTTGATCGTCATATCGTTTAGCTTCCTGTAGTCGACACAAAGTCGTACACTGCCATCTTTCTTCTTAGCGAAAAGCACCGGGGCTCCCCAAGGTGAGGAACTTGTTCTAACAAATCCCTTTCTTTCCAATTCTTCCACTTGCTTTCTTAATTCTTCTTGTTCTTCACTTGTCATACGTGCAAGCTTTCTTGCATAAGGGGCAGATCCGGGTTTTAATTCGATTGAGAATTCAATGTCCCGATCTGGTGGCATTCCGGGAAGCTCTTCAGGAAAAACTTCTGGATATTCATTCACTATTGGAACTCCCTCAAATGGAATTCCTTCCAAGCTGTTCAAACTATTCACTCGGTTGTTCACTATTGATCTCTCTGCGTGGAGTGTGACTTGTTTTCCTTCAGCATTCGTCAGGGTTATTGCCTTCTTTTCACAGTCCATCTGACCTTTATGCTTGGCTAACCAATCCATTCTGAGAATGACGTCTAGTCCTTGAAGGTCCAAAACTAGCAGGTTTGCTAGGAATCCTAGATTGCCAATACTAAAGGCGATATTTCTACAGATAGAGTTGACAGGCATTCGAGCTCCAGGGGATTGAATTAAAATAGGGAACTCTAATGCAGATACTGGCAACTTATTTCTGAGCACGAAGGGTCTTGACACAAATGAATGAGTAGCACCAGGGTCAAATAATGCAACTGAAAGTTCAGAGTGGATAAAGATCCTACCGATTACGACATCTGATGCTTCTCCTGCTTCAACGGCGGATGCATAGTTAAGTCTTCCGCGACCTGTAGCAGGTACTCCTCTTCCTCGGCCATTTTGAAACCTTCCTCCTCTGGAGGGTGGAGCATTCCTGGTGAAGCCTTGGGCTGGAACAGAGGGTCTTGCAGCTTGCATACGAGCGACATTGGATGGAAGGTGTTGCAGTGGACACGTGTTCCTACGATGTCCCTTCCTTCCGCAGTGAAAGCACTCCTCGTTCTTAAGGGGGCAATCCTTCAAGAGGTGATTTCCTCTACATCCAGTACATTGGGCTATCGCAGTAGGTGCAGGCCTTTGGGGTCTCTGAGGTGGTCTGAAGGCTGGTCGGAAAGTTGGCATCGGTCTCCCACGACTAGCACCTCCTTGGTAAGAGTTGGGCAAAGCCTTCCTCTTTCGGTCTTCTTCAATTATTCCTCTTTTCTCCTCCATCTTAAGTAGTCGGTTTATTAGGACGTGGAAGTCTGTGAACTCGTGGGATGACAGTTGGTATTGCAGGGAATTCTGTAGTCCTTCACAAAACCTATCAATTTTCCTTTCCTCTGTCGCTATATCTTCAGGTGCGTATCTTGCCAGCTGAATAAATTCATGCAGGTATTGTTTCACGGTCTTACTCCCTTGTCGCAGATTTACGAATTCTCGGCGCTTTGCTTGGACAACGCCTTTCGGGACGTGGTATCTACGGAATTCCTCCTTGAATTCATTCCAGGTGATCGAATCTCTGTTGGTGTGCATGGTTTGGTAATTCTCCCACCAAGCAGCAGCAGGTCCAGCCAATTGGTTCGATCCGTACAAGAGCTTTTCTTCATCACTGCATCTGACGGTATTCAACTTTCTTTCCACATCTCGGAGCCAGTCGTCTGCCACGATGGGGTCTTCTGTGCTTGAGAAAGTTGGGGGTCGCGTCTTTTGAAAATCAGTTAACTTTGCGCCCATCACGGGTCCTTCAGTTTGTCCGGATGCAATATGTTGCATCAGCTGTCCCAAGATTTGGTTCTGCACAGCCGCTGACTCTTGCCGATTGCGCTCCATCCATAGCAGCACATCGTTGATGTCACCTCCCTGTGGCATCGTCGAAGATCCTGGTCTATCGGGGTCTGTGCGGCCTCTTGCTCCGGGTGTAGCTCTTGTATTGTTGGGGTTTTCCTCTAGCCCTCCTTCCTGGGGTCTCGCACGTGTGTTAACCATCCTACTCAAACAGGAGGTTAAGAATAGAAACATCGATTCGGAAAGAATCGTTCACAGGGATGCTAGCAGAATGCTGGCATTAACTCAAAAAGTAAGAATAAGGATATGCAAAATGACTTTTTCATAAACCAATTTTTCAAAAGATACAAAGCTTCTAGCCTCATTGGCTTACAGAGCTCCTCTAGCAACCAGCATACATCAATCATACTAAAACAACTACTACAACAAAAGGAAATCTAGCGTCTGCTGGGCTAGGCACAAAAGGTCGAAAGTCTGCAGTCACTCCTCAGCATCATCAGAAGAATCACAAGGCTCAACCTCCTCGGGATCCTCCTCCTCATCGTCATCAGCATCCATCGGGTCATCTTCGTTGTCGTCGTTGATGTTGACAATCTCCTTCCCTTTTCCCTCAGGGGTCTTCTCCTTCTGTGTGGTGCAAGGAAGCTCGATTGCTTGACCGTTGATGACTATGCCACGCGACGCAGGCATGAAACCACCGAGATACTCCTTCGGGTTTCCTACCTTCTTGCGAGCGGTGATCCTCAACTTTGGGCGACTCTTCTTGGTTACCGACTCTGCAGCTTCAAGGTCCTTTTCTCCACTTGATTCAGCCATTTCTTGAATTTGTCTTTCTTTTTCTCGGAGGCTTGCACGAGCCCTAATAAGCATGCCCTCAAGGTAGTGGCGATCATCGCGAACACGCTCGTAGTCTCGAAACAGGCGGGTGTATGCAATCTCCGAAGCGCGAACGACGTCTCGAGTCTTCGTCAGGATAGCGTTCTCCTGGTCGCTGGACGGAAGAACAACTCGGTACTCCGATCCGGGGACCTGGTAAGGTACGAAGCGGTAAGGGGAATCAGAAAGGTAGTCGCTGTACATCTGCCGGACGGAACCTACAGCACGACGGGCAGCGTCCAAGATAGCATCCTCCTCTTCTTCTCTACGGGCTTGGCGTCTAACTGAGCCTCTCCCATGCTCGGGGATCTCGTAGACAATCACCGAGGCCCGACAACCTATGGGTCGTCCATTTATCTCATCTTGCCAGACGGAATATACCGGTCTCTGACTGTCCCGTGCTCCAAGGAATTGCAGCATCATCCACAACAACAGTGCCCACGATCCGAGCTCGTCTCCATGAAGGTATCTCCTATCGAAAGCCATCTGAAGACAGAACAAAAGGCATCTATAAGAGAAGTCCAAAATCTTTTTCCAAAGATCAAAATAACATTTTTCTTAAGGAAAATAGGTTTTCGTAAACAAATTTTGACAAAGAACTAGCGAACTTTTCTTCTAGGGACGCCAAATTCTATCTAAGGGTTACGACCTACAGTTGAGTCTTCTGCTCTGATACCAAGTTCTGTGGGACCCTCATTTGAGGATTCCAGTGGCAATCGCCCAGGTGGATTGCACTCAGAAAAGGCACATTGCAGCTCACAACAACAAGATGCATTATATAAAAATGCGAGTAATTAAAAACAAGTGCTGATCACAAGGACCAACATTACAATAACTTAGCGCCGAAATGACGCACTTAATTGTTAATACAAATTAAGGAGTTTTCGACACAAAGGTCGGCACAAAATAAAACAGCAACGATAAACCAAAGGACTTCTTTAGTCTTCTTTCTCTGCAGCGGCGGTATTGCTTGGGCCTTCTCCACATCGAACTCCACCTTGGTGCATAACCCTTTAACCAGATGGGTCCTCAGTTTCTTCTTCTTGTTCCACATTGGGTTCAAGACCATAAGATTCAGGGTCGGCGAATCCTTCCTCTAAATTTGTTTGTAAAAGCAAGGGTGAGCACATCATCCACATGGTGCTCAACAAGTCCCAAGTAACAATGCATGTATATATAGATGAGGGGGAAATTTCTCAAAGAACAGCTCTTTGGCTCTGTACATAAACATATAATAGATTTTCACATGCAGCTTTAAAGAAAGGTCTTTATTTCCGAAAGCGGGGCTTTTGAAATCCTAAGCTAGATTTTCAGAAATGTTGTGTGTGGCGGTCTTTCATGAGTCACCACTTTACTCAGATTTTGTGAAAAACTTCCAAAAGCTACTTGTGCTGCATCGACGTGAATAGAATTCACAGCGCGCAGACTCCATGACCTGGGAGCTCAGAGTATCCGATACTTTTTAAACTTTGCAAAGGTGTACCACCTTAATCCACCAATCATTCGGCTTTCAAGTCGGATCAGCTTCATGCGACTTTTACGCATGTGACAAGGCCGAGATGACACAACAATTTACAGTCCTAGTATTAACTATTTCCCTGCCCGGTAAATAGACAGTTAAGTCTCAAGTACCGTTGTGGGTCCTCCCCACTGCCTTACTTCCCAGCCTGGGCCTATGTTCTCGCAAAACACATAGCCTCTCTTGATTACAGTCGCGCACGACTTAATCTGGCTTAGGGCGTCTTCCTTCTTTCCACCTTTTCCTCTCATGATTTTTCTGAACTCACATCACTCGTGGCCTTCTGCGGCCCACCAGTCCTCGCAAGAAACTGGACCAACAACCATTGCAGGGAAAAGCTAACACTAAAGAAAGCTACTAAGTTGCGCCCGTCCCATAAACAGGCAGGTGGTTGGTACGTTTTTCATGCCGCATAGAAGCACAACACAAGGTTCTAGTCCTTATGAATCTTTAGTGAGGAGTCTTTCACATTCCTAGTGCGCACACAGCACCATCCAATCAAACCATCCTCACTATCGATTCCAATCACATTTTCTTTCACAAAAAGGGGTTTTGAACATGCTTTTCTCATATGTGACCATTCAACATTTGTCATATAATCTTTAAGCATAGCATAGCCTAAGCATGATAATCTAGGGTAACAAGGGTGCAGGGATATTCAATGTCAAAAGGGGCTTTACAATCATTTAGGTCATATCTAGTCATTTTATTGAAACATAATTCTTATTTGAATCTAAGGCATGCATATACTGGAAAACAGTTAACATACTTCATTTCAAAATAGCAGGTGAGACATGATCAAGGGTTTGAGACTTGCCTTGCAGTGACGGGTCTAGCTGCTCAAATGAATCTTCAGGGATCTCCTCTGCTCCTTCAACGTCTGGTTCCACGATGGGTACAAACAACACATACACATTATATAAGCATACAAGCACTAGAAAATAATACGTAAATACATCATGCATGCAGGGGAAATGGTTTAGACAAGGTCACTTGACATTGGTTGAAGAGATGGGTTCAAAGGGCTTGAATGTCGAAGGGCTGACATTCGACTCATGGCTTGACATTGCCCTAAATCGGTTCTAGGTTTGTTTTCTGGAGATGTGATAGTAGGGAATGTTGTAGAACATGGCTCAAAAGGCTTAGTGGATAAAGTGGCATTTCAATTGCTCAAAAGAAACAGGTCCAAATCATCCAATGCCACAGGTGGACATGCACTGACATAGTGTTAGACATGGCCAGAAACTAGGGCATTGCATAACTTTTGACTCAGGACTCCAATTGATGCACAACTTTGTCTGGGGTTTAGGCATTGACAACAGCTACAAAACTCTCAACAGGTTCAAGGGCTGAAAGTGGCCGGAGGGTGGCCAAATGCGGTGAGCAAACACGGTGGCCTGGACATGAACTGAGCCACTGGACAGCAACCTTGGCATGGCTATAACTTTTGATTCAGGTCGATTTAGAGGTCAAGCTAGTAGACAAAATTGCTCAGGGGGTTGAGATCTATCTAAATGACAAGGTCTCATCGGCTGGTTTGGCCGGAAAATGAACTCCGGCGATCGGGGCCGAAGACGAAGGCACCGATTTGGGGGTTTTCGTTCCAGGGCGTTTGAACTCAATTCAACGCTCGGGAAGCATCTAGGGGCTGTCACAAGGCTATTGGTGCACTCAATTTTGCCAGAGATCGGCTGGAGAAGCACAGCGGCGTGCTCCGGTGAACTACCGAGGCTCGAACATGGAAATCCGGCGCTCGGGGCAAAATTGGCGAATCCAAGCTTGCAGGTTTGTTCCTCCTAGCTCACTGATCAATATCCTCTACAGGCACGAGGATCAATTTGGCTTGAATCGCTCGGCATTGCGGGAACAGGGGATTTCGGTTTTCCGGTGATTGCCGGCGTTGAGGTGCGCCGGGGACCAATTGATGGCTATGAAACGTACAGGGGAATGAAAGGAGCTTACTGGTGGCGTTGGTTTGGAGGGGGAAGCTTCGGGCGAAGCTGGCACCGTGAGCTCCAGAAACTGCTCGCCGGAGAAGATGAGCTTCGCGGCGGCGCTGAGGGCTCGGTTGCTCTCTGGTGCTAAGACTAAGGCAAGGAAGCTGTGGGGTGGTGTGAGGCAATGCTGGGCAAGGGAGGGGGGTTTATATAGCCGTGGATGAGGCTCTCGGGAGCAGCAGCAATCGCCGGGGAAGATCTTCCTTCTGGCGCTGGGGTGGTCATCGATGCACTTTGGGACACGGCGGGGCTCTGCCAGAGACGGTGAATCGCGGGATATCAGGATTCGGTCAGGGTGGTGGCGATGATCTACGGGATGGTGGCCAAATGGCGTAAAGCTCCTGGCAGCAGCAGTAGCAGCAGCAGCACGCGCGCGCGGGGAAGAAGGTGGCACGGTGGGGCTTGAGCGCTCCACGGTGGCGGTACAGCTGCGCACGGCTGGTGGCTATGTGGCTGTGAGGTGGCAGCGCGGCGAACCTCGCCGGCGACGAGTTCAACGGCGCGGCAATTTGGCGGTTGCTGGTTGAAAACTTCACAGGGACCTGGTTGTAAACTTTGGACCTATTTGCAACGATTTGGACTGATCTGTGAAGGTTTTGGCTCAGGAGTTTGGGCCTATTTGCAATTCTGAAGATCTGAAGGGCTGATTTGAATTCTGATTTTGCAGATGAGTGCTACTAAATGTCTTGGACTCATCCAGCAGGAAAAATGATGAGATCCGATAACATCTGGCGGTTTTGACAAAATTCGAAAACAGGGTAATTAGGGTTTGAACTTTTGTCGAGGCTGGAACTAGGGTTTTGGTCGAGATTCTGGGATTCTTCCAGAAGGGAAAAATGTTCAGAAAAATGAAAGAAAGGTTATCACTTGATCAGATTTGGATTTTGAGGTGATCTGGGACTTTTAGCCTTTTTGGGTTTCCTGAAACTTCTGAAAAGGACTAAATTGAAACACCTTTGGACTGAAATGTGAAAACGATCTGGTCAATGAAGTTTAGCAGCCAACTTTTTAGGTTAAGGTAGTGGCATACCCAAGATCAAGATAGGGTTAAAATATCAGGGTTTCCAAAGAAGTTGTGCTGATTCGCAAGCAGAAAAGATAATCAAAAACTGGGGTGTTACATAAGCAATCCCGCGTTTCCTGTTCAAGAGTATTCTGACCGCGTATTGCCTGCAGTCATCTGATCGCGCACTATCTGCGATCTTCTGTTCGCGCATTGCCTACGGGCTCCTGACCGCGCACTGTCTGCGGCCTGATCGCGTAGAACCTGCGACCATGTGTCCGCGTATCTCAAAACAGCTCGAGATCATATCAACGGACACGCATCTGGTTCGTATCTATCTTGAACCAGACGTGCATTTGTTTTGAACTAGCTTAGGTATCAATCCTCATTAGCTAGCCCCCAAATTTGAAGAAAACGAAGAGACATGTTTACTTCAAATTTTAAGACTTACATCGGATAAGTAACCCGACGCTTCAAATCCTCCACTTAGTGGTGCACTAAGTGTGGCGGTTTATTTCCCGAGACGGACTCTGGGAAATATTTGACAGGTAATGATGGTGCCATAGAATTGTTTTTTAACCCGAGATAAAATTGTAAATGTTTTAAAAGCTCGAGGCATTCGAAAAACTAACCGTCACCCCGGGGCCTATAAATACCGAAGCCTCTCAATTTTAAAACTTCACAAATCTTTTCCCAGCTAAGTCTTTTCCAAAGCCATCTTTTCTTCTTCATCACCTTCACTTGAATTCGACCAGGATTCACAGAAGGTAAATTTCTTCTGGAATTCTTGGTTCAAGTTACCATCTCATGTTCTAATCATTTCTTCAAACGCTTTTTTCGGAAATTTACAGATGTCCGAAGATCTGGCTCCTCCGAGGAAGAAACCCAAGGTTAACGAGGGATCTTCTAGTAAGACAAAGGTGAGAGAAGCATCATTGCTCTCTCTTCCTTTGGTTTCCGTAATTCTCCCTGTTCATGCACCTCGGCAGGTCGAACCTTCATCTCCACCTTTGGAGGTTCATGATGATTCCTCAGGGCGTTTTTCTCAGTTTTCTCCATTTCATCCCAATGATTCCCGTCCCTTGACGGGTGATCAATTTTCTGGTTGGCAAGCTGCACTTCCACGACCAAATAATCCTCAACTTGTGTTGGGGAAACAATCTTCTAGTGGGAAGGTTGCTCTTCCACCATCTGATGGTCCTCAGCCTTTGTCGGGTGATCTACTTTCTGGGGGAGATACTTCAAGCTCTCACTTGCGAGGATTGGTAATTATTTTCATCTCCTTTGCTTGTTGTTTTAATTTGTAAAACTAACATATGCAAATGCAGGAGACCAAAATTTTTGGAGCCCCCAGCGACCAACCTACTGAGATTCAACCTCCTCCCCTTGAACAGACTCTCCAAGGAGAAATAGAGGCCTTGGAGAAGAAGACCGAAGAGATGTCTTCGGCCATTCTGCACCTGGCAGAATGTTTTGACAGATCCCGTGAGGAGGTGCACCAATTCCGTCTGGAGAGGGACTATGTCGACAACAGCGAGAACTCTCCGATTCGATCAGGGATGGTAGTGCGTCTCTTATTAGGGACGATGTAGATAGGCTTAGAGTAGTTGCCAGTTCTCTTAGGGCCGTCAGTGTAGATCCTACTGACGCCAATATGTCCCTAGGAGAACTTTGTAAACTCCTCTCGGATCAGGTTGATGCTCTGGTCGCCTGTATCCCTTTTGTATGCAAGGATTGTCAAAAATAAATACTTCTTTTACCTTACATAATTTAAAAACTCTTCATAATCTTTATGCGAAAATATGGCCATAAGTAATGTCTTTAGGACCACATATGCACAGGTAAATCTGAGTACTACGATTAGAAACGCATTAATGTGTCATACCGCGACCAGTACTGGTACCGGGATCAGATCTAAGGCCGCGGTCAGAACCAAGATCCGATCAAAACTGTTATTGCGATTAGAACTAAAATCCGATCAGAACTGTTATCGCGATCAGAACCACAATCCGATCAGAATTGAAGTCTTGATAACGTCTTGACCAGATGACAATCGTTTGCACAGCGGTTATCCATTTGCAATGATCACAGAATATCATTATGACCAAAATGCAAATTTTAAAGTGATCCAGGAACACATTGTGACCAACACGTGAAAATTTACAAAAAAACATGAAGGATAACGTCCTCCAAAAATCTTCATAACATTTTCACGTCCTTATATTCACTCTAATCTCCAAATTCGAAACAAAGAATACTTTTCATTTCGGATTCGGTGAGGGGAATGCATAACGGGTTTCCAAGAGAAAGCATCCATTATGGGAAATGAATAAAATATTAAATGGAACGTTGCCCTCAGTGGAACGTTGCCTCGGGCCTATAAAAGGAGCAAGTAGCTTCCTGAGGAAGCCATACGCAACCAACATCCCGCCTTAGAACTTCCGCCGCACAAAACCCTCATCCTTCGACTTCCATCTCCCCTAAAGCCGCCAACTTTTTCTTACAATCTCTTGCAAAAAATGACGTCTTGGAGCCGATCAGTCCACCACACGGAGGAGAGTTTGATAGCACTAGAAAAGGAAGAGATCCTCCCTCCGCAGTTGCTAATCAACTGGCGACCTATGGGGAAAGATCAAGAAACCCCAATCGTCCAAGAGGGCGAGTTGGTGGTTTTTGAAAAATACTTGCGATGTGGGTTTTGATTCCCCGAGAGCCGGTTCCTGAAGGGGATCTTGGAACATTATGGGTTGGAATTGGTGAATCTCCACCCAAATGTTGTCCTGATCTTGGCATTTTCCAGCACTTGTGCGAAGCTTTCGTCGGAGTGTTCCCAAGCGTGGAACTCTTCCGGCGTTTCTACTATTCGGTGTGGTCAAAAAGTGCCAACGCCGCCGGATGCATTTACTTCTGGATAAGGGAGAAGAAAGAGTATCCCTTCCCACCCCTGCAAGATTTCGTGCACGGGTGGTACCAGAAGTGGTTTTACTGCACCCCTCCGTCCGAGAGTGGGTTATGGTTTGAGAACTCTCGACCAGAGAAGTCCAGCGAGTTGGACTCCCTCCCTGCTCTGAGCGCAGAGCAGAAGAAACATGCCCAGGTAATTCTTCATTTGGTCCAGGAGGGACTGACTGCTCGCGATATCATCCGTGACTTTGTGAAGAATCGGGTGAGCCCCCTACGTGAAAGGGCTCATCCGGCTTGGGAGATACAGTCCATGGCGGATAGCACCCTGGACTATAATAATGGTATGTCTTCCAGTCAACAGAAGCATAAATTTCTTCCAAAAAATTGCATCTGTTAACTTGTTTGTTTGTGATGTAGCTCTAAGTTCATCCGAAATCAAAAAATGGACAAACTACCTCCTCAAGGCGTACAGTGCCGATGTGGAGGGAGCCAAAGGGTCGGGTCGCCCACAGAGACTAATCAATACTGGCGACGACCTTAGACAGGAGCGCCAAAAGGTACAGACTTTCTTGCCAAAGTCCATTCGTAGACCGTCCACCGATCTAGCATAAACGAGAACGACTTGAATAATACAGCTCCTGGGAAAGTTCGGTGAGGCAACATGCCCAACCGAAGATGTCGGCTTCCTGGGAAAGCCAGCTCCAAAGAGAATGAAAAAGATCTCTTCAAAGCGTGGAACCAGGGAAAACGTTCCCAAGAAGTCTAAGGGACTTCTAGGAGTGGCTTCCCCTGCCAAGGCTCCATCTACCACAAAGAAAACCGCGGTAAGATACTCAATGTCCTCTATTCCCTTAGGTACAAACCAGAATCACTTCTTCATCGTACAGGACGAAGTGAGCGAGGAGGAAGAAGATGACGTCCCTCTGATGCGCCGTAAGAGGAAGACGATTACCTCCTTGTCCAGTGAAGTTTTGTCTTCGCCCTCGAGACCAGAAACGAGCACGGCGGGCCCCGTGACCATCGATAACTTCGTGGTTGCGGGTGAAGTCTCAATACCTGAAGCTCAGGAAGCTTTAGGGCTTGCTACACCTCTCTCCCTGACAGAAGGGGTGCCTATGGTAAGATCCTTCACAGATGGGATGGTCGGTATTAGTTTGTGAATGTCAACTAAGTAGTGTTCGTGTAGGAGGAAGAAAACCTTCCCTCCATCCGTCACGAGACAGTAGCGGCCAGCCCAGGGGTGGCGAGTACTCCGCTCACAACTCCTGGAGCGGGAATGATAGAACAGGACATTGCGACTGCCAGCAACTCTGCGGTCGCAGATGCAGTCCTGACGCCTATGGTCCAGGAGACACCTGGTCCAGCGGCTATATCCTTACCAACCGAAGAGGTCACCCAGGTAAGGATCATCCTAGCCCCAGTCTTTATCGTTCCTCATGCGCATGTTCCTGATTTTATGCATATAGGGAGAAAAGGACAGGGTCCTCTTTACAAAGAGGAAGACTAGGACAAATGATGACTGTCCCATTTTCCTTGGGGAACCCTCTTCAAAATCCCAAAAATTAGAGGGAGTCCGAATAAGGTAAGAAATCTCCCTTGTATGGACAAGGTTAGAAATCTCAACTGATAACATTTTCTATTGTTTAGGCACAGAAGTCCGATGCCTAGTCCTTCGGCAACCTAGGCCAGTGTTGGGGCATCCCCTGCAACTGAGGTCTCCGGGAGCAAAGCTCAATCCCTTCGGCCACAGAGGTCGTTCGGGCTATGGTGGATAGGGTCCTCTGCAGAAGTCCAATCAGACATATTGGAATCTGCAGCCCTAGCCAAGAATAAAGGCCAATAGGGAGAAACATCCGCTGTCCCTGTTGGGGATAAGGTGAACCCTGCAGTTCAACCTTCGGTTGCACCAAGAAAACTCTCATTCCGAGAGTATACCGAGGTACGCTGATCACCCCTTACAGATTTTGTGCTTGCATAAGAGCATCTGTGTTTTGAAACCAATCTCCTTCCTTGTCATAGGAAATAACCCGCATGGCGACCATGTTGATGGCTATGATGGATAGCACGAGGCTACAGAAGAGGAAAAAGGTCACCTGCAGTGGTAAGGGAGATATTTCTTTTTTCTCATTCAAACACAAGACCTTATCTTGATAATTATCCCTTCTGTTACAGAGAAAATGCTTATCTAATGAAGAGCCTCGCTGATCGGGAAAACCAGGAGTTCCGGGCAGCCACCCACATCTCATTCCTGGAAACCGAACTCTGAAAATTGCGGTCACAGCTCTCCGGTAAGCATACTTCTAACCAGAGTAGATTAACTTCATTGTATGAAGTGTTCGTAATGGCCTCCTACCGCAGCGCGAGATGATCAAATAAACTAGCTCAATCAAGAGAAGACAACCCTCCAGGCGACCCTTGACTCTTTTTGTAGAGAGAATAAGGATTTGAGCACATCACTTTCATCCTGCAGCAGTGCTCAAGGGACCATCTTCGAGAAATTAAAGATGGTGGCCGGTCTGCTAAGGGCTGATGTGGTCAAAACCGCAGTGGACGACCTCATCCTTAGCGACTGGACCATGCTGGTCGCGACCCAAGCGGAGTCTCTTCTCGAGTATCTTCCTGAAGATACTAGGCGGCAAAAAGAGGTGATCAAATCAAGAGTTCGATCAACTGCCTCCGCCATCCTCTGCCGACTTCGTCTTCGCCATGGCCAGATCTAGATCTGAACGCAGTGACGGAAGAGGCAGAGGTTGAGAGTGAAAACCAGCTTGAGTCTATCATGGAGGAGGTTAGACCTCTTGTCGAGAAACTTTTGAACGATCTCGGCATAATGTAAATTATTATACCTGTACAAATACAATTCATACAATGCGAATGCATGCTATTTTTGTTTAAAAAGACAAAAAAACACTTTTTTGTTTCATGTCATGACCATATTCCCCTAGCCCCCGCTTGTGATCATGTATACTGAAAACTTAGTATTATGAGCACAGGAGAAATAAATGTGGAGCGACGACAAGGGATACTCGACCAGGCTAACAATTATACTAAATACAATACCCAGCCTTATGGCAAACCAGCAGCCACTTTGATGACCAAGGACATGCCAGCAAGCCCCGTGTGCGTTGAGAAATGGCTTATTGAGGGGTGTCTTGTCTGGAAGTGATCACGAGATCAGCCAGCGAATTCGATCATGATATTGTAACAATATAACTGTCAGCGACCAGCCCCCAAGTCAGACTCGTTACATATAAGGGAAAAAAGAGGAATAATCCACACACGAAACTAAAAAACACATGTTTTGTTAAATCATGCTAATTAAACAGGAAAAAGGAATTTGGGCACTTACACATAAAACTTGCGTAGTTGATCGATGTTCCAAGTATTAGATAAGATCCGACCATCCTCCATCGCTAACCGAGCGGATCCTGGTCGTGGTACTGAAACAACAGTATAGGGACCCTCCCATTTTGGGGAGAACTTGTTGCGACTAGATTGGTCTTGTATTTTACGTAAAACCAGATCGCCCACGTGAAGACTGCGTGGTCGCACCCTTTTGTTATGATACTTGGGCAAAGCTTGCAAGTATACCGCGGACTTGATCAAAGCTCGATCACATTTTTCTTCTAGGAGGATGAGATCTTGTAATCGCTGTTCGCCCTGATCAACTTGTTCGAATTGATCTGTCCGAACAGAACCAATACTAATTTCCATAGGTAGCACGGCCTCAGCCCCATATACCAGATGGAAAGGCGTCTCAACAGTGGCTCGACTAAAGGTAGTTCATAATGCCCATAGAACGGTGTAGAGCTCGTCTACCCAAGCCTCCGAGCGTGTCTTAAGGCGATCGAAAACACGTTTCTTGATGCCTTGCAATACTTGCCCGTTGGCACGTTCAACGGCACCATTGCTCAGCAGATGAGCTACAGAGGCAAAGCACACCTTGGTTCCAACCTGATCGCAGTAATTCAGAAAAAGACCACTAGCGAACTGGGAACCGTTATCAGTAATGAGACGATTTGGAACACCAAATCGAGCCACAATGTTCTTATGGAAGAACTTTTGTGCTGCAACTGCAGTAATGTTACGCACCGGTTCAGCCTCAATCCACTTTGTAAATGTATCAATGGCGACGAACAGGAACTTGTATCCATTGGCTGCCTGTGGCATAGGACCGACAATGTCCATCCCCCAGACCGCGAAGGGCCATGTAAGGGGAATGGTTTGTAAGGCATAGGCAGGTTGATGAACCTGTCTTGCATGAAACTGACACTAAGGACATGTCTTGACCATGTTCTTGGCATCATCAAGCGCCGAAGGTCAATAAAATCCCTGTCGAAAAGCCTTTCCGACCAGTGTACAATATGACGCGTGCGCACCACATACACCATCATGAATCTCTCTCAAGAGGGATTTGCCTTCTTCCTAAGATGCACAGCGCATAAATACTCCTTGAGTACCTTTTCTGTACAAAACTCCTTCTATGAGCTTGTATAGACGCGCCTTTCGAACTAACCGATCGCTTTCGGTTTCATCCTCGGGCAAGGTCCCATGTTCGAGATAGACCCTCAATGGATGAGTCCAATCTCGTTCCTGTCCGAGGTTGGTAACTCAGACTGTTACCAGATCATCCTCTACTGAAGTCATAATCAAAGGATGTTCCAAGTGTTCGACGAACACTCTTACCGGAGCAGATGTGCGTGAGGACCCAATTTTGGATAATTGGTCTGCGAGAATGTTGTCCTTTCGCGGGATATATTGGACTTCGAAATAACTGAAGTGATTTTCCAACCTCCTCACTTCCCCCAGGTAATGAGCCATTGTCTCATTGGAGGTGCTGTACTCCTTGTTTACCTAGTTTACGACCAGCTGTGAGTCTTCCTTCACCACTAATCGACGGACTCCGAGGAATTTTGCTGCCCGAAGCCCTGCAAGAAGACCTTCATACTCTGCTGCGTTGTTGGTCGCAACAAAGTGTAGTTGAAAGACAAATTTTAGCTGTTCGCCTTGAGGCGTAACTAAGACCACTCCAGCCCCCGAGTGTTGAAAACTACGAGAGCCCTCAAAGTACATTGTCCAGTGATTAGGGCATTCCAATTCTTGAGGCGCGTGCACGGGTGGCTTAGGGTTAGTCCATTCGACCAAGAAACCTGAGACTTAACCGCAGTGTGGGGCGTGAAATGGATGTCGAATGCACCGAGTTCGACAGCCCATTTGGCGATCTGACCAAACTTTTCCGTATTGCGGACAATATCCCCCAATGGAAAAGATGAGGGTACTGTGATCTTATGTGCTTGGAAGTAATGTCGTAGCTTACGGGAAGCCATCAGTAGTGCGTAAAGTATCTTCTGGACCTCAGGATATCGCTCCTTAGGACCATGAAGTACTTCGCTTACATAGTAGATGGGTCTATGTATACCTTCTCTATCCGCGATCAGGACAGCGCTGACCGCGTATGGCGTGGCCGCCAAGTAGAGAAGTAATGGTTCTCCCTTGTCGGGAGAAACCAAGACCGGCGGACTGGATAGATATGCTTTCACCTCTTGAAATGCCTTCTCGGCCTCATCGGACCATGTGAAGTTGTGATGTTTGCGCAGGGCTTTGAAGAAAGGTAGTCCCCTTTCGCCTAGTCGCGATATGAACCGGCTTAACGCCGCCATGCGACCTGCTAGGCATTGAACATCCTTGATGGTCGAGGGAGACCTCATTTTCTCGATAGCCCTGATTTTTTCAGGATTGACCTCGATTCCTCTGGAACAAACAAGAAAACCAAGAAGTTTTCCTGAAGAAATCCCAAAAGAACATTTCTCCAGGTTTAATTTTATTCCAAATTGATTTAAATTACAAAAGGTTTCAGCAAGATTGCCTAAGTGAGACAATCTTTTGGTGCTTTTTACAACCAAGTCATCTACGTAAGCTTCAAGATTACGCCCCATCTGGGAAAGAAATGTCTTTTGCATCAAGCACTGGTACGTGGAACCTGCGTTTTTGAGACCGAACGGCATTCTGATGTAGCAGTAGGTGCCGAACGGGGTGACGAAGGCAGTCTTCTCTTCATCTTCTTCTGCCATGCTAATTTGATGATATCCCGAGTAAGCGTCCAGGAAACTCATCATTTCGCAACCCGCAGTAGAATCGACCAGCTGATCGATGCGGGGAAGGGGAAAGTCATCCTTCGGACAGACACTATTGAGGCTGGTGTAGTCGACGCACATGCGCCACTTACCATTTGACTTGCGGACCATGACCAGATTTGCAAGCCATTCCGGGTGATCGACCTCGCGAATAAACCCGGCCCTTAGGAGTTTGTCCAACTCCTCTCGGATGGCTTCCTGCCGGTCAACAGCAAAACGCCTGAGCTTTTGCTTTATTGGTTGCTGTCCAGGTCGAATTGCTAACCTGTGCTCGATTACCTCCCATGGGACACCGGGCATGTCGGATGGCTTCCACGCAAACTGTAACTGATCCGGGAGGATCTCCAAGTCCTGACCGCATGCGGCTTCACGACCAAGTCCTAATCGCATACGGCTTCGCGACCAAGTCCTAATCGCATACGGCTCCGCGACCATGGATTGGTCCGCGACCAGGAAAAGGAATTCGTTCCCTGTTCGGAATTGTAATCCGATCCGAATGTGTATAACTAAGCTTATCTGTTTAGGATTAGTTATATGAGTCTAATACGTTTAGGTCTCTAAGTCTGATACGTACTCATACGATTGGACTATAAATACCTTGTAATAGGTCTAGTTTAGATCATCGAACTCAATCGAAGAGTCATAGAACTTATTTGAGTTTTAGAAACTTATAGTTCCTTCGACGTAGACAACTGTGTCTAACGTTCGACGTGTAAAGCCCTCTTTGAAATAAAGAGTTGTGCAATTACTTTGGGTTTCGGTATTTCCGAGTAAGATCCCGTCATTCCGCATATTAGAATCTGGGCGAGCCTAGTGCGAAAACCAAGGCTAGGTCTCAAACGGATCAAGTTGGTATCAGAGCAACTTTCCTATCCTGTGGATGGTGAAGACTCGCCAGGGTTACAAAACCTCCGGCGAAACTCCAGGCGATCAATTGACGGTTCCTACAGCCGCGTCTCCGACAATGTCTGACGATACCTCCGTTCAAGCTAACCTAGCCGAACAAGTGGCTAAGCTCTCCACCGACATGGAAACCGAGCTTGCTTGGATTAAGCAGCAGGCCATGATTGTACCTCCTGAAGTAGGGAAGGTTACGGGTGAGAAGAGTGGTGAAGACTTGCGTAGGGTAGACGAAGATGAAGACGAAGGCGACCACAAAACCGACGACCTCGCCAACACCTCCTTAGCTGTCGGATCTTTTAAGGTCGACGCTAAGATTGATATAGCCATATATGATGGGGTGATCGATGCCGAAAAGCTGGATTCTTGGATCGATCAACTTGAGACCTACTTTGACCTAAAAGGGTTCAGTAGCGCTCAAAAGGTGAAGTTTGCACCTTTGAAGATGAAGGACCACGCCAAGACATGGTGGAAGGCCCTTGTCGCCAACGATGAAGCTGACGACCTTGCGTGGGGTCAATTCAAACGACTTCTGCGACAAGAATTCTATCCGATGGGCTACCTTGAGGAGAGATGGGAGCGTTGGCACCGATTGTACCAACGGCGCGACCAGACCGTCCAAGACTATACGACAGAGTTTCGACGACAAGCAATGGTCATTGGCATCTCACTATCCGACTCTCAAGTATTTCAGAAGTACACATCTGGACTTCAGAAATCGATCAGTACTGAGCTAAGTTTGTTCGGCGTCCAAGATATCGCGACCGCGAGCACAACTGCTATGGCGATCGAGAAGAAGAACAAATCCCGCAGCGACAAAAGCACGAAGGAAAGTGCGACCTCGACAAAGAAAAAGCCGAGTCCGAAGAAGAAATTGGGCACGGGTGCTTTCTGCGAACATTGTCAAGTTGCGGGACATACGAAGGACAAATGCTACAAGCTTCATCCTGAGCTTCGACCAAAGAAAAACGGACCAGGGAAAAGAACAACCACGGCTACTGCGACTTCACCCGACGAAGAAGTTGTCCGAGTGAATTCGGTTAATGAGGCGGATACGACCTTGTCTCTGATGGCAATGCCGAAGGAGAAGGGTTCGGACCCACCGAACGACCATCACCCGACGGAGGACTTGTTCACCATCAACATCCAGGTGAAGCACGAAGTGGTCGCAGTGATATTCGATCCAGGAAGTCAAAAGAATTTGGTCTCCGCTGGACTGGTTCGGCGACTTGGTTTGAAGACAACCACACACCCGCGACCATATCCGCTGGGTTGGTTTACATCCGACGTGAACCAACAGATTACGAGTCAGTGTGTGTTGAAGTTTGCGATCTCTGCACGGTATATCGATGAGGTGCAATGCGATGTTGTCCCTATCGATATCTGTCAGGTGATCTTTGGGAGTCCGTATCTGTATGATCGAGACGCTCATTTCCATCGGCGAGCGCAAGAGTACGACCTCACCAAAGACGGGGTTAAGTTCGTAATCAGTAGAGACGTCCACGTCAACACTTCGAACTTGATTACCGCAAATCAAGCCAAACGGATTGTTAATGCATGTCACAAGTATGTGCTTGTCATGATTCGACCCATTGGACAAAGTGAGGGTACTCGACCAGCATTGTCGTTGGCGTGCCAAGAAGATTCTGGTCGTTTGTCGGGACTACTGGAGAAATACAGTGATCTATTCGAGACTACCCAGGGTTGTCCACCGAAACGTCCAGTCGAGCACGAAATTCAGCTTGTGTCCGATGCGACACTGCCCAATCTGAGTATGTATCGCAACTCAGTATTGGAGAATGAAGAGATCAAAAGACAACTTGGTGAGTTGCTGAATGATGGTGTCATTCAACCAAATAGTTCACCTTGTGGATCTCCTGTGGTGTTAGTACCAAAGAAAGATGGGACTTGGCGTATGTGCATTGACTATCGAGCACTGAACAAGATCACCATCAAGAACCGGTACCCCCTTCCCCGTATTGACGACCTGTTAGACCAATTGAAGCATGCTATTGTCTTCTCCAAATTGGATCTTAAGTCAGGATATCATCAAGTCAGCATCCGAGAGGAGGATACGTGGAAGACCGCGTTCAAAACACGACAAGGTCTGTTCGAATGGCTGGTCATGCCGTTTGGTCTCTGCAACGCCCCTGCAACTTTCATGCGTCTTATGAATGACGTTTTGAGACCGTTCATCGACGACTTTGTCATCGTTTACCTCGACGACATACTAGTTTATAGTTAATCGTGGGATGAGCACCTCATTCATGTCGAAAAGGTGTTCGATCAGCTTCGGCAACATCGACTTCGCCTCAACCGTAAGAAGTGCGAGTTCGGCCAGCAAACTCTACTTTACCTTGGATTCCTGGTCGGCAACGGTACGTTGCAAATCGACCCAGATAAGGTAAAAGTGATTCGCGAGTGGCCGCGACCACGAACAGTTACGGATGTGCGTAGTTTTGTGGGAGCATGCCAATACCTTCGGAAGTTCATCCGACACTTCTCGATTATGGCTTCTCCGTTGCATGCATTAACCAGGATCGATCAGAAGTTCGAGTGGACAGGGAAACATGAGGACACGTTTCTCTTGCTGAAAAGGAAGATCAGCGAGGCTCCTGTGTTAGCTTTGCCGAATCTCCAGAAACCGTTCGAGCTAGAAACCGATGCCTCAGGTTATGCAATGGGCGCAGTGCTCATGCAAGAAGGTCGACCAGTGGCATATCACTCTGAGTTATTCCAGGGAGCTCAGAAGAACTACCCGACTTATGATAAGGAGTTATGCGCACTGCATCAGGCCGTGAAACATTGGCGGTGTTATCTCTTGGGGAAAGAGACGGTTGTCCACACCGACCATCAACCATTGCAATATTTGCAGACTCAGTCCAAGCTACAGCAAGCTCGACACATGAAGTGGATGTCGTATCTGCAGCAGTTCAATCTGGTGATTAAGTACAAAAAGGGCGTACACAACAAATTGGCGGACATGTTGTCGCGACCACCAGTTACGACCCTCTGTTTATCAGCGTTCATGCAGATTGAGCCCTCATGTCATGATGACTATGCCACTATGTACAGTGAAGACCCTGATTTTCAAACAGTACTGACTGAGCTCGAAACAGGGAAACCTACGGAGTTCGTTCGTTGAGAAGGACTCTTGTACAAGGGCAATTTACTTTGTATACCTCGTGGAGCACCTCGAATTCAATGGTTGCGAGAAGCGCATACATCGAAGGTAGCTGGTCACTTTGGGGTTACAAAGACGTTGCAAAATCTTCACCGACATGTGTTTTGGCCGCGTATGCAGCAAGATGTGGCTAGCTTTGTTCGAGGCTGTGGTCTCTGCAGCATCTCGAAACCGGCAAACCGAAAAATAGGTTTGTACACTCCTTTGCCAGTTCCATCGCGACCATGGGAAAGCATATCTATGGATTTCTTGGGAGGATTGCCTAAGACCCGACGTGGCAACGACTATCTATTCGTGGTCGTTGATCGGTTCTCCAAAATGATTATTCTTATACCTTGTCGGAAGACTATCACGGGAGAAGAGGCAGCTCGGGTATTCTTTCAACATGTTTGGACACACTTCGGACTGCCGACTTCTATTGTGTCTGATCGCGATACCCGGTTCCTTAGTCACTTTTGGCGATCGCTCTGGACGATGATGGACACCAAGCTGAAGAGGAGTACTGCTTTTCATCCGCAAACTGATGGTCAAACCGAGGTGGTTAATCGCACAGTTGTTCATCTTTTGAGAGGATATAACTCGAAGCACCCGAAGACCTGGGATGGAAGCATACCGTACCTGCAGTTTTCTTTTAATCGAGCAGTGCATGGTTCGACTGGAAAGTCACCGTTTGAGGTTTGTTTAGGATTTCTACCACAGAGTCCATTCGACATGGAGTTTGTGATTCCTACCTCAGCACAGAACAGCAAGGAAGCATCTGATCAGGATCGAGCACAAAAGTTCCTGGAAGGTATTCAACGACTCCATCGTGAGGTTGAACAGAACTTGCTGAAAGCTCAACTCAAGTACAAGGCGCGACATGATCGGCATCGAGTTGATGCGCAATTTCAAGAAGGTGATATGGTATGGTTACATCTGAGTAAGGAGAGACTTAAAGGTGAAGGTAAGAAGCTCAAACCCATTCGTTATGGTCCTTTTCGGATTTTGCGGAAAGTGGGTAATAATGCTTGTCAGCTCGAGTTACCTCCATACATGGATATTTACTCGGTTGTTAATGTTGAGCACCTCAAACTGTTTGAGCCTTCAATGCTGGATGATGAGCCAGATACCATAGTACCATCTGTTGAAGATTTGGTCTATCAACGAGACGAACCTCTACGTGAAGATGTGATTCTGGAGAAGAAGGTGACTACCACCCGCAGTGGCACCAAGGAGAATTTTCGAATCGGTCGGAAAGATCAACGAGCACGTGCGGCAAAGTGGTACACCAAAGAAGATGGACAAGCCCAATTTCCACATCTCCGGTTCGATCGACAGGTCGCAACAGGGGTTGGCTCCTTCTCAACAAGGGAGTCATGATCCGGGAGGATCTCCAAGTCCTGACCGCATGCGGCTTCACGACCAAGTCCTAATCGCATACGGCTTCGCGACCAAGTCCTAATCGCATACGGCTCCGCGACCATGGATTGGTCCGCGACCAGGAAAAGGAATTCGTTCCCTGTTCGGAATTGTAATCCGATCCGAATGTGTATAACTAAGCTTATCTGTTTAGGATTAGTTATATGAGTCTAATACGTTTAGGTCTCTAAGTCTGATACGTACTCATACGATTGGACTATAAATACCTTGTAATAGGTCTAGTTTAGATCATCGAACTCAATCGAAGAGTCATAGAACTTATTTGAGTTTTAGACACTTATAGTTCCTTCGACGTAGACAAGTGTGTCTAACGTTCGACGTGTAAAGCCCTCTTTGAAATAAAGAGTTGTGCAATTACTTTGGGTTTCGGTATTTCCGAGTAAGATCCCGTCATTCCGCATATTAGAATCTGGGCGAGCCTAGTGCGAAAACCAAGGCTAGGTCTCAAACAGATCAGTAACACCCTGGTTTTGGGGGTGAAAAGCTTTTGCATAAAATCCTGCATGCATGTATCTCTGTAGTTGTAGCCAAATCAGCTGAACCCTAATCCCTCCCAAACCCTAAAAATCTCCAAATCTATTCTCTAGATCCAGATCAAGATCTGACCATTCAGATTTAACCTACCAGTTATTCTGAAGATAAAAGTCTTCAGGAGCCAAATTGAATTCTAACCCTAACTCCCTGTATCTAAACCTCTTTCTGTTTTCGAAAACAGGAAATTCAGATTTACCCTAAGTACCCCAGTTTCCAGATAACTGAGTTATCATGGTTTAACCCTATCCAGACTCAAGTATCTTTTGGAATATGTTCCTAGGCATATCCTCAACTTACTTCAAAAAGTTGGGAACCAGATTGTTTCATCTAAGTACTTTTCGCAGTTTAGTCCAAATTTTACTGCGAATAAGTCCTTTTCTGTTTACCTGGAAGCCTGAAAAGGCTAAAATCCACAAATCAACTCCAAATCCAGAATTTCTTCAGGGAACACCTCCCAAATGCTATTTGATACAGATTTCCCTTCTGACCAGACTTCAAAATCTCATTCCAATTACCAGAATTCGAGATCGACAAAATCCAGATCTATTTTACCCTAATTTAACCCTATTTTCGAAAATAGGTGAAATCCCTCAAACCTTATCAAATTTTCTCCAGATTTGAGCTAAATGAGTATTAATAGAAATATTATACTCAACCATGAAACCAATTCCCAAATTGAACCTCTCTAAGATCAAAATTACAAATTAGTCCAGATTTCAACTAAAACTCTCACACTTATGCCCCTGGATCGACCAGCCCCTCAGTTCACGACCAGAACCAGTGCAATCGACCAGCCATCAGTTCGCCTTCACATCGCAGCAGCTTCACCTGCAAAAGCTCTCACGGCCGCTGAACCAGTCCCCTCGACGCCAGCTCGCCGTGAAGTCGCCATCCAGTCACATCTTGCTGGCTACAACTCCCCGAGCATTTTCCAACCGTTGAGAGAGCCTCCAGCCACGCCTATATAAACCCACGAGAACTTAGCTTTACTCCTTACACTCCAAAACACCAGAAAACCAGCAGCAGCACTGTGTCTTCTTCTTCCCCGGTGAGCAGCAAAGAGGGAGCTTCAGTGCTAGCTTCAACCACTGCTTCCTTCTTCAATCCAACACCCCCAGTGAGTTTCCCTCGTCCCCCTCATGCTTCTTGAGCTTGGAATTTAGTTTAAACACCTTCAGTCGTCGGCGATTTCCTTTTCTCTCCAGTAGCTCCGGCGAGCAATTAATCCTCAACCAGATCGATTCGACCTTCGAGCCAGTAATCAAATATGGTCAGTAGACCTTGCTTAACATCCCTAAGCAATAAAAATCGACAGATTTGCTGATATGTGAAAATCCCCAAATTGGAACCTTGCATGTTCACTGAACTTACTGTTTAAGCTTTCTTGGTGCATCTCTAGCTAATCTAACTTCACCAGTGCATTTCTAGTGCCCTAGAGACCTTACACAAGCAAGGAATTGAGTTCAATCAATTTAAATCAGAAATGCCCAAATCAGATTTGAGTTCATCTTTTCTCCAGCTAGTATCTTCCAAATCCAGCCGATCCAGCCCTAGCCACTTTGCCATTTAGATGTTTTGGACCATTCTGAGCAACTTTGTCTTCTATCACGACTTCTAATTCAGCCTAGATTGTGAGATATAGCTATGCCCTAGTTACTGCACTGTTTATGTTGCATGTGCTCCAGGCCAGTCAACTTCTTTGCCGGTTTTCATCACTTTCCGGCCATCTCCTGCCCTAGATCCTGTTGAGACATTTGTTTATGTTACAAATGCCTAACTACCAGACAAAGTGGTGCATCATTTGGAGCCCTAGATCAAAAGTTATGGCAAACCCTAGTTTCTGGCCATGTCAACTCTATGTCAAACTATGCCAGTCAGTGGCATTAGCCCTGTTCACCCACCTCTGGTCATGCAAACCAAAAACTACCTTGTCAAACAGTTGCCTCACTACCTTGTGCATCATATGCTTGAATCAAAACCCATTTTGGCCACTGGGAACTATTCAAACCATGTCAATGCCATTCTTCGGCATTGTTAGCCCTTGTCAACCTATGTCAGCCAATGGCATTGGGCCAGTTTGACCCCTTTTGGGTATGCAAACTGAACATAACTTTGTCCCTTAGACTCTTGATGTTGTGATCTACAATTTATTCTACTGTCACAACTTGAGTTGAGCCCTCTATCATCCATGGACCCTATGTTGATGCCTTGAACCGAATGCCAACCTAAAGACGTTCGCTGTTTTTGAGCGAACCAGTCACAACCTTGATATCATTATGATATTTTGGAACATTTGGAATCTTGTAAACCTTTGACAACTAATCTTAACCTTGGTTTCCATAGTTTAACCCTAATCGTTTCCCAGAACTCTCAAATCTTGTATCGCCTAAGTGTTTCACCTTGCATTATCGCATATAGTGGAATAGTAAGAGTAGGATTGATTTTAATGCCTGTTTGCTTGTTTGAACCTTGTTCAGAGCAAGAGTCCGAGTTTGAAGACTTCGTCGCAGACCCGACATCAACTGCTGTTACGCGGAAGGCAAGTCATATTCTTGAACATCTTGAACCTATATTTTATGAATTGCTAGAATATACCTTGATTATAAAATAATAATATTGCATGAGAAAGATTGAGAATAGTTGAATTATGAAATGGCAGCATTAGGCTGATGCCTGTGAAATGTGAATTGATCAAATAATAAGCCATGAACTAATATATTATATATATTTATATTCATGAAATAAAACCCCTAGCCGTGACCAGTATTTTGGTATGGAATGGTGAAAGCACTGGAGGTGCTTGGTCGCACAGGATGTGCCAGCACTGGAAGTGCATGGATTTTGGTATGAGCTGGTCACTGGCATATAAGGACTAGAACCTTGTGTTGTGCGTCTAATGGCATGATTAACGTACCGACCGCAAGCCTGGTATGGGACAGGTCTGAACAAGTAGTATGTGGATCACACATGAAACCCCTATATGACAAACTCACGATTAAACACGGGGTGCGCTCCAACACATATCACAGGATGTGATCATGCACGCTGACCCTGAGGGGAAGATGCCAATTAGTGGGGGTTGTGTAACCCTGCCACAACTGTGGTTTGCGTGAAGAAAACCACGGGGTCTGGGGTGAATTGTGTGTGAAACATGACAAAAGTTCTTGTTATCTCCACCTTGCCACTCACAGTATGAAGTGAGTCAGGGGTCCAATCCTTGTGATAGGAAGGGCATGAAAGTGGATATATCTTGCGGGTAAATTGATACCCCTCTGCAGAGTTAAAAATGTATTCGAATACTTCGTGCTCCCGAGTTTTAGGAGTATGCCGTGGTGGATTAAATCCACGGGGTGTGACACAAGTATTGTTTTATAAATTAAAATTTGTTAGTTCAAGATTACCCAAATGACATGTGTTGTCATGATAAGGGCTGCTGCCGAGGGCTGTCATGTGTTGACGTGTCGCGGTAGTACCATAATTTAGTGATCATGTGATAACTAAGAGGCACGTGGATTGTGCCCTAAGTATATGAAATGCTGCCATGAGCATGAGATTTGAAAATCTTGGAAGAAAAGTATTTATGGAAAAACCCTCTCACCTCTTTTCCCTCAATAGCATAGGATCATGTCATCTCTACTATACGTATCTCTACTCTTACCTATGACTTGCTGAGTACATAAGTGCTCACCCTTGCAACTTATCAACAATGGATGGAGTGCAACAATACCAAGACGAAGGCTTGGAACATTTCGTGGATCCAGAAGGAGAGCCAATTCTGCCAGAGCCTTGATGTGTGTTGTTCTGCTGTTAACTTCTTACGACTGTGGGGGTTTCGCCTAACTTCCGCCGAGTAGTTGCCTTTTGTTCAATTAGACCATTTGTGCCGTGAAGGCATTGTATTACTCTTGTTGTATCAGGCCAGTAGGCCATACTGTTTATGAATGATATTTTGTAAGTTACTCTGCTGCAATGAACTCCTGTGCATGACTTATCCTGGGAAGTCAGTGGTATGTATGTATGAGCCCAGCTGCAGTGAGCTAGGTCTCCACAGGAGTAGTCGTGGTACCCTGTGCGAGGCGCAACACAAACACATCTGCGTTAGCCCGGAGGAAAGCAATGTGCTCGAGTTCCTATTTGTCATCCAGGCCTGATCTAACCCAGATTGTTCTGGATGGATCATCTGGGTACAATGGAACCAATTTGAGTGTCTCGTTTGGTCGAGGAGCAGCCTTGATCGTGTCAGCGGAGACTGTGGTGACCTGAGCATCCCGGAGGGGAAGTTGGTCCACCATCTCCAAGGATAGCCGATCACACGCCAACACCACATTGCAACTGCCTCGGACCGAGATAACACCTTTGGGGCCAGGCAACTTGCCGCACTGGTAAGCATAGTGCGTAGCCATCATGAACTTAGCAAGAGTTGGCCTGCCAAAGATTGCGTTGTAAGCCGAATCACAATCAATTACATCAAAAGTAACTAATTCAGTTCGGAAGTTATCTGGTTCTCCCAGTGTGACCGGGAGGACCACCTGTCCCAATGGCATCATGGAGGGACCAGGAATTATCCCATAAAATGGATGGATTATGGGTTTAATTTTTGAACGAGGAATCTGCATTTCGTCGAGCCCCTTGACCAATAGGATGTCCAAGGAGCTACCTCTGTCAATCAGGACCCTCTCGACTCTCGCATTACTGATGATCGGGGTAATGACCAGAGGCAACCTTAATAGTTGAGTAAGCCCTGCAGGACAATCTGAGCTATCAAACGTCAAAGGTGTGCCCGACCAACGAGGGTACTGAGGCTCACCAAGGGATGTCTCCGTTTGGTTAACCTCTCAATAAAAGGCTTTAAATTGCCTCTTAGAAACAAAAGAGGAGGAACCTCCGAAAATAATATTAACATGATTACGAGGTACCTGGTAAGACATCTCTTCATCCCCATCGGTGTCTCTTAGCCCGCATGCTTGTTCCTTAGTTGGTAAGGTCGGCATCAGTCCAATCCCCTGGTAGAAGTCATCTAACTGCTTCAACCAACTCCTGCAATTTTTGAGGTCGTGGCCTACAGAGTTGTGGAGTGGACACCACTTCTTGCCTTCCTGTGGGTTAGTTGACTTCTCTGGTAGGTCGGGATTACGACCACCAGAAGCAGTTTTATTCTTAAACGAATACTTGTTACCTTTGGTCGATGGACGCTTCTCTGCGACCGTGACCTCTCGGTATTGTCCAGATCGACTCCTTTTTGATTTCTTCGACCTGCCACTTGATGAAGATTCTGGATTCTTGCTTGAATCCTCCCTTTTAACATCCTTGAGACCTGGCTGAGGTGGTAGGTTACCTTTATCAACCATCCAATTCCATTCGATAGCCTCGGCTACGTCGGAATACCGATCTGCCATGTCAAAGAGATCGGCTACTGATCGAGGAGGATGGATGAGCAAATCTTCGGTGAATCTCCAATATCAGACGGCATGTTTAAATGCCCTGATAACGGAGCTGTCAGATATGTTCAGGATAGTATTCCTCACCCCGACAAATCTCTTGACAAACTGACGAAGAGTTTCGGTCGAAGTTTGTCGTAATCGATGGAGGTCATGCTCTTTACCCGGCTTCTGATAACAATTTTGGAAATTGCTGAGGATGGCATCACACAAAATTTCCCAGTTATAGATTGAGCCCTCAGGTTGGTTGAACAACCAGGTTCTTGCCGGTCCTTCGAGGACTGTTGGCAGGTAGTTGGCCATGACCCGGTCGTTGCCGCCTGCCGCCTGGATGGCAGTGTGTAGATTTGGAGGAACTCGGACGGGTTGTGAGTTCCATCAAACCTCTCTATGGCCCCTGGTTTAAACTTATCTGGCCAAACGACTGCATGAAGGCTGGGCGAGAAAGCTTTACAACCTACATAGGGACCGTGAATCGACCTGCGGCTCTCGATCTGATCACAGGCGACCTCACGCATTGGGGAAGTCACTCGCGGTTCCAAAAGAGAGTGGACAGGAATTTGTTCCCTATCACGAGAATCTTGCACCCATCTGGATTTGTCCTGTCGAGATGGGATGGGTGGCGGGTGACTCCGTCTACCAGAACCAGAGTTAGAGTGCTCTCGGTTATGGGAGCGTGTCACTGACCGGGAAGAAACCGTCGGGGTTGCCTCCGATGCGACGTCGTCCAACCTCTCTGCAAAGATCCTGGTGAAAGCCGATTTTTACGCATCTGTGACTGTAGGAGGAAAATTACGCAGGACCTCTGCGATAGATCGAAGCCGGCCATGCGTACTTCTCCTAGGGGCACCAAGTGTTACCATTTCTTCATCCGCCGGGAAACGCTCTTGGGGTAAGGACGGTGTCTGGTCGCGTCTGCGACCACGCGATCGCTGGGAAGAACTCGGAGCAGCATCGTAACAAGCCTGCGCATTTTGAAGAGCCTCTAAGGCTATTTTGCGAAGTTTGTTGTCTTGTTGCTCACGATCTTGATCTTCCTTTTGCTTGCATTCCTGTTCTTCCCTAGCAGCCCGTTGCTCAGGAGTTTCTTCCGATAAGGCTGCGAACTGTCTAGGAAGAGAGGTCGCCGATGGAGAAAACATCTCCGTTTGTTCCGAGTCAGACTTGAAATCAAAGAGTCGATGGAGGTTATGAGGGTCAAACCTCCCTGGGCTGATTTCCTGGTCAACATCATTCTTTCCCTTAGCAGGGTCGTATGATGGACCGGACTCAACCTCTAACGCATTAAGAACCTCAGTAGGCTCTGGTTCTGTGTTGGTCGCCCCTTGGTCGATAGACATGACCTGAGTGGTCGAATCAACTTCCGAGACGTCTTCGCCTCCGGCTTCCTCCAGTGGAACAGGATCACTGGGAGAAGGCATCTGGATGTGGGCATAATCCTCGAGATCGAAGTCGTTCTCGGAATCATATGCCCCAGCCATGATTCAACGAACCTCCGGATGAAAATTAGGACACCTTGAGAAAGGCCCCACGGTGGTCCCCAGCTGTCGACGATTTGGACTCAGGGTCCTTAGTCGAACTTATGCAGAATTTGTGAGTTGTGAGACCTTTCAAGGTGTCCCTCCGGAAAGGGATGATGAACCAAAGTTAACTGAAGCACAGAGAGATTTAGACAGGTTCGGGCCCTCGATGGTGGGAGTAACAGCCCTACATCCTGTTAAGATTTACTATGTGTAAGAAAAAGAGTTGCAAAACTAGAGAAAGGATCCTCACAGGCGAGGATCTTCCCTGTGTGTTTATACAAGACAATGCCAAGAAGACTTATGAAAGCTAATTGACTTAAACTAATGTCTTATGTTGGTCTTCTGATCTCTCTTCCCTGTCTGATGCATTGGCTTATCCTTTTATATTGGTCGAAAAGGTGCCAAGGTATAACGGCTTCAAACAGTTGCTTGGGTGCAGTTTTGGTAACTGCCTTTAACCTCCACGCAGGCTTAACACGTGTAATTAAGGAATAACTGCACGTATTAACCTCCTGACGGTTGTCCCTATTCGTGGAGGAATCTTCTGGATATTCGAGATATGCTTGTTGTAGGGACTAAGCAATCCCACGTTTCCTGGTCAAGAGTATTCTGACCGCGTATTGCCTGCAGTCATCTGATCGCGCACTATTTGCAATCTTCTGTTCACGCATCGCCTACGGGCTCCTGACCGCTCACTGTCTACGGCCTGATCGCGTAGAACCTGCGACCATGTGTCCGCGTATCTCAAAACAGCTCGAGATCATATCAACGGACACGCATCTGGTTCGTATCTATCTTGAACCAGACATGCATTTGTTTTGAACTAGCTCGGGTATCAATCCTCGTCACCTCTACCACAAGCTGAGATCACATAACCTATCCAAAATAGAGATCAATTCCCTTTTTCGCGAGTGATTTTACACGTCCCCAATAAAACGGCCACAACTTTTACATACGGACTCTGTTTTGGACATTCTTTATATCTGCAGACATCTACAGAAAAAGTTACATCTGATTCTCCCCCACTTTGTTTGGTTCAGAAAAATTTTTGAGCCCAAAATTGGCTTGGAAGGTGCTGTTTCAGGTCTCTGAAGTTTTTGTCGCCACTTTCACCATCGCTTCACCTTCACATATCTGTTTTTGGTGCTTCCAGAAGTGTGAGTTTCCAACACAATTGCTTAAATTAGTGTGTAAGACAACAGAAAAAGAGTGAAAAAAAGAGAAGCAATAGGAAGAAAAAGGAAACGAAGGTGATTTGAACTTCTGTTTTGCATCTACTATTATCAGTTCTTAGCACTTGTTCCATAACCTGTTGATTTGAACTAGCTCTACGTGCATGTATAGGCCAGCAACTGTGACTAGTACTTCAGATACTTATTTAGCTTTGCTAATCTGTCTTCGAATTTTGCTAATCCTTGCTACCATATTGTGCCATCCGAGCTACACTTCCTTTTGATCAGTTCAAGTTCATACTTGTCATCACTGTGCCCACAGTACCTACGGTGTCACCATCTTGCCGGTTGTGCCATCCACTGCTTTGGTAAGAGCCTTGTAAGAGCGTGGTAAGACACTTTGTGAGAGTCCCACTTGCCACCACCTAGTAGTCATAGGGATAATACTCCCGTGTTGTCTTCTGTTTTCTACTACTAACCATGGCAGGACCGCAAACAAGAGCTCGAGCTATAGAAGAGGAAGATGAAATCTGCAAGATGTTGGCCGACATCAATACAAAACTCGATATGAACATTGATGACATGGCTCGAACCAATCGTGAGAACCAGACTGCATTTGAGAGGATGGACCGGCGCATCTCCGACCTTGCTACCAGGTTGGACAATATGGAGTAGCAGCGTCCACCTCATGGAGATGAAGAAGAAGAGGAGCAAGCTACCTCCCATGAAGTTGAAGTTGAAGACGCCGACATGGAGGTTGCTGTACAAATTGAGCCCCATAACACGGCTACCATGCGCCGTGCTACCCATGATATTCACCAACAACAACGAGTGCATCACAATCGACACGGCATGGAAGGTAACTATTTTCGTGGGAATGACCATCTATTTGCTAAGGTAAAAGTTTCCATCCCATCCTTTTCTGGTGCATATGATGTAGGCGCTTACTTAGATTGGGGGATGACTGTTGAACAAAAATTTAATTCCCATCTGGTTCCTGAAATTCATAGAGTTAGGCAAGCCACCAGTGAGTTTAAAGATTTGCTATCATTTGGTGGAACGAAATAGTGAACCTTGGGGTAGAGCCTGATACTTGGGATAGCTTGACGTGAGCTATGCGGAATAGATTTGTTCCTCCTTCTTATAAACGTGATTTACTTAAGAAATTACAACGATTGAATCAGGGGAATAAATCTGTAGAGGAATACTACCAAGAGCTGCAAATAGGCATGTTGCGTTGTGGAGTAGTGGAGGCTCATGAGGAAAAGATGGCTCATTTTTATGGGGGTTTACGATGTGAAATTCAGGACATTATTGATTACAAAGATTATAATAATATCAATAGGTTGTTCCAGCTTGCTATGTTGGCAGAAAAAGAATTGCAGGGACGACACGGACAACCAAGGACAAGAAGAAATTTCGGTGGTACCTCTGCATCAAGGCCGACGCAGGGGCAAGCCAAACCTGCCTCATCTTCTTCTTTTCAGTCTGCTACACCTTCGACAAATAGGACATGATCAACAGCACCACCTCCACCTCCATGAACTTCTGAGGTGAGCAAAACTTCTAATGTGCAGGCGCTAGCAAATAGTTCTTCATCGGTTGCTTCCACGGGTCGCACGACAGGGATTGTGTGCCACTGCTGCAAGGGCATGGGACATGTCATGAAGGATTGCCCAAGTTAGCGCGCATACATTGCTACTGAGGATGGTGGGTACATTAGTGCAAGTGATGTGCAAGATGAATTAGTTCTTGCAGCTAACCATGCAGTTGATGATGAGTTTGAACATGATGCGGATGGCGATGATGAGGAAACTTTAGGCACTATGGCGACGGATAACTACCGGACCTTTATTGTGCAGTGAGTGTTGAGCACACAAATGGAGCAAGCAGAGAGAGCCCAACGCCACAATTTGTTTCAGATGTTCCTCATTGTCAAGGACCGACGTGTTAGAACCATAATTGATGGTGGGAGCTGCAACAATTTGGTGAGTTTAGATCTGGTAAAGAAGCTTGGCTTGACCACACGTGCACATCCCCATCCATGCCATGTTCAGTGGTTCAACAACAATGGTAAAGTAAAGGAGTATGAGGATACTTGGGATAGCTTGAAGCGAGCTATGCGGAAGAGATTTGTTCCTCCTTCTTATAAACATGATTTACATAAGAAATTACCACGCTTGACTTAGGGGAATAAATCTGTAGAGGAATACTACCAAGAGCTGCAAATAGGCATGTTGCGTTGTGGAGTAGTAGAGGCTTGTCGGGGGAAATCTCCGCGGGACTAAGTCCAGGTAAGATGTGTCACGATTGCCCGGGGACGTGGCCTCCGGGGCCTCCCCGGGCGCTGCCTTTTGGCTCCCGGGACGCGGCCTCCGGTGCCCTCCCGGGCGCCGCCATTTGCCCGGGGACGTGGCCTCCGGGGCCTCCCCGGGTGCCGCTTTTTGGCTCCCGGGACGCGGCCTCCGGTGCCCTCCCGGGCGCCGCCATTTGCCCGGGGACGTGGCCTCCGGGGCCTCCCCGGGCGCCGCCTTTTGGCTCCCGGGACACGGTCTCCGGTGCCCTCCCGGGCGCCGCCATCTGCCCGGGGACATGGCCTCCGGGGCCTCCCCGGGCGCCGCCTTTTGGCTCCCGGGACACGGTCTCCGGTGCCCTCCCGGGCGCCGCCATTTGCCCGGGGACGTGGCCTCCGGGGCCTCCCCGGGCGCCGCGTTTTGGCTCCCGGGACGCGGCCTCCGGTGCCCTCCCGGGCGCTGCCATTTGCCCGGGGACGTGGCCTCCGGGGCCTCCCCGGGCGCCTCCTTTTGGCTCCCGGGACACGGCCTCCGGTGCCCTCCCGGGCGCTGCCGTTTGCCCGGGGACGTGGCCTCCAGGGCCTCCCCGAGCGCCGCCTTTTGGCTCCCGGGATGCGGCCTCCGGTGCCCTCCCGGGCGCCGCCGTTTGCCCGGGGACGTGGCCTCCGGGGCCTCCCCGGGCGCCGCCTTTTGGCTCCCGGGACGCGGCCTCCGGTGCCCTCCCGGGCGCCGCCATTTGCCCGGGGATGTGGCCTTCGGGGCCTCCCCGGGCGCCGCCTTTTGGCTCCCGGGACGCGGCCTCCGGTGCCCTCCCGGGCCTCATCGCCCTCCTAAAGGTAAAGTATTGAACTGTTTATCACGTGCAGGTCACGCGAGGAGCGCCTCGGGAACTAGCGACCACCTGTCAAGCATCCAAGGCGTTTGACCAGGAGAAGGACGGTCCTACCCTTCAATCCGACGGTGGCTCCCGGGGTAGTTTAGGTTTTTTGCTTCTTTTTGGGGCTATAAATAGCCCTTGTACCCCTCTGTTGTAAGGGATCGGTTCATTTATTGGAATAGCTAAATTCACAGGCGTGCTCCGGAAGCCTCTCCCCCGGAGAGAGCCTCCCCAGCCGACTCCGGTCGGGAGCGCGTCGACAGGACTAGGGCCCCCACCGGGACCCGAACCTGTATAAACCCGTGTGTTATTCTTTGTGTTTGTCCGGCGGGGGAGGACCGGTCATCCGGTCAACCTGCGCCGCGTAATCTTCGCTAGGATCACTTTCGAAACCTGCCGGGGTATTCGCAATACCACGACAAGGCTCAAGAGGAAAAGATGGCTCGTTTTTATGGGGGTTTACGACGTGAAATTCAGGAAATTATTGATTACAATACAATAATATCTTTGTATCTACCGGACCTTTATTGTGCAGCGAGTGTTGAGCACACAAATGGAGCAAGCAGAGAGAGCCCAACGCCACAATTTGTTTCAGATGTTCCTCGTTGTCAAGGAGCGACGTGTTAGAACCATAATTGATGGTGGGAGCTGCAACAATTTGGTGAGTTTAGATCTGGTCAAGAAGCTTGGCTTGACCACACTTGCACATCCCCATCCATACCATGTTCAGTGGTTCAACAACAACGGTAAAGTAAAGGGAACACAAACTGCAAGACTACAATTTTTGATTGGATCATACCATGATGTTGCTAATTTTGATGTAGTACCTATGCAAGCATGTTCACTTTTATTAGGCCGACCATGGGAATATGATACTGATGCAACTCATCATGGTAGAAGTAACAAATATACTTTTGTGCACAAAGGAAAGGAAATTACTTTACTTCCTATGACACCTTCTGAAATTGTGCACTTTGATAGAGAAAGAACTGAAAATGAGAAAAAGGAGAATGCTTTGAAATCTAAAAGTAAACAAATAGCGAAAAATGTTGCACCATCTAGCTCTAAGGCCGCTGAAATTAAGTTGAAGAGTGGAGTTCTCCTTGTAACCAAATCTGACCTTGCTGAAATTGAAGAGAATAATGTGATGTGCTATGCTTTGATATGCAAACATGCTTTGTTTTCACTTGATGATATATCTAGCACTTTGCCCCCTCCTATCACTAACCTTTTGCAGGAGTATGAGGACGTTTTTCCCGCTGAGGTACCCCTGGGGCTGCCACCAATTAGATGTATTGAGCACCAAATTGACTTAATTCCGGGAGCATCATTACCAAACCGTGTTGCGTACAGGACAAATCCAGAGGAGACAAAGGAAATTCAGTGACAAGTCCAGGAGCTTTTGGACCGCAGGTATGTACGAGAAAGCCTTAGTCCTTGAGCTGTTCCTGTGCTTTAGGTTCCAAAGAAAGATGGTAGTTAGCGTATGTGTATAGACTATAGAGCCATTAACAATATTACAATAAGGTATCATCATCCTATTCCTAGGTTAGACGACATGCTTGACGAGTTAAGTGGTTCTATTGTTTTCACAAAGGTTGACTTGCGTAGTGGATACCACCAAATATGAATGAAATTGGGAGATGAATGGAAAACTTCATTTAAAATTAAGTTCGGGCTTTATGAGTGGTTAGTAATGCCTTTTGGTTTAAATAATGCTCCGAGCACTTTCATGCGTTTGATGAACGAGGTTTTACGTGCTTTCATTGGAAAATTTGTGGTAGTTTACTTTGATGATATCTTGATCTATAGCAAGTCTTTGGATGCACATGTTGAGCATTTGCGTGCTGTTTTTAACGCTTTGAGAGATGCACGCTTGTTTGGTAATCTTGAGAAGTGCACCTTTTGCACGGATCGAGTTTCTTTCCTTGGATATGTTGTTACTCCACAGGGAATCATGGTGGATGAAACAACAATTGAAGCTATCAAGAGCTGGCCGACCCCTGAGACGGTCACCCAGGTACGTAGTTTTCACGGTCTTACATGTTTCTATCGACGCTTTGTGAAAGATTTCAGCACCATTGCTGCCCCGCTGAATGAGTTGACAAAGAAGGGCGTTCCTTTCCGATGGGGGCCAGCACAAGAACATGCTTTCAACACGCTTAAGGAGAAGCTTACACATGCACCTCTCTCCAACTTCAAGATTTTGGTAACACTTTTGAAATAGAATGTGATGCATGCTAGCGGAATTGGAATAGGAGGAGTGTTGCTGCAAGAAGGTAAGCCTGTTGCCTACTTTAGTGAGAAGTTGAATGGGCCATCTTTGAATTACTCCACTTATGATAAGGAATTGTATGCTTTAGTGCGAGTTTTGGAAACTTGGCAACATTATCTTTCGCCTAAGGAATTTGTTATTCACTCTGATCATGAATCCTTGAAACACATTAGAAGTCAAGGCAAACTGAAGAAACAACATACTAAATGGGTTGAATTCATAGAGTCATTTCCATATGTCATTAAACATAAGAAGGGAAAAGAAAATGTTATTGCTGATGCTTTGTCTAGGCGTTATACCATGTTGTCACAACTAGATCACAAGATTTTTGGCCTAGAAATGATCAAAGAGTTATATGCTACTGATTTGGATTTTAAAGAAGCTTTTGAAAATTGTAAGGAAGGGAGAACATGGAATAAATATGTGCTGAATGATGGATTGCCTTATCGTGCTAACAAGCTATGCGTTCCAGCTAGCTCCGTTCGCCTTTTATTTTTGCAGGAAGCACATGGAGGTGGTTTGATGGGTCATTCTGGAGTGAAGAAAACTGAAGATGTGCTGTTCACTCACTTCTTTTGGCCCAAGATGAGACGCGACGTCAAACGCTACATGTCACACTGCACTACTTGCAACAAAGCTAAGTCTCGCTTAAATCCACATGGTCTTTATATGCCTCTTCTTGTTCCTTGCGCTCCTTGGGAGGACATTTTGATGGACTTTGTTTTAGGATTGCCTAGGACCAAGAGGGGGAGGGATAGTATTTTTGTGATTGTGGATCGTTTTTCTAAAATGGCACATTTCATACCTTGTCATAAGAGTGATTGTCGCGCCCCGAAACTGGGACTACGACTACTCTCGTGGAGACCTAGCTCACTGCAGCTAGTCCCATATATGCATACCCTTGACTTCCCAGGATAAGTCAAGCACAGGAGTATATTTACTTTGCAACAGAGTAACTTACAAAATATTTAAGCAGTGTGGCCTGCTGGCTTTAATATTACATAAAGAGATTACAATGCCTTCGCGGCATACATGGTTTAGCAAAATAACATCTACACAGCAGAAGATAGGTGACCCTCCCACAATGAGAAGTTGACGGCAGAACAACACATATCAGGGCTCTGGCGGAACTGACTCTCCTCCTTCTGGATCCAAGAAATTCTTCATACCTTCATCTCGATCATTGAACGCTCCATCTACTGATTTGTAGGTTGCAAGGGTGAGCACTTACGTACTCAACAAGTCATAGGTAAGAGTAGATACATATAGTAGTGATGATATGAACCTAGACTAGTCAAGAATTATGGATGTTTGTAAAATAATCTTTTCTTTCCTACCTCATTTCATCTCATGGCAGCACTTTTCATAACATAGCATCGCTATTCATGTTCACTAGATTATAGTACTACCGCGACACGTCGACACACGACAGCCCACGGCAGTACCCCTTATCATGACAACACATGTCATTTGGGTAATCTTGACTTATCAAATTTTATTTAGAAAACATACTTGTGTCATACCCCGTGGATTTAATCCACCGCAGCAAACTCCTATAAACCCGGGAGCTCGGAGTATTCGAATACATTTTTAACTCTGCAGAGAGGTACCAATTTACCCCCAAGATATTCCACTTTCATGCCTTTCCTATCAAAATGATTGGACCCCTGACTCACTTCATACTGTGAGTGGCAAGGTGGAGATAACAAGAACTTTTGTTATGTTTCACTCACAATTTACCCCTGGCCCTGTGGATCTCTCGCGAACCACAATTGTGGCAGGTTGTACCCAAACCTCCACCCCTTTGCATATTCCCATTACTGGGTCAGCGTGCAAGATCACCTTCAGTGATATGTGTGGGAGCCGTACTCCGTGTAAATCGTGCATCACAACGCATCTCATGGAGGGGTTTCATGTGCGATCTGCATAAGTACTTGTTCAGGCCTGTCCCATACCAGGCTTGTGGTTAGCACGTGTTTCATGCCACTAGACGCACAACACAAGGTTCTAGTCCTTATATGCCAGTGACCAGACCATCCACAACCATGCACCTTCCGTGCCTGCTATCCTTTGTAGTTAAGCACCTCCAGTGCTATAGCCATCCATACCAAAATTCTAGTCACGGCTAGGGGTTTTATTTCATGAATATATATAAATACATATAATAGTTCATGGCTCATTAATTGATCTTTTCACATTTCACAAGCATCCAGCTTAGTACTGCCAAATTATATCTCAACCATTCTTTCACATGTAATAATACTTATATTCAAGGTCATATCATAGCAACTCTTAAAATATTGGTTCAAGATGATCAAGACTATGACTTGCCTTCCTCGTCGTAAGAAACAGCAGTCGATGTCGAGTCGACAGTGAAGTCCTCAAACTCTGGCTCTGGCTCTGAGCAAAGATCAAGCAAGCAAACAGGCATTACAATCAATCCTACTCTTACTAATTCACTACAAGCAATAATGCAATGAGAACATTTAGGCGATACAAGATTCGAGAGTTCTAGAAAGCGATTAGGGTTAAGTTATGGAAACCAGGGTTAAGATTAGTTGTCAAAAGTTTACAAGGTTCCAAATGTCTCAAAATATCAGAATGATATCAAGATTGTGACTGGTTCGCTCAAAAACAGCAAACGTCATTAGGTCGACATTCTGTTCAAGGCATCGACATAGGGTCGATGGATGATAGAGGGACTATCTCAACTTGTGGCAGTAGAATAAAATGTAGATCATAACTCCACAAGTCTAAGGGACAAGGTTATTTTCAATTTACACAACTGGAAAGAGGTGAAAAGAGCTAATGCCACTAGCTGACAAGCTCTGGCATAGGGCTGACAATGTCAAAATCTAGGGCTAAGCATAAAATACAGTTCAAGAGCTCAACTACTGTGCTAACTTTGTCTAGGAGGTAGGCCTGAGTAACAGGAACAAAAGACATAACAAGTTCCTTGCCTGGAGATGGCCAGACGGCAAGAAATCCGGTGATGAACTGCGGTGATCTTACTGCACTGCAACAGTTCTGGACACAAATTTTGGCAAGGTTATAACTTTCAATCTAGGCCGATCTAGATGTCGAGCTAGAAGACAAAAGTGTTCAGGGGATTGAGACGCATCTAGTGGACAAGGTGGTTGAAGCTAGATCGGTCGTAATCACTTTTTCGGTGATCGGCGCCGGAGAAGAAAGCACTGAATTGGGCGTTTTTGATACAGAAGGTTTGAAGTTAATTCCTCGCTTGGAGAGTGATAGAAGGACACGAGGTAGCTATTGGTGAAGTCAATTTGGCTGGAGGATCACCGGTGTGGCCTGGCGACGTGAGCCAGTTACTGGTGGCGCTAAAATTTGGGGAAAACTTCGATTTGAGCTGGAATTCAAAATCTGAGTTTACAGGCTTGCTAAGATTAGTTCACTGATCATTTTGTCCTATTATCACGAAAGAAAATTTGGGCTAATTTAGATGGCATTGCTAGAATAGGGCATTAGAGGATTTCGGTGGTCGCCGGCGTTAGAGGTCACCGGAGCTCAATTGGATACTACTGATGGTGTAAATTTGGCAAATGGTGCAGAGGTTGGAGCTGGCACCGTGAGCCTTCGTGCTGAGCTCGCCGGAGAGGAAAACAAAAATGGTGAAATTTGGGTTTAAAAAGGCTAAGGGAGCTCTGGTGAAGATGGTGAAGGTTAAGTTAATCTGAAGCTGCTATTTATAGGCACGGAACGGAGATAGCGATGAGAAAACAGTGGTGGAAATTGCATCGGGGATGAAACCGGCCGGGCACAGAAGAAACAGCGGCGACGGTGCGATGCGACAGCGATGGCGACAACGGTTCTACAGCTAATCAAATTGTCTCTTCATCGGGACTTAGCGCGAGCTGGTGCAAGCGGTGGTGACAACAACTGGCGCGGCACAAAAGTTACTAACAAAAGCTGTGGTTGCTGTTGCTGGTCACGCACGGGGGCGGTGGCTGTTCGTCGACGTTGCCATGGCGATGGCTGAAGCGAGGACACGTACACAAAAGCATGCACAGGAACAAGCGCAGGCGAAGCTTCACCGGCGACGAAGGATGCAATGGCGCGGCGCAGTTGATTGCGGTAAAAAACAGCGAGATCAAACGGACGCGGGTTCTGGTTGTGATCAAAGTCGAAGAAGCTGTGAGCTCTGGTCGCGAACTGCAGTTCTGGTCGAATTGGACTGAGTTGTGATTTCTAAATCTTGGCTTTGGGCTGATTTGTAAATCCGGAGATTTGGAAGATTTAAACTGAAATTGATTGCACTGATCTGGCAGACTCTATTCAACAAAGTATTTGGTAAAGATATTTGGTAAATTCTGGCACATTTGATGGTTTTTGATATAAACTGAAAATAGGGTATTTTAGGGTAATGAAATCTGAGTTTTGGTCGATTTCAAATTCTGGCATTTAGAATGAAATTTTGGAATCTGGACAGAAGGGAAAATTGTTTCAAATAGCATTTGGAAAAGATTTGCTGAAGAAAATTCTGAATTTGGAGTTAATCTGTAGAGTTTAGCCTTTTTGGGTTTCCAGATATCAGAAAAAGGACTAATCTGCGATACAATTTGGATTGATCTATGAAAAAGGCTTAAATGAAGAAATCTGGCTGCCAACTTTCTGGATTTAGGTATTGGCATACCCATGATCATAATCCTAGAATAATCTGGTCTAGATTAGGTCAAGATTTGGCTAAATCTGAGTTCAAAGTATTTTGGGTAATTAGGATATTAATTAAATTCCTGTTTTCGAAAACAGAAAAGGATCGCAAGATCTGAGAGTTAGAGATGGGATTGAATCTGGCCTTTGAAGGCTTTTAGGTTCAGAGTAATTGATAGATCACATCTGAGCAATCTAATCTTGATTTGGGTCTACAGAATAAATTTGGAAATTTTAGGGCTTGATAAAGATACTGATCTGGCTACTACTACAGATACATGCATGCATGATGTTCATGAAAAAGGAAGTTTTCACCCCTAAACTCAGGGTGTTACAGTGATGATGCTACACATATTGCTGAATTATTTTTCCGTGAGATTGTACGCATACATGGAGTGCCAAACACTATTGTTTCAGATCGTGACGCGAAGTTTTTGAGTCATTTTTGGAGAAGCTGGTGGAATAAATTGGGTACGAAGCTGCTGTTTTCTATTACATGTCATCCCCAAACAGATGGACAAACTGAGGTTGTCAACCGCACATTGTCCACCATGTTGCGGGCTGTTCTAAAGAAGAATTTTAAGATGTGGGAAGAGTGTTTACCACACATTGAGTTTGCTTATAACAGATCGGTACACTCCACCACCAAGGTAAGTCCTTTTCAGGTAGTGTATGGTTTTACCCTCGTGCTCCAATTGATCTTTTGCCTTGCCTACATATGAGAGAATGAATTTTGATGCTAAAAAGCACGCTGAATTTGTACTCAAACTGCATGAAACAACTAAGAAAAACATAGAGCGAATGAATGAAAAGTATAGGATTGTGGGTAGTCAAGATAGGAAAGAAGTAAAACTTGAACCGGGTGATTTAGTTTGGTTACACTTGCGAAAAGATAGTTTTCCAAAACTACGAAAGTCTAAACTATTGCCTCGAGCTGATGGTCCTTTTAAAATACTTGAGAAGATTACTGATAATGCATATAAGCTTGAGTTTCCTGTAGATTTTGGGATTAATCCCACATTTAACATTTCATATTTGAAGCCGTACTTGGGAGAGGAAGACGAGCTTGAGCCGAGGACGGCTCCACTTCAAGAGGGGGAGGATGATGAGGACATCACTCCTTCAGATACATGCACCAACCATAATCGTTCGCTTGTTACACAAGGACCAATAACGTGCGGCCGAGCCCGATTGTTGCATTGCCAGGTGAACTCGTTCCTAAGTTTATATATATATGATTTTGAGAATGCTTTACTACCTAATGGTGATAATATTGTCCTTAGGAACCATGGAGAGGACCAGCAAGGATGCGAGGACCAGCAAGGAGCCCAAGTCGAGTTGGAGTCCAAGACGGATTCGAGTTGGAGTCTGGTTCGGCCATCCAGGAGCAGCCTGCCTTCAAACGACCATAACTCCCTCATACAAAGTCCAATTGGGACGTTCTTATAGTCCACGGAGAAGCCCACGACGAGATATTTCCAATGGATCTGGCCGCATGTCCAAATTCCTTCTGGATCGCCAGAAATTAACAAAAACAATTTTGACCAGATTCTGATTTGGCCAAGTCGGTGCTGTCACACCTTGTTTCGGGCCTTCGGCCCATGTATTCCCTAGTAGGGCATGAGAAACCCTAGCCACACCGCCTCTTCATATACTCAGTAGTCATCACTGTTTAGATTTGGATTTTTCTTAGATTATTCTGCCATTGCAGTTTGGCCGAACTCGGTTTGTGAATCCCAACTCGTGAGCTTAATACAATTTGCAATTCAGTTGCTTCTTCTTCGTTCTAGCTTGTGTTCTTGATTTGCAGCAGGAACAAGCCTTCGTGGCGAGGTCAATCCGTGCATGCGCATGGTTGATAACCAAAGGAGCTGTGGTGTAGCGGTTGCATGTTTTGAATTGGTTCTAGATCGAAAGCCGGATCGTCAACGTCGAGTTCTCCACCAATCGACTTACCATGCCTGTCGGAAGATCGTGCACCATTCCCCATCACCTGTCCCATACCAGGCTTGCGGTTAGCATGTTTTTCATGCCACTAGACGCACAACACAAGGTTGTAGTCCTTATATGCCAGTGACCAGACCATCCACAGCCACGCACATCCAATGCCACCACCATTCCATACCAAACTCTGGTCACGGCTAGGGGTTTTATTTCATGAATATACATAAATACACTTATAATAGTTCGTGGCCCATTACTTGATCATTTCACATTTCTCAGGCATCCAACCTAATACTATCATTTCATATCTCAATCATTCTTTCACATGCAATACTACTTATATTCAAGGTTATATTATAGCAACTCTTAAAATATAGGTTCAAGATGTTCAAGAATATGACTTGCCTCCGCGTCATAAAAGTCAGCAGTTGGTGTCGGGTCAACAGTGAAGTCCTCAAACTCAGCTTCTGAATCTGCTTGGTGACAAACAAACACACAATGATTACTAACTATATTAAAATGTTTTATGATCTACATGCAGATATGCTTTAAAAAGGAATAACTGAATTATGCTGAAAATGATTGAGACTACAAGCTGAACTGAGTCAAGATTTAGGGTTTCAAAGAATTTGGGCTAAGATTGAGTACTGAAGGTTGCTAGAGTTTCAAGACATCAAAATTGACATAGGGTTCATGGTTGGTTTGATCAATAACGACGGATGTCAATAGGTCGACATTCGGTTCAAGGCCTGACATGGATTTAAAGAACTGTAGAGGGCTTATTTCAAGTTGTGGTAGTTGAAGAAAATGTAGAACATAGCTCCAAAAGTTTAGTATAAAGTAGATTCTAATTTACATAACCAGAAGTGGTTGAACTGGCCCAATGCTATCGGCTGACATGGGCTGACATGTACAGAAACTAGGGCATAGCTGTGAAATTGATTCAAGGCTTCAATTGCTTCGCCAACTATGTCTAGGAGATAGGAGAAGACAACAGGAATCCAATGATGGTGGTTTCGATCACTGGGATGGCGGTGAAGAAACACGGTGGCAACACGGCACAGTATAGCTACTGGACAAGTTTGTGGCATAGCTGTAACTTGAAATTTAAGGTAGAACTATAGGTCGATGCAGTGGAGAGATATGCTCCAAAGGCTTAGGCGAATCTACAGGACAAGGCGGCGATGACGGTGATGGCCGGTGGCGACCGGACGGCACGCGGGCGATGATACCAGAAACGGCTCACAACGACAGAGCACGGGAATTAATAGAACTTGAAATTGATCGAGGGCTTTTGCTCCTAGGGTGATGCTGATGATAATGGAGCAAGGAATTTAGTTGCAGTTGAGGTTTTAGGGCTCGTCGGCGTTGACACCGGAGTTGAAGACGAAGGCAACAGAGGCGAAGATGATTTAGAGCAATGTAGGTCAAACAGGCTCAGCTACACCATCTATGGGATACAAGGAACAAGTTGGTGCAGTTAATTTGGTCGGAGGTGGAGTGGAACTAGCCGGCGACGTGAGGCATTCACGGTAGCGCGCGAAGAAATGAATAACTTCAATTAGGGCTCCAAATCAAATTCTGGATGAACAAGCTTGCTAAGAATAAGCTACTGGTCATATAATTCTACTAACAGAAGAGTTGATTCAGGCTAAATCAAATAGCATTGCTAGAACAGGAAAAATGCAAAATCCGTCGATCACCGGCGTTAGGGTCCACCGGAGTTCAATTAAAAGCTACATCATAGAGAGGTGAATGAGAGGAACTCACTGGTCGAGGCAATTTGAAGATTGGTGCAGTGGTTTAAGCTGGCATCGTGCTCCTCCTTGGTGGCTCGCCGGACAGGAACGAGGAAAACGAAGAAGATGGTGGATTTAATGGCTAAGGAAGCTCTGGAGAAGATTGGTGAAGACAAGGCTGATCGGGGCTACTATTTATAGGCACAGGACGGAGATGGTGAAGCTGGAGCAATGAGAATTGTGCCGGCGACAAGTAACTGATCGAAGTAGCAGTGGCAGCGATGGGACGACGAGAAGGCAGCTCTTCACTTTGTTTGGTCGGCTTGTTGGGCCTTGGCGCTGGGCGGTGCAAAGCGGTGGTGACAAAGCTGGCACGGCGTGGCGACGTGGCGCGAAGCTCCTGACAAATGTTGCGGCTGATGGAGTGTGATCGCGTTGTGGCTGCTAGTTGCTGGTGCTGCCACGGCCATGATCTTGGCGCGTACACATGCGCACATGAAAGCATAGCTGAGCACGGGCACAAGTGAGGGCGAAGTTTGGCCGCCGGCGTGATCCGTTTGAGACCTAGTCTTGGTTTTCGCACTAGGCTCGCCCATATTCTAATATGCGGAATAACGGGATCTTACTCGGAAATACCGAAACCCAAAGTAATTGCACAACTCTTTATTTCAAAGAGGGCTTTACACGTCGAACGTTAGACACACTTGTCTACGTCGAAAGAACTATAAGTGTCTAAAACTCAAATAAGTTCTATGACTCTTCGATTGAATTCGATGATCTAAACTAGACCTATTACAAGGTATTTATAGTCCAATCGTATGAGTACGTATCAGACTCAATAACCTAAACGTATTAGACTCATATAACTAATACTAAACAGATAAGCTTAGTTATACACATTTGGATCGGACTACAATTCCGAACAGGGAACGAATTCCTTTTCCTGGTCGCGAACCAATCCATGGTCGCGGACTCATCCAGGTCGCGAATCCTTTCTGAACACGGTTAAGGTCACGAAGCCATATGCGATCAGGACTTGGTCGCGAAGCCGCATGCGATCAGGACTTGGAGATCCTCCCGGATCATGACTCCCTTGTTGAGAAGGAGCCAACCCCTGTTGCGACCTCTCGATCAAACTGGAGATGTAGAAATTGGGCTTGTCCATCTTCTTTGGTGTACCACTTTGCCGCACGTGCTCGTTGATCTTTCCGACCGATTCGAAAAGTCTCCTTTGTGCCACTGCGGGTGGTAGTCACCTTGTTCTCCAGAATCACATCTTCATGTAAAGGTTTGCCTCGTTGATAGACCAAGTCTTCAACAGATGGTACTATGGTATCCGGCTCATCGTCCAGCATTGAAGGCTCGAAGAGTTTGAGGTGCTCAACATTGACAACCGAGTAGATATCCATGTATGGAGGTAACTCGAGCTGACAAGCATTATTACCCACTTTCCGCAAAATCCGAAAAGGACCATAACGAATGGGTTTGAGTTTCTTACCTTCACCTTTAAGTCTCTCCTTACTCAGATGTAACCATACCATCTCACCTTCTTGAAATTGCGCATCAACTCGGTGCCGATCATGTCGCGCCTTGTACTTGAGTTGAGCTTTCAGCAAGTTCTGTTCAACCTCACGATGGAGTCGTTGAATACCTTCCAGGAACTTTTGTGCTCGATCCTGATCAGATGCTTCCTTGCTGTTCTGTGCTGAGGTAGGGATCACAAACTCCATGTCGAATGGACTCTGTGGTAGAAACCCCAAACAAACCTCAAACGGGGACTTTCCAGTCGAACCATGCACTGCTCGATTAAAAGCAAACTGCAGGTATGGTATGCTTTCATCCCAGGTCTTCGGGTGCTTCGAGTTATATCCTCTCAAGAGATGAACGACTGTGCGATTTACCACCTCGGTTTGACCATCAGTTTGCGGATGAAAAACAGTACTCCTCTTTAGCTTGGTGTCCATCATCGTCCAGAGCGATCGCCAAAATTGACTAAGGAACCGGGTATCGCGATCAGACACAATAGAAGTCGGCAGTCCGAAGTGTGTCCAAACGTGTTGAAAGAATACCCGAGCTGCTTCTTCTCCCGTGATAGTCTTTCGACAAGGTATAAGAACAATCATTTTGGAGAACCGATCAACGACCACGAATAGATAGTCGTTGTCACGTCGGGTCTTAGGCAATCCTCCTAAGAAATCCATGGATATGCTCTCCCATGGTCGCGATGGAACTGGCAAAGGAGTGTACAAACCTAATTTCCGGTTTGCCGGTTTCGAGATGCTGCAGAGACCACAGCCTCGAACAAAACTAGCCACATCTTGCTGCATACGCGGCCAGAACACATGCCGGTGAAGATTTTGCAACGTCTTTGTAACCCCAAAGTGACCAGCTACCTTCGATGTACGCGCTTCTCGCAACCATTGAATTCGAGGTGCTCCACGAGGTATGCAAAGTAAGTTGCCTTTGTACAAGAGTCCTTCTCGACGAACGAACTCCGTAGGTTTCCCTATTTCGAGCTCAGTCAGTACTGTTTGAAAAACAGGATCTTCACTGTACATAGTGGCATAGTCATCATGACATGAGGGCTCGATCTGCATGAATGCTGATAAACAGAGGGCCGTAACTGGTGGTCGCGACAACATGTCCGCCAATTTGTTGTGTACGCCCTTCTTCTACTTAATCACCAGATTGAACTGCTACAGATACGACATCCACTTCATGTGCCGAGCTTGCTGTAGCTTGGACTGAGTTTGCAAATATTGCAATGGTTGATGGTCGGTGTGGACAACCGTCTCTTTTCCCAAGAGATAACACCGCCAATGTTTCACGGCCTGATGCAGTGTGCATAACTCCTTATCATAAGTCGGGTAGTTCTTTTGAGCTCCCTGGAATAACTTGGAGTGATATGCCACTGGTCGACCTTCTTGCATGAGCACTGCGCCCATCGCATAACTTGAAGCATCGGTTTCTAGCTCGAACGGTTTCTGGAGATTTGGCAAAGCTAACACAGGCGCCTCGCTGATCTTCCTTTTCAGCAAGAGAAACGTGTCCTCATGTTTCCCTGTCCACTCGAACTTCTGATCGATCCTGGTTAATGCATGCAATGGAGAAGCCATAATCGAGAAGTGTCGAATGAACTTCCGAAGATATTGGCATGCTCCCACAAAACTACGCACATCCGTAATTGTTTGCGGTCGCGGCCATTCGCGAATCACTTTTACCTTGTCTGGGTCGATTTGCAACGTACCGTTGCCGACCAGGAATCCAAGGTAAAGTAGAGTTTGCTGGCCGAACTCGCACTTCTTACGGTTGAGGCGAAGTCGATGTTGCCGAACCAATATGTCGTCGAGGTTCACGATCACAAAGTCATCGATGAACTGTCTCAATACGTCATTCATAAGACGCATGAAAGTTGCCGGGGCGTTGCAGAGACCAAACGGCATGACCAGCCATTCGAACAGACCTTGTCGTGTTTTGAACGCGGTCTTCCACGTATCCTCCTCTCAGATGCTGACTTGATGATATCCTGACTTAAGATCCAACTTGGAGAAGACAACAGCATGCTTCAATTGATCTAGCAGGTCATCAATACGAGGAAGGGGTTACCGGTTCTTGATGGTGATCTTGTTCAGTGCTCGATAGTCGATGCACATACGCCAAGTCCCATCTTTCTTTGGTACTAACACCACAGGAGATCCACAAGGTGAACTACTTGGTTGAATGACACCATCGTTCAGCAACTCACCAAGTTGTCTCTTGATCTCTTCATTCTCCAATACTGAGTTGCGATACATACTCAGATTGGGCAGTGTCGCATCGGACACAAGCTGAATTTTGTGCTCGACTGGACGTTTCGGCGGACGACCCTGGGTAGTCTCGAACAGATCACTGTATTTCTCCAGCAGTCCCGACAAACGACCAGAATCCTCTCGGCACGCCAGCGACAATGCTGGTTGAGTACCCTCACCTTGATCAATGGGTCGAATCATGACAAGCACATACTTGTGACATGCATTAACAATTCGTTTGGCTTGATTTGCTGCAATCAAGTTCGAAGTGTTGACGTGGATGTCTCTACTGATCACGAACTTAACTCCGTCTTTGGTGAGGTCGTACTCTTGCGCTCGCCAATGGAAGTGAGTGTCTCGATCATACAGATACGGACTCCCAAAGATCACCCGACAGATATCGATAGGGACAACATCGCATTGCACCTCATCGATATATCATGCAGAGATCTCAAACTTCAACACACACTGACTCGTAATCTGTTGGTTCACGTCGGATGTAAACCAACCCAGCGGATATGGTCGCGGGTGTGTGGTTGTCTTCAAACCAAGTCGCCGAACCAGTCCAGCGGAGACCAGATTCTTCTGACTTCCTGGATCGAATATCGCTGCGACCACTTCGTGCTTCACCTGGATGTTGATGGTGAACAAGTCCTCCGTTGGGTGATGGTCGTTCGGTGGATCGAAACCCTTCTCCTTCGGCATTGCCATCAGACACAAGGTCGTATCCGCCTCATTAACCGAATTCACTCGGACAACTTCTTCGTCGGGTGAAGTCGCAGTAGCCGTGGCTGTTCTTTTCCCTGGTCTGTTTTTCTTTGGTCGAAGTTCAGGATGAAGCTTGTAACATTTGTCCTTGGTATGCCCCGCGACATGACAATGTTCGCAAAAGGCACCCGTGCCCGATTTTGAAGCGTTCTTCTTCGGACTCGGCTTTTTCTTTGTCGAGGTCGCATTTTCCTTCGTGCTTTTGTCGCTGCGGGATTTATTCTTCTTCTCGATCGCCATAGCAGCTGTGCTCGCGGTCGCAATGTCTTGGACACCGAACAGACTTAGCTCAGTACTGATCGATTTTTGAATTCCAGATGTGTACTTCTGAAATACCTGAGGGTCGGATAGTGAGATGCCAATGACCATTGCTGGTCACCGAAACTCTGTGCCAACGCTCCCATCTCTCCTCAAGGTAACCCATCGGATAGAATTCTTGTCGCAGAAGTCGTTTGAATTGACCCCACGCAAGGTCGTCAGCTTCACCACTGGCGACAAGGGCCTTCCACCATGTCTTGGCGTGGTCCTTCATCTTCAAAGGTGCAAATTTGACCTTTTGAGCGCTACTGAACCCTTTAAGGTCAAAGTAGGTCTCAAGTTGGTCGATCCAAGAATCCAGCTTCTCGGCATCGATCACCCCATCATATATGGGTATATCAATCTTAGCATCGACTTTAAAAGATCCGACAGCTAAGGAGGTGTTGGCGAGGTCGTCGGTCTTGTGGTCGCCTTCGTCTTCATCTTCGTCTGCCCTGCGCAAGTCTTCACCAGTCTTCTCACCCATAACCTTCCCTACTTCAGGAGGTACAATCATGGCCTGCTGCTTAATCCAAGCAAGCACGGTTTCCATGTCGGTGGAGAGCTTAGCCACTTTTTCGGCTAAGTTAGCTTGAACGGAGGTATCGTCAGACATTGTCGGAGACGTGGCTGTAGGAACCGTCAATTGATCACCTGGAATTTCGCCGGAAGTTTCGTAACCCTGGCGAGTCTTCACCATCCACAGGATAGGAAAGTCGCTCTGATACCAACTTGATCCGTTTGAGACCTAGTCTTGGTTTTCGCACTAGGCTCGCCCAGATTCTAATATGCGGAATAATGGGATCTTACTCGGAAATACCGAAACCCAAAGTAATTGCACAACTCTTTATTTCAAAGAGGGCTTTACACGTCGAACGTTAGACACACTTGTCTACGTCGAAAGAACTATAAGTGTCTAAAACTCAAATAAGTTCTATGACTCTTCGATTGAATTGATGATCTAAACTAGACCTATTACAAAGTATTTATAGTCCAATCGTATGAGTACGTATCAGACTCAATAACCTAAATGTATTAGACTCATATAACTAATCCTAAACAGATAAGCTTAGTTATACACATTCGGATCGGATTACATTTCCGAACAGGGAACGAATTCCTTTTCCTGGTTGCGAACCAATCCATGGTCGCGGACTCATCCAGGTCGCGAATCCTTTCCGAACACGGTTAAGGTCGCGAAGCCATATGCGATCAGGACTTGGTCGCGAAGCCGCATGCGATCAGGACTTGGAGATCCTCCCGGATCACGGCGAGAAAACATGACGAAGGCGCACGAGTCAAACGTCCTGGCGCTGCTGGTCGAAAAGGGCTGAGGCGTTTTGGTCGAAAATACTTGGAAAAGAGATCTAGACTAGGTTGCAATTTCTGAAAGTTTGATTTTGGATTGATATGAAAAATCTGGAATTTAGGTGGTTAAGGCTGATTTTGACTTCAAAATTCAGGCAAACTTTGTTCAGCAAATAATTTGGCAAAGGTATTTGGCAAAATCTGGAACATTTGAGTAGTTTTCAGATGAAACGAAAACAGAGTAAATTTAGGGTATTTGAATTTGAATTTTTGTTAAAACTGAAATTTTGGGACTTAGGATAGGATTTTGATATCCTCATAGAAGAAGATTTTGTATTGAATAGTATTTGGGAGGTGTTCCCTAAAACATATTTGAATTTGTAACTGATTTGTGACTTTTAGCCTTTTCAGGCTTCTGGGAAATCAGAAAAGGACTAATCCGCGATACAATTTGGATTGATTTGTGAAAAGGGTCTAGATGATAGAATCTGGTTGCCAACTTTTTGGATTAAGGTATTGGCATACCCATGATCATAATCCAAGAATAATCTGGTCCGGATTAGGTCAAGATGTGATTAAATCAAAGTTCAGAATATTAGGGTAATTAGGATATTAATTTAATTCTATTTTCGAAAACAGAAAGAAGTTGATAATTCTAGAAGTAAGAGATGAAATTGATTCTGGCTTCTGAAGACTTTTATTCTCACGATAAGTAGTAGGTCAAATCTGGCAAGTCAGATCCTGATTTGGGTTCACAAGGAAGATTTTGAAATTTTAGGGCTTAGGATAGAATAAGTTTAGGCTGATTTTGCTGACCTTGAAGAGACATATGCATGCATGGTTTTTTATGAAAAGAATTTTCACCCCAAACCCAGGGTGTTACAGTCGTTACAACAGTGTCTTCTTGCAGAGGCGGCGCCAGGTCACTGGGACTGGCACTACCGGAAAGGGAGAGGGCCGTACCTCTCGTTATTGAGGGAGCCATGGCAATTCATCACGAGTCCCCACGGACGGCGCCAACTGTCGTGATATTATGAATACCCCGACAGGTTTTATGAAAGTTCCTAGCAAACCAACAACGACGCGAGCTGACTGCGTGACCGATCACCTCCCGTCGGGCAAGCACAGAGAGTGACTCAAGGATTTATACAGGTTCAGGCCCCAGTGGGCACCCTAGTCCTGTCGACACCCTGCGGACATAAGTCTGTTGGGGAGATTCTCTCGTGGGGAGAGGTCTCCAAGGCATGCCTATTGCTTTGTTTGTATTGAGCTAGAAATGAATCAATCATCCTTTACAAGAGGGTGTACAAGGGTATATATAGACCCCAAAAGATTCAAATTACTAAACTACCCTATTTGTCGCCGTCGGATCGAGGGAACCTGCGTCAATTCACTAGTCGAAGGGCGTGGATGCTTGACAAGTGTCCTCGCTAGTTCCAGAGGGAAAACTTTTTCCCCGGGGCCACGATCACCAGGACGGTGGTCACCAGGTGGCGGCACCCGGGACAAGGGGGATGCCTGTTCCTGGGGCTCCACTCACTGCGACCGTTGATGAGACCATGTACATCATGGTTATGACCAAGACGACATCAACATCGTGGTCATCAAAATGTCATCGTCCGCCACCTTGGCCAGGACGCGAAAGCTGGCAGCACGTACGTCGTCTGGATTTTGTGCTGTCGCCGCCACAAGTTCGGCCTCCACCTTGGCCACCTCCCCAAACACAAGACGTGCTCAAGAAAGGCGCCTCTACACTTCTAAGGTCGCACAAGCCACGTCGCTCCAAGGCCAGCCCACAAGTGAGCTCAATTCATCCGCGAGTCCGGTTCGGCCATCTGCGCGTAGTCCAACTTCAAACGGACGTACAGGCCACAGACGAAGTCCATTTTCGACGTTCTTGGACTCTACGGACAAGAGAACGACGAGAGCTTTCCAACGGATCCAGTCCCATGTCCAAATTCCTTACGGATCAATAGAAATCGTCAAAACAAGATTACGACCAGAATCTGACGTGCGCTGCGACGCTCCACTTTGGGCCCAAGGCCCATGTACCCCTAGGGTTTCCTCCTCCACCCCATGGCCGCCCCATACAGTATATATATGGCCGCCATGGCTGCCGTTTAGACTTGGGTTTTGCTTAGATTAATCTGTCAAAGAGCAGTCTCGCCGTTCATCGGTTTGTGAGACCCCAACTCGTGAGTTTCATCCTCAATTGCAAATTCAGTTGCATCTTTCTTGTTCTTGCTTGTGTTCTCGATTCACTGGCAGGGATTAGCCTTCGTGGCGAGGTCAACCGGGCAGCGCACGGTTGATAACCAGAGGACGCGTGGTGCTGCGATTGCAGGGGTTTTGATCGTGCCAATCAAGAAGCCGGATCGTGTGTGTCTCGCGCCGCCTAATCGACTTATCCTCCACCTGACGGAAGTTCGGGCATCCCCGTTCCCATTAAGTGGTATCAGAGCCTCAGTTTCCCGTCAGGTATACTTGTATCCCCTTTGTTCATTATTCATCTTTCACCTAGAGTCCAGAAAATTGCCCCACAAAAATATTTGAGTTCGCCGTCATATCCATCGTCCAAGCCACTTTGTGCCCTTCGCGATTTCGTTTTCAGTTTCGCGTTGTTGAATTTGTATCCATCGTCATCGTCTTGTTGCTGGTTTAGAGTAAGTTCTTGATCTAGTTTGAGTCTTGCATCTTGACGTCGAGTCTAACGCCATCACGTCGTCGTCGCCGCCGCGTCCAAATCGGGTGTCAATCTGTCAAGTTCGGTATTTTGCTTTTATCTCCTTCGTCTGAACACCAAATTGGACAAATTCAAAGTCCAAATTGTAGCTCCGAAAATTCTCTACAACTTTGTCCATTGTGAGAAGTTCTAGAAACGCCGTTTTCAAGTCCAAAATCGCGTTGAAAGTGAATCTGTTTGATTTCGGATTTCCTACACAGACTGTAATTGCGGGGCCCATATCGCCTAGATCCGTTATCCAAAATTGGTGTTCCATATATGCAAATTGATCAACACGAAACGATCTACAACTTTTCTGTTATACGTTTTAGCGTTTGAGGCCTCCAAAAATCCGAAAACAGCATAGGAAGTTTCTGTATAGTAGATCTGTTTTTCCAGCGAGAGAAAATTGAGTGTTTGTGTATATATCTTGTAATCTCTCATATGCGGCACTATTGATATTTAAAAAAAAAGGGTGAAAAAGGCAAGTGCAAAAAAAAGAAGCCGCACAAAGATAAAAAAAATAAATAAATAAAAAGCAAGGAAAAAAAAATCAAAAGTGCTTGTATCCTTTGTATCGACAGTGTTACGTCATTCGTTTTGCTTGCTTGAGCTAGGTCTGAGAACGAGTTTAGGCTAGCAACTTTGACAAGTACTTTGGATATTTATTCAGCTTTGCTATTCTGATTCCGATGATTCCATATTCCTTGCTACTAAATATTGCATATCCAAGCTCCACAAATACATCCTTCTGATCAGCACAGGTTATTGACCCTTGCAATCGCTTCATCACGCCCTCACGGTGTCACGAACCAGCCACCGGTTGCACCGTCCCTCGCTGTGTTGGTAAGAACCGGGTAAGAACTTGGTAAGATTGCTTGAGAGCGTGAGATCTAACCTAGTAGTTGATAGGGATAATACTTTTGTGTTATCTTTTGTTTTCTACTGACAATGGCAGGTTCATGGATCATTGGGGAAAATGTACAACTATATCAACGCTGGAATCACGATCGAAAAGATAATGGAGGTGACAATGCCAATGGTAAAATAGCTTTACCTTCTTTTTATGGTGCATATGATGGTGAAATTTACTTTGATTGGGAGATGATAGTTGAACAAAAATTTAATTCCCATCAAGTTCCTCAAATCCATTGGGTTAGGCAAGCCACTAGTGAATTTAAAGACTTTGCTATCATCTGGTGGAATGAACTTGCTACTCTCCGCTTACAACCTGACACATGGGCTAGGTTAAAAGAAGCTATGCGTCAACGTTTTGTTCCTCCTTCTTTTAAACGTAATATGCATAAGAAATTAGAATGCTTGAATCAAGGTAGAAAATCTGTAGAGGAGTACTATCAAGAGTTACAGATATGCATGTCTCGTTGTGATTTAGAAGAAACTAATGGAGAAAAAGAGATTAGATTCTTACGTGGACTTAATGAGAAAATATACAATATTGTTATTGATAAAGAATATGTTTCTCTGTTGCAAATATTTGCTCTTGCTTGTGCAGCTGAAAATAAAATAAAACGTAAGAAAGTTGTACGGAAAATTAATACATCTGTTTGCAAGAATGGTGTGTATCCTTGCACGACTAACGTTCTGCAGGCAAGTGCACATGATCAAATTGAGAATGAGGAGAATGAAGAGATGCTTGTTGCAGCACCCCTGCTTCCATCACCTACAACTGAAGATGTACCTACATCAGCTGAGAAGGAAAACAAAGGTAATGAAAAAGGTACCACACTCATTCAACAATCGCAATGCCAATTCCACACAGATACAAGATCCAATGATTGGTAGTTGTAACACCCTAGTTTTGGGGGTGAAAAGTTTTGCATGAAAATCCTGCATGCATGTATCCCTGTAGTAGTAGCCAGATCAGCTGAACTCTAATATCTCCCAAACCCTAAAAATCTCCAAATCTATTCCCTAGATCCAGATCAAGATCTGACCATCCAGATTTAACCAACCAGTTACCCTGAAGATAAAAGTCTTCAGGAGCCAGATCAAATTCTGACCCTAACTCTGAGTACCTAAGCCTCTCTCTGTTTTCGAAAACAGGAAAACTCAGATTTACCCTAAGTACCCCAGTTTCCAGATGATTGAGTTATCTTGATTTAACCTTATCCAGACTCAAGTAACCCCTGGAATATGTTCCTAGGCTCATCCTCAACTCACTTCAAAAAGTTGGGAGCCAGATTAATTCATCTAAACACTTTTCGCAGTTTAGTCCAAATTTTACTGCGGATAAGTCCTTTTCTGTTTACCTGGAAGCCTGAAAAGGCTAAATTCTGCAAATCAATTCCAACTCCAGAATTTCTTCAGGAAACACCTCCCAAATACTATTTGATACAGATCTCCTGTTTGATCAGACTTCAAAATCTCTCTCCAATCACCAGAATTCGGGATCGACAAAATCCAGATTTAGTTTACCCTAATTTTACCCTATTTTCGAAAATAGGTGAAATCCCTCAAATCTTATCAAACTTTCTCCAAATTTGAGCTAAATGAGTACTAATAGAAATGTTATACTCAGCCATGAAATCAATCCTCAAATTAACCATCTCTAAGACAGAAATTGCAAATCAGTCCAGATTTCAAATAAGAATCCTTGCAATTTGGTCCCTGGTTCGACCAGAGACACTGTGCACGACCAGCAGCTGTGCACAACCGCGACCACCGCGCTGCCACGCCAAGAGCTTCGTCGCCGGTGAAGCCCCGTGGTCGCCACCCCAGCCACCACGTTCCTGCCACGTGTGCGCACGTCGTTCGCCACCGTGGAGCCACCGCGGCCGCACCAGCATCTCCAATTTTGCCCGCGCGCGCACGCCATCGCTGCAGCACTGCAGAAGCTCGGTGCCACGTTGCAAGCATGCCGGAGGAGCCCGTCAGTTCGCTGTTGCATCACCCGGGACAGCGCACGCCAGCCTGCAAAGCCGGCACGGCCGCTGGAGCGCGTCACCTCGCTGCTGTCCCGCCCGGCCAGTCAATTTGCCGTCGATTCACAGCTCCAAGTCTCCAGGCATTTTCAACCGTTGCTGCTCGCTTCGCCTATTTAAGCTTGCCCAGGCCTTTGCCTGCACACACACACACCAGAACTCACCTCAGTCTTCAATCTCGCCACCTTCATTGTCTTCTTCGGCGAGCTCGAGAAGAGGCTCACGGTGCCAAGCCTCTACACTGCTTCCCCCTCGATTCCAGCTACTTCAGTAAGCTCCTCTTACCTCCCTCATCATACTCGAGCATGTAATTGACTTCAAACCTCTCCAGTCGCCGGCAATTTCCTTTTCTCTCCAGCAACTCCGGCGAGCAATTAATCCTTAACCAAGTCAAATTAGCTCTCGAGCCTGTAATCAAACATGATCAGTGGACTGATTAGAACACATCTAAGCAACCAGAATCGAAGAATTTGCTAAAATATGAAAATCCCCAACTTTGCACCTTGCATGTGAACTGGGGCTCGCTGTTAAGCTTCCCTGGTGTTTCCCCAGCCAATCTAGCTTCACACCTAGCTTACTTATGCCCCAGAGACCATCCTCAAGCAAGGAATTAAGTTTATTTTCCCTAGAACAGAAATGCCCAAATTTTGTGTCTTCCTCCCTAGCTCCGGTCGCCGGATTTTGTTCCCGGCCGTTTCAACCCCAACCACCTTGTCTAGTAGATGTGCCTCGACCCCAGGAGTATTTTTGCCTTCTAGCTCGACACCTAGATCGGCCCAGATGAAGAGGTATCACCATGCCAAAGTTTGGTCCAGAAACTGTTGAGAACAGCTCGGCCACCGTGTTCTTCGCCGGTTTTCATCACTTTCCGGCCATCTCCTACCCTAGGACCTGTTGAGACATTTGTTCCTGTTACAAATGCCTAACCACCAGACAAAGTGGTGCATCATTTGGAGCCCTGAGTCAAAAGATATGGCTAACCCTAGTTTCTGGCCGTGTCAAGCCTATGCCAGGCTATGTCAGCCAGTGGCATTAGCCCTGTTCACCCACCTCTGGTCATGTAAAACAGAAATTACTTTGTCAAATAGCTGCCTCACTACCTTGTGCACCATATGCTTGAATCAAAACCTACTTTGGCCACTGGAAACTGTTCAAACCATGTCAATGCCATTCTAGAGCACTGTCAGCCTGTGTCAACCAGTGGCATTGAGCCTTTTCACCCACTTCCAGCCATGCACTTTGGAAATAACTTTGTCCCTTAGACTCCTGATGTTGTGATCTACACTTTTCTCTACTGTCACAACTTGAGTTGAGCCCTCTATCACCCATCGACCTTATGTCGATGCCTTGAACCGAATGCCAACCTAAAGACGTTCGCTGTTTTTGGGCGAACCAGTCACAACCTTGATATTACCCTGATATTTTGGAACCTTGTAAACCTTGACAACTAATTTTAACCCTGATCCCCACAGTTTAACTCAAATCGCTTCAAAACCTTGTATCACCAGAGTATTTTCGCCTTGCATCTTTGCATGTAGTGAATTAGTAAGAATAGAATGAATTGTAATGCCTGTTTGCTTGTTTGATCTTGTTCAGAGCAAGAGTCCGGGGTTGAAGATCCTGTCGCTGAACCGTCATCAACTGCTGATACTTACGACGCGGAAGGCAAGTCATATTTTGATCATATTGAACCTATATTTTATGAATTGCTATGCTATTCCATGAGTAAATATCTCATTAATATTGCATGTGTTGAGATCAATGATATTATGGCAGTGATAGATTGAATACTTGAGAAATGTGAACTTGATAAGATAGCAAGCCACGAACTAATAAAAGTATAAACATGTACATTTATATTCATGAAATAGAACCCCCTAGCCGTGACCAGTACTTTGGTATGGAATGGTGGTAGCACTGGAGGTGCTTGGCTGCACTGAATGTGCAGGCACTGAAGGTGCATGGTTTGTGGTATGATCTGGTCACTGGCATGTAAGGACTAGAACCTTGTGTTATGCGTCTAGTGGCATGAAAAACGTACCAACCACTTACCTGGTATGGGACAGACGCAATCTAGTAGCTTTCTTAGTATTATCAGTTCCCTGCATGGCTTGTCGATCCGGTTTCTCGCGTGGAAACTGGTGGGACGCAGTTCGTCCATGAGTGATGTGAGATCAGAAAAACTATGAGAGGATAAGGTGTAAAGAAGGAAGACGCCCTACGCCAGATTAAGTCGTGCGCGACTGTAATCAAAAGAGGTTATGTGTCCTGCGGGAACATAGACCCAGGCTAGGAAGTAAGGCAGTGGGGAGGACCCACAACGGTACTTGGGACAGTATTGTCCATTTACCGGGCAGGGATACTGTTAATACTAGACTGCAAAAACGTTGTGTGATCTCGGCCTTGTCACATGCGTTTAAGTCGCATGGAGTTGGCCCGACTTGGAAGTCGAGTGAAAAAGTGGATTTAAAAAGAGGTACATCTCTGCAGAGTTTGAAAATGTATTCGAATACTTCGTACTCCCGAGTTTTAGGAGTATGCCGCGGTGGATTAAATCCATGGGGTGTGACACAAGTATTGTTTTATAAACTAAAACTTATTAGCTCAAGATTACCCAAGTGGCATGTGTTGTCACGATAAGGGGCGTTGCCGTGAACTGTCATGTGTTGACGTGTCGCGGTAATACCATAATATATATAGAGACCATATGATAATTAAGAGGCATGTGGTTTATGCCCTAAGTTATGAGATACTGTTATGAGTATAAGATTGAAAGGCTTGAATAAAGATAATGTGATATGAGGATACATCGCCTTGGATATGGGATATATGTATCACCATCAATATGATTTGTTTACTGCCATGGGTATGATCAGAAGTTGAGTAGAAATCGAGAAAGAAATGTATTTTGGGAAAACCCTTCACTCTTTCCCCCAATAGCATAGGCTCATATCATTTATACTGTAACTATATCTCTACCTCCCCTATGACTTGCTGAGTACATAAGTACTCACCCTTGCAACAACTCATCCATAGATGGAGCGTTCTACGACCTTGGAGGATACCCTGAAGATGCTGCAGACCCAGGAGAAGATGAGCAGTTCCCTTCGGAGCCCTGATGTGGTGCTGTTTGCTATCAACCTCTGTTTCCTGTGGATTGCTTTTGGGCCTAGGTTCCGCCGACTAGATGTGTTATTTTGTTAGACCCTTGTGCCTTGTACGGCACTGTACCTCGTTTTGTACTAAGGCCTGATGGCCATACAATTATGACTATTGTACTATTTTGCTGCTGCAATGTAATCCTGTGATTGACTCATCCTGGGAAGTCAAGTGGTTTATGGGACCAGCTGCACCGAGCTGGGCCCCTCACAGGTGATGTCACAGTCGTGGCAGACGTGACATAAAATAGTGGTATCAGAGCAGAATAGACCTTGACTGTAGGACGGTACCCTCAGGGCTTGGTAGCGCCAGGACTTCGTAAATTATTTAAAAATTATTTCTGAAAAATTTTATTTTGCAAAGGTTGTTCTTGCTCTTATAAAAATGTTGATTTCAAAATCTTATTTTGCTTCCAAAATTTCTCGGCAGGATGGCCAAGGAGTGTTTCAGCTACATCGAGCGTCTCGGTGGATGGGCCACATTGCTGTGGCATATTGCTCAATTCCTAGGGATTGATGAGCGCCCGATCTGCGAGACTATTTGGGACTATTATGAGGGGCGTCGCTTTGGCTTCAAGGCCAAAGTGCTGGTGCACGCTCTCGATAGTCGTGAGGGACAGGTGATCAGGGTGGAGGCCAGCAGGGCAAGCCGACTAGATGCTATCCAGGACGCAGCTCGAGAGGCGGTGCATCGGGTACGCCAGGTGTACTCATGCCGGCTCCAGGAGTCACCTTTCCGTCACGTGCCTTCATCTCCCTCTGGGTTGCCACCCATCGTGGAGTACCCGGACCCGTGTCTGGCAGGCACCGTAGGTCTGTTGAGGACCCTCGACTCGCGCTACTCCGCTTTTCTTGCTGAGCATCAGGAGCTCCGCAAGGAGTTGGAGGAGCAGAAGAAACGTGGCCGAACCGCTTCCCCGTCGTTGACTTCTCAGCCTGCAGCTCAAAGACGCCGCACAGTTGAGGAGGTTGCTCCGACAGTTGTCTCCCCAGCTCGTGCCTTTGGACCCAGTGCAGGACCTAGCTTGATTCCTCGGAGGGTTGCTAATGCAGCTGGGTACCGACGCTCTTTCTCTACCCCTAGCACCCGCCAGGCAGAGGGCAGTGGGTCAGCACTACTGTTCCATGAGTCTGGACCACCCGGGTTTGTCACTCTGGAGGAGTCCGACGACGAGATGGAGCCAGAGGAGGTTGAGCCCTGTGGGAGCAGTTAGTTGCCTGTTCTTTTAGATCCTCAGGCCAGGGTAGATCTTCTAAGATTGGTGATGCTTTTGGTTGTTATCATCACCATTACTTGTATTTTGGTTGTATCGGACTAAGGCGTTTAGCCGCTTTTGTATTAACTACTTGTGCATTAATGAATCAGTTTCGCATTTATTTCTGCATTAGTACCTTAATTCTCTCTAGTTAGTTAGACCTGTCTGCTTCTCTCTTCAGAAGATCAGAATGGTTCACACAAGGAGAAGGACCCAAGATGACCAAGAGGGCCAAGACCCGGTTACACCACGAAGAGGAACCACACCTCATCCAGGATCGTAGAGCTCACTACCACCACAAGAAGACTCACCAAGCCTCCAGGAAATTCTCCTTTCAATGGAGAGGAGCCACCAAGAAGCCCAGGCTGCACACACCCAGTTGCTAGCTCAAGTCATTCAGAAAATGCCAGGGACTGCTGAAGGTACTGCCGTCGGAACTCGACTCTCAGACTTCCAGAAGACGCGACCGCCAACCTTCGCAAGCGCGACCGACCCAATCGTCGCAGACGACTGGCTGCGGGACATTGAAAGGAAACTGGACACTGTTCGTTGCAATGATCGAGAGAAGGTGTTATTCGGATCACACCAACTCACTGGAGCAGCAGCTGCTTGGTGGATGAATTATCAAGAAGCGCACATGGACAAAGACAACATCACTTGGACGGAATTTAAGGATCAGTTCCGAAAATTCCATATCCCTACAGGCGTCATGGCAGCCAAACGCCGAGAATTCCGGAACTTGACTCAAGGGAATCGGACTGTCACTGAGTACCTGCACCAATTCCACCATCTAGCTCGGTATGCGTCCAACGACATCGACACGGAAGATAAGAAGATTGAACACTTCACCGAGGGACTTCAGTACTATTTGCAGTATCAGATTGCCTCCCATGAGTTCACAGAATTCCAGACTCTGGTGAATCGGGTATTAAAGATAGAAGAAAAGCGAGGCCTCGGAGAAGAAAATCGGAAGAGGAAGATGATGCAACAGTCGCGACCGCCAGCTAGCTCATCTAGGGGAAGGGCCCCAACATCTCCAAATTTTCGTCCGCCCTACCCGGCGCCAAGACCACAATTCACGCCGACATGCCCCAACTGCAGAGGAGCACACTATCAACGGGATTGCCCTCAGACAAGGACTCAATGCTATCATTGCGAACAGATGGGACACCGCAAAGACAGTTGCCCGTGGATCCAACTCCCAATGGCGATAGCAAGATCGCAAGCTGGAACACAAGTGATGGCACCTAGAACCACAGCTTCACCACCATTGCAGAGCCCCAGAGGAGGTTTGCCCAACAGAGGGGGAAATGCAGCACGCCGAGGACGAGGGCGAGGAGGAAGGCAAATGGCAGGCCGAGGAGGCCGACTGAACTTCACCTCCCTCCAAGAAGCGGACAATGCCTCTGACATTCTCCTAGGTAGATTCTTGATCCAGTCTGCATCTGCTTTAATACTGTTTGATCCTGGAGCTACAAACTCATTCATATCAGAAGATTTTGCATTTAAAGTGGGAATACCTATGGTACCTCTAAAGTACCCTATGGCTATACAGACCCCAGGAGCTAAGCTGCCTGTATATTCAGCTTGTCGTCATTTAACCTTCAAAATAGATGGGGTAGAGTTCTGGGCTAATCTATTAGTCCTAGAACTGCAAGGCCTAGACATTATAATAGGAATGGATTGGTTATCTCAGCATAAAGGTCTAGTGGATTGTGAAAAGAAAACTCTAAGCCTTGTTAGTAACCAAGGGAAGGAAGTCCTATTCCATGCGGAAAGATCATCGGTCGAAAAACTGCAAGGATCAGTCCATGCACTTCAGGAAGTATGCTTGGATCAAGTACCCACAGTACAAGAATACCCGGATGTATTCCCAGAAGAACTCCCAGGGATGCCACCTGACAGGGAGATAGAGTTTACCATTGAGCTTAAACCAGGAGCGGCACCTATAGCTAAGAGACCATATAGGATGCCGGTAACGGACTTAGAAGAGTTGAAAAATCAGTTAGAGGAACTAGAGGGTAAAGGATTTATCCGATCCAGTGCTTCACCTTGGGGAGCCCCAGTTTTGTTTGTAAGGAAGAAAGACGGAACCTTACGGATGTGTGTAGATTACCGGGCTTTGAATGAAGTCACTATTAAGAACAAGTACCGATTACCAAGAATTGATGACTTGTTCGACCAACTTCGAGGAGCCAAAGTGTTTTCCAAGATAGATTTGAAATCTGGATATCATCAGCTGAAAATCAAGAAGGAAGATATATCGAAGACTGCTTTCACTACCAGATATGGTTTATACGAGTTTACTGTAGTGCCCTTTGGATTGACCAATGCTCCGGCAGCTTTCATGAATATCATGAACAGTACGTTTATGGATTATCTTGACAAGTTTGTCATAGTATTCATAGATGACATTCTGATATATTCCAAGAGTACGGAAGAGCATGAGCAACATTTACACCTAGTCTTGGGAAGGCTACGAGAGAGGCAATTTTATGCCAAGTTTGACAAATGTGAATTTTGGATGTCAAGAATTTCATTTCTTGGACATGTATTGACAGCAGAAGGAATTTCAGTGGATTCAGCTAAAATCTCCGCAATCAAGGAGTGGAAGCAACCTACCTCAGTTTCAGAGATTAGAAGTTTCTTGGGATTAGCAGGGTATTATAGGAGATTCATTGAAGGATTTTCCCAGATAGCCAAACCTCTTACGAACCTGCTAAAGAAGGACGTTGCATTTGAATGGACCATCAAGTGTGAAGAAAGTTTTCAGAAGCTGAAGCAGAAATTGACAACAACACCGGTCCTCACATTACCAGACAGCAAAGAAGATTTTGTAGTTTACTGTGATGCTTCAAAGCAAGGAATAGGCTGTGTGTTAATGCAACAAGGTCGAGTAGTGGCTTATGCTTCACGTCAATGGAGACCACATGAGGAAAATTATCCGACTCATGATTTGGAGTTAGCGGCAGTGGTGCATGCTTTAAAGATATGGCGGCATTATCTCATTGGACATAAGTGTGAGATCTTTACAGATCATAAAAGCCTCAAGTATATCTTCACACAGACAGAGCTCAATATGCGTCAGCGCCGATGGCTCGAGCTGATCAAGGACTACGACCTCAGCATACTCTACCATCCAGGGAAAGCCAACGTAGTGGCAGATGCCTTGAGCAGGAAGGCTTATACCCTACAAGGAGCTACACCTAAAAACCCGTGCTTACGACAGGAATTTCAGAATCTTGAAGTAACCATAGTGCCATCTGGGATGTTAGCTACATTGACTGTGGAATCTCAACTCCAAAAGCAGATTGAGGATGCTCAGAAAGAAGATGAGGAGATACATAAGATCAAGAGCCACATCAGATCAGGAAAAACCCAGGATTTCATTGAAGATCATCAAGGAATTGTGTGGTATCGGGGAAGGATTTGTGTACCCCGAAATACAGACCTTAAGGAATTAATTCTTTTCGAAGCTCATAAAACCCCATACTCACTACACCCTGGAAACACCAAGATGTACAAGGATCTGAGGACGCAATTCTGGTGGAATGGAATGAAGAGGGAAATCGCGGAATATGTCGCAAGATGTGACACTTGCCAAAGGATTAAGGCCGATCATCAGAAGATAGCCGGAAAACTGCAACCCTTACCAGTGCCAACCTGGAAATGGGAAGAGATTGGTATAGATTTTATCACAGGACTTCCCAGAACACAAGGGTGATATGATTCCATATGGGTCATTGTGGACAGACTCACGAAAGTTGCTCATTTTATACCAGTCAAGAAAACGTATAATGGCAACAAATTAGCGGAGCTATACCTGCAGCGAATAGTGACACTGCATGGTATCCCGAAAAAGATCGTTTCAGATCGAGGAACACAATTCACATCCAAATTCTGGAACCGACTCCACGAAGCTTTGGGGACCCAACTGCAGTTCAGCACTGCATATCATCCACAGACAGGAGGACAGACTGAACATGTAAATCAAATCTTGGAAGACCTTCTCAGAGCTTGCATCTTAGATTATGGAACCTCTTGGGAAAAGTGCTTACCATTTGCGGAGTTTACTTATAATAACAGTTACCAAGCTAGTCTGCAAATGGCACCCTTTGAAGCTTTGTATGGGCGCAAGTGCAGAACTCCACTGCATTGGGGCGAGCCAGGAGAAAGGCAAGTCATTGGACCCGAACTCATCGAAGAAGCTGAAGCACACGTCAAGCTCATCAGAGAACGATTAAAGGCAGCACAGTCACGCCAGAAGAGCTATGCCGACAACCGAAGAAGGGAATTGTCGTTTGCACCAGGCGAATCAGTTTATCTCAAGGTTACACCGTTAAAAGGGATGAGAAGATTCCATCAGAGAGGAAAACTGTCTCCAAGGTACATTGGGCCATTCAAAGTCCTTAAGAGGAAAGGAGAGGTATCTTACAAACTGGATTTACCATCAGATCTTGGAGAAATTCATGACGTGGTTCATGTCTCGCAACTCCGTAAGTGCCTCAAGGAACCAACGGATCAGTTAGAACACCAGGGAATTCCGCTTCAGAAGAATCTCACCTATCTCACTCAACCACTGCAAATACTGGCTAGTGATGAGCGTCAACTCAGAAGAAAGAAAATCAAGCTTTGCAAGGTTCAATGGGAAGATCACTCAAAGGAAGAAGCGACTTGGGAGAAAGAGGATGATCTGCGGCAGGCTTATCCCTATCTCTTCCCTTCTTTAGGTAAATCTCGGGGCGAGATTTCTTTAAGGAGGGTAGGCTTGTAACACCCTAGTTTTGGGGGTGAAAAGTTTTGCATGAAAATCCTGCATGCATGTATCCCTGTAGTAGTAGCCAGATCAGCTGAACTCTAATCTCTCCCAAACCCTAAAAATCTCCAAATCTATTCCCTAGATCCAGATCAAGATCTGACCATCCAGATTTAACCTACCAGTTACCCTGAAGATAAAAGTCTTTAGGAGCCAGATCAAATTCTGACCCTAACTCTGAGTACCTAAGCCTCTCTCTGTTTTCGAAAACAGGAAAACTCAGATTTACCCTAAGTACCCCAGTTTCCAGATGATTGAGTTATCTTGATTTAACCTTATCCAGACTCAAGTAACCCCTGGAATATGTTCCTAGGCTCATCCTCAACTCACTTCAAAAAGTTGGGAGCCAGATTAATTCATCTAAACACTTTTCGCAGTTTAGTCCAAATTTTACTGCGGATAAGTCCTTTTCTGTTTACCTGGAAGCCTGAAAAGGCTAAATTCTGCAAATCAATTCCAACTCCAGAATTTCTTCAGGAAACACCTCCCAAATACTATTTGATACAGATCTCCTGTTTGATCAGACTTCAAAATCTCTCTCCAATCACCAGAATTCGGGATCGACAAAATCCAGATTTAGTTTACCCTAATTTTACCCTATTTTCGAAAATAGGTGAAATCCCTCAAATCTTATCAAACTTTCTCCAAATTTGAGCTAAATGAGTACTAATAGAAATGTTATACTCAGCCATGAAATTAATCCTCAAATTAACCATCTCTAAGACAGAAATTGCAAATCAGTCCAGATTTCAAATAAGAATCCTTGCAATTTGGTCCCTGGTTCGACCAGAGACACTGTGCACGACCAGCAGCTGTGCACGACCGCGACCACCGCGCTGCCACGCCAGGAGCTTCGTCGCCGGTGAAGCCCCGTGGTCGCCACCCCTGCCACCGCGTTCCTGCCACGTGTGCGCACGTCGTTCGCCACCGTGGAGCCACCGCGGCCGCACCAGCATCTCCAATTTTGCCCGCGCGCGCACGCCATCGCTGCAGCACTGCAGAAGCTCGGTGCCACGTTGCAAGCATGCCGGAGGAGCCCGTCAGTTCGCCGTTGCATCACCCGGGACAGCGCACGCCAGCCTGCAAAGCCGGCACGGCCGCTGGAGCGCGTCACCTGGCTGCTGTCCCGCCCGGCCAGTCAATTTGCCGTCGATTCATAGCTCCAAGTCTCCAGGCATTTTCAACCGTTGCTGCTCGCTTCGCCTATTTAAGCTTGCCCTGGCCTTTGCCTGCACACACACACACCAGAACTCACCTCAGTCTTCAATCTCGCCACCTTCATTGTCTTCTTCGGCGAGCTCGAGAAGAGGCTCACGGTGCCAAGCCTCTACACTGCTTCCCCCTCGATTCCAGCTACTTCAGTAAGCTCCTCTTACCTCCCTCATCATACTCGAGTATGTAATTGACTTCAAACCTCTCCAGTCGCCGGCAATTTCCTTTTCTCTCCAGCAACTCCAGCGAGCAATTAATCCTTAACCAAGTCAAATTAGCTCTCGAGCCTGTAATCAAACATGATCAGTGGACTGATTAGAACACATCTAAGCAACCAGAATCGAAGAATTTGCTAAAATATGAAAATCCCCAACTTTGCACCTTGCATGTGAACTGGGGCTCGCTGTTAAGCTTCCCTGGTGTTTCCCCAGCCAATCTAGCTTCACACCTAGCTTACTTATGCCCCAGAGACCATCCTCAAGCAAGGAATTAAGTTTATTTTCCCTAGAACAGAAATGCCCAAATTTTGTGTCTTCCTCCCTAGCTCCGGTCGCCGGATTTTGTTCCCGGCCGTTTCAACCCCAACCACCTTGTCTAGTAGATGTGCCTCGACCCCAGGAGTATTTTTGCCTTCTAGCTCGACACCTAGATCGGCCCAGATGAAGAGGTATCACCATGCCAAAGTTTGGTCCAGAAACTGTTGAGAACAGCTCGGCCACCATGTTCTTCGCCGGTTTTCATCACTTTCCGGCCATCTCCTACCCTAGGACCTGTTGAGACATTTGTTCCTGTTACAAATGCCTAACCACCAGACAAAGTGGTGCATCATTTGGAGCCCTGAGTCAAAAGATATGGCTAACCCTAGTTTCTGGCCGTGTCAAGCCTATGCCAGGCTATGTCAGCCAGTGGCATTAGCCCTGTTCACCCACCTCTGGTCATGTAAAACAGAAATTACTTTGTCAAATAGCTGCCTCACTACCTTGTGCACCATATGCTTGAATCAAAACCTACTTTGGCCACTGGAAACTGTTCAAACCATGTCAATGCCATTCTAGAGCACTGTCAGCCTGTGTCAACCAGTGGCATTGAGCCTTTTCACCCACTTCCAGCCATGCACTTTGGAAATAACTTTGTCCCTTAGACTCCTGATGTTGTGATCTACACTTTTCTCTACTGTCACAACTTGAGTTGAGCCCTCTATCACCCATCGACCTTATGTCGATGCCTTGAACCGAATGCCAACCTAAAGACGTTCGCTGTTTTTGGGCGAACCAGTCACAACCTTGATATTACCCTGATATTTTGGAACCTTGTAAACCTTGACAACTAATTTTAACCCTGATCCCCACAGTTTAACTCAAATCGCTTCAAAACCTTGTATCACCAGAGTATTTTCGCCTTGCATCTTTGCATGTAGTGAATTAGTAAGAATAGAATGAATTGTAATGCCTGTTTGCTTGTTTGATCTTGTTCAGAGCAAGAGTCCGGGGTTGAAGATCCTGTCGCTGAACCGTCATCAACTGCTGATACTTACGACGCGGAAGGCAAGTCATATTTTGATCATATTGAACCTATATTTTATGAATTGCTATGCTATTCCATGAGTAAATATCTCATTAATATTGCATGTGTTGAGATCAATGATATTATGGCAGTGATAGATTGAATACTTGAGAAATGTGAACTTGATAAGATAGCAAGCCACGAACTAATAAAAGTATAAACATGTACATTTATATTCATGAAATAGAACCCCCTAGCCGTGACCAGTACTTTGGTATGGAATGGTGGTAGCACTGGAGGTGCTTGGCTGCACTGAATGTGCAGGCACTGAAGGTGCATGGTTTGTGGTATGATCTGGTCACTGGCATGTAAGGACTGGAACCTTGTGTTATGCGTCTAGTGGCATGAAAAACGTACCAACCACTTACCTGGTATGGGACAGACGCAATCTAGTAGCTTTCTTAGTATTATCAGTTCCCTGCATGGCTTGTCGATCCGGTTTCTCGCGTGGAAACTGGTGGGACGCAGTTCGTCCATGAGTGATGTGAGATCAGAAAAACTATGAGAGGATAAGGTGTAAAGAAGGAAGACGCTCTACGCCAGATTAAGTCGTGCGCGACTGTAATCAAAAGAGGTTATGTGTCCTGCGGGAACATAGACCCAGGCTAGGAAGTAAGGCAGTGGGGAGGACCCACAACGGTACTTGGGACAGTATTGTCCATTTACCGGGCAGGGATACTGTTAATACTAGACTGTAAAAACGTTGTGTGATCTCGGCCTTGTCACATGCGTTTAAGTCGCATGGAGTTGGCCCGACTTGGAAGTCGAGTGAAAAAGTGGATTTAAAAAGAGGTACATCTCTGCAGAGTTTAAAAATGTATTCGAATACTTCGTACTCCCGAGTTTTAGGAGTATGCCGCGGTGGATTAAATCCATGGGGTGTGACACAAGTATTGTTTTATAAACTAAAACTTATTAGCTCAAGATTACCCAAGTGGCATGTGTTGTCACGATAAGGGGCGTTGCCGTGAACTGTCATGTGTTGACGTGTCGCGGTAATACCATAATATATATAGAGACCATATGATAATTAAGAGGCATGTGGTTTATGCCCTAAGTTATGAGATACTGTTATGAGTATAAGATTGAAAGGCTTGAATAAAGATAATGTGATATGAGGATACATCGCCTTGGATATGGGATATATGTATCACCATCAATATGATTTGTTTACTGCCATGGGTATGATCAGAAGTTGAGTAGAAATCGAGAAAGAAATGTATTTTGGGAAAAACCCTTCACTCTTTCCCCCAATAGCATAGGCTCATGTCATTTATACTGTAACTATATCTCTACCTCCCCTATGACTTGCTGAGTACATAAGTACTCACCCTTGCAACAACTCATCCATAGATGGAGCATTCTACGACCTTGGAGGATACCCTGAAGATGCTGCAGACCCAGGAGAAGATGAGCAGTTCCCTTCGGAGCCCTGATGTGGTGCTGTTTGCTGTCAACCTCTGTTTCCTGTGGATTGCTTTTGGGCCTAGCTTCCGCCGACTAGATGTGTTATTTTGTTAGACCCTTGTGCCTTGTACGGCACTGTACCTCGTTTTGTACTAAGGCCTGATGGCCATACAATTATGACTATTGTACTATTTTGCTGCTGCAATGTAATCCTGTGATTGACTCATCCTGGGAAGTCAAGTGGTTTATGGGACCAGCTGCACCGAGCTGGGCCCCTCACAGGTGATGTCACAGTCGTGGCAGACGTGACAGTAGTTCCTGCAAGAAATCGAGAACCCGCAAGAACAAAGTATGAAGCAATCTGAATAGATAGTATTGAAATCAAAAGGAACAAGTTGAGGTTCTGTTTCTCGGCTCGGGAGGTCTAGTCGACACGCGCAAACACGAGGAGGGACGCACACGGGGTCTACCAAACACAACAAAACCTAAACGTAAAAGAACGGTGGCCACCATATATATAGCGACGGCCAGGAGGTGTAGGGCAGCCAAAACAGCGTTGGCCACCAAAACCCTAAGATACATGGGCCTTGGGCCCAAAAGAAAGGTGGCGCAGCACCCGGGATTTCTGGCCCGTGAGATTGTTCTGTGTTTTCCCGTCTCTCCAGGAGAAATTTGGCCTTGGGACCAGATCCATTGGAAAGCTTATCTCCTAAGCTTTCAAACGGGTGGTCGCACGCTGAAAACGGAGTCCGGGAGCCCAAGTTATGTCCGTTTGAAGTACTGCTGCTCCTGGATGGCCGAACCGGACTTGTCGACGAATTGGGCTTGATCTTGGGCCTTCCTTGGCGCGTGGGCTGTCCTCGGTGGATGATCTTGACGTGCTGGTCCAGCAAAGGTGGGTGGAAAGGCCTTGCTTCTGGATTAAGCCCTCCAGGCGTCGTAGATGAAGTAGTGGCCGAAACAGCGACGGTCGGGGACGAAGTAGCGGTCGTAGGGGAAGAAGGGGCAGCGGTTGTATCCTTGGGTGTGATGTCCTCATCATCCTCCCCTTCTTGAATTGGAGTCGTCCTCGACTCCATCCCATGCTCCTGCAAAAAGTTAGTGACAACAGGAGACAAAGAAATAGATAATGGCAATGGTTCTATACTATCCATGTTATCTTGTGAGAGAACTTTTGTAGCCAACAATACTTTACCCTTCAACTTAAGATCAGGTTTTTGAGCAACTGGTGTAGTTGAACGGGTTGATTTACTAGCTACACTTTTAATTCCACTCTCTTCTTGTTCTCTTTGAGCTCTTTTAACATCAATGTTTCTTAGTTCTGTAGGGCTCATGGGTTTCAAAACAATTTTCTTTTCCTTATACAAGAAAGTATACTCATTGGTCCTACCATGATGTATAGCATCCATATCATAGATCCACGGTCTACCCAATAAAAGAGAGCAAGCATCCATGGGTACAACATCGCAAACAACATTATCATGATAAGAACCAATCGAGATAGGTACTTGAACGGTTTTAGTTACCTGAACCTTACCATTGGAATTGAGCCATTCAATTTCATACTTTTGAGGTAGTGGATTTGTGGTCAAGCCAAGCTTCTCGACCATGTCTACACTAGCAAGATTGTTGCAGCTACCTCCATCAACAATGACATGCACAGCGCGCTTATTCACCACACACCTTGTCTGAAAGATAGTATGGCGTGATAAATGATGGTTTTGCTATGTTGTACAATAAATGATGGTTTTGATATCTTCTGTCCGAAACCAATCTACTATTTGTCTCACAACATACACAAGTTGACCTCGCCACGAAGGCTAATCCCTGCCAGTGAATCGAGAACACAAGCAAGAACAAGAAAGATGCAACTGAATTTGCAATTGAGGATGAAGCTCACGAGTTGGGGTCTCACAAACCGATACACGGCGAAACTGCTCTTTGACAGATCAATCTAAGCAAAACCCCAAACCAAACCCTAGCGGCGGCTACTGAATATAAGGGCTAAGGGACGTCCTAGAAAGCCTAGACGTGTCCGTGATGGACTCCAACACGATACATGGGCCAACGGCCCAAATTGGTGACGCAGCACCCTGGGACAGATTCTGTCTGCCAACTTGTAACGCGAATTCCCGTCGACTCAGCAGTCCAATTGACCTGAAACCGGTGCCATTGGAAAGGTTATCTCCTTAGCTTTCGATACATATGTGGATCATTGAAATCGGAGTCCGTTTGTGGCCTGGGCGACGATTTTAGTGAACACTGCTCCTGGTGGCCGAGGTAGTCGACTCCGAGATGAATTGGGACTCCGACTCCGAGATGAATTGGGACTCCAACTTGACTTGGACGCCATCCTGGCCTCTCTCCTGGCCCTTGCTGATTCCCAAGGCCTTAATGATCCTCTCCAAAGTTCCTAAGTACAATATAATCAATAATATCATTAGGTAGCATACTATCCTCACAAGTATATACACGGGCACTTAGGAACGAGCTCACCTGTTGATTCAATTGCCGAGCTCGTGCTCTTGTGATGGGTCCTTGCATCACAACTGGAGGAGTCTCGGGCGTATGCATAGGAGTGATGTCCTCATCATCCTCCCCCTCTTGAAGTGGAGTCGTCCTCGACTCAAGCTCATCTTCTTCCCCCATGAACGGTTTCAAATCTGCAATGTTAAATGTGGGACTAACCCCAAATTCGGGCGGCAACTCAAGTTTATATGCATTATCATTTATTTTCTCAAGTATCTTGAAAGGACCATCAGCTCTAGGCATTAATTTAGACTTTCGCAATTCTGGAAAACGATCCTTTCTCAAGTGTAACCATACTAAATCACCCGGTTCAAGTTTTACTTCCTTTCTACCTTTACTTCCCGCAGTCCTATACCTTTCATTCATCATTTCAATATTTTCTTTAGTCTTTTCATGCAATTTCAGAATAAATTCAGCACGTTCCTTAGCATCATGATTAACTCGTTCACTAGTAGGTAAAGGTAATAGATCAATAGGAGCACGGGGATTGAAGCCATACACTACCTGAAAAGGACTTACCTTGGTGGTGGAGTGTACCGCCCTATTATAAGCGAACTCAACATGCGGCAAACACTCTTCCCACATCTTCAAATTCTTCTTCAAAACAGCCCTCAACATAGTAGATAATGTACGATTTACTACCTCGGTTTGGCCGTCGGTTTGGGGATGACATGTTGTTGAAAACAGCAGCTTGGTCCCCAATTTATTCCACAGAGTTCTCCAAAAGTGGCTCAAAAACTTGGCATCACGATCTGACACAATAGTAGAAGGCATACCATGCAAGCGAACGATTTCTTGAAAGAAAAGGTTAGCAATATTAACAGCATCGTCGCTCTTATGACAAGGAATAAAGTGAGCCATCTTAGAAAATCTATCAACCACCACAAAAATACTATCCCTCCCCCTCTTGGTTCTAGGCAGTCCTAAAATAAAGTCCATAGATATATCCTCCCATGGAGTGCTAGGAACAGGAAGAGGCATATATAAACCATGTGGATTCAATCGTGACTTAGCCTGTTGACATGTAGTGCAGCGGGATACAAACTCTCAATGTCTCGCCTCATCTTCGGCCAAAAGAAGTGAGCGGACAGAACGGCCTCCGTCTTCTTGGCACCAAAATGACCCATCAAACCTCCTCCATGAGCTTCCTGTATCAAAAGAAAACGAACGGATCCAACTGGAACGCATAGGCGGTTAGCTCTAAACACAAATCCATCATTTATCACATATTTGTCCCATGTTCTTCCCTCTTTGCAATGCAGCAAGACATCCTTAAAATCATCATCATTAGCATATTGTTCTTTAATTGATTCCAATCCAAATATACGACAATCAAGTTGGGACAACATGGTATATCTCCTAGACAAGGCATCAGCAATCACATTATCCTTCCCTTTCTTGTGTTTGATAACATAAGGAAAATATTCAACAAATTCAACCCATTTAGCATGTCTACGATTCAGTTTCACTTGACTGCGAATATGTTTTAGCGACTCATGATCGGAATGAATAACAAATTCTTTGGGCCAAAGATAATGTTGCCACGTTTCTAAAGATCGCACAAGAGCATACAATTCTTTATCATACGTGGAATAATTCAAAACAGGACCACTCAATTTTTCACTAAAGTAAGCAACAGGTTTACTATCTTGCATCAAAACACCGCCAAGTCCAACCCCACTAGCATCACATTCAAGCTCAAAGGTCTTATTAAAATCAGGAAGTTGGAGTAAAGGTGCATTAGTAAGCTTATCTTTCAAAAGGTTGAAGGCATTCTCCTGTGCTTGCCCCCAATGGAACACAACTCCCTTCTTCGTCAACTCGTTCAATGGGGCTGCAATGGTGCTGAAATCCTTCACAAAGCGGCGGTAAAATCCGGCAAGTCCATGGAAGCTCCGCACTTGTGAAATCGTCGTGGGCGTTGGCCAACTCTTAATCGCGTGCACCTTGGCTTCATCCACCTCAATTCCCTGTGTAGTCACAACATAGCCAAGAAACGATACTCGTTCGGTGCAAAAAGTGCACTTCTCGAGGTTACCAAATAAACGTGCAGCACGCAAAGCATCAAAAACAGCACATAGATGATCAAGATGTTCATGTAACGACTTGCTGTAAATCAATATATCATCAAAATAAACCACCACAAATTTCCCAATGAAAGCTCGTTTGTACCATCTTGATGACCACCATGTTGATGTCGTCTTGGTCATAACCATGATGTACATGGTCTCATCAACCGTGGTCACCGGGTGGTGCCGCCCGGGACGAGGGAGACACCTACCCCCAGGGCTCCACTCACCGGGACCGTAGTCACAGGGTGGCGGCGCCTACGGCGAGGGGGATGCTTGTCCCCGGGGCTGCGCTCACTGGGTGGCGACGCCCGGCACGAGGGGACGCCTGTCACCGGGGCTCCACTCACCGGGACTGTGGTCACTAGGTGGTGGCACCCGGGACGAGGGGGATGCCTGTCCCCGGGCCTCCGCTCACCAGGACTGTAGTCACCGGGTGGCGGCGCCCGGGACAAAGGAGATACCTGCCCCCGGGGGCTCCGCTAACCGGGACCGTCGCCACCGGGTGGCGGCACCCGGGGCAGGGGACTCCTGTCCCCGGGGCTCCGCTCACCGGTACCGTGGCCACCGGGTGGCAGCGCCCAGGGCGAGAGAGACATTTAGGCTGGAGATTTCCCCCAACAATCTTCAAAGATCACTAGTTCGTTCTCACGAACGATTGGGGTTTCCTCATTCTTCTCCATCGGCCGCCAGTTGATTAGCAGCTGTGAGGGAAGAATCTCTTCTTTCTCAAGCAACATCAAGCTCTCGTCACTATGGTGGATCGTGGGCTCCAGGACGCCATTGTCGATGAGATCAGTAGAAAGGCGACGGCTTAGGAGGCGATGAGAGCAAGGTGCGAAATGAGGGTTTTTGTGCGGCAAAGATGGCTAAGGCAAAAGAGGGTTTTGGTTTTGAATCTTCTCAGGCAAGCCACTCTTTCCTTTTATATGCCCGAGGCCACTACTTGCCAGGTTTATTATTTTAATAAGTTTCTCATAACGGGTGTCTTCTCAATTCGAAACCACTATAATATCATTTACCCTGTTTGAATTTGAAACAAAATGTATCTGTTAGAGATTAAGAAAGATAATTTTATTTCACATTTGGGGGCTATGGTATAAATAATTATATGAGAGTTTTTTGAAAAATTAAAACCTTATGATTCCACGGTAATCTCATATCTTCAGTAGTGTCACAATCTTAAAAGCAAAAATTCTTTTGTGATCACAATGCCAGGTATGATCGCAAGGCTATTCTGTGACAGCAATTTTCTTTACGGCCTCAATGCTATCTTGAGACCAAAAGTCTGGAATTAGTTTCGGACAGAAGATATACAACCTGTGTATGTTGTGATCGCAGAAGGTTTTTCTGTTATCATTATTCACACAAAGAAGATAAAGAAATCCAATTGGTGATTATAAGTTATACGTAGTCATTCAAGGAGTCAATTATGCAAGGAAAAGAAAATTCTTTATTTCTTGCAGTCTTTACATACAAAAGGGATACAGGTGACCAAAGCATCGACTTGATCCAAAAGTAATTTGCAAAGTTCTCCCAGGAACATGGTGGCATTAGTGGGATCAACACTGGCCGCCCTGGCGATGACTCTAAGCCTATTGACGCCATCCCTTATTAAGGGAGTACAACTATTTCTTATTGTATTGGAGAGCTCTCGCTACTGTCAAGCATAATCTCTCTCTAGCTGAAGCCTGCGCACCTCTTCACGAGTGCCATCATAACACTCTGCCAGGTGCAAAATGGCCGACGACATCTCCTCAGAACGCTTCTTCAGCGCCTCTTTTTCTTCTCTGAGGGTTTTGACCAAGTCAGATTTCTCCCTCAGAAGAGCCTGGACCTTAGCAAGCTGATCGCTGGGGGCTCCAGGAGCCCTCACCTCGTGTACATACATGGGTTAGTTTCTAAAAACATATGACCCACAAAGAGGATGAAGATGATTACCTTAGAAGCAGAGGAAAAAACCAAGCTTTGAAGGGGACTTGCTCGCAGAGGTGTGAGAATTCCCCAGAAGAGTGAAAGTTTGAAGGATTGTTGTGGATCTCCAAAGATGGAGATAAAGATACAACTGGATGGGTTGCAAGGGCAGAAGAAAGGGGCAATGTGGCAACACAGATGTCATCATCCTTTAGTATCTTCGATGCAGCTCCACTGGAGGATTCTTCGTCATTTCTAGGTCTCTTCTTAAGAGGAATCAGTTCCTCGAGTACCTGTGAGTTCCAAAATGCATTAGTTTGGAAATGATCAAACTAGAAAAGATTTGTGTCAGGACCCTAGAAAAGATATACCTTCTGGAGATTCTGGTCAATTACTATTTCTACTTCTTCCTCATTACTCTCAACAATCTTCTTGGAGTCTCAGTTCGCCATTAAGATGGGAGTTGAAGGAGAAATGTGAAATAAGGAGTGAAAGCGAGTTCTAAAAGGACTTAACCAAAAGGTTGCTGGTAAGTTTTTAGAACTAAAGGGCTTCGCTATTTATAGAGCTTGGAGGCGACGGTTCACATTCGTGGGCGCCTCGAGTTCTTAAAACGCACTTACGGCTTGGTTAAATAGTCAATAACTTCATAATTACCTGTCAAGAAAAATCCGGAGGTTTTCTCAGGAGATAAACCGCCATACGGCGTACAGTGCCAATTGAAGATGTTGAAGCATTGGGTTACATATTCGATGTAGATTAAATTTGAAGTCATATTCTTTTTTATATCTTCAAATTTGGGGGCTAGCTGACGAGGATTATCACTCGAGCTAGTTTATTAACATATATCGAGTTCAAGTCAAGTTCGGATGTGATATATGTCTTTGAGTCTTAGCAGCCTCTATGGTCGCAGACATATAGCTTCCTGTGTACTAGAGGGTTGCGGACACAGACTCAATCCATGGTCACAGACTGTGTGCGGTCATGTGGTCGCAAGCTATGCGGGATCAGAAGGTCGATAGCTCTGCACGATCAAGATAACCTGGGGGTGTTCAAGCCTTTACTGGACACGTTCTCATGGTCAAGATTACTTCTCCCCACGTGTGAAGACAACTGTCAGGAGGTTAACATGTGAGGTTATCTATAATTGAGCATGTTTAACCAGCGAAGAAGTTTGGTGCGGTTATATGAACTGCACTATGGCAACCGTCTGTAACTGCCTCGCATTGGCATCCTTTCGTTCAGTATAAAAGGATGGTCAATGCAAGATCTAAAGGGTGGTTAACTTCCAACAGAACAACCAACAAGGCTTGGAAGACTTAGATATAGTTTGCAGACAGAAGTATAAAAGAGAGATTATCGCATGTGATAACCTCTGTCCCCTGTAAATCCTTTTCCATACATAGTGAATTCACAACAGGAGGTAGGGCAATTACTCCCACCATCGAGGGCCCGAACTTGTATAAATCTTCACGTCCCTATTCTATTTCTTATCTTAACTTACCTGATAACACATTGAAAGGTCTCACATACAACTCACAAATCTGCGTAAGATCGATAGAGGACCCCGAGTCCAAATCGTCGACACCGACCAACGAGGAAATTGAGGCTCCCCAAGTGGAACTTCAATTTTATTTACCTCACGGTAAAAAGATTTGAATTGACGCTTAGAAGAATAAGAAGAAGAACCACAAAAAATAATGTTTACGTGATTTTGTGGTACCTGATAGGCCATAACTTCATCTCCATCAGCATCCCTAACCTTGCAGGCTTGATCTTGCTCTGGTATGGTTGGCATGGGTCCAGTTCCCTAATAGAAGTCCTCCAAACGCTTCAACCAATTGCGACAACTCTTGAGATTATGTCCAAAAGTATTGTGCAATGGACACCATTTTTTGTTTCCTTGCGAGTTAGCTTGTTTTCCCAAATGGTCAGTGTCGGGACCACCAGAAGGAGGTTTTTTTTTATCTTTAAACAAAAACTTGTTACCTTTTCTTGGAGGTGGCTTGTCGGCAACCGCAACATCTAGATATTGTCCCGCCCCATTCTTCTTGGGCTTCTTGGACTTCCCGCCTACTGATGATTCTAACTTTTTTCCAGAATCATCCTTGTCATTTTTGAGACTTGGTTGAGGCGGCAAATTCCCTTTGTCCACCATTCTATTCCACTCCACGGCCTCAACCGCATCAGAATAGCAGTCTGCCATATCAAAGAGATCTAATACCGCCCTTGGTGGGTGGATACTCAAATCTTTAATGAACCTTCGATATCGAACGGCATGCTTGAAAGCCCTGATAAACAAAGTATCTGAAATGTTGGGGATGGTATTTCTTATCCCGACGAACCTCTTGACAAATTGTCGAAGGGTTTTAGTCGAAGTTTGGCGTAATCGATGAAGGTCATCTTCCTTACCAGGCTTCTCATAGAAATTTTGGAAATTGTTAAGGCTCGCGTTGCACAACATTTCCCAATTGCAGGTCCTTCAAGGACCGTTGGCAGATAGTTTTCCATGACCTGGTCATCACCCCCTGCCGCTTGAATGGAGCGATGTAGATTTGAAGAATATAGATGGATTTTTAGTTCCATTGAATCTTTTCATCACACCGGATTTAAACTTATCAAGCCAGATCACTGCACGGAGTCCTGGCGAGAAAGCTTTACAGCCTACATAAGAAGCTTGGAAATGTCTTCACCGCGACCTTCCCTGTGGTCACGAGACACATTACCTTGAGGAGAATCCGCTCGTCGTCCCAGGCGAGAATGAACTAGCAGGCGATTGCAATCACGGGAGGTCCCAATTTGCCTAACCTTATCCTGCCAAAGTGACGTCGTCCACATTCGATTGCGTCACCCATGAGTTGAGTAGGAGTCATCCTATTCATGAGAGCAAATTATGGAGCGAGATGATGCCGTTGGGGTGGCTTGAGAGCCAACTTCGTCAAGTGTATCCGCGAGGACTCTGGCGAATGTTGTTCTATCCTCGTTCTCCAACCCAGGAGGAGGGTTACATAATCTATCTGCAATAACATAAAATCAGTCTTGAGTACTCCTTCTGGGAGCCATAGGAGTTATGGTCACCTCAACCACTGGGGGATACTCTGGGCTGAAAATGGCGCCTGATCACTCCGACGAGCCTGTTGATGGCGTGAGGATCTTGGATCAAGATTGCGAACAACAACATCTTGAAGAGATTGTGCAAGGCGTAAGGCTTCCTCAGTGGCCTTACAGACCTTGTTTTCTCGCTGTTCACGAGCTTGATCCTCCTGTCTGCACTCCTGTTCCTCCCGGCGATTTGCTGCTCAGGAGTTTCCTCCGAAAGCGTAGAAAATTCCTGGGGCACCGAGGTCGCAGATGGGGAACATCTCCCCTTGTTCCGAATCAGATTCAAAATCAAAAAGGGATTTGAGATTGTCTGGAGCAAAGTTTCTGAAACTAAACTCAAAATCATTATCGCCCACATCTTCTGGGACGATATTCCGTGGCACATATTCGGCATCTGATGCGGTGGGATTCACATGAGGGGAAAATTCCATCTTCTTTGTCTCTTGGTCGACAGACATGACCAGAGTTGGAGAAGATTCACCCTCGGGATGTGACTCCTGGACATCCTCGTCACCGACCTCTTCCATAGGAACGCGGTCATTAGGCGAGGGCATCTGGATATGAGCATAATCGTCGAGATTAAAATCGTTCTTGGAATCATATGCTCTAGACATGACTTATCATAACTCCTAATGAAAGAAACGTCTTGAGAAAGGCCCCACGGTGGGTGCTAGCTGTCGACGATTTGGACTCGGGGTCCTTAGTCAATCTTATGCAGATTGATGATATGTAAAGTGGAGACCATTCAAGACGCTCACTAGGTAAGTTAAGATAACTATGTACTGGAGACACAAAAGATTATACAGGTTCGGGCCGTCAAGGATTTGATTAATAACCCTACGTGCTGTGGTGTTTTCACTATGTGTGTAAGGATTACAAGGAGAGAGATTATTACAAGAGTAAAGAATCTCTCAATATGCTTCTATTTTCTCCTATCTCTCCTTAAGTTGCTTCGTCTTCCCCTTTTATTCTGATCGAAAGGATGCCAACGCGAATCAGTTCTGGGAAGTTTTGACGGTTGCTAAGATGTAGTCATAAAATTGCATCTTTATCTTCTTATCAATTATTTCATGCAGTTTTTAGATAACTGCATATCGCAACTTCCTGATGGTTGTCTTCACAAGGAGTTATTTCATCCTGGAACCGTATTTGGAAAACTTAACCACTACTCAGGTTAGCTCTCACAAGATTTTGTGACAGATTTTGCGACCTTCTGGTTCACAGGAAATCACCTATGTGACCATAACGTCTACTAATATATGAAGCCATATATCATATTCAAATTATCTTAAACATGATATATTTAATGAACCGATGACTTGCTTAGGTAATAATCATCGTCAGGCATGGTGTTGGAGCCCACATTGGGAAGTGGTGCAGTAGGCATCAAAAGTTTCATACCATGAGCATGTTTCTTCAATTAAAACTCCAAGTAATATATATACATCAATTACAAAATAGTCAAGAATGGTTGTCAACCCATGATCCTTCTTCATTATCATCTCGCAGGTAACTTGTTTCGTCAATATCTTCGATAGGGACAGATTGAATGCCATCTAAAAATGGAGGTATTTTGTCAAACTGATTATACTCTTCTTCATCGACAACGTCTTCGACCCCAACAGTACATCTCTTGCCGTGAAGGGCAATGTGCATCTTTGGTTTGGCCAGGTCAACGATGTAGAATACCTATGTGGCTTGCTTAGCAAGTATAAGTGGATCATCTTGGTATGAAACTCTATTCAGATCGAAGAGAGTAAACCCGTAATTGCCAACTTTAACACCTCGAGGGACTTCGGCCCATTGGCATCGAAACAAAGGAATCTTACTCCCATATTTCTTCAATAACACCGTAATATGAGTTGAGTGCCCTTACTGCCCTGGCATCGTCTGAAATAGCAAATAGTGTCACTCATTGCATAGTATTCTTCTCGTCCTGTTTCTTGTGTAAAATGAATACCTGTTGATGTCGTACCCCTGCCAAGTCCCTACAGTAAATATTGGCTCTCTAGCCAACCATGTAACAGTATCACTCACGGAGCCCTTGGTAGCTCGCAGAACTCTATTTTTTATCACAAATTTCCTATTATGTTTTCTGGCGACCCAAATCTTTGGCTTTGAAGGATTCTGTTTCCGTAACATTGCCTTGTGCTCGTGTATGTATGGCTCCACCTCCATCATGTGTTGTAAGACCCAAAAATGTGCTGTTGCATACATATCACTAGTGGGGACGGCTGCTTTGAATCCAATCATTTCGATGCCCTGAAGCCTGCCCTTGTGTCGAGACTTAGGAACACTGTCACATCTGCCATGGCAGTGACATCACCTGTGAGGAGCCCAGCTCGGTGCGGCTGGTCCCATAAACCACTTGACTTCCCAGGATGAGTCAAACACAGGAATATATTGAAGCAGCAAAATAGTACAATAGTCATAATTGTATGGCCATCAGGCCTTAATACAAAACGAGGTACAGTGCCTTACAAGGCACAAGGGTCTAACAAAATAACACATCTAGTCGGCGGAAGCTAGGCCCAAAAGCAATCCACAGGAAACAGAGGTTGACAGCAAGACAGCACCACATCAGGGCTCCGAAGGGAACTGCTCATCTTCTCCTGGGTCTGCAGTATCTTCAGGGTATCCTCCAAGGTCGTAGAACGCTCCATCTATTGATGAGTTGTTGCAAGGGTGAGTACGTACTCAGCAAGTCATAGGGAAAGTAGAGATACATATATATATATATATATATATAAAACACGAACCTATGCTATTGGGGAAAGAGTGAAAGGCTTTTCAAAATACATTTCTTTCTCTTTTCTTATTCAAATCCCGATCATACCCATGGCAGTAAATAAATCATATTGATGGTGATACATATATCCCATATCCAAGGCGATATATCCTCATATCACATTATTTTTATTCAAGTCTTTCAATCAATTACTCATAGCAGTATCTCATATACTTTAGGGCATAAACCACATGCCTCTTAATTATCATATGATCTCTATATTATGGTATTACCGCGACACGTCAACACATGACAGCCCACGGCAACGCCCCTTATCATGACAACACATGCCACTTGGGTAATCTTGAGCTAACAAATTTTAGTTTATAAAACAATACTTGTGTCACACCCCATGGATTTAATCCACCGCGGCATACTCCTAAAACTCGGGAGCACGAAGTATTCGAATACATTTTTAAACTCTGCAGAGATGTACCTCTTTTTAAATCCACTTTTTCACTCGACTTCCAAGTCGGGCCAACTCCATGCGACTTATACGCATGTGACAAGGCCGAGATCACACAACGTTTTGCAGTCTAGTATTAACAGCATCCCTGCCCGGTAAGTGGACAATCCAGTCCCAAGTACCGTTGTGGGTCCTCCCCACTGCCTTACTTCCTAGCCTGGGTCTATGTTCTCGCAGGACACATAACCTCTTTTGATTACAGTCGCGCACGACTTAATCTGGCGTAGGACATCTTCCTTCTTTACACCTTATCCTCTCATAATTTTTCTGATCTCACACCACTCATGGACGAACTGCGTCCCACCAGTTTCCACGGGAGAAACCGGATCGACAAGCCATGCAGGGAACTGATAATACTAAGAAAGCTACTAGGTTGCGCCTGTCCCATACCAGGTAAGTGGTTGGTACGTTTTTCATGCCACTAGACGCATAACACAAGGTTCTAGTCCTTACATGCCAGTGACCAGATCATACCACAAACCATGCACCTTCAGTGCCTACACCTTCAGTGCAGCCAAGCACCTCCAGTGCTACCACCATTCCATACCAAAATACTGGTCACGGCTAGGGGTTCTATTTCATGAATATAAATGTACATGTTTAAACTTTTATTAGTTCGTGGCTTACTATCTTATCAAGTTCACATTCCTCAAGTATTCCATCTATCACTACCATAATATCATTGATCTCAACACATGCAATAATAATGAGATATCTACTCATGGAATAGCATAGCAATTCATAAAATATGGGTTTCAATATGATCAAAGTATGACTTGCCTTCCGCGTCGTAAGTATCAGCAGTCGATGACGGTTCAGCGACAAGATCTTCAACCCCGGACTCTTGCTCTAAACAAGGTCAAACAAGCAAACAGGCATTACAATTCATTCTATTCTTACTAATTCACTACATGCAAAGATGCAAGGAGAAAATACTCTGGTGATACAAGGTTTGAAAGCGATTTGAGTTTAACTATGGGAATCAGGGTTAAAATTAGCTGTTAAGGTTTACAAGGTTCCAAAATATCAGGGTAATATCAAGGTTGTGACTGGTTCGCCCAAAAACAGCGAATGTCTTTAGGTTGGCATTCGGTTCAAGGCATCGACATAAGGTCGATGGGTGATAGAGGGCTCAACTCAAGTTGTGACAGTAGAGAAAAGTGTAGATCACAATGTCAGGAGTCTAAGGGACAAAGTTATTTTCAAGTTTCATGGCTGGAAGTGGGTGAAAAGGCTCAATGCCACTGGCTGACATAGGCTGACAGTGCTCTAGAATGGCATTGACATGGTTTGAGCAGTTTCCAGTGGTCAAAGTAGGTTTTGATTCAAGCATATGGTGCACAAGGTAGTGAGACAACTATTTGACAAAGTAATTTCTGTTGTACACGACCAGAGGTGGGTGAACAGGGCTAATGCCACTGGCTGACATAGGCTGGCATAGGGTTGACATGGCCAGAAACTAGGGTTAGCCTTATCTTTTGACTCAGGGCTCCAAATGATGCACCACTTTGTCTGGTGGTTAGGCATTTGTAACAGGAACAAATGTCTCAACAGGACCTAGGGCAGGAGATGGCTGGAAGGTGATGAAAACCAGCGAAGAAGTTGACTGGCCTGGAGTGCCTGCAGCACAACAGTACAGTAACTAGGGCATAGCCATAACTCTTGTTCTAGGCCGAATTAGGGGTCGTGGTAGAAGACAAAGTTGTTCAAAATGGTCCAAAACATCTAGATGGCAAGGTTTCTAGGGCTGCATTGGCTGGATTTAGGAGATATTGGTTGGAGGAAAAATGAACTAAATCCTGATTTGGGTATTTCTGTTCTAGGGCAATTGAACTCGAGTCCTTGCTTGAGGAGGGTCTCTGGGGCATACAAAAGCTATGTGTGAAGCTAGATTGTCAGGAGAAACACCAGAGAAGCTTAACAGCGAGCTCCAGCTTACATGCAAGGTGAAAAGTTTGGGATTCTTCATATTTTAGCAAATTCTTCAATTCTGGTTGCTTAGAGATGCTTAGATAAGTTCACTAATCAATATTGATCACAGGCTCGAGAGCTAAATCGGTTTAATTAGGGTTTAATTGCTCGCGGGAGTTGTCGGGAAAAATCAGCAATTCCCGGCGAGGTGGTGCGATAGAGTTCAATTGGCTGCTACTACACAGGTAAGTGGATGAGGGTTACTTACTGGTAGCTTCAATTTGGAGCTCGGTGCAGTGGATTGGCCTGGCACCGTGAGCCTCTTCTCGAGCTCGCCGAAGAAGACGAAGAAGACGGCGAGTTTTACTGATTGTTGGTGTGAAGGGGTGTAAGATGGTTGCTTAGGCCAGGGGGTTTAAATAGGCGAGGCTGTGGGAGCTCCCAACGTCTACAATTGCACGGGGAGTTGAAGCCGGCTTGAATTGACTGGGAAGTGACCGGCGGCGAAGACAGGCGGCGAAACGACGTCTTCACCGGTCGTGTCGGCTGCGCTGCTGTCACTGCGACGAAGAGATGGTGACGTGAAGCTCAATCGTGGCATGGCTGCAACGTGGCACGATTTTGCTGTGGCTGTCGGGCACAACGCGGGAGCGCAAGATCTTGCCGGTGCTGGAGAAGGCGATCCACAGTGGCGAACAGGAACCCTCCACGTGGCGACGAGGCAGCGGCTAAGATGGCTTTGCTGGTGATCAAAGGCTAGGAGCTCACGGCGTAGCAACGGTCGAAGGAGCAGTAGCAGCGGTGAGGTCGAAGCTCCTGTGCTCGTGCTCGAAACCGGTTGCTGTGGTCGATCGAGTGCCTGGTCGAAGTCGAACTGAGTGGTCAGTGATGAACAGTGGCTCGTGGTCGAACCAGGGGCCTGGTTGTGATGATTTTTGATGGGTTTTGGACTAAATTGCAAATCTGGTCTTAAAGAGGTTTAATTTGAGATTTGATTTCATGGTTGAGTATAATATTTCTATTAATACTCATTTAGCTCAAATTTGGAGAAAGTTTGATAAGGTTTGAGGGATTTCAGCTATTTTCGAAAATAGGGTAAAATTAGGGTAAAATAGATCCGGATTTTGTCGATCTCAAATTCTGGTAGTTGGGGTGAGATTTTGAAATCTGGACAGAAGGGAAATCTGTATCAAATAGCATTTGGGAGGTGTTCCCTGAAGAAATTCTGGAGTTTGAGTTGATTCGTGGATTTTAGCCTTTTCAGGCCTCCAGGTAAACAGAAAAGGACTTATTCGCAGTAAAATTTGGACTAAACTGCGAAAAGTGTTTAGATGAATTAATCTGGCTCCCAACTTTTTGAAGTGAGTTGAGGATGAACCTAGGAACATATTCCAGGGGTTACTTGAGTCTGGATAGGGTTAAATCAAGATAACTCAATCATCTGGAAACTGGGGTACTTAGGGTAAATCTGAATTTTTCCTGTTTTCGAAAACAGAGAAAGGCTTAGGTACTGGGAGTTAGGGTCAGAATTTGATCTGGCTCCTGAAGACTTTTATCTTCAGGGTAACTGGTAGGTTAAATCTGGATGGTCAGATCTTGATCTGGATCTAGAGAATAGATTTGGAGATTTTTAGGGTTTGGGAGAGATTAGAGTTCAGCTGATCTGGCTACTACTACAGAGATACATGCATGCAGGGTTTTTATGCAAAACTTTTCACCCTCAAAACTAGGGTGTTACAAACACCAATTGGGTCAACCTTGGCCATATATTTGGTGCAAAATTCAATCACCTCCTCGGCGGCATAACCTTCAATGATATTTCCCTTGCGCCGATGATGATTTGTTACATATCCCTTCAAGATACCCATAAATCTCTCAATTGGATACATATAGCGCAGGAACACGGGTCCACAAAACTTAATTTCTCTGACAAGGTGAACAATTAAATGGATCATAACATCAAAAAAAAGATGGAGGAAAATACATCTCAAGCTGACAAAGAGTTGTAATCACATCGTGTCGCAAATCATCCAGTCCATCCAGATCAAGTACCTGCAAGGACATAGTTGCGGCAAATATTCAGATCAGAAAAATCTGGCATGTTCCATGAATGGAGCCAATTAACTTAGTAGGAATACACTTACCATGCAAGATATTGCGTTGAAGAAATAACATAGCTTTGTAATTGTCTCTCTGACTTTAACTGGGAGAATAGCTCTGATAGCAATGAGAAACATTTGTGACATCAGCACATGACAATCATGGGACTTCATACCAACCAGTTTCGAGTCCTTCAAGGACACAAGTTTTTTCATGTTCACAGAATACCCACATGGAACTTTAACACCGTACATGCATCGACAGAGTTCTGTTTTTTCACTTTTTGACAAAGTATAGCAAGCCGGGGGAGGTATGTACGCTTTCCCTTCTCCAACGGTGCAAGCTCAGTCCTTATCCCCATTTCCACCATGTCACCGCGAACTTTGATACCACCTTTTGTCTTTCCCGGAATGTTCAACAATAAACCAATCAAACTGTCACAAATATTTTTCTCTACATGCATGACATCAATGCAATGTTGAACTTGTAAGTGCTACCAGTATGGTAGATCCCAAAGAATCGATCTTTTCTTCCAAACATTTTTTCTTGAGGTTTAGAACATTTATTGAACTCAACTTTGATGTCCTTCATGTGCAAGTAAAGCTCCTTACTGGTCGGAAACATTGGGGCTGATCCTTTCTTAGGCTTCCTGTTAAATGATTTCCTCTTCTTACGGTAGGCATGATGCATCGGAAGAAACTTACGGTGACCCATGTACACTATTTTTCTATAGTATGTAACCACATGCTCTCAGTTTCATCTGGGCAAATGGGGCAAGCCTTGCCTCCTTTCGTACGATAGCCCGACAAATTTCCGTAGGCCGAAAAATCATTTATGGTGCAAAATATCATGGACAGCAAGATGAAATTCTCTTGCTTATATGCATCCCACACCTGCACCCCTTCGCTCCACAAGTTCTGCAAGTCCTCGATAAAAAGCCTTAGAAACACATCAATATCATTTCCAAGCTATTTGTGTCCTAAGATTAGTGACGAAATCATGATATACTTGCACTTCATACATAACCAAGGAGGAAGATTATAGATGCATAAAAGAACCGGCCAACTGCTATGTCGACTGCTCATATTTCTATGTGGATTCATACCATCTATACTCAGCCCAAATTTTATATTCCTTAGTTCACAGCCAAACTCATCAAATGTTCTGCTAATGTTTCTCCATTGAATAGAATCAGCTGGATGTCTCAGTTTTCCGTCTTGTTTCCAACCTTCAGCATGCCAACGCAAGTACTTCGCATCTTTCGGATTTGCAAACAACTGTTTCAATCTAGAGATCACAGGAAAATACCACATAGTTTTGGCCGGAGGTCCTTCTTTACCTCTCCACATTCACTGTCAATTCTATCCCTACGCTTATACCGTGACGTACCGCATCTTGGATAAACATGCAAATCCTCCTACTCGTTATGGTACAACACACAATCATTTGGGAATGCGTGTATTCTTTCAATTTCCATTCCCAATGGACTCAATAGTTTTTTGGCTTGGTAAACTAATCTTGGCAACTTATTTCCCTTTGGAAGCATGTTTGCTAAAAGATTTAATAGTGCCGTGAAACTGTTATCACTCCAACTGTTACTTGCCTTCAAGTTATATAATCTCAACACATAAGACAACTTTGCAAATTTTGCACATCCAGGAAATAGAGGCTTCTTAGAATGAACAATCAATTTATCAACTTTACCAAAGTTGTTTTTCCTATAATCTTCTTCTACATCATGTAACATTTCATCTAGATTGTCATCTACATGCACATCGGAATATACATTATCAAAATTTTGATGATCATCATTACTGCAATCTACTTCTGGGTCTTGTTGATTGGTAGCGGTACTTGTTTCCTCAAGATCTTCGCCATGCCATATCCAACGGGTATATCATGCGTTAAAACCACGATGAATCAAATGGCTCTTAATCTGATCAGAATTGCTAAATCTCTTTAAGTTCATACTATTGCATCTAGGCCCCTATTATTGTTGATTTTGATTATTGATGACATTAAGTGTTTTTATCTAATCATGTCTTTGAGCTATCTGTATGCAGAGAACTATTTCGCGTATGGTCGCAGTATTACCCAAAGTCGCAAGCACAAGGTCGGAAAGAAGAAAGCTGTCCGGATCTGCAAGTCGCAAGCACAAGGTCACGAGCCATGGTCGCAAGCGCAAAGTCGCCAAGAATGAAGCAACAAAAGACTTAAGGTAAAATGCATATTTATTTTACCGATCTCGGTGTTTGGAGTTTGATCGGTTTATAGAAATTTGTTTTTAGTTTTAACCGTACTATAAAGAGGGGTTGCAAGTCCTCTCTATATTTCCAACATAAACTGAGAAACTTAGGTCATTGCATTGCATTCATTTCGGATGGATTTGATTTGAATTTGATTTTGAAAGATTTGGATTTTCAGTTGAGTTTTTGACAGTAGAAGAGTTTTTCAAATTTCTAGAAAGATATAGGCAGATCTGGCTTTTACTTCTATGGACAAAAATGTAGCCCGTAAAATTATCTTTCAAACGAGCTATTAAACTCTCAATTTGGACTTCTGGATTTAAAGTTATAAATATTTTTGGTCATGTTGACTATCAGTTTGCTATGCTGACTGTCAGTTTAAATTGTCAGTTTTGTTCACTGACAATTGTCTGAGAGGTTTTTTTTGAGCCAAAAATTTCTGAACTAAACTGATTGTCAGTTTGATAAACTGACTGTCAGTTTGCATTTGGACCACAGCTGGCTTTATCTGAGTTTCTATTTGATCTGGTCGATGTTTTGGTCGAACTGACTGTCAATTTGCATAACTGACTGTCAGTTTGGGGTTTCAGTTTCCATATACGACCACAAATGGCTAGCTATTTTTTATCCGTAAATTTTGTCAGTCGTTGCATATGTAACTGACTGTCAGTTAGGTGAACTGACTGTCAGTTTGAGTTGCTGATTTTCAGCCCGAGCTCCAACGGTTCTTTTGATCCTTGAGGCTATAAATAGAGGCTTTGAGCTCGTATTTTATACAACAAGTAGCCCTCTATTCATATATACACTTGAGCATTTATTTTCTAGTTGAAAATCTTGATCTGTTGATCAGGTCGAGAGTTTTCAGATCCACCAAGTGCTTTCGTTCGTTTCATTTTGCATACTTATAGTTTCTCGGTGATTGTTTGGAGGTCTAGAGAAGACCTTGCTGCCTATTACTCTTGGTGAGCGCCCTCACCTAGACGGTTTGGTGACGTTGCCGTAGATCTCTCCAGTTCAGAGATTGTCGGAGAGACTCGGCGCATTTGTGAAAGGCATCGGTGCTCGCCTTTCCGGAGTGGACAAGAAGCAACCATTAGTGGATAGTATCCTTCATGGATATTAGAGTAAGACTCAATTTATTTTAGTGCTTCAACGAGGATTAGGGGAGACTAGGCGAGTCTTCGAGACCTCGGTAAAAATCGTTGTGTTCGTTCTCTCTTCCTATTTCTCATATTATTATTTGTTCTTGATTTCTTTATTTGCAAATATTTGTTTTAAATTGAAGTTTTGAAAAGCCTCCTATCCACCCCCCTCTAGTCGGCATCCTTGATCCTACATGTGGTATCAGAGCAAGGTGTCTCATTTATGGGCTTTACCACCTAGAGAGAGGATAGACTCGGTAGAGGATTTTGATTTGATTGCTCCTCACTTTGATGGCTCACATTACTTTCATTGGAAGATTACTATGAGCACTTATTTTGAGGCATTGAGTTTGGATTTATGGAGTTTAGTAGAGAAGGGTGTGACTTATCCATTGATTTCGGATAAGGATATTCTCCTCTTAAATACAAATGCTAAAGATGTGCTTCTTAGATCCCTTAGCAATGATGTGCTCGAACTAGTGAGTGATCGTTCGACCGCTCACGATGTTTGGACCACCCTTGAGTCTATCTTTGAGGGCACATCTAGCTTTGAACATGCTAAGGTGCCCTTCTTGATGCAACACTATGAGGCATTTGTGATGTTGGAGCATGATACACTCTCCATCATATATGATTGCTTGATCAACATCACAAATGAGCTCAAAGCCCATGCACTAATATTTCCAATTTAGACATTTGTAGGAAATTGATTAAGGTGTTACCGGAGAATTGCTACGAAGACTTCATTACCACTCTTGCAAACAGTGACCTCTCCGACACTTCACCGAGCGAGCTCATTGACATGCTTATGTTAAATGAGGCTATGTCCAAGGAGAAGGACATACATTCCACCTCCGAGCATATTAAGAATGATGATTTCATTGTGGAGGATCGGGAGCTTTCTAGCAAGATCAAAGACGTCATCGACTTGGTTCGCCTAAGAAAGACAAAGGCGAACTCTTGCAAGAAGAGCTCAAAGAACGCTAGAAAGAAAGCGTCAAGATCAAAGTCTTCATCTCACGAAAAATCTATATGCCTTATGGCATGTGACTCGACGGTATCAAATACTAACTTCTCTAATGATGAGCTTATGGATATGATTGTAGAGTTAAATGACTTGCTTGGCAATATGAATAAAAGTTTTTGTATTTTAAAGAATAACTTATCATCCTTGAAAGTGGAATTTCAAGAGTTGAAAATTTATTATGATTCTTTGCTTGCCAAGGAAGCTATTAGCTCCACAACTACCTTAGATGATAGAGTTGCTTGTGACTTGCTTATTGATCTATTCTTAGAGTCACATACTTCCACTTCACATGCTAGCACCTCTTGTAATGACTTAAGTGTTAATTCTTGTTTAGACTCAAATACTAGCTTTGTGGACACTAGTACTTCATGTGATAATTTGTCTATTGATTCATTTATTGATCCACATGCTTGTACAGTTGATACTAGTAACTCATACCATGATTTATCTAGTGACTCATCTTTATGCCATGGTGTTAGTACTAGTTGCTCCTCATTTGATATGTCTAGCTCATCTAGTGATTCTACTGTTATGCCTTCTAGTTCATCTACTTGTGATGATATGCCGTCATGTTCTCATTCGCATCATGCTTCATGTGTTAACACAGTATCATCTCATGTACATAAAATTGAAAATGATGAACTTAAGACTAAAATAAATAGATTGAGTCATGACCCTACTAGATATCATATGAGTAGTGCTATGCTTGTTAAACCCCCTTTAGATCATAGATATTCACTTAAAAAGGGGAATTAAATCATGCTCACTCTTCTAGTAAGAGGTATCGCATATTTCACTGCACTCATACCATTTCATTTATAAAGCCCTCTCAAACTTCATGTTCCACATGTCACTTAATAGGGCAACATTCGCATGAAGCTTGTCCTTTAGTGACTTCAAACTATTTTGATGCTTGCTACATGCTTCAAAGGTCGAAGAAAGGGTATGCTATAGCAAATTTTGTTGGTGCACCATGCTAAATAAAAAGAAGAAATCAATTTGGGTGCCCAAAGCTTTGATCGCTAACATTGAAGGACCCAAAAAGGTTTGGGTACCTAAAAGGACTTGATTCTTTTATGCAGGTGAACTACAAGACCAGTGGGAAGCATTGGGTGCTTGATAGCGGATGCTTCGAACACATGACCGGCAACAAGAAATTGTTCACCTCAATAGAAGACAACTCAAGCGAAAATCAAAAGGTCACCTTTGGCGACAATTGTTAAGGAAATGTGGTAGGCTTGGGTAAAATTGCTATTTCAAATGATCTCTCTATTTCAAATGTTTTATTGGTTGAATCTCTGAATTTTAATTTGTTTTCCGTTGCACAAATTTGCGATCTTGGATTTCGTTGGACATTTTATCCCAAAGAAATTTTAGTTGAAAGTTTGAAAGATAATTTTTTTATTTTTAAAGGCTTTCATTTTGGAAATCTTTATTTGGTTGATTTTCACTCCAAAGATGCATCTCTTTCAACATGCCTTGTCTCTCAAATCTCAAAGGGTTGGTTATGGCATAGGAGACTCACACATGTTGGAATGCATCAATTGAAAAAGCTTTTAAAACGAGATTTGGTTATTGGCTTAAAGGATGTGAATTTTGAAAAGGATAAACCTTGTAGCGCCTGTCAAGCTGGCAAGAAAGTAGCTACTTCACATCCGATTAAGCGTGTTCTTTCGACTTGCAAACCTTTGGAACTATTGCATATGGATTTATTTGGACCTTATGAGTTCCAAAGTATCGGGGGTAGCAATTATGGTTTTGTGATTGTTGATGATTTTACTCGATATACTTGGGTTTTCTTTATTTCTCAAAAATCTGAAACCCCCCCCCCCTGATGTTTTCAAAAGTTTTGCAAAATGTGTTTCCACTGAATTCGAACTTTCCATCAAGAAAATCTGTAGTGATCATGGTGGAGAGTTTGTTAATTCGACTTTGGTTGATTTTTGTGATTCGCTTGGAATTAAACACGAATTTTCAACTTCTTACACTCCACAGCAAAATGGAGTAGTAGAAAGGAAAAATTGAACACTAATAGAAATGGCAAGAACAATGCTAAGTGAGTATGATACTCCTACTCGCTTTTGGGCCGAAGCCGTGCATACCGCTTGCTATTCTATCAACCGTCTTTATTTGCATCCTCTTCTGAATTTAACCCCCTATGAGCTTGTTGCTGGGCGTAAGCCAAATATTTCTTATTTTCGAGTTTTTGGTTGTAAATGCTACATTCTTAAGAAAAGAAATTTTGGTGGTAAATTTCAAAGAAGAGTAGATGAAGGCTTTCTAGTCGGATACTCCACCACTAGCAAAGCTTATCACGTTTTTAACAAAAATACTGGTTACATTGAAGAATCATGCGATATAGAATTCGATGAAACTAATGGCTCTCAAAAGGAGCAAGTCTCTTGTGAAGTTTTAGGTGAAGATCTTCAAGAAGCTGTGAAGAACATCACAATTGGAGACATCAAGCCAAGAGAAGATGATCAAGAAGATGATGAGAACATTGAGAATGATGATCAAAATGAATCATCATCTCATGTTGATCCTCTAGAACCAAGTCAAGAAGAAGCAGCACAAGAAGAAGCACCAAGGCAACATCAAATGATCACCAAGGATCACCCTCTAGACCAAATATTCGGTGACGTCAGTAAGGGTGTTCAAACTCACTCTCGTATTGCTGCATTTTGTGAACATCATTCATTTGTGTCTTCTTTAGAACCTAAACATGTAGATGAAGCTCTTAGTGATCCTGATTGGGTTAATGCCATGCATAATGAACTTAATAATTTTTCTAGAAATAAAGTTTGGACTTTAGTTGAAAGACCCAAGGATCATAATGTAATTGGAACAAAATGGGTTTTCAGAAATAAGCAAGATGAACATGGAGTAGTAATTAGAAACAAAGCTCGTCTTGTTGCGCAAGGTTTCACTCAAGTCGAAGGTTTTGACTTTGGCGAAACTTTTGCACCTGCAGCAAGACTTAAAGCTATTTGTATTCTTCTTGCTTATGTATCACGTTTCAATATTAAATTATTTCAAATGGATGTAAAAAGTGCATTTTTGAATGGTGAAATTTCTAAACTTGTTTTTGTTGAACAACCCCCGGTTTTGAATATCCTAAATTTCCAAACCATGTGTTTAAATTGTCCAAAACTCTCTATGGTCTCAAGCAAGCTCCTCAAGCTTGGTATGAACGACTTAGAGACTTTCTTTTATCAAAAGGTTTTAAAATTGGGAAGGTTGATACAACTTTGTTTACAAAGAAAATTGAAAAAGATCTGTTCATTTGTCAGATATATCACTACTACAGAAGTGCATTCCACTAACCCTTATTTTCTAATGGTTGTAAGCAATCTAGGAAAAATCCGATAGAATAGGACGACAGCGGCGGAAAACCATCATTTTACTATCGGTTACACACTAATCCAACGTTAGTGAAATGCAAATACTTTTTACTATCGGTCATTACTGTACAAACCGATATAATATATTAAATAGTACTATCGGTTTTCCTTTTGTAACTGATAGTAAAATTGCGAATTTTATACTATCGGTTATTACTGTACAAACCGATATAATATATTCAATAGTACTATCGGTTTTCCATTTTTAACTGATAGTGAAATAACTGACTTTTTACTATCAGTTATTACTGTACCAACCGATATAATATATTACAATAGTACTATCGGTTTTTCGTTCGTAACAGATAGTAAAATTACTCACTTTATACTATCGGTTCGTACTGTATTAACCGATATAATATATTGAATAGTACTATCGGTTTTTCTCGGGTAACTGATAGTGAAATTACTGACTTTTTACTATCGGTTATTACTGTACTAACCGATACAATATATGAAATATTACTATCGGTTCAACAACACAAACCGATAGTAAAATGACTTCATATACACTAATGGTTATGACAGTGGGGACCTTATTTTACTATCGGTTAGTGTTGTTGAACCGATAGTAAAATTGGACAACTTAATTAGGTCGACCCCTGCTCTGCGCTCTACATGTTGGAATCATTTCAGCCGCGCACAACTCCAAGCTAGAGTGATCTGGAGAAGCTAGCTGAGAGGTTGATCATATTTCCATCCCCCTCGGTATTGTCATCTTCTCATCACCTCTCTCTCTCTCTCGATCACTCTTTCACACTCTCCCTCTCTCTCTCTACTTGCAATTCATTAAACTAGATACATGTATCTCCAAGCTAGCTAGAAGGCTGGGTTGGCTAGCTAGCTATAGCTTGCTGAATTTAAGCAGCTAGCTAGCTGCCTCTTCCAATTAATGCATGCATCAAGTTAATTAGGGTTTCATATATACAAATCCATTTAATGTAATTAAACAGCTCATGTACACACATATGGCCTAGCTAATTATGTTTCATTCATATATGCATGCCCTGAGTCATTAATTATTTATTTGAATTTGTCAATTTTGTGAAATAATTGTAGATGGACCGAGAATATTGGATGTATGGAATAAAACGTACTACTGTTGAGTATTTGGAGGGTGTGAATGGATTTATTAAATTTGCTGAGCAAGAGAAGGCGAAGAAGGGAGAGAAAGATATGCATTGTCCTTGTATAGATTGTATGAACTTAAAAAGGTTCGGCAACTCTGATCAGATTAGGAGTCATTTGATTCGTCGTGGTTTTAACGCACGCTATACCCGTTGGATATGGCATGGTGAAGATCTTGAGGAAACGAGCACAACCGCTACCACTCAGCAGCACCCAGAAGTGGATTGCAGTAATGATGATCATGATCAAAACATTGATAATGTTCATTCGGAAGTCCATGTAGATGACGACAATTTAGATGAAATGTTATGTGATGTAGAAGAGCACTACAGCAAAAACGATTTAGCTAAATTTCAGAAATTAATTGTTGATTCTGAGAAGCCTTTGTTCCCCGGATGTGAAACATTTACAAAGTTGTCTTCTGTGTTGGGATTATATAACTTGAAGGCAAGCAACGGTTGGAGAGATAAGAGTTTCACGGCGCTATTGGATCTGTTAGCGGACATGCTTCCAGAGGGAAATGAGTTGCCAAGATCGGTTTACCAGGCCAAAAAACTATTGTGTCCGTTGGGAATGGAAATCAAAAGAATACATGCATGCCCAAATGATTGTGTTCTGTACCGTAACGAGTACGAGGATTTGCATGTTTGTCCAAGATGCGGTGCATCGCGGTATAAGCATGGGGACAGAATTTATCACAATGGATGTGATGAGGTAAAGAAAGGGCCTCCGGCCAAAACTGTGTGGTATTTGCCTGTGATTCCCAGATTGAAACGGCTGTTTGCAAATCCGAAAGATGCGAAGTACTTGCGTTGGCATGTTGAAGGTTGGAAACAAGACGGAAAACTAAGACATCCAGCTGATTCCATTCAATGGAGAAACATTAACAGAACATTCGGTGAGTTTGGCGGCGAAGTGAGGAATATAAGGTTTGGGCTGAGTACGGATGGTATGAATCCACACGGAAATATGAGCAGTCGACATAGCACTTGGCCGGTTCTTTTATGCATCTACAATCTTCCTCCTTGGTTATGTATGAAGCGTAAGTACATCATGATGTCGTTACTAATTTCAGGACCGAGACAACCCGGGAATGATATTGACGTGTTTCTATCACCGTTAGTCGAGGACTTACAAAAATTGTGGAGCGAAGGGGTGCGGGTGTGGGATGCACATAAGCGAGAGAATTTCATGTTGCGGGCCATGATATTTTGTACCATAAATGATTTCCTGGCCTATGGAAATTTGTCGGGGTATAGTACGAAAGGAGTCAAGGCTTGTCCTATTTGCCTGGATGAAACTGAAAGCATGTGGTTATCGAACTGCAGAAAAACAGTGTACATGGGTCACCGCAGATTCCTTCCGATGCATCACGCCTACCGTAAGAAGAGGAAGTCATTCAATGGGAAGCCTGAGAAAGGATCAGCCCCAGTGTTTGTGACTGGTAAGGAGCTTTACTTGCGCGTGAAGGACATCAAAGTTGAGTTCGGTAAATGTTCTAAACCTCCAGGAAAAAATGTTTGGAAGAAGAGATCGATTCTTTGGGATCTGCCATATTGGGAGCACTTACAAGTTCGACATTGCATTGATGTCATGCACATAGAGAAAAATGTTTGTGACAGTTTGATTGGTTTGTTGTTGAACATTCCAGGAAAGACGAAAGATGGCATCAACGTTCGCCGTGACATGCTCGACATGGGCATAAGGACTGAGCTTGCACCGTTAGAGAAGGGAAAGCGGACATACCTCCCCCCGGCCTGCTATACTTTGTCAAAAAGAGAAAAAACAGAACTCTGTCAGTGCCTACATGGTGTCAAAGTTCCATGCGGGTATTCTGCGAACTTGAAAAAACTTGTGTCCATGAAAGACTTGAAACTGGTTGGTATGAAGTCCCATGATTGTCATGTACTGATGTCACAAATGCTTCCCATTGCTATCAGAGGCATTCTCCCAGTCAAAGTCAGAGAGACAATTACAAAGCTATGTTATTTCTTCAACACAATATCTGGCAAGGTACGTAAGCGTGTACTCCTAGCAAGTTAATTAGCTTCATTCGTGGAACTTGTCAGATTTTTTGGATCTGAATATTTGCTGCAACTGTGTCCTTGCAGGTAATTGATATGGATGGACTGGACGATTTGCAACGCGATGTGACTACCACTCTTTGTCAGCTGGAGATGTATTTCCCTCCATCCTTTTTTGATGTTATGGTCCATCTAATTGTTCACCTTGTCAGAGAAATTAAGTTTTGTGGACCCGTGTTCCTGCGCTACATGTATCCATTTGAGAGATTTATGGGTATCTTGAAGGGATATGTAAGGAATCGACATCGGCCTGAGGGCAGTATCATTGAAGGTTATGCCACCGAGGAGGTGATCGAATTTTGCACCAACTATATGGCCGGGGTTGACCCAATTGGCGTTCCTACGTCTCGGCATGAGGGCAGGCTTCAGGGCATTGGAACGATTGGATTTAAAGCAGTCGTCCCCTCTAGTGATCTGTATGCAAAAGCCCATTTTTGGGTCTTACAGCACATGACGGGGGTGGAGCCATACATACACGAGCACAAGGAAATGTTACGGAAACAGAATCCCTCGAAGCCAGAGATTTGGGTCACCAGAGAACATAATAGGAAGTTTGCTGGGTGGATCGAAAATAGAGTCCTGCAAGCTTCTGAGGGCGATGTAGATAAAGATGTTACATGGTTGGCCAGAGGGCCTAGATTTATTGTAGGGACTTGGCAGGGGTATGACATCAACGGCTATTCATTTTACACAAAAACTCAGGACGAGAAGAGTGCTATGTAATGTAGTGGACTGACACTACTTGCTATTTCGGAGGATGCCAGGGCAGTAAGAGCACTCGACTCATATTACGGTGTTATTGAGGAAATATGGGAGCTCGATTATGTATTACTTAAGATTCCTCTGTTTCGATGCCAATGGGTCGAAATCCCTCGAGGTGTTAAAGTCGACAATTATGGGTTTACTCTAGTCGATCTCAGTAGAGTCGCACACAAAGATGATCCATTTATACTTGCTGAGCAAGCCACACAGGTGTTCTACATCGTTGACCCGGCCAACCCAAAGTTGCACGTTGTCCTTCACAGTAAGAGACGTATTGTTGGGGTCGAAGACGTTGTGGATGAAGAAGAGTACGATCAGTTCGACGAACTACCTCCATTTTTAGATGGAATCCTTCAATCTGTCCCTACCGAAGATAGTGACGAAACAAGTTACCTGCGAGACGACCACGAAGAAGGATTATGGGTGGACAACCATTCTTGACTAATTTGCAATATGTAAGTGACGTATATTACTTGGATCGAAGAATGTTCAAATCATTTTTCAAAAATTCTTTGGGAAAACATACGTGATGCATTGAGAATCATTTCTGCAAATTTTCATTTCAATTGGAGTATATACTTGATTTGAGCAATAATTGATTCTTTTCACAAATATATATGAAAACTGCAAATTTTCATTCCATGATTGGTCTTTACTGTTATTTTATTTCAAAATTATTGCAAGCCATTTGCATGGGGTTTCAGGTGTCTTTACAAGTGCAAAATGATGTACTGAGACCCATCTGTATTTGTTCTCAGGAAATACCTTTAGATCAATTTAACAGTATTATACTATCGGTTTCAACCTCCAAACCGATATGAAATTAACATATACTATCGGTTTATTGTCATAACCGATAGTAAATACAATACAAAATGATGTACTGAGATCTTCCGTAATTCTTCTAAGGGAAATCCTTTAGGGTCAATAGCATTGTATTTTACTATCGGTTATAACTGTGAAACCGATATGAAATTAAACTATACTATCGGTTTATCGTTCACAACCGATAGTGATTTACACTGTGTTATGATCCCTGTTCTTAGTTTACTATCGGTTTAGTGTTCACAACCGATAGTGATTTACACTGTGTTATGATCCCCTGTTCTTAGTTTACTATCGGTTTAGTGTTCACAACATATAGTGATTTACACTGTGTTATGATCCCCTGTTCTTATTTTACTATCGGTTTAGTGTTCACAACCGATAGTGATTTACACTATGTTACGAAAACCCTAACTTACATGTTTTTACTATCGGTTTTGTGGTTATGAACCGATAGTAAAGATTCATTTATTAGGTTATAACCTGCACGATTTTCCCTCCAGTGCAACTGATCACATTCCAAATCGAAAAATACTTGCGCGGAAAACCCTAGAATCGCCGACGTTCGCTTCTTCGCTCCTTTGCGCCACTGGTTCTCCACCGCCTCCGGCATTGCATTGCGCCACCGCCTCCGGCATTGCATTGCGCCACCGCCTCCGGCCACTCCACGATCCACTGTAAGTGTTCTTGACCAAATCGCTCGCGTGTATTGCTTAATTTTGTATGCAATGGTTCATATCCCGTTCCATGGATTACAAATAGAAACCTAGAGTAAAATTCATGAACTACAAACTTGATAGCTATGAGAATGACAGAATTGATGAAAATCATAGCAATTTGTCATACAGTGTAGTTCACTATCGGTTTCTTACTCAGAACTGATAGTAAATACCCTAAAACTGAATTTTCTGTTAATTATACCCCATTTCTAATTTTCATCTGAAATTTTGGTTCATTTATATTTTAACATACCTTATGTTCCTGCTGAGCAATTACTTTATGTTCCTGCTGAGCAATTTTGGAAATTTTTTCTAATTCAGACTTGATTACTATCGGTTTGACTTGGAAAACCGATAGTAAATAGTAGTGCCATCATAGTTTGCACAACTAATTTGAATTTTCTGTGAATTACTTCCCATTTTCTAATTTTCATCTCAAATTTAGGTTCATTTATTTTTTAACATACCTTATGTTCCTGCTGAGCAATTCTGGAAATTTTTCCTAATTCAGACTTGATTACTATCGGTTTGATTTGGAAAACCGATAGTAAATAGTAGTGCCATCATATTTTGCACAGCTAATTTGAATTTTTTGTGAATTACTTCCCATTTTCTAATTTTCATCTCAAATTTAGGTTCATTTATTTTTTAACATACCTTATATTCCAGCAGAGAGATTAGCATAGTTTGCACTGCTAATCTTTTAAATTTTCCTGAATATAGACCTTAGTACTATCGGTTTTCCTTTCAAAACCGATAGGAAATATAGTATTTGTTAGTTTGCACTGCTCATCTGAATATTCTGTGAATTACTTTGTCATGTACCTTTCTTCATATCAATTGGATGGTTTGTTCATGGTATTTTAGGTAAAGCCATGTCGGCATCTTCCTCGGCTGATACTAGTGATACGGCGAGGGCGAACGTAGATGGCGCTGCCTCGTCCCAGCGCAAGAGGAAGGCGCGAGGCGCGACGATGTTGGGTCGTTTGGCCAAACGCGCGGATCTTTCCTGTGAGTTCAACCAGTTCGGGAGACCGATCGGGAAGAACGCCGGGCACTATGCTGCCTATGTTGGCTTGTAGGCGAAGGAAAGGGTGAAGATCACCGTCCAGAGCTGGAAGGACGTCAAGGCCGACGAGAGGGATAGGCTGTCGGCGGAAGTGAAGGTAAAATTAATCAAAATCACTGAACTCTTGAGTAATCACATTCCCTTGGTTTATCCTAGAGATTAGGTAAGTCCTACTTATGTGCACCATTTGAAACAGGCCAAGTGGAACATCCCGGACGATGGTCCCAAGATAGCTTGCTTGAAGGACATGAACAACACGTGGAAAACCTTCAAGAGCGTCCTCGTCAGTACCTTCCTCGCTAAAGGCGAATCTCCATGCGAGAAGTACCCCTTCATAACGGAGGAGGTATGGGAGCAATTCGCCCAACAGAAGGGGACTCCTGAGTTCAAGGTATGAATGGTTCCTTTGCTTGGTTACACCATTGTATGCAGTAAGCAGTGGTGCATTAATTTTCTTGTTTCTGGTACGAAGGCCCTCAGCGAGAAGAACAGGGCAATCCAGAGGAGGAACGACCACCCACACCGGCTCGGCTCTCGCGGCTATGCGGGGAAGGAGGAGCAGTGGAAGAAGGGTGAAGACGAGGCGCCGCATTTCGTCGACTCCCCTAACCTACCACTCTCCGAGATCCGCGATCAGCGATGCAAGCGCTGGTGGCTGGCCAGAGGGACCGTGTCGGCCACGGGGACTGTGGCGTTCCCAAACCCCAGGGACGTCGAGGTCGTGCAGCGACTCGTAAGTTGGCTAACTATGATCACTAGTGTGCGCACAAGTTTGTATATATTTCTTCCTCACAATGGAGAGCTTTCAATGTAACAGATCTCTTGCTCGAAGGAGGCGACCGAGGGATTGTTCAGTCCCCATAGGGAGAACGACATCCTTACCCGGGCTCTAGGGAACAAGGAGCATCCAGGGCGGACGCAAACCGTGGGGGCTGTGGTGCCATGGAAGGAAGGCTTCTCGGACCCCGGGCAAAAGGCGAAGAAGCCTGGCAGCTGGAAGGAAAGGGAAGTGGAGCTATCTCGGAAGATACGGGCAGATGTGACTGCACAATTCGCGGACATGTTCGCTCAAATGAACGAGAAATATGAACGCCTAAGCCGAGTTGTGCAGTCCAAGGGTTTAGATCCAGCTGCCGAGGTCGACGCTGCCAGGCCGAGTAGTGTTGGCTCGAAGGTTCACGTGGATCCGGTGGACCTGATCGAGGTATTGCAACTCTTGAGCTATATATGCAGTTCGGCTGATGCCACTCCCATTACGTTAGAATTGTTTCGCTAACCTGTTATAATTGTTGCAAATTGCAGAAGCCGGAGAGCTGTACCCTATTGATCAACATAGGCGACAAACCTGTTGCGGTTGCAAACGGGGTCGTATACCAGTCTTGGGAGGATGTCCGGATCCACTGCGTACCTCTGGAGCCTGGATTCGCAAAGGTACAGGTGGACATGGCCCTCCCGGGCTACAGCTCTTTTCCGTTGCCCGTCCCAACGGACGAAATGCGGACAATTGGCGAGGCATTGGGCTCGTACATACAGTGGCCCAAGAAGGGTGTTAGACTACAGGAGGTAAACCCTAGCCATTCTAGCTTACAACTCAGTTAATATACTTAATTTGCAAAATCTAATTTAAGCGTTTGTACTTAAAGTGGACGATGGATACCAGCACACTTCCTGAGGACACCACCCCCGCCACAACGCATGAGCGAACTCCTTCGGCCCCATGCCTCCTCCGACGGCCTCAAACCCTTGGCCATCAAATGAGGCCGACGGCATCACACCCCAACCTTCGAAGGTATACACTCGCTCCCCGCCCAAAGGCAAGGGCAAGGCCAAAGGCAAGGGCAAGGCCAAAGGCAAGGCCAAACAAAGCCAGCCGGGTACGTTCAAGAACGGGTCCCCACTCGTGTCGAAGTACCTTCTACGCAATATGGATCAAATAACCAGAAGTCTCCACGAGTGGTACCTGACCCGGTCTAGGCGCCACATCAACTTCTTGGTTCACTTCAGGCCAGCCCATTTTCACCGTGAGCCCGGGAGCATATCGGTGGCCCGCGAGGATTTGTTCGACCTCCTCAACTGGCGGGAGCTTGATATGTCCATCATACGGACTGGAGTCCTGTGAGTGTGCTGTTGTCTGAAGTTATCACAGTTCGTTTCATAAATCTAATCACTTTTTGTATGCACTACTTACTAATGTCTACTTTGCATCCAGGTGCATGTATAGGCTGGCGTCGATGAGGGCATGTGACAAGGTGGGTTTCCTCGACCCAGAGAAAATAAGCCTCACGATGCTAGAGCACGACCAAGCACATGCGGAGGAATACATATCAAGGGCACTACTAGCGCAGCAGGACCGAGAGTTCATCCTTGCGCCGTACCACCAAAGGTTAGTGTATTTCCTACTAATTTAACTCATTCTTGTATGTTACGCCTAACATATGTATGAAACGGTTCGCTTATATATGCAATGTAGGGGCCACTGGGTCCTCGCCGTCATTTGCCCATGGATGAATGAGGTCTATTACCTCGATTCAATGAGCGACAAGGTGGCGCATGTTTTCACCCTCACATGGCACATAGACACGTAAGTAACATAGTTGTCTTAAATTTTTCTCTGACTAGCTAATTAATGATAAGATATTAATTGGCAATGCTAAATTAAATACAGGGATTTCAAAAATTATGCTAGTGCTGGAGGGAGGCATGACGCGTCGAAGGGCACAACAATTTCTTGGAAAGAATATGAGGTAATTAATACGGATGGAAGTACTCATGATGAGTCTTTTAATTTAAGCTTAATTAGTTCTTTCGAGTTAATGTGGGTTTATGTCTTTGCATATGCAATTTTTCCAGTGCCATCAGCAGGCACAATCGTGGGAATGTGGCTTCTATGTCATGAGATTCATGTATGACCTGATCAGGAGAAACTTTGCCCAATTCCCTAAGGTAACTATTTTTTCTGACTCAAAGTCGAACTTTAATTGGATGTGACGTACGATCCTAACTTCATACACGCATATATGCAGAGCACCATGTTGAAAGAGCAATATGAGTTGCCTCAATTGAAGGAGCTGCGAACAATTTGGGCTCAATATGTCATGGAAGAAGTGGCTATCAACGATCGATAGTAACTGACTTGTGTTGATTGTTGTATTTGTGAATATATATTGAATGTGTTGATTCATTGATTTGTGAATATATGTGAATAGATTCATTGATGTATTTGTGAATAAACTCGATCAATATGTGCATAAATTCAGTCTGTCCAATGCATGTGTATATTACTGTATTAGTGTATTTGTGAACAAATTCAATATGTGAATATTGGTGAATATTTGTAAATATTGGTGTATTTGTGAATGATCTAATGTATCTCTGTATTGCTGTATGTATCTCTGTATGGATGTATGTATATTTGTAAATATTTAGTACTAACCGTGCCACTACATAACCGATAGGAAAAACTAACAATACTATCGGTTCATATTCAGAAACCGATAGAATAAAGTTTCCTGTACTAACTAAACGAGTCTACAAAATACTATCGGTTATATAATATAACCGATAGAATAAATATTTCAGTACTATCGGTTATATACTACAACCGATAGAATAAAGTTTCCAGTACTAACTGTGTCTACACAATACTATCGGTTTATATATAACAACTGATAGAATAAAGTTTCCTGTACTAAATGTGTCCACAAAATACTATCGGTTTATATAAGAGCCGATAGAAAAAACGTTTATATTACTATCGGTTTAGATCCTAGCCGATACAAAAGGCCTAAACAATACTATCGGTTTATATAAGAGCCGATAGAAAAAAATGTTTAGATTACTATCGGTTTAGATCCTAGCCGATACAAAAGGCCTAAACAATACTATCGATTTATATACGAGCCGATAGAAAAAACTTATACAATACTATTGGTTTAAAACCGAGCCGATAGAAGAAATAGTCGATAGCGATTAGTGAACGTTGGGATTGTAGATGTTTTACTAACGGTTTTTGAACCGATAGAAGTGTGCTGCCCTCTACTATCGTGCCGACCACTATCGGTAAGAGAACCGATAGTAGAGTGGATTTTTAACCGATAGTGAAAAGCATTTCTGTAGTAGTGTATGTTGATGACATCATTTTTGGATCTACTAATGAACATTTCTGTCATGAGTTTGGAGAAATGATGTCTAGGAATTCGAGATGTCAATGATCGGTGAGCTAAGTAGCTTCCTAGGACTTCAAATGAAGCAACTCAAGAACAGCATGTTCGTGAGTCAAATGAAGTACGTAAAGGACCTGCTCAAACACTTTGGGATGGAAGACGCTAAGGCAATCAAAACCCCATGGCGACAAATGGACATCTGGATATGGACAAAAGTGGAAAATCGGTCGATTCTAAACTCTATAGGTCTATGATTGATAGCTTATTGTATCTCACTGCATCTAGGCCTGATATCATGTTTAGTGTGTGCTTATGTGCTAGATTTCAATCAGATCCTAAGGAATGTCATTTAATTGCTCTTAAAAGAATCCTTAGGTATTTAAATGCTATCCCAATTTAGGTCTTTGGTATCCGAAAGATGCAAATTTTGAATTAATGGGATATTCGGATTCTGATTATGCTGGGTGCAAGATTGATAGAAAAAGTACATCTGGTAGCTGTCAGCTGTTGGGGAGATCATTAGTATCATGGTCATCTAGGAAACAAAATTCTGTAGCTCTCTCCACCGCTGAAGCTGAATATGTGTCTGCGGGAAGTTGTTGTGCTCAATTATTATGGATGAAGTAGACATTTTTGGATTATGGAATTAAATTTGATAAAGTACCACTCTTGTATGATAATGAAAGTGCCATTAAAATTACAAATAATCTTGTTCAGCATTCTAGAACTAAGCATATTGAAATACGGCACCATTATATTAGAGATCATGTGGCAAAAGGAGATATTGATGTGAACTATGTTAGAACTGATTTGCAACTAGCAGATATTTTCACCAAACCCTTAGATGAATCAAGATTTTGCTTTCTAAGAGGTGAACTGAACATTATTGATATATCAAATGTGAGTTGATCTAAGATAAATGTCTAATTTTCCTGTCCTCCCGCCTTTTTGTGCTTGATGACAAAGGGGGAGAGATTCTTGAGTTTCTTGCTTTATTAAAGACATTGTTTATGCTTGGGGGAGAGATTGGGGAGAAAGATTCTTGAGATAATTCTTGAGAACTCATATCATTATAGATTCAGAAAGATTCTTGAGATAATTCTTGAGAACTAATATCATTATAGATTCACTCTCAAATATCAAATGACTCATATGAGTATTTATATATGCATGCATTTAGGGGGAGTTCCTGAATATCGGTTAATTATGCATATACTTAGGGGGAGTCATTTGATTTTATTCATTTAAACACTTGTTGTCATCAATCATCAAAAAGGGGGAGATTGTTGCATCTAGGCCCCTATTATTGTTGATTTTGATTATTGATGACATTAAGTGTTTTTATCTAATCATGTCTTTGAGCTATCTGTATGCAGAGACCTATTTCGCCTATGGTCGCAGTATTACCCAAAGTCGCAAGCACAAGGTCGGCAAGAAGAAAGCTGTCTGGATTTGCAAGTCGCAAGCACAAGGTCGCGAGCCATGGTCGCAAGCGCAAAGTCACCAAGAATGAAGCAGTAAAAGACTTAAGGTAAAATGCATATTTATTTTACTGATCTCGGTGTTTGGAGTTTGATCGGTTTATAGAAATTTGTTTTTAGTTTTAACCGTACTATAAAGAGGGGTTGCAAGTCCTCTCTACATTTCCAACATAAACCGAGAAACTTAGATCATTGCATTGCATTCATTTCGGATGGATTTGATTTGAATTTGGTTTTGAAAGATTTGGATTTTCAGTTGAGTTTTTGACAACAGAAGAGTTTCTCAAATTTCTAGAAAGATCGAGGTAGATCTGGCTTTTAATTTTATTGACAAAAATGTAGCCCGTAAAATTTTCTTTCAAACGAGCTATTAAACTCTCAATTTGGACTTCTGGATTTAAAGTTATAAATGTTTTTGTTCATGCTAACTGTCAGTTTGCTATGCTGACTGTCAATTTGAATTGTCAGTTTTGTTAACTGACAATTGTCCAGAGAAGTTTGTTTTAGCCAAAAATTTCTGAACTAAACTGACTGTCAGTTTGCATTTCGACCACAGTTGGTTTTATCTGGTTTCTATTTGATATGGTCGATGTTTTGGTCGAACTCACTGTCAGTTTGCATAACTGACTGTCAGTTTGGGGTTTCAGTTTCCATATACGAACACAAACGGCTAACTATTTTTTATCCGTAAATTTTGTCGGCCGTTGCATATGTAACTGACTGTCAGTTTGAGTTGCTGATTTTCAGCCCGAGCTCCAATGGTTCTTTTGATCCTTAAGGCTATAAATAGAGGCTTTGAGCTCGTATTTTATACAACAAGCAGCCCTCTATTCATACATACACTTGAGCATTTATTTTCTAGTTGACAATCTTGATCTGTTGATCAAGTCGAGAGTTTTCAGATCCACCGAGTGCTTTCGTTCGTTTCATTTTGCATACTTAGAGTTTCTCGGTGATTGTTTGGAGGTCTAGAGAAGAACTTGCTGCCTATTACTCTTGGTGAGTACCCTCACCTAGACGGTTTGGTGGCGTGGCCGTAGATCTCTCCAGTTCGGAGATTTTCGGAGAGAGTCGGCGCATTTGTAAAAGGCATCGGTGCTCGCCTTTCTGGAGTGGACAAGAAGCAACCATTAGTGGATAATATCCTTCGTGGATATTGGAGCAAGACTCAATTTATTTGAGTGCTTCATCGAGGATTAGGGGAGGCTGGGCGAGTCTCCAAGACCTCGGTAAAAATCGTTGTATTCGTTCTCTCTTCCTCTTTCTCATATTATTATTTGTTCTTGATTTCTTTATTTGCAAATATTTGTTTTAAATTGAAGTTTTGAAAAGCCTCCTATTCACCCCCCTCTAGTCGGCATCCTTGATCTTACACATACAATCTGTTCAAGGACAATGCATATCTTTTTCTCCTTTTTCACCTTTTCTTGCTTAAAAAATTTAATATACCCGTTCACACCCTCCAAATACTCAAGAGTAGTATGTTTTATTCCATACATCCAATATTCCCGGTCCATCTACAATTCCAAAAATTGGCAAATTGCAAAAAATAATGAGTTAGGCATGCATTAAACCTGACCAATTAAGCTATATATATACAGCTACTTACAACTGATATATGAAACCCTAACTTGATGAAACACTAACCTAACTACACAATGCAAGCTAGTGAGCTCATAAATCATGATGCATTGTAACCACCAGCCAGCTAGCTAGCTTCCTAGCTTGGAGCTACAGCTAGCTTGCAAGTAGAGAGAGAGAGAGAGAGAGGTGATGAGAAGCTTACATTAGAGAGGGATCTAACTTCCTTCTAGCGTGCCCTAATCACTCTAGCTTGGAGTGTGGAACAGAAAGAAATAGAGAGAGATCTAGAGAGAGAGAGAGAGCGTGGAACAGAATAAAAAAACAAGGGTCGAGTGGGTTTGACTTATAGTAGAACATTTACTAACAGTTTGCAACACTAGAACAGTTAGAAGATAGCACAATTTTTCTAACAATTAGAATAAAACAAAATCTATTCTAATGGTTCGCAAATAAGAACCGTTACTATAAGTATGTTTCTTCTAACGGTTATTTACCAAAAGCCATTAGAATAAAATCAAATCTATTCTAACGGTTCCCAAAATACAACCGTTAGTATAAGTATATTTCTTCTAATAGTTAATATATTCAGAACCGTTAGAAAAACTTATGTGGTTTTTACTAGCGGTTTCTCAAAACCCAACCGTTAGTACAAATGCCTTTCTCCACTGTGCACCACGTACACTAACGATTATCTTCCAGATTGCGTAAAACCGTTAGAAGATAGGGGTTAGTAGATTGCATTACTAGGAAGGATCACTTTCCATTACCTTTCATCGATCAAATGTTGGAAACATTAGCCAAACATCCATATTTTCACTTTCTTGATGGGTATTTGGGGTTTCTCCAAATCCCAATTCATTGTGATGATCAAGACAAGACGATGTTTACATGTTTGTTTGGTACTTTTGTGTATCGCTAAAGGCCTTTGTGCTATGTAACGCGCTTGCAACTTTCCAAAGATGCGTGATGGCTATCTTTTCGGATTTAATTGAAGAAATAATGGAAGTTTTCATGGATGATTTCAGCCTTTATGGCTTCTCTTTCGATGCCTGTCTATATAATCTTTCTCTAGTTTTAACTAGGTGCGAAGAAGTGAACCTAGTACTCAATTGGGAGAAGTGCCAATTTATGGTACAAGAAGGTGTGGTACTTGGCCACATAATATCCAAGCGAGGGATTGAAGTCGACAAGGTAAAGATTGATGTCATCGTGAGTCTACCACCACCAATCAATGTGAAAGGCATATGCAATTTCTTGGGACACACAGGTTTTTACCGCCATTTCATTCAAAATTTTTCAAAAATTGCTAAATCTCTCACCAAATTTCTTGGTTAAGATGCGCCATTTGATTTTAATGCCAAATGTCTTGATGATTTTAATCAATTGAAATATGCTTTAACCACTGCTCCCATCATCCAACCTCCAAATTAGAATGAACCTTTTGAATTGATGTGTGATGCTAGTGATTATGCAATCGGCGCTATTCTATGACAACAAATGAAATTGTTTTTACATTATATATACTATGCAAGCAACACATTGGATGATGCTCAAATTAATTACACCACAACTGAAAAGGAATTACTTATGTTGTTTATGACCTAGACAAATTTTGACTACCACAAGAGAACTATTGACATTGAGCACTTGAGAGTCGAATTCCATGAGGAACATGCGTATTCGTCTGTTAGGTTAAAAGATTGGCGATTAAGTTAGAGTGAATTTGGGGGTTTGTTTGTCTACTACTAAATTCTATCACTAAAATCTATCAATCTAGGATTCGAAAGCAGCAAAGAAACAAGTATTAGAAATCTAGGGTTTTAGAAATCAAGAGAGAAGCAACTAATTAGGGTTTAGAATCTGAGGGAGAAAACCTTGGTGTCAATTATTGGGATAATATCCCAAGCCGAATTTACACAGATTTGAGTTATTTAGAAGGGGGACAGTATCTATCAATCACCATAAATATGAAACCAGACACATTGTATTTATACAGGTTCGGGCCCTCATAGTCTGAGTAATAGCTCTAATCCTTTTTGATTTTCACTATCAAAATGATGGATTACAAAATGTATAGAGTTTAACAATCTCTATATTGTATATCTCTCTCTTTCTATCGCCTCCTCCGGGTCCCCATCTACAATTTCTAAGCTCCTTTTATACTTCGCCAAGAGGCGTTGGTTGCTTCATTAGAGGGATGCTTTGGTGGTTGTAAGCAATTGCTGCCCATTAGTTATGATGTGATGGTTATGGATAACCACATGTTCATCCTTCTAAATAGTGAAGAAAGATATATTACCCTGGGAATAACGAACCGCATTAGTCAGAGAGCGGTTATGGTCTATCAAACATGATTGCATAACTACATCACCCTTAGACCATGGTTGGTAAGTTAAGTCTCGACCAAACCTTCCTTTCTTGATTCAAAGTTACTTCCAGGCTCAATATTTGTCTTAATTCACTATCATGGTAAGGATAAAGAAACCACTATCGATTTCCTCGTAAAGAGGCTTAAAGTTAACTCTCTTGTTGTTTGGTTGCGTACTGGCTGCAACCATGTATTGGGGATTACCACGTCTCCGCGACCATAGTGACCGTGGGTAGTGACTATGGACTCTGTGACCTTAGATATTGCGATCACAGAGGTCGCAGCTACAAACATTGCTACCACAGATATTGCGGTAGTGTAATGATCATCCGTGATGGGCCATATATAGTCCAGAAGATCTTGAACTATCACATGTTCTCTCTCTGTGGTTGCGAGCGACCACGGAAAGGCACAAATAAATAAATTTAATTAAGTCCAGAAGATCTTGGACTATCAAAGTGACCGCGAGAAGGCACAATCAGAAAACTTGGGTAATAATCTCCATCATCTAGCCCCCGAATATGAAAGAAAAATGTTATTTTAATTGAAGAGGCATTTCGGTTTCCCAAAAGGCACCTTTTCATTTCAGATTCTAACAAAGCCCAAGAAAACCTTTGGGTGCTTTTGTCGGACCCATCATGAGAGGCATTAAATAAAAAGGATCTCTGTCGTGATAAAAGGCTGTTCTTTTATGGGGTGTTACCCACAGTTGAGAACTCAAAAACCCTCCTTTGAAACTTACCATTCTTAGCCTCTAAGCTTTCCTTCTTCAAGCCCTTTCTTTTTCCCCAAACCTTGACTCAATAGCTTCCTGGACCTGTTCTCATCACCGCATGGTTTAGAACATGTTGGCCTTGGAAAAGGAGGGTTAACTCCCCTCAAGGTCCCTGATCCCATGGTGCCCTACCGGGGATGAAGAAGAAAGCCCTGTTGTGCAACTAGGCGAGCTGGTGCTCTTCGAGGACTTTTTGCAGTGCGGGTTTTGCCTTCCAGAGAGTGATTTCTTCTAGAGCATTCTTGCACACTATGATCTAGAGTTGGTAAACCTCAACCCCAACTCCATTTTGATTTTTGCTATTTTTCAGCACTTGTGCGAGGCATATGTTGGGGTTTTGCCCAGCATACCTCTTTTCCGCCAATATTATTTTTTGGCATGGTCGAAAAGCTCCAATGCTTGCGGGTGTGTCTACTTCCTTCTTCGGGAGAAGAAGGACTACCGGTATCTCCCCCTCTGTGATGCCGTCCATGGATGGTATCAACGCTGGTTCTACTGCTTGGCTCCTAGCAAGAGCCATTTCTAGTTCAAGAACACTTGACCAGAGAAAAGGCAAGCCTAATCTAATACCTGGCGAATGAAGGCTTAACTGCCTGCGACATGATCTGGGAATTTGTGAAGAACCAGATCAGCCCTCTGAAGAAGAGGGAACACCCAGCCTGGGAGGTTAGGGGCATTGATGATGGCACCATAGATTATATGCCGGGTAATGGCAAAAATATTCAGTTGGTACAGCCTTTGAATCTGTTTATTTATCTAAGCTGAACTCTTTTGAATAATTTTGATTGTTTTTTCAACAGCCTTTCCTGCTTCTGAGGTGATCAGGAGGACAGATTTCCTCTTGAAGGTGTATAACATAGCTGTTGAAGGTGATATCAATGCGCCAAGGCCGGCGAGCATGGTTGGCAATTCAAACGATTTTGCCCAGGCACATGGACAGGTATTTCTCTTTCGAGTGATCTATTTACAGTTGATTCTAGACAGAGGTTACCAAAGTAATCATTTTGGCTTATATTAGCTATTTGAGCGCCAAGCAGCTCAGAAGAGGCGAATCAGCGGAGATGTGTGATCCTCGAGTTGTTCCACATTGAATAAGCTGAAGAAGGCTCCACCTACGACCAAAGGTTTGGCCAGGACTAGGGCCTTACAAATTTGGCCATTCACTGCTCTCTCAACAGTCGCAATGACCATTGCGGCAGTTTTGGGGCCTTCAGCCCCGGGCGTCATTACACCGCCGATCACGACCTCGGTGGTATCTGCTGTGGCGACCATGACTTCGGCTACGCCTGCAAATGTCCCCGCACCATGACTGCTGTCATGGCCATGAAAGTTGCTGCGACCGTGGGGGTGATCGCAGTTGGGAGCTAATCGGGCCCTACTACTATCATGACCACAACTGACCCTCTGGTCGCAACCACACAGGTTGTTACGGTAAGGGTTCCCACCCCTGAAACTTTACCAAATATGACTAGGAATTACCTCATGGTTGTACAGGGAGAGGGGAGTGATGTGGAGGAGGAACAGGGAACTTCCTTGTTTTCTGTGAGAGGAGGTCATCAGTGGCTCCTGATGAGTCCTCTCCCATGGCACTTTCTTCGCTCGTCTCCAAGAGGAGAAGCTTCGAGTTCCCAAAACCTCTTGGGACTCAGCATCAGGTAAGCATTTGTCTTAACCTAGTTTTGATGCTCAGCTAGAAATAGTTTACCAAAATTAGAGCTGGATATGTAGGGCTCCTTCGACCTCTGCAATGCCTGCTCTGATGGTCGCAGCTGGACCATCTGCTACCGCGCCAGTGGTGATTATTCTGGTAGAATTACCTACCATGAGTGAGGCGATAGCAAATCCAGTGGTTGCTGAAGTTGCACCTCTGCAGGACGTCGAGGAGGACCCTGTGACCATCATTGGTGAGGTGGTTCAACATATCCAATCAATTGAACCCACCAATGATGAAGAGGTTGAGGTCGCAGCTGCAACCACGACCATGGGGATGAACGAATAGCCAAGTACATTTGCTCCCCGTTTGGTCGAAGAAGTTGGGCCTCCCTCTTGTTTGGGAGAACAAGGAGAAGAGCGGATAGAGGAAATGGCGGTCTAGCCTGCTGAAATCCAGCGCCCTACCCTAGACGTGAGCATTCAGTCCCAAGTCCTTGATAAAGTGAGGCAGGCGCGGGAAAGCTTGGCATCAATCAGCCAAGTAGCTGGATTTGGGGACCTCTCAGAGAGGTACTTCGAAAAATTCTTAGAGGTAAGTAAAAGTCTTTACCTTTCAACCTCCAATGTTTCTTTGGGAATCTTCTTTAAATTCTTCCTCTTTTGTTCTATTCAGAACGCTGCTCATGATGCACCATGTTTGGCTTGCTGGTGGTGCAGGTCAAGGTCGCACAAGAAAAATGTGACAAGTTAAAGCAGTAAGTATCTTGATTTAAACTCAGTTCCCTATAAACTATAATAATAATTTATGTTGTCACAGGGAAAAGTTTGCTTTGCTAGTGGAGGTCGCCAATGAACGCAATAGCAAAGAGGTTGCGATCATTGACCATTCTCTCTGGAGAAGGAAATGGTCGAAGCCCAAAAAGTAAGCAGTGAAAGGCTTGCTGAAACTTTGGCGCTTGGGGCCAAACTGAAGGGCGTTGAAGAACAAATGGCGACCTTGGAGCAGAAGGCTATGTTAACCGATTCTCTCCTAGGCAAAGCCGAGCGCCTTCAGATGGTTTGCAGCCAACTACAGACCAGGGTGGATAGAGCCAAGTGAGAGCCGCAACTCCCCGAGTGGTTGTCATCGAGGAGTTGGAGCCCTTTCGGCTGTGGGAGGCAGCGAAGCAAGGCGGAGGCCCCCTGCTTGTAAAGCTTCCCCTCCAGCAGGAGGTATGCCCGAGCCTTGGCTTGGAGGCGCCTGGCCTCAGTCTTGTTGGGAGGGTCCCCTCCCCCTTGATGAAGGAGATAAGGGGGTCCATCCAAGATGCGACTCGGGCAATCTCAGAGACTTCTGGGACGTGGGACCCATTGTCCGCGTCCGGGGAGGTTACCGAGGGCTTCGCGATAATCTCCAAAAAAGCTCCCCTACGGAGAGGTTCGGGGGCGCTGGCTGCCCGAGCCAGGGCATCGGCCCAGTCATTGTCCCTCTGCGGGATGTGCCGGGCCTCTAGGCCGTCGAAGTGCTTCTCCATCTTGCACACCTCCTGCAAGTAGAGACTCAAGTTTGTGTCGTGGGACAAGTAGGACTTTTCCATTTGGCAAACTATGAGCTGGGAGTCTCCATTCACGAGGAGGCGACGAATCCCCAGGGAGCATGCGAGGCGCAACCCGAGGAGCAAAGCCTCGTATTCGGCGACGTTATTCATGGCGGGTAACTCGAGCCGCGCCGCGTACTCCAATTCCCTCCCCTCGGGGCTCCGAAGGACTATCCCCGTGCCAGCCCCAGCGAGACACAAGGAGCCATCAAACATGATCGTCCAATGGTCACTGCGTCAGGGCAGTTCGGGGAGGCTCTCATCCTCAGACCCGGAGGCAGGGGTCCATTCCACCACGAAGTCGGCGAAGACTTGTGACTTGATGGCGGAGCGCCCAGTGAGGGAAAGGGAGAAGGGAGCCAGCTCGGTCCCCCATTTTCTGATCCGGCCGGTGGCTTCTTTGTTCCAGAGTACCTCCCCCAAAGGGAGGGACGACGGGACAGTGATCGGGTGTTCCAGGAAGTAGTGACGAAGCTTCCGGGACACCATTACAAGAGTGTAGCAGATCTTCTCCATCTCCGTGTACCGAGTTTTAGCCCCTTGGAGGGCCTCACTCACGTAGTACATGGGACGTTGTTGCCCATCCTGCTCCTTTACCAATACCGCGCTTACAGCCACCGGGGTCGCGGCGAGGTAAAGGAGCAAGGGTTCTTCCGGAGACAGGCTCACAAGCAATGGGGGGCTTGTGAGGTACTTCTTCAGGTCGTCGAAGGCCTCCTGGTCCTCGGGAGTCCATCGGAACCCTTCGAGGCTCCGGAGGATTTTGAAGAACTAGAAGCCACGTTCCCCCGACCGCGAGACGAAGTGACTCAGTGCGGCCAGGCGGCCGGTGAGCCGCTGTACGTCTTTGACTGAGTGCGGCGGTGGCATATCCAGGAATGCCTGGAGCTTTTACGGGTTGGCTTTTATGCCCCGCTAGGACACGAGGAAACCCAGGAGCTTTCCCCCACGTACGCCGAAGGCTCATTTTTCCGGGTTGAGCTTCAACCCGTATGCTCGGAGGTTGCGGAAGGTCTCCGCTAAATCGTCGATGTGAGCGGCCGCGCGGAGGCTCTTGACGACTGTGTCGTCGACATATACTTCGACGTTGTGACTGATCTGGTCCTTGAGGACCAGCGTCATGAGTCGTTGGAAGGTCTCTCCAGCGTTCTTCAGCCCGTAGGGCATGTGGACGTAGCAGAAGGTTCGGAGGGGAGTTATGAAACTCGTCTTTTCCTCGCCCCCTTCCGCCATCCGAACTTGGTGATAGCCCGAATACACGTCCAGGAAGCTCATCAACTCACACCCCGCGGTCGAATCGACCAGCTGGTCAATCTGCGGGAGCGGGAAGTTGTCTTTGGGGCAAGCGCGGTTGAGGTTGGTGAAGTCCACGCACACTCGCCACTTACCGTTTGACTTCTTCATGAGGACGGGGTTCGCAAGCCACTCGAGGTGCAAGACTTCCCGAATGAACCCCGCCTCTCTGAGCTTGGTGATCTCTCCCTTGATTGCCTCTTGGCGTTCAAGGGAGAGTTTCCTCCGCCTCTGTTTGACCGGGGGGTGACTGGCGTTCAAGGGAGAGTTTCCTTATGCTTGATGACTTCCCGGGTGACACCTCGCATGTCGGAGGGCTTCAAGGTGAAAACGTCGGAGTTCTCGCATAAGAAAACCGCGAGTTGCTCCACATACTCTTCATGGAGATCCGCCCCGATCTTGATGGTCTTGTCTCCGTCGTCCGGTTATAGCGGGACCTTCCAGAGGTCCCCTTCCGGACGTGGCTTGGGGGGAGATCCCCCAGAGGGTACGGCGGTGGCGTCTACCACCGGGGAAGAGGTCTCTCCCCCTGGGGTCTTGATCATGTTGACGCTCCCAATCATCGCGGCGGCGCGCTTGTATAAAGCACGGGCCACGTCTTGGTTGTCCCGGGTGGTGATCACACCGTGAGGTCCAGGGGTCTTCACGCAGAGATAGCTCTGGTTGATTGCGGCCCCCAAGTGGTTGATCGTGGTCCTCCCCATTATTGCGTTGTATGAGGAGGGGATGTCCACCACGTCGAACCGGACCATCTCCGTCCGGTAGTTGTCTGGGGTACCGAAGGTCATGGGGAGATCCACCTTCCCCACCGTGTGGATCGTCTTCCCCGGGACGAATCCCTGCAAGGGCCCTGCTGCGGGCTGTAGTAGCTTCTCGTCAACCTGCATTTCCTTGAACGCCTTCAGGTACAGGACGTCGGCGGAGCTTCCGCCATCGACGAGGATGCGTGCCACATGGCAGTTGTAGACAGTGGCGGAGACGATGAGCGCGTCGTCATGGGGGAAGAGAACCCCGCACACGTCTTCCGCTATAAAGGTCAGGGTGACGTTCGACCAGTTTGGTGGCTGGGACGTATGCAGCACCCCTACTACCTTTACTTCACGCGTGTACTCCTTGCGCTGGCGCTTGGAGTCTCGCCCAGAGGCAGACCCTCCCGTGATGACATTGACACGCCTTTGAGAGGTTTGGAAGGGTCGGTAAAGCCATCTAAGAGGGCAAGGAGGTAGGGGTCCCCCCCCCCGCCCATGCTGGTCGAGGAATGCGGCGAAGTGTTGGAGAAGTTGGTGGCATTCCCGAGTAGCGTGGGTATTGGACTTGTGGAAAGTACACCACAGGCCTTCCTTGCCTCCTGTTGCGGGACCTTCACGTTTGCAGGATGACTGCCCCCCCCCCCATGACCTTTCAGCTTGGGGAAGGGGCGGTTGCCCTTGGAGGCATCGCGCGAGCCACCTCCGCCCTCGAGGACGAAGGTATCCCGAGGCCTTGGCTCACTACGATTGCCCCTCTTGGGGCACTTGAGGGGGTCCCTAGCCTCCCGGTCAATGGGGGCGAGAACTCCCTGGTTTTTTTCCAGAGGTCATCCTTCTCCGCCCCAGCGTACTTCTCAAGTATAGTGAAGAGCTTGTTGGCGGAGGAGGGGCAGCTTCAGGAGAGCCTTCGATGGAGCTCCCCGGGGAGGATCCCACTCTTGCACGCCTCAATGACTGTAGAGTCGGGGACGTGAGCTACTTTGCTCTTGACCTGAGCAAAGCGCTTGAAGAAGCTGCAGATGGTCTCCCCTGTCCTCTGTCGGACAGTGTATAGCTGCGATGAATCCAGGGGACGCACGTAGTTCCCCTGGAAGTTCGCACAAAACTTGCGTTTGAGCTACGCAAAAGACTTGATGGAGCCGGTCTTCTGGTTGTAAAACCACGAGCGGGCGATCCCGGTCAGGTAGAGGGGGAAGACATTGCAGTGGACTGTCTCATCCCCCCAGCCGCTGAAATGGCCGTGGAATACACCTGCACAAACTCGTAGGGGGTCGGCCTCACCATTGTAGTGTTCGATGTGCGGCGGTCGGTAAGGCCGCAGCCATCGAATGCACCGGAACCGGCGACACAGTGGTTGGTTAGCACCCTCCACCTCCCGGGGGGAGTCCCGGTCGCTGTCCCCTTTGACGGGGGATGCGCGGTCGTTGTCGGAGTCAGGAAGGGGCCCAAGATTTCCACCGATGTGGCGGTAGCGCCTCTTCTCCTTCGGGTTAGTCGAGCTAACCTATTGGATGTCTACGCACCCCTCCGTGACGACGGTTGCTTCTTCAGCAGGCCTCTTTCCTCGGCCGGGACGAGAATGCGGTTCACCACGTCTGTGAATCGGGGGAGGCTCCGGCCGGCCACGTGAGGTGGCCTCTCCCGACTTGGTGGAACGCATTTGCTAGACCTCCTCCCGAGTAAAACGGACCTGATTCACCGAGGGAGCCCTCGGGGGTGGCCCCGGGGGAGGAGGGAGCTCGTGCGTAGCGGTCACGGGCACGGGAGGTACTATCAGGATGTGGGCGGAACCCACCACCGGGTAGTCCCCGGGAGTCCCGCCTGGGACCGGAGAGGGGGGCCCTCACGGGGGAGATCCGGCGGTAGCGTAGGAGCTGTCCGGTGGGCCGCTTCTGGCCCGGCGGACGCGACCGGCTGGGGGAAGCCGGCTCCCGCCTTGGGAAAACCCCTGGTGCGGGGTGAACCAACGGCATGGGGAAGGCTCCGGGGATGGGGTAAACCCCCGGCATCGGGAACACTCCCGGGGCCTGGAAGGCTCCAGACAATGGGCCCACCGGGGGAGCGTAACCCCCAGTGGAATCGTAAGTCCCCGGAGACATCTGGCCTCCGAGAGTCAAAGGGGCTACCGGGTGTCCCATAAACAGGGGCATTGCCCCCATGAATGGGAATTGCGGCGGATAGATGGGGGCCGGCTGCCGCGCTAGGACGCGAAGGAGTTCATCCATTGAGTGCTGGGCGCAGAGCTAGCCCTCCACAAGAGGTTCGAGTAGGGCGTCCCGGGAGGCCGGAGGAGCCACCGGGGGAAGAACAGCCCCTCCCGGGGCGTCCACGTTCATTGGGCCGGACCTGGACGCCTACCCACCGGAGACTACCGGAAGGGTTAAAGGTGGTTCCTGGGTTTGGCCGTGTCCGGGCGGGAGCACTGGGACGGCTGTCCTTTGGAGTGGTGGCGTCTGGTGACTGGGACCAGTGTCATTGGGTAGGGCGCGAGCCCTCGTTCTTGGGGGAGCCATGGCGATTTGTCGTGAAGTCCCCACGGTCGGCGCCAACTGTCGTGGTATTGCGAGTACCCGGCAGGTTTTTTGGTAGTTTCTAGCGAAGGAAAGACGACGCAAGCTAACCCCGTGACCGGTCCTCTCCCGTCGGGCAAAAATGAAGTATAGCACGAGGATTTATACAGGTTCAGGTCTCAGTGGAGACCCTAGTCCTGTCGACGTGCTCCCGACTTGAGTCGGCTAGGGGAGACCCTACTCCTGTCGACCTCGCGGGGAGAGTGCTCCAGAGCACGTCTGTTGGTTTTGGTGTATTTATGTAAAAAATGAATCGTCCCTTTACATGAGAGGGGTACAAGGGCTTATATAGGCCCAAAAGATGCAAAAGACTAAACTACGCCGACCGCAACCGTCGGATCGAAGGGCACTAGCGTCCTTCCTCCAGCCTAGGGGCTTGGATGCTTGACAAGTGTCTTCGCCAGTCCTGATGTGCTCCTCATGTGATTCTCACGTGCCTTGGCGCCGGGGGGCCTTGTCCCCGGACAAACAGCGGCTCCCGGGATGGGGGCCACCAGGGGCCTTGTCCCCGGGCAAACGGCGGCGCCCGGGGGCCTTGTCCCTGGGTAAATGGCGGCGCCCGGGATGAGGGTCATCGGGGGCCTTGTCCCCGGGTATGTGGTAGCGCCCGGGACGGGGTCACCGGGGACCTTGTCCCCGGGTAAGTGGCGGCACGTCCCCGGGTAAATGGCGGGACGTCCTCGGGTAAGTGGCGGCACCCGGGACGGGGTCACCGAGGGTCCTTGGGAGCCTTACCTCCTTCCTGGACTTGATCCCGTGAAGATTTCTCCCAACACTTGGGGTACAAAAGTATTCATCCACTAAGGTTCAACTAGCTAATGCAGCAAGGATAAGACTTCAAAATCAGAATAATCTTTTGATAGAGAGGCTAGATAAAATGGAGAGTGAGAGTGTGGGAAACAAAGCGCAATTGACATGGATGTAAAAAGAAATTGAAGAATTGAAGCAAATGCTTGCTTCACAGGCTAGGCAAAATATAGATAATGATTACAGTCGTAGACCTGAGGGTCATGTGCATGTGATTTTTTTAATGTGTTCTTTATAATATTTATGCAATAATATACATATGGTTATTTACTAATTGCTCAAATGTTATGTACTAATTGCTGTAGGACACGGGATACGAAAGTGATGGTTGTTTTATAGAGTTATCTACAGCTGAAAATAGGGTTCCACGAAACGTAAGTTTACATTTTATTACTTTACTTCAAAGTTGCACCTAACCTAACAATATTTAGACTATCAACTTATCCTTAATTTTTGTATAGATAATGCAAAGGAAAGTTGGTAAGACACATGATGTACCATGCTATAGGAATGAGGAGGTAATAGTTGCAAGTTAATTATACTCTATTGAATTTGGATGCTCATTATTGAGGTAACCATTGAGCTTATATGCAATTATATTTGATCTTTAGGGAGGAAAGGAAGTTATTTTGATTTCTTTTTTGAGGCCATATGTTCCTGTTGCTAAGGGTACGCTTCAGAGAGCATCTTGAAGTGTAATAGTTGGTGACACACCTCTTGGGCCTAAGTGTTGTGACGTGGTTGTGAACTATGTGTTGAAAAGAGATGCTCCATTGTTACATCCATATGGGAATGTTAGAAAAATGTCTGATGCGCTTGGACGATCAATTGCATGGCCACGTGAAAAAGTAATCTATTCTATCTAGTATAATCACTCTTATTTACTTACTAATACCATCCAAGTAAACAAACTATGAACTTTTACTTGTAGATCCAAGATGATACTACAATAGGTGGTGGTTCATCTCGTGTTCTAGGTATATATAATTCTAACCTGTTATTTACCTGGTTAGTTACTATTTTTTCATTTGTCTTGTTTTGTTATTAATAAAACAATGCTTACAGGTGAAAGGGACAAGAGAATTAGTTGAAACTAAGTGGAAATACTTAATAATTTTATAAAGGTGAGGTGTTATCAACACAATCCACATGTTATTCATTTTTTAAATGTTAAGTGTATGTTAATTGTGCCTTGAACTAATAGCTCACTTTCATATGATTAATTTCTTTTATCAAGTGTATGCAAGTCATGTCAACCAACACAATTTTCTCATTCGCATAAGCAACAACTTGTACTTGTTATACAACAATCGACCAACCATCTTTTTATTATAATTGTCATACGTTTAATATGTTACTTAAAGCAAAAGTTATTGATTTGTATATATTTATCTCAATGCTATTGTAATCGATATCTTTTCTTATGCAGGTGGTTAACAGTAAGGTGTTAAAAGCATATGAAGTGATGAATATATTTTAGATCATAAGAGGAGTTTGAAAGTGGAATATTTTACTTTTGATAGTTATAGTTGGAACAAAATATATAAAGTTAGGAATATTATATATGGGCATACATTTGGTGTAAAGAATTCTCAAGTGATATTTTTCTCGCAATTATGTTAGAGATTCTATATTGATTTTGTTTGGTTTTGTCAATTGAATAATTTGTGACCATTATGAATCTTGTCAATGGCTATATAAAGCAAAGAATTCAATATAATATGTAATTGTGCCATTTATCCATTTTTGATAATTTTATTGCAAAAGGTGGTGTGATTTCTATTAGGATAGTGCATATTATAATTTTAGTTGTAATATTGTTGCCTAATTACTAAAAAAATATATATTTAAAATTAATTATTGACACAATTCTTATCGGTAAATTTACTACAAATAATTCACATATTTAAATTTGAATGTCTAAATTCTCAATGACAAATCATCTAGTAATAATTTATTTCAAATAGTTGTACAGCTTGAAATAATGTATTACAAGTGGACATAGAAGTGGGAAAAGATCAAACTTTCCAAGTGACCTACAGCTGAGAATTCTCTTTGCCACCGGACCTACAACTGGGAAAATATTTCAAATAGTTATACAGTTTGGAATAATATATTACAAGTGGACATACAGGTGGGAAAAGCTCAAACTTTCCAAGTGGTCTACAGCTGGGAATACTCTTTGCCACCGGACCTACAGCTGGGAAAAATATTCCAAATAGTTATACAGTTTGGAATAATGTATTACAAGTTAGCATACAAGTGAGAAAAGTTCAAACTTTCCAAGCAACCTACAGCTGGGAATATTCTTTGCCACCGGACCTACAACTGCAAAAAATATTTCAAATAGTTATACAGTTTGCAATAATATATTACAAGTAGACATACAGGTGGGAAAGGTTCAAACTTTTTAAGCGACCTACAGCTAGAAATACTCTTTCGCCACCAGACCTACAGCTGGGAAAAATATTCCAAATAGTTATACAGCTTGGAATAATATATTACAATTGGACATACAGGTGGTAAAAGTTCAAACTTTCGAAGCGACCTATAGCTGGGAATACTCTTTGCCATCGGACCTACAGCTGGGAAAAAATATTCCAAATAGTTATACAGCTTGGAATAATATATTACAAGTAGACATACAGGTGGTTAAAATTCAAACTTTCCAAGCGGTATACAGCTAGGAATGCTCTTTGCCATTGGACCTACAGCTGGGAAAAAAATTACAGTTGAGAAACACTTTTTGCAGCACCTTTTCGCCCAACTGTAGCAAACCTCATTCCTAGCAGCTAAAGTGCTGGGAATACTGGCTTTTACCAGCTGCTCTACTACTAGCATTGAAGTGCTATCTTATAGTGACTCTCAAAGATCACCTTACAGATATCGATAGGAACAACATTGCATTGGACCTCATCGATATAACGTGCAGAGATCACAAATTTCAACACACATTGACTCGTAATGTGTTGGTTCATGTCGGATGTAAACCAACCTGGCGGATACGGTCGCGGGTATGTGGTCATCTTCAAACTAAGTTGTTGAGCCAGTCCAACAGAAACCAAACTTTTTTGACTTCCGGGATCGAATATTGCTGCGACCACTTTGTGCTTCACCTGGATGTTGATAGTGAACAAGTCCTCCATTGAGTGATGGTCGTCAAGTGAATCCGAACCTTTTTCCTTCGGCATTGCCATCAGAGACAAAGTCGTATCGGCCTCATCAACTAAATTCACTCAGACAACTCCTTCTTCGGGTGTAGACGTAGTAGCTGTAGCTATACTTTTCCCTGGTCTGTTTCTCTTTGGTCGAAACTTAGGGTGGAGCTTATAGCATTTATCCTTTGTGTATCCAACAACATGACAATGTTCACAAGAGACGCTCATACTACTCTTCGGAGTACTTTTCCTTTGACTCAACTTTCTCTTTGACGAGGTCGAATTCTCCTTCGTGTTCTTGTCGTTGTAGGATTTGTTCTTCTTCTCGATCGCCATAGCAATTGTGCTCGCGGTCGTGATGTCCTGGACGCTGAACATGCTTAACTCAGCATTGATTGATTTCTGAAGTCCAAACATATATTTTTTGAACACTTGTGCATCAGAGAGCGAGATGCCAACAATCATTGCTTGTCTCCAAAACTCCGTCGTATAATCCTGGACAGATTGATTGCGCCGGTAATCTATGCCAACGATCGCATCTCTCCTCGAGATAACCCATCGGGTCGAACTCTTGTCGCAAGAGTCGCTTGAACTGTCCCCACGTGAGGTTGTCTGCTTCCCCACTGGCAATAATGGATTTCCACCATGTCTTGGCGTGGTCCTTCATCTTCAAAGGAGCGAAGTTCACCTTTTGACTACTACTGAAACCTTGCAGGTCAAAGTAGGTCCCAATCTGGTTGATCCAAGAATCTAGCTTCTCAGCATTGATCACTCCATCATATATGGGTATGTCGACATTAGCTGCGACCTTGAAATAGCCGACAACTAAGGAGGTGTTGGCGAGGTCGTCGGCCTTATAGTCATCTTTGTCTTCATCTTCATCTAGCCTACGCAAGTTTTCCCCAATCTTCACACCCGTAACCTTTCCTATTGAAGCATCAACTTCAGAAGGTACAGCCATGCCCTGGTGCTTAATCCAAGCAAGCACGGTATCCATGTCGGTCGAGAGTTTAGCCACTTGTTCAACTAGGTTAGCTTGAACGGAGGTATCTTCAGACATCTTCGGAGACGAAACTATAGAAACAATCAAATGATCGCCTTTGTATGCAAAAGGTTCTTGCGGAATTTCCCCAGAAGTTTTGTAACCCTGGCGAGTCTTCACCATCCACAGGACAGGATAGTTGCTCTAATACCAACATGATTAGATTAAGAACTAGACCAAGTTTTGGACTAGTCTTGCTCTGATATAACTTGATCCAATTAAGATATAGACATGCTTCGTCTATATTCGACCATATACTAAATATGCTGAATAAGGGATCTTACTAGGAATTTCTGAAACCCAGGTTGATCGAAACACTGTTCAAAGGATAGTGTCGACGATTTGGACTCCGGGTCCTTAGTCGATCTTATGCAAATTTGTGAGTTGCGGGACCTTTCAGGGCGCTCCTCCGGGAAGGTAGGATGAATCAAGTCTGTAGAGGCACAAAAGATTTTATACAGGTTCGGGCCCTCGATGGTGGGAGTAATAGCCCTACGTCCTGCTGTGATTTCACTATATGTAATAAGATGTTTCACAAGTGGGAAGAAGAGATGATCACAGGCGATGATCTCTTCAATGTTAGTGTCTACCTAACCATATCTAAGTCTTCAGTTTGTTGAACGCCTGGTAGTGCTTGTATGCTTGACTGAATTATTCACTGTCCTTAGAACGTGTATTGACTACCTTTTTATACTGGACAAAAGGGCGCCAATATGAAACGGCCTTGGATAGTTGTTAAGATGCAGTTTTGTTAACCGCTCCTAACTTCCACACAGGCTTAACACGTGCAATCAAGGGATAACCGCACATGTTAACCTCCTGGCAGTTGTCTTCATACGTGGAAATATCTTCGTGATTCTCGAGATATGCCTGTTCAAAGAGTTAGGCCTTCCTGAATTGTTCTGATCGCAGATAATCAATGACCCTTTGATCGCGTACTGCCCGCAGTTTGTTGATCGTGCACTGTCTGTGACCTCATGATCGCGTAGGGGCTGTGATCATACAATATCTCTGTGTCCGCGCCTTTTAGGTCATCTGAGACCATAGCGACGGATTTATAGACACACGTCTAATCTGATTCTGTCTTAAACCAGACGTGTATTACTTTGAACTAGCTCGGGTGATAATCCTCGTCAGCTAGCCCCCAAATTTGAAGAAAATGAAAGAACATATTTACTTCAAATTTTTATCCTGCATCAAATTATGAACCCGACGTATTCACTTCAACTGATACTATGCCGCTGTGTGACGGTTCATATCCCGACAAAAACCCTAAGTCTTTCTTGGCTAGTAATGATGACTTAGGTGACTCATCGTGATGGCAACTGTAAGTGCGATTTAAGAACCCGAGACGTGTGTCGAAAAGAACCGACACCTTCTGGCTCTATAAATTGAAGAGCCTTTCAGTTCTTTGAACTCACGAATTTCTCACCACGTCTAAGTCTTTTTTATAGTTTCTCTTTTTCTCCGGCCACTACCTCTGAGCCTTAATTCTTGTTCCGATAGCAGATCAAGACCCCAAAAACATCATTGAGATTGAGAGTGATGAGGAAAGAATAGAAATGCTGTTAGAAATTGATCAAGACTCTCAGGAAGTAAGTCTTTTTCTGAAAGTCCTGGTTCAACTTTTTTCCTGCATTTTGACCAGTTCCAAAGTAATGCTTTTTGAAACTTACAGGTGTGGGAAGAACTAATTCCTCCAAAGAAGAGATCGAAGAATGACGAAGGATCCTCCAGTGGGATTGCATCAAAATTGGTAAAAGGAGCCGAGACCTGGGTTGTCACATTACCTTATTCTTCAGCACCATCAGCTCCTCCAGTCACATCATCTCCACCTTTGGAGATCCATAATAATCCTTCGCACCTTTCTTCTTCTGATCAGCTTTCTCTATTGCAACCAAGCGATTCCCAGATTTTGTTGGGTGATCAATTTTCTGGTGGGAAGGTTGCATTCCCTCGACCAGATGGTCCTCGACTTTTGTTGGGTGATCTACTTCCTGGGGAAAGCGCTTCATCCTCCCGTCCAATTTTACTACAAGGATTGGTAATTATTTTCATTCTCTCTGCTGGTCGTTTTATCTTGTAAAACTAACGCATATATGTGCAGGAGACGAAAATCTCTGGAGCCCCCAGTGATCAGCCTAATGAGGTCCAACCTCTTTTTGGTGAGAGTGTTTCCCTCGAGCGAACTCTCCAAAAAGAAAAAGAGGCCTTGGAGAAGAAGACCGATGAAATGTCTTCGGCCATTCTGCATCTAGCAGAATGTTATGACAACTCCCGCGAAGAGGTGCGCCAATTCCTCTTGGAGAGGGACTATGCTCGGTAGCAGCGAGAACTCTCTGATACAATAAGGGATAATAGCGCTTCTTTGATTCGGGATGATGTAGATAGGTTTAGAGCCATAGCCAGTTCTCTAGGGGCAGCCAGTGTTGATCCCACTGATGTTAATATGTCCCTGGGAGAACTTTGTAAAAGGCTATCAGACTAGGTTGACGCTTTGGTTGCCTGTGTCCCTTTCGTATGTAAAGATTGTCAGAAATAAAGAATTTCTTTTCCTCACATACTTGATCCCTTAAAAGGATTATGTAGAATTTATAATCCAAATTAAGGTTCTTTACATTCTATGAGCAATAGTTATACGAGAATGCTTCTGCGACCAAAAATACACAAGCAAACTTCTGTCTGAAACTGGCTTAGTTCTTCGGTCTTAGAATAGCATTAAGGCCGTAGGCTGCGATCAAAGCTACAGTAATGATCAGAAAACAACTCTCCGGTCTCAGAATAGCATTGAGGCCGTAGACTACGATCAGCATGATCACAGAACAATTTTTTGACCATACGGCGACCACGGCTGTTATGATCACACATATCCATTATGATGTTGCGATCAGTATAGAGGTCATAAACTTATTCCAAAGCCATATGGAATTATTCCCGTTCAAAGATTTAGGAATTTCCAATATGTTTTATCTGTACCATAGCCCCCAAATGCGAAATAAAATGATAAAAATACATTTCATTTCGGATTCATTACTGAGTATGGATAACAGGTTCCAAGAGGAAAGACACCCATTATGGGAAATTAATAAAATACTCGGCGAAGGGTTGTCTCGGACATATAAAAGGAAGAGGTAGCTTACTGGAGAAGCCAAAAACCCTTCGTTGCCTTAGACCCTCCTGCTGCACAAAAACCCTCTTTTGCATTCCTCGTCTTCGTCATCTCCAAAGTCACCACCTTTCTTCTCAGTTCTTCATAAGAAATGGCGCCCTGGAGCTGATCCGTCCACCATACAGAAGAGAGCCTGGTGGCACTAGAGAAAGAAGAGATTTTCCCCCCCACGATTGCTGATCAACTGGCGGCCAGCAGAAAAAGATCAAGAAACCCCAATCGTCCAAGAGGGCGAATTGGTGATCTTCGAGGAATACTTGCGCTGCGGGTTCCGATTCCCAAAAAGCGAATTTCTGAGGGAAATCTTGGACCATTAAGGGTTGGAGTTAGTAAATCTCCACCCAAATGCAGTCCTTATCCTGGCGATTTTCCAACACCTTTGTGAAGCCTCTGTTGGAGTGCTTCCAAGCGTGGAGCTTTTCCGACGCTTCTATTTTTCGGTATGGTCAAAAAGTGCCAATGACGCTGGGTGTATCTACTTCCGTATACGGGACAAGAAGGAGTACCCATTCCCGCCCCTACGGGACTCTGTTCATGGGTGGTACCATAAATGGTTCTACTGCACCCCTCCGTCGGAGAGCGGACTATGGTTCGCGAACACCCGACCGGAGAAAGCCAGTGAGTTAGACTCCCTTCCCGTTTTGAGCGCAGAACAGAAGAAACAAGCTCATGCTATTCTTCACCTAGTCCAGCAAGGCTTGACCACGCGTGACATCATACGCGACGTCGTGAAGAATAGGATAAGCCCCCAGCGTGAAAGGGCACATCCAGCTTGGGAAGTGGAGTCTGTGGCGGACAGCACCCTGGACTATAATAACGGTATGTCCTTTAATCAACAAAACATACATTTTTACTGATTAAAAGACATTGCATTTATTAACATGCTTGTTTGTGTTACAGCACTATCCTTGTCCAAGATTGAGAAACGGACAAACTACCTCCTTCGGGCGTATAACGCCGTTGTGGAGGGAGCTAAAGGATTGGCTCACCCCCAGAGCTTGATTAACGCTGGCGATGATCTTAAGCAAGAACGCCGAAAGGTATGATTTATTCAAACAAACTCTATTGGAAACCATCCATTTGTCTTGTATTACCAAAAACATGTTGAATAATACAGCTTCTGGGAAAATTTGCTGAGGCAATGCGTCCAAGTGAGGATGTTGGTCCTTCAGGAAGACCGACTGCGAAGAGGGTGAGAAGGACCCCTTCAAAGCATGAAGCGAAGGAGTCTGCTCGCAAAAAAACCCAAGAAGATCCTAGGAGAAACTTCTTCGCGAAAGAAAAACATTTTGCGAAAAATACTGCGGTAAGATTTTCGATACCTCCTGCAACCCCAAGTACGAGCGGAAATTACTTCTTCGTCGTACAAGGCGAAGGGAGCGAGGACGAGGAAGACAACATTCCTCTAGTTCGTCGCAAGAGAAAAACATCTAACCTCTTGGGAACAAGCGTCCCAGAAAGGTCGACTTCCCTTCTGATCAACGAAACCTTGTCCCTGACCGCAGGGATAGAAATGGCTATAATGGGCCCCGTGATCACTGACAACCCTGTGGTTTCAAGTGGAACCCTGGTGCCTGAAGCTCATGAAGCCCCAGGGCTTTCAACACCTCACCTACCGATAGAGGGAACGACTGTGGTAAGAATCCTCACAATCTTGCACGTTTTCATTCCTCTGTACACAGCCATTGAATTGTGTTCATACAGGGAGAAGACGATACTATCCTTTTCAAGAGAAGGAAAACGAGGACAGAAGATGTAACACCCTGAGTTAGGGGTGAAAATTTCCTTTTTCATCAATAGCATGCATACATGTATCTGTAGTAATAGCCAAATCAGTTTCTATTTCAAGACCTAACATCTCCAAAATCTATCCTGTGACCTCAAATCAAGATCAGATTGTTCAGATATGATCTATCAGTTACTTTGAACTTAAAAGTCTTCAGAACCTAGATCCAATTCTATCTCTAAATTCCAGATTTATCAACTTCTTCTGTTTTCGAAAACAGAAATACCTTATATTACCCAAATACCCTAAGTTTCAGAAATACAGATTTAATCTGAATCTTGACCAAGTTCAGACCAGATTATTCCTGGAATATAATCATGGGTATGCCAATACCTTAATCTAAAAAGTTGACAGCCAGATTTCACCATGTAGACTCTTTTCACAAATCAATCCAAGAGTTATCGCAAATTAGTCCTTATCTGATATCTGAAAACCCAAAAAGGCTAGAATCTCCAGATTAACTTCAAACTCAAAATCTCTTCGGCAAATCTTCTCAAAATGCTATTTGCCACAAGTTTCTCTTCTGTGCAGATATCAAAATCGAACCCTAAATGCCAAAATTCGAAATCGACAAAACTTAAATCTTATTTTACCCTAAATTACCCTATTTTCAGTTTGTATCGAAAACTATTCAAATGTGTCAAATTTTATCAATTACCTTTGCCAAATACCTTGTTGAATATAATCTACCAGATTAGTGAAATCAATTTCAGTTTAAACCTACCAAATCTCCAGATTTACATTTCAGTCCAAAACTCAAAGAATTAAAACTGCAGTTCAGTCCATTTTCGACCAGGCCGTATACTGCTGTACACGACCAGAAGCCTTGCCGTGTTTTGCTTCCTTGCGCCGTGCACGTTCACCGCCGGCCAAGCTTCGCCGCACTTGTGACCGTGCATGCCAGTGCGCACGTGTCCTCGCTCCAGCTGGTGCCGTGGCAAGGCCGCTGCTACGTCGACGACCAGTGCTTGCTCCCGCGCGCGACCAGCAGTGACTTTTGTCAGCAATCCATCGCCACGTAGCCTCGCCGCGCCAGTACTTGTCACCACCGCTTGCTACAAGCTTTGCCAGGTCCCGATGAGGCGACATTGTGATCAGTTGAAAGCTTGTCGCCGTCGCATCACCGCTCTTGCTGTTTCTTCGCCTCTACTGCTCCAGCACGCAACCGATCTCATCACAGCAGCCAATTACTTCATTGTTCCCCTTCGCCATCTTCGCCTGGCCTATATAAGCACTCCTGTGCTCAACAGCTCCCTCCACACATCACCAGGACTTAACCAATTTCCAAATTTCCTGTTTCAGTCATCTTCTCCGGCGAGTCCAGCAAGAGGCTTCACGGTGCCAGCTCACTTCACTGCATCTCCTGCCAAATTGAAGCTAGCAGTGAGTACCTCTCATCCTCCTGATTGTACTGTAGCATCTAATTACTCTCCGGTGGACTCTAACGCCGGTGATCACCGGAAATGATTGAAATTCGAAGAATGCCCTGTTCCAGCAATGTAGCTCGAATTACTTCAAATTAGCTTTCGTATCTGTAAACAAAATTGATCAGTAAGCTAAATCAAGCATGCCTGTGAACTTAGAACAAGCAATTGATCCCAATTTGAAGCTATCCCCGATTCTGAAATTTATCAGTTGCTGGCTCTCGTCGCCAAGCCACACCGGCGATCCTCCGGCCAAATTGACGTCGCCAGTAGCTTACTCATACCCTTCTATCACTCCTAGAGCAAGGAATCGAGTTCAATCGGCTTGTGTTGGAAATGCCCAAATCCAGTGTTTCTTCTCCGGCGCCGATCACCGGAAAGCTTGTTCCAGCCATTTCAGCCCTCGAAACCTTGTCATTTAGATGTGCCTTAGCCTCCTGAGCATTTTTGTCTTCTAGCCCGACACCTAGATCGGCCTAGATTGGAAGATACAGCTTTGCCAAGTTTTTGTCCAGAACTGCTCCAGTGCAGCCAGTTCATCTCTGTTCATCATCAAATTTCTTGCTTTCCAGCCATTTCCTGCCCTAGATCCTGTTGACTTAATTGTTCCTGTTATCAATGCCTACCTCCCAGACAAAGTGGTGCATCATTTGGAGCTCCAGATCAAAAGTTATGCTAAGCCCTAGTTTTTGGCATTGTCAGCTCTATGCCAGAGCTTGTCAGCCAGTGGCATTGACCTTGTTTACCCACTTCTGGTTGTGCAATTTGAAATCCACTTTGTCCACTGAATTTGTAGAGTTGTGATCTACATTTTCTTCTACTACCACAACTTGAGATAAGCATCCTAGCTTTTCTTAAAGCTATGTCCAAGCTTTGATTCGAATGTCGATCTGTTGACATTCGCTGTTTTGATTAAACCAGCCACAAAATTGTTATCCCTATTGCAAATCTGAAACCCTAAGATTATCTAATCACCATCCTTAGCCCAAATTCCTTGAAACCCTAGAATCTCGACTCAGTTTAGTTTGCAGTTCAAATTATCTCCAGTTTAGTTCAATCATTCTTGTTAAGCATTTCTGCATATAAGTCTTAAAACATTTTAAATATTATAAGTAATTATTGTGTGTTTGTTTGTCGTCGAGCAGATTCAGAAGCTAACTTTGAAGATTTTGCTGTTGACCCGTCATCGACTGCTGTATTTTACGACGCGGAAGGCAAGTCATATCCTTGGTCATCTTGAACCTATATTTTAAATGTTGCTATAATATAACCTTGAATATAGGCAATATCGCATGTGAAAGATTAAGAATGATTGATTTATGAATTGGCAGTGCTAGACTGGTTATCTGTGAAATGTGAAATTGTCGCGCCCCGAGACTGGGACAACGACTACTCCTGTAGAGACCTAGCTCGCTGCAGCTAGTCCCATTCTCACAAACCTTTGACCTCCCAGGATGAGTCAAACACAGGAGTATATTACATTGCAACAGAGTACTCACAAAATATTAAGCAGTGTGGCCTGCTGGCCTTAATATTACATAAAGAGGATTACAATGCCTACAAGGCATTCAGGGTTTAGCAAAATATTTAACTACGCAGCAGAAGATAGGTGACCCTCCCACAAAAGAAGTTGACGGCAGAACAACACACTTCAGGGTTCTGGCGGAACTGATTCTCCTCCTTCTGGATCCACGTAATACTCCGTGCCATCGTCTTGATCAAAGTAGGTTCCATCTATTGAGTTGAATGTTGCAAGGGTGAGCACTTACGTACTCAGCAAGTCATAGGTAAGAGTAAATACATATAGTAGTGATGATATGAACCTAGACTAGTCAAGAATTATGGATATTCGTAAAATAATCTTTTCCTTTCTCATCTCATCTTATGGCAGCACTTTTCATAAAGTAACATCATCATTCATGTTCACTAGATTATAGCACTACCGCGACACGTCGACACACGACAGCCCACGGCAGCACTCCTTATCATGACAACACATGTCATTTGGGTAATCTTGATTTAACATATTTTATTTAGAAAATAGTACTTGTGTCACACCCCGTGGATTTAATCCACCGCAGCAGACTCCTATAAACCCGGGAGCTCGGAGTATTCGAATACATTTTTAACTCTGCAGAGAGGTACCAATTTACCCGCAAGATATTCCACTTTCAAACCTTTCCTATCATAACAAAATGATTGGACCCCTGACTCACTTCATACTGTGAGCGGCAAGGTGGAAATAACAAGAACTTTTGTTATGTTTTACTCACAATTCACCCCCGACCCTGTGGCTCTCAGCGAGGCACAGTTGTGGCAGGTTGTATCCAGACCTCCACCCCTTTGCTTATTCCCATTACTGGGTCAGCGTGCTTGATCACCTTCAGTGATATGTGTGGGAGCCGCGCTCCGTGTTTATCGTGCATCACTACACATCTCATGCAGGGGTTTCATGTGCGATCCACATAATTACTTGTTCAGGCCTGTCCCATACCAGGCTTGCGGTTAGCACGTTGTTCATGCCACTAGACGCACAACACAAGGTTCTAGTCCTTATATGCCAATGACCAGACCATCCACAACCCTGCACCTTCAGTGCCTGCATTCCTTTGCAGTCTAGCACCTCCAGTGCTACAGCCATCCATACCATTTTTCTGGTCATGGCTAGGGGTTTTATTTCATGAATATAAGTATATAAATACATATAATAATTCATGGCTCAAAACTTGTTTATTTCACATTTCACAGATAACCAGTCTAGTACTGCCAATTGATAAATCAACTATTCTCGATCATTCACATGCAATATTGCCTATATTCAAGGTTATATTATAGCAACATTTAAAATATAGGTTCAAGATGACCAAGGATATGACTTGCCTTCCGCGTCGTAAGATACAGCAGTTGACGTCGGATCCGCAATGAAGTCCTCGAACTCGGGCTCTTGATCTGCTCTCCAATCAAACAAACAACCAATAATCATAACCTTTTCCATACATTATTATACTATATGCAATGATGCAAAGATGAAGTCTTGATGATTCTGAAATGATTTGGTTTAGAGGCTGATTAGGGTTAAGTTAAGGAAACCAATATTAAGATTAGCTGTCAAAGGTTTACAAGGTTCCAAATGTCTCAAAATATCAGAATGATATCAAGGTTGCGACTGGTTCGCTCAAAAACAGCGAACGTCTTTAGGTCGACATTCGGTTCAAAGCATCGACATAGGGTCGATGAATGATAGAGGGGTTATCTCAACTTGTGGTAGTAGAATAAAATGTAGATCACAACTCTACAAATTTAGTAGACAAAGTGGTTTTCAAATTACACAACCAGAAGTGGGTAAACAAGGTCAATGCCACTGGCTGACAAGCTCTGGCATAGAGCTGACAATGCCAAAAACTAGGGCTTAGCATAACTTTTGATCTGGAGCTCCAAATGATGCACCACTTTGTCTGGGAGGTAGGCTTGAGTAACAGGAACAATTAAGTTAACAGGATCTAGGACTGAAAATGGCTGGAAAGCAAGAAATTTGATGATGAACAGAGATGAACTGGCTGCACTAGAGCAGTTCTGGACACAAACTTGGCATGGCTATAACTTCCAATCTAGGCCGATCTAGGTGTTGAGCTAGAAGACAAAAATACTCAGGAGGCTAAGGCACATCTAAATGACAAAGTTTCGAGGGCTGAAATGGCCGGAAACACTTTTCCGATCATCGGCGCCGGAGAAGAGACACTGCCAGTTGGGGGTTTCTGCTACAGGCCGAGAGAACTAAATTCCTTGCTTGGAGAGCATCTAGGAGGTATAGAGAAGCTTCTGGTAACATCAAATTGACCGGAGGATCACTGGAGAAGTCTGGCGACGATCGCCGGTTTTCTGGTGAAGCTCGGTTTAGGGAAAAGGTTCGATTGTTGCTAAATTTTGAAATCCAACTTCACAGGCTTGCTTGATTTGGCTCACTGATCAATTTACTTCACAGGTTCGAGGGCTAATTCGAATTGGTTTGGCCTGCATTGCCGGAACAGGGCAATCTTCGATTTTCAGCCATTTCCGGTGATCGCCGGCGTTAGAGTCCACCGGAGAACAATTAAATGATATCACACAGAGAGGATGAGTAGGGGAACTCACTGATGTTGTTAATTTGGCAGGAAATTAAGTGTAGAGCGCTGGCACCGTGAGCCTCCTCGACGGCTCGCCGGAGAAGATGACTGGAACAGGAATTTCTGGGACTTGGCTGATTTCCAGTGAGGTGTGAGGGAGTTGCTGAGCACAGTGGTGTTTAAATAGACCAGGCGAAGCTTGCAAGGAGGGAGCAGTGAATTGATTTGGCAGTTGGTGATGCGATTGGTTGCGTGCTGGAGCAACAGCGGCGAAAACACAGCGAAGAACGGTGATGCGACGGCGACAAGCTTGCAGCTGATCACAGTGTCGCCTCATCGGGACTTTGCAACGCTAGAGCACACGGTGGCGACAACAACTGGCACGGCGCAAAAGCAACTGACAAAAGCCTGGTGTTTCTGCTGCTGGTCGCGCACGAGGGCGGTGCTGTCGTTGACGCTGCCACGGTGTTGCCACGGCGATGGCTGAGACACTGACGCGTGCGCAATAGGAAGAGCAAGCATGCACAAGCACGAGCGCGGGCGAAGCCTCACCGGCGGCAAGCAACCACGGCGCACAAGCGCGGCGGTCCCTGGTCGAATGCTGCTGTTGACCTGGTCGAAAATGCATTCATTTGCAATTTCAATTCTTTGAGTTTTGGACTGATCTGTAAATCTAATGATTTGGAAGGTTTGCTCTGAATTTGATTCTGCTATTTTGGCAATCTTTATTCCACAGATGATTTGGCAAGGATTGAAAATAAAATTTGGCACATTTGGATAGCTTTTGATACAAACTGAAAATAGGGTAATTTAGGGTAAATTAGGATTTGAGTTTTGTCGATTTTGAATTCTGGCATTTAGGGTTCGATTTTGATATCTGCACAGAAGAGAAACTTGTGGCAAATAGCAATTAGGAAAGATCTGCTGAAGAAATTCTGAATTTAGAGTTAATCTGGAGATTTTAGTCTTTTTAGGTTTTCAGATATCAGATAAGGACTAATTTGCGATAACTTTTGGACTGATTTGTGAAAAGAGTCTAGATGGTGAAATATGGCTGTCAACTTTTTATATTAAGGTATTGACATACCCATGATCATATTCCAGGAATAATCTGGTCTGAACTTGGTCAAGATTTTGATTAAATCTGTATTTCTGAAACTTAGGGTATTTGGGTAATATAAGGTATTTCTGTTTTCGAAAACAGAAGGAGTTGATAATTCTGGGAGTTAGAGATAGAATTGGATCTGGGTTCTGAAGACTTTTAGATTCAGGATAACTAATAGATCACATCTGAACAATCTGATCTTGATTTGAGGTCACAGGATAGATTTTGGAGATTTTAGGGCTTAGGATAGATACTGATCTGGCTATTACTACTGATACATGCATGCATGCTATTGAAGAAAAAGGAAATTTTTCACCCCTAACTCAGGGCGTTACAGAAATAAACAAGTTTTGAGCCATGAACTATTATATGTATCTATATACTTATATTCATGAAATAAAACCCCTAGCCGTGACCAGAAAAATGGTATGGATGGTTGTAGCACTGGAGGTGCTAGACTGCAAAGGAATGCAGGCACTGAAGGTGCAGGGTTGTGGATGGTCTGGTCACTGGTATATAAGGACTAGAACCTTGTGTTGTGCGTCTAGTGGCATGAACAACGTGCTAACCGCAAGCCTGGTATGGGACAGGCCTGAACAAGTAATTATGTGGATCGCACATGGAACCCCTGCATGAGATGTGTAGTGATGCACGATAAACACGGAGCGCGGCTCCCACACATATCACTAAAGGTGATCAAGCACGCTGACCCAGTAATGGGAATAAGCAAAGGGGTGGAGGTTTGGATACAACCTGCCACAACTGTGCCTCGCTGAGAGCCACAGGGTCGGGGGTGAATTGTAAGTAAAACATAACAAAAGTTCTTGTTATTTCCACCTTGCCGCTCACAGTATGAAGTGAGTCAGGGGTCCAATCATTTTGTTATGATAGGAAAGGCTTGAAAGTGGAATATCTTGTGGGTAAATTGGTACCTCTCTCCAGAGTTAAAAACGTATTCGAATACTCCGAGCTCCCGAGTTTATAGGAGTCTGCTGCGGTGGATTAAATCCACGGGGTGTGACACAAGTACTATTTTCTAAATAAAATATGTTTAATCAAGATTACCCAAATGACATGTGTTGTCATGATAAGGAGTGCTGCCGTGGGCTGTCGTGTGTCGACGTGTCGCGGTAGTGCTATAATCTAGTGAACATGAATGATGATGTATATTATGAAAAGTGCTGCCATAAGATGAGATGAGAAAGGAAAAGATTATTTTACAAATATCCATAATTCTTGACTAGTCTAGGTTCATATCATCACTACTATATGTATCTACTCGTACCTATGACTTGCTGAGTACGTAAGTGCTCACCCTTGCAACATTCAACTCAATAGATGGAGCCTACTTTGATCAAGATGATGGCACGGAGTACTACGTGGATCCAGAAGGAGGAGAATCAGTTCCGCCAGAACCCTGAAGTGTGTTGTTCTGCCGTCAACTTCTTTTGTGGGAGGGTCACCTATCTTCTGCTGCGTAGTTAAATATTTTGTTAAACCCTGAATGCCTTGTAGGCATTGTAATCCTCTTTATGTAATATTAAGGCCAGCAGGCCACACTGCTTAATATTTTGTGAGTACTCTGTTGCAATGTAATATACTCCTGTGTTTGACTCATCCTGGGAAGTCAAAGGTTTGTGGTTTGGGACTAGTTGTAGCGAGCTAGGTCTCTACAGGAGTAGTCGTTGTCCCAGTTTTGGGGCGCGACAGAAGAAGACTCTTTCCTGAGAGCGGCCATCAATCTTCTCTCTCTTGGGAGCACATCATCGGAACCCAAACCATGGGTGGGGTTTCGAATAAAGTGAGAACTTTTCCTATCGCCATCTAAATATGACTAACGGGAGGCATCTTCACCTTACAATGTGTTTGTCTGTCTGTTGGGGCAGGGATGCTGCACCTAGTACCTGTCGTGGTATTACGGATACCCCGGCAGGTTCGGACGTGCGCAGCACAAGTACAGCGGTGCGAGCAGACCGAGTTACTGGTCTCCTCCCGCCGGGCAACACAGAAAGTGACACAGAGGTTTATACAGGTTCGGGTCCCAGTGGGGGCCCTAATCCTATTGGCTCTCTCCGGACGCGAGTCCGCTGGGGAGGTGAGCTCTCGGGGAGAGGTCTCCGAGGGAACCGAATGTTGAGTTTATGTAAATGAGAATGGAATCCCTGAAATAGGGTACAAGAGGGGTTTATATAGCCCCTAAGAAATACAAAAGACGAAAATGCCCTCGCTGCGACCGTCGGATGGAAGGGCGAAGACGTCTTTTGGCCTGACGGACGGCCTGGATGCTTGACACGTGGCGCCAAGGGCCTCCTAGAGGCCCCACGGTCAACAACAGTTCTTCGTGGGCCCGGGCTCCCCAGAACCCTCCGGGGCTCCGGGGACCCCCCGGATCTCACCGGGTGTCACCGGGAGTTACTGGGGTCCCGGAGACCCTCCGGGAGTCACCGGGTGTCACCGGGGGCCGGGGACTCTCCGGGTCTCACCGGGAGTTACCGGGGTCCCGGAGAACCTCCGGGTGTCACCGGGTGTCACCGGGGGCCGGGGACTCTCCGGGTCTCACCGGGAGTTGCCGGGGTCCCGGAGACCCCCTCGGGTGTCACCGGGTGTCACCGGGGGCCCGGGGACTCTCCGGGTCTCACCGGGAGTTACCGGGGTCCCGGAGACCCTCCGGGTGTCACCGGGTGTCACCGGGGTCCCGGAGACCCTCCGGGTGTCTGACACCCGGGGGCCCGGGGACTCTCCGGGTCTCACCGGGAGTTACCGGGGTCCCGGAGACCTTCCGGGCCCCACCAAGGGCCCGGTGCCTTCGGGTCTCACCGGGTTCCACCGTGGCCACCTTGGGACTTCGTGGGACCGCTGGGGATTCCCCCAACAGCAGCCCCCCAGCCCCTCGGGGGCACTTGGTGCCTTCGACGGGTATGTGAACCTCCCTTGCAATGCTTCGTATCCCGCGAAGTCCCACGCGCCCCGCGGCGCTTCGGCTCCCGAACCGTTTCTCCGCGGGACGCGTCTATTCGCGGACCGACGCATCGCCCCGATGTGCCCGCGTTCCAGAAGAGTCTGTCCGGAAGGAAGAGATGGAGCAGCAGAAGGCTGATCGCTGGGGCCTCCTACCTCCTGCATTTTGCAAAAGTTAGTCATATTAACTAATATTATCAGCAAAAAGGGAGAAGAATTGTTACCTGTCCCGGTGCATAACCCGTTGATACACCCATCTTGGGAGGAAGATCATCATATGGTGGAAGTGCAATCTTCCCAGAAGAAGATTGCTTCGCCAACCCAATATGGCAATCATCTGATCGAGGGATAGTCACCGCTTGCCGACCAGGATGTTGATCACCCAAAAGGATGGGGGAATTGGACGTGAAGGGATCTTTCTCTAAGGATAAAGGCCTAACTTGCCGAGAGGCATGAACGGGGAGGGTCAAAGGAACTGAAGGAAGAAAGAAACTCGCTACATTCTTCACCTTTGTTCCACTGGAAGATCCTTCGTCAACCTTGGGTTTCTTCCTTAAGGGAGACAGGACTTCATTTGTTTGAGACCCTTGTTCGACAATTTCCCCTTCATCGCTCTCAATCTCGATGATTTCGTGATCTGCCATTGGGAGGAGTATGTGAAAAGGAAGGAGGCCAGGTAACAAGAAAAAGACTTAGGCGTGAGAGGGAATTGTAAATCTTTACATAACCAGGGGTCTGGTATTTATAGCCGCCAAGTCGACGGTTCGCCTCCCAGACACCTCGAGTTTCGTTAAGACATTTACAATTTTACCTCGAGATAAAAATCTCTACGGCGCCATCATTGCCCGTCACGTAATGTCAGAACCCGTCTTGAAAAACCAACCGTTTTCACTTAGTGCACCACTAAGTGGAGAAGTTAAAGGACCGGGTTAAAAATCCAATGCACGGTTTTTTAAATTCGAAATAAACACGTCTCTCCGTTTTCTTCGAATTTGGGGGCTAGCTGACGAGGATTGACACCCGGGTCACTTCTAATAAACTTCTGGTTCAAGACAGGTTCGAACCAGACATGTGTCTGGAGATGCGAACTCAAGCTATTCTGAGAGGCATCACCGCGAGGTCGCAAGCTTTACGCGATCAAGTCGCAGCTTTACGCGGTCAGACCGTAAGCCTTGCGCGGTCAGAAGTTCATGGGCTATACGCGAACTACACATTCGGGATATTACGCGGTCAGCCGAATTCCGCGGTCAGAACATCTGCCGATCAGGATACCTGGGATCTATCTATTCGGTCGCCCATACGATAGGATATTCTAAGTATCCCGAAGATTCCTACACGTGGAGAATCAACCGTCAGGAGGTTAACACGTACAGTTATCCATGAATAACACGTGTTTAACCTACGTGGAGGTTAAGAGCAGTTCCAAAAACCGTATCCAACCGTCCGTGCAACCGATTGATGCAGTTTCCTTCACATGGCACCCTTTCAAGCAGTATAAGAGGATGGCATGAAGCATCAATCAGGGGGGGGATCCAAGTTAGCCAAGTCTACGGCACACCTCATATAGCATTTTTAAGTCTTCTTTAGCTTATCTTTGTACACTTTTACAGGAAAAATCCTTGCCTGTGAGGACTTTTCCTTCCATTTGTAAACATTTTACCACACTTAGTGAAATCTCAACAGGACGTAGGGCTTTTACTCCCACCATCGAGGGCCCGAACCTGTCTAAATTCTCTGTGCTCCTGTTCACCATTGTTCAGCATACCTTCCCGAAGGGTCATCTTGAAAGGTCTCACTATTACAAATTCTGCATAAGTTCGGCTGAGGACTCCGAGTCCGAATCGTCGACAGCTGGCGCCCACCGTGGGGCCTTTCTCAAGGCGTCCTAGTTAAAATTCGGAGGTTCGCCGAAACATGGCTGGAGCATATGATTCCGAGAATGATTTCGATCTCGAGGATTATGCTCATACCCCAATGCCTTCTCCAAGTGATCCTGTTCCGATGGAAGCGGTCGAAGGCCAGAATCTTCCCCAGGCTGAATCATCTCCCCAAGTCATGTTAATCGACCAAGAGGTAACTGGCACAAGGTCAGAACCCACAGAGATTCTTAATGTGCTAGGTGATGAGTCCGGCCCATCGTACGATCCCGCTGAGGGAAAATATGATGGTGACCCTGAAATTAGCCCAGGAAGGTTTGACCCTGATAACCTCCACCGTCTCTTTGATTTTGAGTCCGACTCGGAACAAACCGAGATGTTCTCCCCATCGGCGACCTCTCTCCCTAGGCAGTTTGCTGCGTTGTCGGAGGAAACTCCCGATCAACAGGCTGCCAGGGAAGAACAAGATCGCAAACAGGAGGAGGAGCAAGATCTCGAGCAACAAAACAACGAACTGCGCAGAACTGCCCTAGAGGCTCTTCAAGATGCGCAGGCTCGTTACGATGCTGCCCCGAGTTCTTCTCGACGGTCGCGTGGTCGTAGACGTGACCAGACTCCTTCCTTACCACCGGAGCATTTCCCAGTGGACGAGGAAACAATAACACCTGGTGCCCCTAGGAGAAGTACCCATGGTCGACTGCGATCTATCGCGGAAGTCATGCGCAATTTTCCTCCTACGGTCACGGATGCACAGAGACCGGCCTTTTTCAGGATCCTGGCGGAAAGACTGGATGAGGTCGCATCCGAGGCGACCCCGACAGCCTCTTCCCACTCAGTGACACATTCCCATGAACGAGATGGTCCTCATTCTGGCTCCGGCCGACGGAATTACCCGCCGCCTATACCGTCCCGACAGGACAAATATCGGCGAATGCAGGACTCTCGTGGTAGGGATCGAGTTCCCGTTCATTCTCGTTTGGGACCCCGAGTAACCTCGCCATTAAGTGAGTTTGCTCGAAACCCGACCGAAAGTCGCAGGACGGTTCACGGTCCTTACGTTGGTTGCAAAGCTTTCTCGCCTGGCCTACGAGCAGTCGTTTGGCCCGATAAGTTTCGACCAGGGGCCATTGAGAGGTTTGATGGAACTCAGAACCCATCCGAGTTTCTTCAGATCTATATTACTGCCATCCAAGCAGCAGGAGGCGATGACAAGGTCATGGCTAACTACCTGCCAACAGTCCTCGTAGGACCGGCTAGAACCTGGTTGTTCAATCAGCCTGAGGGTTCTATCTACAATTGGGAAATGCTATGCGATGCCATCCTCAGCAATTTCCAAAACTGTTACCAAAAGCCGGGTAAGGAGGACGACTTGCATAGATTGCGGCAAACTTCGACCGAAACGCTTCGGTAGTTTGTCAAGAGGTTTGTCGGGGTAAGAAATACCATCCCGAACATATCTGATGGCTCCGTAATCAGGGCATTTAAGCATGCCGTTCGATACCGGAGATTCACTGAAGACTTGCTCATCCACCCTCCTCGATCAGTGGCCGATCTGTTCGATATGGCTGATCGATACTCCGATGCAGCCGAGGCAGTCGAATGGAACCGAATGGTTGACAAGGGGGACTTACCGCCCCAACCAGGCTTCAAGGACGCCAAAAAAGAAGATTCAAGCAAAAAGCCGGAGTCTTCACCGGGCGGGAAGTCAAAAAAGTCGAAGAGGAACCGCTCTGGACAGTACCGTGAGGTCGCGGTCGCGGAGAAACCACCTTCGACCAAAGGTAATAAGTCTTCTTTTAAAAGTAAAACTGCTTCTGGTGGCCGGGATTCCGACCAGCCAGAAAAATCAACTAATCCGCAGGAGGGCAAAAGGTGGTGTCCACTCCACAATTCCGCAGGCCACGATCTCAAAAACTGCAGAAGTTGGTTGAAACAGCTGGATGATTTCTACCAAGGAGCTGGGCCAATGCCAACCTTACCGCCCAAAGAGCAGGCGTGCGGGGTTAGAGACGTCGATGGAGACGAAGAAATGGCTTACCAGGTACCTCAAAATCATGTTAATGTCATTTTCGGAGGTTCTTCCTCTTTCGTTTCCAAAAGGCAGTTTAAAACTTTTTGCCGAGAGGTTAACCAAACGGAGACATCCCTTGGCGAACCTCAATATCCCCGTTGGTCGGATATGCCTTTGACGTTCGATCGCGCTGACTGTCCTGCGGGGCTAACTCGACCATTGAGGTTACCTCTGGTTATTACCCCAATCATCAGTAACGCGAGAGTCGAAAGGGTCCTGATCGATGGGGGAAGTTCCCTTGATCTTTTATTGGTCAAGACACTCGACGAGATGCAAATTCCTCGTTCGAAGATCAAGCCCATAATCCATCCGTTTTATGGGATAATCCCAGGCCCCTCCATGATGCCATTGGGACAAGTGGTCCTCCCGGTCACTCTGGGAGAACCAGATAACTTTCGAACAGAATTGGTTACTTTCGATGTAATCGATTGTGATTCAGCTTATAATGCAATCTTTGGCAGGCCGACTCTTGCTAAGTTCATGATGGCAACGCACTATACTTATCAGTGCGGGAAATTGCCTGGCCCCAAAGGTGTCATTTCGGTCCGAGGTAGTCGCAACGTGGCGCTCACGTGCGACCGGCTATCTTTGGAGATGGTCGATCAACTTCCCCTCCGGGACGCTCAGGTCGCCACTGTCGCCACCGATGCGATCAGGGCTGCTCCTCGACCGGATGAGAAACTCAAACAAGTTCCTTTGTACCCAGATGACCCATCCAAGACAATTCGGGTTGGGTCAGCCCTGGATGACAAATAGGAACTCGACCTCATTGCTTTCCTCCGGGCTAACGCAGATGTGTTTGCGTGGAAACCGTCCGACATGCCCGGTGTCCCAAGGGAAGTAATTGAGCACAGGTTAGCAATTCGACCTGGACAACGACCAATAAAGCAAAAGCTCAGGCGTTTTGCCACCGACCGACAGGAAGCCATCCGAGAAGAGTTAGACAAACTCTTACAAGCTGGGTTTATCCGCGAAGTGAATCACCCGGACTGGCTCGCCAATCCGGTCATGGTCCGCAAGTCAAATGGCAAGTGGCGCATGTGCGTCGACTATACTAGCCTCAACAGTGCCTGTCCGAAGGACGACTTTCCCCTTCCCCGCATCGACCAGCTGGTTGACTCCACTGCGGGTTGCGAACTGATGAGTTTTCTGGATGCCTACTCGGGATATCATCAAATTACCATGGCAGAAGACGATGAAGAGAAAACTGCCTTCATCACCCCGTTCGGCACATACTGCTACGTCAGAATGCCGTTCGGTCTCAAGAACGCTGGTTCCACGTACCAGCGCTTGATGCAAAAGACCTTTCTTTCCCAGATAGGGCGTAATCTCGAAGCATATGTACACGACTTGGTTGTAAAGAGTACCAAAAGATTGTCTCATTTGGACGATCTTGCTGAAACCTTCTGTAACTTGAATCGCTTTGGAATAAAATTGAACCCGGAGAAATGTTCTTTCGGGGTTTCTTCAGGAAAGCTTCTTGGTTTTCTTGTGTGTTCCAGGGGCATTGAGGTTAATCCTGAGAAAATCAGAGCTATTGAACAAATGAGGTCGCCCTCGACCATGAAGGATGTTCAACGCCTGGCTGGTCGCATGGCGGCTTTAAGTCGCTTCATATCGCGATTAGGCGAAAGGGGACTACCTTTCTTTAAAGCCTTGCGGAAACATCATAACTTCACGTGGTCAGACGAGGCCGAAAAAGCGTTTCAGGAGGTAAAAACATATCTATCCAGTCCGCCAGTATTGGTGTCTCCTGAAAAGGATGAACCATTACTTCTGTATTTGGCGGCCACCCCACACGCGGTCAGCGCAGTTCTGATCGCGGAAAGGGAAGGGGTGCACAGACCCGTCTACTATGTGAGCGAAGTACTTCATGGTCCTAAGGAGCGCTACCCTGAGGTCCAGAAGATACTTTACGCGCTACTGATGGCTTCCCGTAAGCTACGACATTACTTTCAAGCACACAAGATCACAGTACCCTCCTCTTTTCCTTTAGGGGATATTGTCCGAAATCCAGAAAAATCTGGTCGAATCGCCAAATGGGCGGTCGAATTCGGTGCCTTTGAGATCCATTTCACCCCTCGCACGGCGGTTAAGTCTCAGGTTTTGGCCGACTTTGTGGTCGAATGGACCAACCCTGAGCCACCCGTGCAGTTGGCAAAGGAACTGGAGTGCCTCGATTATTGGACAATGTACTTTGACGGCTCCCGTAGTTTTCAACACTCGGGGGCTGGAGTGGTCTTAGTTACGCCTCAGGGCGAACAGCTTAAGTATGTCATTCAACTACACTTTGTTGCAACCAACAATGCAGCAGAGTATGAAGGTCTTCTTGCAGGGCTCCGGGCAGCAAAATTCCTCGGAGTCCGTCGATTAGTGGTGAGGGGGGACTCACAGCTGGTCGTAAACCAGGTAAACAAGGAGTACAGCACCTCCGATGAGACAATGGCTCATTACCTGGGGGAAGTGAGGAAATTGGAAAAACACTTCAGTCACTTCGAAGTCCAATACATCCCGCGAAAGGACAACATTCTCGCAGACCAATTATCCAAAATTGGATCCTCACGCTCATCCGCTCCGGCAGGAGTGTTCATTGAACACTTGGACCATCCTTCGATCATGACTTCGGTCGAGGATGATCCGGCAATAGCCTTCGTTGCCAACCTCGGTCAGGAACAAGATTGGACTCATCCATTGAGGGTCTATCTTGAACATGGGACCCTACCCGAGGACGAAATCAAAAGCGATCGGTTAATTCGAAAGGCGCGTCTGTACAAACTCATAGATGGGGTTATGTACAGAAAGGGTACTCAAGGAGTATTCATGCGCTGCATATCTCAGGAGGAAGGAAAATCCCTCTTGAAAGAAATACATGACGGTGTATGCGGTGCACACGCGTCATACCGAACACTGGTCGGAAAAGTTTTTCGACAGGGATTCTACTGGCCTTCGGCACTCGATGATGCCAAGCTTATGGTCAAGATGTGTCCACAGTGTCAGTTTCATGCAAGACTGGTTCATCAACCTGCTTATGCATTGCAAACTATTCCTCTCGCATGGCCTTTCGCGATCTGGGGAATGGACATCGTCGGTCCTATGCCACAAGCGGTCAATGGATACAAGTTTTTGTTCGTAGCCATTGACACATTCACAAAGTGGATTGAGGCCGAACCAGTACGAAATATTACTGCATCAGCCGCACAAAAGTTCTTTCACAAGAACATTGTGGCACGATTTGGTGTTCCAAACCGTCTCATCACAGACAACGGTTCTCAATTCGCTAGCGGTCTTTTCCTAGACTACTGCGATCAGATTGGGACTAAAGTGTGCTTTGCTTCCGTGGCACATCCACAAAGCAATGGTGCCGTAGAACGGGCCAATGGGCAAGTATTGCAAGGTATCAAAAAACGTGTTTTTGATCGCCTCAAGACCCGCTCGGGGGCTTGGGCAGACGAGCTCTATACTGTTCTATGGGCACTACGGACTACCTCTAGTCGAGCCACCGGTGAGACACCCTTCCACTTGGTCTATGGAGCCGAGGCTGTGTTGCCTATGGAAGTAAGTATTGGATCTGTTCGCACGAATCAATTCGAACAGGTCAACCAATCCGAACAGCGATCGCGAGATCTCATCCTCCTGGAAGAACGGCGTGATCGCGCCCTGATTAAGTCCGCGGTATACTTGCAGGCTCTACGCAAGTATCACAGTAAAAAGGTGCGACCACGTGATCTCAACGTGGGCGACTTGGTTTTACGAAAAATTCAAGACCAGTCTAACTGCAATAAATTCTCCCCAAAGTGGGAGGGACCATACACTGTCGTCTCAGTGCCGCGGCCAGGATCTGCGCGGTTAGCCATGGAGGATGGTCGGATTTTGTCCAATACTTGGAACATCGATCAACTTCGCAAGTTTTACGTGTAAGTATTCCAATCACTTTTTTCCTGTTCAATTAGCATCTTTTCATAAAAAGCATGTCTTGTTTTCATACAATGAGTGTTTTTCTTTAAGCCCAAATTATACAAATTCGACCTGGGGGCTGATCGCTGGTGGTTAGGTTATTACAGCATTTTTGAACCGGATTCGCTGGTCAATCTCATGATCACTTCCAGATAAGTTACTCCTAAATAAGCCGTTTCTCAACGCACATGGGACTATCTGGCTAGTCTTCGGTCATCCGGGTGGCTATCAGTTTGCAATAAGGTTAAAATGTTATTTTAATCTTGATCATTGGCTTGAAGCGCATATCCCTGGTCATCATACTTATATTTTCCCCTCTGCTTAAAATACTAAGGCTTCAGTATTCACAAAACAGAGGCGGGGGCTAGAGGAATATACTTATAGTATGAAACTTATGATGTGAATATGCACTTTCTTTCGAAAAAATAGTTTTACATACATAGCATTGTAATTACAATTGTTTGGTTACAAAATGTAAGGATCATTCGATCCTCAGCTCAGCCAAGAGTTTGTCAATGAAGGGCTTAACTTCTTCAATAACGGCGTCAAGCAGTTCTTCACTCTCGACCTCAACCGGTCCCACCAGCGCGCTCAGATTCGCATCTGGGCCATGGTGAAGTCGAACCCGGCTGAGTATGGCAGAAGCGGCTGATCGGACTCTCGTCCTGATTGTCTCTTCACGTCGCCGTAAATCTCCAGGGAGATATTCGAGCAGTGATTCTGCTTGAGTTGTGAGCAGTGATGCCCAATCGCTGACATTTGGGTCGTCCTTCCTCAACTCTACCACGTTGGTATTCAAAAGGCTGGCTATGGCCTTCAGTTTTTCGAAGACCAGTAGGCTCAACTCTTTGACCACTTGATCAGTATGGTTGAGCGAGGACTCGAGAAGCATCTTGTCCTTGACAAGCTGTGTAATGTGACCTGCTTGCGCTGTACAGAGAAAAGAGGTTATTAAACAAGAAACGGCTTTAAGTTTTCTCAAATTGAGAATCGACTTACCAGCCTTCTCAGACTGAAGTTTATTGATTTCAGTCCGTAGTTTCTAGAACTCTGTAACTGAGTTCAGCTTTATCTTGGCTAACTCTTTCTTCAAGAACGTAACCTCTCTGCAGCAAAATCAGGTTAGTTACAATTAAAGCCTACTTATATTAACAGAAGAATGACGATCCTCACTTGCGCAAGCCGTCACGATCTTTTTGAACAGCCGCCATGCTAGCCATTGCAACATGCGACTGGCTCGTCACCCATGACAAGCCCTGTGACACGAAGCAAGAGAGTTAAATATACTCTAAAGGCGTTTCAAACGCCGAAACAGGGGTCATCATACCTTCATAAACTTATTTAAAGCGGCATCATCTATGCTAGCAGGAATCCTTGCTAGCGCGCCTGAAGTGCCTGCGACGGGGACAATTGATGGGAGTGCCGGCCGGACGCCACCTCCAGAGGCCACTGGTGGTGACCTAGTCCCTGTACTTGTTTCACCTCCCGCGGTCCGGACGACTTCCTGAACCACGGGAGTAGAGCGCTCTTCATTAGAGGCTCCCTCATCAGCCCTAGCTTCAACCTCCCCAGTGGCGGTTGAAGGTATAGGCGCTGTCTTCTTTTGCCTAACAGGAAGGATGGGTCAGACAGCTTTTATCTAAGATTACTGTCAAGTAAGAGTTCTTACCTTATTCGAAATCCCATTCGTTCCTGGGACTTCTGGGAAAATTCCCCTTGCGAAGGAGAGCCGTCTCCGGTTCTTGCCTTCCTTATGGTAAATAAGACAGCTCCCCCCTGGAAATGTCATGTTATAGGCATATTCTTAGGGAACGGGTAAAAAACACATAGAAAGATCTTTACCTGGGCCACCGGACTAACTGGTGGGGCTGCATCCGAAGGCCTTAGAGATTCCTGAGTTGCTGGAACCGTCACAGCCGGCCTTTGTTCGTCTACCTCCTCCTCTGTCCGCGGAGGAGGAGGATTTTCCTCCCTGGAATCCCCAGTGGACCCAGGGGGAAGCTCTCCTTCCTGTATGTACATTAACTTGTCAAATGCGCAGAAAGAGCCATGGAGGGAATGATCGAAAAGACCCTTTACCTTAGTCGTCCCTTCGACCAGGGAAGCAGAGATGATTGACCCTGAAGCCTCGGGGGCTTCAGGAATTGGAAGGTCACCTGCGACCACAAGATCTTCAGTGGTCGCAGGGTCAACCACGGCCACTTCTTCGGCAGCTGTGGTCTCTGCGGGGCAGCCTGGGGCATCGCTGGATGGAAGATCCGCGATCTTCCTCCTTCGAAGGATCAGAGGAACGTCATCCTCTTCCTCCTCGCTCCCCTCTCCCTGTACGACGAAGAAGTGATTCCATGTCGCGCCTGAAAAAGTAGCAGGAATGCGATATCTTACCGCAGTCTTTCTTGCGAGACGAGGAATGCTTCGTGAAGACCCCTCTCCAGGGTTCAGCTTGGTCTTCTTAGAGGCAGGACTCTTTGTCCTGGGTCTCTGAGAGACGTTCTTCACGTTCCTCGCCGTCGGCTTCTTCAGAGAGCCGACATTTTCACTTGGGAATGTTGCATCCACAAACCTCCCTAGGAGCTATTCTCATTCCAATGGGATTGATTAGTGCTGGACATACATGAAACCTACAAAACAGAGGCCAAGTGGAAAGTTTACCTTTCGGCGCTCCTGTTTAAGGTCGTCACCAGCATGAATCAAGCTTTGGGGGCGAGGCGATCCCTTGGGGCCCTCTACCTCGGCATTGTACGCCCTGAGGAGGTAGTTAGTCCGCCTCTCAATCTCAGCTGAGGGCAGGACTGTTCCCAGATACGAGTTAAATTGATACATTTCAAAAATGACAAAAGGATTTCAATGTCAGAAATGAGTACCTTCGTTATAGTCCAGGGTAGTGTCCGCCATGGACTTGATCTCCCAAGCCGGATGAGCTCTTTCACGTAGGGGGCTCACCTGATTCTTCACAAAGTCTCGGATGACGTCACGTGCCGTCAGCCCTTGTTCGACTAAGTGAAGGATCACCTCGGCATGCTTCATGAACTCCGCGTTCATCGCCGGGAGAGTATCCAACTCGCTCGTTTTTTCCGGCCGCGAGTTCTCAAACCACAGCCCGCTCTCGATCGGCGGGGTGCAGTAAAACCATTTCTGGTGCCACCCGTGCACTGAGTCTCGCAGGGGTGGGGAGGGATACTCCTTTTTATCCCTCAGCCGGAAGTAGATGCATCCAGCGGCGCTGGTGCTCTTCGACCACGCCGAAAAGTAGAATTGTCAGAAAAGATCCACGCTGGGATATACTCCGACGAAGGCTTCACAGAGATGCTGGAATACTGCAAGAATCAGCATCGCGTTGGGGTGGAGGTTGATCAGTTCCCACCCGTAATGTTCAAAGATATCCTTAAGGAACCGACTCTCAGGGAATCGGAACCCGCAACGAAAATACTCCTCAAAAACCACCAACTCGCCTTCTTGGACAGTTGGGGTTTCTTGGTCCTTCTCCGCAGGTCGCCAGTTAATGAGCAGCCGCGGAGAAAGGATCTCCTCCTTCTCAAGCGCCATCAGGCTCTCCTCAGAATGATGAATGGATCTGCTCCAGGACGCCATCTATGGTGTAGAATCAAAGGGGAAGCTGGCGATTTGGGGAAGATGAAGGCTGAAGAAAGTGAGGGTTTTGAGCGGCGGGAATTCTAAGGGTTTTTTCGCGGCTGAGTGGCTTCCTCAAGAAGCTACCTACTGCTTTTTATAGACCCAAGGCGACGCATTAATGAGTAAACGGCTCGTTTCAAACGTTCCATTAAATGCTTTATTCATTTCCCATAATGGATACTGTCTCTGATGGACCCGATAAAGTACTCAGGCGTCGGATCTGAAACAAAAAGACTTCTTTGTTTTGGAAACTAAAAGTGTAAAAGGACTGAAAAATTTCCAGTACTTTTCAGAGGACGTTTTTCCTTTTTATACTTTGAACATTTTGTTCGAAAAAATCACGTAACCCAATTTTTAACGTACTGAAGTGTTTCTAATTGGGTTATGGTTTTATCGAAATCATGTTCTAGGCTAAAACTTCGTCTCTAATCGAAGTAATAGTCTAACCGGATGTTCAACTCTGGTCGCAATTCAGTTCTAACCGCGGCCTTAAGTCTGATCGCAGCATCAGGGCAGGTCATGGTGATCTTTTAAAGGGCGATTCTAATCGCAGAACTGAAATTTCCTGTGTATGAATGGTCGCGGACTAAGCTTTTAGCCATAATTTCGCACAGAAGGTATGTGTAACACCCTGAGTTAGGGGTGAAAATTTTCCTTTTTCTTCAATAGCATGCATGCATGTATCAGTAGTAATAGCCAGATCAGTATCTATCCTAAGCCCTAAAATCTCCAAAATCTATCCTGTGACCTCAAATCAAGATCAGATTGTTCAGATGTGATCTATTAGTTATCCTGAATCTAAAAGTCTTCAGAACCCAGATCCAATTCTATCTCTAACTCCCAGAATTATCAACTCCTTCTGTTTTCGAAAACAGAAATACCTTATATTACCCAAATACCCTAAGTTTCAGAAATACAGATTTAATCAAAATCTTGACCAAGTTCAGACCAGATTATTCCTGGAATATGATCATGGGTATGTCAATACCTTAATATAAAAAGTTGACAGCCATATTTCACCATCTAGACTCTTTTCACAAATCAGTCCAAAAGTTATCGCAAATTAGTCCTTATCTGATATCTGAAAACCTAAAAAGACTAAAATCCCTAGATTAACTCTAAATTCAGAATTTCTTCAGCAGATCTTTCCTAATTGCTATTTGCCATAAGTTTCTCTTCTGTGCAGATATCAAAATCGAACCCTAAATGCCAGAATTCAAAATCGACAAAACTCAAATCCTAATTTACCCTAAATTACCCTATTTTCAGTTTGTATCAAAAGCTATCCAAATGTGCCAAATTTTATTTTCAATCCTTGCCAAATCATCTGTGGAATAAAGATTGCCAAAATAGCAGAATCAAATTCAGAGCAAACCTTCCAAATCATTAGATTTACAGATCAGTCCAAAACTCAAAGAATTGAAATTGCAAATGAATCCATTTTCGACCAGGTCAACAGCAGCATTCGACCAGGGACCGCCGTGCTTGTGCGCCGTGGTTGCTTGCCGCCGGTGAGGCTTCGCCCGCGCTCGTGCTTGTGCATGCTTGCTCTTCCTATTGCGCACGCGTCAGTGTCTCAGCCATCGCCGTGGCAACACCGTGGCAGCGTCGACGACAGCACCGCCCTCGTGCGCGACCAGCAGCAGAAACACCAGGCTTTTGTCAGTTGCTTTTGCGCCGTGCCAGTTGTTGTCGCCACCGTGTGCTCTAGCGTTGCAAAGTCCCGATGAGGCGACACTGTGATCAGCTGCAAGCTTGTCGCCGTCGCATCACCGTTCTTCGCTGCGTCTTCGCCGCTGTTGCTCCAGCACGCAACCAATCGCATCACCAACTGCCAAATCAATTCACTGCTCCCTCCTTGCAAGCTTCGCCTGGTCTATTTAAACACCACTGTGCTCAGCAACTCCCTCACACCTCACTGGAAATCAGCCAAGTCCCAGAAATTCCTGTTCCAGTCATCTTCTCCGGCGAGCCGTCGAGGAGGCTCACGGTGCCAGCGCTCTACACTTAATTTCCTGCCAAATTAACAACATCAGTGAGTTCCCCTACTCATCCTCTCTGTGTGATATCATTTAATTGTTCTCCGGTGGACTCTAACGCCGGCGATCACCGGAAATGGCTGAAAATCGAAGATTGCCCTGTTCCGGCAATGCAGGCCAAACCAATTCGAATTAGCCCTCGAACCTGTGAAGTAAATTGATCAGTGAGCCAAATCAAGCAAGCCTGTGAAGTTGGATTTCGAAATTTAGCAACAATCGAACCTTTTCCCTAAACCGAGCTTCACCAGAAAACCGGCGATCGTCGCCAGACTTCTCCAGTGATCCTCCGGTCAATTTGATGTTACCAGAAGCTTCTCTATACCTCCTAGATGCTCTCCAAGCAAGGAATTTAGTTCTCTCGGCCTGTAGCAGAAACCCCCAACTGGCAGTGTCTCTTCTCCGGCGCCGATGATCGGAAAAGTGTTTCCGGCCATTTCAGCCCTCGAAACTTTGTCATTTAGATGTGCCTTAGCCTCCTGAGTATTTTTGTCTTCTAGCTCAACACCTAGATCGGCCTAGATTGGAAGTTATAGCCATGCCAAGTTTGTGTCCAGAACTGCTCCAGTGCAGCCAGTTCATCTCTGTTCATCATCAAATTTCTTGCTTTCCAGCCATTTTCAGTCCTAGATCCTGTTAACTTAATTGTTCCTGTTACTCAAGCCTACCTCCCAGACAAAGTGGTGCATCATTTGGAGCTCCAGATCAAAAGTTATGCTAAGCCCTAGTTTTTGGCATTGTCAGCTCTATGCCAGAGCTTGTCAGCCAGTGGCATTGACCTTGTTTACCCACTTCTGGTTGTGTAATTTGAAAACCACTTTGTCTACTAAATTTGTAGAGTTGTGATCTACATTTTATTCTACTACCACAAGTTGAGATAACCCCTCTATCATTCATCGACCCTATGTCGATGCTTTGAACCGAATGTCGACCTAAAGACGTTCGCTGTTTTTGAGCGAACCAGTCGCAACCTTGATATCATTCTGATATTTTGAGACATTTGGAACCTTGTAAACCTTTGACAGCTAATCTTAATATTGGTTTCCTTAACTTAACCCTAATCAGCCTCTAAACCAAATCATTTCAGAATCATCAAGACTTCATCTTTGCATCATTGCATATAGTATAATAATGTATGGAAAAGGTTATGATTATTGGTTGTTTGTTTGATTGGAGAGCAGATCAAGAGCCCGAGTTCGAGGACTTCATTGCGGATCCGACGTCAACTGCTGTATCTTACGACGCGGAAGGCAAGTCATATCCTTGGTCATCTTGAACCTATATTTTAAATGTTGCTATAATATAACCTTGAATATAGGCAATATTGCATGTGAATGATCGAGAATAGTTGATTTATCAATTGGCAGTACTAGACTGGTTATCTGTGAAATGTGAAATAAACAAGTTTTGAGCCATGAATTATTATATGTATTTATATACTTATATTCATGAAATAAAACCCCTAGCCATGACCAGAAAAATGGTATGGATGGCTGTAGCACTGGAGGTGCTAGACTGCAAAGGAATGCAGGCACTGAAGGTGCAGGGTTGTGGATGGTCTGGTCATTGGCATATAAGGACTAGAACCTTGTGTTGTGCGTCTAGTGGCATGAACAACGTGCTAACCGCAAGCCTGGTATGGGACAGGCCTGAACAAGTAATTATGTGGATCGCACATGAAACCCCTGCATGAGATGTGTAGTGATGCACGATAAACACGGAGCGCGGCTCCCACACATATCACTGAAGGTGATCAAGCACGCTGACCCAGTAATGGGAATAAGCAAAGGGGTGGAGGTCTGGATACAACCTGCCACAACTGTGCCTCGCTGAGAGCCACAGGGTCGGGGGTGAATTGTGAGTAAAACATAACAAAAGTTCTTGTTATTTCCACCTTGCCGATCACAGTATGAAGTGAGTCAGGGGTCCAATCATTTTGTTATGATAGGAAAGGTTTGAAAGTGGAATATCTTGCGGGTAAATTGGTACCTCTCTGCAGAGTTAAAAATGTATTCGAATACTCCGAGCTCCCGGGTTTATAGGAGTCTGCTGCGGTGGATTAAATCCACGGGGTGTGACACAAGTACTATTTTCTAAATAAAATATGTTAAATCAAGATTACCCAAATGACATGTGTTGTCATGATAAGGAGTGCTGCCGTGGGCTGTCGTGTGTCGACGTGTCGCGGTAGTGCTATAATCTAGTGAACATGAATGATGATGTTACTTTATGAAAAGTGCTGCCATAAGATGAGATGAGAAAGGAAAAGATTATTTTACAAATATCCATAATTCTTGACTAGTCTAGGTTCATATCATCACTACTATATGTATTTACTCTTACCTATGACTTGCTGAGTACGTAAGTGCTCACCCTTGCAACATTCAACTCAATAGATGGAACCTACTTTGATCAAGACGATGGCACGGAGTATTACGTGGATCCAGAAGGAGGAGAATCAGTTCCGCCAGAACCCTGAAGTGTGTTGTTCTGCCGTCAACTTCTTTTGTGGGAGGGTCACCTATCTTCTGCTGCGTAGTTAAATATTTTGCTAAACCCTGAATGCCTTGTAGGCATTGTAATCCTCTTTATGTAATATTAAGGCCAGCAGGCCACACTGCTTAATATTTTGTGAGTACTCTGTTGCAATGTAATATACTCCTGTGTTTGACTCATCCTGGGAGGTCAAAGGTTTGTGAGAATGGGACTAGCTGCAGCGAGCTAGGTCTCTACAGGAGTAGTCGTTGTCCCAGTCTCGGGGTGCGACAGTATGAAGAATGTTCATATGAATAAAAGAAACTTTATTTATTACATTCTTTACATACAAAAGGAATACGGTCGATAAAAGCATCGACTTGTTCCGAAAGAAGTTTACAAAGTTCCCCAAGAGACATATTGTTGTCAGTAGGATCTACACTGACAACCCCCAAGGAACTAGCGACTACTCTAAGTCTATCTATATCGTCCCTAACAACAGACGCACTATTGTCCCTAATCAAGTCAGAGAGTTCTCACTGTTGCTGAGCGAAGTCCCTCTCTCGACGGAAATGGTGCGCCTCTTCTCGGGATCGATCAAGACATTCTGCTAAACGCAGAATCTTCGAGGCCATCTCCTCAGTCTTCTTCTCCAGGGCATTCTTCTCTTCCAGAAGAGTCTGTCCGGAAGGAAGAGATGGAGCAGCAGAAGGCTGATCGCTGGGGCCTCCTACCTCCTGCATTTTGCAAAAGTTAGTCATATTAACTAATATTATCAGCAAAAAGGGAGAAGAATTGTTACCTGTCCCGGTGCATAACCCGTTGATACACCCATCTTGGGAGGAAGATCATCATATGGTGGAAGTGCAACCTTCCCAGAAGAAGATTGCTTCGCCAACCCAATATGGCAATCATCTGATCGAGGGATAGTCACCGCTTGCCGACCAGGATGTTGATCACCCAAAAGGATGGGGGAATTGGACGTGAAGGGATCTTTCTCTAAGGATAAAGGCCTAACTTGCCGAGAGGCATGAACGGGGAGGGTCAAAGGAACTGAAGGAAGAAAGAAACTCGCTACATTCTTCACCTTTGTTCCACTGGAAGATCCTTCGTCAACCTTGGGTTTCTTCCTTAAGGGAGACAGGACTTCATTTGTTTGAGACCCTTGTTCGACAATTTCCCCTTCATCGCTCTCAATCTCGATGATTTCGTGATCTGCCATTGGGAGGAGTATGTGAAAAGGAAGGAGGCCAGGTAACAAGAAAAAGACTTAGGCGTGAGAGGGAATTGTAAATCTTTACATAACCAGGGGTCTGGTATTTATAGCCGCCAAGTCGACGGTTCGCCTCCCAGACACCTCGAGTTTCGTTAAGACATTTACAATTTTACCTCGAGATAAAAATCTCTACGGCGCCATCATTGCCCGTCACGTAATGTCAGAACCCGTCTTGAAAAACCAACCGTTTTCACTTAGTGCACCACTAAGTGGAGAAGTTAAAGGACCGGGTTAAAAATCCAATGCACGGTTTTTTAAATTCGAAATAAACACGTCTCTCCGTTTTCTTCGAATTTGGGGGCTAGCTGACGAGGATTGACACCCGGGTCACTTCTAATAAACTTCTGGTTCAAGACAGGTTCGAACCAGACATGTGTCTGGAGATGCGAACTCAAGCTATTCTGAGAGGCATCACCGCGAGGTCGCAAGCTTTACGCGATCAAGTCGCAGCTTTACGCGGTCAGACCGTAAGCCTTGCGCGGTCAGAAGTTCATGGGCTATACGCGAACTACACATTCGGGATATTACGCGGTCAGCCGAATTCCGCGGTCAGAACATCTGCCGATCAGGATACCTGGGATCTATCTATTCGGTCGCCCATACGATAGGATATTCTAAGTATCCCGAAGATTCCTACACGTGGAGAATCAACCGTCAGGAGGTTAACACGTACAGTTATCCATGAATAACACGTGTTTAACCTACGTGGAGGTTAAGAGCAGTTCCAAAAACCGTATCCAACCGTCCGTGCAACCGATTGATGCAGTTTCCTTCACATGGCACCCTTTCAAGCAGTATAAGAGGATGGCATGAAGCATCAATCAGGGGGGGGATCCAAGTTAGCCAAGTCTACGGCACACCTCATATAGCATTTTTAAGTCTTCTTTAGCTTATCTTTGTACACTTTTACAGGAAAAATCCTTGCCTGTGAGGACTTTTCCTTCCATTTGTAAACATTTTACCACACTTAGTGAAATCTCAACAGGACGTAGGGCTTTTACTCCCACCATCGAGGGCCCGAACCTGTCTAAATTCTCTGTGCTCCTGTTCACCATTGTTCAGCATACCTTCCCGAAGGGTCATCTTGAAAGGTCTCACTATTACAAATTCTGCATAAGTTCGGCTGAGGACTCCGAGTCCGAATCGTCGACAGTGACTTCCGGTAGTTTCCGGTGACTTTGCCCGGTGGTTTCCGGTAGTTCCCGGTAGTCCCCGGTAATTCCCGGTAGGTTCCGGTGATTTCCGGTGACTTCCGGTAATCCCCGGCAGTTTTTGGCGATTTCTGCAATTTGCTCATGATGGCGCCGAAGAGTCGCGCCAAGGTCTCCGAGTTGCCTGCGAAGGAGTTGACCTCCGATTTCCTCGGGGCCATCGAGTTCTCCTCGGGGGCCCTTGAGGCCTTCTTGGAGCGCGGCTACTTCCAGGCGGAGCTGGTGCCGAGCCCCCGGGACGGGGAGGTGGTGGCCTTTGAGGCGTTCGTGGAGGTCTGCCTTTGGCTTCCCGTGCACCCGCTGCTCCGCGACTTCCTGCAGTTGTACGGACTCGCGCTCAACCACCTCACCCCGAACACCCTCGTCCGGATGGGGGTGTTCATATGGTTGTGCGAGACGACCGCAGTGACGCCCAACATGCGGCTCCTGCGGTACTTCTACGAGCCGGCGGCAAGGGGCCCGGTGGTGAGGAGGGGCGGCCCCAGATCGGCCTTCGGCTCTATCATGATCCAGCTGACTCCGGGCCGCGCCGACGAGTACCTGGTGGCGGCCTCCCGGGACCATTGGGGGGACTGGCTCCGGCATTGGTTCTACCTCCGGGTAGGAGACCCGGGGGTGACCTATTCCCGGGAGCCGTCCACGTACTCGAGGTCTAGCGCTCCGGTGGCCCTCAAGTGGACCGAGGCGGAGATGAACCTCCTCACCGCGATGGCGGAGGTTCGATTCCGGCGGTCTATGCGGGACCTCGCGGAGGAGATGGCTCTTCTCCGGGTGGCGCCGTTCCAGACCCGCCGAGGGAGGGGGATGTCGCCGGCGCACACACCACCCCGGATGGCGGTGGCGAACCGTAAGTATTCAGATTCCTTCTTCCCGCTAGGGGATTCTCCCTAACACTTGCTTCCTTTTTCTTGCTCTTTCAGTTAGGTCCTACGGTCGGGCCAAGGAGGTCGCGGCGAACCTCGTCGGCCGATACTACGAGGACGAGCACGAGAGGGTGCTGCGGGCTATCCGGGAGGGCCCTCCCCGAAACGTCGTCGCGGAGGCGTTCGGGCTGAGGCTCCCAGCCCGGGCCCCTCTGCCTACCCCTGCTTCACGCAAGCGGGGGAAGGAGGCCGCCGGCGGGCCGTCAAAGCGGTCCCGTCCGTCTGGCAGCCCCGCAGGGTCCCGACCCCGGAGGAGCCCGGCGAGGCCCCGGTCTTCTCCACCACCTTCTCCCGCGAAGGAGGCTGCGGCGGCAGTTGCCGGGCCATCTGCCGCCGCTCTCGACACCCCGGGCGGGCCGGATCCGATGGGCGGCGTCCCGGCCGGGGAGGGTCAGGGCTCGGACTCAGAGATGTACGCCCCGAGCCCTTCGCCGCCTCCGGCCCCCGCGAGGCCTCGGCCGCAGCCCTCGTCCAGCGAGGTCTCTGTCCGGTTCTGGATGCCGGGCGGCCTTCCGATGGCCTCGATTCTGGCCCCGGAGACGGGTTCATCGGCGGTTCGGCCCGCGACGGCGGCGCTCCCTGTACCCGGGAGGGGTAAGGGTCTGTTCGTTCGCCCCGGGGTTCCGGCGCCGACGGATCAGGCCTCCGGCTCTTCCGACGGCGGAACTTCAGAGGGTGCTCTGCCCGGGGGGGAGGCCTCCTGAGGGAGCGACCCAGGGGGCGACGAGGGCGACGTCGGCGCGGTCATCACCTCCGGGCTTCGGGTAAGTTACTTGAGCCCTATGCTTCTTTGTTGATTGCATCCTGATAACGGTTTCTCTGCAGACGGTCGCCTTAGCCCGGGGCTTCAAGGCCCGGCTCGCTACGCGCCTCCGTGCTGCCTGGGGACATAGCGGCCTTCGAGCGCGCTGGGAAGGAGAAGGTGCTCAGGGAGCTGGCCGCGGTGCAGGCTCGTCTCGCTGCTGCCGAGGATGCGGCTTCCCGGCTACGGGGGGAGCTGCAGGCGGAGCGAGAGGCCGCAGCCTCGGGCGTCCAGGCCGTGGTCGCGGGGGGCCGGGCGATCCGCACCACCCTCGAAGGGCTCGGGATCGAGCTCGGTCGGGGGGCCAGCCCTGACCAGGCTCCGACATCGGTCGGGGAGGCCGCGCACTTTCATGGTGCGCAGGTCGCCCAGATCCCAGTTGCTGCGGAGGCGCGGGCGCGCGGGCTCGCCGTCCCGGTAATTGCCTTGGCGGCGGCCCTCGTCGAGCACCGCGGGGAGGGCGCTCGAGTTATCGGGGATCTGGTCCCCCGGAGCTTCCCCGCCTTCTTCGACCCTTGGCGGCCTGAGCTAGAGCGGTCCGCCGAGGTTCTCTTCGACCGCATCACTGGCGCCATGGAGACGGGCGACCGGCGCCCAGGCCAGGGCGCATCGGCCAGCACCGACATCCCCCCGGGGGGGAACAAGGACGGGCAAGTATGAGCTCCTCCCCCCCCCCGGTTAGACTAGGCTTCTCTTTTTTAGGCTTTTTGCTTCGGACGGCTTCTTTAGAGAGAGCCCCGGGAACTTGTAAATACCTTTTGACTGAAATAAAGTAGCTGTTTCGTTAAATGTGTTCACACTTGTCGGCAGGTATCTTTAAACGTTGCTTTTCCAGGGCTTTCTTGCCCTGAAGACCATCTTTTGGAGAGCGCTCGAGGGTCGCCCGGGGGGTCCAGCCCAGGCGGTGCCCGGGCGGCCTCGATTTTACTAAGTCTGGCGGCCGGGGGAGCATCCTTCGGGCTAGACTCCGAGTTTGCGCGTGACTTCGCTAAGGAAGGCGCCTCCGGGGAGCCAGCCCTTCTGCATTGGCTCCCGGAGTGGCACTTAGGGAACTTCGACGATTGCCGCTCTGAGTTGTCTCCGCCGAGGCCAGGGGCTTCGAAAGTCCCCCCGCTCAGGATACTCCCCCCGGCCGGCTACGAATGTTGGCCAGAGGATCTCCTTAGGCGGGCTCTTCGGCGTATGAGGAGTTTGTACAAGGATCTCTCCCGGGAGATCTCGGAGGGTCTGCAGACTTATTAGGTGTAGTTGCTTCTTAAGGATCGCTCTTCGATGCGTCTTCCCTCGGGAGCTTATCTCCCCGAATCCTACTCGCGCGCCCGGGTTTCTCCCGGGGGGCGCTTTCGTCCTGCTGGGGGGGGTTGTCCCCCGGTGACGTTGTATCGGTTTAAGACGTGGGTTTGTTTATTCGTCATGCCTTTGCTTCAGAAACTTCGGGGCCTTTCATGTAAAGCCATTATTATGTTTGGGTCCGGGGTTTTGCTCCCCCCCCCACAGCGGGATGCAGCTTTGCTGCGCACGCTGTGGGTGAGGAGTGAAGGGGCCCGAACCGCACCGGACGGATGGTACGCGACCGTGGAGCTGGTCGGTTTATGTTTTGGGAGAGCAAGCTCCGTCTGCCTCAGGGGGCAACGGGTATTCCCTTAGGAGGGTTTCGTAACCCGGTAGCGGGTGTAGAGTGTTCGAGGGGGGACTAATCTCCCGAAGTGACTCGTTACCGCAGTTTATGAAAACTGGGTTGCCGCTTACCCCCTCAGTCCACGAGGGGTTACCGTAAGCCGCCCTGGGCGGTGAGCTCCCGTGGTAGGGACTTTTAGGCTGCGGTAGCCTACTTCCTCACGGAGAGGGCATCCTCACAAGGAGGGTTTTTATAAAGGAGACATCGCCTTTTTTAGGCGGAAGAACTTCTTTAAAATAATTTCAGCGAAACAGAAAAGAGCCATTCAATTTAATGAAGACGTAAAAATTCCAGTGTCGGGCACGAAATCCACTTGTATTAACATGCGGTGAGATACACCACCTCCCCCCGCAAAAGTGCGGCGGGGAGGGAATCAGGTACATAGACCTCCTCCCGCGGCCGCGCGGCGGAGGGGGTGACGAGCCCGGAGGCTAAACATAAAACTTGCGGAGCAAGGTTATGTTCCAGGTGTGCGCCAGCTCTTGGTCTTCAAGTGTGGAGAGCTTGTAGGCTCTCGAGCCCAGGACTGCGGAGATCCTGTACGGGCCCTCCCACTTGGGGGATAGTTTGCCCTGGGCTTGGGGGTCTGTCACGCGCTTGAGGACCAAATCCCCGAGACGGAAGGCCCTTTCACGCACGCGCTGGTTGTATGCGCGTGCCATTTCGCGCTCGTAGATAGCGTGGTGGAGGAGCGCTCGGTCACGTTCTTCTTCGACGAGATCGACCTCCGACCGCTGGTTATCCTCGTTGGTTTGGTGCACCGCGGTCGTAGCTCCGTCAAGGAGCTCGACCCGCAGTGACCGAAAACCAATCTCCGAGGGGAGAACTGCTTCGGCCCCGTAGACGAGCGAAAAAGGCGTACGCCCCGTCGCTCGGCTAGGGGTTGTGCGCATGGAGCAGAGGATACTTGGAAGTTCCTCCGCCCACGCGCCTCGCCTGGAGGCGGTTTGTTCCAGTCGTCGGCGTAGGCCTTGCAGAATCACGCCGTTGACTCTTTCAACGGCTCCGTTGCTTTGGGAGTGGGCCACGGAGGCAAAATGGAGGGTAGTGCCCAGGCCTTTGTAGAATTCCCGGAAATATGCCAAGTCGAACTGGGTCCCGTTGTCGACAGTGATTTCTTGGGGGACCCCGAAGCGACATACAACATTTTTCCAGAAAAAACGTTGTACTGCCCGGGAGGTGATGCTGGCCAAGGGCTCGGCCTCCACCCACTTAGAAAAGTAATCCACGGCGACCACCGCGTACTTGTAACCCCCGGGTGCTGGGGGGAAGGGACCAAGGAGATCCATCCCCCAGCGCACGAAAGGCCAAGTAACAGGGATGGTTTGCAGTGCCGCAGAGGGGAGCCTGGTGCCTTTCGCCGTCTTCTGGCAGGCCTCGCATGCGGAGATTAGATCTCGCGCGTCGCGGACCAAAGTGGGCCAGTAAAACCCCTGGCGAAGGGCCTTTGCCGCGACCGCCCGCGGAGCCAAGTGGGATCCGCAACTCCCCGAGTGTATGTCCTCGAGAAGTTGGAGCCCGTCGGCTCGCGGGAGACAGCGAAGGAGGGCAGAAGCCCCCTGCTTGTAGAGCCTTCCGTCCAGCAGAACATACGCCCTGGCCTTGGCACGGAGACGCTTGGCGTCGGCGTCACCGGAGGGTCCCCCCTCGTCTCTTATGCAAGAGATGAGGGGATCCATCCATGATGCGGCCCGAGTGATTTCGGACATCTCCGGGACGCAAACTCCCGGGTTCGCGTCCGGGGGGGTTATAGAGGGCTTGGCGATGATTTCCAGAAAAGCGCCCTTGGGAAGAGGTTCTCGGGCGCTGGCCGCCCGAGCCAAAGCGTCGGCCCGGGATTTATCCCGTCGGGGGATGTATCGGGCCTCCAAACCTTCGAAGTGTCTTTCCATCTTCCGTACTTCCCCCAGATACAGGCTCAGGTTCGCGTCATGGCACAAGTAGGACTTGTCCATTTGATTGACCACCAGCTGTGAGTCTCCCTTTACCAGGAGGCGGCGGATCCCCATGGAGTGCGCGAGGTGCAATCCCAGGAGCAAGGCCTCGTACTCGGCGACATTGTTGGTAGCCGGGAATTCGAGCCTGGCAGCGTACTCCAGCAGTTTTCCTCCGGGACACCGAAGAACCACTCCCGCGCCAGCTCCGGCGAGACAGAAAGAGCCATCGAACATGAGTGTCCAATGGTCCAGGCACCGGGGGGAGGCGAGGGGAGACTCTCCGTCCGTCTCAGCGGCCGGGGTCCATTCCGCCACGAAGTCAGCAAGGACTTGCGACTTGATGGCGGAGCGGCCCGTGAAGGTGATGGAGAAGGGAGCGAGCTCGGCTCCCCACTTGCTAATTCGGCCGGTGGCCTCCTTGTTTCTCACCACTTCCCCCAGCGGGAGAGATGATGGGACCGTGATCGGGTGCCCGAGGAAGTAGTGGCGGAGCTTTCGTGACGCCATGAGGAGGGCATAGCACAGCTTCTCCACTTCGGTGTATCGCGCCTTAGCCCCCTGAAGGGCCTCACTAACATAGTAGACAGGGCGCTGCTGCCCGTCTTGCTCTCTCACGAGCACCGCGCTCACCGCGACCGGGGTCGCAGCAAGGTAGAGTAGTAAAGGTTCCTCCGGGGACGGGCTCACGAGCATCGGGGGGCTCGCGAGGTACTTCTTCAAGGCGTCGAACGCCGCCTGGGCCTCGGGGGTCCACTCGAACCCCCCGAGACCCCGGAGGACTTTAAAGAACTGGAGCCCGCGTTCTCCGGACCGCGAGATGAAACGACCCAACGCGGCCAGGTGGCCCGCAAGCCTTTGCACGTCTTTAACGGAACGCGGGGGAGGCATGTCCAGTAGGGCCCGAATTTTTTCGGGATTTGCTTCAATGCCCCGTTGGGACACCAAGAAGCCAAGTAGCCTCCCGCCGCGTACGCCAAAGGCGCATTTTTTCGAGTTGAGTTTCAACCCGTACTTGCGGAGGCTACGGAAGGTCTCCGCCAAGTCATCGATGTGTGCGGCCGTGCGGAGGCTTTTGACGACCGCATCGTCAACGTAGACCTCGACATTGCGGCCGATTTGGTCCTTCAGGACCAGCGTCATGAGACGCTGGAAGGTCGCCCCGGCGTTCTTCAACCCGAAGGGCATGTCGAGATAGCAGAAGGTGCCGAGGGGAGTTATAAAACTCGTCTTTTCCTCGTCCTCTGCAGCCATCCGAACCTGATGGTACCCCGAGTATGCATCGAGGAAGCTCATCAGTTCGCACCCCGCGGTCGAATCGACCAGCTGGTCTATCCGCGGGAGCGGGTAGTTATCTTTTGGGCAAGCGCGGTTGAGATCGGTGAAATCCACGCACATCCTCCACTTGCCACTTGACTTCTTTACGAGGATGGGGTTTGCCAACCATTCAGGATGGAGGACTTCCCGCACGAACCCCGCCTCTAGAAGCTTGGAGACTTCAATCTTGATGGCGTCTTGGCGCTCGAGGGATAACTTTCTCAACTTCTGCTTGACCGGGGGGCGACCGGGGATCACAGCGAGCCTATGCTCGATGACGTCTCGGGCGACGCCTTGCATGCCCGAGGGTTCCCACGCGAAAACGTCTGAGTTCTCGCGAAGGAAGACCGTGAGCCGCTCGGCGTGCTCCTCGGTGAGGTCTGCTCTGACCTTGACGGTCTTCTCTTCATTTCCTGCGGACAGTTGGACCTTCCGAAGGTCTCCCTCGGGACGCGGCCTCGGGAGCGGCCTCCCGGAGGGGACGATCGGGGTGGAGCGAGGTTCGGTGGGGGACGCTCCCCCCGGGGTCTTGATCACATTGATGTTTCCGATGGCGGCGGTGGCGTGTTTGTAGAGGGCGCGGGCGACGTTCTGGTCGCCTCGAACGGTGATCGCACCGTGAGGCCCCGGAATTTTCACACATAGATAGTTCTGGTGAATCGCCGCCCCCAGATGGTTCATAGTGGTCCTCCCCATAATAGCGTTGTACGAAGAGGGGAGGTCCACCACATCGAACCGGACCATCTCCGTCCGGTAGTTTTCTGGGGTGCCGAAGGTCATCGGTAAATCGACCTTCCCCACTGGGTGAATGGTCTTTCCGGGAACGAAACCTTGCAGCGGTCCAAGCGCAGGTTGCAGCAGCTTCTCGTTGACTTGCATCTCCCTGAACGCCTTCAGGTATAAGACATCGGCGGAGCTTCCGCCGTCGACGAGGATGCGCGCTAGTTGGCAGTTGTAGACTGTGGCCGAGACGATGAGTGCGTCTTCATGCGGGAAGCGAACCCCGCGCGCATCTTCCGCTGTGAAGGTGAGGGGGACGTCCGACCATTTTGGTGGCGGGGACGTGTGTAGCACCCCCACCACCTTCACCTCCCGTGCGTACTCCTTGCGCTGGCGCTTCGAGTCCCGTCTCGAGGCAGATCCCCCGGTGATGACGTTTATACGTCTTTGGGATGTTTGAAAGGGGAGCTCCTGGGCCGAGCTCCCTTCTTGAGTTTGCCTCCGCTGCTCACCTGCTGGCGCGGGGAGCGCTGGCAAAGGCGCCGAAGGAGGCAGGGGGGCAGAGCTCCCTCCCCCCTGGCCAAGCTGGTCGAGAAAGGCCGCAAAGTGTTGTAGGAGCTGATTACATTCTCGAGTAGCGTGGGTACTCGATTTGTGGAATGTGCACCACACATTGGCTTTGCCTTCCTTGCCCTCCTTTTGGCGGTTCTCGCGCCCCCGGTAGGACTGTCCTCCCTCGTAGCCCTTCGACTTAACAGGGGCACGTCCGCCTTTGGCACTGTCGCGCGAGCCGCCTCCGCCCTCGAGGACGAATGTGTCCCGAGGCCGTGGCTCGCGGCGATCCTTTCTTCGGGAACGTTTGCTAGAGGAGTCCCCTGTCTCCCGGCCGGCGGGGGCGGGAACCCCCTGGCTCTTTTTCCAAAGATCGTCCTCCTCCGCGCGGGCATACTTCTCAAGTATGGTGAAGAGTTCATCGGCGGAGGTGGGGCAGCTCCGGGAGAGCCTCCGGTGGAGCTCTCCGGGGAGTATTCCACTCTTGCATGCTTCGATGACCGTGGAGTCCGGGACATGCGCCACTTTGCTCTTTACCTGGGCGAAGCGCTTGAAGAAGTCGCGAATAGTCTCCCCCGTCTTCTGCCGGACGGTGTAGAGCTGGGACGAGTCCAAGGGCCGCACATAGTTGCCTTGGAAGTTCGCGCAGAATTCGCGCTTCAGCTGCGCGAAGGACTTGATGGATCCCGCCTTCAGGTTGTAGAACCATGAGCGAGCGATGCCCGTGAGGTAGAGGGGGAAGACATTGCATTGCACTGCCTCATTCCCCCCGGCTGCATAGATGGCCGTCGAGTACACCTGCACAAACTCGTAAGGATCGGCCTCACCCTTGTAATGCTCGATGTGCGGGGGGCGGTAAGGCCGCGGCCAGCGTATGCGGCGGAGGCGACGGCATAGCGGTTGGTTGGTCCCCTCAACCTCTTTGGGGGATCCACGATCGTCGTCTTCTCTTGGTGGGGACGCGTGCTCATTGTCGGAGTCTGGGAGAGGCGGCAGCAGTCCGCCGGTGTGACGGTGCCGTCTCTTTTCCTCCGGGTTAGTTGAGCTGACCTCTTGGGGGTCAAGGTACTCGGCAGGAATGGTGGTAGCGTCCTCGAGCGGTCTCTTCCCCCGGGCGATTTGGGAGCGCGTCTCGGCGCGCTCGCGGGCTCGGGGGAGTCCTGACCGATGGCGGGATGTGGTTTCCCCGGATTTGGCGGTACGCATTCACTCGACCTCCTCCCTTGTGAAGTGGGTCTGATCCGCTGGGGGCGCCCGCAGGGGCGGCCCCGGAGGGGGAGGGAGCTGATGCGCATTTGCCACCGTCCCAGCAGGCGTTGCCGGCGCGCGAACTGGGCCACGCGCCAGGTCCGCAATGAATGCGGCGGCGGGGACAGTTGCGGCTTGAGTTCCCGGGGAGCCCGCAGGGGCGGGCATCACACCGATCCCGGGCGCCGGGCCGCGGGGGCTGCCGTGCTCGGGTGCCGGGGTTGTCCCCGGCACAGCGGCAGCCGCCTGCGGGGGTCCTGGACCTGGACCCAAGGCTGGGCGATTCCCAGAAACGGGGGAGGGCTCGGAGGCGGGTTGACCCCCCGGCGCAGGGAACACCCCCGGGATCGGATACGGCCCAGGTGCGCCTCCGGGCGCGGGGAACATCCCTGGCCCGGGAAAGGCGGGGTGCCCCATGAAGAATTGGGGCGGCGCCCCCATGAACGGATATGGAGGCAGATAGACGGGGGCTGGGGGCCGCGCCAAGACACGCAGCAGCTCCTCCAGGGTATGCTGGGTACGGAGCTGGCCCTGAATCAAAGTCCCCAGCATAGAATCTCCGGAGGCCGGAACGGAGAGTTGGGGCGCGCTAGGCCCCGGAAGCTCGGTCGCGGTCGCCGGGTCGGGAACGGGAATTCCGCGGCCGGAGGCCGCAGGTGGAGGAAGCAAATCCTCCCCCCGCACGCCTCCGAGCGGCAGGGCCGCTGGAATCTCATCCCACCAAGGCGGAGCCGGGTTGCTAGGACCAGCGCCTTCGGGAGATGAGAGGGCTTGAGCTCGGGTTGTTGCGGGAGCCATGGCGATTCGTCGCGATAGTCCCCACGGACGGCGCCAACTGTCGTGGTATTACGGATACCCCGGCAGGTTCGGACGTGCGCAGCACAAGTACAGCGGCGCGAGCAGACCGAGTTACTGGTCTCCTCCCGCCGGGCAACACAGAAAGTGACACAGAGGTTTATACAGGTTCGGGTCCCAGTGGGGGCCCTAATCCTGTTGGCTCTCTCCGGATGCGAGTCCGCTGGGGAGGTGAGCTCTCGGGGAGAGGTCTCCGAGGGAACCGAGTGTTGAGTTTATGTAAATGAGAATGGAATCCCTGAAATAGGGTACAAGAGGGGTTTATATAGCCCCTAAGAAATACAAAAGACGAAAATGCCCTCGCTGCGACCGTCGGATGGAAGGGCGAAGACGTCTTTTGGCCTGACGGACGGCCTGGATGCTTGACACGTGGCGCCAAGGGCCTCCTAGAGGCCCCACGGTCAACAATAGTTCTTCATGGGCCCGGGCTCCCCAGAACCCTCCGGGGCTCCGGGGACCCCCCAGATCTCACCAGGTGTCACCGGGGTCCCGGGGACGCTCCGGGTGTCACCAGGAGTTACCGGGGTCCCGGAGACCCTCCGGGAGTCACCGGGTGTCACCGGGGGCCGGGGACTCTCCGGGTCTCACCGGGAGTTACCGGGGTCCCGGAGACCCTCCGGGTGTCACCGGGGGCCGGGGACTCTCCGTGTCTCACCGGGAGTTGCCGGGGTCCCGGAGACCCCCCGGGTGTCACCGGGTGTCACCGGGGGCCCGGGGACTCTCCGGGTCTCACCGGGAGTTACCGGGGTCCCGGAGACCCTCCGGGTGTCACCGGGTGTCACCGGGGGCCCAGGGACTCTCCGGGTCTCACCGGGAGTTACCGGGGTCCCGGAGACCTTCTGGGCCCCACCAAGGGCCCGGTGCCTTCGGGTCTCACCGGGTTCCACCGTGGCCACCTTGGGACTTCGTGGGACCGCTGGGGATTCCCCCAACAGTACCCCGACGACCTCGACAAGCCATGGTACACCCACTACAGAGGTCGCGGGAGAGCCAAGTGCGATTCCCATGGCCGAAGAGGTTCTCCGGGCCATCGTGGATGTAATGGCAAAGGAAATCCGATCCCAAGGGACGGAAACCGCAGTCCCGGTCATAGAGGGGGAACAACAGGAAAAATCATCTACTGCCCCTACCGCGGACACAACAAGTCCTGAGGTTAGACCTCACGCTGATGTTGAGAGTGGCTCATTCAGCGACTACATAGAACTATGAACAACTCTCTTTTTTATTTTCAAACTTTCAAAAATTCAGGAATATTCAAGTCTTAAGAGCAACTTCTTATTGTGTTCCAGGACTTGACCTGGGTGGCGACCAAGTCGACAGCTATAGCAAAGCATATTGAGGTCGCGCATCGGGAGATCAGTCGGCTGCAACAGTAAGTATAGTGCTCTTTATTCATGTTAACTTGAATTTGTATTTAAGCGTAACTGATCGTCCTTCTTGTTACAGAGAAAATGCCTTTCTGAACAAGAGCATGGTTGATCGAGAGAATCAAGAAGAAACTGCAACGGCGAGGTATTCTTCTCTGGAGAAGGAACTTCGTGAAGCGTAGTCCAAGTTTTCTGGTAAGTATACTTCTGACCAGAAGGAATCTTCTCATCATATGAACTTGTTTATAGTAAATGTTCACCATGTTCATACAGCATAAGAGGATCAAATAAGCCGTCTTTCAGAAGAGAAAAGAAACCTTCAGGCGACGATTGAGTTGCAAAGCTCGAAAATTGATACTGCTAGCCTGGAGAATGAAGGTCTAAACGAAACAATTTCCTCCTGTAGCGGTACTCAATCGAACATCTTCGAAAGCTAAAGATGGTGGCTACTCTGCTAAAAGCAGATGTGATTTTGTTGCAAAAGGACAATCCAAGCCTTAGCGAGTTAGCCACACTGGTCGCGGCCTAAGCCGAATCACTCCTCGAGTATCTTCCTGAAGATACCAAACGGCAGGAAGAGGTACTGAGGTCAAATGTTAGATCTGTAGCCTCGGCCATTCTTTGCAGATTACGATTCCACCACGGCTCAAATTTGAATCTAAAGCCAGTGGTAGTAGATGTAGAGATCGAGAGTGATCGTCTTGAGGACATCTCTGAAGAACTCAAGCCTCTAGTCGAAGATCTACTAAAAGAGCTATGCCTTATTTGATTCCTTGTAATGATCTCTCTTAGTAATTATACCTGTGAAATTACATTTATAACATGCAAATGCGTGCCTTAAATTTTTGGAAAAGAGTGATACTTTCTTTGTTTCATAGTATGACCATATCCTCTTAGCCTCCTCCTGAGATCATAAATACTGAAGATCTAGTATTATAATCTCTGGAAAAATATGGGCATTATGAATACCCAAGAAATGCTTTAACTTAGATATAATCATCCGATTGGACCGATACAATATCCGACCTTATTACGAACTGGCGGCCACTCGAATGATCAGGAACATACCAGTAGGTCCCGTGTGCGTTGAGAAACGGCTTATTGAGGGATGTCTTAGCTGGATGCGACCACGAGATCGGCCAATGAATCCAGTTAAGATATTTGTAGCAAGATGATCATCGGCGATCAGCCCCCGAGCCAGGCTCGGTATATGTATGGCAAATAAAGAAAATGGACATAACATGAGCCGAAGAAAAGTACTCATGAAGTTTTTGTTAAACCATGCTAATTGAACAGGAAAAAAGATTGGGAAACTTACACGTAAAACTTGCGCAGTTGATCAATGTTCCACGTATTGGATAAGATTCTACCGTCCTCCATCGCTAACCGAGCCGATCCTGGTCGTGGTATTGAAACAACAATGTAAGGGCCTTCCCACTGAGGAGAGAACTTATTGTAGTTACACTAGTTTTGTATTTTTCGTAAAACCAGATCACCCACGTGAAGACTACACGGCCGCACCCTTCAGCTGTGATATTTTTGTAAAGCCTACAAATATACTGCTGACCGTATCAACGCTTGATCAACGCTTTTCGTCGAGGACGGTTAAATCCTGAGTACGTTGTTCGATCTGATCAATCTGGTTGAATTGATCTGTTCGGATAGAACCAATACAGATTTCTGTAGGTAACACCGCCTCGGTGCCATATACCAACTGGACTGGTGTCTCACAAGTTTAAGGAGGGTAGATCTGTAACATCCTGAGTTTTGGGGTGAAAAGTTTCTTTCTTAAAAGTCATGCATGCATATGTCTCTTCTAGATCAACAAAATCAGCCTCAGCTTTATTCTGTTCTAGCCCTAAATCTCCAAAATCTATCCTATGACCCCAAGTCAAGATCTGACTTGCCAGATTTGATCTATCAGTTATCCTTAGCCTAAAAGCCTTCAGAACCTAGAACCAATTCTATCTCCAACTTCCAGATTTATCAACTCCTTTCTGTTCTCGAAAACAGAAATATCTTTTACCCAAAAACCCTAAGTTTCAGCATTTCAGATATAATCAAATCTTAGCCAAGATCAGACCAGATTGTTCTTGGATTATGATCAAGGGTATGCCAATACCTTAATCCAAAAAGTTGGCAGCCAGATTTCACCATCTAGACTCTTTTCACAAATCAGTCCAAGAGTATCGCAGATAAGTCCTTTTCCAGATTTTCCAGAAGCCTGAAAAGGCAAAATGTTGCAAATCACCTCCAAACTTTGACCTGATTTAGTGAATATCTCCCATTCACTATTCTGAACATTTTTCCCTTCTGGAAGAATTTCCAAATCCTGCCCTAAATCTAAGTTTCGACCCTCGCCGTTTTTGAAACCCTAATTACCCTGTTTTACCCTAAAGTCGTTTTCCCCACTTTTGTCGAAACCCTTCAGATCTTGCCCGATCTTGTCAAACTTTGGCTAGATGAGTTCCATTAATCTTATGCAACTCATTCCTGAAATCAGATTTCAGATCAGCCCTCCAGATCTCCAGATTTGCAATCAGATCCTTTTCCTATTCAAACTTTTCCTCGCAGATCAGTCCCTGGAGCAAGTTTCAAAATTTCAAATCAGCCCGAGCCTTCTTTTCCAGTCCCTGTTCGACCAGTTTGCGCACGACCAGAGAACCTCCTGTGCGCTACCTCGACCAGCTGCCGTGCTCACTCCGCCGTGGCAGTCGCCTGTGCCCCTGCCGCCATGTGTGCCCTCGCCGTTCGCCACCGTGGAAGCCCTCAACTGCGCAAATTACTGCAAGTTTTCCCCGCGCACAGCACACGCGCTAGCTGCAGCAGCACAGCACCGCAGAGAACGCTTGACACGTCGCAGCCATGCTCGAGCTAGGTGTCTCCTCGCCGTTGCCTTCGTCGCCTGCACCTGCACCGTCCAGCTGCAAAGCTGCAACGCCGCGCCGTCAGTCGCCTCGCCATCACCACCCCGTCCCGTCGCTTCAAAGTCACCTCGTGGCAGCAACACTCCAAATTGTCGGCCCTTTTGCCTCGCCCGTGCCTATATAAAGCCTTCTGTAGCCGTTGCATCTTCACCCAGCGCCAGAAACCACCTATGCTCGCAGCTCCGCGGTGAAATCTTCTTCCCCGGCGAGCCATTTCCGGAGCTCTCGGTGCCAGCCTCACCCGTTGCTCCCCTCAGCAATCCAAGCCTCCCAGTAAGTTTCCCATCCCCTCTTGAGTGTATCTAAGCTTGGAATCGAGTTCTCTTGCCTTCTGTCGCCGGTGATCGCCGGTTTCCCCAAAAACCTCCAGTGAGCAATTAAACTCTAACCAAGCCCTTTTAGCTCTCGAGCCAGTGATCAAATAGGATCAGTAAACCTAGCTTAACACATCTAAGCAACCAGAATCACCAATTTTGCTAAAACTTGGAAAACCCCAAATTTACACCTTGCGTGCAAACTGGGACTCGCCGTTAAGCTTCTGTGGTGATTTTCCAGTTAAATTGACTTCACACCTAGCTTTGTTATGCCCCAGAGACCCTCCTCAAGCAAGGACTCGAGTTCAATTGCCGTAGAACAGAAATACCCAAATCAGGATTGAGTTCATCCTTCCTCCAGCCAATATCTTCTAAATTCAGCCACTCCAGCTCAAACCACCCTAGTTTTGGGGGTGAAAAGTTTTGCATAAAAACCCTGCATGCATGTATCTCTGTAGTAGTAGCCAGACCAGCTGAACTCTAATCTCTCCCAAACCCTAAAAATCTCCAAATCTATTCTATAGATCCAGATCAAGATCTGACCATCCAGATTTAACCTACCAGTTACCCTGAAGATAAAAGTCTTCAGGAGCCAGATCAAATTCTGACCCTAACTCCCAGTACCTAAGCCTCTTTCTCTGTTTTCGAAAACAGGAAAATTCAGATTTACCCTAAGTACCCCAGTTTCCAGATAATTGAGTTATCTCGATTTAACCTTACCCAGACTCAAGTAACCCCTGGAATATGTTCCTAGGTTCATCCTCAACTCACTTCAAAAAGTTGGGAGCCAGATTAATTCATCTAAACACTTTTCGCAGTTTAGTCCAAATTTTACTGCGAATAGGTCCTTTTCTGTTTACTTGGAGGCCTGAAAAGGCTAAAATCCACGAATCAACTCAAACTCCAGAATCTCTTCAGGGAAGTCAACTCAGAAGAAAGAAAATCAAGCTTTGCAAGGTTCAATGGGAAGATCACTCAAAGGAAGAAGCGACTTGGGAGAAAGAGGATGATCTGCGGTAGGCTTATCCCTACCTCTTTCCTTCTCTAGGTAAATCTCGGGGCGAGATTTCTTTAAGGAGGGTAGGCTTGTAACACCCTAGTTTTGGGGGTGAAAAGTTTTGCATAAAAACCCTGCATGCATGTATCTCTGTAGTAGTAGCCAGACCAGCTGAACTCTAATCTCTCCCAAACCCTAAAAATCTCCAAATCTATTCTATAGATCCAGATCAAGATCTGACCATCCAGATTTAACCTACCAGTTACCCTGAAGATAAAAGTCTTCAGAAGCCAGATCAAATTCTGACCCTAACTCCCAGTACCTAAGCCTCTCTCTCTGTTTTCGAAAACAGGAAAATTCAGATTTACCCTACGTACCCCAGTTTCCAGATAATTGAGTTATCTCGATTTAACCTTACCCAGACTCAAGTAACCCCTGGAATATGTTCCTAGGTTCATCCTCAACTCACTTCAAAAAGTTGGGAGCCAGATTAATTCATCTAAACACTTTTCGTAGTTTAGTCCAAATTTTACTGCGAATAGGTCCTTTTCTGTTTACTTGGAGGCCTGAAAAGGCTAAAATCCACGAATCAACTCAAACTCCAGAATCTCTTCAGGGAACACCTCCCAAATGCTATTTGATACAGATTTCCCTACTGTCCAGACTTCAAAATCCCTCTCCAATCACCAGATTTAGAGATCGACAAAATCAAGACCTATTGTACCATAATTTTACCCTATTTTCGAAAATAGGTGAAATTCCTCAAATCTTATCAAACTTTCTCCAAATTTGAGCTAAATGGGTATTAATAGAAATATTATACTCAGCCATGAAATCAAATCTCAAATTAAACCTCTCAAAGACCAGATTTGCAATCTAGTCCAAAGCCAAACCAAAAATCATCGCAAATCAGTCCCTGGTTCGACCAGGCTACTGTGCACGACCAGGGCGTTTAATCGACCACGAGCGCCGGATTTTGGTCGTCGCCGTTGCCGCTGCCGTGGCTTCGTCGCCGGCGATCTTCAGCGTCGCCACCTCTGCCACTGTCTCCCTGCCGCGTGTGCGCACCGTGTTCGCCACCGTGGAATCGCCTCGCCGCCAGCAGCGCCTTCGTTCTCCCGCGCGCGCGCCCGACAACGGCAGCACAGTTGCGCCACGTCGCAAGCATGCCTTGGGGAAGCATCACCTCGCCTTCTACGTCTTCTTCTCTGATGAGCCCAGAAGAGGGAGCACGGTGCCAGCCCAAGCTGCTGCACCAATCTCCAAATTGAAGTGACCAGTGAGTGTCTCTATCTCCTCCCATCGTGCTGTAACATTTAATTGCACTCCGGTGGACCCTAACGCCGGTGATCACCGGAATTTCCAAATCCCTGTTTCTGCAATGCTAATCGATTTTACCCGATTTAGCCCTTCTGTTAGTAGAGATAGATGACCAGTGAAGTATCCCAAGCAAGCCTGTGCACTCGGATTTCAAATTTCAGCTTGGATCGAAGCTTTTCTCAAATTCGTGTGCCACCGGCGACCGGTTCACCTCTCCAGGCCGCATCAGCTATTTCCCGGCTAAATTGGCCTTACCAGATGGCTCCCCTCATCAATCTACTGCTCTCACCGAGAGGAATAGATCTCCAATGCTCCCAAATGGAAACTCCCAAATCTCACTCTTCTTCTCAAGCCGCCACGACGAATTTCTCGCCGCCGCAGCCTCAGACCGATTCCCCTCAATTTCTCCATTTGTAGCAACCTAGAAGCTCAACTGTGCTTCCAATTTTGGGATTGAATCATCCAATCACCTTGTAGCCGGCGAGGCCGATTCTTCTCCGGTGCAGTTCGTCACCGCTCGCCGCTGTTCAACCTCCAGCCAAGACCAGTCCATCAGATAGTGTCTTTTAGCCCCAGTTAGCTCCAGCAGCTCCAAATTTCGGCAACGCAGCATCAAGTTGCAGTTTAGGTGTTTACCCCTCGTTGCCGTACCACCAGCATGTCGTCCGGTGGCCGTCGGCCACCGCCTTCGACGCCACTTTGTCCTGCAGCTTTGCCTCGACCTCCTGAGCATATCTCCCTTCTACCCCAATCTCTAGTTCTGCACAAAATCACCAGATTTAGCCATGCCAAGATTTGTCCAGACCCTGTACCTTGCCGTGTCGCCACTGTCCTTCCTCGTCGCCGTTCATCACCGCCCAGCCATCTCAGCTCCTGAAACAACTGCCTTTGAGTTCCTGTTGTCTTCGCCTACCTCCTAGACATAGTTGGCCAAGCAATCTAGTCCTAAATCAATTAAATCACCAAAGCCCTAGTTTTTGGCAGTGCACTGACAACCAGTTCACTGTGTCCAGGGGTGTTTTTGCTAAATCTTTGACTTCCTGGACTTTCCTATGAAAACCACTTTGTCAAATAGCTACCTTACTGCATTATGAACCATATGCTTGAATCAAAACCCTTTTTGGCCACTAGGAACTATCCAAACCTTGTCAATGCCACTTCTTGACATTGTCAGCCCTTGTCAGTTCATGTCAGCCAGTGGCATTGGGCCAGTTTGACCACTTCTGGGTGTGAAAACTGAAATCCACTTTGTCCCTAAGCTTGTAGAGCTATGTTCTACAATTCCTTCAACTACCACACCTTGAGATAAGCCCTCTAGCATTCTTTGAAGCTATGTCGGAGCCCTAAAACGAATGTCGACCTATTGATGTTCGTCGTTTTTGAGCAAACAAGCCGCGGAATTGATATCCATATTGTAGCCTTGAAACCCTGAGAGCTTCTAGCACTCATCTCTAGCCCAGACTCTACAGTTTCGAGAGTTTAACTCAATTCTAGCTTCCAAATCCTGCCTGTTTCAGCATCGCCAAGATCTTTTCTCCATTGCATGTTGCATATGGATTATTAATGTAATTAAATGGATTGTGATTCTTGTTTGCTTCGTTGATCTTTGATCAGAGCAAGAGCCTGAGTATGAAGATTTCGTCGCAGACCCGACATCGGTTGCTGTTTCTTACGACGCGGAAGGCAAGTCATATTCTTGAACATCTTGAACCTATATTTTATGAATTGTTAAGATTTTACCTTGATTATAAAATGTCATGGTATTACGAATACCCCGGTAGGATTTGTGGATGATCCTAGCGAAGAAAATATGACCCGGGCTGACCGGGGTGGCCGGTCTTCCCCCGTCGGGCAAGCACAACAAATGACACGAGGGTTTATACAGGTTCGGGTCCCGATGGGGGCCCTAGTCCTGTCGCCCGACCGGAGTCGGCTAGGGGAGCTCTCTCGGGGAGAGATGGCCCCGGAGCACACCTGTGAGATTGTGTATTCTAAGTAATAATGAGCAAGTCCCTCTTACATGAGGTGTTACAAGGGCTTTTATAGCCCCAAAAGAAGCAAAAAGACTAAACTACCCCGCCTGCCACCGTTGGATCGAAGGGTAGCAACGTCCTTCTCCCAGCCAGGCGCCTCTGATGCTTGACAGGTGTCCGCCGATTCCCGATGCGCTTCTCGCGTGACCTGCACGTGACCCAGGACCATGGACTCTTGTCTCCGGAAGGACGGCAATACCCGGGACAAGCCACCGGGGGCCTTGTCCCCGGGCAAAAGGCGGCACCAGGGATAGGCACCGGGGGCCTTGTCCCCGGGCAAATGGTGGCGCCCGGGCAGGCACCGGGTGCCTTGTCCCCGGGCTTAAGGCGGCGCCCGGGACAGGCATCGGGGGCTTGGTCCCCGGGCAAAAGGCGGCGCCCGGGACAGGCACCGGGGGCCTTGTCCCCGGGCAAAAGGCCGCGCCCGGGACAGGCACAGGGGGCCTTGTCCCCGGGCAAATGGCGGCACCTGGGACAGGCACCGGGGGCCTTGTCCCCGGGCAAATGGCGCAACTTCTTACCTGGACTTAGTCTTGCGGAGATTTTCCCCAACAGCAGCCCCCCATACCCTCCGAGGACGATGCTCGAGTTCCCGGAGGGAATGGTTCATGTTACCGGGAAAATCTCCGGCACAAGCTACTGAAGCCGTTGCGCTTGGATTTCCGTGCCGCGGGCTTATGACCATGCCATTCGGCCATAATGGCCACTCGCGGTTCGAACCGACGCCTTGTTTCACGCGCCCATCCCTTCGTTTCCCACGCGCTGTTTGAATTCCAACGGCACAGATGTACCACGAACGGCCACGTGGCACCCATCGGGGCCGCGCTCGGCCTCTATAAATAGGGCCTCGGGGGGCCGGAGAGCTCATTCCAAACTTTCAAACCTTCAAGCCTTTAGCGCCCTTAGCTCTCCCGGTAGCTAGTTCCCGGAAGATTAGCCTCCAGAACCCTTAGGTTCCCCCCAGTTTCTGAAGCCTAAGCCACCGATAAAGTCTGATGGGACCCAACGGCCTAGCCAAGGCCGTGGAGGTGCCCCTGGAGGAAGTCACCACAGACTTCCTCTGGGCCTCCAAGTTCACGACCGGGGGATAGTCTCGGACGGGGACGTCCGTATCCCCGCGAAGAAAGACGGAGCCCCCCGCCCCAGGCCCAGAGAGGTCGTGGCCTTCGAGGCCTTCCTCGAGGCGGGGCTCCGGCTCCCGGTGCATCCTTTGCTCCGGGAGTTTCTAAAGGAGTATGGGGTGGCACTGAACCACCACACACCGAATGCCATCGTCCGGATGGGCCTCTTCATATGGCTACTTCTACAAGCCGGCGGCGAGGAGCTCCCACCTGGTCAAGGGAGGGCCAAAGTTCCCCTTTGGCTCGGTGATGATTCAGCTACTACCGTCCCGGGTAGCTGAGTACCCGATGGCAGCCTCCCAGGACCACTGGGGGGAGTGCATCCGGAAGTGGTTCTACCTCGGGGTCCAGGATGATGAGGTGGTGTACTCCCCAGAGGCCCCCACCTACAGCCGGTCGTCCGCCCCGAAGCTCCCGGTGTGGACGGAGGAGGAGCTAAAGCTCCTTGGCAAGGTCGTCGCCTCCCAGGGCGTCCGCTCTATGCGGGACGCCGCTGAGGAGCTGACGCTCCTGAAGATCTTCCCCTTCTCGCATGGGAGGAGGGGGATCGGGATGTGCCCGGCCCAACGGCCCCCGCAGAAGCCGATGACCCGACGTAAGTTCCTGATGACTTAGTCCATTTCGCTTAAATTTTTCTAACTCTTACCTTTCGCAGTCCGGCCGTACCCAGCGGCCCGGGAGAAGGCGGAGAACCTCCTCGGGAGGTACTACACCGACGAGCACGAGCGCATCGTGGGGGAGGGCCCTCCCCGGAACCTGGTAGCCGAGGCCTTCGGGCTAAGGCTACCGGAAAGAAAGCCCCTCCCCATCCCCGGTTCCCACAAGAGGGGAAGGGAGGCTACCGGGGGCTCTGAGTCGAAGAAGGCCAATGCTCATAAAGCCCCCAGCCCGTTGACGACACCGGTCTCCACGCCGGTGAAGGCCCGGGATGAGACCCCCGGGACCGGGTGCGCACGGGCGCCGGCCAGGAAGGAAACAACGCCCCCTCCCCCCGTAGAGCCCCGCCGAGGCTCGGGGGAAGGGACTAGCCGTAGACGGGGGTGGGGGGGGAGGGCATCCGATTCGGCGGACTACGCCCCCTCGCCACCTTTGGAGAGGCCGGTGGTCCGGTTCGCGGAGGCCTCGCCCTCGCGTGTAGAGTGGCTGATGGACGAGGGGGGGAGCCCCTCGGTCTATGAGGTCCCTCCGGAGACGGAGGTCCCGGGGGCCCCGCGGCCTGGGAAGGGGAAGGGGCTCCTGATCCCCCCCGGGGAGGGACCCCCTCTGAGAGCTCCTCGGCCACCTCCTCGGAAGCCACATCTTCGGCGGCGAAGACGTCGGCCACCGCCACCCCGGTCCACATTACCCCAGTGACTCATGTCCGGGGGCCCGTCGTCGGCCGCGACGGGTCTGGCGCCGGGAGGGAGACCCCCCTGCTTTCCGCGGGGGAGGTCGATCGTTACGCGGAGAGCCTGCAGACCCGGAAGGTCCAGGCCTACGTCTTGGAAGGGACGCTCCGCGAGCGTTTTTGGGAGCTTCAATCTCTCCAAATCCAGGTACCTCCCCAAGCCGGTGGGTGTTTTCCTTCGGCCCCCCCCCCCCCAACTCGAATTTTTTCTAACTCTTGAGCTTGTAGGGGGCAGCCATTACCTGGGGGCTCGAGAGGCGCTTCGGCCGGGCGCTCAAGGAAGCGGAGTAGAGGGCCGCCGCCTACCAGGAGCAGCGGGACGATGCCCTCCAGGAGCTGGCCCGGGTCCGGGCTCAAATCCACGCCTCCGAGACCGCCAACGACTGTCTCCGGCCGGAGGCCAAGGCGAAGGAGGACACCCTCCGGGAGCTCGAGGGCTCGAGCGTCCGGGCGGTGACGGATGCGGACCGCTCCGTCTACTCAGCCCTCGATGAGCTTGGCGTGAGCCTAGGCTTCGGGAGCGGTTCCGAGGTGCTCCCGGCGACTTTCACGGAGGCTGTGCGTTTTCTCAACGCACAAGTCTCCATGATCACGGAGGCCGCTGATGCCCGGTCGTGAGGCCGAGCAATCCCCGTGGTGGCGGCCGTGGCCAGACTCGTGGAGAACCGGGGGGTGGGCGCCCGAGCAATCGGGGGCCGCATCCCCATAGCTTCCCGAAGTTGTTCGAGCCCTCGCGCCGGGAGGTGGAGCAGCTTGCCGGGGGCTTCTACGACCGGATAATCCGGGCGAGGTTCCCAACACCGGCGCCTCCGGTAGCAGATGCACTGGCTCCGGTGGGAGCCCCCCGGGGGCAGGACGCCAATGATCAAGTATGAGCCTCCCCTGGGTCTAGAGAGGACCCCTTTTTGTTTTTTAGGTTTTTGCTCCCAATAGGTTCTTAGAGGAAGCCCCAGACATTTTGTATGAAAATATTTTGAATGCAATGGAAATTGAAATTTTTTCTAAGTCTAAATGAATGCAATGTATCAGGCTTCTCGGGAGGTTACTCCCGGGCGAGGTTCCCAGAGGGACGCCCAAGCAGCTGCTGCTCCAGTGAGTTGGTGTGATCCGAATTGCACCTTCTCTCGATCACTACAGCGAACAGTGTCTAGCTTCCCCTCGATGTCCCTCAGCCAGTCGTCTGCGATGATTGGGTCGGTCGCGCTTGCAAAGGTTGGCAGTCGTGTCTTCTGGAAGTCCGAGAGTCGAGTTCCGATGGCGGTACCTTCAGCAGTCCCTGGCATTTTCTGAATGACTTGAGCTAGCAACTGGGTATGTGCAGCCTGGGCTTCTTGGCGGCTCCTCTCCATTGAAAGAAGAATTTCCTGGAGATTTGGTGAGTCTTCTTGTGGTGGTAGTGAGCTCTGAGCTCCTGGATGAGATGTGGATCCTCTTCGTGGTGTAGCTGGGTCTTGGCCCTCTTGGTCATCTTGGGTCCTTCTCCTTGTGTGAACCATTCTGATCTTTTGAAGAGAGAAGCAGATAGGTCTAACTAACTAAGAGAGAGAACTAGGGCACTAATGCAGAAATTAATGCAACTATTTTAATGCACAAAACACTTAGGCTTCTAGCCATAGTAAACAAGTTAACCATTGCGAAAGCAACGGGGGGGCACAAAAGCTAGCAAGAGAATCCACCTGCTCTATCTACACTACCCTTTCCCGGCTAATCCTCCACGACGGTCGACTAACTACTCGATCGGGGTTCTACCCAAAGAACTAGGCTATGTGCCGTAGCAACGTAGCCCAACTCCTGAGGCAATCTATAAAAGCAAAACGCGCTCTCGACACCTTACCGAATTTTTAGAAGAAGCCAAGTAAGACTTTGAAATCAAAAATTTTAGAAGCTACGAGGCTCCCTTTTTCAAAAATAAGGTTTTAGAAAATAGTTTTTAGATAAATTACGCCTTCTTGGCGAGCCAATCCCTAAGGGTGAGTTGTTACAAGGGTGAGTACTTACGTACTCCGCAAGTCATAGGGGAGGTAGAGCGCTCCATCTATTTATGAGTTGTTACAAGGGTGAGTACTTACGTACTCCGCAAGTCATAGGGGAGGTAGAGATACATATAGTATAAATGACATGAACCTATGCTATTGGGGAAAAGAGTGAAGGGTTTTTCAAAATACATATCTTTCTCATTTCTTACTCAACTTCTAATCATACTCATGGCAGTATATAAATCATACTGATGGCAATATATATCCCATATCCAAGGCGATATATCCTCATATCACATTACTTTTCTTCAAGCTTTTCAATCTTATACTCATAACAGTATTTCATATACTTAGGGCAAAATCCACATGCCTCTTAGTTATCATATGTTCACTACATTATCACTAGTACAGAAATGCAGTCTTCTATCGGTAAAAAACACCCTTCTACTATCGGTTTTTGTACCGATAGAGATAGACACGATAGAACAAGACTGGACATTTTCTATCGATAAATAACCGATAGAAGAAGTTCACTATTCTATCGGCATATTATGAATCTACCGATAGAAAACCCGTCGTAGTCTTACGTCCAGCGGCAGGGAAAGTACCACTATTCTAACGGTTAATTACAAGATTACCGATAGAAAAAATCACACTATTCTATCGGCATCTTACAAGTTTACCGATAGAAAACTCGTCGCTAGCGGTTTGAAAAGTACCACTATTCTAACGGTTAATTACAAGTTTACCGACAGAAAAAATCATACTATTCTATCGGCATCTTACAAGTTTACCGATAGAAAACTCGTCGCTAGCGGTTTGAAAAGTACCACTATTCTAACGGTTAACTACAAGATTACCGACAGAAAAAATCATAATATTCTATCGGCATATTAGGAGTGTACCGATAGAAAACTTGTCGTCAGCGGTTGGAAAAGTACCACTATTCTAACGATTAATTACAATATTACCGACAGAAAAAAGCTTAGTACTCTATCGGATATGTATGAGTTCACCGGCAGGAAAGGTCACACTCTTCTAACGGTTAATTTTGATTGTACCGATAGAAAAAAGTACAGTAGTCTCTCGGTTGTTGATGAATTTACCGATAGAGCATTCACATATACAGTAATTTATTTGCATTCACAATACAGTACATTCACATATACAGTACAGATGCAATACAGTATAGATTGGATACACAATACAGTACAGATGCAAGGTAAATTCACAGAACAAATTGACACATTAGGCAGTTATTCACATTTATTCACATATGTATGAACAAATACAGATTGCAATCCAATGTGGACATTTATTCACATATATATATTTATTCACATGTATATAAACAGTCTATGCAGAGTACACGAAAAGGAGAAAATTGTCATGCTGGATGGTTGGGCGCTACTTCCTCCATGACATACTGTGCCCAGATTTGTCGAAGATATATAATCTTTGCATTTTCATATTGGTCTTTCGACATGGCGATCTGCAAGCATGTGTGCATACTGAGTAACTAACTTCGATCCTAATTTAGAACGTGACACCCATTTTTGAAATTTGAGTTAGCTATTGATGCTTACCTGGGGGAATCGGGAAAAGTTTGTCCGCACTAGGTCGTACATGTAGCGCAGCACATAAAACCCGCATTCCCACGATTGCGGCTGCTGATGGCACTGAGATAATTGCATATGCGACGACATGTTAGCTATATATTGTTTCCATAAACTAATTAAGCATAAACAAAAAGTCTCGTGAGTACCTCATATTCTTTCCAAGCTAGTACGGAGCCCTGCGGTGCGGCATGCCTCCCTCCAGCGGACACATATTTATCAAAAGCCCTGCATTTCAGTTAGTATTGCCAGTTAATGTATTATCATTAGCTAGTGAGGTCAAAATTTAAATCAAACATATAAGTTACTTACGCCTCCATATTCCCCTTGAGCACATATTCCATCGATAATCTGTCACGCATCGAATCGAGGTAGTACACCTCGTTCCTCGGCGGACAGATCACGATGAGGATCCAGTGGCCCCTGCATTGTACGTAAAAGAGGACCGCTAGCTCAAAGTACATCTCAGGTGTAACATACAAGATTAAGTTAAATTAGTACGAAATGCACTAACCTTTGGTGGTACGGCACCAGAATGAAGTCCCTGTCCTGCTGCGCCATCAGCGCGCTGGATATGTACTGCTCAGCGTGCGCGGCGTCCTGCTCTAGCATCGTGAGGCTTATTTTCTCTGGGTCAAGGAAACCCACCTTGTCACACGCAGCCTCCGATGCTAGCCTGTACATGCACCTGCATGCGAAGGACGAGATTAATATTAATTTCACAGAAAGTTACTCAGTATTCAAATGAACTGCAACATTAATGCAGAGTTAGCAAACAGAGTTAGAAAACAGCAATACATAGCATCAGCAAACTCACAGGACTCCAGTCCGTATGATGGACATATCGAGCTCCCGCCAGTTGTAAAGGTCGAACAGATCCTCGTGTGCCACGGATATAGTCCCGGGCTCACGGTGGAACTGCCCAGGCCTGTAGGGAACTAAGAAGTTCAGGCTGCGCCGAGCTCGATGTAGGTACCAGTCGTGGAGGTCTCTGGTTGATCGATCCAATTTCCGCAAAGATGCCTCCGACATGAGTGGGAGAGCGTTCGTGAACGTCCGCGGCAGTCCCTGTCGCCCTTTGCCCTTGCCTTTGTCGCCCTTGCCTTTTGCCGGGGACTGAGCGCGTACCTTCGAAGGCAAGGGCGAGGTGATGGCGGCTTTCTTCCGAGGTGGAGGCGTGGATGCGCTAGGTGGGGTCGAGGCCGTCTTTGATGTGTCCAGGTTCGCACGAGATCGGCCCTCATGCCCCGAGCTGGGGGCGCAGTCCCCTGGTAGCCCCGCGGCAGGCCACTTCAATTAATGAGCACGTATGTTAGATTATGCAAGTTGAGTGTACTGAGTAGGATGTAATCTAAAATGTGTAGGATTTACCGGTTGTATTACAAGACACTTCTTGGGCCACTGTACGTAGGAGCCCACTGCCTCAGCAAGTGTCTGCAATTCCTCTGTTGGGACTGGCAACGGCGAATCGTTGTAGCCCGGCATGGCCATGTCCACCTGTACCTTTGTGAAACCCAACCGCAGAGGTACACAGTGGACCCGGAGATCCGGCCCAGACGGATATACGAAGCCGTGTCCAACCACTTCCTGCCCGGCGCCAACATGATTCTGTAGGATGCAGCCCTCCGGCCCCTGCAAATTTGTAACAATTAAGTGCACAGATGAAGGCTTGCATCAACTTAAGTGCACAGATGAAGGCTTGCAGTACCTCAAGTAGATCCACTGGATCCGCGAGTACCTTCGAAGCGCAACTGCTTATCCAACCCCGCGGGGTACCGTCGTCCTGGGGATCCGCATCTGCACTCTTGGCCAGCAATGCTTCTCTCAACCGTGAAAACTCTTCCCTCATTTGTGCGACCTCGGTCTCACCTCAGACTGTACCTCAGCCCGTATCTCCGCCCGCATCTCCGCCCGTATCTCCTCCCGTACCTCAGCCCGTATCTTATCGGAAAGGTCAGCTTCCTTTTCCTTCCAGGTGCGGGCCTTCTTCCTCGGTGGAGTCGGATCTACGAAACCGGCCTTCCACGACACAATGGCTCCCACGGCCCGTGTCCGCCCGGGATGCTCCTTATTTCCTATAGCCCGGGTGAGGATGTCGTTCTCCCTCTGCGGGGTAAACAATCCCTCCACTGCCTCCTTCTCAAAAGAGATCTGTTACATTTGAAGGTACCTTGTGAGACAAATTGCCTTATATACACTTGTGCGCACACAGTTTACGAGGTTAGCCAACTTACCATTCACCTCACAACGTCGGCGTCCCCAGGGGTTGCGAACTGCACAGACCCCGTGGACGACACGGACCCCCTCCCCCTCCACCATCGCTTGCACCTCTCATCCTGGATCTCGGAGAGCGACAACTCAGGGGTGTCGATGACAGGATTTTGTTCGTCTTCCTTCTTCCACTGTTCCTCCTTCCCCGCATAGCCCCGGGATCCGAGCCGATGCGGGTGGTCGTTCCTCTTCTGGATCACCCTATTCTTCTCGCTAAGGGCCTTGAACTCCTCAGTCCCCTTCTGCTTGGTGAATTCCTCCCATACCTCCTCCGATATGAAGGGGTACTTCTCGCAAGGAGATTTCCCCGCAGCGAGGAAGTTACTGACGAGCCAGCTCTTAAAGGTTTTCCATGTTCCGTTCATGTCCTTCAAGCAAGTAGTCCTAGGTGTATCGTCGGGGATGTTCCACTTAGCCTGTTTCCGAAAAATGCATACAATTAATCACGAGTTAGTTAAACTTTAGGATAAGCCAAGAGAACGTGATTACGAAAGAGTTCAGCGATTTCAGTTCATTTAACCTTCACTTCCGCCCACAACCTATCCCTCTCGTCCGCCGTCATGTCCTTCCAGCTCTGGACGGTGATCTTCACCCTTTCTTTCGCCAACAGCCCAACGTAGGCCGCGTACCTCCCAGCATTCTTTCCAATCGGCCTCCCAAATTGGTTGAACTCACAAGAAAGATCCGTGCGTTTGGCCAAACGCCCCAACGTCGTCGCGCCTCGCCCCACCCTCTTGCGCTGGGATGTAACAGCCCCATCTTCAGTAGTTACAATGGGGTTGGCCCTAGTCGAACCACTAGTACCATCCGATGAAGACGACGACATGTCTTCCCCTACAAAACCTTCAACAAACCATATATATGGCAATTAATTCGCCTTGGAGTTCCATAACTCAGCCCAGGACTGGAGACTAACTAGGGCGGCAAAAGGGAAAATAATACAAAAAGAAAGACATGCATAAATTACTTACTGAACTCTTCAGAAATATTTTCTATCGGTAAACACATGAGCTGCTGATAGACCATAACAATTACCTCCACACAAGACAATTTTTCTATCGGCAAACACGTGAGATACCGATAGAACATAACAATGTTCTCTACATATGGAATTTTGTTGACAAGCCACCATTCACTGTCATCACATAACATTCTCGATGATTTGCTACACTAATATTCATGGGCCAGCATTATTATTTCACACGTAAATATGCACACAAGCATCTAAGTGCCACTGTGCATAATCTTTAGCCTAGCCTGTATGTGAGTCATCAGGACTTCACAGCTATTAGGTTGGGAAAAGTCATGTATATAGGCATTTGAAACATATACATCGAAAACCCATCCACATTGCCATATATTCATACGAAGTGAGTAAAAATTCCCAACCAAACTAGTACATTGCATGGCTCATGTCCTTCCAGATCCAAATTAAGTTTTACTACTTGTGCAGAAAAATTTTCTATCGGTAAACACATGAGCTGCCAATAGAATATGTGTAAGAACACCTCCAACATATAATCTGCATTACATGGCAGTTGGATACAATTGATCACACATACAGCAGTATAGAGAAGTTAAAATCTCAAAACAGGTTCATTACAGCACTGGAACATATTATGTAAACCCTAATTAAAATCAACATTGCCTGCGGAATGTACATAAGCCAACACAATAGGGAACCCTAGTGTAATTGCAAAACTCGAAGAATTAGTACGTGCAAAACACTAGGATGAAATAAAGAAGATGCTGGAAATAGAACGACGAATTAGGGTATTTACGGCGGCGATCATATCTGGTGATGGAGAGGCGGTGTAGAACGCAGCAACGGCCGGCGAAGGACGAAAATAAGAACCGGTGGCAGTGACGAACCAGTGTCCAGCCGGCGATCGTCGTGTGGGAGAGAGGAAGTGAGTGGTCACGGCGGAGGTTGGGGTTTTCTTCGCTCTCGAAGAGACGCAGTGCTCTAAGGTGGAACTGTTCTAGTGGAGGGAAACTAAAGGGCCGTGTACGAGTAATAAAGTAGCGGAGGAACTTTTCTATCGGTATAACAAAATGATACCGATAGACTTATGTAATTTTCTATCGAAACAACAAAATAATACCGATAGAAAAAGTAAATTTCCCGGAAAAATATTTGAATTAGTGGATGCATTTTTCTATCGGTATAAACAATAAAATCCCGTGAGACCAATTTTCCACAGAAAATTTTTTTAAAGTGCTTGAGATTATAGTATTGGGTACCATTTTTCTATCGGTAAAAACAACAAAATACCGTGAGAGTAATGAAAAGGTGCCCTTTTCTATCGGTATAAACAAAAAAATCTCGTGAGCCCAATTTTCCCCAGAAAATTTTTTTGATTAAGTGCTTGAGATTATAGTATTGTGTGCCCTTTTTCTATCGGTAAAAACAATAAAATACCGTCAGAGTAATGAAAAGGTACACAATTTAACATCAAACAGACCGTGGTTGAAAGCTGCAGAATGTTAAAGAAAGAGGGAAGATAGCCGGAAAATTGGAAAATTGACATAAAAAGAAATTGTTCATTCATTGTTGTTTTATCACTTACAAAAAAAAATAAAACCCAAAATGCTAGGTCAAGGGGTGGTCTTAGCCCTGGCTGCATGTAGAATAGAGTCAGTTAGACTTGCAGCCAGGTTGCAGGACTCCTCTAGCGACAAGTTGTCCCTAGGATCAACTACTACCGCGTCGAGAAGGCCTGCGACCTCCCTCAGCTTCGCTATGGTATCCTTCATAGTCAAACCGCAGCCAGCGATGGTCATATCCGCGGCTTTCTTCTCCTCGCGAAGACGCCTCGTCCTCGCCCTAGCATTGTCACCATCCGTCTTCATGCGCTTAATGCGCTGGAAGAGATCGTCAAGGTCAAGCCGTAGCTGAGTGTGCTTGTCTGTAAGGAGCTTGTGCTCCTCCTGGAGGGCCCTCAGGTCAGCCTTCACTTTGGCAGTGTCTTCCACGGCTACCATTCCCTGTGCAAATCAACAGGTCAAGAATGAACTGAACATGGATTAACAATACAGGGGTAAACCGAGGAGATTTAGAGTTCTTACCGGGGAGGGCGTGGATGACGATCCCATGGAGGTTGCCATTGTGAAAGAGAAGATGAGGAGTCGAACCGTTCGAGAATTAGAAAAACAACAAAATACCGCGACGCATGGCGAGGTACTTATAGAGTTTCCAAGGCGACGCATGGCGACACGTTTGAGAATTCAAAGCGGCAGAGTCTTCTTCTATCGGTAAAAACAGGAAAAAACCGTCAGACAACAAATACCGTGAGACTAACGAATTTATTCTAACGGTAAAATAGAACAATACCGATAGAAAACGTTTTGAAGTGCCTGAGAGAAGATGTCCTTCTCTATCGGTATAAATAACAAAATACCGTCAGAAAAAAGGGATTTTTGCAGAACTTAATTTGAAGAGGCTGCGATGAGATTTTTGCAAGTGCTATTTGAAGGGAAGAATTAAATATTTACAGGATAAAGGTACTGTACATGTTAGAACTCATGCTGTGGAGTAAAATTGAGATGTATTAATGCTGTGAACTAGCTTATCATTAAATTCTAAAGAAAAATGTACTGCCTGATGTATTAATGATAAGTTCCTCACCTTGCTGCAGAACTTGTGGGCTGTTTGCTTGGCATTTATCCCTGAAATAGAAATTAATCATCAATGGTTCTCAACCCATAATCCTTCTTCCTGGTCATCTCGCACATACGTTGTTTCGTCGATATCTTCAGTACGGATAGATTGAATGTCCTCTAAAAATGGAGGTATTTCATCGAATTGGTTATACTCCTCTTCGTCGACAACATCTTCGACCCCAACAATACGTCTCTTGCTGTGGAGGACAACATGCAAGTTTGGATTGGCCGGGTCAACGATGTAGAATACCTGTGTGGCTTGGTTTGCAAGTATGAATGGATCGTCTTGGTGTCCGACTCTAACAAGATCGATGAGAGTAAACTCGTAACTGTCAACTTGAACACCTCGAGGGATTTCGACCCATTGGCATCGAAACAGGGGAATCTTAAGTAATCCGTAATCGAGCTCCCATATTTCGTCAATAACACCGTAATATGAGTTCAGCGCCCTTACTGACCTGGCATCCTCGGAAATAGCAAACAGTGTCACTCCGCTACATTGCGTGCTACTCTTGGCGTCTTGAGCTCTTGTGTAAAATGAATACCCATTGATGTCGTACCCCTGCCAAGTCCCTACAGTGAATCTTGGGCCTCTAGCCAACCATGTCACAGTTTCACTTACGGAGCCCTCGGCAGCTCGCGTGACTCTTTCTTGGATCCACTCAGCAAATTTCTTGTTATGTTCTCTGCTTACCCAAACGTCTGACTTCGAAGGATTCTGTGACCGTAACATTACCTTGTGCTCGTGTATGTATGTCTCAACCTCCGTCATGTGTTGTAAGACCCAAAAATGTGATTTTGCGTACACATCACGAGCGGGGACGATAGCTTTGAATCCAATCGTTCCAATTCCCTCAAGCCTACCCTCGTGTCGGGACCTAGGAACACCAATTGGGTCAACCCCGGCCATATAATCTGTGCAAAATTCAATCACCTCCTCGGCGGCATAACCTTCCATGATACTCCCCTCGGGTCGACGACGAGTCCTTACGTATCCCTTCAATTCACCCATAAATCTCTCAAATGGATATATGTAGCGCAGGCACACGGGTCCACAAAACTTAATTTCTCTGATAAAGTGAACAATCAGATGGACCATAACATCAAAAAAGGATGGAGGGAAATACATCTCGAGCTGACAAAGAGTTGTAACCACGTCGCGTTGCAAAGCGTCCAGTCCATCGGGATCAATTACCTACGAGGACACAGTTGCGCCAAATATTCATATCAGAAAAATCTTCTAATTAAGCTCCACAAATGGAGGTAGTGAACTTATAGTACGAGTGCACGTACTTACCTTGCAAGATATTGCGTTGAAGAAATAACATAGGTTTGTGATTGTCTCTCTGACTTTAACTGGGAGAATGCCTCCGATAGCAATGGGAAGCATCTGTGACATCAAGACATGACAGTCGTGGGACTTCATGCCAACCAGTCTTAGGTCCTTCATAGACACAAGTTTTTTCAAGTTCGCGGAGTACCCACATGGAACTTTAACACCGTGCAGGCACCGACAGAGTTCTGTTTTTTTGCTCTTGGACAACGTGTAGCAGGCCGGGGGGAGGTATGTACGCTTTCCATTCTCTAAAGGTACAAGCTCAGTCCTTATCCCCATTTCCACCATGTCACGACGAGCTTTCACACCATCCTTTGTCTTTCCCGGAATGTTCAACAACAAACCAATCAAACTGTCACAGACATTTTTCTCTACATGCATGACGAATCAAATGACTCTTAATTTGATCAGAGTTGCTAAATCTCTTCAAGTTCATACAATCTGTACAAGGACAGAGCATATTTTTCTCTCCCTTCCTCTCCTTTTGTTGCTCAGCAAATTTAATAAACTCATTCACACCATCCAAATATTCAAGAGTAGTACGTTTTATTCCATACATCCAATATTTCCTGTCCATCTACAATTAACAAAATTTAACGAGTAAGCCATGCATGAAACCTGCCCGATTAAGTTATGTATATGTACATGTACAGCCTCGTACAACAGATACATGTGTTGAACCCTAGCCTGACGAAATTAACACTAATTAACCTAGCTAACTACACAATAAAGCTAGTTAGCTCCTAAAACATGACGCATTTCCAGCTACCAAGCTCCCAAGCTTAGAGCTACAAACTTGGAACTACACAATACAGCTAGCTTGCAAGTAGAGAGGAAGGGAGATCTAGAGGGAGAGAGAGATAAGTGTCGACGATTAAGCGTACCTTAAAGAGAGGGGCGCAATCAACTTCCCTCCAGCCTGCGCTGATCACCCTAGCAGTGTAGCTGGAACTTTCGTCACAAACAGAGGGACACAGAGTGCAACAGAACAAATTAAAGAGCAGCTCAGCAATGGTCGAGTGGGATTTTCCTTATAATGGACATTTTTCTAACGGTAAATACATGAAATAACCGTCAGACTAACTTAGGTAATTTGCCGCTCACATATTCTATCGGTAAAAACACACACATACCGTTAGAGAATATACATTACTGAGCAAATATATGTGTTTTCCTATCGGTAAATATGTGTACTTACCGTTAGATCATGCATGACACAGCACGCACATGAGTTTTTCTATCGGTATATATGTGTACTTACCGTTAGATGATGCATGACACTCGAGCATTAGTTTTTCTATCGGTAAATATGTGCATTTACCGTTAGACTATGCATTACTGAGCAAATATATGTCTTTTTCTATCGGTAAATACACATATTTACCGTTAGAATATGCATGACTGAACAAATATATGTGCTTCCTATCGGTAAATATGTGTATTTACCATTAGAATATGCATGACTGAACAAATATATGCGTTTTCCTATCGGTAAATATGTGTACTTACCGTTAGAGGAGGTACTGGTACCAAACTGGGACAAACATGCACATGCCATTTCTCACATTCAAGGAATCATATTATAACACCCTAGTTTGGGGGTGAAAAGCTTTGCATAAAAATCCTGCATGCATGTATCCCTGTAGTAGTAGCCAGATCAGCTGAACTCTAATCTCTCCCAAACCGTAAAAATCTCCAAATCTATTCTCTAGATCCAGATCAAGATCTGACCATCCAGATTTAACCTACCAGTTACCTTGAGGATAAAAGTCTTCAGGAGCCAGATCAAATTCTGACCCTAACTCCCAGTACCTAAGCCTCTCTCTGTTTTCGAAAACAGGAAAATTCAGATTTACCCTAAGTACCCCAGTTTCCAGATGATTGAGTTATCTTGATTTAACCTTATCCAGACTCAAGTAACCCCTGGAATATGTTCCTAGGTTCATCCTCAACTCACTTCAAAAAGTTGGGAGCCAAATTAATTCATCTAAACACTTTTCGCAGTTTAGTCCAAATCTTACTGCGAATAAGTCCTTTTCTATTTACCTGGAAGCCTGAAAAGGCTAAAATCCACGAATCAATTCCAACTCCAGAATTTCTTCAGGAAACACCTTCCAAATACTATTTGATAAAGATCTCCTTTTTGATCAGACTCCAAAATCTCTCTCCAATCACCTTAATTCGAGATTGACAAAATCTAGATTTAGTTTACCCTAATTTTACCCTATTTTCGAAAATAGGTGAAATCCCTCAAATCTTATCAAATTTTCTCTAAATTTGAGCTGGATGAGTACTAATAGAAATGTTATACTCAGCCATGAAATCAATCCTCAAATTAACCATCTCTAAGACAGAAATTGCAAATCAGTCCAGATTTCAAATAAGAATCCTTGCAATTTGGTCCCTGGTTCGACCAGAGACACTGTGCACGACCAGCAGCTGTGCACGACCGCGACCACCGCGCTGCCACGCCAGGAGCTTCGTCGCCGGTGAAGCCCTGCCACCACGTTCCTGCCACGTGTGCGCACGTCGTTCGCCACCGTGGAGCCACCGCGGCCGCACCAGCATCTCCAATTTTGCCCGCGCGCGCACGCCATCGCTGCAGCCACTGCAGAAGCTCGGTGCCACGTTGCAAGCATGCCGGAGGAGCCCGTCAGTTCGCCGTTGCATCACCCGGGACAGCGCACGCCAGCCTGCAAAGCCGGCACGGCCGCTGGAGCACGTCGCTTTGCTGCTGTCCCGCACGGCCAGTCAATTCGCCATCGATTCGAGCTTCACTTCCCCGTGCAATTCCAGCCGTTGCAAGCCCTTACTGTGCCTATAAAAGACGCCCCAGCCCAGCACGAAGACACTCACACTGGAACCACCCAAAATCTCTAACCACGCCGTCGTCTTCGTCTTCTTCGGCGAGCTCGAAAAGAGGCTCACGGTGCCAAGCCTCTACACTGCTTCCTCCTCGATTCCAGCTACTTCAGTAAGCTCCTCTTACCTCCCTCATCATTCTTGAGCATGTAATTGACTTCAAACCCCTCCAGTCGCCGGTAATTTCCGTTTCTCTCCAGCAACTCCGGCGAGCAATTAAACTCTATCCAGAGCGATTTAGCTCTCGAGCCTGTGATCAATATTGATTAGTGAACTTATCTAAGCATCTCTAAGCAACCAGAATCGAAGAATTTGCTAAAATATGAAAAACCCCAAATTGGAACTTTGCTTGTGAACTGAGCTTGCTGTTTAAGCTTTTCTGGTGCATCTCTAGTCAATCTAACTTCACCAGTAGCACTCTTATGCCCCAGAGACGCTCCTCAAGCAAGGAATTGAGTTCAATCACTTTAAATCAGAAATGCCCAAATCAGGTTTGAGTTAATCTTTTCTCCGGCCAATATCTCCTAAATCCAGCCAATCCAGCCATAGAAACTTTGCCACCTAGATGTTTTGGACCATTCTGAGCAACTTTGTCTTCTATCACGACTTCTAATTCGGCCTAGATTGTGAGATATAGCTATGCCCTAGTTTGTTGTACTGTTCACATTACCTGTGCTCCAGGCCAGCCAGCTTCTTCGCCGGTTTTCATCACTTTCCGGCCATCTCCTGCCCTAGGTCCTGTTGAGACATTTGTTCCTGTTACAAATGCCTAACCACCAGACAAAGTGGTGCATCATTTGGAGCCCTGAGTCAAAAGATATGGCTAACCCTAGTTTCTGGCCGTGTCAACCCTATGCCAGACTATGTCAGCCAGTGGCATTGAGCCTTTTCACCCACTTCCAGCCATGCACATTGAAAAAAACTTTGTCCCTTAGACTCCTGATGTTGTGATCTACACTTTTCTCTACTGTCACAACTTGAGTTGAGCCCTCTATCACCCATCGACCTTATGTCGATGCCTTGAACCGAATGCCAACCTAAAGACATTCGCTGTTTTTGGGCGAACCAGTCACCACCTTGATATCACCCTGATATTTTGGAACCTTGTAAACCTTAACAACTAATCTTAACCCTAGTTACCGTAGTTAAACTCAAATCGCCTTCAAACCTTGTATCACCAGAGCATTTTCTCCTTGCATCTTTGCATGTAGTGAATTAGTAAGAATAGGATTGATTGTAATGCCTGTTTGCTTGTTTGATCTTGTTCAGAGCAAGAGTCCGGGGTTGAAGATCTTGTCGCTGAACCGTCATCGACTGCTGATACTTACGACGCGGAAGGCAAGTCATACTTTGATCATATTGAAACCCATATTTTATGAATTGCTATGCTATTCCATGAGTAGATATTTCATTAATATTGCATGTGTTGAGATCAATGATATTATGGCAGTGATAGATTGAATACTTGAGAAATGTGAACTTGATAAGATAGCAAGCCACGAACTAATAAAAGTATAAACATGTACAATTATATTCATGAAATAGAACCCCTAGCCGTGACCAGTATTTTGGTATGGAATGGTGGTAGCACTGGAGGTGCTTGGCTGCGCTGGATGTGCAGGCACTGAAGGTGCATGGTTGTGGTATGATCTGGTCACTGGCATGTAAGGACTAGAACCTTGTGTTATGCGTCTAGTGGCATGAAAAACGTACCAACCACTTACCTGGTATGGGACAGGCGCAACCTAGTAGCTTTCTTAGTATTACCAGTTCCCTGCATGGCTTGTCGATCCGGTTTCTCGCGTGGAAACTGGTGGGACACAGTTCGTCCATGAGTGAAGTGAGATCAGAAAAATTATGAGAGGATAAGGTGTAAAGAAGGAAGACGCCCTACGCCAGATTAGGTCGTGCGCGACTGTAATCAAAAGAGGTTATGTGTCCTGCGGGAACATAGACCCAGGCTACGAAGTAAGGCAGTGGGGAGGACCCACAACGGTACTTGGGATGGTATTGTCCATTTACCGGGCAGGGATACTGTTAATACTAGACTGCAAAAACGTTGTGTGATCTCGGCCTTGTCACATGCGTATAAGTCGCATGGAGTTGGCCCGACTTGGAAGTCGAGTGAAAAAGTGGATTTAAAAAGAGGTACATCTCTGCAGAGTTTAAAAATGTATTCGAATACTTCGTACTCCCGAGTTTTAGGAGTATGCTGCGGTGGATTAAATCCATGGGGTGTGACACAAGTATTGTTTTATAAACTAAAATTTGTTAGCTCAAGATTACCCTAGTGGCATGTGTTGTCATGATAAGGGGCGTTGCCGTGGGCTGTCATGTGTTGACGTGTCGCGGTAATACCATAATCTAGCAAACATATGATAATTAAGAGGCATGTGGTTTATGCCCTAAGTTATGAAATATTGCTAAGAGTATATGATTGAAAGACTTGAATAAGAGTAGTGTGATATGAGGATATATCGCCTTGGATATGGGATATATGTATCACCATCAATATGATTTATTTACTGCCATGGGTATGATCAGAAGTTGAGTAAGATTTGAGAAAGAGATGTATTTTGGGAAAAACCTTTCACTCTTTCCCCAATAGCATAGGTTCATGTCATATATATATATGTATCTCTACCTTCCCTATGACTTGCTGAGTACGTAAGTACTCACCCTTGCAACAACTCATCAATAGATGGAGCGTTCTACGACCTTGGAGGATACCCTGAAGATGCTGCGGACCCAGGAGATGACGAGCAGTTTCCTCCGGAGCCCTGATGTGGTGCTGTCTTGCTGTCAACCTCTGTTTCCTGTGGATTGCTTTTGGGCCTAGCTTCCGCCGACTAGATGTGTTATTTTGTTAGACCCTTGTGCCTTGTACGGCACTGTACCTCGTTTTGTACTAAGGCCTGATGGCCATACAATTATGACTATTGTACTATTTTGCTGCTGCAATGTAATCCTGTGATTGACTCATCCTGGGAAGTCAAGTGGTTTATGGGACCAGCTGTACCGAGCTGGGCCCCTCACAGGTGATGTCACAGTCGTGGCAGACGTGACATAAAATAGTGGTATCAGAGCAGCACAGACCTTGACTGTAGGACGGTACCCTTAGGGCTTGGTAGCGCCAGGACATCGTAAATTATTTAAAAATTATTTCTGAAAAATTTTATTTTTGCAAAAGGTTGTTCTTGCTCTTATAAAAATGTTGATTTCAAAATCTTATTTTGCTTCCAAAATTTCTCGGCAGGATGGCCAAGGAGCGTTTCAGCTACATCGAGCGTCTCGGTGGATGGGCCACATTGCTGTGGCATATTGCTCAATTCCTAGGGATTGATGAGCGCCCGATCTGCGAGACTATTTGGGACTATTATGAGGGGCGTCGCTATGGCTTCAAGGCCAAAGTGCTGGTGCACGCTCTCGATAGTCGGGAGGGACAGGTGATCAGAGTGGAGGCCAGCAGGGCAAGCCGACTGGATGCTATCCAGGACGCAGCTCGAGAGGCGGTGCATCGGGTACGCCAGGTCTACTCATGTCGGCTCCAGGAGTCACCTTTCCGTCACGTGCCTTCATCTCCGTCTGGGTTGTCACCCATCGTGGAGTACCCGGACCCGTGTCTGGCAGGCACCGTAGGTCTGTTGAGGACCCTCGACTCGCGCTACTCTACTTTGCTTGCTGAGCATCAGGAGCTCCGCAAGGAGTTGGAGGAGCAGAAGAAACGTGGCCGAACCGCTTCCCCGTCGTTGACTTCTCAGCCTGCAGCTTAGAGGCGTCGCACAGTTGAGGAGGTTGCTCCGACAGTTGTCTCCCCAGCTCGTACCTTTGGACCCAGTGCGGGGCCTAGCTTGATTCCTCAGAGGGTTGCTAATGCAGCTGGGTACCGACGCTCTTTCTCTACCCCTAGCACCCGCCGGGCAGAGGGCAGTGGGTCAGCACTACTGTTCCATGAGTCTGGACCACCCGGGTTTGTCACTCTGGAGGAGTCCAACGACGAGATGGAGCCAGAGGAGGTTGAGCCCTGTGGGAGCAGTTAGTTGCCTGTTCTTTTAGATCCTCAGGCCAGGGTAGATCTTCTAGGTTTGGTGATGCTTTTGGGTTGTTATCATCGCCATTACTTGTATTTTGGTTGTATCAGACTAAGGCGCTTAGCCGCTTTTGTATTAACTACTTGTGCATTAATGATTCAGTTTCGCATTTATTTCTGCATTAGTACCTTAATTCTCTCTAGTTAGTTAGACCTTTCTGCTTCTCTCTTCAGAAGATCAGAATGGTTCACACAAGGAGAAGGACCCAAGATGACCAAGAGGGCCAAGACCCAGTTACACCACGAAGAGGAACCACACCTCATCCAGGATCGCAGAGCTCACTACCACCACAAGAAGACTCACCAAGTCTCCAGGAAATTCTTCTTTCAATGGAGAGGAGCCGCCAAGAAGCCCAGGCTGCACATACCTAGTTGCTAGCTCAAGTCATTCAGAAAATGCCAGGGACTGCTGAAGGTACTGCCGTCGGAACTCGACTCTCGGACTTCCAGAAGACGCGACCGCCAACCTTCGCAAGCGCGACCGACCCAATCGTCGCAGACGACTGGCTGCGAGACATCGAAAGGAAACTGGACACTGTTCGTTGCAATGATCGAGAGAAGGTGTTATTCGGATCACACCAACTCACTGGAGCAGCAGCTGCTTGGTGGATGAATTATCAAGAAGCACACATGGACAAAGACAACATCACTTGGACGGAATTTAAGGATCAGTTCCGAAAATTCCATATCCCTACAGGCGTCATGGCAGCCAAACGCCGAGAATTCCGGAACTTGACTCAAGGGAATCGGACTGTCACTGAGTACCTGCACCAATTCCACCATCTAGCTCGGTATGCGTCCAACGACATCGACACGGAAGAGAAGAAGATTGAACGCTTCACCGAAGGACTTCAGCACTATTTGCAGTATCAGATTGCCTCCCATGAGTTCACAGAATTCCAGACTCTGGTGAATCGAGTATTAAAGATAGAAGAAAAGCGAGGCCTCGGAGAAGAAAATCGGAAGAGAAAGATGATGCAACAGTCGCGACTGCCAGCCAGCTCATCTAGGGGAAGGGCCCCAACATCTCCAAATTTTCGTCCGCCCTACCCGGCGCCAAGACCACAATTCACGCCAATATGCCCCAACTGCAGAGGAGCACACTATCAACGGGATTGCCCTCAGACAAGGACTCAATGCTATCATTGCGGACAGATGGGACACCGCAAAGACAGTTGCCCGTGGATCCAACTCCCAATGGCGATAGCAAGATCACAAGCTGGAACACAAGCGATGGCCCCTAGAACCACAGCTTCACCACCATTGCAGAGCCCCAGAGGAGGTTTGCCCAACAGAGGGGGAAATGCAGCAGGCCGAGGACGAGGGCGAGGAGGAAGACCAATGGCAGGCCGAGGAGGCCGACTGAACTTCACCTCCCTTCAAGAAGCAGACAATGCCTCTGACATTCTCCTAGGTAGATTCTTGATCCAGTCTGCATCTGCTTTAATATTGTTTGACCCTGGAGCTACAAACTCATTCATATCAGAAGATTTTGCATTTAAAGTGGGAATACCTATGGTACCTCTAAAGTACCCTATGGCTATACAGACCCCAGGAGCTAAGCTGCCTGTATATTCAGCTTGTCGTCATTTAACATTCAGAATAGATGGGATAGAGTTCTGGGCTAACCTATTAGTCCTAGAACTGCAAGGCCTAGACATTATAATAGGAATGGATTGGTTATCCCAGCATAAAGGTCTAGTGGATTGTGAGAAGAAAACTCTAAGCCTTGTTAGTAACCAAGGGAAGGAAGTCCTATTCCATGCGGAAAGATCATCGGTCGAAAAATTGCAAGGATCAGTCCATGCACTTCAGGAAGTATGCTTGGATCAAGTGCCCACAGTACAAGAATACCCGGATGTATTCCCAGAAGAACTCCTAGGGATGCCACCTGACAGGGAGATAGAGTTTACCATTGAGCTTAAACCAGGAGCGGCACCTATAGCTAAGAGACCATATAGGATGCCGGTAACGGACTTAGAAGAGTTGAAAAATCAGTTAGAGGAACTGGAGGGTAAAGGATTTATCCGACCCAGTGCTTCACCTTGGGGAGCCCCAGTTTTGTTTGTAAGGAAGAAAGACGGAACTTTACGGATGTGTGTAGATTATCGAGCTTTGAATGAAGTCACTATTAAGAACAAGTACCCATTACCAAGAATTGATGACTTGTTCGACCAACTTCGAGGAGCCAAAGTATTTTCCAAGATAGATTTAAAATCTGGATATCATCAGCTGAAGATCAAGAAGGAAGATATATCGAAGACTGCTTTCACTACCAGATATGGTTTATACGAGTTTACAGTAGTACCCTTTGGATTAACCAATGCTCCGGCAGCTTTCATGAACATCATGAACAGTACATTTATGGATTATCTTGACAAGTTTGTCATAGTATTCATAGATGACATTCTGATATATTCCAAGAGTACGGAAGAACATGAGCAACATTTGCACCTAGTCTTGGGAAGGCTACGAGAGAGGCAATTTTATGCCAAGTTTGACAAATGTGAATTTTGGATGTCAAGAATTTCGTTTCTTGGACATGTGTTGACAGCAGAAGGAATTTCAGTAGATTCGGCTAAAATCTCCGCAATCAAGGAGTGGAAGCAACCTACCTCAGTTTCAGAGATTAGAAGTTTCTTGGGATTAGCAGGATATTATAGGAGATTCATTGAAGGATTTTCTCAAATAGCCGAACCTCTTACGAACCTGCTAAAGAAGGATGCTGCATTTGAATGGACCATCAAGTGTGAAGAAAGTTTTCAGAAGCTGAAGCAGAAATTGAAAACAACACCGGTCCTCACATTACCGGACAGCAAAGAAGATTTCGTAGTTTACTGTGATGCTTCAAAGCAAGGGATAGGCTGTGTGCTAATGCAGCAAGGTCGAGTAGTAGCTTATGCTTCCCGTCAATGGAGACCACATGAGGAAAATTATCCGACTCATGATTTGGAGTTAGCAGCAGTGGTGCACGCTTTAAAGATATGGCGGCATTATCTCATTGGACATAAGTGTGAGATCTTTACAGATCATAAAAGCCTCAAGTATATCTTCACACAGACGGAGCTCAATATGCGTCAGCGTCGATGGCTCGAGCTGATCAAGGACTACGACCTCAGCATACTCTACCATCCAGGGAAAGCCAACGTAGTGGCAGATGCCTTGAGCAGGAAGGCTTATACCCTACAAGGAGCTACACCTAAGAACCCGTGCTTACGGCAGGAATTTCAGAATCTTGAAGTAACCATAGTGCCATCTGGGATGTTAGCTACATTGACTGTGGAGTCTCGACTCCAAGAGCAGATTGAGGATGCTCAGAAAGAAGATGAGGAGATACATAAGATCAAGAGCCACATCAGATCAGGAAAAACCCAGGATTTCATTGAAGATCATCAAGGAATTGTGTGGTATCGGGGAAGGATTTGTGTGCCCCGAAATACAGACCTTAAGGAATTAATTCTTTTCGAAGCTCATAAAACCCCATACTCACTACACCCTGGAAACACCAAGATGTACAAGGATCTGAAGACGCAATTCTGGTGGAATGGGATGAAGAGGGAAATCGCGGAATATGTCGCAAGATGTGACACTTGCCAAAGGATTAAGGCCGATCATCAGAAGATAGTCGGAAAGCTGCAACCCTTACCAGTGCCAACTTGGAAATGGGAAGAGATTGGTATGGATTTTATCACAGGACTTCCCAGAACACAAGGGGGATATGATTCCATATGGGTCATTGTGGACAGACTCACGAAAGTTGCTCATTTTATACCAGTCAAGAAAACGTATAATGGCAACAAATTAGCGGAGCTATACCTGCAGTGAATAGTGACACTGCATGGTATCCCGAAAAAGATCGTTTCAGATCGAGGAACACAATTCACATCCAAATTCTGGAACCGACTTCACGAAGCCTTGGGAACCCAATTGCAGTTTAGCACTGCATATCATCCACAGACAGGAGGACAGACGGAACGTGTAAATCAAATCTTGGAAGACCTTCTCAGAGCTTGCATCTTAGATTATGGAACCTCTTGGGAAAAGTGCTTACCATTTGCGGAGTTTACTTATAATAACAGTTACCAAGCTAGTCTGCAAATGGCACCCTTTGAAGCTTTGTATGGGCGCAAGTGCAGAACTCCACTACATTGGAACGAGCCAGGAGAAAGGCAAGTCATTGGACCCGAACTCATCGAAGAAGCTGAAGCACACGTCAAGCTCATCAGAGAACGATTAAAGGCAGCACAGTCACGCCAGAAGAGCTATGCCGACAACCGAAGAAGGGACTTGTCGTTTGCACCAGGCGAATCAGTTTATCTCAAGGTTACACCGTTAAAAGGGATGAGAAGATTCCATCAGAGAGGAAAACTGTCCCCAAGGTACATTGGGCCATTCAAAGTCCTTAAGAGGAAAGGAGAGGTATCTTACAAACTGGACTTACCATCAGATCTTGGAGAAATTCACGACGTGGTTCATGTCTCGCAACTCCGTAAGTGCCTCAAGGAACCAACGGACCAGATAGAACACCAGGGAATTCCGCTTCAGAAGAATCTCACCTATCTCACTCAACCACTGCAAATACTGGCTAGTGATGAGCGTCAACTCAGAAGAAAGAAAATCAAGCTTTGCAAGGTTCAATGGGAAGATCACTCAAAAGAAGAAGCGACTTGGGAGAAAGAGGATGATCTGCGGCAGGCTTATCCCTACCTCTTCCCTTCTCTAGGTAAATCTCGGGGCGAGATTTCTTTAAGGAGGGTAGGCTTGTAACACCCTAGTTTGGGGGTGAAAAGTTTTGCATAAAAATCCTGCATGCATGTATCTCTGTAGTAGTAGCCAGATCAGCTGAACTCTAATCTCTCCCAAACTCTAAAAATCTCCAAATCTATTCTCTAGATCCAGATCAAGATCTGAGCATCCAGATTTAACCTACCAGTTACCTTGAGGATAAAAGTCTTCAGGAGCCAGATCAAATTCTGACCCTAACTCCCAGTACCTAAGCCTCTCTCTGTTTTCGAAAACAGGAAAATTCAGATTTACCCTAAGTACCCCAGTTTCCAGATGATTGAGTTATCTTGATTTAACCTTATCCAGACTCAAGTAACCCCTGGAATATGTTCCTAGGTTCATCCTCAACTCACTTCAAAAAGTTGGGAGCCAAATTAATTCATCTAAACACTTTTCGCAGTTTAGTCCAAATCTTACTGCGAATAAGTCCTTTTCTGTTTACCTGGAAGCCTGAAAAGGCTAAAATCCACGAATCAATTCCAACTCCAGAATTTCTTCAGGAAACACCTTCCAAATACTATTTGATAAAAGATCTCCCTTTTGATCAGACTCCAAAATCTCTCTCCAATCACCTTAATTCGAGATCGACAAAATCTAGATTTAGTTTACCCTAATTTTACCCTATTTTCGAAAATAGGTGAAATCCCTCAAATCTTATCAAATTTTCTCTAAATTTGAGCTGGATGAGTACTAATAGAAATGTTATACTCAGCCATGAAATCAATCCTCAAATTAACCATCTCTAAGACAGAAATTGCAAATCAGTCCAGATTTCAAATAAGAATCCTTGCAATTTGGTCCCTGGTTCGACCAGAGACACTGTGCACGACCAGCAGCTGTGCACGACCGCGACCACCGCGCTGCCACGCCAGGAGCTTCGTTGCCGGTGAAGCCCCGTGGTCGCCACCCCTGCCACCACGTTCCTGCCAAGTGTGCGCACGTCGTTCGCCACCGTGGAGCCACCGCGGCCGCACCAGCATCTCCAATTTTGCCCGCGCGCGCACGCCATCGCTGCAGTTACTGCAGAAGCTCGGTGCCACGTTGCAAGCATGCCGGAGGAGCCCGTCAGTTCGCCGTTGCATCACCCGGGACAGCGCACGCCAACCTGCAAAGCCGGCACGGCCGCTGGAGCACGTCGCTTCGCTGCTGTCCCGCACGGCCAGTCAATTCGCCATCGATTCGAGCTTCACTTCCCCGTGCAATTCCAGCCGTTGCAAGCCCTTACTGTGCCTATAAAAGACGCCCCAGCCCAGCACGAAGACACTCACACTGGAACCACCCAAAATCTCTAACCACGCCGTCATCTTCGTCTTCTTCGGCGAGCTCGAAAAGAGGCTCACGATGCCAAGCCTCTACACTGCTTCCTCCTCGATTCCAGCTACTTCAGTAAGCTCCTCTTACCTCCCTCATCATACTTGAGCATGTAATTGACTTCAAACCCCTCCAGTCGCCGGCAATTTCCGTTTCTCTCCAGCAACCCCGGCGAGCAATTAAACTCTATCCAGAGCGATTTAGCTCTCGAGCCTGTGATCAATATTGATTAGTGAACTTATCTAAGCATCTCTAAGCAACCAGAATCGAAGAATTTGCTAAAATATGAAAAACCCCAAATTGGAACTTTGCTTGTGAACTGAGCTTGCTGTTTAAGCTTTTCTGGTGCATCTCTAGTCAATCTAACTTCACCAGTAGCACTCTTATGCCCCAGAGACCCTCCTCAAGCAAGGAATTGAGTTCAATCACTTTAAATCAGAAATGCCCAAATCAGGTTTGACTTAATCTTTTCTCCGGCCAATATCTCCTAAATCCAGCCAATCCAACCATAGAAACTTTGCCACCTAGATGTTTTGGACCATTCTGAGCAACTTTGTCTTCTATCACGACTTCTAATTCGGCCTAGATTGTGAGATATAGCTATGCCCTAGTTTGCTGTACTGTTCACATTACCTGTGCTCCAGGCCAGCCAGCTTCTTCGCCGGTTTTCATCACTTTCCGGCCATCTCCTGCCCTAGGTCCTGTTGAGACATTTGTTCCTGTTACAAATGCCTAATCACCAGAGAAAGTGGTGCAACATTTGGAGCCCTGAGTCAAAAGATATGGCTAACCCTAGTTTCTGGCCGTGTCAACCTTATGCCAAACTATGTCAGCCAGTGGCATTGAGCCTTTTCACCCACTTCCATCCATGCACTTTGAAAACAACTTTGTCCCTTAGACTCCTGATGTTGTGATCTACACTTTTCTCTACTGTCACAACTTGAGTTGAGCCCTCTATCACCCATCGACCTTATGTCGATGCCTTGAACCGAATGCCAACCTAAAGACATTCGCTGTTTTTGGGCGAACCAGTCACCACCTTGATATCACCCTGATATTTTGGAACCTTGTAAACCTTAACAACTAATCTTAACCCTAGTTACCGTAGTTAAACTCAAATCGCCTTCAAACCTTGTATCACCAGAGCATTTTCTCCTTGCATCTTTGCATGTAGTGAATTAGTAAGAATAGGATTGATTGTAATGCCTGTTTGCTTATTTGATCTTGTTCAGAGCAAGAGTCCGGGGTTGAAGATCTTGTCGCTGAACCGTCATCGACTGCTGATACTTACGACGCGGAAGGCAAGTCATACTTTGATCATATTGAAACCCATATTTTATGAATGGCTATGCTATTCCATGAGTAGATATTTCATTAATATTGCATGTGTTGAGATCAATGATATTATGGCAGTGATAGATTGAATACTTGAGAAATGTGAACTTGATAAGATAGCAAGCCACGAACTAATAAAAGTATAAACATGTACAATTATATTCATGAAATAGAACCCCTAGCCGTGACCAGTATTTTGGTATGGAATGGTGGTAGCACTGGAGGTGCTTGGCTGCGCTGGATGTGCAGGCACTGAAGGTGCATGGTTGTGGTATGATCTGGTCACTGGCATGTAAGGACTAGAACCTTGTGTTATGCGTCTAGTGGCATGAAAAACGTACCAACCACTTACCTGGTATGGGACAGGGGCAACCTAGTAGCTTTCTTAGTATTACCAGTTCCCTGCATGGCTTGTCGATCCGGTTTCTCGCGTGGAAACTGGTGGGACGCAGTTCGTCCATGAGTGAAGTGAGATCAGAAAAATTATGAGAGGATAAGGTGTAAAGAAGGAAGACGCCCTACGCCAGATTAGGTCGTGCGCGACTGTAATCAAAAGAGGTTATGTGTCCTGCGGGAACATAGCCCCAGGCTACGAAGTAAGGCAGTGGGGAGGACCCACAACGGTACTTGGGATGGTATTGTCCATTTACCGGGCAGGGATACTGTTAATACTAGACTGCAAAAACGTTGTGTGATCTCGGCCTTGTCACATGCGTATAAGTCGCATGGAGTTGGCCCGACTTGGAAGTCGAGTGAAAAAGTGGATTTAAAAAGAGGTACATCTCTGCAGAGTTTAAAAATGTATTCGAATACTTCGTACTCCCGAGTTTTAGGAGTATGCTGCGGTGGATTAAATCCATGGGGTGTGACACAAGTATTGTTTTATAAACTAAAATTTGTTAGCTCAAGATTACCCTAGTGGCATGTGTTGTCATGATAAGGGGCGTTGCCGTGGGCTGTCATGTGTTGACGTGTCGCGGTAATACCATAATCTAGCAAACATATGATAATTAAGAGGCATGTGGTTTATGCCCTAAGTTATGAAATATTGCTAAGAGTATATGATTGAAAGACTTGAATAAGAGTAGTGTGATATGAGGATATATCGCCTTGGATATGGGATATATGTATCACCATCAATATGATTTATTTACTGCCATGGGTATGATCAGAAGTTGAGTAAGATTTGAGAAAGAGATGTATTTTGGGAAAAACCTTTCACTCTTTCCCCAATAGCATAGGTTCATGTCATATATATATATGTATCTCTACCTTCCCTATGACTTGCTGAGTACGTAAGTACTCACCCTTGCAACAACTCATCAATAGATGGAGCGTTCTACGACCTTGGAGGATACCCTGAAGATGCTGCGGACCCAGGAGATGACGAGCAGTTTCCTCCGGAGCCCTGATGTGGTGCTGTCTTGCTGTCAACCTCTGTTTCCTGTGGATTGCTTTTGGGCCTAGCTTCCGCCGACTAGATGTGTTATTTTGTTAGACCCTTGTGCCTTGTACGGCACTGTACCTCGTTTTGTACTAAGGCCTGATGGCCATACAATTATGACTATTGTACTATTTTGCTGCTGCAATGTAATCCTGTGATTGACTCATCCTGGGAAGTCAAGTGGTTTATGGGACCAGCTGCACCGAGCTGGGCCCCTCACAGGTGATGTCACAATCGTGGCAGACGTGACACATATCAATGTAACATCAAACAGATCTTACATCAAACGGATCTTAACTAGAAGATAAAGCAACATATTTCAAGAAATGCTAATTTGTGGATTAACTAGGAGACACAAAATTACTTTTCGTAGGTAGTTGGGACTTCATCTTGCCAAAGAAATTACAGATGCCAGTTCACAAATTCAGGTACAAACATACACATGCCAGTTCACCAATACAAATTCAGGTACAAACATACACATGCCAGTTCACAAATTGAAGTGCATGTCTGAAACAGCAGTACAAATACACACCTACCTACCAATACAATTAAATACACAAATGCTCCCTGCACATTCAAGTTCATGTCCCAATTAGCAATACATGATACACAAATATACAACAATATACAAATACAACAATTCACACATTCGATGTATATTACAAAAGCCACGTCTGAAATTAACAACAGATCACGACGAGGACCCAGTGGCCCATACATGCATTTTACATAAAAGGGAACCTTTGCAGGTTGCCACAATGCAACTACCGACTACAAGTTAGACCTGATACATCACAAATCCATTCATCCAAAACAGCAAATGTCTAAACCACATTGGACTTAACCATAGGAGTTCAGTTCGAAGACGCCCGAGGAGCTGGAACTGCCGTCGACATACATTTGTACGTATTGGTGATTTCCTCGGACTCAAACTCGATCAACTCAACTCAACTCAACTCAACTCCATTAACAAAAAGAACCTACCTTCCAAGATGTTGTTCTGTGTAGTGATGGTGTAGAATGGCTGTGCAAATAACAACAATTCTTCTTCTCCAAGCAGGTAAGCATCTGGCCACAAGCTGGTGCATGCAAAAAAATGTAAGTTGCTTTCTATAGGTCCTGATTTGAGAAACACGCCGGGCTTAAGCATCTTCTCGACCGAGCCAACCAAGATCTCGCCCTTCACGTCCTTCCAGCTCTCGACGGTGATCTTCACCATTTCTTTCGCCAACAAGCCAACGTAGGCAGCGTACTGCGATGAAGAACCGTGAAATACGTTGCCCCTCACGAGCATCATCCAAGGACCTGAACAGATCATAATCATATTGAAAAGAAGACACATCAAAATGAAGGATACAAAAAAAGCAGAATTATTGCCATAATCGGATTAGAATAATCTAACAATATTGCAGAAATTTTACGTACCTTCCTTGGGATGCCGACGTCTAGAGGGCGTCGATGGAGGTGCGGAGGTGCAGCGGTCCCCTGTAGAGGTGCGCCGGCCATCCATGGAGCTTACGGGTTAGGACTACGAGCCCCAGATGAACTGTGAGAATGAAAGAGACATACCCGTGTATTTATACAAATATATATTTTCTATCGGTACGAAAACAGAATACCGTTAGTAATAAAAACATCTGTAGAAGCCGAATGGTTCTATCGGCACAATAAATATTACCGATAGGAATTTTTGTACATACTCTATCGGTGTGTACGTACATTGCCGATAGAATATTACTAGTTGTAGAAGGCCAACAGTTCTAAGATATTTTTGTAATATTCTACCGGTATAAACATTCATTACCGATAGAATAAAACTATTTGAAGATGAACAGTTCTAAGCAATTTTCTATATATTCTAACGGTAAAAGAATCTATTACCGATAGAATAAAAATATTTGTAGAAGGTCAACTATTCTATCGGCGAACTACATATTGCCGATAGGAATTTTTAATATACTCTGTCAGTATATTCATACAGTAGCGATAGAATAAGTCTAGTTGTTGAAGTCGACCAGTCCTATCGGCGCACAACATTCTTCCGTCAGTACTTATGCATCTCTTCTAACGGCAAATATGTTCATCACCGCTAGAGTAAATCATACTATTTATTCTATCGGTAAGTTTCTTAGAAACCGATGGGGAAAATACATCCGTCGGGCTTTTATGACCGCGAGGCACATTTTAGTAGACTGCATTTCTGTGCTAGTGTATGGTACTACCGCGACACGTCAACACATGACAGTCCACGGCAACACCCCTTATCGTGACAACACATGTCACTTGGGTAATCTTGAACTAACAAGTTTTAGTTTATAAAACAATACTTGTGTCACACCCCGTGGATTTAATCCACCGCGGCATACTCCTAAAACTCGGGAGCACGAAGTATTCGAATACATTTTTAACTCTGCAGAGGTGAACCTCTTTTTAAATCCACTTCTTCACTCGACTTTCAAGTCGGGCCAGCTCCATGCGACTTATACGCATGTGACAAGGCCGAGCACTACTACAGAATTCATCACCACAGTCGGGTCAAAACATTCATCACAGACGGTTCTTACCCGTCAGTGATATTCGAGTCAGTGATAATCATGTACTATCACAGACGGTTTTTGATGTTTTCAACCGTCTGTGATCTATCCATTCACAGACTGTTATAAGGTCAGAACCGTCTGTGATAAGGTCAGAACCGTCTGTGATACTCATATTTCACAGTCTGTTATAAGGTCAGAACCGTCTGTAATAGTCATACTACCACAGACGGTTCTGTTCTCGGAACCGTCTGTGATAGTCATACTACCACAGACGGTTCTTACCCGTCAGTGATATTCGAGTCAGTGATAATCTTGTACTATCACAGACGGTTTTTGATGTTTTCAACCGTCTGTGATCTATCCATTCACAGACTGTTATAAGGTCAGAACCGTCTGTGATACTCATATTTCACAGACTGTTATAAGGTCAGAACCGTCTGTGATAGTCATACTACACAGACGTTTCTGTTTTCGGAACCGTCTGTGATAATTAGACTATAACAGACGGTTCTGAGAACAAAACCGTCTGTGATACATTAGTATACACAGACGATTTTGACATCAGAACCGTCTGTGTTAGTATGAGTATCACAGACGCCTTTGATGTCATAACAGACTGTGATACTCAGATTACCAGAGACGGTTTGGATATCAGAACCGTTTGTGGTACTCAGGATGACCAGAGATGGTTTGGATATCAACACAGACGTTTTTGATCTCAGAACCGTCTGTGATACTCTTAACACAGACGGTTCTGAGATCAAAACCGTCTGTGATACTCATATTAAACCAATCTGCGATATCAGCGACGGTGCTAATCTTGAAACCGTCTGTGATTGTGTTATAATCTCAGAACCGTCTGTGATAGTGTGATATCACAGACGGATCTGAGGTCCAAACCATCTGCGATGGGTTATTATCGGTGACTGTTATAATCTCAGACGGTTTGTAAGATCAAAACCGTCTGTGCATGCATAGACGGTTTTGATCTTACAAACCGTCTGAGATTATAACAGTCACAGATGTCCTCTGTACAAATTGCATTTTCATATATACAGTTCATGAATTTCATACATGCATAGTACTCAAATATATACAGTCTCATATATATTTGTACAATTGAACTCAGAATTATATTTGTATAGTACTCAAATATATACAGTTTCATATGCACAGTACTCAAATATATTTGTATAGCATTTCATATATACAGCACAGAACTCAGAAATATGTACAATTGAACAAATAAATGTAATCAAGAATTAAAGTGTGTTAGATGTACAAATAAATGTAAGGCCGCACTAATACGAACCTTGTGGGTCCCTAAACTTCCCCTTGGGTGATATGACCTCCGAAAGGAAAAACTCAGCGAGCATCCCTCGGACATTACCAATCTGCCGAGGGTCAAGGCTTTCTGAAGGGAAGTCGACCCCCTGCAGCAAGAGTTGGTACATAAAAAATTAGCTGAAGTTGTAAATTCTGTCAAATCGAGACAAATTAAGGGGAGCAGTTGTATACCTCGGGGAAATCTGGCCGGTGAGGGGTGATGATCAGGTCATACATGTGGCGCATCACGTAGAACCCACATGTATTGTCGTCCGGCTGCTGATGGCACTGCCAATTTACAGACCGAGAGTTAGGTGGGGACAAGTTATAAGGTAAAACAGATGCCAGTTGAAATTTGTACCGAAAATTGTAACCACTGAAACTTATCGGCTCGCCACTCGTGTTGTCTCCCTACCTCGGCAAAGTACTTCGTGAAAGCCCTGTAGATAGTCAAAATTGACAGTTTGAGGATAGCCAAAATTGACAATTTGAGGACAGTAAAGCTAGATGCATGCAAGACAGGTCCACATCACCTTCCGAATACATCTCGTGCACCGCAATACGAGTACCCTTTCCTCTGCAATGAGTCAAGGTAGAACACCTTGTTGCTTTTCGGAATAAGTAGCAGCAGGATCCAGTGGTAGCTACATATTACACGTAGAGAATTAAAAATTTAATCTAAATTTGGGGGTGTGCACATGGAGACACTAATCTACGGGTGAAGTACTGATGAAAGCACTCGCCTCTGGTTGTAGGGTACAAGTATATACTCCTTGTCGACCTAAGCAAGCAACCCTCTTTTGATGTAGTCGACAATGAAGTCTGTGTCGGTCCTAAACATCACCTCGGCGACCATCTGGGGGTCCAAGAAACCAACAGGTATGCCCTTGGATTTGGCATAGTTGGCCATGCAGCTGCACGGAAGTAACCAATTAATAAATGACATATATCCGTATATGCACGGATAGTAGGATACTTACAGCACCCAAGACCGTAGGATTGACAAGTCGAGCGCATCTTTGTTCAGTAAATTGTGCAGGTCTTCGAAGGTCACCGAGTAGGTCCCAACGTCGTTATGGAACTCTGCCACGGTGTACTTGACCATGATGTGCGTCGGACGCTGCGTCCTGGTCTGGTTTGTCCTCCTCATGTACCATGCATGGAGGCTCTGGCATGCTAACCCCATGCTCGAAATTGCGGTATCGAAGGCCATGGGCATCCCCAGAGAGAACGGCATGAGAGCTGGCGCACTCTTCTCACTCTCCTTCGCCGAGCTCTTCTTTGCTTTTCCCCTCATAGCTAGCTTCTTGAATGGTTGCCTCTTACTCGGAGTCAGCTTCGTCATCGGAGGGGTATGCTGGCTAGTAGGCCGCGTGTCGATCTGTGATGTCTGTGATGTAAGAACCTATGTATTAGGACACTAACTCTGAGGGATATTATTACAGTACAAATTATGAAACTGGTGGGGGAATTACCTCATACAGGACGATGTCTTTCTTGGGCCATTGCACGAACGTGTGCACCGCATCCCCGAGAGTGGTAATCTCGTCGTTCGGCGGCTTCTCCAACGGAAAAGCCTTGCAATGGTCAAAGACACTGTCCACCTGGACCCGTGCAAAACCCTCACATAGAGGGGCACCATGGATTGTGGCCCCCGCCGTGCATGGTTGCGCCATCCCATGGGCAGCCTCGATCGGGAAGACACCGGCCAGCACCATAAGCTTGGAGGAGGCGGGTTCCTACAAACAGTGCGCATTAACATGTTGAATTTCACCGCTTCTCACTTTCGAATGAATTAACATAGACAAACAGTGCGCATTAACGGTCATTACCTGCAGAGAGTCCACCGGATACTTTGGAGAGGGCTCCGTCTGCGAAGACCCCAGCGCAGACGCGCAGCTACTAAGGTGGCCAAGAATGGGGGTCGGTACTTCCACTGCTAGAACGGGGGTGCCCTGGGTCGCCTTTCTTAGCTCTTCATACATGGATCGCATCTCCGACAACTGCTGCAGGAGTGCTTTGTCCCGAACAGCGAACTCCGATCGCATCTCCTCCTTGAGCCGTTCATCACGGGCTTGGTGGGATCTCTTTCTCCTCTTAGCCGCCTCCTCATCATCAGGGAAACCATACCTCCAAGGCACAGTGGCGCCGAGGCCGCGCACGCGGCCTGGATGCTCCTTGTTTCCTAGCGCCGCTGTGAGGATATCCCTGTCCCTCCTCGGGTTGAACTCTCCAGATGCCGCCTGCGCACTCAGCGTCACCTGCAACAGGAGAACTTAGCAATACAGCCCATTGCATGCGTGTTATGAGGATAGTACGTGATCGGACAATCTTACCAGCTGGTCGATCACTTCCTTGTCCGCAGGGTTACTCACGGAGACGCTTCCGGAGGAGTTCATCGTCGATCTTGCTCGGCACCAATTGCGGGCGCGCACGTCCGTTATGCCCGCATAAGGACTGCCGGCTGAAGACTGGGAAGCCTCCTCGTCTTGCTTCCTCCACAGCGCCTTCTTCCCCACATACCCACCGGTGCCTAGTCTGTGTGGTGGGTGTTCTTGGCCTGGTTAGCCTGGCCCTTCGCACTAAGCTCCTGGAACTCTGGCTTGGCCTTCATCTCGACGAACTGCTTCCATGCCTCGGGAGTCACGAAAGGGAAGTCATCGAAGGGGGTCTTCGACTCCTTCACATAGAGCCTGACAAGGTGGCTCTTGAAGTTCCTCCACGCCTTGTTTATTGACATCAGTGTCCTCCGGCGGACGGTGAACTGGCGATCCTCTGGAATGTGAAACGCCGCCTGCACTTCTTCCCACAGCGCATCCTTGCACTCTGGGGGCACTTGACCCCAGTCGGAGGTGGTGATGGGCACCCGCTCCCTTGCCACTTTGCCGCATAGTGAGCGGTACTGACCGACAAGTTTGTCCGGAGCTTCCGGCACACCATTGTCGTCGAACTGGACGTGCTGCTTTTCCCGCTTGTTCAGACGCGCGCATGTCGTCCGGCCTCGCCCCTTTCTCTTCTTCTGTGGGGTCACGGCGGACGAGGCGACCTCCGGCCCAGGCGTCTCATAGCCAGCGAGGTCACCCTGACTCCCCGAGTGGTGCATTTCGTCACCAGACATAGTTCCTAACATAAGTGAAAGAGAGAACTGTTTAAGTAAATCTGCAACTAATAATTCTATACCAAAACCCATATACTTATAATTAACCAAGAATGACAGAAACGGTGGGGAGGCAATGGAGGTGATCGCGTCGGAGGTGGGAGGGCGATGGAGGTGATCGCGCTTGATGGTGGAAAGGCGATGCAGGTGATCGCGACGGACGGAGAGGAGGAGAAGGTGGGAGGCGATGGAGGTGATCGCGATGGACGGTGCGAGGGTGGAGAGAGCTAGGGCAACAGTTGCGAACTAGAATGAGCGGGACAATCCCCGCCTTGAACTATTAACCGCGACGATATTATTACAGTCGGTTCTCGCATCAGAACCATCTGTAATAATCGACATAGTGATAGTCACTAGAGAGATTATCACAGACGGTTTTGAGTTGAGAACCGACTGTGACTCTGATTATCACAGACGGTTTGGAATTGAAAACCGACGGTGCACGTCAAGAACTCGAAGAGTCGGACACTGTTGAAAACATCACAGTCGGTTATATATACATAACCGTCTGTGATAGTAATATTATCACAGTCGGTTCTCAAATAAAAACCGTCTGTGGTAATCTACATAGAGGAGAGATTATCACAGACGGTTGTGAGTTGAGAATCGACTGTGACTGAGATTATCACAGTCGGTTATAGAATCATACCCGTCTGTGCTAGGTCAAAACCGTCCTTGATAATCTCTCTATTGAACATTAGTTTTACAACTTGAAACTGATCTGTAGCTTTCAACTCTGAATGCTCGAAAACTTGTTTTAAATGAACACTCAGATATTTCAAATGTAGTCCAAATGCTCTGTAAATTGGTTACTGTGTACGTAGATCCAATAATTGGTTACAATGTGGAGCATGCTCAAATAAATTTAACATACAATGTACGTGGAGCATGCTCAAGTTAATGTTACATACAAATGGGAACTTTCACCGACAATTTCCACGTACACAGCCATGTTATCCTCAACTTTCCACTTGCCGCGGCCCTGCAAAGACGAGAATTACAGGAGATATAAGCTATACCGATGGAAACAAAGAGATAAGAATTACCTTTAAAGTATAACCCTTCCTGGTGATCCATACGCACGTAACTGGTTTTGTCGGTGTCTTCAGTATCGACCTGTACGCCATCTCCAAATGGAGGAATCTCATCAAATTGATTGTATTCCTCCTCGTCTACGACATTTTCAACTCCAACAATCCTTCTCTTGCCATGAAGGACGATGTGCCACTTCTTATTGGCCGGTCAGTGACATAAATGACCTGAATGGCTTGATTTGCAAGTATGAATGGCTCATCTTTATAAGCAACGCGATCCAGATCCACAGAAGTGAAACCGTAACTGTCAACCTTCACACCCTGTGGGATTTGGACCCATCGGCATCGAAACAGGGGAATCTTGAACAGTACGTAATCGAGCTCCCAAATTTCTTCAATGAACCCGTAGTACGAGTTCAATCCACGTACTACCCTTGTTGGGCCTGTCTTGGTGAACCCCTCATGGAAAGCTTCTAGCTCACTCCACTATTTTGCACAGTGCTCTTTCGATCTTGAGCTTTTGTGTAAAATGTGTACCCATTGATGTCGTATCCCTGCCATGTTTGTACAGTAAACGTGGGCCCTTTTGCCAACCATTTAAGGTTCTCACTTGCGGACTCTCCGGTGATTCGCACCTTCATCCACGCGTTGAATCGACTGTTATGTTGTCCCGTGATCCAAACCTCGGATCGGCGAGGATTGTCTTGTCGTAGCATCTCCTTGTGCTCGTCGATGTACGGAGACACCTCCGTCATGTGTTGCAAGACCCAAAAATGAGCTTTCGAGTACATATCGAAATCAGGAGTGATGGCTCTCCGTCCAATAGTGCCAACACCATCAAGCCTCCCCTCGTGACAAGACACAGGAACTCCTATTGCTTCTACCTCGGCCATGTAATCGACACAGAACTCAACAACCTCTTTCGCTGCATAACCTTCGACAATGCTACCCTCGGGCCGGGACCAATTCCTCACGTAGGCCTTAAGTACACCCATGTACCTCTCGAATGGATACATATAACGTAGGAACACGGGTCCACATATCTTGATTTCTCTGACAAGGTGGACGGTGAGATGGACCATGATATCAAAAAATGATGGAGGAAAATACATCTCAAGCTGACAGAGAGTTCGAACCACCTCGCTCTGCAAAGAATCCAGTCCATCGGGATCAATGACCTTCGAAGAAATTGCATTGAAGAAAAAACATAGCCTCGTGATCGTCTCTCTGACCTTATGCGGCAGAATACTCCGGATGGCAACAGGAAGCATTTGTGTCATCAACACGTGACAATCATGAGACTTCATACCCAGCAATTTCAAATTGCCCATGGACACAAGCTTTTTCATATTTGCGGAGTAACCCGATGGAACTTTAACACCATAGAGACACTTACAGAGTTCTGTCCTCTCAGCCTTGCACAGAGTGTAGCATGCGGGGGGGAGGTATATACAGCCTTTATCGTCCTCTCTCGGTGCTAGCTCGGGCCTGATTCTCATTTCGATCATGTCACGCCGCACATTGACGCCATCCTTTGTCTTCCCTGGAATGTTCAGCAATAGGCCGATTAAACTGTCACAAACATTCTTCTCTACATGCATGACATCAATGCAATGACGAACCTCTAAATGCTCCCAATACGGTAAGTCCCAGAATATCGATCTCTTCTTCCAAGTGTTCTTCGTGCGGGGTTTCAATTTATTACCACCCTTTCCAAACACAACGCCTATGTCCTTCACCCGTGAGTAAACATCTTTCCCACGCGTAGGCTTCGGAGCTGAACCATCTTCCTTGTGGCCGTCAAATTCCCTCTTCCTCTTACGGTACGCGTCATTCTTCGGAAGAAACCTACGGTGACGCATGTACACTGTTTTCCTGCAATTCTTCAGCCACACGCTCTCAGTCTCATCTTCGCAATGGGGGCAGGCTTTGGCTCCTTTCGTAGTACGGCCCGACAAATTTCCAAGGGCAGGGAAATCGTTGATGGTGCAGAATATCATAGCACGTAGGATGAAGTTCTCTCGTTTGTATGCGTCCCATACCTGCACCCCTTCGTTCCACATTGTTAGGAGATCCTCTATCAATGGTGCTAGGTACACATCAATATCGTTTCCGGGTTGTTTTGGTCCTGAGATAAGTAGAGACATCATGATGTACTTGCGCTTCATACACAACCAAGGAGGAAGGTTGTAGATACACAAAAGAACCGGCCAAGTGCTATGCCGACTACTCATGTTACCAAAAGGATTAATTCCATCAGTACTCAACCCGAACCTTATATTCCTCAATTCTGCTCCGAAGTTAACAAATTCCCTGTCGATGTTTCTCCACTGCGAAGAATCAGCGGGGTGTCTCAGCTTTCCATCCTTCTTCCGGTCTTCCGAGTGCCAACGCAGTAATTTTGCCTCTTTACGGTTTGCAAACAAACGCTGCAAGCGGGGAATGACTGGCAAATACCACAACACCTTAGCAAGAGGTCCTTGCTTTATCTCCGTGCAGTCGCCGTCGTCTGTTCGGTCCTTAGTACGCTTATAGCGGGATGCGCCGCACACCGGACAAACATGCATATTCTTGTAGTCGTTACGGTAAAGGATGCAATCATTAGGGCATGCGTGTATCCTTTCTACTTCCATTCCCAAAGGACACAACAGCTTTTTCTCTTGGTAGGTGTTTTTTGGCAACTCATTTCCTTCTGGGAGCATGTCCGCCAAAAGATCTAACAGTGCTGTGAAACTCTTGTCGGTCCAGCTGTTGCTTGCCTTCAATTTTAACAGTTCAAGCACAGAGGCCAACTTTGTGTACTTCCACTTGCAACCAGGGAACAACGGCTTTTCTGAGTCCTCAATCAAGCGCTTGAATTTGCCAAACTCCCTTTCATTGTAATTTCGTTCCACATCACGCAACATGTCATCTAAATGGTCATCCTCTGGAATTTCCTCGTCGAAGTCGTTGTTCGGATCCGACATGTCCTGTTCCTCAACCTGAGTGGCAGTTGTTTCTGCAGTTGGCTCTTCTCCATGGTGGACCCAACACGTGTACCCCTTTTTGAAACCACGTCGGATCAAGTGGGCGACAATTTGAGATGAGTTGGTGAACATCTTAATATTCTGGCAGTCTACACAAGGACAGTACATATATGGTAAACCCTTCTTCGCCATGTCTTGCTCAGCAACCTTTTAGAAATCAAAAACACCTTTCATGTATTCCTCACCCATTCGGTTGTCATTATACATCCAGTCTCGGACCATCTGCAATTAATCAAATTCATACACATGCTAATTAGTAAATCAATGGAGATCGATATTGATGATGAAATCAAGTAATGTGTATGCCTTGGGAGCAAGTACCAACCTTGGTTCGATCCTCAAATTTTTGCCCCCAAATGCTCCCCCGACCTTTCGAGATTTCGCTCTTCCTTGCCTCAAATCTCTTCGAACTGGACAGTGTAGGTCGAGGAAGAGAGTACGACTACCTCAAAACATCCGCCAAAAGACCTTTTATACCAGGTTCAATACAGACGGTTCTATATAATACCGTCAGTAATATCAGTGCATTATTGAAGAACAGAATATTACTGACGGGTTTCACTCTATTAACCGTCGGTAATATCGGTGCAATTTGTGTAACTATGAAAGAAATATCACAGACGGTTATGAACTCCAAACCGTCCGCTTTACTATCACGGTCGGTTTTTACCTCAAAACCGTCTGTGTATTTGATTATCACAGACGGTTTTAAGGTCCGAACCGTCTATGTGATTATCACAATCGGTTTTTACCTAAGAACCGTCTGTGTATGTGGTTATCACAATCGGTTTTTATCTCAGAACCGTCTGTGTATGTGGTTATCACAGTCGGTTTTTACCTCAGAACCGTCTGTGTCATCACAGACGGTTTTAATGTCCGAACCATCTATAATATCCCAGATTGCACAGACGGTTATGAACTCCAAACCGTCCGCTTTACTATCACAGTCGGTTTTTACCTCAGAACCATCTGTGTATTTGATTATCACAGACGGTTTTAAGGTCCGAACCGTCTATGTGATTATCACAGTCGGTTTTTACCTAAGAACCGTCTGTGTATGTGGTTATCACAGTCGGTTTTTACCTCAGAACAGTCTGTGTTATCACAGACGGTTTTAAGGTCCGAACCGTCTATAATATCCCAGATTGTTTGTTTGCATTCGACTGGTCATCAGCTGTTCCACTTATTTTTCATATTTGGTTCTATCTTATTTCAATGTTAGTATTTAAAAAAATGAACGTTCAGACTATTTGGTTTTATCTTGTTTTTCATATTTGTTTTATATATATGTCTGAAATTAAAACCGTCTGTAATCTTTCAAGCAGAGACGGTTTTGAGTTAAAAACCGTCTTGATCGCAGCAGTATTTTCTTGTTAACATTTTTACACAGAACATCATTTGGTGATTATCAGTTACATAATCAATCGAAAGCCAGATATATAAGGAAAAGAAATTTCTTATTTCTTACAATCTTTCCATACATAAGAGATACTATTAATTAAGCGACCAATTGATTAGTGTCGACCTGTTCTGAAAGTAATTTACAAAGTTCTCCTAGGGACGTATTGGCATCAGTAGGATCTACACTGGCCGCCCCAGGAGAACTACCAATGGCTCTAAGACTATCAACATCATCTCTCACCAAAGGAGTGGATTTGGCATCAGTAGGATCATCCAAGAAATTAAAGTTGATACAACAAAAGTGGAGATGAAGCTGCAACTCAAAGCATGCACTCTGCCAAGTGCAGAATGGCAAAAGACATCCCCTCAAAATGCTTCTCCAGCGCCTCTTTTTTTTTTTTGAGAGTTCTGCACAAGGCAGCTTTCTCCTCCTGCACATATGCTTCTCCAGCTTCTCCTAGGGACGTATGCTGGGAGGGTGAAGATGATTGCCAAGCTTCGGAGTGGATTTGGACGTGGAAGTGTGAGCCTTACCCCAGAAAAGCTGATGATACAAAGGTGTTGGAGAGGGGATATTGGAAGGATTATTGTGGATCTCCAAAGGTGGAGTCGATGCAACTGGAGGGGTTGCAAGGGGCAATGTGGCAACACAGGCCTCAGCACCCTCTAGAGTCTTCGCTGCAGCTCCACTGTACGATCTTTCATCATTTCTAAGTCTCTTCTTTGGAGGGAGCATTTCCTCAAGCACCTGTGGATTTCGAAATGCATTTGTTTCGAGGTAATCAAGTCATAAAAGAAAGATCTGCATTAGAGTTTCAGAGAGGACTTACTTTCTGAAGATCCTAATCGAGTTCATTCCTTATCTCTTCCTCATCACTCTGATCAATTTCAATAACCTCACTGGAATCTCGGTTCGCCATCAAGGTGGGAGTTGAGGAGGGAATAAAGACAGGGATTTAGGAGCCTCGCTATTTATAGAAACAGAAGGTGACGGTTCATATGCGCGGGTGCCTCGAGTTCTAAAAAGCGCACTACTGGTTTTCAAGGTCAATAAATTCATGATATATAACTTCTCGGGAGATAAACTGCAACACGGCAAAGGAAGTTGAAGAGTCAGATTACATAATTCGATGCAAATTAAATTTGAAGTAAATAATTAAGTCTCTTCATCTGCTCAGTTATTATGTGCGGTTATCAACAATTGCATGTAGAGAATTGCACTGTTGGGACTATCACAGACGGTTGGGAGATCAAAACCGTCTGCTTTAATATTACAGACGGTTCTGATGTCCGAACCGTCTTTAATATGTCTGTTGAATATTGAACTGTTCGACTTCTACAAATACTTGTTCCCTCCCTGGAGTTTTGCTTCCAGTTGAACCGCTGAGAATTTGAAAGAAGTTAAGAATTTGAAGCGTCGATAACTGTTCTCCAATCACAGTCGGTCCTTACATAAAATCCGTCTGTAATATTACTATCACAGACGGTTTGGAGTTAAAAACCGTCTGTGATATTGATAGAGGTTGAGAATTCGAGGCGAGGACACTGTTGGGACTATCACAGTCGGGCCTTACATAAAAACCGTCTCTAATGTGACTATCATAGATGTTTTTTACCTCAGAGCCGTTTGTGATATTCAAAGAACGTTGATATATAACTTCTATATTCTTTTTATATTATTTGCATGGGACCTGCGACTTCTATATTGTTTCTATATTATTTCAAGGGCTCCGATCACAAGCCAAAGATCGCGATAGTCGTTCCTTGATCGCACACAGTGTACATACCTTTGTATGGTCGAATGCTCGACAAAAGCTAAAGAAAGATAAAGAAAGAGGGAAGATTGCATGCAGTCCAAGAATGTGCTGGAAAATTAGAAAGTTGACATAAGAACAAAGTTTTCAATAATTTGTTTCATCACTTACAAAAAAAAGTAAAAATACAGAATGCTAGGTCAAGGAGTGGTCTTAGCCCTGGCTGCATCTAGAATAAAGTCAGTTTGACTTGCAGCCAGGACGCAGGACTCCTCCAGCGACAAGTTGTCCTTCTCAGGATCAACTACTTCAGTGTCGAGAAGGCCTGCGACATCCCTCAGCTTCGCGATGGTTTCCTTCATTGTCAAACCGCAGCCAGCGATGGTCATATCCGCGGCTTTCTTCTCCTCGCGAAGACGCCTCGTCCTCGCCCTAGCATTGTCACCATCCGTCTTCATGCGCTGAATGCGCTGGAAGAGATCGTCAAGGTCAAGCCGTAGCCGAGTGTGCTTCTCCGTGAGGAGCTTGTGCTCCTCCTGGAGGGCCCTCAGCTCGGCCTTAACTTTGGCAGTGTCTTCCACGGCTCCCCTTCCCTGTGCAAATCAACAGGTCAAGAATGTATTGAACATGGATTAACAATACAAGGGTAAGTCAAAAAGATTGAGAGTTCATACCGGGGAGGGCGAGGCTGACGATGCCATCGAGGATGCCATTGGCGCAGACAAGCTAAGGAGTCAAACAGTCTGAGAACTATAAAAACTTGTAAAGTAAATGACAATTTTTCCACTGTCAATTTATAGAACTTCCAAAGCGATGCTTCGTGTTCTCCTAGGCGCCGCGCGCGAAGATCGGAGACAGAAATGATCACAGTTGAGAATTCGAAGCGCCGGTACTTTTCCAGTCGGTTCATACATCAGAACCATCTGTGATAACTACACTATCACAGACGCTTCGTTGTTTACAACCGACTGTATAAATCACAGTCGGTTCTGAGTTCTGAACCGTCTGTGATAGTCTAATTATCACAGACGGTTCGGAACTCAGAACCGTCTGTATATATCACAGTCGGGTTTTAGGTTAGAACCGTCTGTGATAATTAGACTATCACAGACGGTTCTTAGCTAGGAACCGATTGTATATATCACAGTCGGTTTTTAGGTTAGAGCCGTCTGTGATAAGTATACTATCACAAACGGTTTTGTGTTCAGAACCGTCTGGTTTACTGTCACAGTTGTTTTTGACGTCAGAACCGTCTGTGATATCTAAACATATTCTCCCAACAGGCCTTCACAGACGGTTTTCCATTGAACAGTTCATACCCGTCTGTGATGTGCCATCTTGGATGTCTGTTTCTGTGGTAGTGGAGCTCACACAATGCTTTCGCAATCTAGTATTAATAGTATCCCTGCCCGGTAAATGGACAATCTAGTCCCAAGTACCGTTGTGGGTCCTCCCCACTGCCTTACTTCCTAGCCTTGGCCTATGTTCCCTCAGGACACATAGCCTCTTTTGATTACAGTCGCGCACGACTTAATCTAGCGTAGGGCGACTTCCTTCTTTCCACCTTATCCTCTCATAATTTTTCTGATCTCACACCACTCATGGATGAACTGCGTCCCACCAGTTTCCATGCGAGAAACCGGACCGACAAGCCATGCAGGGAACTGATAATACTAAGAAAGCTACTAGATTGTGCCTGTCCCATACCAAGTAAGTGGTTGGTACGTTTTTCATGCCACTAGACGCACAACACAAGGTTCTAGTCCTTATATGCCAGTGACCAGATCATACCACAAACCATGCACCTTCAGTGCCTGCACATCCTTTGCAGTTAAGCACCTCCAGTGCTACCACCATCCCAAACCAAAATACTGGTCACGGCTAGGGGTTTTATTTCATGAATATGATGTATATGTATATATTTATTAGTTCATGGCTTGCTATCATAACAAATTCACATTTCTCAAGTATTCAATCTATCACTGCCATAATATCATTGATCTCAGCACATGCAATATTAATGAGATATCTACCCATGGAATAGCATAGCAATTCATAAAATATAGGTTCAATATGGTCAAAGTATGACTTGCCTTCCGCGTCGTAAGTATCAGCAGTTGATGACGGTTCAGCGACAAGGTCTTCAACCTCGGGCTCTTGCTCAGAACAAGATCAAACAAGCAAACAGGCATTACAATCAATCCTATTCTTACTAATCCACTACATGTAATAATGCAAGGTGAAAACACTTTGGTGATACAAGATTTGGAAGCGATTAGAGTTATACTATGGAAACCAGGGTCAAGATTAGTTGTCAAGGTTTACAGGATTCCAAAATATCAGAGTAATATCAAGGTTATGACTGGTTCGCCCAAAAACAGCGAACGTCTTTAGGTTGACATTCGGTTCAAGGCGTCGACATAAGGTCGATGGATGATAGAGGGCTCAACTCAAGTTGTCACAGTAGGGAAAAATGTAGGTCACAACATCAGGAGTCTAAGGGACAAAGTTATTTTCAAAGTTCATGACTGGAAGTAGGTGAAAAGGCTCAATGCCACTGGCTGGCATAGGCTGACAAGGCTAACAATGCCCAAGAATGGCATTGACAGGGTTTGAACAGTTCCCAGTGGCCAAAATAGGTTTTGATTCAAGCATATGGTGCACAAGGTAGTGAGGCAACTATTTGACAAAGTAATTTCTGTTTTACATGACCAGAGGTGGGTGAACAGGGCTAATGCCACTGGCTGACACAGCCTGGCATAGGGTTGACATGACCAGAAACTAGGGCTAGCCATATCTTTTGATTCAGAGCTCCAAATGATGCACCCCTTTGTCTGGTAGTTAGGCATTTGCAACAGGAACAACTTACTCAACAGGCTCTGGGGCAGGAGATGGCCGGAAGGCAAGGAAATCCGGCGAAGAACATGGTGGCCGAACTGTTCCAAACAGTCTTTAGACAAGACTTTGGCATGGCAATACCTCTCGACCTAGGCCGATCCAGGTGTCGAGCTAGAAGACAAAAATACTCACGGGGTCAAGGCACATCTACTAGACAAGGTGGTTAGGGTTGCAACAGCCGGGAAAAAAATTCGGCGACCGGCGCTAGAGAAGAACCCACAAAAATTGGGCATTTCTGTTCTAGGGCAAATGAACTCAATTCATTGCTTGAGGATGGTCTCTGGGGCATACGAAAGCTAGGTGTGAAGTTAGATTAGCTGGGGAAGCACCAGAGAAGCTTAACAGCAAGCTCCAGCTCACATGCAAAGTGTAAATTTGGGGTTTTCCAGATTTTAGCAAGATCTTCATTTCTGGTTGTTTAAGGATGCTTAGATGAGTTCACTGATCATATTTGATTACTGGCTCGAGAGTTAAATTGGTTTAGTTAGGGATTAATTTCTCGCCGGAGTTACTGGAGAAAATCAGCGATTGCCGGCGATGTGGTACTATAGAGTTCAATCGGCTGCTACTACATAGATAAGTGGTTGAGGGTTACTTACTAGTAGCTTCAATTTGAAGTTTGGTGCAGTAGATCGGCCTGGCACCGTGAGCCTCTCTTCGAACTCGCCGAAGAAGACGACGAAGATGGTGAGGTTAGAGACTTGAGTGGTTCTGGTGTGTGTGCCTTTGAGCTGAGATGGGGTGGCTTTTATAGGCATGGTTAGAAGCTTGAAACGGCTGGGATTGCCTGGAAAGTTGAAGCGACCGAAGTGACTGGAGAGCGATCGGGCGGTGAAGACAGGCGGCGAAACGACGTGCTACAGTGGCTCTGCTGGTTTGCAGACCGGTGCACGCAGTCCTGGTTGATGCAACGGCGAGCTGATGGTTTCCCTTGGCATGCTTGCAACGTGGCGCAACTGTTCTGCTCTTGTCGGGCGCGCGCGGGAGAACGAAGGCAACGCTGGCGCAGCTGTTCCATGGTGGCGAACAAGATGCACACGCGTGGCAATGAAGCAACGGCGAAGGTGGCAATGCTAGTGATCGATGGCAACGAAGCTACAGCAGCAGCTGCAGCAGCGATCGAAGCCAAGGTCGCGGTCGAGTGCTCCTGCTCGTGAGCTGAGGTCACGGGCGATGTGGTCGAAGGCAGCAGCTAGTGGTCGAGGTCGATGCAACACGAGCACACAGCAGTGAACAGGTCATTTGAACAAGGCTGGTCGAAGTCGAAGAAGCAGATCTGGTTGGTTTGAGCGGCCTGGTCGTGAACAGCAGCCCGTGGTCGAATCAAGGGCCTGATTGTGATGATTTTTTGATTGGCTTTGGACTGAATTGTAAATCTGGTCTTAAGGATGATTAATTTGGGATTTGATTGCATGGTTGAGTATAATATTTCTATTAATACTCATCTAGCTCAAATTTAGAGCAATTTGATAAGATTTGAGGGATTTCACCTATTTCTGAAAATAGGTAAAGTTAGGGTAAAATAGATCTGGATTTTGACGATCTCGAATTCTGGTAATTGGAGTGAGATTTCAAAGTCTGATTAGAAGGGGAATCTGTATCAAATATCATTTGGGAGGTGTTACCTGAAGAAGTTATGGAATTGGAGTTGATTTGTGGATTTTAGCCTTTTCAGGCTTCGAGATAAACAAAAAGAACTTATTCGCAGTAAAATTGGACTAATCTGCGAAAAGTGGTTAGATGAAATAATCTGGCTCCCAACCTTTTGGGGTAAGTTGAGGATGTATCTGGAAATATATATTCCAAAAGATACTTGAGTCTGGATAGGGTTAAATCAAGATAACTCAGTTATCTGGAACTGGGGTACTTAGGGTAAATCTGAATTTTCTGTTTTCGAAAACAGAAGGAGGCTTAGATACTGGGAGTTAGGGTCAGAATTTGATCTGGCTCCTGAAGACTTTTATCTTCAGGGTAACTGGTAGGTTAAATTTGGATGGGCAGATCTTAATCTGGATCTAGAGAATAGATTTGGAGATTTTTAGGGTTTGGGAGATATTAGAGTTCAGTTGATCTGGCTACTACTACAGAGATACATGCATGCAGGATTTTTATGCAAAAACTCTTCACCCCCAAAACTAGGGTGTTACATATCGTATCCGATGTAGCGATGCCCACCGGAGGGGGAAGATGTCCTCCGGTTGAATGATCAATAAAGTTGAGTGTTTGCTTTGAGATTTCTTTGATAGAGCTAAGTTTGCCCGTTTATTTTTGAAGGTCCGGAACAGTGTAATTCCCGGGTGCTCCTAATCTCCCCCCCTCCACACCGGGCCGGAGGGTAGCTCCCCGCTCTGTGGGGGTGACAAAGCTCCCGAGATGAAGAGCCGTTGCTTAAGGATTTTTCCAAGTTTTTCAAGGTAAAAATTTCAATTTTTCCGGGAGAACTCTCTAGTCGCCGTGAAAATGGGGAGCTGGGAATGAGGTCTCCGGGAAGAAACGTCCGAGAAAATCCAAGACGAGAAAATCCAAAATGCAAGATTTTTTCGGGAGCTCTCCGGTCGTCGTGAAAACGGGGAACCGGGTTTCCAGGAAATTTCCCGGGAAAGAACCCTCCCGGTCACCGTGAAAACGGAGAGCCGGGAATAAGGTCTCCGGGGAAGGACATCCAAGAAAATCCTAGACGAAATTTCCGAAGGTAATTTTTCCGGGAGACAACCGTCCGGTCGCCGTGAAAACGGGGAGCTGGGAGTAATGCCTCCGAGAAAAAATATCCAAGAACTCCGTCTCTGAGGAGACAATCGACTCCTGGAGGAGGGTGTGCCCAATGACGGGTCTGAGTGTTTGGGTAGGGGACTAGTCTCCCAAATTGACTCGTTACCGTGGTCCTTGAGGACCGGGTTGCCGCTTACACCCTCAGTCCACGAGGGGTGATCGTAAGCCGCCCTACGGGAGTGGGACTCCCGTTGTAGGAACTTGTTGGGTCGTGGTAGCCCACTTCCTCACGGGGAGGGCATCCTCATGGGGAGGGCATTGCCGTGAGAGACAGTAGTGTAAAAAACCTGCATTCAGAGAGCTGAAGAACAATCCAGTTGTATTAACAATGAACCAAAATACAATGCCTCCCCCCGTGAAATCGCGAAAGGGGAGGGAATGGTGATTACAATGTCCCCCCTCCCACTCCGGTGCAATCACTCCGGGGGAGGGGACAGTGAGTACAAGGTCCCCCTTCCCCCTCCGGCGTAATCGCTCCAGGGGAGGGGACGAGCCCGTGTAGGCTAGACGTAAAACTTGCGAAGTAAACGCAAATTCCACGTGTGCTTCAGCTCCTGCTCTTGAAGGTTGGAGAGCTTGTAAGCCCCCGAGCCCAGGACCGCCGATATCCTGTAGGGGCCCTCCCATTTGGGGGAGAGCTTGCCTTCGGCTTGGGGGTCCGTGACGCGCTTGAGGACAAGGTCCCTAAGGCCAAAAGCCCTCTCGCGCACGCGCTGGTTGTATGCGCGCGCCATTTCACGCTCGTAGATGGCGTGGCGGAGGAGCGCTCGGTCGCGTTCCTCCTCCACGAGATCGACTTCCAGTCGTTGATTCGCCTCATTGGCTTGGTACGCCGCGGTCGTAGCTCCGTTTAGGAGCTCGACTCACAGCGACCGAAAGCCAATCTCCGGGGGGAGGACTGCCTCAGCCCCGTATACCAGGGAAAAGGGAGTGCGACCCGTCGCCCGGCTCGGAGTTGTGCGCATAGAGCAAAGGATGCTAGGGAGCTCCTCTGCACATGCACCCCGCTTGGAAGCAGCTTGCTCGAGTCATCGGCGTAACCCTTGTAGGATTACACCGTTGACCCTTTCAACGGCCCTATTGCTCTGGGGATGGGCCACTGAATCGAAGTAGATGGTGAGCCCCAGGCCTTTGCAGAATTCCCGGAAATACACCAAGTCGAATTGGGTCCCGTTATCGACAGTGATTTCCCGGGGGACACCAAAACGACAAACGATGTTTTTCCAGAAGAACTGTTGTACCGTCCAGGACGTGATGCTGGCAAAGGGTTCATCCTCTACCCACTTAGTAAAATAGTCGACCACGACCACCGCATACTTGTAGCCCCGAGCGCTGGGGGGAAGGGCCCTAGGAGGTCCATCCCCCAGCGCGCGAAGGGCCAAGTGATGGGGATAGTATGCAGCGCTACAGGGGGGAGGTTCGAACCCTTGGTCATCTTCTGGCAAGCCTCACACACGGAGACAAGGTCTTGAGCGTCGCGCATCACCATGGGCCAGTAAAAGACCTGGCGAAGGGCCTTGGCCGTGATAACGCGTGGGGCTAGATGAGAGCCGCAGCTCCCCACGTGGATGTCTTCGAAAAGCCGGAGTCCCTCTGGCCGTGGGAGGCAACAGAGCAGGGCGGAAGCCCCCTGCTTGTAGAGCTACCCCTGCAATAGGAGGTATGCCCGGGCTTTGGCCCGGAGACACTTAGCCTCGGTCTTGTTGGGAGGGTCCCCCTCCCCCTTGATGAAGGAGATAAGGGGGTCAATCCAAGACGGAGTCCGGGAAGGTCACTGAGGGCTTCGCAATAATCTCCAGGAAGGCCCCTTTGGGGAGCGGTTCTCGGGCGCTGGCCGCCCGAGCTAGGGCGTCGGCCCGGTCATTGTCCCTTCGTGGGATATGCCAGGCTTCAAGGCTGTCGAAATGCCTCTCCATCTTGCGCACCTCCTGCAAGTAAAGGCTCAAGTTTGCGTCATGGCACAAGTAAGACTTGTCCATTTGGCAAACTAGGAGTTGGGAGTTTCCCTTCACTAGGAGGCGTCGAATCCCCAGGGAGTGCGCAAGGCGCAACCCGAGGAGCAAAGCCTCGTATTTGGTGACGTTGTTTGTGGTGGGGAACTCGAGCCGTGCTGCGTACTCGAGTTCCCACCCCTCGGGGCTTCGGAGGACTACACCCGCACCAGCCCCGGCGAGACACAGGGAGCCATCGAACATGAGTGTCCAATGGTCGCTGCATCGGGGCTGCGCGGGGTGGTCTTCGTCCCCGGGCCCGGAGGCAGGAGTCCACTCCGCCACGAAGTCGGCGAGGAACTATGAATTGATGGCGGAGCTCCCCATGAGGGAAAGGGAAAAGGGGGCGAGCTCGGCCCCCCACTTTCCGATCCGGTCGGTGGCCTCTTTGTTTCGGAGCACCTCCCCCAAGGGGAGGACGACGGGACGGTGATGGGGTGCCCCAAGAAGTAATGACGAAGCTTCCAGGACGCCATCAGGAGGGCGTAGCAGATCTTTTCCATCTCCGTGTACCGAGTCTTGGCCCCTTGGAGGGCTTCACTCACATAGTACACGGGACGCTGCTGCCCATCTTGCTCCTTCACTAATACCGTGCTTATGGCGATCGGGGTCGCGGCAAGGTAAAGGAGCAAGGGCTCCTTCGGAGATGGACTCACGAGCATCGGGGGCTCGTGAGGTACTTCTTGAGGTCGTCGAAGGCTTCCTTGGCCTCGGGGGTCCAGCGAATCCCTCGAGCCCCCGGAGGATCTTGAAGAATTGAAGGCCGCGTTCCCCTGACCGCGAGACGAAGCGGCTCAGCGCGGCTAAGCGGTCGGCGAGTCGCTGAATGTCCTTGACCGAGCGCGGCGGGGGCATGTCCAGGAACGCCCGGATTTACCTCTATGCCCCGCTGGGACACAAGGAAATCCAGGAGCTTCCCCCCGCGCACGCCGAAGGCGCACTTCTCCGGGTTGAGCTTCAGCCCATATATGCGGAGGTTGCGGAAGGTCTCTGCTCGGTCGTCGACGTGGGCGGTTGCGCGGGGACTTTTGACGACCGCGTCATTGACATAGACTTCAACATTGCGACTGATTTGGTCCTTGAAGACCAGCGTCATGAGCCGCTGGAAGGTTGCTCCTGCATTCTTCAGCCCGAAGGGCATGTGGATGTAGCAGAAGGTTCTGAGGGGAGTTATGAAAATCGTCTTTTCCTCGTCCCCTTCCACCATCCGGACCTGGTGGTAGCCCGAGTAGGCGTCTAGGAGCTCATCAACTCGCACCCCGCGGTAGAGTCAACCAACTGGTCAATTCGCGGGAGCGGAAAGCTGTCCTTGGGCCAGGCGCGGTTGAGGTCGGTGAAGTCCACGCACATCCGCCATTTGTCGTTCGACTTCTTCACGAGGACGGGGTTTGCAAGCCACTCGGGGTGCAAGACCTCCCGAATGAACCCCACCTCTCGGAGTCAAGCAATCTCTACCTTGATCGCCTCCTGGCACTCAAGGGAGAGTTTCCTAAGCTTCTGCTTGATTGGGGGATGACTGGGGGTCACCGCGAGCTTGTGCTCGATGACATCTCGGTCCACGCCCCGCATGTCGGAGGGCTTCCACGCGAAAACGACATAGTTTTCGCGCAGGAAGGTCGCGAGTTGCTCCGCAAGCTCCTCGGGGAGCTCCGCCCTGATTTTGATGGTTTTGTCCCCACCGTCTGGGGACAGCAGGATCTTCCGGAGGCCCCCTTCTGGACGCGGCTTGGGGAGGGGCCTCCCGGAAGGTATCACGGCGACGTCTGACTCCAGGGGAGAGGCCTCCCCCCCGGGGTCTTGATGATGTTGACGCTCCCAATCGCTGCGACAGCGCGCTCGTATAGAGTGCGGGCCACGTCTTGGTCTCCCCGGGCGGTGATCACGCCGTGAGGTCCGGGGATCTTCACACAGAGGTAGTTTTGGTGGATCGCGGCTCCCAGGCGGTTGATCGTGGTCCCACCCATGATTGTGTTGTAGGAGGAGGGGTGGTCCACCACGTCAAACCGGACCATCTCGGTCCGGTAGTTTTCCGGGGTGCCGAACATCATGGGGAGATCCACCTTCCCCACGGGATGGATCGCCTTCCCCGGGACGAATCCTTGCAAGGGCCCCACTGCAGGCTGCAAGAGCTTCTCATCCACCTGCATCTCCCAGAAGGCTTTCAGGTAGAGGACATCGGCGGAGCTCCCGCCATCCACTATGATGCGGGCCAGGTGGCAGTTGTAGATGGTAGCGGAGACGATGAGCGCATCGTCGTGGGGGAAGCGAACCCCACGTGCGTCTTCCGCCGTGAAGGTGAGGGGGACGTCCGACCACTTGGGTGGTGGAGGCGTATGTAGCACCCCCACTACCTTTACTTCGCGCGCGTACTCCTAGCGCTGACGTTTGGAGTCCCGCCCGGAAGCGGACCCTCCCATGATGACATTGACGCGCCTCTGGGAAGTTTTGAAGGGGAGAGTTTCTGATGGCTCCCCCTCCTGCGTTCGTCCCTGCTGTCCCCCCGCAGGAGCAGGAAGGGCCGGTAAAGCCGGCTGAGGGGGCAAGCAGGCCGGAGTCCCCCTTCCCTGGCCATGCTGGTCGAGGAACGCGGCAAATTGCTGCAACAGTTGGTGACATTACCGGGTGGCATGGGTACTGGACCTATGGAAGGTGCACCATGGTCCTTCATTGCTTCCCCCCGCGGGGGAGTCTCGACCGCGGGATGACTGTCCTCCCCCAAGACCTTTCGGCTTGGGGAAGGGGCGATTGCCCCTCGGGGCGTCGCGCGAGCCGCCTCCGCCTTCGAGGACAAAAGTGTCCTGAGGCCGTGGCCCGTTACGACCCCCCGGTCGGTGGGGGCGGGAGCCCCCTAGTTCTTCTTCCAGAGGTCGTCCTCCTCCGCCCGAGCGTACTTCTCAAGTACGTTGAAGCGCTCGTCAGCGGAGGAGGGGCAGCTTCGGGAGAGCCTCCGGTGGAGCTCTCCCGGGAGAATCCCACTCTGGCACGCCTCGATGACCGTGGAGTCAGGGACATGAGCCACTTTGCTCTTGACTTGAGCGAAGCGCTTGAAGAAGCTGCGGATAGTCTCCCCCATCCTCTGCCAAATGGTGTACAGCTACGAAGAATTCAGGGGACGCACGTAGTTCCCCTGGAAGTTCGCGCAGAACTCGCGCTTAAGCTGCGCGAAGGACTTGATGGAGCCGGCCTTCAAGTTGTAGAACCAGGAGTGGGCGATCCCGGTGAGGTAGAGGGGGAAGACGTTGCATTGCACCGTCTCGTTCCCCCCAGCCGCCGAGATGGCCGTGGAATATACCTGCACAAATTCATAGGGGTCGGCCTCACCATTGTAGTGCTCGATGTGCGGCGGGCAGTAAGGCCGCGGCCATTGAATGCACCGAAGTCTGCGGCATAGCGGCTGATTAGGCCCCTGCACTTCTCGAGGGGAGTCCCGGTCGCTGTCACCTTTGACAGGGGATGCGCCCTCGTTGTCGGAGTCGGGGAGTGGCCCAAGAGGTCCGCCGGCGTGGCGGTAACGACTCTTTTCTTCCGGGCTGGGGCTGAGCTCCAGGACGTCCGGGCTCTCTCCTGGAGAGGTTGGCTCTTCGGCGGGTCTCTTCCCCCTGGCGGTGCAGGAGCACTCTCTACGCCCGCCACCCTGGGGAAGCTCTTCCCTGGACTTAGCCTTACGCATTCGCTCGACCTCCTCCCAGGAGAAACGGACCTGGTCCGCCGAAGGCACCCTCAGGGGTCGCCCCAGGGGAGGAGGGAGCTCCTGCACTGTAGCTACCGGCCCGGGCGCAACCGGGGCCGGAATGGGAGAGCACCCTGTGGCAACCCCCGGAACCGGAAAGGGGGAAGCCCCTGTATTATCCGGAACCGGAGAGGGGATCCCCGCAGTGACGTTCAGAACCGAAAAGGGGGAAACCCCTGTGTTATCCGGAACAGAGGAAGGGGGAACCCCCGCGGCGGTGACCGGAACCGGAAAGGGGGAAACTCCTGTATTATTCGAAACCGGCGAAGAAGGGGCTCCCTCGGTGACGTCCGGAGCCGGGGCGCCGTTGCGGGGGAGGTCCGTTGCGGAACGGGAGCTGCTCTGTCGACCGCCCCCGGTGCGGTAAACTCGACCTGTGGGGCGGGACCGGCTCCTGGCGCAATGAAAACCCCCGGCATGTAATGGGCCGCCGGCCCCGGGAATGGGCCCGGAATAGGGTATCCCCCCGGCGCCGCGAAGGGCCCGGGCATGAAGTAACCCCCCGGCATCGGGAAGGCTCCTGGCGCAGGGAAGGCTCTGGACGGAGGACCCACCGGAGGAGGGTAGCCCCCGGCGGGCTCGTACGGGGCGGCCGGGCCTCCAGAGACTGGAGGGGCCACTGGGTGACCCATAAACGGGGGCATTGCCCCCTGGTATGGGTACTGCGGGTATTTGGGGGCCGGGGGCCACATTAATAAACGGGGGGCCGGGGGAGCCATCGGGGGGAGACTAGTCCCGGCTGAGGCTACCGCAGTCACCAGGACTGACTCGGAGGTCGAACCACCGAAATTAAGAGGGAAGGTGGGGGGCGGTTCCTGGGTCGTGTCCCGGACGGGTGGCGCCAGGTCTCCGGGACCGGCGTCAATGGGAAGGGCGCGGGCCCTCGTTCTTGGGGGATCCACGGCATCTTGTCACAAGTCCCCACGATCGGCGCCAACTGTTGTGGTATTACGAATACCCCGGCAGGTTTTGTGGACGATCCTAGCGAAGAAAATACGACGCGGGCTGACCGGGGTGGCCGGTCTTCCCCCGTCGGGCAAGCACAACAAATGACACGAGGGTTTATACAGGTTCGGGTCCCGGTGGGGGCCCTAGTCCTGTCGGTGTGCTCCCGACCAAAGTCGTCTAGGGGAGCTCTCTCGGGGAGAGATGGCTCCGGAGCACACCTGTGAGATTGTCTCTTCTAAGTAATAATGAGCAAGTCCCTCTTACATGAGGTGTTACAAGGGCTTTTATAGCCCCAAAAGAAGCAAAAAGACTAAACTACCCCGCCTGCCACCGTTGGATCGTAGGGTAGCAACGTCCTTCTCCCAGCCAGGCGCCTCGGCTGCTTGACAGGTGTCCGCTGATTTTCGAGGCGCTTCTCGCGTGACCTGCACGTGTCCCGGGACCGTGGACTCTTGTCTCCTTAAGGATGGCAATACCCGGGACAAGCCACCAGGCGCCTTGTCCCCGGGAAAAAAGCGGCGCCCAGGATAGGCACCGGGGGCCTTGTCCCCGGGCAAATGGCGGCGCCCGGGACATGCACCAAGGGCCTTGTCCCCGGGCAAATGGCGGCGCCCGGGACAGGCATCGGGGGCCTTGTCCCCGGGCAAAAGGCGGCACCTGGGACAGGCACCGGGGGCCTTGTCCCCGGGCAAATGGCGGCGCCCGGGACAGGCACCGTCCCCGGGCAAATGGCGCAACTTCTTACCTGGACTTAGTCTCGCAGAGATTTCCCCCAACATAAAATAAGTATTGCATGTGATGAGAAAAGAATGATTTGGCAGTACTAGGCTGGATGCATGTCAAATGTGCATTGATATGATGGTGAGCCATAACTAATATATATATGTATATATTTTATATTCATGAAATAAGACCCCTAGCCCTGACCAGAGTTTGGTATGGAATGGTGGTAGCACTGGATGTGCATAGGTTGTGGTATGACCTGGTCACTGGCATATAAGGACCAGAACCTTGTGTTGTGCGTCTAGTGGCATGAAAAACGTATTGACCGCAAGCCTGGTATGGGATAGGCCTGAACAAGTAGTATGTGGATTGCGCATGAAACCCCAACATGAGAAGGAATGTGATGCATGATTAGCACAGAGTGCGGCTCCTACACATATCATTGGATGTGATTGCACGCTAACCCAATAATGGGAAGATGCAGTATGGGGTAGGGGTATAGCCCGGCACAACTGTGGTTTGAGTGAAACCACAGAGTCTGGGGTGAATTGTGTGTAAAACATGGCAAAAAGTTCTTGTTATCTCCACCTTGCCACTCGCGCATGGTTGTGAGGAAGGGTCTAACCATCTTGATAGGATGGGCATGAAAGTGGAATATCTTGCGGGTAAATTGGTACCTCTCTGCAGAGTTAAAAATGTATTCGAATACTCCGAGCTCCCGGGTTTATAGGAGTCTGCTGCGGTGGATTAAATCCATGGGGTGTGGCACAATTATATTTTTTAAATAAAATTTTCTAAGTCAAGATTACCCAAATGACATGTGTTGTCATGATAAGGGGTGCTACTGTGGGCTGTCATGTGTCGACGTATCGCGGTAGTACCATAAATAGTGAACATGAAAAGCAATGCTATTGCTATGCTATGAAAAGTGCTGAGCATGAGATGTGAAAAGCAAGAAATAAAAGTATTTTGAAACCTTTCCCTCTTTTCCCTAATAGCATAGGTTCATAACATCTCTACTATATGTACATACTCTTATCTATGACTTGCTGAGTACGAAAGTGCTCACCCTTGCGTTCTGTAATCAAATAGATGGAGTGCTTCACAACCAAGATGAATGCCTGGAAGATTTCGTGGATCCAGAAGAAGGAGAGCCAATTCCACCAGAGGCCAGATGTGTGTTGTTCTGCTATCAACTTCTTGCTGTGGGGGTTCACCTAGCTTCCGCCGAGTAGTTATTATTTTGTTTTAATTAGACCATTTGTGCCGCGAAGGCATTGTAATATCTTTTGATGTATCAAGGCCAGCAGGCCACACTGCTTATGATATTTTGTAAGCTACTCTGCTGCAATGAACTCCTGTGCTTGACTTATCCTGGGAAGTCAATGGTATGTATGTATGGGTCTAGCTGCAGTGAGCTGGGTCCCCACGGGAGTAGTTGTCGTGTCTGCCACGACTGTGACATCACCTGTGAGGAGCCCAGCTCGGTGCAGCTGGTCCCACAAACCACTTGACTTCCCAGGATGAGTCAAACACAGGAATATATTGAAGCAGCAAAATATTACAGTAGTCATAATTGTATGGCCATCAGGCCTTAGTACAACACGGGGTACAGTGCCTTACAAGGCACAAAGGTACAACAAAATAAATCATCTAATCGGCGGAAGCTAGGGCCAAAAGCAATCCCACAGGAAACAAAGGTTGACAGCAAGACAGCACCACATCAGGGCTCCGGAGGGCACTGCTCATCTTCTCCTGGGTCTGCAACATCTTCGGGATATTCACCAAGGTCGTAGAATGCTCCATCTATTGATGAGTTGTTGCAAGGGTGAGTACTTACGTACTCAACAAGTCATAGGGAAGGTAGAGATACATATAGTATAAATGACATGAACCTATGCTATTGGGGAAAGAGTGAAGGGTTTTTCAAAATACATTTCTTTCTCATTTCTTACTCAACTTCTGATCATACTCATGGCAGTAAATAAATCATATTGATGGTGATACATATATCCCATATCCAAGGCGATATATCCTCATATCACATTACTTTTCTTCAAGCCTTTCAATCTTATACTCATAGCAGTATCTCATATACCGTAGGGCATAATCCACATGCCTCTTAGTTATCATATGCTTAGGGAAAATCCACATGCCTCTTAGTTATCTAATGATCTCTATATTATGGTATTACCGCGACACGTCAACACATGACAGTCCACGGCAACGCCCCTTATCGTGACAACACATGCCACTTGGGTAATTTTGAACTAACAAATTTTAGTTTATAAAACAATACTTGTGTCACACCCCGTGGATTTAATCCACCGCAGCATACTCCTAAAACTCGGGAGTACAAATTATTCGAATACATTTTTAACTCTGCAGAGGTGTACCTCTTTTTAAATCCACTATTTCACTCGACTTTCAAGTCGGGCCAGCTTCATGCGACTTATATGCACGTGACAAGGCCGAGCTCACACAATGTTTTTGCAGTCTAGTATTAACAGCATCCCTGCCCGGTAAATGGACAATCCAATCCCAAGTACCGTTGTGGGTCCTCCCCACTGCCTTACTTCCTAACCTGGGCCTATGTTCCCGCAGGACACATAGCCTCTTTTGATTACAGTCGCGCACGACTTAATCTGGCGTAGGGCGTCTTCCTTCTTTACACCTTATCCTCTCATAATTTTTCTGATCTCACACCACTCATGGACGAACTGCGTCCCACCAGTTTCCACGCGAGAAACCGGATCGACAAGCCATGCAGGGAACTGATAATACTAAGAAAGCTACTAGATTGTGCCTGTCCCATACCAGGTAAGTGGTTGGTACGTTTTTCATTCCACTAGATGCACGACACAAGGTTCTACTCCTTATATGCCAGTGACCAGATCATACCACAAACCATGCACCTTCCGTGCCTGCACATCCAGTGCAGCCAAGCACCTCTAGTGCTACCGCCATTCCACACCAAAATACTGGTCACGGCTAAGGGTTCTATTTCATGAATATAAATGTATATATATATATATATATATATACTTTTATTAGTTCATGGCTTGCTATCTTAACAAGTTCACATTTCTCAAGTATTTAATCTATCACTGCCATAACATCATTGATCTCAACACTTGCAATATTAATGAGATATCTACTCATGGAATAGCATAGCAATTCATAAAATATAGGTTCAATATGATCAAAGTATGACTTGCCTTCCGCGTCGTAAGTATCAGCAGTTGATGGCGGTTCAGTGACAAGATCTTCAACCTCGGGCTCTTGCTCTGAACAAGATCAAACAAGAAAACAGGCATTACAATCAATCCTATTCTTACTAACCCACTACATGCAATAATGCAAGGTTTGGAAGCGATTAGAGTTAAACTATGGAAACCAGGGTTAAGATTAGTTGTCAAGGTTTACAGGGTTCCAAAATATCAGTGTAATATCAAGGTTGTGACTGGTTCGCTTAAAAACAGCGAACGTCTTTAGGTTGGCATTCGGCGCAAGGCATTGACATAAGGTCAATGGGTGATAGAGGGCTCAACTCAAGTTGTGACAGTAGGGAAAAGTGTAGATCACCACGTCAGGAGTCTAAGGGACAAAGTTATTTTCAAAGTTCATGGTTGGAAGTGGGGAAAAAGGCTCAATGCCACTGGCTGACATAGGCTGACAGTGCTCCAGAATGGCATTGGCATGGTTTGAACAGTTTCCAGTGGCCAAAGTAGGTTTTGATTCAAGCATATGGTGCACACAGTAGTGAGGTAGTTATTTGACAAAGTAATTTCTGTTTTACATGGCCAGAGGTGGGTGAACAGGGCTAATGTCACTGGCTGACACAGCCTGGCATAGGGTTAACATGGCCAGAAACTAGGGTTAGCCATATATTTTGATTCAAGGCTCCAAATGATCCACCACTTTGTCTGGTAGTTAGGCATTTGTAACAGGAACAAATGTCTCAACAGGATCTAGGGTAGGAGATGGCCGGAAAGTGATGAAAACCGGCGAAGAAGTTGACTGATCTGGAGCACCTGCAACATAAATAGTACAACAACTAGGGCATAGCTATAACTTCTGTTCTAGGCCGAATTAGAAGTCGTGGTAGAAGACAAAGTTGCTCAAAATGGTCCAAAACATCTATATGGCAAGGTAGTTTGAGCTGGAGTGGCTGGATTTGGAAGATACTGGCTGGAGAAAAGATGAACTCAAATCCGATTTGGGCATTTCTGATTTAAAGTGATTGAACTTAATTCCTTGCTTTTGTATGGTCCTCAGGGTACTAGAAACATATTGGTGAAGTTGGATTAGCTAAACATTCAACAGATAAGCTAAACCAGCAAGCACAGTGAACATACAAGGTTGAAATTTGGGGTTTTTCATAGTTCAGCAAATCTGTCGATTTTGGTTGCTTAGGGATGTTAAGCAAGGTCTAGTGAGAATATTTGATTACTAGCTCGAAGGTTGGATCGATCTAGATGAAACACGGCGATTGCCGGTGACAGAAGGCATTTAAACTTAATTCCAAGCTTGAGAAGTATGAGGGAGATGAGAGAAGCTCACTGGGGGTGCTGGATCGAAGAAGGAAGCAGTGGAGAGGCTTGGCACCGGAGCTCCTCCTTGCTGCTCACCGGAGAAGAAGAAGGCACGATGAAGGGTGGTGATTTCTAGTGTTTTGCTGTGTGGTAGAGTTGGCTAAGTCCCGAGGGGTATTTATAGGCGATTTGGGGGGGTGCTGCAACGGCTGGAAATGCACGGGGAAGTGAAGCAGGCTGGAGGTGACAACTCGGTTGAATCCCGGCGAAGTGACGGCCTGCAGCTGGATTAGGGGCTTTAACCTGCTGCTCTGGTGGAGGTGAAGGTGAATAGACGTTTGGCTTCGGCATGGACTCCACGTGGCCGGGTTTTTCTGTTTGAAACGTTGCCGATGGCGTGCACAATTGGGGAGGATCAGCTGGCCGTGAGGTGAGCCCGAGAAGATCCACAATGGCCAACAGTACGCACATACGTGGCACTGTTCAGCAGGTGGTTGAAGCCTGAAGCAGCAATAGTGCGTGCTCGAGGTCGAAGCTCCCGTGCTCGTGTGCTGGATCTTGGTCGAGGTCGAAGTCCACGACAACAGCTCGAGGTCGCTAGCAGCTGGAGAGGTCGAAAGTTGCAGCTCTGGTCGATTGCACTAGTTGTGGTCGTGAACAGAAGGTGTGGTCGAAGTCGAAGAAGTAGATTTGGTCGATTTGAGAAGCCTGGTCGTGAACAGCCTGAGGTCGAATCAAGGGCCTAATTGTGATGATTTTTGATGGGCTTTGGACTAAATTGTAAATATGGTCTTAAGGAGGATTAATTTGAGATTTGATTCCATGGCTGAGTATAATATTTCTATTAATACTCATTTAGCTCAAATTTGGAGAAAGTTTGATAAGATTTGAGGGATTTCACCTATTTTTGAAAATAGGGTAAAATAGATCTGGATTTTGTCGATCTCGAATTCTGGTGATTGGAGAGAGCTTTTGAAGTCTGATCAAAAGGGAGATCTGTATCAAATAGCATTTGGGAGGTGTTCCCTGAAGAAATTCTAGAGTTGGAGTTGATTTGTAGATTTTAGCCTTTTCAGGCTTCCAGGTAAATAGAAAGGACTTATTCGCAGTAAAATTTGGACTAATTTGCGAAAAGTGTTTAGATGAATTAATCTGGTTCCCAACTTTTTGAAGTAAGTTGAGGATATATCTGGAAACATATTCCAAGAGACACTTGAGTCTAGATAGGGTTAAATCAAGATAAGTCAGTTATCTGGAAACTGGGGTACTTAGGATAAATCTGAATTTTCCTGTTTTCGAAAACAGAGAGAGGCTTAGGTACTGAGAGTTAGGGTCAGAATTTGATCTGGTTCCTGAAGAATTTTATCTTCAGGGTAACTGGTAGGTTAGATCTGGATAAGCAGATCTTAGTCTGAATCCAAAGGGTAGATTTTGGAGATTTTTAGGGTTTGGAAGAGATTAGGATTCAGCTGATATGGCTACTACTACAGAGATACATGCATGCAGGGTTTTTATGCAAAACTTTTCACCCCCAAAACTAGGGTGTTACAGTAGTCGTGGTCTCCTTGTCCGGGAACGATTGGGACAGTATATTAGGATTTATTTTTTATTTGAATTAGATTAGGATTTGATTTCTAGTTTAAAATCTTCTATCTTTTGTAAACATCATCCTTTATAAAAGAGAGGCATGGTCATGGTTTGATGCAGATCATGAATATTGGAGATTATTTTGGTTAGACACCATATGATTTTTATAAGAACCAAGAGAGAGTTCTTGCTGCTATGATCTTGTGATTACCCATGAATTGCACGTAATCTATGCTGTTGTGCCTTCGAGCATCATTTGTGTGGGTTAGTTTTTTCGGTTTGTGGACTGGCGATTGTTCGGACAGCAGGCTACGACTGGCTTCCTCGTCATCAGGTCACAATTCCACTATTATCCAAGAATTCTACACCGTGAAGATCAGAAATCTTGTGTACCTCAAGAAAAGGGGTTAAGTCTTATAATCATAAATAGTGTAGATTTCAATTCTTTGATCTCTTAAAAAAGGATTTTATTTTCAACAGCGGGGTTTTGAAAATCTTATGATAGACTTTAAGAAAACATTGTGGATGGTGATCCTTCATGATCCACCATTTTGAATTAACCATATTATGAAAGCTTTTCCCAAATCTTACTTGCGTTGAACCACATGGATAAATCCACCGCGAACATACTCCATGACCTGGGAGCACAGAGTATCTGATACTTTTCTTACACTTTGCAAAGGTGTACCTCTTTTTAAATCTACTTCTTCACTCGACTTTCAAGTCGGGCCAACTCCATGCGACTTATACGCATGTGACAAGGCCGAGATCACACAACGCTTTTGCAGTCTAGTATTAACAGTATCCCCGCCCGGTAAATAGACAATTAAGTCTCAAGTACCGTTGTGGGTCCTCCCCACTACCTTACTTCCTAGCCTTGGTCTGTGTCCTCGCAAGACATATGTCCTTTTGATTACAGCCGCGCACGACTTAATCAGGCGTAGGGCGACTTCCTTCTTTCCACCTTTTCCTCTCATAATTTTTCTGATCTCACATCACTCATGGACGAACTGCGCCCCACCAGTTTCCACGCAAGAAACCGGATCGACATACCATGTAGGGAACTGCTAATACCAAGAAAGCTACTAGGTTGTGCCTGTCCCACACTAGGCAAGTGGTTGGTACGTTTTTCATGCCGCATAGAGGCACAACACAAGGTTCTTGTCCTTATGAATTAATAGTGAGGAGATATTCACATACCCAATGCGCACACAGCAGCCAACCATCAAACCATCCTCACTCTCAATTCTAATTTCACATTTTCTTTCATAAAAGGGGCTTCAAATTCATTTATCACATATTAGCCATTTCACACCCAACATGTACATTTAAATAAGAGTAGAGTTTAAGCATAGCATCCTAGGGTGACAAGGTTGCATGATGATTCAATCTCAAAAGGGGGTTTCCACATGAGACTTGGGTCATTTCTATTCACATGTTTCTAAACATAGTTTTTATCAAATACTCAGCATGCATATATGTCACGTCTGCCACGACAGTGACATCACCTGTGAGGAGCCCAGCTCGGTGCGGCTGGTCCCATAAACCACTTGACTTCCCAGGATGAGTCAATCACAGGATTACATTGCAGCAGCAGAATAGTACAATAGTCATTATTGTATGGCCATCAGGCCTTAATACAAAACGAGATACAGTGCCTTACAAGGCACAAGGGTCTAACAAAATAACACATCTAGTCGGCGGAAGCTAGGCCCAAAAGCAATCCACAGGAAACAGAGGTTGACAGCAGGACAGCACCACATCAGGGCTCCGAAGGGAACTGCTCATCTTCTCCTGGGTCTGCAGCATCTTCAGGGTATCCTCCAAGGTCGTAGAACGCTCCATCTATTGATGAGTTGTTGCAAGGGTGAGTACTTACGTACTCAGCAAGTCATAGGGAAGGTAGAGATACATATATATATATATGACATGAACCTATGCTATTGGGGAAAGAGTGAAAGGCTTTTCAAAAAAAAACATTTCTTTCTCTTTTCTTATTCAAATCCCGATCATACCCATGGCAGTAAATAAATCATATTGATGGTGATACATATATCCCATATCCAAGGCGATATAATCTCATATCACACTACTCTTATTCAAGTCTTTCAATCATATACTCATAGCAGTATTTCATAACTTAGGGCATAAACCACATGCCTCTTAATTATCATATGTTTGCTAGATTATGGTACTACCGCGACACGTCAACACATGACAGCCCACGGCAACGCCCCTTATCATGACAACACATGCCACTTGGGTAATCTTGAGCTAACAAATTTTAGTTTATAAAACAATACTTGTGTCACACCCCATGGATTTAATCCACCGCGGCATACTCCTAAAACTCGGGAGCATGAAGTATTCGAATACATTTTTAAACTCTGCAGAGATGTACCTCTTTTTAAATCCACTTTTTCACTCGACTTCCAAGTCGGGCCAACTCCATGCGACTTATACGCATGTGACAAGGCCGAGATCACACAACGTTTTTGCAGTCTAGTATTAACAGTATCCCTGCCCGGTAAATGGACAATACCGTCCCAAGTACCGTTGTGGGTCCTCCCCACTGCCTTTCTTCCCAGCCTGGGTCTATGTTCCCGCAGGACACATAACCTAATTTGATTACAGTCGCGCACGACTTAATCTGGCGTAGGGCGTCTTCCTTCTTTACACCTTATCCTCTCATAATTTTTCTGATCTCACCACTCATGGACGAACTGCGTCCCACCAGTTTCCACGCGAGAAACCGGATCGACAAGCCATGCAGGGAACTGATAATACTAAGAAAGCTACTAGGTTGCGCCTGTCCCATACCAGGTAAGTGGTTGGTACGTTTTTCATGCCACTAGAAGCATAACACAAGGTTCTAGTCCTTACATGCCAGTGACCAGATCATACCACAAACCATGCACCTTCAGTGCCTACACCTTCAGTGCAGCCAAGCACCTCCAGTGCTACCACCATTCCATACCAAAATACTGGTCACAGCTAGGGGTTCTATTTCATGAATATAAATGTAACACCTGTTGGGGGAAATCTCCATGCGGTCAAGTCCAGGTAAGTTCATGATTGCCCGGGGACAGTGGCCTCCGGTGCCTGCCCCGGGCGCTGCCATTTGGCCCCCGGGACCGTGCCCCCCGGGCATGTCCCGGGCGCCGCCATTTGGCCCCCGGAACCGTGCCCCCCGGGCATGTCCCGGGCGCCGCCATTCGGCCCGGGGACAGTGGCCTCCGGTGCCGGCCCCGGGCGCCGCCATTTGGCCCCCGGGACCGTGCCCCCCGGGCATGTCCCGGGCGCCGCCATTTGGCTCCCGGGATCGTGCCCCGCCGCGCTCCGTCAAAGATGTCCGGGGCGTCAGCGAGACACAGCCTTCCTAGAGATGGCCCCGCCGCGCTCCGTCAAAGATGTCCAGCGGCTCTTCGGCCGCCTGGCCGCGCTCGGCCGCTTCGTCTCCCGTTCGGGGGAGCGGGGCCTCCAGTTCTTCAAGATCCTCCGAGGGCTTGAGGGGTTCCGCTGGACCCCCGAGGCCCAGGAAGCCTTCAACGACCTCAAGAAGTACCTCTCGAGCCCTCCAATGCTCGTGAGTCCGTCTCCGGAAGAGCCCTTGCTCCTCTACCTCGCCGCGACCCCCGTCGCCGTCAGCGCGGTTTTGGTGAAGGAGCAAGGGGGGCAGCAACGTCCCGTGTACTACGTCAGTGAAGCCCTCCAAGGGGCCAAGACTCGGTACACGGAGATGGAGAAGATTTGCTACGCTCTCCTCATGGCGTCCCGGAAGCTCCGGCATTACTTCCTGGGGCACCCCATCACCGTTCCGTCGTCCCTCCCCCTGGGGGAGGTACTGCGGAATAAATAAGCCACCGGCCGGATTGGGAAGTGGGGGGCCGAGCTTGCCCCCTTCTCCTTGTCCCTTACCGGCCGCTCCGCAATCAAGTCGCAGGTCCTCGCCGACTTCATCGCAGAATGGACTCCAGCCTCTGGGTCCGGGGACGAAGATCTCCCTGTGCCGCCCCGACGCAGTGACCATTGGACCCTGCTGTTTGATGGGTCGCTGTGTCTCGCTGGGGCTGGCGCGGGGGTAGTCCTCCGGAGCCCCGAGGGGAAGGAGCTCGAGTACGCCGCGCGGCTCGAGTTCCCCGCAACCAACAACGTCGCCGAATACGAGGCTCTGCTCCTCGGGATGCGCCTTGCGCGCTCCCTGGGGATCCGGCGCCTACTAGTGAAGGGAGACTCTCAGCTCGTTGTCTGCCAAATGGACAAATCTTACCTGTGCCATGACGCAAATTTAAGTCTTTACTTGCAGGAAGTACGAAAAATGGAGAAACACTTCGACGGCCTTGAGGCCCGGCATATCCCGCGAAGGGAGAATGACCGGGCTGATGCTTTGGCCCGGGCGGCAAGCACCCGGGAAACGCTCCCCAAGGGGGCCTTCTTGGAAACAATCACGAAGCCCTCGGTGGCCTCCCCGGACGCAGGCCCCGAGCCTCCGGTCCCGGAGGTCGCCGAGATCGTCCAGCCGTCGTCATGGATGGATCCCCTCATCTCCTTCATCAAGGGGGAGGGGGACCCTCCCAGCGAGACCGAGGTTAAGCGCCTCCGGGCCAAAGCCGGGGCATATCTCCTGCTGGAGGGAAGGCTCTACAAGCGGGGGGCTTCAGCCCTTCTGCGCTGCCTCCCCCGGTCGGAGGGACTTCAACTCCTGGAAGACATTCACGCGGGGAGCTGTGGTTCTCACCTAGCCCCGCGTGCCATCGCCGCCAAGGCCCTTCGGCAGGGCTTTTACTGGCCTACAGTCATGCGCGATGCGCGAGACCTTGTCTCCGCGTGCGAAGCATGCCAGAAGATGGCCAAGGGCTCGAATCTCCCCCCTGTAGCGCTGCGGACTATCCCCATCACTTGGCCCTTCGTGCGCTGGGGGATGGACCTCTTAGGGCCTTTCCCCCAGCGCCCGGAGGATACAAGTATGCGGTGGTCGCGGTCGACTACTTTACAAAGTGGGTTGAGGCGGAGCCCTTGGCTAGCATCACCTCCCGGGCCGTTCAGCGGTTTTTCTGGAAAAACGTCGTTTGTCGTTTTGGTGTCCCCCGGGAAATTACCGTGGACAACGGGACCCAATTCGACTCGGCTTATTTCCGGGAATTCTGCGAAGGCCTGGGGGTCGTCATCCACTTCGCCCCAGTGGCCCATCCCCAAAGCAACGGGGCCGTCGAGAGGGTCAATGGCGTAATCCTACAGGGGTTACGCCGGAGACTCGAACAAACCGCTTCCAAGCGGGGCGCGTGGCCAGAGGAGCTCCCTAGCATCCTCTGCTCGATGCGCACGACCCCGTCCCAGGCCACAGGGCGTGCTCCCTTCTCCCTAGTCTACGGGGCGGAGCCACGACCGCAGCCTACCGGGCCAACGAAGACAACCGGCGGTTGGAAATCGACCTCGTGGAGGAGGAACGCGACCGAGCGCTCCTCCGCCACGCCATCTACGAGCGCGAGATGTCGCGCGCATACAACCAGCGCGTGCGCGAGAGAGCTTTCCGCCTTGGGGACCTTGTCCTCAAGCGCGTCACAGACCCCCAAGCCCAGGGTAAGCTCTCCCCCAAGTGGGAGGGCCCCTACAGGATCTCCGCTGTCCTAGGCTCGGGGGCCTACAAGCTCTCCAACATTCAAGAGCAGGAGCTGAAGCACACCTGGAACTTGCGTTTACTTCGCAAGTTCTACGTCTAGCCTAGCGGGCCTGTCCCCTCCCCCGGGGCGGTCACGCCGGAGGGGGAGGGGGGACACTGTAGCTTCCCTTTTTCCCCCTTCGCGGCTTCGCAGGGGGGCTTTGTATATTTCGTTAATAAATGCATAGCCTTTGTTCTCCAACTGTCTCACTGCAGGTTGTTCTTGTTTACCGCCCCTAGTGGTGATGCCCTCCCCGCGAGGACGCCCTCCCCGCGAGGATGCCTTCCCCGTGAAGATGCCCTCCCCGTGAGGATGCCCTCTCCGTGAGGAAGTGGGCCCTGCCCCAGCAAGTCCCTCCTGAAGGGCGGCTTACGAACAGCCCTCGTGGACTGAGGGTGTAAGCGACAACCCGGTCCCCAGCAGTCGCGGTAACGAGTCACTTTGGGAGATTAGTCCCCTACCCAAACACTCAAGACCCGTCTCCGGGCACTTCCTCCTCCGGGAGTAGACGCTCTCCTCAGCGGGACGTCTAATGGCTTTCTGGATTATCTTCCTCCTCCGGGAGTCGACGTTATTACCGGCTCCCCGTTCTCACGGCGACCGGAAGATCAACCCCTTGCGGCTTGACTAGATCTATCTTCCTCCTCCGGGAGTCGACGTTATTCCCGGCTCCCCGTTCTCACGGCGACTGGATGATTATCTCTCGAAGACCTTATTCCCGGCTCCCCGTTCTCCCGGCGACCGAACAATTGCTTTACGAAGATTGGGTTTCTCAGATATATTTTCCCCCGGACACATTATTCCCGGTTCCCCGTTTTCACGGCGACTGGACGAAGTCTCCCGGGAAGCTCCCCTCCGGACATCTTGTTGGCTTTTCATGAGCCCCTTCCGCGCCTAGTTCCCGGTTCCCCGCTCTCCCGGCGGCCGGATCAACCTCTCCCGGCGCCCCCGGGCACCCCGGAAGGCCCCTCCCTCGGAAATCCTTTTACAATTTTCTAACAAAATATCTCTACAGGTTATGCTCCCCCCGGGGACCCTGTTACCCCCACAGCACGCGGGGGCCTCCTCCCGCCCGCTGTGGGCGGGGGGGGACAGGGGGCCCCCGGGGTCACCCACGAAGAGACTTAGCTCATCCTTGTTAAGATGAGTTGTCCAGACCATCCAAGAAGAAGAAAATAGAGGCAATAAAAGGAAACAATGCGCTTTATTGATCAACAAACCCGGAGGACATCTTCCCCCTCCGGTGGGTTTCGGAAATGATACAACCCGGGTCCTAACCCGGGGGATTTTCTACGAGCCTAAGGCCCCTACGCCTAAAGCTCCCGGAGGCGCTCCCTCAGCTCCCGGGCCAAGTCCCGGTACAGCGCCCGGACGCGACGCTGAGAGTCCCGAAGTACGTCTTCGGGCCAAAACTCGTACCCAGCCGGCGGAAGTATCCGGAGAGGAGGTATCATCTGGGTCTTCGGGCGCGAGGGAGTTAATTCAGCACGGCTGTTGTCAAAATTATCCAAGTGCCATTCCGGGCGCCACCTCAACCGGACAGGCTCCCGGGCAGTACCGCCGTCGCGCCTCCCGGAGACAAGGCTCAGCAAAATCAAAGCCGCTTGGGCGTCCCCCGGAGAGCCTCTCCCGGACCGTTGCTCGGGAGCAACCCCCCGGGAACCCTGGTAACATTTCATTGCAAAGACTTAGAAAAATTTCTAATATATTTCATTGCAAAATGTTTTTGTACAAGCGCCCGGGGCTTCTCCTAAGAAGCTACCGGAATCAAAATGTCTAACAAAACAAAAAGGGGTCCTAGCTAAAGACCCGGGGGAGGCTCATACTTTGGCATTGGGGTCCTCCCCCCGGGGAGCTTCCTCCGTGGCCGGGGCAGGGACATCCGCGGCCGGAGGCGCCGGAGTCGGGAACCACGTCCGGATGATCCGGTCGTAGAACCCCTCCGCCAGTAGCTCCACCTCCCGGCGCGTTGGCTCGAAGGCCTCCGGGAAGCCCCGGGGGATGCGCCTCCCGCTCCCGGAGGGCCGCCTCCCGCTGCTCGACGTAGGCCGCGGCCCGGCTCTCCGCCTCCTTGAGCAGCCGGGTGACCCGCTGCTCAAGGCCCCAGGTAACAGTCGCTACCTACAAAATGCATAAAGAGTTAGAAAAATCTTAAGTGCAGGAAAAAAGCCGAAGTGTTGAGAGCTCGAGTTACCTGGGCTCTGAGGGACTCGAGCCCCTCAAAACGCTCGTGGAGAGTTCCTCCTGCTACGAAGGCCTGCACCTTCCGGTTGTGCAGGCCCTCCGCGTAGCGGGCCACCTCACCCGCGGGAAGTAGGGAGGTGTCTTGCCCGGCCCTCCTGTCGCGGCCGGGAGAGGGCCCCCGGACCTCTGAATCCAGGAGCACGGCCGGCATCGCCGGCGTCTTCGTCGATGAAGTTTCCTCCGAAGACGAAGAAGATTGGGCGGGGATCTCCGCCCGGGGGGGGATCATCGGGCCTTTCCCCGCCCCAGGCCGGAGGGCCCTCGGAGCCTCCTGCTCCGGGGGGACCTCGAAGACTGAGGGGCTCCCCCCCTCTTCATCAACCGGCCAGAGGCGCGGGGGCGCCGCCCCCGAAAACCTCACCTCTAGCCTCTCCGGCGCCAATGCCGCCGGGAGAGGCGAGAGGAGCGTCACGCGAATTGGCGACGGGGCGTAGTCCGCCGAATCGGACCCCGCCCCATCGACAACAACCTCCTTCCCCCGGGCCTCGACGGGGGCCTCCGGGGGCGGAGGCGTCGCCTCTGCCCGGGGCGCCGCCCGGGCATGTTCGGCTCCGGGAGCCGCGTCCCGGGCCCCACCGGCATCGTCGCCGGCGCCGTCGTCGGGGCTGGGGTCTTTTGGACCCGGGGCTTTTTGGGCTCCGAGCCCCCGGCAGCATCCTTCCCCCGTTTATGAGACCCGGGGGTGGGAAGGGGCTTCCTCTCCGGAAGCCTGAGCCCGTAGGCCTCGGCCACCAAGTTCCGGGGAGGCCCCTCCCCCACGAGGCGCACGATGCGCTCGTGTTCGTCGGCGAAGTACCTCCCCAGGAGGTGCTCCGCCTTGTCCCTCGCCGCCGGGTACGGGCGCACTGTAAGAGGTAAAAAGTTAGTCAATTTCCCGTAAAAAACTGCAAGTACAAAAATGCAGGGGACTTACGCCGCGTCACCGGCTTGACCGGAGGCCGCTGCTCCGGGCCCATGCCGATCCCCCTTCCCCCGCGTGAGAAGGGGGAAAGTCGCAGGAGCGCCAGCTCCTCCGCGGCGTCCCGCATCGAGCGGGCCTTCTTCGCCAGCACCACCTTCCCGAGGAGCTCGAACTCCTCGTCCGTCCACACCGGCGGCTTCGGTGCGGATGACCGGCTGTAGGTGGGAGGCTCCGGGGCGTAGACCACCGCCTCGTCCCGGACCCGGAGGTAGAACCACCTCCGGAGCCAGTCCCCCCAGTGGTCCAGGGAGGCCGCCGCCGGGTAGTCCGCCACCCGGGAGGGCAGCATCTGGACCATCACCGAGCCGAAGGGGGACTTCGGTCCTCCCTTCACCAGGTGGGAGCTCCGCGCTGCCGGCTCGTAAAAGTATCGGAAGACTCGGAGGGTGGGCTCCCGCCCGGTCGCCGTCTCGTACAGCCAGATGAAGAGACCCATCCGGACGAGGGCGTTGGGGGTGAGGTGGTTGAGCGCCACCCCGTACTCCTTTAGGAACTCCCGGAGCATCGGGTGCACCGGGAGCCGGAGCCCTGCCTCGAGGAAGGCCTCAAAGGCCACAACCTCTCCGGGCCTAGGGCGGGGGGCTCCGTCCTTCTTTAGGGGGACCCGAATGTCCCCCTCTTCGACGACGCCCTTCTTAACCAGGGACTCCGCGTCCGAGGCCGAGAACTCGGAGGCCCAGAGGAAATCCACGGGGATTTCCTCCGGGGGCACCTCCGTGGTCTTCGCTCGACCTTTGGGCGCCATTAGGTCAGTTCTTTCTTCTTTGGGTGGCTAAGTTTTCAGGTGGCTAAGTCAACAACTCCCGGACGCTCGCTACCGGAGAAGGCTACCGGAAATGCTACCGGGAGAGCGCTACCGGGAGAGCTGAAGCTGGAGTTGGAAAATTTGGAATGAGCTACCGGGGCCCCCTAAGGCCCTATTTATAGAGGCTGGCCGTGATCTAGATGCGCGCCACGTGGCCCCCTCGGAGCAATCTGGACCACTGATTCAAACCGTGCGCGGGAAACGAAGGGACAGGCGCGTAAATCGAGACGCCGTTTCGAACCCCGCGTGCATTTATTGCGAGAACGGCGCGGCCATGAAGCGCCCGGCACAGAAACCGAAGCGTCGCCGGGGCTCCAGTGATTTTTGTCCGGAGTTTTCGTCCGGAGATTTTCCCGGTACCGTAACCATTCCCTCCGGGGGCTCAAGCTTCGTCCCCGGAGGGCATGGGGGGCTGCTGTTGGGGGAAATCTCCATGCGGTCAAATCCAGGTAAGTTCATGATTGCCCGGGGACAGTGGCCTCCGGTGCCTGCCCCGGGCGCCGCCATTTGGCCCCCGGGACCGTGCCCCCCGGGCATGTCCCGGGCGCCGCCATTTGGCCCCCGGAACCGTGCCCCCCGGGCATGTCCCGGGCGCCGCCATTTGGCCCCCGGGACAGTGGCCTCCGGTGCCGGCCCCGGGCGCCGCCATTTGGCCCCCGGGACCGTGCCCCCCGGGCATGTCCCGGGCGCCGCCATTTTGCCCGGGGACAGTGGCCTCCGGTGCCTGCCCCGGGCGCCGCCATTTGGCCCCCGGGACCGTGCCCCCCGGGCATGTCCCGGGCGCCGCCATTTTGCCCGGGGACAGTGGCCTCCGGTGCCCGCCCCGGGCGCCGCCATTTGGCTCCCGGGATCGTGCCCCCCGGGCATGTCCCGGGCGCCGCCATTTTGCCCGGGGACAGTGGCCTCCGGTGCCTGCCCCGGGCGCCGCCATTTGGCCCCCGGGACCGTGCCCCCCGGGCATGTCCCGGGCGCCGCCATTTGGCCCGGGGACAGTGGCCTCCGGTGCCTGCCCCGGGCGCCGCCATTTGGCCCCTGGGACCGTGCCCCCCGGGCATGTCCCGGGCGCCGCCATTTGGCCCAGGGACAGTGGCCTCCGGTGTCTGCCCCGGGCGCCGCCATTTGGCTCCCGGGACCGTGCTCTCCGGGCATGTCCCGGACGTCATCGCCCTCCTAAAAGGTAAAACCCCTGTTTGTTTATCACGTGCAGGTCACGCGAGGGACGCCTCGGGAATCAGCGACCACCTGTCAAGCATCCAAGACGTTTGACCGGGAGAAGGACGGTCCTACCCTTCAATCCGACGGTGGCTTCCGGGGTAGTTTAGGTTTTTTGCTTCTTTTTGGGGCTATAAATAGCCCTTGTACCCCTTTGTTGTAAAGGATCAGTTCATTATTATTTGGAATAGCTAATCTCACAGACGTGCTCCGGAAGCCTCTCCCCCGGAGAGAGCCTCCCCAGCCGACTCCGGTCGGGAGCGCGTCGACAGGACTAGGGCCCCCACCGGGACCCGAACCTGTATAAATCCACGTGTCACCCAGTCAACCCGCGCTGCGTGATCTCCGCTAGGATCGTCTTCAAAACCTGCCGGGGTATTCTTAATACCACGACAACACCCTAGTTTTGGGGGTGAAAAGTTTTGCATAAAAACCCTGCATGCATGTATCTCTGTAGTAGTAGCCAGATCAGCTGAACTCTAATCTCTCCCAAACCCTAAAAATCTCCAAATCTATTCTCTAGGTCCAGATCAAGATCTGACCATCCAGATTTAACCTACCAGTTACCCTGAAGATAAAAGTCTTCAGGAGCCAGATCAAATTCTGACCCTAACTCCCAGTACCTAAGCCTCTCTCTGTTTTCGAAAACAGGAAAATTCATATTTACCCTAAGTACCCCAGTTCCAGATAATTGAGTTATCTTGATTTAACCTTATCCAGACTCAAGTAACCCCTGGAATATGTTCCTAGGTTCATCCTCAACTCACTCCAAAAAGTTGGGAGCCAGATAAATTCATCTAAACACTTTTCGCAGTTTAGTCCAAATTTTACTGCGAATAAGTCCTATTCTGTTTACCTGGAAGCCGGAAAAGGCTAAAATCTGCAAATCAATTCCAACTCCAGAATTTCTTCAGGGAACACCTCCCAAATGCTATTTGATACAGATCTCCTGTTTGATCAGACTTCAAAATCTCTCTCCAATCACCAGAATTCGAGATCAACAAAATCCAGATTTAGTTTACCCTAATTTTACCCTATTTTCGAAAATAGGTGAAATCCCTCAAATCTTATCAAACTTTCTCCAAAATTGAGCTAAATGGGTATTAATAGAAATATTATACTCAGCCATGAAATCAAATCTCAAATTAAACCTCTCAAAGACCAGATTTGCAATCTGGTCCAAAGCCAAACCAAAAATCATCGCAAATCAGTCCCTGGTTCGACCAGGCTACTGTGCACGACCAGGGCGTTTAATCGACCACGAGCGCCGGATTTTGGTCGTCGCCGTTGCCGCTGCCGTGGCTTCGTCGCCGGCGATCTTCAGCGTCGCCACCTCCGCCACTGTCTCCCTGCCGCGTGTGCGCACCGTGTTCGCCACCGCGGAATCGCCTCGCCCACCAGCAGAGCCTTCGTTCTCCCGCGCGCGCGCCCGACAACGGTAGCACAGTTGCGCCACGTCGCAAACATGCCTGGGGGAAACATCAACTCGCCGTTGCATCAACCAGGACTGTGCGCCAGGCTGCAAAAGCCGGCACGGCCGCTGGAGCACGTCGCTTCGCTGCTGTCCCGCCCGGCCGGTCAATTCGCCATCGATTCGAGCTTCAATTCTCCAGGCAATTCCAGCCGTTGCAAGCCCCTTGCTGTGCCTATAAAAGCCACCCCAGCTCAGCTCAAACACACTCACACCAGAACCACTCAAGTTCTTAACCACGCCGTCGTCTTCGTCTTCTTCGGCGAGCTCGAGAAGAGGCTCACGGTGCCAGGCCAATCCACTGCACTGAGCTCCAAATTGAAGCTACCAGTAAGTAACCCTCATCCACTTACCTGTGTAGTAGCAGCCAATTGAGTTCTATCGCACCTCATCGCCGGGAATTGCTGTTTTTCCCCGACAACTCCGGCGAGCAATTAATCCTTAACTAAGTCAAATTAGCTCTCGAGCCTGTAATCAAACATGATCAGTGGACTGTTTAGAACGCATCTAAGCAATCAGAATCACCAATTTCGCTAAAATATGAAAAACCCCAAGTTTACACCTTGCATGCACACTGGAACTCGCCGTTAAGCTTCTGTGGTGATTTTCCAGTTAAATTGACTTCATACCTAGCTCTGTTATGCCCCAGAGACCATCCTCAAGCAAGGATTCGAGTTCGTTTGCCCTAGAACAGAAATGCCCAATTTTGGTGTCTTCTTCCCTAGCTCCGGTGGCCGGATTTTGTTCCCGGCCGTTTCAACCCCAACCACCTTGTCTAGTAGATGTGCCTCGACCCCATGAGTATTTTTGCCTTCTAGCTCGACACCTGGATCGGCCCAGATGAAGAGGTATCGCCATGCCAAGGTTTTGTCCAGAAACTGTTGAGAACAGCTCGGCCACCGTGTTCTTCGCCGGTTTTCATCACTTTCCGGCCATCTCCTACCCTAGGTCCTGTGGAGACATTTGTTCCTGTTACAAATGCCTAACCACCAGACAAAGTGGTGCATCATTTGGAGCCCTGAGTCAAAAGATATGGCTAACCCTAGTTCCTGGCCGTGTCAAGCCTATGCCAGGCTATGTCAGCCAGTGGCATTGAGCCTTTTCACCCACTTCCAGCCATGAACTTTGGAAATAACTTTGTCCCTTAGACTCCTGATGTTGTGATCTACACTTTTCCCTACTGTCACAACTTGAGTTGAGCCCTCTATCACCCATCGACCTTATGTCGATGCCTTGAACCGAATGCCAACCTAAAGACATTCGCTGTTTTTGGGCGAACCAGTCACCACCTTGATGTTACCCTGATATTTTGGAACCTTGTAAACCTTAACAGCTAATTTTAACCTTGGTTTCCATAGTTAAACTCAAATCGCTTTCAAACCTTGTATCACCAGAGTATTTTCTCCTTGCATCCTTGCATGTAGTGGATTAGTAAGAATAGGATTGATTGTAATGCCTGTTTGCTTGTTTGATCTTGTTCAGAGCAAGAGTCCGGGGTTGAAGATCTTGTCACTGAACCGTCATCGACTGCTGATACTTACGACGCGGAAGGCAAGTCATACTTTGATCATATTGAAACCCATATTTTATGAATTGCTATGCTATTCCATGAGTAGATATCTCTTTAATATTGCATGTGTTGAGATCAATGATATTATGGCAGTGATAGATTGAATACTTGAGAAATGTGAACTTGATAAGATAGCAAGCCACGAACTAATAAAAGTATAAACATGTACATTATATTCATAAAATAGAACCCCTAGCCGTGACCAGTATTTTGGTATGGAATGGTGGTAGCACTGGAGGTGCTTGGCTGCACTGAATGTGTAGGCACTGAAGGTGCATGGGTTGTGGTCTGATCTGGTCACTGGCATGTAAGGACTAGAACCTTGTGTTATGCGTCTAGTGGCATGAAAAACGTACCAACCACTTACCTGGTATGGGACAGGCGCAACCTAGTAGCTTTCTTAGTATTATCAGTTCCCTGCATGGCTTGTCGATCCGGTTTCTCGCGTGGAAACTGGTGGGACGCAGTTCGTCTATGAGTGATGTGAGATCAGAAAAATGATGAGAGGATAAGGTGTAAAGAAGGAAGACGCCCTACGCCAGATTAAGTCGTGCGCGGCTGTAATCAAAAGAGGTTATGTGTCCTGCGGGAACATAGACCCAGGCTAAGAAGTAAGGCAGTGGGGAGGACCCACAATGGTACTTGGGACGGTATCGTCCATTTACCGGGCAGGGATACTGTTAATACTAGACTGCAAAAACGTTGTGTGATCTCGGCCTTGTCACACGCGTATAAGTCGCATGGAGTTGGCCCGACTTGGAAGTCGAGTGAAAAAGTGGATTTAAAAAGAGGTACATCTCTCCAGAGTTTAAAAATGTATTCGAATACTTCGTGCTCCCGAGTTTTAGGAGTATGCCACGGTGGATTAAATCCACGGGGTGTGACACAAGTATTGTTTTATAAACAAAAATTTGTTAGCTCAAGATTACCCAAGTGGCATGTGTTGTCATGATAAGGGGCGTTGCCGTGGGCTGTCATGTGCTGACGTGTCGCGGTAATACCATAATCTAGCAAACGTATGATAATTAAGAGGCATGTGGTTTATGCCCTAAGATATGAAATACTGCTATGAGTATATGATTGAAAGACTTGAATAAGAGTAGTGTGATATGAGATTATATCGCCTTGGATATGGGATATATGTATCACCATCAATATGATTTATTTACTGCCATGGGTACGATCAGAAGTTGAGTAAGAATTGAGAAAGAATTGTATTTTGAGAAAAACCTTTCGCTCTTTCCCCAATAGCATAGGTTCATGTCATATATATATATATATATATGTATCTCTACCTTCCCTATGACTTGCTGAGTACGTAAGTACTCACCCTTGCAACAACTCCTCAATAGATGGAGCGTTCTACGACCTTAGAGGATACCCTGAAGATGCTGCGGACCCAGGAGATGATGAGCAATTTCATCCGGAGCCCTGATGTGGTGCTATCTTGCTGTCAACCTCTGTTTCCTGTGGATTGCTTTTGGGCCTAGCTTCCGCCGACTAGATGTGTTATTTTGTTAGACCCTTGTGCCTTGTAAGGCACTGTACCTCGTTTTGTACTAAGGCCTGATGGCCATACAATTATGACTACTGTATTATTTTGCTGCTTCAATGTATCCCTGTGATTGACTCATCCTGGGAAGTCAAGTGGTTTATGGGACCAGCTGCACCGAGCTGGGCTCCTCACAGGTGATGTCACAATCGTGGCAGACGTGACATAAAATAGTGGTATCAGAGCAGCACAGACCTTGACTGTAGGACGGTACCCTCAGGGCTTGGTAGCGCCAGGACCTCGTAAGTTATTTAAATATTATTTCTGAAAAATTTTATTTTGCAAAGGTTGTTCTTGCTTTTATAAAAATGTTGACTTCAAAATCTTATTTTGCTTCCGAAATTTCTCGGCAGGATGGCCAAGGAGCGTTTCAGCTACATCGAGCGTCTCGGTGGATGGGCCACATTGCTGTGGCATATTGCTCAATTCCTAGGGATTGATGAGCGGCCGATCTGCGAGACTATTTGGGACTATTATGAGGGGCGTCGCATCGGGTACGCCAGGTGTACTCATGCCGGCTCCAGGAGTCACCTTTCCGTCACGTGCCTTCATCTCCCTCTGGGTTGTCACCCATCGTGGAGTACCCGGACCCGTGTCTGGCAGGCACCGTAGGTCTGTTGAGGACCCTCGACTCGCGCTACTCCACCTTGCTTGCTGAGCACCAGGAGCTCCGCAAGGAGTTGGAGGAGCAGAAGAAACGTGGCCGAACCGCTTCCCCGTCGTTGACTTCTCAGCCTGCAGCTCAGAGACGCCGCACAGTTGAGGAGGTTGCTCCGACAGTTGTCTCCCCAGCTCGTACCTTTGGACCCAGTGCGGGACCTAGCTTGATTCCTCGGAGGGTTGCTAATGCAGCTGGGTACCGACGCTCTTTCTCTACCCCTAGCACCCGCCAAGCAAAGGGCAGTGGGTCTGCTCTGCTGTTCCATGAGTCTGGACCACCCGGGTTTGTCACTCTGGAGGAGTCCGACACCGAGATGGAGCCAGAGGAGGTTGAGCCCTGTGGGAGCAGTTAGTTGCCTGTTCTTTTAGATCCTCAGGCCAGGGTAGATCTTCTAGGTTTGGTGATGCTTTTGGTTGTTATCATCACCATTACTTGTATTTTGATTGTATCAGACTAAGGCGTTTAGCCGCTTTTGTATCAACTACTTGTGCATTAATGAATCAGCTTCGCATTAATTTCTGCATTAGTACCCTAATTCTCCCTTAGTTAGTTAGACCTGTCTGCTTCTCTCTTCAGAAGATCAGGATGGTTCACACAAGGAGAAGGACCCAAGATGACCAAGAGGGCCAAGACCCAGTTACACCACGAAGAGGAACCACACCTCATCCAGGATCGCAGAGCTCACTACCACCACAAGAAGACTCACCAAGTCTCCAGGAAATTCTTCTTTCAATGGAGAGGAGCCGCCAAGAAGCCCAGGCTGCACATACCCAGTTGCTAGCTCAAGTCATTCAGAAAATGCCAGGGACTGCTGAAGGTACTGCCATCGGAACTCGACTCTCAGACTTCCAGAAGACGCGACCGCCGACCTTCGCAAGCGCGACCGACCCAATCGTCGCAGACGACTGGCTGCGGGACATCGAAAGGAAACTGGACACTGTTCGTTGCAATGATCGAGAGAAGGTGTTATTCGGGTCACACCAACTCACTGGAGCAGCAGCTGCTTGGTGGATGAATTATCAAGAAGCACACTTGGACAAAGACAACATCACCTGGACGGAATTTAAGGACCAATTCCGAAAATTCCATATCCCTACAGGCGTCATGGCAGCTAAACGCCGAGAATTCCGGAACTTGACTCAAGGGAATCGGACTGTCACTGAGTACCTGCACCAATCCCACCATCTAGCTCGGTATGCGTCCAACGACATCGACACGGAAGATAAGAAGATTGAACGCTTCACCGAGGGACTTCAGCACTATTTGCAGTATCAGATTGCTTCTCATGAGTTCACAGAATTCCAGACCCTGGTGAATAGAGTATTAAAGATAGAAGAAAAGCGAGGCCTCGGAGAAGAAAATCGGAAGAGGAAGATGATGCAACAGTCGCGACCGCCAGCCAGCTCATCTAGGGGAAGGGCCCCAATGTAACACCCTGTTTTGCCAAACCTTAAAATAGCCAAAATCCACATCTTGACCCCAAACCCTAATCTGCTTCAGCCATTCCCTTCTAAGTGTTGTTCAGAATATTTTTCCCTTCGGGATCATCTCCAAAATCCCATCCTAAACCTGAGTTTCGACCCTTGCCGTCTCAAAACCCTAATTACCCTAATTTTACCCTAAACTGCTTTTCCCCAATTGTGTCGAAACCCTTCAGATCTTACCCGATCATACCAAACTTTGGCCAGATGAGTTCTAATAATCTTTTGCAACTTATCTGCGAAATCAGATTTCAGATCGGACCCTCAGATCTCCAGATTTGCAATCAGGCCCAAGTTCTATTCAAATTTTCCTCACAGAACAGTCCCTGGAGCAAGTTTCAAAAATTGCAGAACGGCCCAAACTTCTTTTCAGGTCCATTCGACCAGCGCCTCGTCGTTGCTTTCGACCAGTGCACATCGCCGTTGCCGCGCCGTGGTTTTTGCCGCGTTTGCTCGCCGCCGGCCACCGCTTCTTGTCGCCTGTGTTGTGAACAACCGAGCCACCCCGCGCGCACGTGCCAGCACAGTTGCGTCGCCTTGCCCAGCGGTTAAACGACCGCGCTCCAGTAGCGTTTCGCGCGCGCGCTCCCGTTGCCGTGGCATTTGCATGCGTGTACGTGTCGTTGCCGGAGCTAAGTTGTCGCCTCTGCATCTGCGCCGTCCCGGACGAAGTTCCAAGGCACCCTGGCATTACTGGCAAAGCTGCAGCACCGCCTGAAGCAAATCACGTCGCCGTCGCCGTCGTTGCGCCTGCACCCGACAAGCTTCTCCCCGGCGCAAGCAACCGCTGTCGCTTTATCCCTCGCAAGCTCCGCCCTTGGACCTATTTAAACCCTCCAGTGCTGTGCTTAAGCCTCATCTCAGGACTTAGCCATTTTTCCAGAGCTCTCGCCGTTTTCACCTTCTTCTCCAGCGAGCCAGTGAGTGAGCTCACGGTGCCAGCCCATCACGCTGCACCATTCTCCAATCCAAGTTCACCAGTGAGTTCCCCTCTTCACCCTTTCTGTGTAGTAGCAACCAATCGCACCAGATCGATCCCCATCGCTGGTGATCGCCGGATTCCCGATTTGCCCTGTTCCCCCAATGCCGTTCGATTCCCTCCAAATTAACCCTCGATTCTGTAGAAGAAGTTGATCAGTAAGCTTAGTAGAGCAAGCCTGTAGAATCAAAATCTTCAATTGAGTCCAAATCGAAGAAATCCCAAACTGGAACCTCAGCCGTTCGCCGGACTTCGGCGCCAAGCTTCTCCGGCCATCTCCCAGCAAAATTGACCCCTCCAGTAGCCTTGTTGTGCCCTAGAGATCATTCCCAAGCCTGGAATTAAGCTCATTCGCCTTGTAGCGAAATCCCCTAGGCTCCAGTGTCATCTTCTCCAGCGCCGGTCGCCGGAATTCGTTCCCGGCCGATTCAGCCGACACCACTTTGTCCCTTAGCTTCACCTCACCTCCCTGAGCAATTTCTTCCACTAGCTCGACACCTGGATCTGCCTAGATTATGAGTTATGTCTTTGTCAAGCTCTTGTCCAGAACAATGTCTGTGCCGTGTCGCCACCGCAGTTCATCGCCGGATTTAGCCACCCTCCGGCCACTTTCAGCCCTTATTCCTGTTGAGTATTTTGTTCCTGTTAGTAATGCCTACCTCCCAGACAAAGTGTTGCATCAATTGGAGCCCTGGATCAAAAGTTAAGCCATGCCCTAGTTTCTGGCCATGTCCAGCACTATGTCAGTGCATGTCAGCCACTGGCATTGACCTTGTTCAGCCCCTTCTAGTTGAGCAATTGAAATGCCACCTTGTCCTTTAGATTCCTGGAGTTGAGATCTACATCTTTCCCTTCTATCACTTCTCCAGAAAACCATCCTAAGACTAGTTTGAAGCCATGCCAAAGCCATGAACTGAATGTCGACCCTTCGACGTTCAATCCTTTTTAGCCGTTTCGTTGACCAGAGCCCTTGTGACCTTGCCCTAACCTTTTCCCCTGCATGCATGACTTATTTACTTAATAATTTCTATAGAAACTATTTTCTGTATGCTTATGGTATGTGTTTGTGTGTTGGTTGTTTACCGCAGAGTCAGAAGTTGAAGGAGCGGAAGAAGTCTTTGAAGATCCGTCTGAGTATTTAGACCCAACATCGCAAGGCAAGCCTCATTCCTTTGATCATGTCTCACCCAATATTTTCATATGAAGTATATTCACTGTTTCTTACTATGCATGCTTATTTGAAATACAAGTTATGTTTGAATGACATGAGTAGATATTACCTAATGGATCATGAAACCCCTTTTTGTTATTGAATCTTCATATATATGCTTTTGTCACCCTAGGACTCATATACTGAATATTCACATTAAACTTGAAATGGTCAAATACATGAGAAGTTATGATCAAAACCGTTTTGTCAAGAAAACTGATAAAAGGGATCAATAGCGAGGATTGGATTGTATGGAGAGGGTGCGGTGCGCACTAGGGAATGTGAATGTTCCTCACTATTGGTTCATAAGGACGAGAACCTTGTGCTGTGTCTCTATGCGAATTGTAAACGTACCAACCACTTGCCTGGTATGGGACAGGCACAACTTAGTAGCTTTTTGGTATTAGCAGTTCCCTGCATGGTTGTCGATCTGGTTTCTCGCGTGGAAACTGGTAGGCCAAGGTTCGGCCATGAGTGATGTGAGTTCAGAAAAAATAATGAGAGGAAAAGGCGTAAAAGAAGGAAGGCGCCCTAGACCTGATTAAACCGTGAGCGGTTGTAATCTTAAACGGTCGTATGTCTTGCATAGACATAGACCAAGGCTATGTGTCCTGCGGGAACATAGACCAGAGAGGCTAGGAAGTAAGGCAGTGGGGAAGACCCACAACGGTACTTGAGACTTAACTGTCTATTTACCGGGCAGGGATACTGTTAGTACTAAACTGTAAAAACGTTGTGTGATCTCGGCCCTGTCACATGTGTATGTCACATGGAGCTGATCCGACTTGAAAGCCGAGTGAACCAGTGGATTTAAAAAGAGGTACACCTTTGCAAAGCGTAAAAGAAGTATCGGATACTCTGTACTCCCAGGTTCAGGAGTCTTTTCGTAGTGGATGTTATCCATGGGTTATAGCACAAGTAATGTTTTGGAATGTTTTCATAATGCGGTTAACAAAGTAGTGACTCATGGGAAACCACTACATCTAATGTTTTATTGAGAACCTATTTAATGTTTAAAGTATCATTTTCATGACAAAGTACTGTTTTACTGAACAAATGACTTGGAAATCTATATATCTCTATCCATATGAAACTAAAACCCCGGAATCATATGTTTCACCCTCATGTAAGTACAATTGCATTAATCCCCGGAATGAGTGTTGCTGAGCACCAAGTGCTCACCCTTGCATTTATATCCAACTGTAGAAGAGGGATTCGAGGATCCCGATTCCTTCAGTTATGAGTACTCAGAAGAAGATGGAAGCACCCCGGACGAGCCCACGTTCTAGAAGGTTTATGCACCAAGTCAAGTCAGATGTGGGAGAAGCCCCTCCAACCCCGCTGCTGATGGAAGCCAAGCTGTTCGTCGTCGCTTTGTGTTTTATGTTGTGTGTTCGGTACTTGGATACCGATTCTGGTTCTGATAAACTAGTTATTTTCTTAGCAACTCTACTTAACGCCATTTTCGGTGCTTTGGCTATGTAATATTGGCCATGTTGGCCTGATACTTGTTTAATGATATTACTATGCTTGTGTGGTTCGGAGCTCATGTGACATCCTGCTGTGTGTAACCTACCTGGGAGGTTACCAAGGTGATCCTCAAATGGGGGTCTCACACCCAACATCTCCAAATTTTCGCCCGCCCTACCCGGCGCCAAGACCACCATTCACGCCGACATGCCCCAACTGCAGAGGAGCACACTATCAACGGGATTGCCCTCAGACAAGGACTCAATGCTATCATTGCGGACAGATGGGACACCGCAAAGACAGTTGCCCGTGGATCCAACTCCCAATGGCGATAGCAAGATCGCAAGCTGGAACACAAGCGATGGCACCTAGAACCACAGCTTCACCACCATTGCAGAGCCCCAGAGGAGGTTTGCCCAACAGAGGGGGAAATGTAGCAGGCCGAGGACGAGGGCGAAGAGGAAGACAAATGGCAGGCCGAGGAGGCCGACTAAACTTCACCTCCCTTCAAGAAGCGGACAATGCCTCTGACATTCTCCTAGGTAGATTCTTGATCCAATCTGCGTCTGCTTTAATACTGTTTGATCCTGGAGCTACAAACTCATTCATATCAAAAGATTTTGCATTTAAAGTGGGAATACCTATGGTACCTCTAGAGTACCCTATGGCTATACAGACCCCAGGAGCTAAGCTGCCTGTATATTCAGCTTGTCGTCATATAACCTTCAAAATAGATGGGGTAGAGTTCTGGGCTAATCTATTAGTCCTAGAACTGCAAGGCCTAGACATTATAATAGGAATGGATTGGTTATCCCAGCATAAAGGTCTAGTGGATTGTGAGAAGAAAACACTAAGCCTTGTTAGTAATCAAGGGAAGGAAGTCCTATTCCATGCGGAAAGATCATCGGTCGAAAAATTGCAAGGATCAGTCCATGCACTTCAGGAAGTATGCTTGGATCAAGAGCCACATCAGATCAGGAAAAACCCAGGATTTCACTGAAGATCATCAAGGAACTGTGTGGTATCGGGGAAGGATTTGTGTACCCCGAAATACAGACCTTAAGGAATTAATTCTTTTCGAAGCTCATAAAACCCCATATTCACTACACCCTGGAAACACCAAGATGTACAAGGATCTGAAGACGCAATTCTGGTGGAATGGAATGAAGAGGGAAATCGCGGAATATGTCGCAAGATGTGACACTTGCCAAAGGATTAAGGCCGATCATCAGAAGATAGCCAGAAAGCTGCAACCCTTACCAGTGCCAACTTGGAAATGGGAAGAGATTGGTATGGATTTTATCACAGGACTTCCCAGAACACAAGGGGGATATGATTCCATATGGGTTGTTGTGGACAGACTCACGAAAGTTGCTCATTTTATACCAGTCAAGAAAACGTATAATGGCAACAAATTAGCGGAGCTATACCTGCAGCGAATAGTGACACTGCATGGTATCCCGAAAAAGATCGTTTCAGATCGAGGAACACAATTCACCTCCAAATTCTGGAACCGACTCCACGAAGCTTTGGGAACCCAATTGCAGTTTAGCACTGCATATCATCCACAGACAGGAGGACAGACTGAGCGTGTAAATCAAATCTTGGAAGACCTTCTCAGAGCTTGCATCTTAGATTATGAAACCTCTTGGGAAAAGTGCTTACCATTTGCGGAGTTTACTTATAATAACAGTTACCAAGCTAGTCTGCAAATGGCACCCTTTGAAGCTTTGTATGGGCGCAAGTGCAGAACTCCACTACATTGGGACGAGCCAGGAGAAAGGCAAGTCATTGGACCCGAACTCATCGAAGAAGCTGAAGCACACGTCAAGCTCATCAGAGAACGATTAAAGGCAGCACAGTCACGCCAGAAGAGCTATGCCGACAACCGAAGAAGGGAATTGTCGTTTGCACCAGGCGAATCAGTTTATCTCAAGGTTACACCGTTAAAAGGGATGAGAAGATTCCATCAGAGAGGAAAACTGTCCCCAAGGTACATTGGGCCATTCAAAGTCCTTAAGAGGAAAGGAGAGGTATCTTACAAACTGGATTTACCATCAGATCTTGGAGAAATTCATGACGTGGTTCATGGCTCGCAACTCCGTAAGTGCCTCAAGGAACCAACGTATCAGATAGAACACCAGGGGATTCCGCTTCAGAAGAATCTCACGTACCTCACTCAACCACTGCAAATACTGGCTAGTGATGAGCGTCAACTCAGAAGAAAGAAAATCAAACTTTGCAAGGTTCAATGGGAAGATCACTCAAAGGAAGAAGTGACTTGGGAGAAAGAGGATGATCTGCGGCAGGCTTATCCCTACCTCTTCCCTTCTCTAGGTAAATCTCGGGGCGAGATTTCTTTAAGGAGGGTAGGCTTGTAACACCCTAGTTCTGGGGGTGAAAAGTTTTGCATAAAAACCCTGCATGCATGTATCTCTGTAGTAGTAGCCAGATCAGCTGAACTCTAATCTCTCCCAAACCCTAAAAATCTCCAAATCTATTCTCTAGATCCAGATCAAGATCTGACCATCCAGATTTAACCTACCAGTTACCCTGAAGATAAAAGTCTTCAGGAGCCAGATCAAATTCTGACCCTAACTCCCAGTACCTAAGCCTCTCTCTGTTTTCGAAAACAGGAAAATTCAGATTTACCCTAAGTACCCCAGTTCCAGATAATTGAGTTATCTTGATTTAACCTTATCCAGACTCAAGTAACCCCTGGAATATGTTCCTAGGTTCATCCTCAACTCACTCCAAAAAGTTGGGAGCCAGATAAATTCATCTAAACACTTTTCGCAGTTTAGTCCAAATTTTACTGCGAATAAGTCCTATTCTGTTTACCTGGAAGCCGGAAAAGGCTAAAATCTGCAAATCAATTCCAACTCCAGAATTTCTTCAGGGAACACCTCCCAAATGCTATTTGATACAGATCTCCTGTTTGATCAGACTTCAAAATCTCTCTCCAATCACCAGAATTCGAGATCAACAAAATCCAGATTTAGTTTACCCTAATTTTACCCTATTTTCGAAAATAGGTGAAATCCCTCAAATCTTATCAAACTTTCTCCAAAATTGAGCTAAATGGGTATTAATAGAAATATTATACTCAGCCATGAAATCAAATCTCAAATTAAACCTCTCAAAGACCAGATTTGCAATCTAGTCCAAAGCCAAACCAAAAATCATCGCAAATCAGTCCCTGGTTCGACCAGGCTACTGTGCACGACCAGGGCGTTTAATCGACCACGAGCGCCGGATTTTGGTCGTCGCCGTTGCCGCTGCCGTGGCTTCGTCGCCGGCGATCTTCAGCGTCGCCACCTCTGCCACTGTCTCCCTGCCGTGTGTGCGCACCGTGTTCGCCATCGTGGAATCGCCTCGCCCGCCAGCAGCGCCTTCGTTCTCCCGCGCGCGCGCCCGACAACGGCAGCACAGTTGCGCCACGTCGCAAACATGCCTGGGGGAAATATCAACTCGCCGTTGCATCAACCAGGACTGTGCGCCAGGCTGCAAAAGCCGGCACGGCCGCTGGAGCGCGTCGCTTCGCTGCTGTCCCGCCCGGCCGGTCAATTCGCCATCGATTCGAGCTTCAATTCTCCAGGCAATTCCAGCCGTTGCAAGCCCCTTGCTGTGCCTATAAAAGCCACCCCAGCTCAGCTCAAACACACTCACACCAGAACCACTCAAGTTCTTAACCACGCCGTCGTCTTCGTCTTCTTCGGCGAGCTCGAGAAGAGGCTCACGGTGCCAGGCTAATCCACTGCACCGAGCTCCAAATTGAAGCTACCAGTAAGTAACCCTCATCCACTTACCTGTGTAGTAGCAGCCAATTGAGTTCTATCGCACCTCATCGCCGGGAATTGCTGTTTTTCCCCGACAACTCCGGCGAGCAATTAATCCTTAACTAAGTCAAATTAGCTCTCGAGCCTGTAATCAAACATGATCAGTGGACTGTTTAGAACGCATCTAAGCAATCAGAATCACCAATTTGGCTAAAATATGAAAAACCCCAAGTTTACACCTTGCATGCACACTGGAACTCGCCGTTAAGCTTCTGTGGTGATTTTCCAGTTAAATTGACTTCATACCTAGCTCTGTTATGCCCCAGAGACCATCCTCAAGCAAGGATTCGAGTTCGTTTGCCCTAGAACAGAAATGCCCAATTTTGGTGTCTTCTTCCCTAGCTCCGGTGGCCGGATTTTGTTCCCGGCCGTTTCAACCCCAACCACCTTGTCTAGTAGATGTGCCTCGACCCCATGAGTATTTTTGCCTTCTAGCTCGACACCTGGATCGGCCCAGATGAAGAGGTATCGCCATGCCAAGGTTTTGTCCAGAAACTGTTGAGAACAGCTCGGCCACCGTGTTCTTCGCCAGTTTTCATCACTTTCCAGCCATCTCCTACCCTAAGTCCTGTGGAGACATTTGTTCCTGTTACAAATGCCTAACCACCAGACAAAGTGGTGCATCATTTGGAGCCCTGAGTCAAAAGATATGGCTAACCCTAGTTCCTGGCCGTGTCAAGCCTATGCCAGGCTATGTCAGCCAGTGGCATTGAGCCTTTTCACCCACTTCCAGCCATGAACTTTGGAAATAACTTTGTCCCTTAGACTCCTGATGTTGTGATCTACACTTTTCTCTACTGTCACAACTTGAGTTGAGCCCTCTATCACCCATCGACCTTATGTCGATGCCTTGAACCGAATGCCAACCTAAACACATTCGCTGTTTTTGGGCGAACCAGTCACCACCTTGATGTTACCCTGATATTTTGGAACCTTGTAAACCTTAACAGCTAATTTTAACCCTGGTTTCCATAGTTAAACTCAAATCGCATTCAAACCTTGTATCACCAAAGTATTTTCTCCTTGCATCCTTGCATGTAGTGGATTAGTAAGAATAGGATTGATTGTAATGCCTGTTTGCTTGTTTGATCTTGTTCAGAGCAAGAGTCCGGGGTTGAAGATCTTGTCGCTGAACCGTCATCGACTGCTGATACTTACGACGCGGAAGGCAAGTCATACTTTGATCATATTGAAACCCATATTTTATGAATTGCTATGCTATTCCATGAGTAGATATCTCATTAATATTGCATGTGTTGAGATCAATGATATTATGGCAGTGATAGATTGAATACTTGAGAAATGTGAACTTGATAAGATAGCAAGCCACGAACTAATAAAAGTATAAACATGTACATTATATTCATGAAATAGAACCCCTAGCCGTGACCAGTATTTTGGTATGGAATGGTGGTAGCACTGGAGGTGCTTGGCTGCACTGAATGTGTAGGCACTGAAGGTGCTTGGGTTGTGGTATGATCTGGTCACTGGCATGTAAGGACTAGAACCTTGTGTTATGCGTCTAGTGGCGTGAAAAACGTACCAACCACTTACCTGGTATGGGACAGGCGCAACCTAGTAGCTTTCTTAGTATTATCAGTTCCCTGCATGGCTTGTCGATCCGGTTTCTCGCGTGGAAACTGGTGGGACGTAGTTCGTCCATGAGTGATGTGAGATCAGAAATATGATGAGAGGATAAGGTGTAAAGAAGGAAGACGCCCTACGCCAGATTAAGTCGTGCGCGGCTGTAATCAAAAGAGGTTATGTGTCCTGCGGGAACATAGACCCAGGCTAAGAAGTAAGGCAGTGGGGAGGACCCACAACGGTACTTGGGACGGTATCGTCCATTTACCGGGCAGGGATACTGTTAATACTAGACTGCAAAAACGTTGTGTGATCTCGGCCTTGTCACATGCGTATAAGTCGCATGGAGTTGGCCCGACTTGGAAGTCGAGTGAAAAAGTGGATTTAAAAAGAGGTACATCTCTGCAGAGTTTAAAAATGTATTCGAATACTTCGTGCTCCCGAGTTTTAGGAGTATGCCGCGGTGGATTAAATCCACGGGGTGTGACACAAGTATTGTTTTATAAACAAAAATTTGTTAGCTCAAGATTACCCAAGTGGCATGTGTTGTCATGATAAGGGGCGTTGCCGTGGGCTGTCATGTGTTGACGTGTCGCGGTAATACCATAATCTAGCAAACGTATGATAATTAAGAGGCATGTGGTTTATGCCCTAAGATATGAAATACTGCTATGAGTATATGATTGAAAGACTTGAATAAGAGTAGTGTGATATGAGATTATATCGCCTTGGATATGGGATATATGTATCACCATCAATATGATTTATTTACTGCCATGGGTACGATCAGAAGTTGAGTAAGAATTGAGAAAGAATTGTATTTTGAGAAAAACCTTTCGCTCTTTCCCCAATAGCATAGGTTCATGTCATATATATATATATATATGTATCTCTACCTTCCCTATGACTTGCTGAGTACGTAAGTACTCACCCTTGCAACAACTCCTCAATAGATGGAGTGTTCTACGACCTTGGAGGATACCCTGAAGATGCTGCGGACCCAGGAGATGATGAGCAGTTTCATCCGGAGCCCTGATGTGGTGCTATCTTGCTGTCAACCTCTGTTTCCTGTGGATTGCTTTTGGGCCTAGCTTCCGCCGACTAGATGTGTTATTTTGTTAGACCCTTGTGCCTTGTAAGGCACTGTACCTCGTTTTGTACTAAGGCCTGATGGCCATACAATTATGACTACTGTATTATTTTGCTGCTTCAATGTATCCCTGTGATTGACTCATCCTGGGAAGTGAAGTAGTTTATGGGACCAGCTGCACCGAGCTAGGCTCCTCACAGGTGATGTCACAGTCGTGGCAGACGTGACAATAAATGTACATGTTTAAACTTTTATTAGTTCGTGGCTTACTATCTTATCAAGTTCACATTCCTCAAGTATTCAATCTATCACTTGCCATAATATCATTGATCTCAACACATGCAATATTAATGAGATATCTACTCATGGAATAGCATAGCAATTCATAAAATATAGGTTCGATATGATCAAAGTATGACTTGCCTTCCGCGTCGTAAGAAACAGCAGTTGATGTCGAGTCTGCGACGAAGTCTTCGAACTCGGACTCTTGCTCTGAACAAGGATCAAACAAGCAAACATGCATTACAATCAATCCTACTCTTAGTATTCCACTACATGCGATAATGCAAGGAGAAACACTTAGGCGATACAAGATTTGGAAGCGATTAGGGTTAAACTTTGGAAACCAAGGTTAAGATTAGTTGACAAAAGTTTACAAGGTTCCAAAGGTTCCAAAATATCAGGATGATATCAAGGCTGCGGCTGGTTTGCTCAAAAACAGCGAACGTCTTTAGGTCGACATTTGGTTCAAGGCATCGACATAGGGTCGATGGATGATAGAGGGCCCAACTCAAGTTGTGACAATAGAATAAAATGTAGATCACAACATCAGGAGTCTAAGGGACAAGGTTATGTTCAGTTTGCATACCCAGAAGGGGTCAAACTGGCCCAATGCCATTGGCTGACAAGAGCTGACAATGCCGAAGAATGGCATTGACATGGTTTGAATAGTTCCCAGTGGCCAAAATGAGTTTTGATTCAAGCATATGGTGCACAAGGTAGTGAGACAACTATTTGACAAAGTAGTTTCTGTTTTACATGACCAGAGGTGGGTGAACAGGGCTAATGCCACTGGCTGGCATAGTTTGACATAGAGTTGACATGGCCAGAAACTAGGGTTTGCCATAACTTTTGATCTAGGGCTCCAAATGATGCACCACTTTGTCTGGTAGTTAGACATTTGTAACAGGAACAAATGTCTCAACAGGATCTAAGGCAGGAGATGGCCGGAAAGTGATGAAAACCGGCAAAGAAGTTGACTGGCCTGGAGCACATGCAACATAAACAGTGCAGTAACTAGGGCATAGCTATATCTCACAATCTAGGCCGAATTGGAGGTCGTGATAGAAGACAAAGTTGCTCAGAATGGTCCAAAACATCTAAATGGCAAAGTAGTTTGAGCTGGAGTGGCTGGATTTGGAAGATACTGGCTGGTGAAAAGATGAACTCAAATCTGTTTTGGGCATTTCTGATTTAAAGTGATTGAACTCAATTCCTTGCTTGTGGAGGGTCTCTGGGGCATAAGAATGCTACTGGTGAAGTTGGATTGGCTAGAGATGCACCAGAAAAGCTTAAACAGCAAGCTCAGTTCACAAGCAAAGTTCCAATTTGGGGTTTTTCATATTTCAGCAAATCTGTCGACTCTGGTTGCTTAGGGATGTTAAGCAAGGTCTAGTGAGAATATTTGATTACTAGCTCGAAGGTTGAATCGATCTGGTTGAGGATTAATTGCTCATCGGAGTTCTAGATGAAACACGGCGATTGCCGGTGACAGAGAGCATTTTAAACTAAATTACAAGCTTGAGAAGTATGAGGGAGATGAGAGACGCTCACTGGGGGTGTTGGATCGAAGTATGAAGCAGTGGAGAAGCTTGGCACCGAAGCTCCCTTTGCTGCTCGCCGGGGAAGAAGAAGACACAGTGTTGTTGCTGGTTTTCTGGTGTTTTTGTTGAGTGGTGAGGTTGGCTAAGTCCCCGGGGGTATAAATAGGTAAAGCTGGAGGTTCTCAACGGTTGGAAAAGCTCGGGGAGTTGAAGCCGGCAAGGAAATGACAGGATTGGACTTCACGGCGAGCTGGCGATGGAGGTGACTTGGTTCAGCGGCCGTGAGGGCTTTTGCAGCTGGAGTTGCTGCGAAGTGAAGGCGACTTGATGGCTGGCCGCGGCAAGGACTCCACGTGGCTAAGCTTTCCTGCTGGAGCCGTTGCCGGTGGCGTGCAAACAGGAGAAACAACTGGCTGTGAGTCGCGCCGGGGAAGATCCACAGTGGCAACTGGCGAGCACACACGCGGCGTCGAGGTACTGGCGAAGGTGGCGACCACGTGGCTACTGTAGCGATGCAGCAGGTCGAAGGAAACACGAGCACAGCACTGTACAGGTCGAAGCTCCTGTGCTCGTGCGCTGCATCCAGGTCGTGGTCGAAGCAACAGGGCTGGTCGAAATCACTTTCTGGTCGGTTGCACTGGTTGGTCGTGAACTGAGGTGAGGTCGAAGTCGAAATTTGCTGATCTGGTCGTGAACAGCAAGCTCTGGTCAATCCAGGGGCATAATTGTGATGATTTCGGTTGAAAAGTGGACTGATTTGTAAATCTGGTTTTAAAGAGGATTAATTTGGAATTTGATTCCATGGCTGAGTATAATATTTCTATTAATACTCATTTAGCTCAAATCTGGAGAAAATTTGATAAGGTTTGAGAGATTTCACCTATTTTCGAAAATAGGGTAAAATTAGGGTAAAATAGATCTGGATTTTGTCGATCTCGAATTCTGGTAATTAGGGTGAGATTTGGAAGTCTGATCAGAAGGGAAATATGTATCAAATAGTATTTGGGAGGTGTTCCCTGAAGAAATTCTGAGGTTGGAGTTGATTCGTGGGTTTTAGTCTTTTCAGGCCTCCAGGTAAACAGAAAAGGACCTATTCGCAGTAAAATTTGGACTAATCTGCGAAAAGTGTTTAGATGAATTAATCTGGCTCCCAACTTTTTGAAGTGAGTTGAGGATGAACCTAGGAACATATTCCAGGGGTTACTTGAGTCTGGATAAGGTTAAATCAAGATAACTCAATCATCTGGAAACTGGGGTACTTAGGGTAAATCTGAATTTTCCTGTTTTCGAAAACAGAGAAAGGCTTAGGTACTGGGAGTTAGGGTCAGAATTTGATCTGGCTCCTGAAGACTTTTATCTTCAGGGTAACTGGTAGGTTAAATCTGGATGGTCAGATCTTGATCTGGATCTAGAGAATAGATTTGGAGATTTTTAGGGTTTGGGAGAGATTAGAGTTCAGCTGATCTGGCTACTACTACAGAGATACATGCATGCAGGGTTTTTATGCAAAACTTTTCACCCCCAAAACTAGGGTGTTACAATATATCTTTAAAATAGTTAATCTACTTTATATCAAAATACTAGGTGAGACATGATCAAGGGTGGCGACTTGCCTTGCCAAGCTGGGTCTAAGAAATCTGCTGGGTCTTCAAATGTTCCTTCCAAATCTTTCGCTCCTTGTTATGCATTCACACGAAAGCACACACAACACATACAAGACATAAGCATCCAGAAAATAGGCTTTATACAAAAATATATGTAAACTATAAACATGTATGCAAATGAGGGGATTTGGTCAGAGACAGAACAGCGGAGAAAAGGATATTAGGGTTAGGTTCACTGGACAAGACTCAAATGCGACGAAAGTCAATGGCTTGGCATTCGGTTCGCGAACAGACGATGTCCGAAAAGGACACAAGAATGATTTGGGACTTCTGGATGATCAAAACTGGTGCAAGAGGTGGCATTGTGTGCCAAATGTTGAGGGACCTAAATGACAAAGTGGCTTTTCAGAAAGGCCCTAGAATTAACAGAAAATCACAGCAAGGCTCAGGACACAGGAAATCGAATGCCACTGTACAGCAGTGAGCTGGGGCACATGCATCTGGACGAATCACAAATGTGTTTCTTTGCCAAACATGTCAGGGAGGTAGGCGGGATCAAAACAAGGTTGCTGGTGAAAGGAATTTGGCTGGGGTGGATTATCGGTGACAAACGGCAAAGTTGAAACCTTCGGCCGCCTGAGACATGGATGAGCCACGGTGACAGAGAACTAGGGTGGGTTGAACTTGAAATTGATTTGGGGGAAATACTCATGTTGTGGTGCAGATCATTCTGGAGAAGGGAATTGAACAGAGGTTAAGTGAGCGAGCTCGTCAGCGTTGTCGCCGGACTTGGAGAAGATGGTGAACGACGAACTGGGGCTACACAACAATGCAGGTTAAAAGCTCTGGGATACACCATCTAGGGGTTACAGGGAAGGTGTAGGTGGCTTCAATTTGGGGAGAGCTGCAGCGAGGCACGCCGGTGACATGCGACGTCCACGGTGGCACGCGAAAATTGGGAAATCACACGGTGCTGCACCAATTTGAAAACTTGCTGAATAGGCTTGCTAAGAAGTGGCTGAGGATCATTTCATTCTACAGAAAGGGGTGGTGAAAAGGACTGGAATGGGTTTAATTTCATAAACAGGGATTTTTGGTTTTCCGGCGATCACCGGCGATGGAGATCACCTGAATGCAATTGATTGCTTGGACACAGGAAGATGGGTATGGGGAGCTTACTGGTGAGCTTAGATTGGAGAGAGGAGCTACGGTTTGCTCTGGTGACGGTGGCCTCAAAATTGGCTCACCGGGGAAGAAGAAGAAACAGCGAGAGACTGGAAATTTGGCTAAGTCCTGGAGTTGTGGTTTCTTCACAGTGCTAGAGGGTTTAAATAGGCACAGCGACGGAGCCAACGAGGGAAAATAGTGAGGGAATTTGTGTCGGGGACGAGACTGGCCGGGCGCAGGCGCAACAGCGGTGAACGGAGATGTGATGGTGCGCAGGCGGTGTAGCAGCTTTGCTAGCTTTGTTGGGTGCATTGGGACTGTGCTTGGGACGGCGCAGATGCGGAGGCAACAGCATAGCTCCGGCGATGACACGTAACTACATGCAAATGCCACAGCCACCGGCGTGCGCGCGCGAAAACAGTGCTGGAGCGCAGGCGTTTATCCACTGGTTTCAACGAGGCTCTGGTTGCTGGCACGTGCGCGCGGGGTGGCTCAGTTGATCACTAGCATAGGCTACAAGAGGCGATGGCCGACGGCGAGCAAACGCGGCGAGAAACACGGCGTGGCTCCAATCGAACGATGAAATAGCACTGGTCGAAGCAACGACCAGCCCTGGTCAAAAATGGGCTGAAAAGAATAGAAGGGCCGATTTGTAATTACAGAATTTGATTCCAGGGACTAATCTGTGAATTTGGTGAATGGCTTAGATGAAAAGGGTTTTGACTTTGCCAAATTAATCCACAAAGTCCAAGAGATTGATTAGCAGCTAGGGATGATAGAATTTGGAGATTTAGACAAGTTTTGGGATGAACTGAAAACAGGGTAATTTGGGTAATTGGAACTTTGAGATTTTGATAAGGCTGAAACTAGGGTTTCGAGCAAGATTTGGAAATTCCTCCAGAAGGGAAAAATGTTCAGAAAAGTGAAGGGGAGATGTTCACTGAATCAAATTAGAATTTGGAGATGATCTGTGACTTTTAGCCTTTTTGAGCTTCTCAAAAATCTGAAAAGGACTGATTTTGAAACTTTTGGACTGATCTGCGAAAATGACCTGAATGAAGGAGTTTGGCTGCCAACTTTTCAGGGTAACACTCTGGCATAACCAAGATCTCATCCTGAAATGTAGATAGACAAGGCAGGCTAGGGTTAGGAAAAAATAGGGGTGTTACAACCTAACCTCCTTAAAAACAATCTCGTCCTCGAGATTCTGGTAGGTCTGAGAACAAGTATGGAAAGTTTTGGCGTAGCTCTTCTTCCTTTTCCCAAGTCGATTCTTCCTTTGAATGGTTATTCCATTGGACTCTGCAGAATCGGATGGTTCTTGATTTCAATTTCCTTTCACTGACCTCGAGTATCTTGATGGGGTATTCTTGATAGGACAAATCTGGTTGTACTTCTGTTTCTCTGGGAGATATCTATTCTGTTGGTTTCTTTAAAACTTCCTCAGTTGAGACACATGGAAGACATTGTGGACTCCTGCTAGTTCAAGTGGTAGTTCTAACTTATATGCTACCTCTCCTTGCTTCTCCAGAATCTTATAAGGTCCAACATATCTCGGGGTCAATTTTCCTTTCATTTGGAATCGACGTACCCCTTTGTAAGGCGTCACTTTGAGATAGACGTAGTCACCTTTTTCAAATGATAGTTCTCTTCTTCTGTGGTCGGCGTAGCTTTTCTGTCGAGACTGAGCCGTCTTCATTCTTTCCTGAATGATCTTCACATGGGCTGTGGCCTCTTCCACTAGTCGTGGCCCTAAAAATTGCTTTTGACCCACTTCGGTCCAATATAAGGGAGTACCGCATCTCCTCCCATAGAGTGCTTCGTATGGTGCCATCTTTATGCTTGCTTGGTAGCTGTTGTTATATGTGAACTCAGCATATGGTAGGAATGACTCCCAAGAATCTCCATATTCCAAAGTACAAGCTCTCAGCATATCCTCCAAAACTTGGTTCACTCTTTCGGTTTGTCCTCCAGTCTGTGGATGGTAAGCTGTACTGAACTTTAATTTGGTTCCTAAGATTTCTTGTAGTTCTTCCAAGAACTTTGATACAAACTGGGGTCCTTTATCAGAGACTATTGCTTTTGGCACTCCATGCACGCTAACAATTCTGGAAAGGTATAGTTATGCCAATTGCTTGGTTGAGTGCTGGGTTCTCACTGGTAGAAAAATGTGCTACCTTTGTCAATCTATCTACTATGACCCATATGGAGTCGTAACCTTTCCTGGTCCTCGGTAATCCTATTACGAAGTCCATTCTAATTTCGTCCCATTTCCATTCTGGGATTGGTAGGGGTTGTAGCAGTCCTGCAGGCTTCAGGTGTTCTGCTTTCACCCTTTGACAGGTGTCGCAAGATGCTATGAACTCGGCAATTTCTCTCTTCATCTTTCTCCACCAAAATTGACTCTTCAAATCTCGATACATTTTTGTACTACCCGGGTGGATTGAGTACGGGGGTATGGTGAGCTTCATGTAAAACTGCATCTTTGATTTCCTTATTATCAGGAACGCAAATCCGATCATGGTGCCATAGAATCCCTTGTTCATCTTCTCTGAAATTGATTGCGTCTCCATGCTTCATGTCCTCTTTTAGCTCCTGGATATCTGGATCTGTTACTTGAGCTTCTCGGATTTGATCTTTTAACTTGCATTCCACCCTCAAGGTAGCAATAGTTCCTTGTTCGACCAATTCCAATTGTAGTCTTTTGAAATCCTTGAGCAATTGGGGTGGTAAACCCAGATTCTTTTCTTGGCTACAGTAGGACTTTCTGCTCAAAGCGTCTGCTACCACATTTGCTTTTCCAGGATGGTAATGTACCTCAAGGTCGTAATCCTTGATAAGTTCCAACCATCTTCGCTGTCTCATGTTCAGATCTTGTTGTGTGAAGATGTACTTTAAGCTCTTATGATCTGTGTAGATGTCACACTTATTACCCAGTAAGTAGTGTCGCCAAATTTTTAATGCATGGACGACAGTAGCTAGCTCCAGATCATGCGTTGGGTAGTTCTCCTCATGGGGTCGTAACTGTCTTGATGCGTACGCTACCACTTTTCTTTCTTGCATTAGGACACAACCTAATCCTTGCTTAGATGCGTCACAGTAAACTTGGAAATCCTTCTTGACGTCAGGTAATATGAGGATAGGTGCAGTTGTCAGCCTTTTCTTCAGCTCTTCGAAGCTTTCTTCACACTTTTCAGTCCACTTAAATGGGGCATTCTTCTTCAATAGTTGGGTTAATGGCCTAGTGATCTTGGAGAATCCTTGAACGAATCATCTGTAGTATCCAGCTAATCCTAGAAAGCTTCTCACTTCTGTCACAGTCTCCGGTTGTTTCCATTCCATCACAGCTTGGATTTTTGAAGGGTCCATGAATATCCCTTTGTCAGAAATGATGTAGCCTAAGAAAGAAATCTCTTTCAACCAAAAAGCACACTTATCAAATTTGGCGTACAGCTGATGGTTTCTTATCTTCTTCAGCACTAGCCTGAGATGCTCAACATGTTCTTCTTCTATCTTGGAGAAAATGAGAATGTCATCCACAAATACAATAATGAACTTGTCCAGATATTCCATAAGGACTTTATTCATCAAGTTCATAAATACAGCTGGTGCATTCGTTAGTCCGAATGGCATCACTGTAAACTCGTACAGTCCATATCTAGTTATGAACACAGTTTTCGGAATATCCTTCTCTCGGACATTCAGTTGATGATAGCCGGATCTCAAGTCGATCCTTGAAAATACTTGGGCTCCTCTGAGTTGATCGAAAAGATCATCAATCCTCGGCAGAGGGTACTTGTTTTTGATCGTCATATCATTCAATTTTTTGTAATCAATACAAAGTCTTAGGCTGCCGTCTTTCTTCTTGGCGAAGGGCACTGGGGCTCCCCAAGGTGAAGAGCTTGTCCTGACGAATCCTTTCTCTTCCAATTCTTCTACTTGTTTTCTCAGTTCTTCTTGCTCTTGGCTTGTCATGCGTGCAAGTTTCCTTGCATATGGGGCTGATCCAGGTTTCAGCTCAATGGCAAACTCTATATCCCTGTCCTGTGGCATTCTGGGGAGTTCTTCAGGGAAAACTTCTGGGAATTCGTTAACTACTGGAACATGTTCTACTTTGATCTCTTCAGTGTTATTTAGGCAGTCCATATTGTCGACGATTCAGACTCGGGATCCTAAGCCGAACTTATGCAGAATTTATAGATAGTGAGACCTTTCAAGATGACCCTCCAGGAAGGTATGTACAATTATGGAGAACTGGAGCACAGAGAAGTTTATACAGGTTCGGGCCCTCGATGGTGGGAGTAATAGCCCTACGTTCTATTGAGATTTCACTATGTGTGGTAAAGGATTACAAAGTGATGGGAAAAGACCTTCATAGGCGAAGATTTTCCTTGTATGAGTGTACAAAATGAAGCCTAGGCTTATGGAAGCTATCTAATCTAAGCCGTAGCCTTGGCTGTTTGATTCTTCAAGCTAGATATGTTGTGTCTTGATTTCTCAATCGATCCCCCGTTTGATACACCATGCCACCCTTTTATACTGGTCGAAAGGGCGCCAAGTCGTAATGGCATCAAACAGTTGCTAGGATGCAGTTTAGAGAACCGCTCTTAACCTCCACGTAGGTTTAACACGTGTTATCCGTGGATAACTGCACGTCTGACGATTGTTCCTCTACGTGGAAGAATCTTCGGGATACTTGGGATATTCTTGTTACAAGGACAGAATATTCCCACGTTCCCTGGTCGAAAGAGTTCTGACCGCGCGATATTGGCTGACCGCGCAACATCTCTAGCCTTCTGTCCGCGCACAGCATATGAACTTCTGATCGCGTAAGGACTGCGACCTCGGGCTGGTACTCCTCAGAATGTCCTAAGTTCGCACCGCCAGGCACGTGTCTAGTTCGAATCTATCCTGAACCAGTTGTGCATTCATTTGAACTGACTCGGGTGTTAATCCTCGTCAGCTAGCCCCCAAATTCGAAGAAAACGAAGGGACGTGTTTATTTCGAATTTCAAGACATGCATCGGATTTTTAACCCGACACTTCAAATCTCCCACTTAGTGGCGCACTAAGTGTGACGGTTGGTTCCCCGAGATGGGCTCTGGGTATTATGTGACAAGTAATGATGGCGCTGTTGAAACGTTTTTTAACCCAGGTGAAATTGTAAATGCTTTTAAAAATTCGAGGCACTCGGAAGGCGAACCGTCATCCCGGCGGCTATAAATACCGAAGCCTTCGAATTACAAAGCTCTACAACTTCTCCTCTTGGGAAAGTTTCTTTTAAAGCTACCTTCATCCTTCTCCTCATACTTTCTCCGATGGCAGATCACAACATCATCGAGATTGAGAGTGATGAAAAGGAAGTTTTCGAACAAGGACCTCAGATGCCTGAAGATCCATCTCCTTGAAGGAAGAAACCCAAGGTTGACGAGGAATCCTCCAGCAGAGCAAAGGTAGAAGACGCAACGTCGTTCTTTCCTCCTTCTGTTCCTCATGCACCTAGGCAAATCGAACTTTTCATCCCACCTTTGGAGGGACGTTCTCCTCAGTCTTTTCCATCTCATCTCAATGCTTCCAATTTTTGTTTAGGTGATCGATTTTCTGGTCGGCAAGCGGTGACTACCCGACCAGAAGACCATCAACTTGTGTTGGGGAAACAATCTTATGGTGGGAAGGTTGCACTTCCACCATCCAGTGATCATCTGCTTTTATCGGATGCTCTACCTTCCAAGATGCATATATCAACCTGTCGCTTGCGAGGATTGGTAATTGCTTCTGTCTCCTTTTGCTTATTTATCATAGTTTAAGAAAACTAATATTTGTAAATGTAGGAGACGAAAATTGTTGGAGCCCCCAGCGACCAGTCTGATGAGGAAGACCGAAGAAACTCTCCAAGGGGAAAAAGAGGCCCTGGAGAAGAAGATCGAAGAAATGTCTTTGGCGATTCTGCACCTGGCAGAATGTTTTGAAAGATCCCGTGAAGAGGCACACCAGTTCCGTCGAGAGAGGGACCACGCTCAGCAACAGTGAGAACTCTCTGATTTGATTAGGAACAATAGTGCATCTCTTGTTAGGGATGATGTAGATAGGCTTAGGTTAGTTGCTAGTTCTCTGGAGGTTGTCAGTGTAGATCCTACTGACAACAACATGTCCTTAGGAGAATTTTGCAAACTTCTTTCGGATCAGGTAGACGTTCTGGTCACCGGAATCCCTTTTGTATGTAAAGAATGCAAGAAATAAAATTCTCTTTTTCTTCATATAAACATTCTTTACATCTTCTGTGCGAAAATATATGGCCATAAGCAATGTCTTTACGACCACTCATACACAGATAAACTTCAATTCTGCGACCAAAATCGCATTTTTATAGTAGTACTGCGACCAGCACTGATACCGCGATCAAATCTAAAGTCGCAGTTAGAACCAAAGTTGAAATTTGAAAGATCACTGCGATCAGAACCGAAACTCGGTCAGACCATCACTTCGATTAGAATCGGAGCTTAGTTGAAGACATGGTTCCGATCATACCGCAATCTGATCAAACATATCCGTACGTCCAAAAACTTGGTCATAGGATATTTTCATGAAAATTTACAAGGCACATGAAGGAAAATGTCCTCCGAAAACCCTTGAATAACTTTTCATGTTTTTGTATCTTCAAACCTTGAAACAAAGAAGTCCTTTTGTTTCAAATGCGATACCAGAAATACTTTAACGGGTCCGCCAGAGATAGTATCCATTATGGGAAACGAATAAAATATTAAATAGAACGTTTGAGTAGAACGTTACTCACATTAGTGCGCCTCCTCGGGTCTATAAAAGGAACATTTAGCTTCTTGAGGAAGCCACACAGCCAAAAACCCTTCCTCAATACTTCCGCCGCACAAAACCCTCATTTTCCTCAGCCTCCATCTTCCCCAAAGTCGCCAACTTTTCTCCCTATCCCTCACAAGAAATGGCATCTTGGAGCAGATCGATCCACCATTTCAAGGAGAGTCTGCTGGCGCTGGTGTAACACCCTAGTTTTGGGGGTGAAAAGTTTTGCATAAAAACCCTGCATGCATGTATCTCTGTAGTAGTAGCCAGATCAGCTGAACTCTAATCTCTCCCAAACCCTAAAAATCTCCAAATCTATTCTCTAGATCCAGATCAAGATCTGACCATCCAGATTTAACCTACCAGTTACCCTGAAGATAAAAGTCTTCAGGAGCCAGATCAAATTCTGACCCTAACTCTCAGTACCTAAGCCTCTCTCTGTTTTCGAAAACAGGAAAATTCAGATTTACCCTAAGTACCCCAATTTCCAGATGATTAAGTTATCTTGATTTAACCTTATCCAGACTCAAGTAACCCCTGGGATATGTTCCTAGGTTCATCCTCAACTCACTTCAAAAAGTTGGGAGCCAGATTAATTCATCTAAACACTTTTCGCAGTTTAGTCCAAATTTTACTGCGAATAAGTCCTTTTCTGTTTACCTGGGAGCCTGAAAAGGCTAAAATCTGCAAATCAATTCCAACTCCAGAATTTCTTTAGGGAACACCTCCCAAATGCTATTTGATACAAATTTCCCTTCTGTCCAGACTTCAAAATCTCTCTCCAATCACCAGAATTAGAGATCGACAAAATCAAGACCTATTGTACCCTAATTTTACCCTATTTTCGAAAATAGGTGAAATCCCTCAAATCTTATCAAACTTTCTCCAAATTTGAGCTAAATGGGTATTAATAGAAATATTATACTCAGCCATGAAATCAAATTTCAAATTAAACCTCTCCAAGACCAGATTTGCAATCTAGTCCAAAGCCGAACCAAAAATCATCACAACCAGGCCCCTGGTTCGACCACGGGCTACTGTTCACTCAGCTCGACTTCGACCACAGCACCAAGTTGCGACCACCTCCTGTCTTCGACCGCGCCTGTTACAATCGACCACGAGCTGTTGCCTTGGACTTCGACCACGACCTGGATCCAGCACGCGCGCGCGGGACCATCGACTTTGAGCACGCGCTGCTGCTGTTTTGCTTCGACCTGCAGCTACAGTACACGGTCAGTTGATTTCTTCGACCGTTGCTACGCCCGAGAACTCCTAGCCGTTGATCATCAGCATAGCCATCTTAGCCGCTGCCTCGTCGCCACGTGGTAGGTTCCTGTTCGCCACTGTGGATTGCCTTCTCCAGCACCGGCCAGCTGATCCTCCCCGATTGTGCACGCCACCGGCGACGTTTCAGACAGGAAAACCCGGCCACGTGGAGTTCATGCCGAAGCCCAACATCAATTCGCCTTCACCTCCACCAGAGCAGCAGGTTAAAGCCCCTAATCCAGCTGCAGGCCGTCACTTCGCCGGGATTTAGCCGAGTTGTCACCTCCAGCCAGCTTCACTTCCCCGTGCATTTCCAGCCGTTGCAGCCTCCCCAAATCGCCTATAAATAACCCTCAGGACTTAGCCAACTTCACCACACAGCAAAGCACCAGAAATCGCCATACTCCACCGTGTCTTCTTCTCCGGTGAGCAGCAAGAAAGAGCTTCGGCGCCAAGCTTCTCCACTGCCTCCCTCTTCAATCCAGCACCCCCAGTGAGCGTCTCTCATCTCCCTCATACTTCCCAAGCTTGTAATTTAGTTTAAAATGCTCTCTGTCACCGGCAATCGCCGTGTTTCATCTAGAACTCCGATGAGCAATTAATCCTCAACCAGATCGATTCAACCTTCGAGCTAGTAATCAAATATGCTCACTAGACCTTGCTTAACATCCCTAAGCAACCAAAATCGACAGATTTGCTGAAATATGAAAAACCCCAAATTGGAACTTTGCTTGTGAACTGAGCTTGCTGTTTAAGCTTTTCTGGTGCATCTCTAGCCAATCTAACTTCACCAGTAGCATTTTAGTACCCTGAGGACCATACACAAGCAAGGAATTGAGTTCAATCACTTTAAATCAGAAATGCCCAAATCAGGTTTGAGTTAATCTTTTCTCCAGCCAATATCTCCTAAATCCAGCCAATGCAGCCCTAGAAACTTTGCCATCTAGATGTTTTGGACCATTCTGAGCAACTTTGTCTTCTATCACGACTTCTAATTCGACCTAGATTGTGAGATATAGCTATGCCCTAGTTTGCTGTACTGTTCATATTACATGTGCTCCAGGCCAGTCAACTTCTTTGCCAGTTTTCATCACTTTCCAGCCATCTCCTACCCTAGGTCCTGTTGAGACATTTGTTCCTGTTACAAATGCCTAACCACCAGACAAAGTGGTGCATCATTTGGAGCCCTGAGTCAAAAGATAAGGCTAACCCTAGTTTCTGGCCATGTCAACCCTATGCCAGGCTGTGTCAGCCAGTGGCATTGAGCCTTTTCACCCACTTCCAGCCATGAAACTTGAAAATAACTTTGTCCCTTAGACTCCTGACATTGTGATCTACATTTTCCTCTACTGTCACAACTTGAGTTGAGCCCTCTATCACCCATCGACCTTATGTCGATGCCTTGAACCGAATGCCAACCTAAAGACATTCGCTGTTTTTGGGCGAACCAGTCACAACCTTGATATTACCCTGATATTTTGGAACCTTGTAAACCTTAACAGCTAATTTTAACCCTGACCCCCACAGTTTAACTCTAATCGCTTCCAAACCTTGTTCTCCCAGAGTATTTTCTCCTTGCATCTTTGCATGTAGTGAATTAGTAAGAATAGAATGAATTGTAATGCCTGTTTGCTTGTTTGATCTTGTTTAGAGCAAGAGTCCAGGGTTGAAGATCTTGTCGCTGAACCATCATCAACTGCTGATACTTACGACGCGGAAGGCAAGTCATACTTTGATCATATTGAACCTATATTTTATGAATTGCTATGCTATTCCATGAGTAGATATCTCATTAATATTGCATGTGTTGAGATCAATGATATTATGGCAGTGATAGATTGAATACTTGAGGAATGTGAACTTGATAAGATAGTAAGCCACGAACTAATAAAAGTATAAACATGTACATTTATATTCATGAAATAGAACCCCTAGCCGTGACCAGTATTTCGGTATGGAATGGTGGTAGCACTGGAGGTGCTTGGCTGCACTGAATGTGCAGGCACTAAAGGTGCATGGTTTGTGGTATGATCTGGTCACTGGCATGTAAGGACTAGAACCTTGTGTTATGCGTCTAGTGGCATGAAAAACGTACCAACCACTTACCTGGTATGGGACAGGCGCAACCTAGTAGCTTTCTTAGTATTATCAGTTCCCTGCATGGCTTGTCGATCCGGTTTCTCGCGTGGAAACTGGTGGGACGCAGTTCGTCCATAAGTGGTGTGAGATTAGAAAAATTATGAGAGGATAAGGTGTAAAGAAGGAAGACGCCCTACGCCAGATTAAGTCGTGCTCGACTGTAATCAAAAGAGGTTATGTGTCCTGCGGGAACATAGACCCAGGCTAGGAAGTAAGGCAGTGGGGAGGACCCACAACGGTACTTGGGACGGTATTGTCCATTTACCGGGCAGGGATACTGTTAATACTAGACTACAAAAACGTTGTGTGATCTCGGCCTTGTCACATGCGTATAAGTCGCATGGAGTTGGCCCGACTTGGAAGTCGAGTGAAAAAGTGGATTTAAAAAGAGGTACATCTCTGCAGAGTTTAAAAATGTATTCGAATACTTCGTGCTCCCGAGTTTTAGGAGTATGCCGCGGTGGATTAAATCCACGGGGTGTGACACAAGTATTGTTTTATAAACTAAAATTTGTTAGCTCAAGATTACCCAAGTGGCATGTGTTGTCATGATAAGGGGCGTTGCCGTGGGCTGTCATGTGTTGACGTGTCGCGGTAATACCATAATATAGAGATCATATGATAATTAAGAGGCATGTGGTTTATGCCCTAAGTTATGAAATACTGTTATGAGTATAAGATTGAAAGGCTTGAATAAAGATAATGTGATATAGGATATATCGCCTTGGATATGGGATATATGTATCACCATCAATATGATTTATTTACTGCCATGGGTATGATCAGAAGTTGAGTAAGAATTGAGAAAGAAATGTATTTTGGGAAAAACCTTTCACTCTTTCCCCAATAGCATAGGCTCATGTCATTTATACTGTAACTATATCTCTACCTCCCCTATGACTTGCTGAGTACATAAGTACTCACCCTTGCAACAACTCCTCAATAGATGGAGCGTTCTACGACCTTGGAGAATGCCCTGAAGATGCTGCGGACCCAGGAGATGATGAGCAGTTTCCTCCGGAGCCCTGATGTGGTGCTGTCTGCTGTCAACCTCTGTTCCTGTGGATTGCTTTTGGGCCTAGCTTCCGCCGACTAGATGTGTTATTTTGTTAGACCCTTGTGCCTTGTAAGGCACTGTACCTCGTTTTGTACTAAGGCCTGATGGCCATACAATTATGACTACTGTATTATTTTGCTGCTTCAATGTATCCCTGTGATTGACTCATCCTGGGAAGTCAAGTGGTTTAAGGGACCAGCTGCACCGAGCTGGGCTCCTCACAGGTGATGTCATAGTCGTGGCAGACGTGACAGCTGGAAAAGGAGGAAATCCTTCCTCCACGGCTGCTAATCAACTGGCGGCCCGCGGAGAAGGACCAAGAAACCCCAGTCGTCGAAGATGGCGAACTGGTGGTTTTCGAGGAATACATGCGTTGCGGGTTCCGATTCCCTGAGAGTCGGTTCCTCAAAGATGTCCTCGAGCATTATGGGTTGGAGCTGATCAACCTCCACCCAAATGCGGCTCTGATTCTGGTGGTGTTCCAGCATCTATGCGAAGCACACGTCGGAGTGAATCCCAGCATGGATCTCTTCCGGCGCTTCTACTATTCGGCGTGGTCGAAGAGCGCCAACGCCGCCGGATGTATTTACTTCCGACTAAGGGAGAAGAAGGAGTATCCCTTCCCACCCCTGCGAGATTCGGTGCACGGGTGGCACCAGAAGTGGTTCTACTGCACCCCTCCGTCTGAGAGTGGGTTGTGGTTCGAGAACTCGCGGCCAGAGAAGCTGAGCGAGTTGGACTCCCCCCCGGCGATGAACGCTGAGTTCATGAAGCACACCGAGGTAATTCTTCACCTAGTCCAACAGGGACTGACGGCTCACGACGTCATCCGCGACTTTGTGAAGAACCGGGTGAGCCCCCTGCGTGAAAGGGCACATCCGGCTTGGGAGATTAAGTCCATGGCAGACAATACCTTGGACTACAACGAAGGTATGTGATTTCGGCACCGAAACCTCATACTTCTGTGATGTATTGTCTGATTTGCATTCTGGGAATAGTCCTGCCCTCCTCCGAGGTTGAGAGGCGGACAAACTATCTCCTCAGGGCCTACAACGCTGATGTAGAGGGCCCCAAGGGATCGCCTCGCCCCCAGAGCTTGGTTCACGCCGGCGATGACCTCAAACAGGAGCGCCGAAAGGTATGTTGTCTTCCACTCGACTCCTATTCGCAGGTCTTATGTATGCTCAGCACTGACGAACTTGTCGGAACGAAACAGCTCTTGGGGAGATTCGCCGAGGCGACATTCCCGAGTGAGAACGCTGGTTCCCTGGGAAAGCCGACGATGAAAAACGTGAAGAAGATCTCCTCGAAGCCCAGGACGAGGAATCCTGCCCTCAAGAAATCCAAGCAAGCTCTTGGGGAAGGGTCTTCACAGAGCGTTCCTCCTACCGCAAGGAAGACTGCGGTAAGATATCGCGTATCTCCCGTTCTTCCAGGTACAAACTGGAATCATTTCTTCGTCGTACAGGGCGAGAGGAGCGAGGAGGAGGAAGACAGCGGATTCCCCATCCGGCGATGCTCCACCTCGTCCCGCAGAAACAGAAGTAACTGCAGCGGACCCCGCAACCACCGAAAGTCCTGTGGTCGTGGGCGAGATCCCCGCTCTCGAAGCCCCCGAGGCTTCAGGGTCAATTGTTTCTGCTTCCCTGACCGAAGGGGTGACCATGGTTAGATTCCCTCATGGTCTTATTTTCTCAATTCCCTCTGTACACGTGTTTATCGAATTAACACTTATACAGGGCGAAGAACTTCCCCTTGCAACTCCTGTGAGTTCCAGGGAGGAAAATCCTCCACTCCTGCGGACAGGAGAGGAGGTGTCCGAACAAGACCCCGCGAGAGTCGCGGATGAAGTGTCGGCTCCAGAGGTCCAGGAGCCACCCAGGCCTTCGGACATGACCCTGCCAACCGGACAGGTTGCACAAGTACGAGTTCTTACCACAAGTCTTTATCATCCCTTATGAATGTACTTACAGGAGGACATATATAGGGGGAAAAAGGCCTGTTCAAAAAGAGGAAGACTAGGAAAGACAGCGACTGTCCTCTTACTCAGGGAGAGCCTCCCCTGAAATCCCAAAAGCTGATGGGATTTCAAATAAGGTAAGAACCCTGTTCTAGTTATACTAGATTGGATTGTGACGATTATCAACGTAATCGTCAGTTCTCTTTTCTTAGCAGATGAAAAGAGGTAGCACCGAGCCCTTTTGCCGCCCGGGGGAGGGTTGAAGTTGCTACCAGTGCCAGAGCCTCCAATGAGGAACGCTCTGTCCCTTCGGTCCAGGAAGGCGTCCGGACCATCGGGGATGAGTCGGGCGCGGATACCCAGTTGCCGGCGACAGCAACTGCGACTGATGTCCAGCAGGCACATCGACCTGCTGCTCCTGTCGCGACGGGTCCCTCCACTAGACCTCCCTCCATCCCGGAGGATGTTTCATTTTGGGAGTATACACAGGTATGATGAACACCTCTTCTGGTACCTGAATTGTGCATAGGACACCTTTGACTTCTTTTTATTTCATAGGAGTTATCCCAGATGACGGCCAGATCAATCGCTACAGTAGCAAGCGTCGAGGCTATAAAGAAAGAAAGAGACAGCTTGCGCAGGTAAGGATCAATACCCTCCAATTTACATAGATGCACATTTGTTATGACATCCATTTCTTCTGTCACAGGGAGGTTGAATCCCTGAAGAGGGAGCTGGCCGCGACCGAGCTCAAGTCGATCTCTTTTGTTTCGCAGCAAGAGGTCGAACTTAATAAGCTGCGGTCAGAACTCTCTGGTAAGTTGATTCTCGACTGAGAAGACCTGAATTCACAATTTGTGAGTAACACTCTTCTTATTGCAGCGCAAGCAAGTCAAATAAAACGACTTGGTCAGGACAAGGCGATCCTCCAGCGCTCCATTAATTCTACCCAAAAGGCGAACAGAGAGCTGAGCCAATCCATCTTTGAAAAGCTAAAGATGGTGGCCCATCTCCTGAGGGCTGATGTGGTTGAGACCACAAAGGACGACCTCAGTTCGAGCGACTGGTCTACACTAGTCGTGGCCCAAGCGGAGTCACTTCTCGAGTATCTTCTTGAAGATACACAGTGACGGGAAGAGGCAATCAGAACCAGGGTTCGATTAGCAGCCTCCGCCATTCTCTGCCGGTTTCGTCTCTACCATGGTCCAGATACGGATCTGAATCCACTGGTGGGACTGGTGGAGATCGAGAGTGAAGAACAACTGGAGGCGATCATGGAGGAGATCACCCCCCTTGTAGATAAACTCCTGATCGAGCTCGGGATTGTATAATCCCTACAATTGTACAGATATAACATATGTAATGCATGTACAAATTGATTTTTGAAAGAAAGTAAATATATTCTTGTTTTTTGTTGTTTCATATTATAAGCATATGCCCCTAGCCCCCTCCTATGATTATAGATACTGAAGGCTTAGTATTATAAACACAGGAGAAATACAAGTGTAACGACCAGGGGTGTGCAATCGGACCAGCAATTATGATCAATGTAACGCCTAACCTTGTTGCAAACTGGCAACCACTCAGATGACCAAGGACTTACCAGAAAGCCCCGTATGCGTTGAGAAATGGCTTATTTAGGAGTGACTTATCTAGAAGTGGTCATGAGATCGGCCAGCGAATCTGACTAGAACATTGTAGTGATCTAACCGCCGGCGACCAGCCCCCAGGTCGAGTTCGTAACACATAGGCATGAAAGGAGATGTTCATCGTATGAAACCAAAAGCCTTTTTATTTTATAAAACAATGCTAATTGAACAGGAAAAGGGATTGAGTACTTACACGTAGAACTTGCGTAGTTGATCGATGTTCCATGTATTGGACAGAATTCGACCATCCTCTATGGCTAATCGCGCTGATCCTGGTCGCGGCACTGAGACAACAATGTAAGGGCCTTCCCACTTTGAGGAGAATTTGTTGCGATTAGACTGGTCTTGAATTTTTCGTAAAACCAGATCGCCCACGTGAAGACTACGTGGTCGCACCCTTTTGTTATGGTACTTGTGCAAAGCTTGCAAGTATGCCGCGGACTTGATCAAAGCGCGATCACGCCTTTCTTCTAAGAGGATGAGATCTTGTGATCGCTGGTCGGCCTGATCAACTCGATCGAATTGTTCTATCCGAACAGATCCAATACTAACTTCCAAAGGCAGTACAGCCTCGGCCCCATAGACCAGATGGAAGGGCGTCTCACTGGTGGCTCGACTAGAGGTAGTTCGTAGTGCCCAAAGGACGATGTAGAGCTCATCTGCCCAAACCCCCGAGCGAGTCTTAAGGCGATCAAAAACACGTTTTTTGATGCCATGCAGTAACTGCCGTGGCCCGTTCTACGGCACCATTACTCTGTGGATGCACCACAGAGGCAAAGCACACCTTGGTCCCAATCTGATCGCAATAGTCGAGAAAAAGACCACTGGCGAACTGAGAACCATTGTCTGTGATGAGACAGTTTGGAGCACTGAATCGAGCAACAATGTTCTTATGGAAGAACTTTTGTGCTGCTGATGCGGTAATATTTCGTACCGGTTCGGCCTCAATCCACTTTGTAAACGTGTCAATGGCTACGAACAAAAATTTGTACCCATTGACCGCTTGTGGCATAGGACCAATTATATCCATTCCCCAGACTGCAAAAGGCCATGTGAGGGGAATGGTTTGTAACGCATAGGCAGGTTGATGAACTTGTCTCGCATGGAACTGACACTGAGGACACATTTTGACCATGTGCTTGGCATCATCGAGTGCCGAAGGCCAGTAGAATCCCTGTCGAAAAGCTTTTCTGACGATATGACGCGTGCGCACCGCATACACCGTCATGTATTTCTTTCAAGAGGGATTTACCTTCCTTCTGAGATATGCAGTGTATGAATACTCCTTGAGTACCCTTTCTGTACAAAACTCCCTCTATGAGCTTGTACAAACGCACTTTTCGAATCAACCGATCGCTTTTGGTTTCATCCTCGGGTAGGGTCCCATGTTCAAGATAGACTCTCAATGGATGAGTCCAATCTTGTTCCTGACCGAGGTTGGTAACGCAGGCTGTTACCAGATCATCCTCGACCGAAGTCATGATCGAAGGACGGTCCAAGTGTTCAATGAACACTCCTGCCAGAGCGGATGTGCGTGAGGACCCAATTTTGGATAATTGGTCTGCGAGAATGTTGTCCTTTCGCGGGATGTATTGGACTTCGAAATGACTGAAGTGTTTTTCCAATCTCCTCACTTCCGCCAGGTAATGAGCCATTGTCTCATCGGAGGTGCTGTACTCCTTGTTTACCTGGTTTACGACCAGCTGTGAGTCTCCCCTCACCACTAATCGATGGACTCCGAGGAATTTTGCTGCCCGGAGCCCTGCAAGAAGACCTTCATACTCTGCTGCGTTGTTGGTCACAACAAAGTGTAGTTGGATGACATACTTAAGCTGTTCGCCCCGAGGTGTAACTAAGACCACTCCAGCCCCCGAGTGTTGAAAACTACGAGAGTCGTCAAAATACATTGTCCAGTGATCGGGGCATTCCAATTCCTCAGGCACCTGCACGGGTGGCTCAGGGTTGGTCCATTCGACCACAAAGTCGGCCAAAACCTGAGACTTAACCGCCGTACGGGTCGTGAAATAGACATCAAAAGCACCGAGTTCGACCGCCCATTTGGCGATTCGACCAGATTTCTCTGGATTTCGGACAATATCCCCTAGAGGAAAAGAGGAGGGTACAGTGATCTTGTGAGCCTGGAAGTAATGTCGTAGCTTACAGGAAGCCATCAGTAGTGCGTAAAGTATCTTCTGGACCTCAGGGTAACGCTCCTTAGGACCATGAAGTACCTCGCTCACATAGTAGACAGGTCTGTGTATTCCTTCTCTATCCGCGATCAGAACGGCGCTGACCGCGTGCGGGGTGGCCGCCAAATAAAAAAGCAATGGTTCTCCTTTGTCGGGAGACACCAACACTGGCGGACTGGATAGATATGTCTTTACCTCCTGAAACGCTTTTTCGGCTTCATCGGACCATGTGAAATTGTGATGCTTCCGCAAGGCTTTGAAGAAAGGTAATCCCCTTTTACCTAGTCGCGATATGAAACGACTTAAGGCCACCATGCGACCAGCCAAGCGTTGAACATCTTTCATGATCGAGGGTGACCTCATCTATTCGATGGCCCTAATTTTCTCAGGATTGACCTCAATGCCCCTGGAACAAACAAGGAAACCAAGAAGTTTTCCTGAAGAAACCCCGAAAGAACATTTCTCCGAGTTCAATTTTATTCCAAAGCGATTCAGATTACAGAAGCTTTCAATGAGATCATCCAAATGAGACAATCTCTTGGTGCTTTTTACAACCAAATCGTCTACATATGCTTCAAGATCACGCCCTATCTGGGAAAGAAAGGTCTTTTGCATCAAGCACTGGTATGTGGAACCTGCGTTCTTGAGACCGAACGGCATTCTGACGTAGCAGTAGGTGCCGAACGAGGTGATGAAGGCAGTTTTCTCTTCATCTTCTTCTGTCATGCTAATTTGATGGTATCCTGAGTAAGCGTCCAGGAAGCTCATCAGTTCGCAACCCGCAGTTGAGTCGACCAGCTGGTCGATGCGGGGAAGGGGAAAGTCATCCTTCGGACAGGCACTGTTGAGGCTTGTGTAGTCGACGCACATGCGCCACTTGCCATTTGACTTGCGGACCATGACCAAATTGGCGAGCCATTTTGGGTGATTGACCTCGCGAATAAACCCGGCTTTTAGGAGTTTGTCCAACTCTTCTCGGATGGCTTCCTGTCGGTCAACAGCAAAACACCTGAGCTTTTGCTTTATTGGTCACTGTCCAAGTCAAATTGCTAACCTGTGCTCGATTACTTCCCTTGGGACACCGGGCATGTCGGACGGTTTCCACGCAAACACATCTGCGTTAGCCCGGAGGAAAGTAATGAGCTCGTGTTCCTATTTGTCATCCAGGCCTGATCCGATCCGAATTGTCTTAGATGGATCAGCTGGGTACAATGGAACTAGTTTGAGTTTCTCATCTGGTCGAGGAGCAGCTTTGATCGCGTCGGTGGTAACAGTGGCGACCTGAGCGTCCCGGAGGGGAAGCTGGTCGACCATCTCCAGAGATAGCCGGTCGCATGTTAGTGCCACGTTGCGACTGCCTCGGACCAAGATGACACCTTTGGGGCCAGGCAATTTGCCGCACTGATAAGCATAGTGCGTTGCCATCATGAACTTAGCAAGAGTTGGCCTGCCAAAGATTGCATTGTAAGCCGAATCACAATCAATTACGTCAAAAGTAATCAATTCTGTTCGGAAGTTATCCGGCTCTCCCAGTGTGACCGGGAGAACCACCTATCCCAACAGCATCATGGAGGGACCAGGGATTATCCCATAAAATGGATGGATTATGGGCTTCATCTTCGAACGAGGAATTTGCATCTCGTCAAGTGCCTTGACCAATAAAATGTCAAGGGAGCTCCCTCCATCCATCAGGACCCTTTCGACTTTCGCATTACTGATGATCGGGGTAATGACCAGAGGGAGCCTCAATGGTCGAGTAAGCCCCGCAGGACAATCAGTGTGATCAAACGTCAAAGGTGTATCCGACCAACGGGGGTACCGAGGTTCACCAAGGGATGTCTCCGTTTGGTTAACCTCTCGGTAAAAGGCTTTAAACTGCCTTTTGGAAACAAAAGAGGAGGAACCCCCGAAAATAACATTAATGTGATTATGAGGTACCTGGTAGGACATCTCTTCGTCTCCGTCAGCATCTCTAGGTCCGCATGCTTGCTCCTTAGTCGGTAAGGTCGGCATTGGTCCAATCCCTTGGTAGAAATCATCCAACTGCTTCAACCAACCCTGGCAGTTCTTGAGGTCGTGTCCCGCAGAGTTGTGGAGTAGACACCATTTCTTGCCTTCCTGCGAATTAGTCGACTTTTCTGGCTGGTCGGCACTACGACCGCCAGAACCAGTTTTATTCCTAAATGAAGGCTTGTTACCTTTAGTCGAAGGAGGCTTTTCTGCGACGGCGACCTCGCGGTACTGTCCAGAGCGGTTCCCCTTCAATTTCTTCGATCTGCCGCCTGACGAAGATTCCAGCTTTTTGCTTGAATCTTCTTTCCTAGTGTCCTTGAGACCTTGTTGAGGCAGTAGATTACCTTTGTCGACCATCCGGTTCCATTCGACCGCTTCGGCTGCATCGGAGTATCGATCGGCCATATCAAAGAGATCGGCCACCGATCGAGGAGGATGGATGAGCAAGTCTTCGGTGAATCTCCGATATCGAATGGCATATTTAAATGCCCTGATAACGGAGCCGTCAGATAAGTTCAGGATGGTATTACTCACCCCGACAAACCTCTTGACAAACTGATGAAGGGTTTCGGTCGAAGTTTGTTGTAGTCGATGGAGGTCGTCCTCTTTCCCCGGCTTTTGATAACAATTTCAAAAATTGCTGAGGATAGCGTCGCACAGCATTTCCCAATTGTAGATAGAACCTTTGGGCTGATTAAACAGCCAAGTTCTAGTCGGTCCTTCAAGAACTGTAGGCAGGTAGTTGGCCATGACCCGGTCATCGCCTCCTGCCGCTTGGATGGCAGTGATATAGATTTCAAGGAACTCGGATGGGTTCTGAGTTCCGTCGAACCTTTCTATGGCCCCTGGCTGAAACTTGTCAGGCCAGATGACCGCATGAAGGCCAGGCGAGAAGACTTTACAACCAACGTAGGGACCGTGAACTGTCCTGCGACTTTCGACCAGATCACGAGCGACTTTGCGCAATGGTGAAGTTATTCGTGGTCCTAAGCGAGAGTGGACAGGGACTCGATCCCTACCACGAGAATCCTGTGCCCTCCTGGACTTATCCTAGCAGGATGGTACAAACGGCGGGTAACTTCGTCGACCAGAACCAGAGTGAGAACACTCTCGTTTGCGGGAACGCGTTACCAACCGGGAAGAGGCTGTTGGGGTCACCTCAGATGCGACCTCATCCAACCTTTCCGCCAGGATTCTGGTGAAGGCCGGTTTCTGCGCATCCGTGACCGTAGGGGGGAAATTACGCATGACTTCCGCGATAGATCGCAGTCGACCATGTGTACTTCTCCTAGGGGCACCAGGTGTTACCGTTTCTTCGTCCACCGGGAAACGATCCGGGGGCAAAGAAGGGGTCTGGTCGCGTCTGCGACCACGCGATCGTCGGGAAGAACTCGGAGCAGCATCGTAACGAGCCTGCGCATCTTGAAGAGCCTCTAGGGCCGTTCTGCGCAGTTCGTTGTTTTGTTGCTTGAGATCTTGATCCTCCTTCTGTTTGCGTTCCTGTTCTTCCCTGGTAGCCTGCTGATCAGGAGTTTCCTCCGATAAGGCAACGAACTGCCTAGGGAGAGAGGTCATCGAGGGAGAGAACATCTCGGTTTGTTCCGAGTCGGACTCGAAATCAAAGAGACGGTGGAGGTTATCAGGGTCGAATCTTGCCGGGCTGATTTCCTGGTCGATATCATCCTTCCCCTCAGCGGGGTCGTATGACGGACCGGACTCATCCTCTAGCGCATTAAGAACCTCGGTGGGTTCTGACCTTGTGCTAGTCTCTCCCTGGTCGATGGACATGACCTGGAGAGGCGATTCGACCTCTGGAAGATTTTCGCCTCCAACTTCCTCCATCGGAACAAGATCGCTTGGAGAAGGCATCGGAATGTGAGTATAATCCTCGAGATCGAAATCATTCTCGGAATCATATACCCCAGCCATAGTTCAGCGAACCTCCGGATAAAAAATAGGACGCCTTGAGAAAGGCCCCACGGTAGGCGCCAGTTGTCGACGATTCAGACTCGGGATTCTTAGCCGAACTTATGCAGAATTTATAGATAGTGAGACCTTTCAAGATGACCCTCCGGGAAGGTATGTAGAATTATGGAGAACTGGAGCACAGAGAAGTTTATACAGGTTCGGGCCCTCGATGGTGGGAGTAATAGCCCTACGTCCTGTTGAGATTTCACTATGTGTGGTAAAGGATTACAACGTGATAGGAAAAAACCTTCACAGGCGAAGATTTTCCTTGTATGAGTGTACAAAATGAAGCCTAGAAGGCTTATGGAAGCTATCTAATCTAAGCCGTAGCCTTGGCTGTTTGATTCTTCAAGCTAGATATGTTGTGTCTTGATTTCTCGATCGATCCCCCGTTTGATACACCATGCCACCCTTTTATACTGGTCGAAAGGGCGCCAACTCGAAACGGCATCAAACAGTTGCTAGGATGCGGTTTAGAGAACCGCTCTTAACCTCCACGCAGGTTTAACACGTGTTATCCGTGGATAACTACACGTCTGACGGTTGTTCCTCTACGTGGAAGAATCTTCGGGATACTTGGGATATTCTTGTTACAAGGACAGAATATTCCCACGTTCCCTGGTCGAAAGAGTTCTGACCGCGCGATATTGGCTGACCGTGCAACATCTCCAGCCTTCTGTCCGCACACAGCATACGAACTTCTGACTGCGCATTAGCTGCGATCTGATCACGTAAGGACTGCGACCTCGGGCTGGTACTCCTCAGAATGTCCTGAGTTCGCACCGCCAGGCACGTGTCTGGTTCGAATCTATCCTGAACCTGTTGTGCATTCATTTGAGCTAACTCGGGTGTCAATCCTCGTCACATATGATCACTCAATGGAGTTCTACTTGCACTGAAAGTAACTTGTCTTTCCTCGGCATTGGTCAGGGTGACGGTCTTCTTCTGACAGTCTATCTGACCTTTGTGTTTGGCTAGCCAGTCCATTCCGAGAATGATGTCTAACCCTTGAAGATTCAGAACTAGCAAATCTGCTAGGAATCCTAGGTTGCCGATACAGAAGGCAATATTTCTACAGATAGATTTCACTGGCATTCTAGCTCCAGGGGATTGAATTAGAATGGAAGATTCTAGTGCAGACTCAGGTAGTTCACTTCCCAAAGAAAAAGATTTTGACACGAATGAATGCGTAGCACCCGAATCAAACAAAGTGATAGCAAGTTTAGAGTGAATTTGAATTCTACCGATCACAACATCTGAGGCTTCTCCAGCTTCAGCTGTGGATGCATAAATTAGTCTTCCTCGGCCTACTGTTGATATTCATCTTCCTCTGCTATTCTGAGTTCTTCCTCCTCTTTACGGTGGAATGCTTCTGCCAGGGTTCTGAACTAGGGTAGTGGATCCTGCTGCTCTAGCTTTGGCAACACTGAATGGCAAGTGTTGGAGCGAGCAGGTCTCTTTGCGATGACCTCTTCTCCCACAGTCAAAGCATTCGACATTCTTCAAAGTGCAATCCTTGTAAAGATGATTTCCCTTGCATCCGGTGCATTGTGGTGTTGAGGTTGACATCGGTCTTGGAGCTCTCTGGGGGCTGTCTGAAATTTGGTCTAAAACTTGGTGCTGGTCTTCCTCGACTGGTATTGCCTTGATACGGGCTAGAGGAAGCTTTTCTCTTCCAGTCCTCCTCAACTATTCCTCGCTTTTCCTCCATCTTGAGCAGTCTGTCAACCAAGACATGAAAATCTATAAATTCCTGTGAAGCTATCTGATATTGCAAAAAGTTCTGCAGGCCTTCACAAAATCGATCGATCTTCTTCTCTTCAGTTGCTACATCCTCTGGTGCATATCTCGCGAGCTGGATAAACTCATGCAGGTATTGTTTAATTGGTTTATCCCCTTGCTTGAGATTCCTAAACTCTCGGCGCTTTGCTTGCATGATGCCCTTCAGAACATGATATTTACGGAATTGCTCCTTAAATTCTTCCCACGTGATTGTGTCCGGATTGGGGTGTACGGACTAGTAATTCTCCCACCAAGTTGCGGCGGGTCCAAATAGTTGGTGTGGTCCATACAAAAGTTTTTCTTCATTACTACAATTGACTGTGTTCAATTTTCTTTCCACATCCCTTAACCAATCATCGGCCACAATAGGGTCCTTGGTACATGAAAAGGTCGGAGGGCGTGTCTTCTGAAAATCTGACAATCTGGCTCCGATTGTCGATCCTCTGGTCTGTCCTGATAAGAATTGTTGCATCATCTGTTCCCATGTAACACCCTAGTTTTGGGGGTGAAAAGTTTTTGCATAAAAATCCTGCATGCATGTATCTCTGTAGTCTAATCTCTTTCAAACCCTAAAAATCTCCAAATCTATCATCTAGATCCAGATTAAGATCTGCCCATCCAGATTTAACCTACCAGTTACCCTGAAGATAAAAGTCTTCAGGAGCCAAATCAAATTCTGACCCTAACTCCCAGTATCTAAGCCTTCTTCTGTTTTCGAAAACAGAAAATTCAGATTTACCCTAAGTACCCCAGTTTCCAGATAACTGAGTTATCTTGATTTAACCCTATCCAGACTCAAGTATCTTTCGGAATATGTTTCCAGATACATCCTCAACTTACCCCAAAAGGTTGGGAGCCAGATTGTCTCATCTAAACACTTTTCGCAGATTAGTCCAAATTTTAATGCGAATAAGTCCTTTCTGTTTATCTGGAAGCCTCAAAAGGCTAAAATCCACAAATCAAATCCAATTCCAAAATTTCTTCAGGGAACACCTCCCAAATGATATTTGATACAGATTTCCCTTCTAATCAGACTTCAAAATCTCACTCCAATTACCAGAATTCGAAATCGACAAATCCAGATCTATTTTACCCTAACTTTACCCTATTTTCAGAAATAGGTGAAATCCCTCAAATCTTATCAAATTGCTCTAAATTTGAGCTAGATGAGTATTAATAGAAATATTATACTCAACCATGCAATCAAATCCCAAATTAATCATCTTTAAGACCAGGTTTACAATTCAGTCCAAGGCCAATCAAAAATCATCACAATCATACCCCTGCTTCGACCACCTCAGCCAAATCGACCTGTTCACTGTTGTGCTCGTGTTTGCTTCGACCTCGACCTCGAGCTGCTGCCTTCGACTAGAACCCCTGTTTTCGACCACTGCTGTGTTTCGATCACCACAGTCCTCAGTTTCCATCGCCCGCGACCTCAGCTCACGAGCAGGAGCACTCGACCGCGACCTTGGCTTCGATCACTACTGCTGCTGCTGTAGCTTCGTTGCCATCGATCACCAGCACTGCCACCTTCGCCGTTGCTTCGTTGCCACGCGTGTGCACCTTGTTCTCCACCGTGGAACAGCCGCACCCGCGCCAGCCTTGCCTTCGTTCTCCCACGCGCGCCCGACAAGAACAGCACAGTTGCGCCACGTTGCAAGCATGCCAAAGGAAACCGTCAGTTCGCCGTTGCATCAACCAGGCCAGCATGCGCCAGTCTGCAAGCCAGCAGAGCCGCTGTAGCACGTCGTTTCGCCGCCAGTCTTCACCGCCCGGTCGCTTTCCAGTCACTTCGGCCGCTTCAACTTTCTAGGCAATCCCAGCCGTTGCAAGCTTCTAACCGTGCCTATAAAAGCCACCCCATCTCAGCTCAAAGGCACACACACCAGAACCACTCAAGTCTCTAACCTCGCCATCTTCGTCGTCTTCTTCGGTGAGCTCGAAGAGAGGCTCACAGTGCCAGGCCGATCTATTGCACCGAACTTCAAATTGAAGCTACCAGTAAGTAACCCTCATCCACTTATCTGTGTAGTAGCAGCCGATTGAACTTTATCGAACCACATCGCCGGCAATCGCTGATTTTCTCCAGTAACTCCGGCGAGCAATAAATCCCTAACTAAACCGATTTAGCTCTCGAGCCAGTAATCAAATATGATCAGTGAACTCATCTAAGCATCCCTAAGCAACCAGAATTGAAGATCTTGCTAAAATCTGGAAAATCCCAAATTTACACTTTGCATGTGAATTGGAGCTTGCTGTTAAGTTTCTCTGGTGCTTCCCTAGCTAATCTACCTTCACATCTAGCTTTCTTATGCCCCAGAGACCATCCACAAGAAAGGAATTGAGTTCATTTTCCCTAGAACAGAAATGCCCAAATTTGCATCTTCTTCTCCAGCGCCGGTCGCCGGACGTTTATCTCGGCCGATCCAGCTCTAGCCACCTTGCCATTTAGATGTTTTCCACCCTCCTGAGTATTTTTTTCTACTAGCTCGACTTCTGATTCGGCCTAGAACAGAAGTTATAGCTATGCCCTAGTTGATGTACTGGTTATATTGCATGTACTCCAGATCAGTAGGTTTCTTCGCCAGATTTCACCATCCTCTAGCCATCTTCTGCCCAAGAGCCTGTTGAATAAATTGTTCCTGTTGCATACGCCTAACTACCAGACAAAGTGGTGCATCATTTGGAGCCCTGAATCAAAAGATATGGCTAATCCTAGTTTCTTGCCATGTCAACCCCTATGCCAGGTCGTGTCAGCCAGTGGCATTAGCCCTGTTCACCCACCTCTGGTCATGTAAAACAAAAACTACTTTGTCAAATAGTTGCCTCACTACCTTGTGCATCATATTCTTGAATCAAAACCCATTTTGGCCACTGGGAACTATTCAAACCATGTCAATACCTTTCTTGGGCATTCTCAGCCCTTGTCAGCCTATGTCAGCCAGAGGCATTGAGCCTTTTCACCTACTTCCAGCCATGAACCTTGAAAATAACTTTGTCCCTTAGACTCCTGATGTTGTGATCTACATTTTCTTCTACTGTCACAACTTGAGTTGAGCCCTCTATCATCCATCGACTTTATGTCGATGCCTTGAACCGAATGTCAACCTAAAGACGTTCGCTGTTTTTGGGCGAACCAGTCGCAACCTTGTTATTACTCTGATATTTTGGAACCTTGTAAACCTTGACAACTAATCTTAACCCTGGTTTCCATAGTTTAACTCTAATCGCTTTCCAGAACTCTCGAATCTTGTATCACCAAACTGTTTTCACCTTGCATTATCGCATGTAGTGGATTAGTAAGAATAGGATTGATTGTAATGCATGTTTGCTTGTTTGATCTTGTTCAGAGCAAGAGCCCGAGTTTGAAGACCTTGTCGCAGACCCGACATCGACTTCTGATACTTACGACGCGGAAGGCAAGTCATACTTTGATCATATTGAACCTATATTTTATGAATTGCTATACTATTCCATGAATAGATATTTCATTAATATTGCATTTGTTGAGATCAATGATATTATGGGAGTGATAGGTTGAATACTTGAGAAATGTGAACTTGTTAAGATAGCAAGCCATGAACTAATATATATATATATATATATACATCTATATTCATGAAATAAAACCCCTAGCCGTGACCAGTATTTTGGTATGGGATGGTGGTAGCACTGGAGGTGCTTAACTACAAAGGATGAGCAGGCACTGAAGGTGCATGGTTTGTGATATGATCTGGTCACTGGCATATAAGGACTAGAACCTTGTGTTGTGCGTCTAGTGGCATGAAAAACGTACCAACCACTTGCCTGGTATGGGACAGGCACAATCTAGTAGCTTTCTTAGTATTATCAGTTCCCTGCATGGTTTGTCAGTCCAGTTTCTCGCATGAAAATTGGTGGGACGCAGTTCGTCCATGAGTGATGTGAGATCAGAAAAATTATGAGAGGACAAGATGTAAAGAAGGAAGTTGCCCTATGCCTGATTAAGTCGTGCGTGACTGTATTCAAGAAAGGCTATGTGTCCTGCGGGAACATAGGCCAAGGCTAGGAAGTAAGGCAGTGGGGGGGACCCACAACAGTACTTGGGACTAGATTGTCCATTTACCGGGCAGGGATACTGTTAATACTAGACTGCGAAAGCATTGTGTGAGCTCGGCCTTGTCACATGCGTATAAGTCGCATGGAGCTGGCCCGACTTGAAAGTCGAGTGAAGAAGTGGATTTAAAAAGAGGTACACCTCTGCAGAGTTAAAAATGTATTCGAATACTTCGTGCTCCCGAGTTTTAGGAGTATGCCGCAGTGGATTAAATCCACGGGGTGTGACACAAGCTAGTATTGTTTTATAAACTAAAATTTGTTAGTTCAAGATTACCCAAGTGGCATGTGTTGTCACGATAAGGGGTGTTTCCGTGGGCTATCATGTGTTGACGTGTCGCGGTAGTACCATAATGTAGTGATCATATAATAGCTAAGAGGCACGTGGATTTTGCCCTAAGTATATGAAATACTGTCATGCGCATGAGATTGAAAAGCTTGAAGAAAGTAATGTGATATGAGGATATATCGCCTTAGATATGGGATATATATATTGCTTTTGGTATGATTTATACACTGCCATGAGTATGATCAAGAGTTGAGAAAGAAATGGAAAGAAAAGTATTTTGAAAAACCTTTCACTCTTTCCTCCAATAGCATAGGTTCATGTCATTTATACTATATGTATCTCTACCTCCCCTATGACTTGCGGAGTACGTAAGTACTCACCCTTGCAACAACTCATAAATAGATGGAGCGCTCTACGACCTTGGTGATTATCCCAAAGACGCTGCAGATACAGAAGGAGACGAGTAGATTCCTCCTGAGCCCTGATGTGGTGCTGCTTGCTGTCAACCTCTGTTTCCTGTGGATTGCTTTTGGCCCCTAGCTTCCGCCGACTAGATGTTCTATTTTGTTGCACCATTGTGCCTTGTAAGGCACTGTACCCCGTATTGTATTAAGGCCTGATGGCCATACAATTACGTCTACTGTAGTATTTTGCTGCTTCAATATATTCCTGTGATTGACTCATCCTGGGAAGTCAAGTGGTGTATGGGACCAGCTGCATCGAGCTGGTCTCCTCACAGGTGATGTCACAGTCAGACACAACAAAAAGGGGTATCAGAGCAGCACAGACCTTGACTGCAGGACGGTACCCTTAGGGATTAACTCACCAGGAAGGCGTAATTCATCTAAAAACTATTTTCTAAAACCTTATTTTTGAAAAAGGAGCCCAGTAGCTTCTAAAATTTTTGATTTCAAGGTCTTACTTGGTTTTTTCTAAAAATTCGGTAAGGTGGCGAGAGCGCGTTTTGTTTTTTTAGAGTGCCTCAGGAGTTGGGCTACGTTGCTATGGCACATAGCCTAGTTCTTTGGTTAGAACCCTGATCGAGTAGTTAGTCGACCGTCGTGGAGGATTAGTAGGGAAAGGGTAGTGTAGATAGAGCAGGTGGATGCTCTTGCTAGCTTTTGTGCCCCGCTGTTGCTTTTGCAATGGTTAACATGTTTACTATGGCTAGAAGCCTAAGTATTTTGTGCATTAAAATAGTTGTATTAATTTCTGCATTAGTGCCCTAGTTCTCTCTTAGTTAGTTAGACCTATTTGCTTCTCCCTTCAGAAGATCAGAATGGTTCACACAAGGAGAAGGACCCAAGATGACCAAGAGGGCCAAGACCCAGCTACACCACGAAGAGGATCCACATCTCATCCAGGAGCTCAGAGCTCGCTACCACCACAAGAAGACTCACCAAATCTCCAGGAAATTCTTCTTTCAATGGAGAGGAGCCGCCAAGAAGCCCAGGCTGCACATACCCAGTTGCTAGCTCAAGTCATTCAGAAAATGCCAGGGACTGCTGAAGGTACCGCCGTCGGAACTCGACTCTCGGACTTCCAGAAGACACGACCGCCAACCTTTGCAAGCGCGACCGACCCAATCGTCGCAGATGACTGGCTGAGGGACATCGAGAGGAACCTGGACACTGTTCGCTGCAGTGATCGAGAGAAAGTTCTATTCGGATCGCACCAACTCACTGGAGCAGCAGCTGCTTGGTGGATGAACTATTAGGAGGCACACTTGGACAAAGACAACATCACTTGGACGGAATTTAAGGACCATTTCCGAAAATTCCATATCCCTACAGGGGTCATGGCAACTAAACGCCGAGAATTCCAGAACTTGACTCAAGGGAACCGGACTGTCACTGAGTACCTGCATTAGTTCAACCATTTAGCTCGGTATGCGCCAGGCGACATCGACACAGAAGATAAGAAGATTGAACGCTTCACCGAGGGGCTTCAGCACTATTTGCAGTACCAGATTGTCTCCCACGAGTTCTCAGAATTTCAGACCCTGGTGAATCGGGTATTGAAGATAGAAGAAAAACGAGGCATTGGAGAGGAAAGCCGGAAGAGGAAGATGATGCAACAGTCGCGACTGCCAGCCATCCCATCTAGGGGAAGAGCCCCGACATCTCCAAACTTCCGTCCGACCTACCCAGCGCCAAGATCACCATTCACGCCGACATGCCCCAACTGCAGAGGAGCGCATTATCAAAGGGATTGCCCTCAGACAAGGACTCAATGCTATCATTGCAGACAATTTGGACACCGCAAAGACAGTTGCCCGTGGATTCAACTCCCTATCGCGATAGCAAGATCACAAGCTGGAACACAGACGATGGCACCCAGAACCACAGCTTCACCATCATTGCAGAGCCCCAGAGGAAGTTTGCCCAACAGAGGGGGAATCGTAGCAGGCCAAGGACAAGGAAGAGGAAGAAGACAAATGGCAGGCCGAGGAGGCCGATTAAACTTCACCTCCCTTCAAGAAGCAAACAATGCCACCGACATTCTCCTAGGTAGATTCTTGATCCAGTCTGCATCTGCTTTAATACTGTTTGATCTTGGAGCTACAAATTCATTCATATCAAAAGATTTTCATTTAAAGTGGGAATACCTATGGTACCTCTAGAGTACTCTATGGCTATACAGACCCCAGGAGCTAAGCTGCCTGTATATTCAGCTTGTCGTCATATAACCTTCAGAATAGAAGGGGTAGAGTTCTTGGCTAACCTATTAGTCCTAGAACTGCAAGGCCTAGACATTATAATGGGAATGGATTGGTTATCTCAACATAAAGGTCTAGTGCATTGTGAGAAGAAAACTCTAAGCCTTGTTAGTAACCAAGGGAAGAAGGTCCTGTTCCATGCGGAAAGATCATCGGTCGAAAAACTACAAGGATCAGTCCAGGCACTTCAGGGGGTATGCTTGGATCAAGTGCCCACAGTACAGGAATACCCGGATGTATTCCCAGAAGAACTCCCAGGGATGCCACCTGATAGGGAGATAGAGTTTACCATTGAGCTTAAACCAGGAGCGGCACCTATAGCTAAGAGACCATATAGGATGCCGGTAGTAGAATTAGAAGAGTTGAAGAGTCAGTTAGAGGAACTGGAGAGCAAAGGATTCATCAGACCAAGCGCTTCGCCTTGGGGAGCCCCGGTTTTGTTCGTGAAGAAGAAGGATGGAACCTTGAGGATGTGTGTGGATTACAGAGCATTGAATGAGGTAACCATTAAGAATAAGTATCCATTGCCACGGATAGATGACTTATTCGACCAGCTACGAGGAGCTCGAGTATTTTCCAAGATAGACCTGAAGCCAGGCTATCATCAGTTGAAGATCCGAGAGGGGGATATATCCAAAACAGCCTTTACCACAAGATACGGGCTATATGAATTCACTGTAGTACCCTTTGGATTGACCAATGCTCCAGCAGCATTTATGAACGTCATGAACAATACCTTCATGGACTTCTTAGACAAGTTTGTCATCGTGTTCATTGACGATATCTTGATTTACTCGAAGAGCCCTGAGGAACATGAGCAACACCTACACTTAGTCTTCGGGAGACTAAGAGAGTGTCAGCTCTACGCCAAATTCGATAAATGCGAATTTTGGATGACCAAGATTTCATTCCTTGGGCATGTGCTAACCAAAGAAGGAATTTCGGTGGATTCAACTAAGATTGCAGCAATCAAGGAGTGGAAGCAACCGACCACCATACCAGAAATTAGAAGCTTTCTGGGATTGGCAGGCTATTACCGGAGATTTATCGAGGGATTCTCTCAGATAGCCAAGCCTCTCACCAACTTGTTGAAAAGGGATGTTGCTTTCGAGTGGACTTCCAAGTGTGAGGAAAGTTTCCAGACACTGAAGGAGAAATTGACCACAACACTAGTTCTTACGCTACCAGACAGCAAGAAAGACTTCGTAGTATTTTGCGATGCTTCGAAACAAGGATTAGGCTGTGTGTTAATGCAAGAAGGGCAAGTCGTAGCTTATGCCTCGCGACAACTATGGCCATATGAAGAAAATTATCCCACGCATGATTTGGAATTAGCAACAGTAGTGCATGCCCTGAAGATATGGAGACATTACCTGCTTGGGAATAAGTGTGAAATCTACACGGACCATAAAAGTCTCAAGTATATCTTCACACAGACTGAGCTCAATATGCGTCAGCGCCGATGGCTTGAGCTAATCAAAGACTACGACCTCCGCATACTCTACCACCCAGGGAAAGCCAACGTAGTGGCAGATGCCTTGAGCAGGAAGGCTTATACTCTACAAGGAGCTACACTTAAGAACCCGCGCTTGCGGCAGGAATTTCAGAATCTTGAACTAACCATAGTGCCATCTGGGATGTTAGCCACATTGACTGTAGAGTCTCAACTCCAAAGGCAGATTGAGGATGCTCAGAAAGAAGATGAGGAGATTCACAAGATCAAGAGCCGCATCAGATCAGGAAAAACCCAGGATTTCACTGAAGATCATCAAGGAATTGTGTGGTATCGGGGAAGGATTTGTGTGCCTCGAAACACAGACCTTAAAGAGTTAATTCTTTTTGAAGCTCATGAAACCCCATATTCACTACACCCTGGAAACACCAAGATGTACAAGGATCTGAAGACGCGATTCTGGTGGGATGGTATGAAGAAGGAAATCGCGGAATATGTCGCAAGATGTGACACTTGCCAGAGAATTAAGGCCGATCATCAGAGAATAGCCGGAAAACTGCAGCCCTTACTAGTACCAACTTGGAAGTGGGAAGAGATTGGTATGGACTTCATCACAGGACTTCCCAGAACACAAGGGGGATATGATTCCATATGGGTCATTGTGGACAGACTCACGAAGGTTGCTCATTTTATACCAGTCAAGAAAATTTATAATGGCAACAAATTAGCGGAGCTATACCTGCAGTGAATAGTGACACTGCATGGTATCCCGAAGAGGATCGTCTCAGATCGAGGAACACAATTCACATCCAAATTCTGGAACCGACTCCATGAAACTTTGGGAACCCAATTGCAGTTTAGCACTGCATATCATCTGCAGACAGGAGGACAGACCGAACGCGTGAATCAAATCTTGGAAGACCTTCTCAGAGCTTGCATCTTAGATTATGGAACCTCTTGGGAGAAGTGTCTACCATTTGCAGAGTTCACTTATAATAACAGTTACCATGCTAGTCTGCAAATGTCACCCTTTGAAGCCTTGTATGGACGTAAGTGCAGAACTCCACTACACTGGGACGAGCCAGGCGAACGGCAAGTCATTGGACCCGAACTAACCGAAGAAGCTGAAACACATGTCAAGCTCATCAGAGAACGATTAAAGGCAACACAGTCACGCCAAAAGAGCTATGCCAACAATCGAAGAAGGGAATTGTCGTTTGCACCAGGCAAATCAGTTTATCTCAAAGTTACACCGTTAAAAGGGTTGAGAAGATTCCATTAGAGAGGAAAACTGTCCCCAAGGTACATTGGACCATTCAAAGTCCTTAAGAGGAAAGGAGAGGTATCTTACAAACTGGATTTACCATCAGATCTCGGACCAATTCATGACGTGTTTCATGTCTCGCAACTCCGTAAGTGCCTCAAGGAACCAACGGATCAAGTAGAACACCAGGGGATTCCGCTTCAAAAGAACCTCACTTATCTCGCTCAACCACTGCAAATCCTAGCTAGCGACGAGCGTCGACTCAGAAGGAAGAGAATCAAGCTTTGCAAGGTTCAATGGGAAAAACATTCAGAGGAAGAAGCGACTTGGGAGAAAGAGGATGATCTGCGGCAGGCTTATCCCCACCTCTTCCCTTCTCTAGGTAAATATCGGGGTGAGATTTCTTTAAGGAGGGTAGGCTTGTGACACCCTAGTTTTCGGGGCGAAAATTTTTTGCATAAAAATCCTGCATGCATGTATCTCTGTAGTAGTAGTCAGATCAGCTGAACTCTAATCTCTCTCAAACCATAAAAATCTCCAAATCTATCCTCTAGATCCAGATTAAGATCTGGCCATCCAGATTTAACCTACCAGTTACCCAGAAGATAAAAGTCTTCAGGAGCCAGATCAAATTCTGACCCTAACTCCCAATATCTAAGCCTCCTTCTGTTTTCGAAAACAGAAAATTCATATTTACCCTAAGTACCCCAATTTCCAGATAACTGAGTTATCTTGATTTAACCCTATCCAGACTCAAGTATCTTTTGGAATATGTTTCCAGATACATCCTCAACTTACCCCAAAAGGTTGGGAGCTAGATTGTCTCATCTAAACACTTTTTGCAGATTAGTCCAAATTTTACTACGAATAAGTCCTTTTTGTTTATCTGGAAGCCTAAAAAGGCTAAAATCCACAAATCAACTCCAATTCCATAATTTCTTCAGGGAACACCTCCCAAATGATATTTGATACAGATTTCCCTTCTAATCAGACTTCAAAATCTCACTCCAATTACCAGAATTCGAAATCGACAAATCCAGATCTATTTTACCCTAACTTTACCCTATTTTCAGAAATAGGTGAAATCCCTCAAATCTTATCAAATTGCTCTAAATTTGAGCTAGATGAGTATTAATAGAAATATTATACTCAACCATGCAATCAAATCCCAAATTAATCATCTTTAAGACCAGATTTACAATTCAATCCAAAGCCAATCAAAAATCATCACAATCATGCCCCTATTTTGACCACCTCAGCCAAATCGACCTGTTCACTGTTGTGCTCGTGTTTGCTTCGACCACGACCTCGAGCTGCTGCCTTCGACTGGAACCCCTGTTTTCGACCACTGCTGTGTTTCGATCACCACAGTCCTCAGTTTCCATCGCCCGCGACCTCAGCTCACGAGCATGAGCACTCGACTGCGACCTTGGCTTCGATCGCTACTGCTGCTGCTGTAGCTTCATTGCCATCGATCACCAGCACTGCCACCTTCGCCGTTGCTTCGTTGCCACGCGTGTGCACCTTGTTCGCCACCGTTGAACAGCCACACCCGCGCCAGCGTTGCCTTCGTTCTCCCGCGCGCGCCCGACAAGAACAGCACAGTTGCGCCACGTTGCAAGCATGCCAAAGGAAACCGTTAGTTCACTGTTGCATCAACCAGGACAGCGCGCGCCAGTCTGCAAGCCAGCAGAGCCGCTGTAGCACGTCGTTTCGCCGCCAGTCTTCACCGCCCAGTCGCTTTCCAGTCACTTCGGCCTCTTCAACTTTCCTGGCAATCCGAGCCGTTGCAAGCTTCTAACCGTGCCTATAAAAGCCACCCCATCTCAGCTCAAAGGCACACACACCAGAACCACTCAAGTCTCTAACCTCGCCATCTTCGTCGTCTTCTTTGGCGAGCTCGAAGAGAGGCTCACGGTGCCAAGCCGATCTACTGCACCAAACTTCAAATTGAAGCTACCAGTAAGTAACCCTCATCCACTTATCTGTGTAGTAGTAGCCGATTGAACTCTATTGAACCACATCGCCGGCAATCGCTGATTTTCTCCAGTAACTTCGGCGAGCAATTAATCCCTAACTAAACCGATTTAGCTCTCGAGCCAGTAATCAAATATGATTAGTGAACTCATCTAAGCATCCCTAAGCAACCAGAATTGAAGATCTTGCTAAAATCTGGAAAACCCCAAATTTACACTTTGCATGTGAACTGGAGCATGCTGTTAAGCTTCTCTGGTGCTTCCCCAACTAATCTACCTTCACATCTAGCTTTCTTATGCCCCAGAGACTATCCACAAGCAAGGAATTGAGTTCACTTGCCCTAGAACAGAAATGCCCAAATTTGCATCTTCTTCTCCAGCGCCGGTCGCCGGACATTTATCTCGGCCGATCCAGCTCTAGCCACCTTTCCATTTAGATGTTTTCCACCCTCCTGAGTATTTTTGTCTACTAGATCGACTTCTGATTCGGCCTAGGACAGAAGTTATAGCTATGTCTTAGTTGTTGTACTGGTTATATTGCATGTACTCCAGATCAGCAGGTTTCTTCGCCAGATTTCACCATCCTCTGGCCATCTTCTACCCAAGAGCCTGTTGAATAAATTGTTCCTGTTACAAATGCCTAACTACCAGACAAAGTGGTGCATCATTTGGATCCCTGAATCAAAAGATATGGCTAACCCTAGTTTCTGGCCATGTCAACCCCTATGCCAGGCTGTGTCAGCCAGTGGCATTAGCCCTGTTCACCCACCTCTGGTCATGTAAAACAAAAACTACTTTGTCAAATAGTTGCCTCACTACGTTGTGCATCATATGCTTGAATCAAAACCCATTTTGGCCACTGGGAACTATTCAAACCATGTCAATGCCATTCTTGGGCATTCTCAGCCCTTGTCAGCCTATGTCAGCCAGTGGCATTGAGCCTTTTCACCTACTTCCAGCCATGAACCTTGAAAATAACTTTGTCCCTTAGACTCCTGATGTTGTGATCTACATTTTCTTCTACTGTCACAACTTGATTTGAGGCCTCTATCATCCATCAACTTTATGTCGATGCCTTGAACTGAATGTCAACCTAAAGACGTTCGCTGTTTTTGGGCGAACCAGTCGCAACCTTGTTATTACTCTGATATTTTGGAACCTTGTAGACCTTGACAACTAATCTTAACCCTGGTTTCCATAGTTAACTCTAATCGCTTTCCAGAACTCTCGAATCTTGTATCACCAAACTGTTTTCACCTTGCATTATCGCATGTAGTGGATTAGTAAGAATAGGATTGATTGTAATGCATGTTTGCTTGTTTGATCTTGTTCAGAGCAAGAGCCCGAGATTGAAGACCTTGTCGCAGACCCGACATCGACTGCTGATACTTACGACGCGGAAGGCAAGTCATACTTTGATCATATTGAACCTATATTTTATGAATTGCTATACTATTCCATGAATAGATATTTCATTAATATTGCATTTGTTGAGATCAATGATTGTTGGGGGAAATCTCCGCGGGACTAAGTCCAGGTAAGTTGCGTCACACTAGCCCGGGGACTTGGCCTCCGGTGCCTCCCCGGGCGCCGCCTTTTTGGCTCCCGTGACCTGGCCTCCGGTGCCATCCCGGGCGCCGCCTTTTGGCCCCTGGGACCTGGCCTCCGGTGTCGTCCCGGGCGCCGCCACTAGCCCAAGGACCTGGCCTCCGGTGCCTCCCCGTGCGCCGCCTTTTTGGCTCCTGGGACCTGGCCTCCGGTGTCGTCCCGGGCGCCGCCTTTTGGCCCCAGGGACCGGGCCTCCGGTGCCGTCCCGGGCGCCGCCATTTGGCTTCCGGGACCTGGCCTCCGGTGCCGTCCCGGGCGCCGCCTTTTGGCCCCCGGGACCGGGCCTCCGGCGCCGTCCCAGGCACCGCCATTTGGCTCCCGGGACCTGGCCTCCGGTGCCGTCCCGGTCGCCGCCTTTTGGCCCCCGGGACCTGGCCTCCGGCGCCGTCCCGGGCGCCGCCATTTGGCTCCCGGGACCTGGCCTCCGGTGCCGTCCCGGGCGCCGCCTTTTTGGCCCCCGGGACCTGGCCTCCGGTGCCGTCCCGGGCGCCGCCATTTGGCCCCCGGGACCTGGCCTCCGGTGCCATCCCGGGCGGCGCCATTTGGCTCCCGGGACCTGGCCTCCGGTGCCGTCCCGGGCGCCGCCTTTTGGCCCCCGGGACCGGGCCTCCGGTGCCGTCCCGTGCGCCGCCATTTGGCCCCCGGGACCTGGCCTCCGGTGCCATCCCGGGCGCCGCCTTTTTGGCCCCCGGAACCTGGCCTCCGGTGCCGTCCTGGGCGCCGCCATTTGGCTCCCGAGACCGGGCCTCCGGTGCCGTCCAGGGCGCCGCCTTTTGGCCCCCGAGACCTGGCCTCCGGTGCGTGTCCCGGGAGCCGCCTTTGGTCCGGAGACCTGGCCTCCGGCGCCGTCCCGGGCGCCGCCATTTGGCTCCCGGGACCTGGCCTCCGGTGCCGTCCCGGGCGCCGCCTTTTTGGCCCCCGGGACCTGGCCTCCGGTGCCGTCCCGGGCGCCGCCATTTGGCCCCCGGGACCTGGCCTCCGGTGCCATCCCGGGCGGCGCCATTTGGCTCCCGGGACCTGGCCTCCGGTGCCGTCCCGGGCGCCGCCTTTTGGCCCCCGGGACCGGGCCTCCGGTGCCGTCCCGTGCGCCGCCATTTGGCCCCCGGGACCTGGCCTCCGGTGCCATCCCGGGCGCCGCCTTTTTGGCCCCCGGAACCTGGCCTCCGGTGCCGTCCTGGGCGCCGCCATTTGGCTCCCGAGACCGGGCCTCCGGTGCCGTCCAGGGCGCCGCCTTTTGGCCCCCGAGACCTGGCCTCCGGTGCGTGTCCCGGGAGCCGCCTTTGGTCCGGAGACCTGGCCTCCGGTGCGTGTCCCGGGCCTCATCGCCCTTTTTGGCGCCGCCCGTCCGGGACACTGTTGTCCCGGCGCTTCCGCCCGGAGGCGGCCTGGCCCAGGTACCGCCTCCCTCCTTTCCTCTTAACTTAGGTGCTTCCACCTCCAGGTCGTTCCCGGTGACCGCAGCGACCTCGGCCGGGACCAGTCTCCCCCCGACGGCTCCCCCGGCTCCCCGGGATGCCCCGCTTGAGGCTCTCGTCGAGGGCCAGCTCCGCGCCCAGCCCTCTATGGATGAGCTGCTCAGCGTGTTAGTGTGGCCTCCGGCCCCCACATTTGCGTCACACCCGTATCCGGGGAACATGCCCCCGTTTATGGGTTACCCGGCGGCCCCTCCGGCCTCTGGGAGTTTGTCCGCCCCGTATGATCCTGCCGGGGGTTCCCTCCCCCTGCGGGATATACGTCCGGACCCTTCCCGGCACCCGAGCCCGTCCCGGTGCCGGGAGGCTACTTCATGCCAGGGCCCTTCGTGGCACCCAGGGGGTACCCCGTCCCAGGCCTATTCCCAGGGCCGGGAGCCCACTTTATGCCGGGGATTTTCTCTACGCCGGGAGCCAGCCCCGCCCCTCGCGTCGCGTTTACCGCACCAGGGGCGGTCGACAGAGCAGCTCCCGTGCCTCAGCGGACTTCCCCCCGCATGGGCTCCCTGGTCCCGGACATCGCCGCGGGGGTTTCCCCCTCGTCGGTTCCGATCGTTGCCACTGGGGCCCCCTCCACTTCGGTTCCAAACGTCGCCATGGGCGCCCCCTCCCCGGTTCCGGATAATACAGGGGCTTCCCCCTTTCCGGTCCCGGGGGTCTTCGCAGGGGGCTCCCCCCAGCCGGCCCCGGAAGCCTCCAGGCCGGTAGCTACAGTGCATAAGCTCCCTCCCTCGGTGGGACACATCCGTTTCGCCCCGGGGGAGGTCGAGCGAATGCATTCACCCGGGCGCGGGGAAGAACTTCCCCCCCACCGCGGGCAAGGGGAGCCTCGCTCTCGCACCGGTCGGGGGAAGAGGCCCGCGGAAGACCCAGCCTCCCCGGAGGAGAGCCCGGACGTCCGGGAACTCAGCCCCGGTCCAGAAGAGAAGCTCGCCACCGCCACTCCGGTGGACCTCTTGGACCGCTCCCTGACTCCGACAACGAAGGTCCCGTCAAAGAGGACAGCGACCGGAGGACAGCGACCGGGACTCCCCCCGGGAGGTGCAGGGGGCTAACCAGCCCCTGTGTCGAAGACTTCGCAGCATCCGGTGGCCATGGCCCTACCACCCTCCGCACATCGAGCACTATAACGGTGAGGCAGATCCTTACGAATTTGTGCAGGTCTACTCCACAGCCATCTCTGCTGCCGGGGGGGACGAGACGGAACAATGCAACATCTTCCCCCTCTACCTCACCGGCATCGCCCGCTCCTGGTTCTACAACCTGAAGGCCGGCTCCATCAAGTCTTTCTCGCAGCTCAAGCGGGAGTTCTATGCCAACTTCCAGGGGAACTACATGCGTCCCCTGGACTCCTCGCAGCTGTACACTGTCCGTCAGAGGACCGGGGAAACCATCAGAAGCTTCTTCAAGCGCTTCGCCCAAGTGAAAAGCAAAGTGGCCCACGTCCCGGACTCTACAGTCATCGAAGCCTGCAAAAGCGGCATCCTCCAGGGGGAGCTCCACCGAAGACTCTACCGGAGCTGCCCCTCTTCCGCCGACGAGCTATTCAACGTACTCGAAAAGTACGCTCGGGCGGAGGAAGACGACATCGGGAAGAAGACCCAGGGGGCTCCCGCCCCAGTCGACCGGGGGGCCAGGGATCCCCCCAAACGCCCCAGACAGGGGCGGCGTAGCGAGCCACGGCCTCGGGACACCTTTGTCCTCGAGGGCGGAGGCGGCTCGCATGACCCCCCGAGGGCCAACCGCCCCTTCCCCAAACCGAAGGGCCATGGGGGAGGACAGTCTTCGCGCGGCCGGGAAGGCCCCGCGGGGAGAAGGTGGGAAGGACCGTGGTGCAGCTTCCATAGGTCCAGTACCCACTCTACCCGAGACTGTAGCCAGCTGCTACAGCACCTCGTGGACTTCCTCGACCAGCGCGGGCGGGGGGGGGGGGGGGGGGGGGGGGACTCCGGCCTCCTTGCCCCCTCGGCCAGCTGTTCCGGCCCTTCCCGCTCCTGCAGGGGGGAGCAGACACAGGAGGGGGAGCCTTCAGAAGCTCTCCCCTTCCAGACTTCTCAACGCTGCATCAACGTCATCGTGGGAGGGTCCGCCTCCGGGCGGGACTCCAAGCGCCAACGTAAGGAGTACATGCATGAAGTTAAGGTTGTGGGGGTGCTACACACGTCCCTGCCACCCAAGTGGTCGGACGTCCCCCTCACCTTCACGGCGGAAGACGCGCGAGGGGTTCGCTTCCCCCACGACGACGTGCTCATTGTCTCCGCAACTATCTACAACTGCCACCTGGCTCGCATCCTCGTGGACGGTGGGAGCTCTGCCGACGTCCTATTTCTGAAGGCCTTCAAAGAGATGCAGGTGGATGAGAAGCTCCTGCAGCCCGCTGCTGGGCCCCTACAAGGTTTTGTCCCGGGGAAGGCGATCCACCCCGTGGGCAAGGTAGATCTTCCTATGACGTTCGGCACCCCGGAGAACTACCGGACCGAGCTGGTCCGCTTCGACGTAGTAGATCTCTCCTCCTCCTACAACGCGATTATGGGGAGGACTACAATCAACCGGCTGGGGGCTGCCACCCATCAAAACTACCTCTGCATGAAGATCCCCGGGCCGCATGGTGTGATCAATGTCCGGGGAGACCAAGACATGGCCCGTGCTCTATACAAGTGCGCTGCGGCCACAATCGGAAGCGTCAACCTCATAAAGACGCCCGGGGGGGAGGCTTCTCCCCCGGAACTAGACGCCGCTGCGCCACCGCCCAGGAGGCCCCTCCTCAAGCCGCGTCCGGAAGGGGGCCTCCGGAAGGTCCTGCTGTCCCCGGGCGACAAAGACAAAACCGTCCGGATCGGGGCGGAGCTCCCCGAGGAGCATGCAGCACAACTTGCGGCTTTTCTGTAGGAAAACTCCGATGTTTTTGCGTGGAAGCCTTCGGACATGCGGGGCGTCGCCCGGGAGGTCATTGAGCACAAGCTCGCAGTGGCCCCCGGTCACCCCCCCGGTCAAACAGAAGCTGCGGAAACTCTCCCTCGAGCGCCAAGACGCAATCAAGGTGGAGATCACCCGGCTCCGAGAGGTGGGGTTCATTCGGGAGGTCCTGCACCCCGAGTGGCTCACGAACCCCGTCCTCGTGAAGAAGTCAACAGGTAGGTGGCGAATGTGCATGGACTTCACCGACCTTAACCGCGCCTGCCCCAAAGACAACTTCCCACTCCCGCGGATTGACCAGCTGGTCGACTCCACCGCGGGGTGCGAGCTCATGAGCTTTCTAGACGCCTACTCGGGATACCATCAAGTCCGGATGGCGGAGGGGGACGAGGAAAAGACGAGTTTCATAACTCCCCTCGGAACCTTCTGCTACCTCCACATGCCCTTTGGGCTTAAGAACACGGGAGCAACCTTCCAGCGCCTCATGACGCTGGTCTTCAAAGATCAAGTTGGCCGCAACGTCGAAGTATACGTAGACAACGCGGTCGTCAAAAGTCCCCGCGCAGCCTCTTACATCGACGACCTGGCGGAGACCTTCCGCAACCTCTGCACATTCGGGCTCAAACTTAACCCGGAGAAGTGCGCCTTCGGGGTGCGCGAGGGGAAGCTCCTAGGTTTCCTCGTGTCCCAGCGGGGCATAGAGGCAAACCCCGAGAAGATCCGGGCATTCCTAGACATGCACCCGCCGCGCTCCATCAAGGACGTCCAGCGGCTCTCCGGCCGCCTAGCCACACTTGGCCATTTTGTTTCGCGATCGGGAGAGCGGGGCCTCCAGTTCTTCAAGATCCTCCGGGGGCTCGAGGGGTTCCGCTGGACCCCCGAGGCCCAGGAAGCCTTCAACGACCTCAAGAAGTACCTCACGAGCCCTCCAATGCTCGTGAGTCCATCTCCAAAAGAGCCCTTGCTCCTCTACCTTGCCACGACCCCCGTCGCCGTCAGCGCGGTCTTGGTGAAGGAGCAAGGGGGGCAGCAGCGCCCCGTGTACTACATGAGTGAGGCCCTCTAGGGGGCCAAAACTTGGTACACGGAGATGGAGAAAATCTGCTACGCCCTCCTCATGGCGTCCCGGAAGCTTCGGCATTACTTCCTGGGGCACCCCATCACCGTCCCGTCGTCCCTCCCCCTGGGGGAGGTACTGCGGAACAAAGAAGCCACCAGCCGGATCGGGAAGTGGGGGGCCGAGCTCGCCCCCTTCTCCCTGTCCCTTACTGGCCACTCCGCCATCAAGTCACAAGTCCTCGCCGACTTCGTCGCAGAGTGGACTCCCGCCTCTGGGTCCGGGGATGAAGACCTCCTTGTGCCGCCCCGACGTAGTGATTATTGGACTCTCATGTTCGATGGGTCGCTGTGTCTCGCCGGGGCTGGTGCGGGAGTAGTCCTCCGGAGCCCCGAGGGGAAGGAACTCGAGTACGCCGCGCGGCTCGAGTTCCCGCAACCAACAACGTCACCAAATACGAGGCTTTGCTCCTCGGGATGCGCCTTGCGCGCTCCCTGGGGATTCGGCACCTCCTAGTCAAGGGAGATTCTCAGCTCGTAGTTTGCCAAATGGACAAGTCTTACCTATGCCATGATGCAAACTTAAGTCTTTATAAGCAGGAAGTGTGAAAGATGGAGAGGCATTTCGTCGGCCTCAAGGCTCGGCATATCCCGCGGAGGGACAATGACCGGGCCGACGCCTTGGCCCAGGCGGCAAGCGCTCGGGAATCACTCCCCAAGGGGGCTTTTCTGGAAATCATCACGAAGCCCTCGGTGGCCTCCCCGGACACGGGCGACGAGCCTCATGTCCCGGAGGTCGCCGAGATTACCCAGACTCTGTCTTGGATGGACCCTCTCATCTCCTTCATCAAGCTGGAGGGGGACCCTCCTAGTGAGACTGAGGCTAAACGCCTCCGGGCTAAAGCCCGGGCATACCTCCTGCTGGAGGGGAGGCTCTACAAGCGGGGGGCTTCCGCCCTCCTGCGCTGCCTCCCCCGGCCGGAGGGACTTCAACTTCTCGAAGACATCCACGGGGGGAGCTGTGGTTCTCACCTAGCCCCGCATGCCATCGCGGCCAAGGCCCTCCGGCAGGGCTTCTACTGGCCCACGGTCATGCGCGACGCGCGAGACCTTGTCTCCGCGTGCGAGGCATGCCAGAAGATGGCCAAGGGCTCGAACCTCCCCCCTATAGCGCTGCAGACAATACCCATCACTTGGCCCTTCGTGCGCTGAGGGATGGACCTCTTAGGGCCCTTCCCCCCAGCGCCCGGAGGATACAAGTATGCGGTAGTCGCGGTCGACTATTTTACAAAGTGGGTTGAGGCGGAGCCTTTGGCCAGCATCACGCCCCGGGCCGTCCAGCGGTTTTTCTGGAAGAACGTCGTATGTCGTTTTGGTGTCCCCCGGGAAATCACCGTGGACAACGAGACCCAATTCGACTCGGCTTATTTCCGGGAATTCTGCGAAGGCCTGGGGCTCGTTATCCACTTCGCCTCAGTGGCCCATCCCCGGAGCAATGGGGCTGTCGAGAGGGTCAACGGCGTGATCCTACAGGGGTTGCGCTGGAGACTCGAGCAAACCACTTCTAAGCGGGGTGCATGGGCAGAGGAGCTCCCTAGCATCCTCTGCTCCATGCGCACGACCCCTTCCCGGGCGACGGGGCGTACCCCCTTCTCCCTGGTCTACGGGGCAGAGGCAGTCCTCCCCCCGGAGATCGGCCTCCGGTCACTGCGGGTCGAGCTCCTGGAGGGAGCCACGCCCCCAGCGTACCAGGCCAACGAGGCCAACCAGCGCCTGGAAATCGACCTCGTGGAGGAGAAACGCGACCGAGCGCTCCTCCGCCACGCCATCTACGAGCAAGAGATGGCCCGCGCATACAATCGGCGCGTGCGCGAGAGAGCTTTTCGCCTTGGGGACCTTGTCCTCAAGCGCGTCACAGACCCCCAAGCCCAGGGGAAGCTCTCCCCCAAGTGGGATGGCCCCTACAGGATCTCCGCGGTCCTGGGCTCGGGGGCTTATAAGCTCTCCAACCTTCAAGAGCAGGAGCTGAAGCACACGTGGAACTTGCGTTTACTTCGCAAGTTCTATGTTTAGCCTTACGGGCCTGTCCCCTCCCCCGGGGCGTTCACGCCAAAGGGGGAGGAGGGACACTGTATTTTCCTCCCCTTTCGCGACTTCGCAGGGGGAGGCCCTGTACTTCATTTTATTAGCAATACATAGGTCTTGCTTTTCAACTGTCTCATTGCAGGTTCTACTTATTACCGCCCCTAGTGGCGATACCCTCCCAGTGAGGATGCCCTCCCCGTGAGGAAGTGGGCCAGGCCCAGCAAGTCCCTCCTGTAGGGCGGCTTACAATCAGCCCTCGTGGACTGAGGGTGTAAGCGGCAACCCGGTCACAGTGGCCGCGGTAACGAGTCACTTTGGGAGACTAGTCCCCTGCCCAAACACTCAATACCCGTCTTCGGGCACTTCCACCTCCGGGAGTAGACGCTCTCCCCAGTGGGACGTCTAATGGCCTTCTTGGATCTATCTTCCTCCTACGGGAGTCGACGTTCGATGCTCTCCCCAGCGGGACATCTAATGGCATTCTTGGGTATTTGGTCCCCGGCGACCTTATTCCCGGCTCCCCGTTCTCACGGCGACCGGATGAATGCCTCCCGGAGACCCTATTCCCGGCCCCCCGTTTTCACGGCGACCGGACGATTGTCTCCCAGGAAGCTCGACTCTGGAAATCTCATCGGGTCTTTCTTGGATGTTTCTCCCACAAGAGGCCTTATTCCCGGCTCCCCGTCCTCACGGCGACCGGACGATTGTCTCCCGGAAGGTCTTTTCCCAAGAAGCCTCGTTCTAAAATTTTTTCTAACTTAGAAAAATTCCTATGCCACAGGTTGTTTTCACCTCGGGGGCCTTGTTACCCCCACAGCGCCCGGAGCTACCCTCCGGCCCGCTGTGGGCGGGGGGGATAAGGAACCCCCGGGTGTCGGCCGCACCGCCCACGAGCAAACTTAGCTCATTCTTGTGAAAAGGAGTCGTCCGGACCATCCAAGAAGAAGAAACAAAAAGACAACAAGAGAAGAAGCAAATAAACAGCTTTATTGATTGTCAAACCCGGAGGACATCTTCCCCCTCCGGTGGGCTTCGGAAACGATACAACCCGGGTTCTAACCCGGGGGATTCTCTACGTCCTAAGGCTCCTACGCCTAATACTCTCGGAGACTCTCCGCTAGCTCCCGGGTCAAGTCTCGGTACAATGCTCGCACGCGGCGCCGAGCGTCCCGGAGCACATCTTCGGGCCAGAACTCGTATCCCGCCGGTGGAAGTATCCGAAGGGGAGGTATCGTCCGAAACCCCGGTCGCGGAGGGGACAATTCGGCGCGATGATTGTCAAAGTTGTCCAAGTGCCACTCCGGACGCCACCACAACCGGATCGGCTCCCGGACGCTGTCCCCACCGCGGTTCCCCGAGACAAGGCTTAGCAAGATTAAGGCCGCTTGGGCGTCCCCCGGGGAGCCCCTCTCGGACCTACGCCCGGGAGCAACCTCCCGGGAACCCTGGTAACAATGAATTCAATTCAAAGACTTAGAAAAAATTCTAACTCCATTGCATTCAAAATGTTTTTGTACAAGTGTCCGGGGCTTCTTCTAAGAAGCTACCGGGATCAAAAGTCCTAAGAAAATAAAAGGGCCCTAACTAAGACCCGAGGGGGGCTCATACATGTTCATTGGCGTCCTCCCCCCGGGGGGTTTCCTCCGAGGCCGGGGCCGGGGCGTCCACCGCCAGAGGTGCCGGTACTGGGAATCTCGCCCGGATGATCCGGTCGTAGAAGCCCCCGGCAAGCTGCTCCACCTCCCGGCGTGAAGTCTCGAAGAACTCGGGGAAGCTCCGCGGGATGCGGCCCCCGATCACCCGGGCGCCCACTCCCCGGTGCTCAACGAGCCCAGCCGCGGCCGCAACGACGGGAATCGCCCGGCCCCGAGCCCGGGCGTCAGCCGCCTCCGAAATGACGGAGACCTGCGTATTGAGAAAACGCACGGCCTCCGCGAGGGTCGCCGGGGGCACCTCCGAGCTGCTCCCAGAGCCTAGGCTTACGCCAAGGCTCTCGAGGGCCGAACGGACAGAGCGGCCCACATCCGCCACCGCCCGGACGCTCAATTCCTCGAGCTCCCGGAAGGCCTCCCTCCTCGCCTTCGCCTCCTCTCGGAGGCGGCCATTCACCGCCTCTGAGACGTGAACTTGGGCCCGAACCCGGGCCAGCTCCTGGAGAGCTTCGTCCCGCTGGCCCAGGAAGGAGGCGGCCCTGTCCTCCACGTCCTTGAGCAGCCGGATGACGCGCTACTCAACGCCCCAGGTAATCATCGTCCCCTATAAATTCCAGAGTTAGAAAAATTTTCAATTGTAGGAGCCAAAGGAAAGCGATAGTCGCTTCGGGTGAATACCTGGGCTTGGAGAGACCGGAGCTCCGCGAAGCGATCGTGGAGCGTCCCTCCCGCAATGAAGGCCTGGACCTTCGGGGTCTGCAGGCCTTCCGCGTAGCATTCAACCTCCCCTACGGAAAGCAAGGGGGTCTCCCGCCCCGCGCCACCTCGGTCAGGGTGGCGGTCGTCGTCGTCCTCATTGCGGAGGTGCCCCCCGAGGAAGTGGCCGACGATGTCCCGGAAGGGGTCCCTCACCGGGGGGGACCATCAGACCCTTCCCCTTTCCGGGCGGGAGGGCCCCCGGGGCCCCCACTTCTGGCGGGACCTCGTAGACCGAGGGGCTCCCCCCCTCGTCCACGGGCCATTCCATCCGCCGAGGCGAGGCCTCCGCGAACCTCACCTCCAGTTTCTCCGGCTCCAAGGGGGCCGGGGGTGGTGGCGGGGCCGCTACCGATGGCGGCGACGGGGCGTAGTTCGCCGAGTCGGAGGCCGCCCCGTCCGCGGCCGGTTCCTTCCCCCGAGCCTCAACAGGGCCCTTCGGGGGAGGGGGTGTTGTCTCCTTCCTCACTGGTGCCCGGGCGCGCTCGGTCCCGGGGGTCTCATCCCGAGGCTTCGCCGGAGTCGCCGCCGGCGTCGTCGACGGGCCGGGGGTCTTTTGGACTCTATCCTTCTTAGGCTCAGAGCCCCCGGCCGCGTCCTTCCCCCGCTTGTGCGAACCGGGGGTGGGGAGGGGTTTCCTCTCCGGAAGCTTCAGCCCGTAGGCCTCAGCCACCAGGTTCCGGGGAGGACCCTCCCCCACGAGGCGCACGACGCGCTCGTGCTCATCGGCTAAGTACCTCCCAAGGAGGTTCTCCGCCTTCTCTCGCACCGCCGGGTACGGCCGGACTACAAGAGGTAAAGAGTTAGTCAAATTTTCAAAAAATTGTAAATGCAATGCAGCAGGTTACCGGTACTTACGTCGCGTCACCGGCTTGACCGGGGGCCGCTGCTCCGGGCCCATGCCGACTCCCCTCTTCCCGCGTGAGAAGGGGGAGATTCGGAGGAGCATCATCTCCTCGGCGGCGTCCCGCATAGAGCGGGCCTTCCGGGAGATGATCACCTTACCGAGGAGCTCGAGCTCCTCGTCCGTCCACACCAGAGGCTTCGGCGCAGACGACCAGCTGTAAGAGGCCGGCTCCGGGGCGTACGTCACCCCGTCGTCTCGGACCCGGAGGTAGAACCACCTCCGGACCCAATCGCCCCAATGGTCCCGGGAGGCTGCCACCGAGTAGTCGGCCACCCGGGACGGCAGCATCTGCACCATCACCGAGCCGAAGGGGGACTTGGGTCCCCCTTCACCAAGTGGGAGCTCCGCGCCGGCGGTTCGTAGAAGTACCGGAAGACCCGTAGGGTGGGCTCCCTCCCGGTCACCGTCTCGAAAACCCAGATGAAGATGCCCATTCAGACTAGGGCGTTCGGCGTCAGGTGGTTGAACGCCAGCCTGTACTCCTTCAGAAACTCTCGGAGCATGGGATGCACCGGGAGCCGGAGCCCCGCCTCCAGGAAGGCCTCGAAGGCCACGACCTCTCCGGGCCTGGGGCGGGGAGCTCCGTCTTTCTTCACGGGGACTCGGATGTCCCCTTCCGCGATGACGCCGAACTCGACCATGGACTCGGCGTCCTCGGCAGTAAACTCGGAGGCCCAAAGGAAGTCCGAAGCGACTTCCTCCGGGGGCACCTCGGTCGCCTTCGCTCGACCTTTCGGTGCCATCAGGTTTGTTTTTCCGGTGGTTAACTTTTCAGGAGGCTACGGCTAAAGGAACCGGACGCTCGCTACCGGGGAGAGCTACCGGGAGAGGGCTACTGGGAGAGCAAAATCCGCTAAGGCTAAGAAGTTTGGAATGAAGCTACCGGGCCCCCCAAGGCCCTATTTATAGGGTCGAGCCATGATCTAGATGGGCGCCATGTGGCATCCCGCAGATCAATCTGGGCCGTTGAAATTCAAACAGCGTGCGGGAAACGAAGGGACTGGCGCTCGAATCGAGGCACCGGTTCGAACCGCGAGCGCATTTATGGCGAAGCGGCGCGGCCATAAGCGTCCGGCACGGAAACCGAAGCGTCACGGCTCCGGTGGCTTGGTCTGGAGATTTTCCCGGTGACATGTACCATGCCCACCGGGGACTCAAGCATCGTCCCTGGGGGGCATGGGGGGCTGCTGTTGGGGGAAATCTCCGCAGGACTAAGTCCAGGTAAGTTGCGTCACACTAGCCCGGGGACCTGGCCTCCGGTGCCTCCCCGGGCGCCGCCTTTTTGGCTCCCGGGACCTGGCCTCCGGTGCCGTCCCGGGCGCCGCCTTTTGGCCCCCGGGATCGGGCCTCCGGTGCCGTCCCGGGCGCCGCCATTTGGCCCCCGGGACCTGGCCTCCGGTGCCGTCCCGGGCGCCGCCTTTTGGCCCCCGGGACTGGGCCTCCGGTGCCGTCCCGGGCGCCGCCATTTGGCTCCCGGGACCTGGCCTCCGGTGCAGTCCCAGGCGCCGCCTTTTTGGCCCCCGGGACCCGGGACCGGGCCTCCGGTGCAGTCCCGGGCGCCGCCATTTGGCTCCCGGGACAGGGCCTCCGGTGCCGTCCCGGGCGCTGCCTTTTGGCCCCCGGGACCTAGCCTCCGGTGCCGGTCCCGGGAGCCGCCTTTGGTCCGTAGACCTGGCCTCCGGTGCGTGTCCCGGGCCTCATCGCCCTTCTAAAGGTAAAGTCTCGAGTCGATTTTTCATGTGCAGGTCACGCGAGGAGCGCCTCGGGAATCAGCGACCACCTGTCAAGCATCCAAGACGTTTGACCGGGAGAAGGACGTTCCTACCCTTCAATCCGACGGTGGCTTCAGGGGTAGTTTAGGCTTTTTGCTTCTTTTTGGGGCTATAAATAGCCCTTGTACCCCTCTGTTGTAAGGATCGAATCACTTTTATTGGAATAGCTAAACTCACAGGCGCGTTCCGGAAGCCTCTCCCCCGAAGAGAGCCTCCCCAGCCGACTCCGGTCGGGAGCGCGTCGACAGGACTAGGGCCCCCACCGGGACCCGAACCTGTATAAATCCTCGTGTCATCTCTTGTGCTTGTCCGACAGGGGAGGACCGGTCATCCGGTCAACCCGCGCCACGTAATCTTCGCTAGGATCGTTCTCAAAACCTGCCAGGGTATTCGCAATACCACGACAATGATATTATGGGAGTGATAGGTTGAATACTTGAGAAATGTGAACTTGTTAAGATAGCAAGCCATGAACTAATATATATATATATATATATACATCTATATTCATGAAATAAAACCCCTAGCCATGACAAGTATTTTGGTATGGGATGGTGGTAGCACTGGAGGTGCTTAACTGCAAAGGATGAGCAGGCACTGAAGGTGCATGTTTGTGGTATGATCTGGTCACTGGCATATAAGGACTAGAACCTTGTGTTGTGCGTCTAGTGGCATGAAAAATGTACCAACCACTTGCCTGGTATGGGACAGGCACAATCTAGTAGCTTTTTTAGTATTATCAGTTCCCTGCATGGTTTGTCAGTCCGGTTTCTCGCGTGAAAACTGGTGGGACGCAGTTCGTCCATGAGTGATGTGAGATCAGAAAAATTATGAGAGGATAAGGTGTAAAGAAGGAAGTCGCCCTACGCCTGATTAAGTCGTGCGCGACTGTAATCAAGAAAGGCTATGTGTCCTGCGGGAACAGAAGGAGACGAGCAGATTCCTCCTGAGCCCTGATGTGGTGCTGCTTGCTGTCAACCTCTGTTTCCTGTGGATTGCTTTTGGCCCCTAGCTTCCGCCGACTAGATGTTCTATTTTGTTGCACCATTGTGCCTTGTAAGGCACTGTACCCCGTATTGTATTAAGGCCTGATGGCCATACAATTACGTCTACTGTAATATTTTGTTGCTTCAATATATTCCTGTGATTGACTCATCCTGGGAAGTCAAGTGGTGTATGGGACCAGCTGCACCGAGCTGGGCTCCTCACAGGTGATGTCATAGTCAGACACAACATCCCACATCTAGTTTTGTGCAACCATGGATTGTTGCCTGTTCCACTCCATCCATATCAGTACTTCATTGATATCACTTCCCTGCGGCATAGAAGATGACTCTGGCTGGTTCTGATCAGTACGAGCTCTGCTTCCAGATGCATCCCTTGCATTCTCAGCATTCCCTTCGAACATCCTTCCTTGAGATCTTCCGCGGGTGTTAACCATTCTGTTCTGATTGGGGATCAAAGAAATAGTTGCTGATTTAGAGGGAGACACAGATAGGGTACAAGCAGAAGGCTGAGATCAATCCATGAGACAAGGATTGGAAAGTGCAAGATGTTTTTCATAAATTTAGTTTTCATAAGATACATAATTTTAGCCTCCACGGCTTACAAGTACAACATACAACCAACATAACTGAATAGCCACAAACAAGAGCAACAGACAAACAAAGAAATCTAGCGGTTACTGGGGTCAGGTACAGAAAAAACGGGTCAAGCCAAAGGGAGTCTAAGATCACTCGTCGGTCTCGGAAGAACCACAGGGTTCCACCTCTTCTAGATCCTCTTCTTCAGGGTCTTCATACGCGTCCATCGGATCTAACTCCATGTCGTCGTCTTCTTCCTCATCATCAGACGAAGTGTCGGTGTTGTCTTCAACAAGTTCTTTCCCTTTACCAATAGGAGCTTCTCTTCTTCCTCCAACGTTGAGGCGTTCAGGATCTTGAGAGCTGATGACGATCCCATGCCACACAGGTGTGAATTAGCCAAGGTAATCCTTAGGCTTTCCTACACTCTTGTGAGCGGTAGTCCTCAGCTTCGAACGGCTTCTCTTGTTGACGGACTCCGATGTTCTGGGGTTCCTATCTTTTCTTGGACCGACTAGTTCTTGGATCTGCTTCTCTTTTTCTTGGAGATCCACATGAGCTCTTGCAAGCATGCCTTCGAGGTAGTGGCGATCATCCCGAGTGTTCTCATGCTCGCGTAACAAACGGTTGTATCCGGTTTCCAGAGCTTGAACAATATCCCTGGTCTTTGTTAGTACTGCATCTCTTTGGTCACTTGATGGGTGGACAACTCGGCGATCTGACCTGGGGATCTGACAAGGCACAAAATGGAAAGGGGAATCTACCAGAAAATCCTCGTACAACAGTCTGATGGTACCTATAGCATGACGAGCAGCGTCTAGAATAGTGTCTTCCTCTTCCGCTCTGCGGGATTCTTGTTTCACGGGACCTCTTCCAAGTCTTGGAATTTCATAGACCACTACCGAAGCGCGAAAGCCGTAGGGTCTGTTGTCTACTTCTTCCTGTCGGACATAGTACACTGGCCGCTGGCTATCCAAAGCTCCCAAGAACTGCAGCATCATCCATAAAAGTAATTCCCATGATCCTAGCTCATCTCTGTGCACGAACTTCTTGCTGAAAGCCATCTGAAGAAACAGAACACAGAACTCCTAGAAGTTAAAACAATTTTCAAATCCTTTTCAAAGAGACAAGGTGAGAAAATAAATTATTCAGAATATTTTTGTTTAAAGAAATCAGGTTTTCGAAATTAATTTTTAATCAAATAGACTAACGATTTTCGCTCTAGGCACGCCAATATCTATCTAAGGGTCACGGCCTACAGTCGTGCCTTTGCTCTGATACCATCTTCTGTGGGACCCTCATTTGAGGAATCCCGTGGCAACCGCCCAGGTGGATTGCGCACAGATAGGTTCATCACAAGCTCACAACAAGCGGAAAGCAGTAATTGCATAAAACATAAATAAACAGGTACGAGGTCACAGGGACCAATATTACATTAACATAGCGCCCAGAATGATGCTATTTAGAGTTGCTATGAAAATAACAAATTTATCCATACAAGAGTCGGTATTGAGATACCGAACACACAAAACAAAGCAGACAGCAACAACGAAGATCTTCACTTCTAGCGGCAACGGTTCTGGTAGGGCTTTCTCCACATCGGACTCAACTCGGCGTGAGACCCTCCTAGAACTCCGAATTATCTGGGGCGTTCCCATCTTTTGCTTCATCCTCATAACCAAACGAATCGGGATCGGCGAATCCCTCTTCTGAATTGTTTGTAAAGGCAAGGGTGAGCATGCTTTTACACAATGCTCAGCAAGTCTTTTACTTAGAAATGAAATTATATAGATGAGGAGTGATCAAGAAAAGGGGTTAAGTCTTATAATCATAAATAGTGTAGATTTCAATTCTTTGATCTCTTAAATAAGGATTTTATTTTCAATAGCGGGGTTTTGGAAATCTTATGATAGACTTTAAGAAAACATTGTGGATGGCAATCCTCCATGATCCACCATTTTGAATTAACCATATTATGAAAGCTTTTCCCAAATCTTACTTGTGTTGAACCACATGGATAAATCCACCACGAACATACTCCATGACCTGGGAGTACAGAGCATCTGATACTTTTCTTACACTTTGCAAAGGTGTACCTCTTTCTAAATCCACTTCTTCACTCGACTTTCAAGTCGGGCCTACTCCATACGACTTATACACATGTGACAAGGCTGAGATCACACAACACTTTTGCAGTCTAGTATTAACAGTATCCCCGCCCGGTAAATAGACAATTAAGTCTCAAGTACTGTTGTGGGTCCTCCCCATTGCCTTACTTCCTAGCCTTGGTCTGTGTCCTCGCAAGACATATGACCTTATGATTACAGCCGCGCACGACTTAATCAGGCGTAGGGCGACTTCCTTCTTTCCATCTTTTCCTCTCATAATTTTTCTGATCTCACATCACTCATGGACGAACTGCGCCCCACTAGTTTCCACGCGAGAAACCGGACCAACATACCATGCAGGGAACTGCTAATACCAAGAAAGCTACTAAGTTGTGCCTGTCCCATACCAGGCAAGTGGTTGGTACATTTTTCATGCCGCATAGAGGCACAACACAAGGTTCTTGTCCTTATGAATTAATAGTGAGGAGACATTCACATACCCAATGCGCACACAACAGCCAACCAGTCAAACCATCCTCACTATCAATTCTAATTTCACATTTTCTTTCATAAAAGGGGTTTCAAATTCATTTCTCACATATTAGCCATTTCACACCCAACATGTACATTTAAATAAGAGTAAAGTTTAAGCATAACATCCTAGGGTGACAAGGTTGCATGATGATTCAATCTCAAAAGGGGGTTTCCACATGAGACTTGGGTCATATCTATTCACATGTTTCTAAACATAGTTTTTATCAAATACTCAGCATGCATATATCTTAAAAACAGTTAATCTACTTTATATCAAAATACTAGGTGAGACATGATCAAGGGTGGCGACTTGCCTTGCCAAGCTGGGTCTAAGAAATCTGCTGGGTCTTCAAATGTTCCTTCCAAATCTTCCGCTCCTTGTTCTGCATTCGCACGAAAGCACACACAACACATACAAGACATAAGCATCCAGAAAATAGGCTTTATACAAAAATATATGTAAAATATAAACATGTATGCAAACGAGGGGATTTGGTCAGAGACAGAACAGCGGAGAAAAGGATATTAGGGTTAGGTTCACTAGACAAGACTCGAATGCGACGAATGCCAAAGGCTTGGCATTCGGTTCGTGAACAAACGATGTCCGAAAAGGACACAAGAATGATTTGGGGCTTCTGGATGATCAAAACTGGTGCAAGAGGTGGCATTGTGTGCCAAATGCTGTGAGGGACCTAAATGACAAAGTGAACTTTTTAGAAAGGCCCTAGAATTAACAAAAAATCACAGCCAGGCTCAGGGGACAAGAAATCGAATGCCACTGTACAGCAGTGAGCTGGGGCACATGCGTCTGGACGAATCACGCATGCGTTTCTGTCGACGATTCGGACTCGGGGTCTTTAGCCGAACTTATGCAAAATTTGTAGGTTGTGAGACCTTTCAGGGTGTCCCTCCGGGAAGGTATGATGAATTGAAGAGAACTGGAGCAGAGAGAGATTTATACAGGTTTAGGCCCTCAATGGTGGGACTAATAGCCCTACGTCCTGTTGGGATTTCACTATGTATGGTAAAAGAATTTATAGAGTTATGGAAAAGATCTTCACAGGCGAAAATTTTTCCTATGTGTGTATACAATACAATGCTTAGAAGGCTTATGAGAGCTATCTAACTTAGACTATTGTCTTCGGGTTGCTTTTGTTTGATCTGTTTTGATCAATTGATCTCTCGATCCCCCTGTTTGATGCATTGGGCTACCCCTTTATACTGGTCGAAAGGGTGCCAAGTCGTAACGGCATCAAACAGTTGCTTGGATGCGGTTTGGACAACTGCTCCTAACTCCCACACAGGTTTAACACATGTTATTTATAGATAACTGCACGTATTAACCTCCTGACAGTTGTCTCCGTACGTGGAAGAATATTCGGGATACACGGGATATCCCCGTTATAAGGGCAGAACAATCCCACGTCCCCTGGTCGAAGGTGTTCTGACCGCGCGATGTTGGCTGACCGCACACCATCTGCAGTCTTCTATCCGCGTATAGCACACGAACTCCTGACCGCGCACTAGCTACGGTCTAATCGCGTAAAGCCTGCGACCTCATACCTGTGCTTCTCAGAATGACTTGAGTTCGCACCATCAGGCGCTTGTCTGGTTCGAATCTATCCTGAACCAGCCGTGCATTTATTTGAACTGACTCGGGTATCAATCCTCGTCAGCTAGCCCCCAAATTTGAAGAGAACGAAGGAACATGTTTACTTCAAATTTCAAGACTTATATCGAACATTTAACCCGACGCTTCAAATCCTCCACTTAGTGGCGCACTAAGTGTAGCGGTTGGTTCCCCGAGACGAACTCTGGGTAATACGTGACGGGTAATGATGGTGCCGTTGAAACGTTTTTTTAACCCGAGGTAAAATTGTAAATGCTTTCAAAACTTGAGGCATTCGGAAACTGAACCATCACCCTGGCGGCTATAAATACCAAAGCCTTCGGATTTCAAAGCTTCACAATTCCTCTTCCCGGCTAAGTCTCTTTCAAAGCCATCTTCACTTTTCTTCTCATACAATTCTCGATGGCAAACCACAACATCATCGAGATTGAGAGTGATGAAGAAGAAGTTTTCGAGCAGGACTTATAGACTTCCAAAGATCTGTCTCCTTCAAGGAAGAAACCCAAGGTTGACCAGGGATCCTCCAGCAGAACAAAGGTGAAAGACGCATCATCGTTCTTTCTTCCTTCAGTTCCTCTAGTTCTTCCTATCCATGCACCTCGACAGGTCGAACTTTCATCTCCACCTTTGGAGGGACATTCTTCTCACCTTTCTCCATTTCATCCCAATACTCCTCATTTTTGTTCGGGTGATCAATCTTCTGGTTGGAAAGCTGTTACTCCTCGACCAGATGATCCTCAACTTGGGTTGGGGAAGCAATCTTATGGTAGGAAGGCTGCACTTCCACCATATGATGATCCTCGAACTTTATCGGGTGATCTACTTTCTGGGATGCCTATATCAACCTGTCACTTGCGAAGACAAGTGATTATTTCGATCTCCTTTTGCTCATTGCTACAATTAGAGCAACTAACATTTGCAAATGTAGGAGATTGGAGCCCCCAGCGATCAGCCTGCTAAGATCCTGCCTCCCCCCCTGACAGACTCTCCAAGGGGAAAAAGAGGCTCTGGAGAAGAAGACCGAAGAGATGTCTTCGGTGATTTTGCATCTGGCAGAATATTTTGAAAGATCCCGTGAAGAGGCGCGCCAATTCCGTCGGGAGAGGGATCATGCTCAGCAACAGCGAGAACTCTCTGATTTGATTAGGAATAATAGCGCATCTCTTGTTAGGGATGATGTAGATAGGCTTAGAGTAGTTGCTAGTTCCCTGGGGGTCGCCAACATAGATCCTACGGACGACAGCATGTCCCTAGGGGAACTTTGCAAACTGCTCTCAGATCAGGTCGACGCTCTGGTCGCCGGTATCCCTTTTGTATGTAAAGAATGTCAGAAGTAAAGATTTCTTTCTTTTCATATCATATGAATATTCTTTACAACTTTTGTGTGAAAATATGGCCACAAGCAATGTCTTTACGACCACTCATACACAGGTAAACTCCGATTCTGTGACCAGAATCGTATTTAAGTGTTGTACCGCAACTAGTACTGATACTGCGATCAGACTTAACACCGCGGTTAGAACCGAAGTTCGATCTGGAAAATTACTGCGGTCAGAACCGAAACTCGATTAGACTATCACTTCGACTAGAATCAGAGCTCAGTCAAAAACATAGTTCTGATAACACAGTAATCTGATCAAAAAACGTCCGTACGTCCCACAATTGGGGCATAGGATATTTTCATGATCGATTCATGGAGGTTCACAAGAATCATGAAGCAAAAAAGTCCTCTGAAAACCTTTGTAGAACTCTTCACATTTTGTACCCTCAAATCTAAAACAAAGAAGTCCATTTGTTTCGGATCCGATACAGGGAACGCCTAATGGGTTCGCCAGAGAGAATATCCATTATGGGAAATGAATAGAATATTCAATGGAACGTTACCCTCAGCGGAGTGTCTCCTCGGGCCTATAAAAGGAGCAGGTAGCTTCCTGAGGAAGCCACTCAGCCAGAAACCTGCCTTAGAACTTCGGCCGCACAAAACCCTCATTGCTCACTGCCTCCATCTTCTCCAAAGTCGCCACCTTTCCTCACGATCTCTCGCAAGAAATGGCGTCCTGGAGCCGATCAGTTCATCACACCGAGGAGAGCCTCATGGCACTGGAGAAGGAAGAGATCCTTCCTCCACGGCTGCTAATCAACTGGCGGCCCGCAGAGAAGGACCAAGAAACCCCAATCGTCCAAGAGGGCGAACTGGTGGTTTTCGAGGAATACCTGCGATGCGGGTTCCGATTCCCCGAGAGTCAGTTCCTGAAGGGGATCTTGGAGCATTACGGGTTGGAGTTGGTGAATCTCCACCCGAATGCGGTCTTGATCTTGGCAGTCTTCCAACACTTGTGTGAAGCCTTCGTCGGAGTGTATCCCAGCGTGGATCTCTTTCGACGTTTCTACTACTCGGCGTGGTTGAAGAGCGCCAATGCCGCCGGATGTATCTACTTCCGGATAAGGGAGAAGAAAGAGTATCCCTTCCCACCCCTGCGAGACTCCGTGCACGGGTGGTACCAGAAATGGTTTTACTGCACCCCTCCATCTGAGAGCGAGTTGTGGTTCTTGAACTTGCGGCCAGAGAAGCCTAGCGAGTTAGATTCCCTCCCTGTTCTGAATGCAGAGTACATGAAGCAGGCCGAGGTGGTTCTTCACTTAGTCCAACAGGGACTAACGGCTCGCGATATCATTCGCGACTTCGTGAAGAATCGGGTGAGCCCCTGCGCGAAAGGGCTCATCCTGCTTGGGAGATACAGTCCATGGCGGACAGCACCTTGGACTACAACGATGGTATGTGACTTCGCCAATGAAGCCTTATGTTTTCCTGTTTTATCTTGCTAACCAATCCGTTGGTGACACAGTTTTGCCTTCATCCGAAATCGAGAAACGGACGAACTACCTCCTCAGGGCATACAGTGCCGAAGTGGAGGGACCCAAGGGATCGCCTCACCCACAAAGCTTAATCCATGCCAGCGACGACCTTAGATAGGAACGTCGAAAGGTATGTTACCTTTCGTCAAGTTCTATTCACAAGTCATATGTACATCTTGTACTAATAAGGACACCGGAATGACATAGCTTTTGGGGAGATTCGCCGAGGTGACGTTCCCGAGTGAAAACGTCGGTTTCCTGGGAAAGCCAACGATGAAGAGAACGAAGAAAGTCTCTTCAAGGTCTGGAGCGAAGGGACCCACCCCCAAGAAATCCAAGAAAATCCTCAGGGAAGGCTCTTCGCGCAGAACCCCCCTTACCGCGAAGAAAACTGTGTTAAGATATCATGTGCCTCCTGTTACCCCAGGTACAAACTGGAATCACTTCTTCGTCGTACAGGGTGAAAGGAGCGAGGAGGAGGAGGATGACATTCCTCTAGTTCGCCGGAAGAGGAGGGTGGCGACTTCTCAATCCGGCGAGACATTGCCTTGCCCTGACGAGACAGAGGCAGCTGCAGCGAACCCCGCGACCACTAGGAATCTTGTGGTCGCAGGCGAGGTCCCTGCTCCTGAAGCCTTGGAGGCTTCAGGGTCTGTAACTTCTCCCTCTTTGGTCGAAGGGACGATCACGGTAAAATTCCTCACGATCTTGAATTTTACAATTTCTTCTGTTATGCGTGTTCACCGGGCCATGCTTGCACAGGGAGAAGAAATTCCTCCTATGACTCCCGTGAGTCCTAGGGGGGCGAGTACTCCACTCCTGGCGACAAGAGCGGAAATAACGGAGCAAGATTCCGCGACCAACCTCAGGGTCGCGGACGAAGTGCCAGCTCCAGCGGTTCAGGAGACACCCAGACCTTCGGGCGCATCCCTGCCAACCGAGCAGGTTACCCCGGTATGAGTCCTTACCATTTAGATCTTCATCATTCCTTATGTATATGCTTCCAGGGTGATATACATAGGGAGAAAGGGTCTTGTTTACGAAGAGAAAGACCAGGACGGACAACGACTGTCCTCTTTCTCTTGGGGAGCCATCTTCGAACTCCCAGAAGCTAATGGGATTTCAGTTAAGGTAAGAATTCTGTTCTGTTTGTTCTGGATCAGGTTGTGGCAACCATCAGCGAAACTGACAACTTCGTTTTCCTGCTTAGGCGTAGAGACGCAGCACCGAACCCTCCAACAGCCTCGGCAAGGGTTGAAGTTCCTGCCGGTGCTGAAGCCTCCGGTGAAGAAAGCTCTGTCCCTCCAGTCCAGGAAGTCGTCTGGGCCGTTAGGGACGAGTTGGGTGCGGAGACGCAATCACAGGCATTGAAACCTGCAACCGAGGTTCAGCAGGTGTGTCCACCTGCTGCTCCCATAGAGGATGAGGTGAGTCCATCGAGTAGGCCTCCAGCCATCCCGAAGGACAAGTCATTCCGGGAATATACTGAGGTATGTTGAACATCCCTCATGATATTTGAGTTTTGCATAGAATACAACTAACTTCCCTCTGTGTCACATGAATTGTCCCGTATGACGGCCAGATCGATAGCTATGGTAGAAAGCATCGAGGCCATACAAGAGGAGAGGAATTGCTTGCAAGAGTAAGGAAAAAAGGTGCTTTAGTCCACTTGAATACAAACTTGCTATAACCATTGTCTTTTTTATCGCAGGGAAGTTGCTTCCCTGAAGAAGAGCCTTGCCGATCGGGAAAACGACGAGCTCAAGGTGGTCACTACGATTTCACATCAAGAGGCAGAGCTCAAAGAACTGCGATCACAGCTCTCAGGTAAGTCAACTTCCGACCAGAACGACTTAACTTTGTCGTTTAGACTGTTTATAACGATCTCCTTATTGCAGCGCAAGCATGTCAAATAAACCAGCTTGGACAAGAGAAGGTATTCCTCCAAATGACCATTGACTCTATCAGAAGGGCGAATAGAGACTTGAGCCTATCCATCTTCGAAAAGCTGAAGATGGTAGCCCGTCTTCTAAGGGCTGATGTGGTCGAGACCACAAAGACGACCTTAGCCCAAGTGACTGGTCAAAACTGGTAGTAGCCCAAGCGGAATCACTCCTCGAGTATCTTCCTGAAGATACCAGGCGACAACAAGAGGCGATCAGAACTAGAGTCCGATCAGCAGCCTCCGCCATTCTCTGCCGGTTTCGTCTCCACCATGGCCCTGATTTGGATCTGAATCCACTAGTAGGAACAGTAGAGATCGAGAGTGAGGAACAACTTGAGGCTATCATGGAGGAAATTAGACCTCTTGTAGATAAACTCTTGACCGAGCTCGGGATTATGTAAACCTTGTACCTGCACAGATACAATTTATAGAATGCAATGCATGCAATTTTTTGGTTTTACTCCGAAAGAAAACATTTTTTTTGTTGTTTCATATAACCATATTCTCCTAGCCCCCGCCTGAGATTATATATACTGGAGACTTAGTATTATAAGCACAGGAAAAATACGGGTGTAACGACCAGGGATATGCGATCAAGCCAGCAATTATACTCGATGCAACGCCTAACCTTGTTGCAAACTGGCAGCCACTCGGATGACCAAGGACATGCCAGCAAGCCCCGTGTGCATCGAGAAACGACTTATTGAGGAGTGTCTTGTCTGGAAGTGGTCATGAGATCGGCCAGCGAATCCGATTAGGACGTTGTGGCGATATAACCACCGGCGACCAGCCCCCGAGCCAAATTCGTAACACATGGGCATAAAAGGAAATATTCGTCGTATGAAACAAGAAGGCTTTTGTTTTATTAAACAATGCTAATTGAAAAGGAAAAGGGATTGAGTACTTACACATAAAACTTGCGTAGTTGATCGATGTTCCAGGTATTGGACAAAATTCGACCATCCTCCATCGCTAACCGAGCTGATCCTGGTCGCGGCACTGAAACAACAGTATAAGGGCCTTCCCATTTCGGGGAGAATTTGTTGCGATTGGATTGGTCTTGAATTTTTCATAAAACCAAATCGCCCACGTGGAGACTACGTGGTCGCACCCTTTTGTTATGGTACTTGCGCAAAGCTTGCAAGTATACCGCAGACTTGATCAAAGCGCGATCACGCTTTTCTTCCAGGAGGATGAGGTCTTGTGATCGCTGTTCGGCCTGATCAACTCGTTCGAATTGTTCTGTCCGAACAGATCCAATACTAACTTCCATAGGCAACACGGCCTCAGCCCCGTAGACTAGATGGAGGGGCGTCTCACCGATGGCTCGACTAGAAGTAGTTCATAGTGCCCATAGAACGGTATAGAGCTCGTCTACCCAAGCCCCCGAGCGAGTCTTAAGGCGATCGAAAACACGTTTCTTGATGCCTTGCAGTATCTGCCCGTTGGCACGTTCCACGGCACGTTCCACAGCACCATTACTCTGTGGATGAGCCACAGAAGCAAAGCACACCTTGGTTCCAATCTAGTCGCAATAATCCAAAAAAAGACCACTAGCGAACTGAGAACCGTTATCCGTAATGAGACGATTCGGAACACCAAACCGAGCGACAATGTTCTTATGGAAGAACTTTTGTGCTGCAGCAATGGTAATATTTCGTACCGGCTCAGCCTCAATCCACTTTGTAAACGTGTCAATAGCTACGAACAGAAACTTGTATCCATTGACCGCTTGTGGCATAGGACCGACAATATCCATCCCCCAGACCGCATAGGGCCATGCAAGGGAATGGTTTGCAACGCATAAGCAGGTTGATGAACCTGTCTCATGTGGAATTGACACTGAGGACACATCCTGACCATATTCTTGGCATCATCGAGTGCTGAAGGCCAGTAGAATCCTTGTCGAAAAGCTTTTTCGACCAGTGTCTGATATGACGCGTGTGCACCGCATACATCGTCATGTATTTCTTTCAAGAGGGATTTACCTTCCTCCTAAGATATGCAGCGCATGAATACTCCTTGAGTACCCTTTCTATACAAAACTCCTTCTATGAGTTTGTATAGACGCGCTTTTCAAACTAACCGATCACTTTCGGTTTCGTCCTCGGGCAAGGTCCCATGTTCAAGATAAACTCTCAATGGATGAGTCCAATCCTGTTCCTGACCGAGGTTGGTAACGCAGACTGTTACCGGATCATCCTCGACCGAAATCATAATTGAAGGATGTTCCAAGTGTTCGACGAACACTCCTACCGGAGCGGATGTGCGTGAGGACCCAATTTTGGATAATTGGTCTGCGAGAATGTTGTCCTTTCGCGGGATGTATTGGACTTCGAAATGACTGAAATGTTTTTCCAATCTCCTCACTTCCCCCAGGTGATGAGCCATTGTCTCATCAGAGGTGCTGTACTCCTTGTTTACCTGGTTTATAACTAGCTGCGAGTCTCCCCTCACAACTAATCGACGGACTCCGAGGAATTTTGCTGCCCGGAGCCCTACAAGAAGACCTTCATACTCTACTGCGTTATTGGTCGCAACAAAGTGTAGTTGTAAAACAAACTTAAGCTGTTCGCCCTGAGGCGTAACTAAGACCATTCCAGCCCCCGAGTGTTGAAAACTACAGGAGCCGTCAAAGTACATTGTCTAGTGATCGAGGCATTCCAATTCCTTGGGTACCCGCACAGGGGGCTCAGGATTGGTCCATTCGACCACAAAGTCGGCCAAGACTTGAGACTTAACCGCAGTGCGGGGCGTGAAATGGATATCGAAAGCACCGAGTTCGACAGCCCATTTTGCGATCCGACCAGATTTCTCCGGATTGCGGACAATATCCCCCAATAGAAAAGAGGAGGGTACTGTGATCTTATGTGCTTGAAAGTAATGTCGTAGCTTACGGGAAGCCATCAGTAGTGCATAAAGTATCTTCTGGACCTCAGGGTATTGCTCCTTAGGGCCATGAAGTACCTCGCTTACATAGTAGACGGGTCTATGTATTCCATCTCTATCCGCGATCAGGACAGCACTGACCGCATGCGATGTGGCCGCCAAATAGAGAAGTAATGGTTCTCCTTTGTCGGGAGACACCAAGACTGGTGGACTGGATAAATATGCCTTCACCTCCTGAAACGCTTTCTCGGCTTCATCGGACCATGTAAAATTGTGATGTTTTCGCAGGGCTTTAAAGAAAGGTAGTCCCCTCTCTCCTAGTCGCGATATGAACTGACTTAAGGCCGCCATGCGACCTGCCAGGCATTGAACATCTTTCATGGTCGAGGGAGACCTCATCTGTTCGATATCCCTGATTTTTTCAGGATTGACTTCAATGCCTCTGGAACAGACAAGAAAACCCAGAAGTTTTCCTGAAGAAACCCCGAAAGAACATTTCTCCGGATTCAATTTTATTCCAAAGCGATTCAAATTACAGAAGGTTTCAGCGAGATCGTCCAAATGTGCCAATCTCTTAGTGCTTTTTACAACCAAGTCGTCTACATATGCTTCGAGATTACGCCCTATCTGCGAAAGAAAGGTCTTTTGCATCAAGCGCTGGTACGTGGAACCTGTGTTTTTGAGACCGAACGGCATTCTGACGTAGCAGTAGGTGCCGAACGGGGTAATGAAGGCAGTCTTCTCTTCATCTTCTTCTGCCATGCTAATTTGATGGTATCCTGAGTAAGCGTCCAGGAAGCTCATCAGTTCGCAACCCGCAGTTGAGTCGACCAGCTGGTCGATGCGGGGAAGGGGAAAATCGTCCTTTGGATAGGCACTGTTGAGGTTGGTGTAGTCGATGCACATGCGCCACTTACCATTTGACTTGCGGACCATGACTGGATTTGCAAGCAATTCCAGGTGATCGACCTCGAGAATAAACCCGGCCCTTAGGAGTTTGTCCAACTCCTCTCGGATGGCCTCCTGCCGGTCAACGGCAAAACGGATGAGCTTTTGCTTTATTGGTCGCTGTCCAGGTCGAATTGCTAACCTGTGCTCGATTACTTCCCTTGGGACACCGGGCATGTCGGATGGTTTCCACGCAAACACATCTGCGTTAGCCCGGAGGAAAGTAATAAGCTCGAGTTCCTATTTGTCATTCAGACCTGATCCAACCCGAATTGTCTTGGATGGATCATCTGGGTACAACGGAACTAGTTTGAGTTTCTCATATGGTTGAGGAACAGCCTTGATCGCGTCAGCGGCGACTATGGCGACCTGAGCGTCCTGGAGGGGAAGTTGGTCCACCATCTCCAAAGATAGCTGGTCACACGTGAGTGCCACGTTGTGACTGCCTCAGATCGAGATGACACCTTTGGGGCCAGGCAACTTGCCGCACTGATAAGCATAGTGCATTGCCATCATGAACTTAGCAAGAGTTGGCCTGCCAAAGATTGCATTGTAAGCCGGATCATAATCAATTACATCAAAAGTAACCAATTCTGTTCAGAAGTTATCCGGTTCTCCCAGTGTGACTGGGAGGACCACCTGTCCCAACGGCATCATGGAGGGACCAGGGATTATCCCATAAAACGGATGGATTATGGGCTTAATCTTGGAACGAGGAATTTGCATCTCGTCGAGCGCCTTGACCAATAGAATGTCCAAGGAGCTTCCTCCGTTGATCAGGACTCTTTCGACTCTCGCATTACTGATGATCGGGGTAATGACCAGAGGAAGTCTCAATGGTCGAGTAAGCCCCACAGGACAATCAGAGCAATCAAACGTCAAAGGTGTATCCGACCAACGGGGGTACTGAGGTTCACCAAGGGATGTCTCCGTTTGGTTAACCTCTCGATAAAAGGCCTTAAACTGCCTTTTGGAAACAAAAGAGGAGGAACCTCCGAAAATAACATTAACATGATTATGAGGTACCTGGTAAGACATCTCTTTGTCCCCGTCGGCGTCTCTTAGCCCGCATGCTTGTTCCTTAGTAGGTAAGGTCGGCATCGGTCCAACCCCCTGGTAGAAGTCATCTAACTGCTTCAACCAACTCCTGCAGTTTTTGAGGTCGTGGCATGCAGAATTGTGGAGCGGACACCATTTCTTGCCTTCCTGCGGGTTAGTCGACTTCTCTGGCTGGTCGGCACTACGACCACCAGAAGCAGTTTTATTTTTGAATGAAGACTTTTTACCTTTGGTCGAAGGAGGCTTCTCTGCAACTGCGACCTCGCGGTACTGCCCAGAGTGATTCGTTTTCGACTTCTTCGACTTCCCGCCTGATGAGGATTCCGACTTCTTGCTTGAATCTTCTTTCCTAGCGTCCTTAAGACCTGGTTGAGGTAGTAGGTTACCTTTATCGACCATCCGGTTCCATTCGACAGCCTCGGCTGCGTCGGAATACCGATCAGCCATATCAAAGAGATCGGCTACTGATCGAGGAGGATGGATGAGCAAGTCTTCGGTGAATCTCCGATATCGAACGGCATGTTTAAATGCCCTAATAACGGAGCTGTCAAATATGTTCGGGATGGTATTCCTCACCCCGACAAACCTCTTGACAAACTGATGAAGGGTTTCGGTCGAAGTTTGCTGTAGTCGATGGAGGTCGTCCTCTTTACCCGGCTTCTGATAAAAATTTTGGAAATTGCTGAGGATAGCGTTGCACGGCATTTCTCAGTTATAGATAGAACCCTCGGGCTGATTAAACAACCAGGTTCTTGCCGGTCCTTCAAGGATTGTTGACAGGTAGTTGGCCATGACCCGGTCATCACCTCCTGCCGCTTGGATGGCAGTAATGTAGATTTGAAGGAATTCGGACGGGTTCTGAGTTCCGTCAAACCTTTCTATGGCCCCTGGTCTGAACTTGTCTGGCTAAACGACCGCACGAAGGCCGGGCGAGAAAGCTTTACAACCAACATAGGGGCCGTGAACTGTCCTGTGACTTTCAACCGGATCGCGGGTGACCTCACGCAATGGAGAAGCCACTCGTGGTCCTAAACGAGAGTAGACAAGGACTCGATCCCTATCACGAGAATCCTGTGCCCGCCTAGACTTGTCCTGGCGGGATGGTACAGGCGGCGGGTAACTCCGTCGACCAGAACCAGAGTGAGAACGCTCTCAGTTGTGGGAATGTGTTACCGACCGGGAAGAGGCCGTGGGGGTCGCCTCAGATGCGACCTCATCCAACCTCTCCGCCAAGATTCTGGTGAAGGCCAGTTTCTGCGCATCCATGACCGTAGGAGGAAAATTACGCATGACCTCCGCGATAGATCGAAGCCGGCCATGCGTACTTCTCCTAGGGGCACCAGGTGTTACCATTTCTTCATCCACCGGGAAACGCTCCGGAGGCAAAGAAGGGGTCTGGTCGCGCTTGCGACCACGTGATGTCGGGAAGAACCCGGAGCAGCATCGTAACGAGCTTGCGCATCTTGAAGAGCCTCTTGTTGATCGAGATCTCGATCCTCCTTCTGTTTGCGTTCCTATTCTTCCCTAGCAGCCCGTTGATCAGGAGTTTCCTCTGATAAGGCAGTGAACTGTCTAGGGAGAGAGGTCGCCGAGGGAGAAAACATCTCAGTTTGTTCCTAGTCAGACTCGAAATCAAAGAGACGATGAAGGCTATCAGGTTCGAACCTCCCCGGGCTGATTTCCTGGTCGATATCATCCTTCCCCTCAGCAGGGTCGTATGATGGACCGGATTCACCTTCTAACGCATTAAGAACCTCGGTGGGTTCTGACCTTGCGTTAGTCGCCTCCTAGTCGATGGACATGACCTGGAGAGTTGATTCGACCTCTGGGAGATTCTCGCCTCCGGTTTCCTTCATCGGGACAGGATCGCTAGGAGAAGGCATTGGAATGTGAGCATAATCCTCGAGATCGAAATCGTTCTCGGAATCATATGCTCCAACCATAATTCAGCGAACCTCTGGATGAAAATTAGGACGCCTTGAGAGAGGCCCCACGGTGGACGCCAGCTATCGACGATTCAGACTCGGGGTCCTTAGCCGAACTTATGCAAAATTTGTAGGTTGTGAGACCTTTCAAGGTGTCCCTCCGGGAAGGTATGATGAATTAAAGAGAATTGGAGCACAGAGAGATTTATACAAGTTCGGGCTCTCGATGGTGGGAGTAATAGCCCTACATCCTGTTGGGATTTCACTATGTATGGTAAAAGGATTTACAGAGTTATGAAAAAGATCTTCACAGGCGAAGATTTTTCCTATGTGTGTATACAATACAATGCTTAGAAGGCTTTTGAGAGCTATCTTACTTAGACTATTGTCTTCGGGTTGCTTTTGTTTGATCTGGTTCGATCAATTGATCTCTCGATCCCCCTATTTGATGCATTGGGCTACCCCTTTATACTGGTCGAAAGGGTGCCAAGTCGTAACGGCATCAAACAGTTGTTTCGATGCGGTTTCGACAACCGCTCCTAACTCCCACGCAGGTTTAACACATGTTATTTATAGATAATTGCACGTATTAACCTCCTGACGATTGTCTCCGTACGTGGAAGAATATTCGGGATACACGAGATATCCCTGTTATAAGGGCAGAACAATCCCACGTCCCCTGGTCGAAGGTGTTCTGACCGCGCGATGTTGGCTGACCACGCACCATCTGCAGTCTTCTATCCGCGTATAGCACACAAACTCCTGACCGCGCACTAGCTACGGTCTGATCGCGTAAAGCCTGCGACCTCATGCCTGTGCTTCTCAGAATGACTTGAGTTCACACCACCAGGTGCTTGTCTAGTTCGAATCTATCCTGAACCCGCCGTGCATTTATTTGAACTTACTCGGGTATCAATCCTCGTCAGTTTCTTCGCCAAACATGTCAGGGAGTTAGGCGGGATCAAAACAAGGTTGCTGGTGAAAGGAAATTGGCTGGGGTGGCTTATCGGCGACGAACGGCAAAGTTGAACTTTAAATTGATTGAGGGGAAATACTCCTGGGGTGGTGCAGATTGTTCTGGAGAAGGGAATTGAACAGAGCTTAAGTGAGCAAGCTCGTCGGCGTTGTCGCCGGACTTGGAGAAGACAGTGAACGACGAATTGGGGCTACACAACAATGCAGGTTAAAAGCTCTGGGCTACACCATCTAGGGGTTACAGGGAAGGTGTAGGTGGCTTCAATTTGGGGAGAGCTGCAGCGAGGCACGCCGGCGACGTGCGACGTCCACGGTGGCGCGCGAAAATTGGGAAATCACGCGGTGCTGCACCAATTTGAAAACTTGCTGAATAGGCTTGCTAAGAAGTGGCTGAGGATCATTTCATTCTACAGAAAGGGGTGGTGCAAAGGACTGGAGTGGGTTTAATTTCATAAACAGGGAATACTTTTACACAATGCTCAGCAAGTCTTTTACTTAGAAATGCAATTATATAGATGAGGAGTGATCAAGAAAAGGGGTTAAGTCTTATAATCATAAATAGTGTAGATTTCAATTCTTTGATCTCTTAAATAAGGATTTTATTTTCAACAGCGGGGTTTTCGAAATCTTATGATAGACTTTAAGAAAACATTGTGGATGGCGATCCTCCATGATCCACCATTTTGAATTAACCATATTATGAAAGCTTTTCCCAAATCTTACTTGTGTTGAACCACATGGATAAATCCACCGCGAACATACTCCATGACCTGGGAGTACATAGTATCTGATACTTTTCTTACACTTTGCAAAGGTGTACCTCTTTTTAAATCCACTTCTTCACTCGACTTTCAAGTCGGGCCAACTCCATGCGACTTATACGCATGTGACAAGGCCGAGATCACACAACGCTTTTGCAGTCTAGTATTAACAGCATCCTCGCCCGGTAAATAGACAATTAAGACTCAAGTACTGTTGTGGGTCCTCCCCACTGCCTTACTTCCTAGCCTTGGTCTGTGTCCTCGCAAGACATATGACCTTATGATTACAGCCGCGCATGACTTAATCAGGCGTAGGGCGACTTCCTTCTTTCCACCTTTTCCTCTCATAATTTTTCTGATCTCACATCACTCATGGACGAACTGCGCCCCACCAGTTTCCACGTGAGAAACCAGACCGACATACCATGCAGGGAACTGCTAATATCAAGAAAGGTACTAAGTTGTGCCTGTCCCATACCAGGCAAGTGGTTGGTACGTTTTTCATGTCGCATAGAGGCACAACACAAGGTTCTTGTCCTTATGAATTAATAGTGAGGAGACATTCACATACCCAATGCGCACACAGCAGCCAACCAGTCAAACCATCCTCACTATCAATTCAAATTTCACATTTTCTTTCATAAAAGGGGTTTCAAATTCATTTCTCACATATTAGCCATTTCACACCCAACATGTACATTTAAATAAGAGTAGAGTTTAAGCATAGCATCCTAGGGTGACAAGGTTGTATGATGATTCAATCTCAAAAGGGGGTTTCCACATGAGACTTGGGTCATATCTATTCACATGTTTCTAAACATAGTTTTTATCAAATACTCAGCATGCATATATCTTAAAAACAGTTAATCTACTTTATATCAAAATACTTGGTGAGACATGATCAAGGGTGGCGACTTGCCTTGCCAAGCTGGGTCTAAGAAATCTGCTGGGTCTTCAAATGTTCCTTCCAAATCTTCCGCTCCTTGTTCTACATTCGCACGAAAGCACACACAACACATACAAGACATAAGCATCCAGAAAATAGGCTTTATACAAAAATATATGTAAAATATAAACATTTGAATATCGCTGTGACCACTTCGTGCTTCACCTGGATTTTGATGGTAAACAAGTCCTCCGTTGGGTGATGGTTGTTCGGTGGATCCGAACCCTTCTCCTTCGGCATGGCCATCAGAGACAAGGTCGTATCCGCCTCATTAACCGAATTCACTCGGACAACTTCTTCGTCGGGTGAAGTCGCAGTAGCCGTGGTTGTTCTTTTCCCTGGTCCGTTTTTCTTCGATCGAAGTTCAAGATGAAGCTTGTAGCATTTGTCCTTGGTATGTCCCACGACTTGACAATGTTCACAAAAAGTACCCATGCCCGGCTTCGAAGCGTTTTTCTTCGGACTCGGTTTTCTTTTTGTCGAGGTCGCACTGTCCTTCGTGCCTTTGTCGCTACGGGATTTGTTCTTCTTCTCGATCGCCATAGCGGTTGTGCTTGCGGTCGCGATGTCTTGGACGCCGAATAGACTTAGCTCAGTACTGATCGTTTTCTGAAGTCCAGATGTGTATTTCTGAAATACCTGAGGATCAGACAGTGAGATGCCGATGACCATTGTTTGTCGCCGAAACTTCGTAGTATAGTCTTGGATGGTCTGGTCGCGCCGTTGGTACAATCTGTGCCAACGCTCCCGTCTCTCCTCAATGTAACCCATCGGATCGAATTCTTGTCGCAGAAGTCGTTTGAATTGATCCCACGCAAGGTCATCAGCTTCACCACTGGCGACAAGGGCCTGCAACCAAGTCTTGGCGTGGTCCTTCATCTTCAAAGGTGAGAACTTCATCTTTTGAGCGCTACTAAACCCTTTCAGGTCAACATAGGTCTCAAGCTGGTCGATCCAAGAATCCAGTTTCTCGGCATCGATCAACCCATCATATATGGGTATATCAATCTTACGTCGACCTTAAAAGATCCAATAGCTAAGGAGGTGTTGGTGAGGTCGTCGGTCTTGTGGTCGCCTTCGTCTTCATTTTCGTCTGTCCTGCGCAAGTCTTCACCAGTCTTCACACCCATAACCTTCCCTACTTCAGGAGGTACAATCATGGCCTGCTGCTTAATCCAAGCAAGCACAGTTTCCATGTCGGTGGAGAGCTTAGCCACTTGTTCAGCTAGGTTAGCTTGAATGGAGGTATCATCAGACATTGTCGGAGACGCGGCTGTAGGAACCATCAATTGATCGCCTGGAGTTTCACTGGAAGTTTTGTAACCCTGGCGAGTCTTCACTATCCACAGGATAGGAAAGTTGCTCTGATACCAATTTGATCCATTTGAGACCTAGCCTTGGTTTCGCACTAGGCTTGCCCAGATTCTAATATGCGGAATAACGAGATCTTACTCGGAAATACTGAAACCCAAAGGTTAATCGAAAACACAGCTTAAAGTAATTACACAACTCTTTATTTCAAAGAGGGCTTTACACGTCGAACGTTAGGCACACTTGTCTATGTCAAAGGAACTATAAGTGTTTAAAACTCAAATAAGTTTTATGACTTTTCGATGATCTAAACTAGTCCTATTACAAGGTATTTATAGTCCAATCGTATGAATACGCATCAGAATCAATAACCTAAACGTATTAGACTCATATAACTAACTAACTAATCCTAAACAGATAAGCTTAGTTATATATTCGGATCGGATTACAATTCGGAACAGGGAACAAATTCCTTTTCCTGGTCGCGAACTAATCCATAGTCGCGAAACCTTTCCAATCACGGTTAAGGTCGCAAAACCGCATGCGATCAGGACTTGAAGATCCTCCCAGATCAAACAGTCATGTTCTGTGATTCTCGAAACAACAAAGTGCTCACTATCCTTGTACCGGGCAATACGAACATAAATCTACATCCCTCCACCGTGCACTACGCTACGTACAGATGCGGATTTGTTCTATCCACCTTGAAAGAGTGACATAGTGCAATGGACCACATCGCCACGCCTTGCTTAGCCTCCTCCTTGCTTCGGAAATGTTGCCCTAAAATTAATCTTTGCTCATCCGATGCTGAGTCCGAACTGCGATCATTGTGGATTCGTGCGTGATCAAAACCACTTGGATCTAACCTTTGTTGCGGAGGTCCCATCCCACGATAATCTTCTTAGCTAGACGAATCCGCATAGCCTGCGTCCACCTTCGAACCTTCGCTACCTGAGTATTGCATACCCTTATCTTCACCTTCGTCGGCATAAGCCTCGTCCCCAGGCCAAAAATGCCCACTCACGAATCCTGTGTTCAGGACACCGACAGAATCTTGTGCTATTGTTGGATCAATGAATGACTCGAGTACCTCTTCCGCTGGTTTGATGTTTAGTACCGTTACATACAGCACGCAGTCATCTGGGCCATGAATGGGATTTAACACTCTCCTAACTAGAGAACCCCAAGACCGATCGCCTTTAAGTTTACATAATTTCCAACTACCTGTTTCACCAATAGGTACCAACGCTTCTATGACAATTTCGTGTAAGGATGGGTCGATATTTAGTATGTCCACGACTCAGGTCTTAAGGTCCTCAAAATTAACTGCACTGAGATCATTCAATTCAATGTCTATACAGTGACAGCTACATACGTCATCCCCATGTGGTCCATTTCTGATTACTTGTTCCACGTGAAAAACATATACTATTCTTGTTCTGACATTGTCTACGACAAAAAATCAAAATTAATCTTTGCTTTATTTTTCAAATAATCTAATTTGTTATAGGTGCAATTTAATACACAGTTCATCCATAATATTATATATAAATCATATTTATAAATACACAACATTATACAACTGATCTAAATTATTTTACGTACACATCACATCTAAGTTAGTTTCGCACAACATATCTAGGTTATCAACAAATTTTTGATAGCACATGTACCTCAGATCTACGTATCGTACAACATATCTAAATCATTAAAATATTTTTCACGAATTTCTAAAGTAAATCTATACTCTAAACTAAATTTCTAAAGTAGATATGTATTTAAAACTAATTTATAAAGCATATCTGTATTCTAAATTTAATTTCTAAAGCAGATATGTATTTAAAACTAATTTCTAAAGCAAATCTAAATAGAGAAGTTTAAAAAAAATTATCCTTTTTCTTCTCTTCTTCTTTCTTTTCTCTTCTTCTTCCCTTTCCTCCTTTTCTCCTTCTCTCCTCCTCTTTTTCCTCCCCCTCTCTTTTCCTCCCCTCTCTCTCTTTTCTTGCTGAGCAAATAAATTTTTTTTTTGCAGCGCCTCTCAATCGCCAGCTCTGGTGGTTATATAGGGCCTAAGTCGCCAGCCCGGTTGGCGACAGAGGCCTGGCTTGTGTTAGTCGCCAGCCGGGTTGGCGACAGTGTGTTTTATGGGCTGAGTCGCCAATTGGGTTGGCGACTGTGGTCATTTTTATAACTTTATTTTGTCCTGTGTTTTTCATGATATTATTATTTTGAATGAGTGTTTTTCATACGAAAAATTCTTTTATCATCGCCCACTATCGAAGATGTTAAAGAGGGGTTAAATAAATATGGACTAAACCCAATAGTAGGAGTTTGATTCAAAGATATAAAACAATATATATAAGATAATAGAAAAATAAATACATATATTTTAACAAAATCTCATAATATTTTAAAAATGAATTGTTCAATTTTGATTGTGCGTAATACAATGCCCTCCACGGTCTTAATTGTAGGGCCATACAGAAAACAAAGATATCGTGGCCCCCGTAATACACCTCTTCTAATAAAGGAAGCACGCGGCACCATCATGCGACATCGCTGCAGGTGTTTTCCCCTCCGTGCAACACCTGCCTCTCCAGGTGTAAACCACTCATACTTAAACCTCTCACACACCAACCACAAGGCAACGTTGTCTTGCACTACACAAGTACACAACTCCCTAAAATCCAACTAAACTCTCCAAGAACGAAGCTCGAGGGCTTGCTATGGCAAAGACCGATGGCACGGAGGAGTGGAGGCGGCAGGCGGACACGCACAAGATGAGCGCCGAGGAGGTCAGGGCAGCGGGCGTGGAGGCGTCGAAGCGTCCCCCGGGCCATGGCGCGCACGGTCCCGGTGAGGTCCTTCACCAGCGCGGCCGCCTCCCATATAGACCTGTGACGATGGCCGTCACCGGGCTCGCCGTCGTTGGCGCCGTCGGATACCTGGTGCTGTACGAGAAGTCCAGGCCCGGCATGTCGGTCGGCGAGGTGGCCAAGGTGGCCGTAGGGCACGGTGAACCCCGCGCCGATGCCGATAAGCAAAAGGACGTGGTGCGTGAAGGAAAACAGTAGCGTGCACAGTCCTTTCTGCTGTAGTTGTGATTGTAGGGTACCGGTTGACTGAGTTTAAGTTTGTCAAATAAACTAGTTAATGGAGACTTCTTATAAGCTTATAAGTTTTTGAACCCTTTTTAGTTCAAAAGGGGTTTGTACCTGTAAAATAAGCTCTGAAAGGAGTTTGATTACAACTTTTAAGTTTATAAATCAAAGTTCTAAGTTCAAACTCCGCCATAACACTTCCGTACTGTGCTGTGTCAGTTCTTTGTTTTCTCAGAGAAGCAAGGTTTTTGTTCATTTTTTGGCAGTGCTGGTCTTCCACTGTAGACCCATGTTTTTGGAGGGAAAATGACAAAATGATGTTGCTGGAGGAAATAAAATGATGTGCACCACCTATTCTAATTTATTTGAATTGTTAAACTTTCTATGAAAAATTCCATATGACCAGTCTACTTTTTAAAAAAAATTCAAATATCCTTAAAAGAGGACAAATTCTAAAACCATACCTAATCAAATATGATAGATTTTGCCGTGAGGTCTACGTCTCCGATTTTTGTTATGTGGGACCTGTGTCATTAATACGATAAAGTCGCACAACATATTGTATAATATAATAGGTGAAATTTATATTTTTTTAATGTAAACAAACTAGGTGAAATTTATTTTTTTTAATGTATTTCAAAATCACTCATACTAACTAAAATCTGAAATCTGTACTTAAAGTATAGTGCATATTTTAATGTGTTTAGTTTGAAAATACAATATATATAGTTATTTTGAAAGATAGTTATTTTGAAAGAAAAGGAGAAGATTTATTTTTGGTACTCTAATTTTGATAGCTGGTTTATTTTAATTATCCAATTTTGTAATGTGGAAAACAAACCTTTAGTTTTCAAGTTAGGGTCAAATTTTGTCCCATTTGTAATTAGAATTGTTATGATTTGTCAATGATCATGAGGTGACAGTCGTATTTACGATGTAAATAGAAAGTATGGGGAACAGAAAATAACACAGTGATGGGACATGAGAGTTTTTTAGACAAATTCAAACTCTTGATAGATTAAGTAATAACCCTATGTCTTGTGTAATGTTGATTGCTGAAGAGGAATATGTCTATGTTACATTATTCCCCATTTTATCATTGTACAAGAGCAGTTACCCCTCCAGAAACTGTCACTGGCTGCCTGTTGTTATCCTTGGTTGCCTCTTTAGTGGTGATTTTCTTTACGGTTTTCGGAAGATCTTGTGATAATTGTCTCGTTGTGGAGTACATGGGATGATGATGTGTCCATGGTCATTGGTCACTACTGTTTCGACCAAGGGTCTTAGTAGTTGCCACATGAATTTGAGTGTAGCTGTGTGCCTTTGACTAGAGTAGATTGTAGTCTTAGACTTCATATCCAGTTGTGAATACTGGTATGGTAATTGATTAATAAGTATGTATAATGTCTATTAATCAACCAATATGAGGTTTGTAATTCTTGTTAACTAGTCCCACAAGTTCAAGTGAACGGATCTACCAGAGAACTCTTAAGACTATAACTCTTCGATCAGATACTTGAGTGGGTCGAAATTCTGGTCAAAAATATGTGTCATCATGGACCAAGCCGCTAAAGGTGATCCTGTTTGGTTGAGATTGTAGAAAAATATCGGCAAATTTTGGTCGAAAGATAAATTAATGTGGAATAAAAGGCAAACGGTTTGATTTTCATTTCCATAATTTTTGAAAATGGGGGAAACCGGGCCTGTGTGTTACCGTTGTAGCTACTTCGATTTCCATCCGCCATCCGTTATAAAGCATTGTGCGATGGTTCAGCTTCTCACCTTTGTTAAGATTTTGCTTTGTGCCTAAATTTAACGAGCCGTTCTTCTTCCTCGAAAAGAAACTTTCTCATCTTCTTTAATGATGGGTTGGAGTGCTTCTAGCTGTACTTTGCCGGCCCTTAATGATCTTGAAGTGAATTGGAAAGTTGGTCCAAAGGAGATCCTTGGTCTTTGCTTAGCAGAGAAAGGCGAGTGTTTCCCCAATTCTTTGGATGGCAAAGTGGTGATGTTCACACATTTTCTGGGCTACAGATTTCATACCAACCCCCTTTTTTGCGCGGTTATGGAGTACTATTAAATTGAGTTAGTACACTTGACCCCCAACTCCTTAGTAATTTTGAGCATTTTTGTACACCTGTATGAGGCGAACTTGGGGGTGGAGCCATCGATCGAGCTTTTCTGCCATTTCTACCAACTCTACTACTCGACGAGTGTTGTTGTTCTAGGCTATGTGTACTTCCAACTTCAAGAGGGGAAGAAGTTGGAGACCCTGATCATGCCGCTGAAGGAATCCTAGGTGGGGTGGAAATCCAAGTGGTTCTTCACCCACATTCCTAGTGGCAATCCTCTATTCTACTCCGGCAAGCACATGGAGAAGACTGAGAGTTGGGACATCTTGTTCGAAAAGAGGAGCAACTTCAACAAATCACATTGATGAGGTCCCTGTGTGAGTAGGGTTTGACTGGTCGACATGTGGTGATGAGTTTCGTCCACCTCCGCATTAGCCTGATGTGTTCTTGAAATCACCTGGTGTGGCAATATGCGGGACATCATCATTTGACCTAGGATAGCAACAAGAGTGAGTGCTCGTATTCTCTTTTTGGTTGATGAGCAGCATTGGTCGAATTGCTTAAAATTGATCAATATTAATCAATTTTCTAGATCTATCTCTTGCTTATCTTGACTGATGAGTCAAGTTCAAGATCGGCCTTATTAAGGAAAGTGTAGAGGGTTCCCCTAAGAAGATTCCACCTAGCCTGATCGACGCTTCCGAAGAAGTGAAAGAAGCTTAGACAGTAGGTAACTTTTGAGTTTAGTTAACCAGCAACCCCTAGGTATTCGTCATTTTAACTGAATTAGTTGTCTCCTTGTCTTTACATGCTTTGAAGATAGAAAGAACTCTTCCCAAGAAGGACAGTTCGAAGAGGAGGGAAAAAGCGGAGGAGACTTTTAAGTCTCTATGACCAGGAAGAACTATGGGCGAAATCGTTCTTGACGGTGTCTTCACCTCGACAAAGTGTACTGGCTGTGCTGCAGGAAGATATGGTGCTGGTTCTCGAATAGACACCAGCGTTGCCTCTCTGCGTGCAAAACGAGAGTGCTCAAGTTAAGATCCAGCAAGCGACTGTGGACATGTCTGAGTCCCTAGGCAAGTTTGGGGCTGAGGTGGTCAAGGAGGTAACCACTTGTATGTGTTAGTGATATGTCTTAGAGAAAATCACATAAATGTATTCATCTTTGTTATATTTACGAACATTTGAATAATATATTATTTTTTTAATAAATTATCATATTAGTTTAACGAACAAGTGTGTGATTTGTTCGTGAAACTCTAAATTTTTTTTGATGATATTAATCTATAAAGTCCCTAATTCATTATCAATAGGATATTAGTGATTAATGAATTAGCACATATATTGATTGATGGTCATGTTTCACGAACCATGGATATAAGATATCAAATTAATAATTTGGACATATATTTGAGAATATAAAGTTGGATAGACCCATTTTGAGACACTGTTTGGATTTGTTATTTAAATGTCACCAGTTGGTCTCAAATAATGTTTATGATTGATCCTTAGACCTAAGACCATCAGATGCTACATGTGTGGTCGTACATTTTAATATTACCAAACACTACTTTTAATTGAGTGGTAATAAAGGTAATGTTGTGGTATTGCAAATACCTCGGTAGGTTTTACGAATGCTCCTAGCAAACAAACAACGATGCGAGCTGACCGCGTGACTAGTCCTCTCCCGTCGGGCAAACACGAAGAATGACACAAGAGTTTATATAGGTTCAGACCCCAGTGGGGACCCTAGTCCTGTCGACGTGCTCCCGACGTGAGTCGGCTGGGGGAGCTCTCTCGTGGGAAGAGTGCTCCTAAGCACGCCTATTGATTTCTTGTGTATTGATGATAATGAGTTGTTCTTTTCTACAAAAGTGGGGTACAAGGGCATATATAGACCCAAAAGATGCAAATTACTAAACTACCCTGGTCGCAGCCGTTGGATCGGAGGGCACCATCGTCATTCCACTGGCCAAGGTACTCGGATGGCTGACAAGTTTCCTCACTGACTCCCGAGACATTTCTCACGTGCCCTGCACGTCACCCCGTGTGGGGTCCTTCCTGGTTTTTCCCCGGACTGCCCCCGGGGCCTTGACCATTCGGCGGGTGGTGGTGCCCGGGACATGGTCCTCGGGGCGCTTCTCACCGGGCCAGTGGCGGCGCCTTGGACATCGGGTCCTTGGGGCGCCTCTCACAGGGCTAGTGGCGGCGCCTGGGACATGTCCCCAGGGCACGTGTCACCGGGCCAGTGGCGGCACCCGGGACATGGGATCCCCAGGGCACCTCTCACCAGGCCAGGGGGCGGCGCCCGGGACATGGGCTCCTAGGGGCGCCTCTCACCCGGCCACTGGCGGCACCCGGGACATGGGGTCCCGGTGATGAGGACACCACTTCTTCGGATATACACACCAACTATAATCCTCCGCTTGTTACACAAGGACCAATAACGCGCAGCAAAACCCAATTGTTGCATTGCTAGGTGAACTCGTTCCTAAGTTTATATATATGGTTTTGAGAATGGTTTACTACCTAATAGTGATAATATTGCGCTTAGGAATCATGGAGAGGACCAGTAAGGACGCAAGGACCAACAAAGAGCCCAACTCAAGTTGGAGTCTGGGATGGATTCGAGTTGGAGTCTGGTTCGGCCATCCATGAGTAGTCTGCATTCAAACGACCATAACTCCCTCATACAAAGTCCGATTGGGACATTCTTATAGTCCACGGAGAAGCCCACGACGATATCTTTCCAATGGATCTAGCCCCATGTCCAAATTCCTTTCGGATCGCCAGAAATTGACAAAACAAATTTAGACTAGATTCTGATTGGGCCTAGTCGGTGCTGCGTTACCTTTTTGGTTGGGTCAAGGCCCATGTATTGAGTTAGAGTCCGAGTAGAGAAAGAGTCCATGTTGGTTTCAGGTTTTCTTATCTTGTCACTGACCTCTTTTACCTCCTCTATATAATCTGGCCAAACCATTAGGGTTCTGCGGGTTTTATTTAGTCATAATCTTTCCATCGTGAAGCTATTGAGATATTCTTCTTGGTCAGCTAGATCAACATCAATATCTGTATTCGGAACCCCAACTCTTTTTCGTGATTCAATCTATATTTGCAATTTCAGATTTCTTGTTTATCTTGTTCTTGCTTGTTCTTCGATTGCTTGCAGGAATAGATCTTCGTGATCAGGACGATCGTGCTTCTAGTTCGGTCGATAACAATCCGAAGTTGGTTCAGCGATTGCTAGGGCGTATCAGTCTTGTACGGTTGATAGCCGGATCGTGAGAGTCGTCTTCAAAAATTGATAGTTCTTGTTCTCATCGAAAGATCGGACCGCCCGCGTCACATCACCCGGGGCGCCTCTCACCGGGCTAGTGGCGTCGCCCGGGACATGGTCCCAGAGGTGGCTCTCATCGGGCCAGTGGCGGCGCCTGAGACATGGTCCCTGGGGCGCTTCTCACCAGGCCAGTGGCAGCGCCCGAGACATGGGATCCTCGGGGCACCTCTCATTGGGCCAGTGGCAGCGCCCAGGACATAGTCACCGAGGCGCCTCTCGCTCGGGCCAGTGGTGGTGCCCTAGACATGGGGTCCCGGGGGCACCTCTCACCAGGCCAGCGGCGGCGCCCGAGACAAGGGGTCCTGGGGGCGCCTCACCCCGGGCCAGTGGCGGTGCTCAGGACATGGTCCCCAGGGCGCGTCTCACCGGGCCGGTGGCAACGCCCGGGACATGAGGTCCCGGGGGCGCCTCTCACTGGGCTGGTGGCGGCCCCCGGGACATGGCCCCCGGGGCGCTTCTCACCAGGCTAGTGGCGCCTTATCACCGGAACTGATCGGGCAGAGATTTCCCCCGATAGCAGCCCCCCATGCCCTTCGGGGACATGCTCTAAGTCCCGGAGGGGATGGTTTACACCACCGGGAACATCTCCCCCGGAGGATGTCTTTGGGGCTTGGCGACGCCTCGGTTTGCCACGCATTTATGGTGGCGCCGCCAATAATCATGACGTCACGGGCCTCGATTAGCATGTGTCATTTCACGCGCATCTCTTTGGTTTGCGCGCGACGTTTTCAATGGGCGGCCCCGATTGATCCCGAGGGGCCATGTGTCGCCCATCGGGGCCGCGCTTATGCACTATAAGTAGGGCTTCAGGGGGCCCATAGAGCTCACATCCAAGCCTTAGCCTCGAACTTATCACCGGCGCTCTAAGCCTCTCCCAGAAACCCAGCCCCCCGGAAACCTAGAATCCTGGAAGCCTAGCCCCCCGGAAACCTAGATGGCTCCTAAAGGCCGTGCCAAAGCTACCATTGTGCCCTCGGAGGAAGTCACCGCGAACTTCCTCTGGGCTTCTGAGTTCACCTCGAGGGACTTGGAGTCCCTCGTGGAGCGGGGGGTCCTCACGAACGGGGACGTCCGGATCCCCCCGAAGAAGGAGACCATGCCTCGCCCCCGAGCCGGGGAGGTGGTCATCTTCGAGGCCTCCGGCTCTTGATGCATCCATTGCTCCGGGAGTTCCTCCAGGAATACGGGGTAGCGCACAACCACCTGATGCCCAACACCCTCGTCCGGATGGGACTTTTCATTTGGCTGTGCGAGACAGCTACCGGATGAGAGCCGACGCTCCGGCTGCTCTGGTACTTCTACGAGTCCTCGGCGAGGGGCTCGTACATGGTCAAGGGAGGGCCGAAGTCCGCCTTCGGCTCCATCATGATGCAAATCCTACCAGCCCGGGTGGAGGAGTACTCGGTGGCGGCCTCTCGGGATCACTGGGGGGATTGGCTCCAAAGATGGTTCTATCTCTGGGTCCGGGACTCTGGGGTGACGTACTCCCTAGAGACCCCCTCCTTCTGCTGCTCGTTCGCCTCCAAGCCCCCGGTTTGGACCACCGGGGAGTTGAAGCTCCTCAACAAGATGGTGGGCGCCTGGGCTGGGAGGTCCATGAGAGAACTTGCCGAGGAGCTAGAGCTCCTCAAGCTCTCCCCCTTCTCGCACGAGAAGAGGGGGATCGGGATGTGCCCAGCGCACCGGCCTCCGCAAAAGCCGGTGGACCGACGTAAGTATCTAGTGACCCTTATCCTTAGTCTTCGATATTTTGGCTAACACTTGTTCTTTGTAATCCGGCCGTATCCGGCCTCCCAGGAGAAGGCGGAGAACCTCCTCGGGAGGTACTATGCCGACGAGCACGAGCACGTCGTGCGCGTCATCGGGGAGGGCTCTCCCCGTAACTTGGTGGCGGAAGCCTTCGTGCTGAAGCTATCGGCGTGGGAACCTCTCCCCACCCTCAGCTCCCACAAGCTGGGAAGGAGGCCGCCGGGGGCCCCAAGCCAAAGCGCACCAAGGCACGCAAGGCCCCCGGTGCGGCCGCGACGCCGGGTGCTATGCCCGGCAAGACCAGTGAGGTGGCCCCCGGGTCAGGGCACGCGCAAGCTACCTCGAGGCCCGGGGCGACGACGTCCCTCCCGGAGGGGGAGCCCTCCCCCGGCCCAGGAATCACGGGGGAGTTCATGCGCCTCCTTGACGCGCCCATCGGATCAGGCGAGATGGGGAAGGCGATTGGCGACCGGGCGACTCCGACTCGGCGAACTACAAACCCTCGCCCTCTCTGGTGGCCACACCTCCGGCGGTTCTAGAGCTGGTGAGCGCAGAGCGCCTGGAGGTGCGGTTCGCGGAGACGTCTCCTCCGCGCTTTTAATGGCCAGTGGACGAGGGGGCGAGCCCTTTTGCGGTCCACGAGGCCTTGGGGGCTCCGCAGCTCGGGAGGGACAAGGGGCTCCTTGTTCCCCCCAAAGGCCATGTTCCCTCCGGGAGTTCATCCTCCGACTCCTCGGAGACCGAGTCTCCGATGGCCGGGGGTGTGGCCGAGATCGAACAGGTCCACATCACTCCCAGGGACGGCTGGACGGGATCCACCTGCGGGGGTGGGTCCGGTGTCGTCGAGAGGGAAACCCCCATGCTGTCCCCGGGCGAGGCTCAGAGGTTTGCCGCGGGCCTCCAAACCCGGAAGGTCCAGGCTTACGTCCAGCAGGGGACCATCCGAGAGCGTAGCTTCGAGTTGGTCTCGCTCCATCTCCAGGTGAGTTCGCTTTCAAGTCACCCGGTTACTTTTTCGGTGGGTCGTCTAATCCTTGGGTTCATAGGGGGCGGCCCTCGCTTAGGGCATCGAGGACTGCTTCGGGGTGGCGCTCAAAGAGGCGGAGAAAAAGGCCCGCCACCCTTTGCGCCGAGGGGGACGAGGCCCTCGGGGAGTTGGCTAGGGTCCGGGCCCAGCTCCTCGCCTCAGAGGACGCCAACGCCCGTCTCCGGAGAGAGGTGAAGGCAAAGGAGAGCACCCGCCGGGAGCTCAAGGACTCCAGAGAGAGGTGAAGGCGAAGGAGAGCACCCGCCGGGAGCTCAAGGACTCCAGCTCTCGGGAAGTCACGGAGGCGGGCCGCTCGGTTCGCTCTGCCCTCGAAGGGGTTGGGTTCAGCCTCAGCCAGGGAGGTGGTTCCGGCGTGGCTCCGGCCACGTTCACGGAGGCTATGCACTTTCTCAACGCGCAAGTCTCCGTAATCTTGGAGGCCGCCGACGCACTGGCCCGGGGCCGGGCGGTCCCGGTGGTGGCCGCGGCCGCAGCCCTTGTGGAGCACCAAGGGACTAGTGCCCGGGCGATTGGAGGCCGGCTCCCCCGAAGCTTCCCAGATTTCTTCAAGCCACAGCGGCGGGAGAAGGAGGAGTCGGCGGGGGGCTTCTACGACCGAATCGTCCGGGCTCGGTTCCCGGCTCCGGCGTGTAACATCCCAATTTTTGCTACCTCTTTAGCATACCAGTTAGCATATCTTCATTGGATTCTCGGATGTCTCAACCCCATTTTTGATCTCTTATCTCAGAATTATGATCTTAGGTATGTCACTACCTTAATTTAAAAAGTTGGCAGCTAAACTCCACCTTTCATACCATTTTCGCATTCAGTCCAAAAATATTTCAGATTGATCCTTTTCTGATTTTCCTAGAAGCCTGAAAAGGCTAAAAGCAGCAAATCAGCTCCAAACCTTGATTTGATTCAGGAAAAATCTCCCAACTACTATTCTGAACAGAATTCTCTTCAGGCAAAATCTCAAATTCTCATCCTAGGTCCCAGATTTCGGCCTTAAAAAAATTCAAGCCATGATTACCCTATCTACCCTAATCTTTCTGTTTTTGTTTTACTCAAAACCTAATAAAAAACAACAGATTGTGTCTTCTATCCCTGCAAACCTACTTACTGAACTTAGTGAGTCCAATTGGCAAAGCCAGTTTCAATCGAAACCATGTTTATTGCCAAATTCACAATTCAGTCCAAGAATCAAGTTCTAGAAATCGCAGATCGGCCCAAGACTTCTTTTTCAGCCCCTTCTTTCGACCAGCCGCTGCTGTCTCGACTAGGTCATTCGACCACGACCAGGCCAGCACCCGTTTCGACCATTACTGGTGCCGCTCGCCGTGATTCGCCGTCGCCGGTGAAGCCCTGTCGTTGCCAGCTTCGCCTGAGACTCGCCACCACGTGCGCGCGTCTGGTTGGCCACAATGGAGCCGCTGCAGCAGCGCCAGCAGCGCTGTTCATTTTGTGTGCGCGTGTGCCTGCTGCTGTCAGAGGCTTTTTGCCACATCGCCACCATGCTGAAGCCAGCCACCCCGTCGCCCTGCTCCAGCCGGATTTGGCGCGATCCTCTCCTCTGGCAAAGTCGTTGCCGCGTCCCAACACCGTGCACACCGTCTCGATCCTGCCTCCTGCGCCAGTCACGTGTATCCTGCTCGATCCACTTCAACTCTCGAGAGCCCCATCCACTGCCTATTTAAGCTCTCCCCCTCGCCCAGAGTTTCTTCACACCACTCCAGCAGCCACTAAGTTCCAGCCCATGCGTTTCTTCTTCGTCTTCGGTGAGCCAATGGAGAGGAGCACGGTGCCAGCCCATTCGGCTGCACCAGACCTCAAATCGATCACACCGGTGAGTCCCTCTCGCCCTCCTCTCTGTGCTTTAGCTTTTAATTTCATCCAGGTGGACCCTGTCGCCGGTGATCGCCAGAACTCTCTTAAACCCCTATTTCGGCAATGCCGTTTGTTTTAGCCTGAACTAGCTCACCTTTCTGTGAGAGCTTATGACCAGTAGAGCCTCCCTAGCAGGCCTGTAAGCTTGGATTTCAAATTTGACCTCAAATCGAAGTTTTCCCCGAATCTAAGCGCCACCAGGATCTGGCTCACATCGCCAGGCCACGCCGGTGACCCTCCGGTCAAATTGGCTGTGTCTGTAGCTTCCTCTTGTCCCCTTCTCACTCTCCAAGCAAGGAATTGACTTCGATCTCCTTGTGCCAAAAACCCCCAAAACTAGTGCCTTCTTCTCCAAGGCCGGCCGCCGGATTTTGTTCCCGACCAATCTAGCCAGCACCACCTTGTCACTTAGCTAGGTCTCATCCCCCTGTGCATTTCGTTCCACTAGCCTGACCTCTAGATCTGCCCAGATTGGAAGTTATACCTTTGCCAAGTTCTTTTCCAGAACTGTGTCTATGCCATGTCGCCACCGTAGTTCATCGCCGCCGTTCGTCATCGTCCGGCCGCCTCAGCCCCTGAAACCACCGCCATTGTGTTCCTGGCATCCATGCCTACCTCCTAGACATAGTTGGCGAAGTGTTTGAAGCCTAGAACTAGATTTACCACTCTGCCCTAGTTTTTGACAGTGTTAGTGCAGTGTCAGTGCATGTCAGCCACTGGCATTAGCCTTGTTTGACCCCTTCTGGTTGAGCAATTGAAATGCCACTTTGTCTACTAGGTTCCTGGAGCCATTTTCTACAACTTACTCTTCTGCCACATCTTCAGAAAACTCACCTAAAGCCGACCTAAGGCTATGCCTATCCGTGAACCGAATATCGACCCTTCGACGTTCGACCCCTTTGAACCTATCTCTTCAAGCAGCGCTCGAGTAACCATGCCCAGAGCATCTCCCCTGCATGCATGATATATTTTACGTATCATTTCCTATAAAGACTATCTTCTGTATGCTTATATAGTGTATGTGTGTATTGTTTGTATCCGCGGTAGAGCCAGATGTTGAAGGAGCGGAAGAGATCTTCGAAGAATCGTCTGAGCAACTAGACCCCTCATTGCAAGGCAAGTCTCACCTAATATTTTGAAATGAAGTATGTTAGTTGTTTTCAAGTATATGCATGCCTTACATTCAAATGAGAGTTATGTTCAAATAAAGTGGTTAGATATGACCTAAATAATTGTGAAGCCCCTTTTGTGATTGAATATCCATGCACCCTTGTCACCCTAGGACATCATGCTTAGGCTATGCTTATGCTCAAGATTATATGTTAAATGCTAAATAGTCATGTGTGTGAAAAGTATGTTCAAAACTCGTTTGTGAAAGAAAATGTGATTGGAATCGATAGTGAGGATGGTTTGATTGGTTGGTCTATGTGCACATTGGAAATGTGAAAGACTCCTCACTAAAGATTCATAAGGACAAGAACCTTGTGTTGTACTTCTATGCGGCATGAAAAACATACTCAGCAATTGCCCGTTATGGGATGGGTGCAACATAGTAGCTTTCTCGGTATTAGCTTTTCCATGCAATTGTTGTCGGTCTGGTTTCTCGAGAGGAAACTGGTGGGCCACAGAGGGCCACGAGTGATGTGAGCTAATGAGTGAATCAGGCGTATTGAAGGCAGATGCCCTACGCCAGGATTCCAAGTCGTGCACGGCTGAATCCATAGGCTATGTGTCTTGTGGGACCATAGGCCAAGGCTAGGAAGAATTGGCTGTGGGGAGTACCCACAACGGTGATAAGGACTGGAATGTCTAATTACCGGGCAGGGAATTGTTAATGCTAGGATTGTAAACTACTGTGTGATCTCAGCTTTGTCACATGCGTGAAAGTCGCATGGAGAGGTACCGACTTGAAAGCTGAGTGATCGGTGGATTAAAGTGGTACACCTTTGCAAAGTTATAAAAAGTATCGGATACTCTGAGCTCCCAGGTCATGGAGTCTGCTCATGGTGGATTCTATCCACGTCGATGCAGCACAAGTAGCTTTTGGGAAAGTTTTTCATAATATTGATTAAAGTGGTGACTCATGGAAGACCGCCACGCATAACATCTTCTGAAAATCTAGTTTAGGATTTTAAAAGCCTCGCTTTTGAAAACAAAATCTTTTCTTCAAAATTAAGAGTGAAAAATCTATTCTATAAACCAAAGAGCCCATCTTCTTGGAAATCCCCTTCATCTATATACCTGCATTCTTAATTGAGACTTGTTGAGCACTATGTGGACAATGTGCTCACCCTTGCTTTTACAAACAATTTAGAGGAAGGATTCATTGATCCTGACCCCTACGGCCTTGAACCCAATATGGAAGAAGGAGAAACCGCTCCTGAAGATCCAGCTTACTAGAGGGTCACTTACCAAGCATGATGTTGTCTTTGTCCAAGTGTGCCTCTTGGTAGTTCATCCACCAAGCTGCTGCTGCTCCAGTGAGTTGGTGCGATCCGAATAGCACCTTCTCTCGGTCACTGCAGCGAACAGTGTCCAGCTTCCTCTCAATGTCCCTCAGCCAGTCATTTGCGACGATTGGGTCAGTCGCGCTTGCGAAGGTTGGCGGTCGCGTCTTTTGGAAGTCCGAGAGTCGAGTTCCGACGGCGATACCTTCAGCAGTCCCTAGCATTTTCTGAATGACTTGAGCTAGCAATTGGGTATGTGCAGCCTGGGCTTCTTGGCGGCTCCTCTCCATTGAAAGAAGAATTTCCTGAAGGTTTGGTGAGTCTTCTTGTGGTGGTAGCGAGCTCTGAGCTCCTGGATGAGATGTGGATCCTCTTCGTGGTGTAGCTGGGTCTTGGCCCTCTTGGTCATCTTGGGTCCTTCTCCTTGTGTGAACCATTCTGATCTTCTGAAGGGAGAAGCAGATAGGTCTAACTAACTAGAGAGAACTAGGGCACTAATGCAGAAATTAATGCAACTATTTTAATGCACAAAACACTTAGGCTTCTAGCCATAGTAAACAAGTTAACCATTGCGAAAGCAACAGCGGGGGCACAAAAGCTAGCAAAAGCATCCACCTGCTCTATCTACACTACCCTTTCCCGGCTAATCCTCCACAACGGTCGACTAACTACTCGATCAGGGTTCTACCCAAAGAACTAGGCTATGTGCCGTAGCAACGTAGCCCAACTCCTGAGGCAATCTATAAAAGCAAAACGCGCTCTCGACACCTTACCGAATTTTTAGAAAAAACCAAGTAAGACTTTGAAATCAAAAATTTTGGAAGCTACAAGGCTCCCTTTTTCAAAAATAAGGTTATAGAAAATAGTTTTTAGATAAATTACGCCTTCCTGGCCAGCCAATCCCTAAGGGTACCATCCTACAGTCAAGGTCTGTGCTGCTCTGATACCACTTTTTGTTGTGTCATGTCTGTCATGACTGTGACATCACCTGTGAGGAGTCCAGCTCGGTGCAGCTGGTCCCATAAACTACTTGACTTCCCAGGATGAGTCAAACACAGGAATATATTGAAGCAGCAAAATATTACAGTATTCATAATTGTATGGCCATCAGGCCTTAATACAATACAGGGTATAGTGCCTTACAAGGCACAATGGTGCAACAAAATAAAACATCTAGTCGGCGGAAGCTAGGGCCAAAAGCAATCCCACAGGAAACAAAGGTTGGCAGCAAGACAGCACCACATCAGGGCTCAGGAGGAATCTGCTCGTCTCCTTCTGGATCTGCAGCGTCTTCGGGATAATCATCAAGGTTGTAGAGCGCTCCATCTATTGATGAGTTGTTGCAAGGGTGAGTACTTACGTACTCCGCAAGTCATAGGGGAGGTAGAGATACATATAGTATAAATGACATGAACCTATGCTATTGGAGGAAAGAGTGAAGGGTTTTTCAAAATACATTTCTTTTTTCCTTTCTTACTCAACTTCTGATCATTCTCATGGCAGTGTATAAATCATACCGAAGGCAATATATCCCATATCTAAGGCAATATATCCTCATATCACATTACTTTTCTTCAAGCTTTTCAATCTTATACTCATGACAGTATTTCATATACTTAGGGCAAAATCCACATGCCTCTTAGTTATCATATGCTTAAGGCAAAATCCACATGCCTCTTAGCTATCACATTCTTCATGCAAAATCCACACGCCTCTTAGCTATCACATGCTTACTAGATTATGGTATTACCGCGACACGTCAACACATGACAACCCACGGCAACGCCCCTTATCGTGACAACACATGCCACTTGGGTAATCTTGAACTAACAAATTTTAGTTTATAAAACAATACTTGTGTCACACCCCGTGGATTTAATCCACTGCGGCATACTCCTAAAACTCGGGAGCACGAAGTATTCGAATACATTTTTAACTCTGCAGAGGTGTACCTCTTTTTAAATCCACTTCTTCACTCGACTTTCAAGTCGGGCCAGCTCCATGCGACTTATACGCATGTGACAAGGCCGAGCTCACACAATGCTTTCGCAGTCTAGTATTAACAGTATCCCTGCCCGGTAAATGGACAATCCAGTCCCAAGTACCGTTGTGGGTCCTCCCCACTACCTTACTTCCTAGCCTTGGCCTATGTTCCCGCAGGACACATAGCCTCTTTTGATTACAGTCGCGCACGACTTAATGTGTCGTAGGGCGACTTCCTTCTTTACACCTTATTCTCTCATAATTTTTCTGATCTCACATCACTCATGGACGAATTGCGTCCCACCAATTTGCACGCGAGAAACCGGACCGACAAGCCATGCAGGGAACTGATAATACTAAGAAACCTACTAGATTGTGCCTGTCCCATACCAGGTAAGTGGTTGGTACTTTTTCATGCCACTAGACGCACAACACAAGGTTCTAGTCCTTATATGCCAGTGACTAGATCATACCACAAACCATGCACCTTTAGTGCCTGCTCATCCTTTGCAGTTAAGCACCTCCAGTGCTACCACCATCCCATACCAAAATACTGGTCACGGCTAGGGGTTTTATTTCATGAATATAGATGTATATGTATATCTTTATTAGTTCATGGCTTGCTATCTTAACAAGTTCACATTTCTCAAGTATTCAATCTAGCACTGCCATAATATCATTGATCTCAGCACACGCAATATTAATGAGATATCTACCCATGGAATAGCATATCAATTCATAAAATATAGGTTCGATATGATCAAAGTATGACTTGTCTTCAGCGTTGTAAGTATCAGCAGTTGATGACAGTTCGGTGACAAGATCTTCAACCTCGGGCTCTTGCTCTGAACAAGATCAAACAAGCAAACAAGCATTACAATCAATCCTATTCTTACTAATCCACTACATGCAATAATGCAAGGTGAAAACACTTTGGTGATACAAGATTTGGAAGCGATTAGAGTTAAACTATGGAAACCAGGGTTAAGGTTAGTTGTCCAAGGTCTACAAGGTTTCAAATGTCTCAAAATATCAGAATGATATCAAGGTTGTGACTGGTTCGCACAAAAACAGCGAACGTCTTTAGCTCGACATTCGGTTCAAGGCATCGACATAGGGTCGATGGATGATAGAGGGCTCAACTCAAGTTGTGACAGTAGAATAAAATGTAGATCACAACATCAGGAGTCTAAGGGACAAAGTTATGTTCAAAATACATGGCTGGAAGTAGGTGAAAGGCTCAATGCCACTGGCTGACATAGTCTGACAAGGGCTGACAATGCCCAAGAATGGCATTGATATGGTTTGAATAGTTCCCAGTGGCCAAAATGGGTTTTGATTCAAGAATATGGTGCACAAAGTAGTGAGGCAACTGTTTGACAAGGTAGTTTTTGGTTTGCATGACCAGAGGTGGGTGAACAGGGCTAATGCCACTGGCTGACACAGACTGGCATAGGGGTTGACATGGCCAGAAACTAGGGTTAGTCATATCTTTTGATTCAAGGCTCCAAATGATGCACCACTTTGTCTAATAGTTAGGAATTTGCAACAGGAACAATTTATTCAACAGGCTCTTGGGCAGGAGATGGCCAGAGGATGGTGAAAACCGGCAAAGAAACCTGCTGATCTGGAGTACATGCAATATAACCAGTACAGCAACTAGGACATAGCTATAACTTCTGTTCTAGGCCGAATTAGAAGTCATGATAGAAGACAAAGTTGCTCAAAATGGTCCAAAACATCTAAATGGCAAGGTGGTTTGACCTGGAGTGGCTGGATTTGGAAGATACCGGCTAGAGAAATGATGAACTCAAATCTGATTTGGGCATTTCTGATTTAAAGTGATTGAGCTTAATTCCTTGCTTGTGGATGTTCCTCAGGGTACTAGAAATGCACTGGTGAAGTTGGATTAACATATTACTTAACAGAGAAGCCTAATCAGCAAGCACAGTGAACATGCAAAGTTGCAAATTGGGGTTTTTCATATTTCAGCAAATCTGTCGATTTTGGTTGCTTAGGGATGTTGAGAAGGGTCTACTGAGCATATTTGATCACTATCTCGAAGGTTGAATCGATCTGGTTGAGGATTAATTGCTCGCCGGAGCTACTGGAGTAAAACTGAAATCACCGACGACTGAAGACATTTAAACTAAATTCCAAGCTTGAGAAGTATGAGGGCGATGAGAGAAGCTCACTGGGGGTGTTGGATTGAAGAAGGAGGCAGTGGAGAAGCTTGGCACCGTGCTCCCTCTTTGCTGCTCACCGGAGAAGAAGAAGGCACAGTGATCTTGCTGGTTTTCTAGTGTCTTTGCTGTGTGGTGAAGTTGGCTAAGTCCCAGGGGGTATAAATTGGCAAAGCTGGAGGTTCTTCAACGGCTAGATGTGCACGGGGAGTTGAAGCCGGCAAGATGTGACTGGAAAGCGACCGGGCGGCGAAGACAGGCGGCGAAATGACATCCTCACTGGTCGTGTCGGCTGCGCTGATGTCTCTGCAATGAGGAGATGGTGAAGTGAAATCTGATCCGGGCATGGCTGCAACGTGGCGCGGTTTTGCTGTTCTTGTCGGGCACACGCGGGAGAGTGAAGATCTGGCCGGTGCTGGAGGAGGTAATCCACAGTGGCGAACAGGAACCTACCACGTGGCGTCGAGGCAGCGGCTAAGATGGCTGTGCTGGTGATCAACGGCTAGGAGTTCACGGGCGTAGCAACGGTCGAAGAAATCAACTGGCCGTGTACTGTAGCTGCAGGTCGAAGCAAAACAGCAGTAGTGGTGAGGTCGAAAGCTCCCGTGCTCGTGGTTGCGTGAGAAGGGAGTTGAGAGCTGTGGTAGAGGTGATCGAAGACATAGCAGTGGTCGAAATTGGTTGCTGCGGTCGAAGCCTGAAGATGTGGTCGATTGAACAGGCCTGGACAAAGTCAAAATAGCAATCTGGTCGGTTTGAATAGCACTGGTCGTGAACAGCAGCCCGTGGTCGAACCAGGGACTGAATTGTGGTGGTTTTTGATTAGCTTTGGACTGAATTGCAAATCTGGGTTTTGAGAGGTTTAATTTGGGATTTGATTTCATGGCTGAGTATAATATTTCTATTAATACTCATTTAGCACAAATTTGGAGAAAGTTTGATAAGATCTGAGGGATTTCACCTATTTTTGAAAATAGGGTAAAATTAGGGTAAAATAGATCTGGATTTTGTCGATCTCGAATTCTGATAATTGGAGTGAGATTTTGAAGTCTGATCAGAAGGGAAATCTGTATCAAATAGCATTTGGGAGGTGTTCCCAGAAGAAATTCTGGAGTTGGAGTTGTTTTGTAGATTTTAGCCTTTTCAGGCTTCCAGGTAAACAAAAAAGGACTTATTCGCAGTAAAACTTGCACTAATCTGCGAAAAGTGTTTAATGGAACAATCTGGTTCCCAACTTTTTGGAGTAAGTTGAGGATATATCTAGGAACATATTCCAAAAGATACTTGACTCTAAATGGGGTTAGATCATGATAACTCAATTATCTGGAAACTGGGGTACTTAGGGAAAATCTGAATTTCCTGTTTTCGAAAACAAAAGGAGGCTTAGATACTGGGAGTTAGGGTTAGAATTCAATCTGGCTCCTGAAGACTTTTATCTTCAGGATAACTGGTAGGTCGAATCTGGATGGGCAGATCTTAATCTGGATCTAAAGAATAGATTTGGAGATTTTTAGGGTTTGAGAGAGATTAGGGTTCAGCTGATCTGGCTACAACTACAGGGATACATGCATGCAAGATTTTTATGCAAAAACTTTTCACCCCCAAAACCAGGGTGTTACAATTATTCACTGATTTAGTCTAGTTTTACACGATTTGTTTTCTCTAGTCCCTGTGGAAAGAACGACTAGAATACTTACCTTACTGCATCGTCCTCGTTCTATTGCGAGACAGTCTAGGCCGGTATCACGGTGAAAAATTCCCCCGGTCGCCGTGAGAACGGGGAGATGGTGAGGAAGTTCCCGGCCAAACAAACTCCGTAAACCGGTGAAAAATTCCCTCGGTCGCCATGAGAACGGGGAGCCAGTAAAGAAGTTCCCGGCCAAAAAAATTCTGGAGACCCCTGGGAATATCGACAACCAAGAATTCTAATGTCCTCGGAGGGGAAGCTCGCTCCTGGAGGATGACGGGCTTAATAACCCACAGAGGGGGAAGCTCCAGGAGGAGGATGAGCCCAATGATGGGCTTGAGTGTTTGAGGGGGGGCTAGTCTCTCAAATTGACTCGTTACCGCAGTCCATAAGGACTGGGTTCCGCTTACCCCCTCAGTCCACGAGGGGTGATTGTAAGCCACGCTACGGGAGTGGGGCTCCCGCTGTAGGGACTTTTAGGCTGTGATAGCCTACGTCCTCATGGAGAGGGCATCCTCGCAAGGAGGGCGTCATCTTTTGAGACGGTAAATCAAGAACCTGCAAAAAATTCCAGTTGACCAAAAAGCCATTTCTATTGATAAAAATTGAAATACAACGCCTTCCCCCGCAACACTGCGTGGGGGAGGGAATAGGGAGTACAACGCCTCCCCCCGCATAATCGCGGCGGGGGAGGGAATGGTGAATACCGGGCCTTCCCGCAAAGTTGCGATGGGGGAGGGAGTAAGCCCAGAGGCTAGATGTAGAACTTGCGAAGCAGGGCTATATTCCAGGTTTGCCTCAACTCTTGATCTTGGAGGTTGGAGAGCTTATAAGCCCCCGAGCCTAGGACCACGGATATCTTGTAGGGGCCTTCCCACTTGGGGGAAGTTTGCCATGGGCTTGGGGGTCGGTCACGCGCTTGAGGACAAGGTCCCCAAGGCGGAAAGCCCTCGCGCCGACGCGCTGCTTTTATGCGCGTGCCATTTCGCGCTCGTAGATGGCGTGGCGAAGGAGCGCTCGGTCGCGCTCTTCCTCGACGAGGTTGACTTCCAGCCACTGATTTGCTTCGTTGGTTTGGTGCGCTGCGGTCGTGGCTCCGTCTAAGAGCTCGACCCGCAGCGACCGGAAACCAATCTCTAAGGGGAGAACTGCTTCAGCCCCGTATACGAGCGAGAAGGGTGCGCGCCCCGTCGCCCAGCTCAGGGTCGTGCGCATGGAACAGAGGATGCTCGGGAGCTCCTCTGCCCACATGCCTCGTCTGGAGGAGGACTGCTCGAGTCGTCAGCGTAGCCCCTGTAGGATCACGCCGTTGACCCTCTCAATGACTCCGTTGCTCTGGGGGTGAGCTATAGAGGTGAAGTGGAGGGTAGCTCCCAAGCCTTCGCAGAATTCCCGGAAGTACGCTGAGTCGAATTGGGTCCCGTTGTCGACAGTGATCTCTTGGGGCACTCCAAAGTGACCCACGATATTTTTCCAGAAAAACCGCTGTACTGCTCGGGAGGTGATGCTGGCCAAGGGCTCAGCCTCCACCCACTTGGAAAAGTACTCCACTGCGACCACCGCATACTTGTAGCCCCCGGGCGCCGGGGAAAGGGGCCTAGGAGGTCCATCCCCCAACGCGTGAAGGGCCAAGTGATGGGGATGGTTTGCAGTGCCATGGAGGGCAGATTAAAGCCCTTGGCCATCTTCTGGCATGCCCTACACGCGGAGACAAGGTCTCGAGCGCTGCGGACCACTGTGGGCCAATAAAAGCCCTGGTGAAGAACTTTTGCCGTGACAGCGCGTGGGGCCAGGTCAGACCCATAGCTCCCCGAGTGGTTGTCCTCAAGGAGTTGAAGTCCCTCCGCCCGCGGGAGGCAACAGAGCAGGGCGGAGGCCCCCCGTTTGTAGAGTTTTTCCTCTAGCAAGAGGTATGCCCGTGCCTTTGGCATGGAGGCGTTTCACCTCGGTCTCGTTGGGAGAGTCTCCTTCCCTCCTTATGAAGGAGACGAGGGGATTCATCCAAGTAGTTGCTCGGGTGATTTCGGAGACCTCCAGGACACGGGACTCAGGGTCCGTGTTCGGTAAGGTCACCGAGGGCTTTTCGATGATCTCCCGGAAGGCACCGCCTGGTAGAGGTTCTCGGGCGCTGGCAGCCCTGGCTAGGGCGTCGACCCGGTCGTTATCCCTCTGGGGGATGTGCAGGGCTCCAGGCCCTCGAAGTGCTTCTCTATCTTGCGCACCTCCCCCAGATACAGGCTCAAGTTTGCGTCATGGCACAAGTAAGTCTTGTCCATTTGGCAAACCACAAGCTGGGAGTCTCCTTTGACGAGGAGGCGACGGATCCCCAGGGAACACGTGAGGCGTAGCCCCAGGAGCAGGGCCTCGTATTCGGTGATGTTGTTCGTAGCAGGGAACTCAAGCCTCACCGCGTATTCCAGCGCCTTTCCCTTAGGGCTCCGGAGGACTACCCCCGCTCTAGCCCCAGCGAGACACAAGGAACCATCGAACATGAGTGTCCAATGGTCGCCTCGCCGGGGCAGCTCAGGGGGAGTCTCCCCCTCCGCCCCAAAGGTGGGGGTCCATTCCGCCACGAAGTTGGCAAGGACTTGTGATTTGATGGCGGAACGACCTGTAAGGGAAAGGGAGAAAGGAGTAAGCTCGGCTCCCTATTTCCCGATCCGGCAGGTGACCTCTTTGTTCCGCAGCACCTCCCCCAAGGGGAGAGATGACGGGTTAGTGATCGGGTGTCCCAGAAAGTAGTGACGGAGCTTCCGAGACACCATGAGGAGGGCGTAGCAAATCTTCTCCATCTCCGTGTACCGAGTCTTAGCCCCCTGAAGGGCTTCACTCACATAGAACACGGGGCGCTGCTGCCCGACCTACTCCTTTACCAGCAACGCGCTTACAGCGACTGGGGTCGCAGCGAGGTAAAGGAGCAGGGGTTCTTCTGGATACGGACTCATGAGCATTGGAGGGCTCGTGAGGTACTTCTGCAGGTCGTCGAAGGCCACCTGGGCCTCGGGAGTCCACCTGAACCCCTCGAGACCCCGGAGGATCTTGAAGCACTGGAGGCCACGTTCTCCTGACCGCAAGATGAAACGGCTTAACGCGGCCAGGCGGCCGATAAGCCGTTGTACATCATTCACGGAGCGCGGAGGGGGCATGTCTAGCAAGGCCCAAATTTTTTTGGGGTTGGCCTGTACGCCCCACTGGGACACGAGGAAGCCCAGCAGCTTCTCCCTGCGTACGCCGAAGGCACATTTTTTTGGGTTGAGCTTCACCTGTACTCATGGAGGTTGCGGATGGTCTCCGCTAAGTCGTCGATATGAGCGGGCGCGCGGAGACTTTTGAAAACCGCGTCGTCGACGTAGACTTCTACGTTGCGGCCGATTTGGTCTTCGAATGTTGCTCCAGATTTCTTTAGCCCGAAGGGCATATGGACGTAGTAGAAGATACCGAGGGGAGTTTTAAAACTCGTATTTTGCTCGTCCCCTTCCGCCATCTGGACTTGTGATAGCCTGAATACGCGTCCAAGAAGCTCATAAGCTCGCACCCCGCAGTCGAATCAACCAACTGGTCGATCCACGGGAGTGGGAAGTTGTCTTTCAGACAAGCCTTGTTGAGGTCGGTTAAGTCAACACACATCCTCCACTTTTCGTTCGACTTCTTCACAAGGACAGGGTTTGCTAGCCATTCGGGGTGCAAGACCTCCCGAATGAACCCCGCCACTCGGAGCTTGGTGATTTCCACCTTGATGGCCTCTTGGCGCTCAAGGGGGAGCTTCCTCAGCTTTTGCTTGACCAGGGGGCAGTCGGGCGTCACAGCGAGCTTATGCTCGATAACGTCCCGGGCGACGCCCCTCATGTCGGCGGGCTTCCACGCAAAGACGTCAGCGTTTTTGTGAAGAAAGGCCGCGAGTTGCTCCGCGTGCTCTTCGGGAAGGTCCGCCCCGATCCTGATGGTCCTGCCTTCATCCTCTGGGGGCAGCGAGATCTTCTGGAGGTCCCCCTCCAGGGGCGGTTTGGGGGGAGACCTCCCGGAAAGGACAGCCGGGGCGTCCGGCGCCGGGGGAGAACTCCCCCCCCCCCCCCGGGGCTTTGATCAGGTTGACGCTCCCGATTGTTGCGGTGGCGCGCTCGTAGAGAGAGTGGGCCACTTCCTGGTAGCCTCGAGCGGTGATCACGCCGCGAGGCCCAGGGATCTTCACACAGAGGTAGCTTTGGTGGATTTCTGCCCCCAGACGTTGATTGTGGTCCTCCCCATAATCACGTTGTACGAAGAGGGGAGGTCCAGTACGTCGAACCGAACTAACTCGGTCCGGTAGTTGTCTGGGGAGCCGAAAGTCATGGGGAGGTCGACCTTCCCCACCGGGTGGATGGTCTTCCTGGGGACAATGCCTTGCAAGGGCCCGGCGGCGAGTTGCAGCAGTTTTTCGTTGACCTGCATTTCCCTGAATGCCTTCAGGTACAGAATGTTGGCGGAACTCCCGTCGTCGATGAGGATGCCCACCAGCTGGCAATTGTAGACAGTAGCGGAGATGATGAGTGTGTCATCGTGGGGGAAGCGAACCCCGTGCGCATCTTCTGCTATGAAGGTGAGGGGGACGTCCGACCACTTTGGTGGCCGGGACGCGAGTAGCACCCTCACCACCTTTACCTCTCATGCGTACTCCTTATGCTGGCACTTGGAGTCTCGCCTTGAGGAAGATCCCCTCGTAATGATGTTCACACGCCTTTGGGAGGTTTGGAAGGGGAGCTCTTTGGTTGAGCCCCCTTCTCGCGCCTGTCTCTGTTGTTCCCCCGAGGGAGCAGGAAGAGCTGGCAAGGCCGGCTGAGGGGGCAAGGAGGCAGGGCTCCCCCCTGCCCACACTGATCGAGGAATGCGACCAAGTATTGGAGAAGCTGGTGGCATTCCCAGGTAGCGTGGGTATTGGACTTGTGGAAGGTACACCATATGTTGGCTGTGCCCTCCTTGCCTCCCGTCGCGGGGGCTTCCCGGCCGCGGGATGATTGCCCCCCCCCCATGGCCTTTTGGCTTGGGGAAGGGACTGTTGCCCTTGAGGCCCTCGCGTGAGCCTCCTTCGCCCTCGAGGACAACGGTGTCCCGAGGCTGTGCTCGCCGTGGTTGCCCCTCTTGGGGCGCTTGAGGGGGTCCCTAACCTCCCGATTAGCGGGGATGGGGGCCCCTTGGTTCATCTTCCAGAGGTCGTCCTCTTTCCCCCGAGCGTACTTCTCAAGTACAGTGAATAGCTCATCAGCGGAGGTGGGGCAGCTCCGGGAGAGCCTCCGATGGAGCTCCTCTGGGAGGATCCTGCTCTTGCACGAATCGATGACTCTGGAGTCAGGGACGTGAGCCACTTTGCTCTTGACCTAAGCAAAGCGTTTGAAGAAGCTACGGATGGTCTCCCCAATCCTTTGTCGGATGGTGTAGAGTTGGGACAAGTCCGGGGACCCACATAGTTCCCCTGGAAATTCGCGCAGAACTCGCACTTCATCTGTGAGAAGGACTTGATGGAACCAGCCCTTAGGTTGTAAAACCATGAACAGGCGATCCCGGTGAGGTAGAGGGGGAAAACGTTGCACTGCATCGTCTCGTCCCCCCCCCCCCAGCCGCTGAAATGGCCGTGGAGTACTCCTGCACGAACTCATAAGGATTGGCCTCACCGTTGTAGTGCTCGATGTACGGTAGGAGGGAGGGTCCCAGCCAGTGGATGCATTGGAGTCGGCGACACAGTGGTTGGTTGGCCCCTCCCACCTCCTGGGGGGAATCCCGGTCGCTGTCCCCTTTAATGGGGGACGAGCGTTCGTTGTCGACGTCGGGGAGGGGTCCAAGCGGCCCACCGGCGTGACAGTAGCGTCTCTTCTCCTCTGGGTTGGTCGAACTAACCTCTTGGACGTCTGGGTATCCCTTGGAGGTGGCGGTCACTTCCCTAGCCGGTCTTTCCCCAGGTCAGGATGGGAGCGTGGCTCACCGCGACCACGAGCTGGGGGGAGCTCCAAACGGTTGCGGGGGAGAGCATCCCTGGATTTCATGGTGCGCATTCGCTCGACCTCCTCTTGAGTAAAGCGCGTCTGGTCCGCCGGGGGAGACCTTGGGGGCGACCCCTGGGGAGGAGGGAGCTCATACGTGCCGGTCACCGGCCCGAAGGGTGCTACCGGGGCACGAGCAGGACCCGCCGCCGGGTAGGCCCCCAGAGTGACTCCCGAAATTGGTGAGGGAGGTCCTTCGCGGGGGAGATCCCGCGATGGTGTCGGGGCAGTTCCTGGCGTAACGTGTCCCATTCGCCCCTGGACCGCCTCTGGCGCGGTCATCTCGACTGGCGGGGTGGAACCGGTTCTCGGCGCGGGGAAAGCTCCCGGGGCGAAATGTGCCCCCTGTCCCCGAAAGGTTCCCGGCGCAAGGTAAGCTCCCGGCAATGGGAAGGCTCCTGGCGCGGGAATCACTTGGGACGAAAGGTCTACCGGGGGGACATAGCCCTCGGTGGGGTCATGGGTTCCGGGGACGACTGCGCCTCTCACCAGGCCAGTGGCGGTGCCCGGGACATGGTCCCTAGGGAGCGTCTCATCGGGCCAGTGGCTGCGCCCGGGACATGGGGTCCTTGGGACACCTATCACTGGGCCAGTGGCGGCCCCAGGGACATGGTCCCTGCGGCGCTTCTCACAGGTCCAGTGGCGGCGCCCGGGACATGGGATCCCCGGGGCACCTCTCACTGGACTAGTGGCAGCGCCCAGGACATGGTCCCTGACGCGCCTCTCGCCGGGCCAGTGGTGGCAACCGGGACATGGGGTCCCGGGGGCGCCTCTCACCGGGCCAGTGGAGGCGCCCGGGACAAGGGGTGCTGGGGGCGCCTCTCCCCAGGCCAGTGGCAGCGCCCAGGACATGGTCCCCCAGGCGTGTCTCACCGGGCCAGTGGCAGCGCCCGGTACATGGGGTCCCCGGGTGCCTCTCACCGTGTCGGTGGCGGGGCCCGGGACTTGGTCCCCAGGGCGCTTCTCACCGGGCTGGTGGCGCCTTATCACCGGGACTAATCGGGCAGAGATTTCCCCCGATAGGTAATATTTGGCTATGCTATGAGCCATGTGGAGGAATGTGAATGGTTGAGATGGAATTTGCATATCTCATAGAATGAGAGAGATATCTTTGGGCCCCTCGTTATAGATGAATTGAGAAGTGCATATCCATTCCATTTGTAGTTGAGTGTCAACTATGGGAAGATCAGTTCACTATAAGATCGAGAAACGATTGAACTATGCAAGGGTGGTACATTTCCTACCTTAGGTATAATCTGGTATTGTATGGCAAGAGGATCAACATGAAGACATTATAAAGGTTCGTTGATTATGATCTTCGTATGTATTTGGATGGTCGTTATGTCCTGCTAGGGGACACTATCGACTTACAATTCGGATAAGTATTCCCGAGCTGTTACCAGATATGCATGAACCTACAGGGTCACACACTTAACGGGTTGCAACAATGCAATTTGACTTGAGTTTGTTATGGGGTTCCCGTATCAGACTCAGAGACTTAATTTTAGACTCCTTCTGCGTTTGGATTGGGTTTGTTATGGGGTTTTTGTATCAGACTTAGAGATCTAATGTTACACTCCTTCTACATTCGGATTGGGTCTGTTATGGGGTTTTCGTATCAAATGCGGAGACATAATGTTAGACTCCTCCTGCAATTCGGATAAGATTCGTATCACATCAGGAAACCTAATATGTTAGGATTTCTTATGCAGAGCTCTATATAAAGAGAGGTATGATGGGCTTTGAGAAGATCACAAAAAACCATAGCTGCCATCTCCCCTAAACTAATAGCCCCTAAACCCTTGTCATGCGCGTTGGTGCTAGCACACCATCGTATGACGTACCATCCCGGAAGGTGTGGATATCGATAGAGGCACTGCTGAAATTGCTGCATAGATCAGGACGATCCGTAAGCGGTCACTGTCATCTACATCCGTTGATCAGGACGATCCACGAATGGTTGTTGTGCACATTGGAACGCTTCACCAAATATGCTTCCACTGTTGGTAACAATCTAGTCTGTGGTTTATTACTTGCAGCCTTCGAGTAAAATTTTTTTGAAATTCTACTAGTGTAGTTTACTCGATTTCCAACAGTGGTATCAGAACCATCCTGTATAGTATTAGATTTGGATTACTAACATATATGTGATATATGAAGTTATAGTAGATTAGATCTATTAGTTTCACTACCACAGAAACAAACATCTAGGACGGCACATCACAGACAGTTATGAACAAAACCGTCTGTGAAGGCCTGTCGGGAGAAAATGTTAAGTTATCACAGACAGTTCTAAACTCAAAACCGACTGTGACGTCAAAACCGACTGTGATATTATAATTATCACAGACGGTTTTGAAACCGTCTGTGATAATGACTATTACAGACGGTTCTAAGGTCAGAACCTACTGTGATAGTGCTGGATTATCACAGACGGTTTTGAGCTCAAAACTGACTGTGATAGTTTACAATTTGAACCACGCTCTATAAAATTTAAGGCGGGTTTCGTCCCCCTCATTTCCACACTTTGTGACTTTTCACTTCACTTGCCCTAGGTCTCCCCACCTTCGGCACCTCCTCCTCCGACTACTCCTCCTGACCTCCGGCGCCTCCTCCCTCCGGCGCCTCTGACCCAACCTCCCTACCTCCGACGTCTCAGGTGCCCCTCCTCCCTCTCCTTCTCCTCCTCCTCTTGTATGTTAGCAACTAATACAATTCCGTATGCTAGGTTTGTGTACTACAATGCATGTGGTGGAGATTTTGAGCAAATTAGGGTTGAAAGTTTCAGGATTTGGGATGCTGATGACTCGGACGACAAAATGAACCGGTCAGGGACTCAGAGTGATGTATCTGGCGATGAGATTCATGTCTTGTTTTCTAAGTACATCTTGCAATATGTTATCATGTCATAGATATGTAAATTTCTTCCCAGATTATTGAAATGTATATATATACTGAAATTCTTGAAATGTATATTGGCAAGTGCTGGTTGTGTGTGTGTATATATCTAAAATGCTAAAGTACAAAGGGCATGGCTAGCATGATTCCTGAGGCTAGCCAAGAAAACAAAGCAATCATAAAAAAATATATATCAACATCACAGACGGTTCTAAGCTTAGAACCGCATGTGAAGATAAGTTATCACAAACGATTTTGAGCTCAAAACCGTCTGTGATAGGAAACATCACAGACGGTTCAAAACCGTCAGTGATAGCACTTGGACTATCATTGACTCGAATATCACTGATGGTTCAGAACCGTCTATGATGATTGTTTTGTATCGATTGTGATATTGTATTCTGTAGTAGTGTTTATTCAATTTGTTACCATATAAGTTTTGTTATACATGTTTGTTTTGACATCCAAGTGTTGTGATGAACTAGTTTTTGACCAACTTTGATATGAACAGCTGTCTAATGATCCTAGCATGGGCAAGAGGGAGGTAATGTTAGGGTTTATATGACAATAGTAGAATTGGCAGAAACATATGGTTATAGATTGGATCTTGTAAACCATATGTGTATAGATTGGATCTACATATGATATTAGCTGCTTATTTTAGATATTCATATTGGAGTTAATATGACTTAAACTAATCGGATTGGTTTGCAAATTTCATTAATGTGTTTATTCCAACAAAAATATTAATATTTTGTATTCAAAAGAAAAAAAAAGGATTATATTAGACAACCAGAAGCTGTCAACTTTGGTGTTGTCGACTATTGGGACCCTGGGCTCCTTCTGTCGAACTTATGCAGTATTTAGATGGGTTGTGAAAGGAGCCAATCCAGACAAGTACCAAGGAATCCAAGGTATCTATGAATCTAATGACACGAGAAATTATCCAGGTTTGGGCCCTCGTAGCTGAGTAAGAATCCTACTCCTGTGTATTTATCACTATGAATAAAAGGATTACTAGGAGAATGTATTGTCTATTCCTATCTTGCTATATTTAATCTACTGTCTTCTTGTTGATCTGTCCCCCTTGATCCTTCCCCTGAAGGACTTTTTATACTTGCCGAAGAGATCATCGATTGTTCTCCTGAAGATGTGGCTCACGATCGCCCATAACTACTTCACGGCGGTTGCTGTGAGTCGTGGTTATGTGGTGGTTGCCATAAGTCATGATTACGTGGTAGTTAAGTAGCTTCGACCTGGCGTCATGGAAACTGCCTCACCATCCATCTTCTTCAACGTTTACCTTGTCAGGGACTTATGATTATTTCGGGAATAATCATAAGATCAAGGAATGGTCATTATGAATGGTGACTTATAATACATAATCTTTGTGTTGTAGTACAAGTCTTCAATGTCGTGATCGCGCACCTATGTGACCACTCTTTGATATTAGGCTTTGTCTCTGTGATAGTGTGTGGTCGTAGGCAGATGTCTCTGCGACCATAGCACTCGCGGGTATAACATGAGACTATGGAACTGGTAATGCTAAGTGTTGAGACATATAGAGTTCCATAGATAGAATTATAGGAATTAAATATTATTGATGGGCTAGGTCCAGAAGATCCTTGGACCGTCCCTATTATCTCTTTTCCCTAGCCTTTCTACTATAGAATACACTATCACAGTCGGTTCAAAAGAGTCAACACAGACGGTTCTGAGCCGTCAGTGATATTCGAGTACTATCACTCATGGTTATGAACCGTCTGTGATAACTTACTATCACAGGCAATTTTGACCTCAAAACCATCTGTGATAGTCTCCTTATCGGAGACGGTTACAAGTTCAGAACCGTCTGTGATAAATTCATTATCGAAGACTGTTATAAGCTCAACACCGTCTGTGATACTCATACTACCACAGATGGTTAACCATCTGTGGTAGTATGAGTATCACAAACGGTTTTGAGGTCAAAACCATCTGGGATAGTGTCATTATCTAAAACGGTTATAAGCTCAACACTGTCTGTGATACTCATACTACCATGGACGGTTATAATCTCATAACCGTCTATGATAGTATGAGTATCACATACGGTTTTGAGGTAAAAACCATCTAGGATAGTGTCCTTATAGAGGCGGTTATAATATCAGAATCATCTGTGATACTCATATTATCACAGATGGTTCTGAGATTATAACCGTCTGTGGTAGTATGAGCGTCTGAGGTAGTATGAGTATCACAGAGGGTTTTGAGATTATAACCGTTTGTGATACTCTGTGATACAAACATAGATCGATTTATCACAGACGGTTTATATCTAAAAATTGTTTGTGCATATTAATTTTTTTAAATTTTTTTCTTTTTTTGTGGCTAGCCTCAGTAATCATGCTAGCCATGCCCTCTGTACAATAGCATTTCATATATATAATTCATTTCATACATGCACAAAACTCAAAAATATATACAGTTCATTTCATACATGCACAGAACTTAGAAACATGTACAATAGCATGCATTTCATATATACAGCTCAAAATCAATCAAATTGTAAGTTTCATGCAACATTTCAGAAATATGTACAATTGAGATTGAACAAATAAATGTAATCGATAAATAAAGTCAGTATGTTAGATATTTATTACCATACTAGTCTCAGTTAGTAAGGCCATACTAACACGAACCGAGTGGGTCCCTACACTTCCCCTTGGGTGATATGACATCCGCCATTAAAAACTTAGTGAGCATCCCTCGGACTAAACCAATCTGGGCAAGGTCAAAGCTTTTCGAAGGGAAGTCGACCCCCTGCAACAAGAGCTGGTACAGAAAAAATTAGCTCAATGCAGTTGTAAATTTTGCCAAATCGATACAAAGGGCGGCAGTTGTATACCTTGGGGAAATTTGGCCGATGACGGTTGATGAGGTCATACATGTGGTGCATCACGTAGAATCCACATGTATTGTCGTCCGGCTGCAGATGGCACTGCCAATGTACAGACCGAGAGTTAGTTGGGGAAACGTTATAAAGTAAAATAGATACCGGTTGAAATTTGTACCGAAAATTGTATCCACTGAAACTTATCGGCTTGCCACTCATGCTGTTGCCCTCCCTCGGCAAAATAGTTTGTGAAAGCTCTACAGATAGTCGAAATTAACAATTTCAAGACAGTAAATCTAGATGCAAGACAGGTCCACATGAATATCATAAAACATGTTAACCTTTCGAATATATATCGCGCACCGCAATACTCGTACCCTTTCCTCTGCAATTAATCAAGGTAGAACACCTTGTTCCATTTCGGAATAAGCACCAATAGGATCCAGTGGTAGCTACATGTTACGCATAAAGAATTTATAATTTAATCTAAGTCTGGGGTGTGCATATGGAGACACTAATCTACGGGTAAAGTACTGATGAAAACACTCACCTCTGGTTGTAGGGTACAAATATGTACTCCTTGTCGACCTTAGCAAGCAACCCTCTTTTGATGTAGTCGACAACGAAGTCCGTGTTGCTCTTAAACAACACCTCGGTAACCAGCAGGGTGTCCAGGAAACCGATAGGTTCCCGGTTAGCTTTGGCATATCTGGTCATGCAGCTGCACTGAACTAACCAATTAATAAATGACATATGTCCATATATGCACGAACAAGCGTAGGATAGTAGATACTTACAGTACCCAATACTATAGGATTTACACGTCGAGTGTGTCTTTGTTGAATAAATTGTGCAGGTCTTCAAAGGTCACCGGATAGGTCCCGATGTCGTTATCGAACTCTACCATGGTGTACTTGACCATGAAGTGCGTCGGACGCTGCGTCCTAGTCTTGTTTGTCTTCTGCATGTACCATCCATGCAGGCTCTAGCATGCGATACCCATGCTCCAAATTGCGGTATCGGAGGCCATGGGCATCCCCTGAACGAACGTGGGAGCTGACGGTGCGCTCTTCCCACTCTCCTTAACTATGCTCATCTTTGCTTTCCCCCTGGAAGCCAGATTCTTGATGCCTTGCCTCCTAGTCCACATCAGCTTTGACGTTGGACTCGTTGGCTAGCTTGTCAGAGGGGTCGGCTGGTTAGTAGGCCGAGTGTCAGTGTCCGTAGGGATAAGAACCTACATATAGTAATGGTCACTAACTCCGAGGGCTATTATTATAGTACGAAATTATGAAACTGGGGGGGGGGGGGGAATTACCTCATCCAGGACAATGTCCTTCTTGGGCCATTGCATGAACGTGTGCACCGCAGCCCCGAGAGTGGTAATCTCGTCCTTCGGTGGCTTGTCGAATGGAAATCCCTTACAATGGTCAGAGACAGTGTCCACCTAGACTCGTGCAAAACCCTCAGATAGAGAGACACCATGGATCATCGGCCCCACCGTGCATGGTTGTGCCATCCCACGACCAGCCTCAATCGGGACGAGATCGACCAAGAGCATAAGCTTGCAGGAGCCGGGTTCCTACAAACAGTGCGCATTAAGATGAAATCAGGGTACATATTGAATTTCACTTTCGTATGAATTCACATAGAAAAGTAGTCATTACTTGTAGAAAGTCCAGATACTGTCGAGAGGGCTCCGGATGCGAAGACCTCGGTGCGGACGCGTAGCTACTATGGCGGCCAAGAACGGGGCTCAGTAGGTCCGTTGTTGAAAGGGGGATGCCCTGGGTCAACTATCTTAGCCCATGATACATTGCTCACATCTCCACCAACTCCTGCCTGAGTTTTGCGTCCTGCTGGTAAAACTCCAATCACATCTCCTCCCTGATCCATTCGTCGCAGGCTTTCTGGGATCTCTTTCTCCTCTTAGCCGCCTCCTCATCATCTGGGAAACTTGCCCTCCAAGGCACAATGGCACCGAGGCCGCACACGTGGCCCAGATGCTCCTTATTTCCCAGCGTTGTCGTTAGGATATCCCTGTCCCTACTAGAGTTGAACTCTCCGGATGCCGCCTGTGCACTCAGCGTCACCTGCAACAGGAGAACTTAGCAATACAACCCATTGCATGCGTGTTACGAGGATATTAAGTGATCGTACAAAGTTAGAGATTTTACCAATCGGTTGATCACTTCCCTGTCCGCAGGGTTATTCACCGAGACGCTTCTGGTGGAGGTCATCTTTGATCTTTCTCGGCACCAATTGTGGGCGCGCACGTCTGTTATGCCCGCATAAGGAGCGAAGGCCAAAGACTGGGAAGCCTACTCGTCCTGCTTCCTCCACAACATCTTCTTCCCCACATGCCCACCAGTGCCTAGTCTGTGTGGGTGGTTATTCTTGGCCTGGTTAGTCTTGCCCTTCTCACTAAGTGCCTGGAACTTGGGCATGCCCTTCATCTCCATGAACAGCTGCCATGCCTCAGGAGTCACTGAAGGGGGTCTTTGACTCCTTCATATAGTGCTTGACAAGATGGCTCTTGAAGTTCTTCCACACCTTGTTTATTGACATCAGTGTCGTCCGGCGGCTGGTGAGCTGGCGATCCTCGGGAATGTGAAACGCCGCCCGCACTTCTTCCCACAGCTTATCCTTGCACTCTCGGGGCACTTGACCCCACTCAAAGGTGGTGATGGGCACCAGCTCCCGTGCCACTTTGCTGCATAGTGAGCGGTACTGACTGACTAGTTTTTCCTGAGCTTTTGTGTGACGACCTGGCATCCCACCCACGTGGTAGCATGCCTGATCTATGAACATTGCCCGACAAAAGCATGTTTTCCCAAACAATGTCCAATTCAGAGTAGCGAAACAGAAGCATGGATTTCAGGTTAAACATATTATAACATCAAGGGTTTGTTATTAGCAACAACCCATGTTACAAAACATCAGTTTTTACCAAAAACTATACATCTTACTAGCAAAAGGACTAGTGCCGCGGTAGTCTTCAGAAGTCCTCGTCTCCAGATCCAAAGTAAGTAGAGTCGTAATTGTAGATGTCCATCTCCGGATCCTCGGGGTCTTGGGTGAGCTCTGCTCCTCCATTGCCTTCTTCAGTAGATTCTTCCTTAGCAGAAAATTCTAAGTCTAACAAGGATTTACATAGCAAGGGTGAGTACAAAAGTACTCAACAAGCATCAATCATAATGCAGGATGATCTAGGTTAACTAGATTTAAGAATAATATACTTAAGCATATAATAAGTCAAAGAGTATAAGTTTTACTTTTAAAACATTTGTTGTAAACAATCTCCATTTGGTCGTTTAGAAAAATTCTACTGAGCACTTTACACCACAGGCTGAGGCCACCTGTAGGCCTCCTTTCCTACCGCGACGTAGTTCTCGACCTGAGAACAAGGAGTGAATATCCACATTTTACTCTGCAGAGGTGTACCACTTTACCCACAGAATCTCTTGACTTCCGTGTCGGTGTTCGTCAATAGTACTCCGTATTTCTGATAATGCGTGACACCGTCAAGAGAACAAAGTCTTTTTCAAATCCATCCACTAAGCATCTCCACTCCACCGGGTGAGCATATAGCGTCCTGGGTACTTCTTGGCCGACCCGCGGAACCCATCTGGATTATTTTGAGGGATCCATGACGCCCCCTAGGTTATTCTGAGCGACCTGTAGTGCTTATACATATATAATACGTTCCCGTGGAGATGACCTTAGCTTCCAGATAAGATACTTGACTAGGCCCGTCCCATACCAACTCTGTGGTTGATACGGGTGTTACGGCGCTGGATGAAAGAGTCAGCTTGTCACAGTCCTTATTAATTTTCATCCACTGTAGTATCAATAAGGAAGTCCTTCTGTCGCTATCTCAAATGCAGAGGCTTCCTCTATCATACTCAACATGCCATGTATGTCATATCATATACATATGATCACCCTAAATCATCTAATCAATCTTTGAAAAATACTCTTTTCATGCAAGTGATAACTTTTAACTAGATATGTAACTATATCATAAGAAATTAGTTTGAGCAATTTCAGCATGATCAAGAAGGAACTTGCCTGCGTAGACGAGATTGAAATCAGAGTTCGGCAATTTACCCCGATGTTCCTTGCTACCGTCAGTTCCTGAGAATATAATTATATATATATATATATATATATATATACATATACTTAAAATATTGCTATAACAGGACATACAAAATGCAAGAATGAATGCATCTATACGTTCGTTCCCTCGTACCCGTGGTCGAACACGACTAGCCGACACTCCAAGGAGAGAGAAATTTCAATTATAAGAAATATATTTGAACTGCATGATGGAATAAAAACTTCGAATTGAATAGCTCCCAAAACTAATAATACTATTTACGTTTGTTCATAAATTATTGAAATAAAAGTAAGTTGTAGTTTTATATTTATTGAAATATAAATCTAAAATAATTTGAGTTAAGATATTAATTTAGAGTTAAGATTATTCAATCAGTAATTTAATTGATCGGTTATTTGAAATAAAAGTAATACATAACTTTGTAAACCTTTTGTCTGGATTCTGGATAGCAGGTCATTTAAAAGAAAAGAAAATAATTTGATTTATTAAAAGGGTGAAAATATATCTGTGTATATATACATATATTTTATTTGGTTTTAGGCTCTTATCAAAATTAGGTGTGTGTATATATATATTAGAAATTCGTGGATGTTAAGTGGCTTAAAAATATTTAGTTAATTAAATCTCTGCACTAAACAAATTTTGATTAACCATTAAACTGTGTTCAATTAAGTTTTTAACTATTATTTAAAATAGAATTATAATTAGAAAAGGAAAAAGGAAATAATAATAAAAAAAACCAAAACTCTCGGTTGGGACCAAACCGGCCCAACTCGCGCGCACGCACCCGGCTCGGGTTGGGCCGGCCCACTTCTTCCCTCTCTCTCTCGCCGGCCCCTCACACACTAAACCCACACACGCACGCCACACACTCACACCACACACACACGGCCGCCCCAAACCCCGGCCGTTGCCGCCCTCGGCTCCGGGCTCCAGCTCCGGCGTTGCGGCTCCCGGCGAACCTCTCCATTCCCCTCTCACGCGCTACCCCTTTTCCTCCCATCTCCTCGCGCCCCACGAGCCTACGGCTAAAACGCTAACCCTGGCTCCCGATTTGCCCTGCCGCCGTTCGGGTTCCTCGCCGGCGTTGGCGTCGCGGCCGGCCGTAGCCCCGGCCGCGCCGCTGCGCCTCCTCTCCCGCGGTCGCGGCCGAGCTTGGCCTCGACCTAGCGGCGTGGCCGCGCGGTAGCTTGTCGCGCGTGTGCGGATGCGCCGCCGCCGACCCGCCGGTTACCCGGTCCTCGACGTCGGCGCCTCAGGTGAGCTCTTCTAATCCCTAGTTGTGGTTGTGGCATTGGTTTTGGTCTTGCCCTATGTGCTATGATGATTGTGTTCCTGGCTATGTGGCTATGTGATTGATGGATGAATATGCTCTAATGTCGATGCATGTGTGATGAAGATGCAGCACCTTATGTGGTAGCATTGATCTACAGGCTTTCGGGTAGTTTGGGTGGTTCTGGAGCAATTGCTATCACCTTCTGATTATTCTCTAACTAAGTAATTTAGGCTAATTGGACTACAAAGCTTAATAAGCTAAGACATGATAAAACTTGAGGTTAGGTTTGAACTGTAACCTGGCTATTGGTCTTGGGCTCCTTCTCCCTGCTCCTGGTTAGCTCCTGCTGTTACTCCTGGTTCTTGCTGTTTCACTCTAACCTCTACTCTGCCTGGCTGTGTGTGAATTATGCTGCTATGCTGTGTATGCAATTGTATGCTGCAGGGTTGATTTATCTTATGCATTAAGCATCAACCGACTCACCTGGGCTGAGGTGGCTGGAATCACTGTTCTAGTGAGCAGGTGGCAGTTCCCTGGGCATGCTGGGTGTAAAATGGACTAACTTGCGAATTTAGTGAACCTGAGGGGGTTTTGTTCAAAATTTTACCATGTGGCTGCAAATGGGAAAGTCTCAGGGACTGAAATGCAAACTATGACTAATCGGGCCTTTCGGCCCAAGGCCTGGTTTTGGGCAGGATTTTCTAAAAGAAAAACTCTTTTCTTTTTATTTTTTGCTTTATGGCTCCTAAGGCTCGAAACCAGCCCGAGATGGCCTGAAATGAAAACGAACGACCCGAGTTTGGACCCGATTCCTAAATGTTGAATGATGACAAGCAATTACAGGGGTGAGCAGCGACACTCGTTCAGGTTGAGAGGTGGCTGCAAGGAACCCCTAACGGATACAGCACAGGTCTGACAGCAAATTTCTAAAACAAAACTAAATCTGGTGCTTAGACTTAGGTCCCGACATTGTCAGCATCGTGGTTCCTCTGTTGGCCAGCCACGTGGCCTGCAATTAGTCGACCAGTTTCGTCATCCTTACATCCTTCCCCGTTAGAAAAATTTCGTCCTCGAAATTAAAAAAAATCCGTCTTACCTGAACAAATGGGGGTATCTACTCTTTACTTCCTCTTCTCGTTCCCATGTCGTTTCTCTTTCTGTATGATTATTCCATTGAACCTTGCATTATTTGATTATCTTGTTGCGAAGCTTCTTATCATCAGTTGTTAAAATTCGTGTAGGACGCTCCTCATAGGTTAGATCTGGTTGTAATTGTTCTTCAAGTTGGGTTAGATGGTCGAACTGCTCTTTCAAACACTTCTTTAGGTGGGACACATGAAATACATCATGAATTTGTGACAACTCAGTTGATAGTTCTAGTTGATAAGCCACCGTCCCTTTTCGAGTCAAGATACGGTATGGTCAGATGTATCGGGGACTCAACTTGCCCTTTACTCCAAATCGCTTTATACCCTTCATGGGTGACACCTTTAGATATACCAAATCTCTGGTTCAAATTGCAGTTCTCGTCTTCGATTATCTGCATAACTCTTTTGACGACTCTGAGCAATTTTGATTTGATCTTGAATGATCCAAATCTTATCTTCAGTTTTTCCAACAGATCGAGGATCTGCATCTTCTGCCGTATAAGGCTTCAAATGGTGTCATCTTGATGCTGGATTGGTAGCTGTTATTATAGGCAAATTCTGCCAAAGGTAGACACTTATCTCATGACTCTCTAAAGTCAATGACACAAGCTCTGAACATGTCTTCAAGAATCTGGTTGATTCTTTCTGTTTGACCTCCAGTTTGAGGATGATATGTGGTATTGAAGTCCAATTGGGTTCTAGGGCTTGTTGTAGTTGTTTCCAAAATGCTGAAGTGAAGACAGATCCTCTATCAGTGACAATCCTCTTAGGAATGCCATGTAATACAACAATCTTTTCTAGATATAGTTCTGCTAATCGCTCACAAGAATAAGTCTGGTGGATGGCAATGAAATGTGCAGATTTAGTTAGGCGATCCACTATTACCCAAATGGAATCCTTCTTTTGTTTGGTTTGTGGTAATCCTATAATAAAGTCCATACCAATTTCTTCCCACTTCTATTCTGGTATTGGTAAGGGTTGCATTAATCCTACTGGTCGCTGATGTTCAGCTTTAACTCGTTGGCAACTATCACATTCTGCTACGAATTGTGCAATTTCTCTTTTCATGTTCCTCCACCAAAATACACCTTTTATATCTTTGTACATCTTTGTACTACCTGGATGTATGGTGTATGGAGTTTGATGGGATTCCTTTAAAATTATTTCTTTTAGCTCTTGGTTTTCAGGTACACAAATCCTACCATTGTACCATAGAACTCCATCTTCTGCTAAGCTGAATTCCAAAGGTCTTCCACTTCTGATCCTCGAAATTTCTTCTTGGATAAATTCATTTGTGGTCTGCTTTGCTTTGATATGATCTTGTAATCTGGGTTGTAGCGTCATGGTCGCTATTATTCCTTTTGTTGAATGATTAAGTACTTCAATTTCCATTCGAGCTAGGTCTCTGATGATTTCTTCTCGCACACCCATTGTTGCCATTTGGTTGCACATCGATTTCCGATTAGAGCATCTGCGACAACATTTGCTTTTCCTGGGTGGTAGTTGATCGATAGGTCATAATCCTTAATTAACTCTAGCCATCTTCGTTGATGCAGATTTAGTTTCTTTTGAGTGAAAATGTACTTCAAACTCTTATGATCAGTGTACAATTCACATTTGACTCCATACAGATAGTGCCTCTATGTCTTTCGAACAAAAACCACTGCTGCCAACTCCAAGTCGTGAGTGGGGTAATTTACTTCATGCTTCTTCAATTGTCGTGAAGCGTATGCAATTACTTTTCCATCTTGCATTAGCACACATCCTAGACCAGCTCTTGAAGCATCGCAGTATACTATAAAATTCTTTCCGCCTTCAGGGTATACTAAGATAGGCGTAGAAGTTAACCTCTTCTTGAGTTCTTCAAAACCATTTTCACAATCTTCTGACCAATTAAATTTCACATCCTTTCTCAATAACTTAGTCATAGGCGCAGATATCTTGGAAAACCCTTCAATGAATCTTCGGTAGTAGCCTTCTAATCCCAGAAAACTTCTAACTTCAGTAACACTTTTAGGCCTTGGCCATGTTAATACAGCATCAATTTTTGCCGAGTCTACCGATACTCCTTGTTCTGATATAACATGTTCGAGAAATGATACTTGATCTATCCAAAACTCACATTTATTCAACTTCGCATACAATCGGTGATATCTAAGAGTCTACAATACTATGTGCAAGTGTTCTGCATGCTCCTCTCCGTTCCTTGAGTATACTAAGATACCATCAATGAAAACCACCACAAATTTATCCAGAAATGACACGAGTACTTTGTTCATTAAATTCATGAACATTGCTGGGGCATTTGTTAAACCAAAGGGTACCACCAAGAATTCATGATGCCCATATCGAGTTACAAATGCTGTTTTTGGTACATTATGTTCTCGGATCTTTAGCTGGTGATATCCAGATCGAAGATCAATCTTTGAGAAAACACTTGCTCCTTTCAGTTGGTCAAATAGATCATCTATTCGTGGCAAAGGATACTTGTTCTTAATCGTAACATTGTTCAAGGCCCTGTAATCAACACATAGCCTCATACCTCCGTCCTTTTTATGTACAAAAAGTATTGGTGCTCCCCAAGGTGATATGCTGGGTCTTATATATCCCTTTTGTTCTAGATCATCTAATTGCTTCTTCAATTCTGCCATCTCTCCTGGTCCCATGCGATTGGGTCGTTGTGAAATTGGAGCTGTACCTAGAACTAGATCAATGGTAAATTCTATTTTTCTATCTGGTGGCATTCCAGGTAGCTCTTCTGGAAACACATCTGAATATTCACGTGCCACCGGTATCTGATCTAAAGTGAGGTTTGTTGTAGCTGTATTTACACTTGTCCTTGGTTTAGGTGATCCTTCTCCATGGAAAAGGATTCGGGTACCATCTTCTTTCCTAAGGGATATTGTTTTCTTTTCACAATCGACTGTGGCTCTGAAAAGTGCTAACCAATCCATTCCTAAGATTACGTCTATATCCGATAAGGGAATAACCAATAACTTAGCTTTAAACTCATTCCCTAATATCTCAATAATTTGGTCTGGTCTTTCATGTTCAACTATCATTAGTCCTCCAGGGGATTGCATGGTTATTGGTTTTTCTAAAACAGTGCAAGACAGTTGATGTGGTGAAGATAATTCTTAGATATGAATGAATTCCTTGCACCATTTCCATACAACAACATATCTCTGTCATCGTCGTCTGCCCTTCTATGGTCGTCGATGGGGGTGTTGCTCCCGGACTAGTGAGAATATCCTAGCCCCCATTGCTGTTTCCTCCGCTTTCTCCACCCATGATATTAGTAAGGAAAAGGGCTCTAGCTCAATTCTAACCATGCACAACCAAGATGCACACTCATCCAAGGGTAATATGCTGAACAGAGTAACTCATAATGCAAAGAGAGAAAAAATATAGTTGTTGTGATATTTAGCGTAGCTGGGTTTCATATACCCTTAAGTTTCATATAGGTCCGCAGGGGACCCATTGTCATTCAATGGGGCTTGTATAGGCCCACCTATACTTATAACTAATGACTGGTAGAAATATTCCCATACAGGTTGAAAAGATGTCGCCTACGTCCATATAGTATGCACTATCCTATTACTAATCCTTAGTCTCATCACTATATTTCTAGGATAGTACTGCTAAAGAAAAGATAAGGCAAGTCTAGAAGAATAATGACCTTAGGGATATTACAGTCACCTTCTAAATCTGGGTAAGTGTGTTTTGGCCAAGATCATGCTCTGATACCATCCTGACGCAACCCGGCATCCCACCCACGTGATAGCATGCCTGGTCTATGAACATTGCCCGAAAAAAGCATGTTTTCCCGAACAATGTCCAATTTAGAGTAGCGAAACAGAACACTAGTACAGAAATGCAGTCTACTAACCCCTATCTTTTATCGGTTATTAGCGATTTAGTAGAAAACCATTAGAAAATGTACCTCACGGTCATAAAAGGCCAATGGGATGTATTTTTTCTATCGGTTTGTAAGAAACTTATCGTTAGAAGAAGCAGTATGATTTACTCTAGCGGTGATGAACATATTTACCGTTAGAAGAGATGAATAAGTACTGACGGGAGAATGTTGTGCGCCGATAGGACTGGGCGGCTTCTACAACTAGTCTTATTCTATCGGTAATGTATGTATATACCGACAGAATATGTACAAAAATTCCTATCGGTAGTATGCAGTGTGCCAATAGAACTGTTCTCCTTGTATAAATAGTTTTATTCTATCGGTGAAGTATGTTTATACCGACAGAATATCTTAAAAATTCCTATCGGCAATATGTAGTGTGCCGATAGAACCGTTCGCCTTCTACAAATATTTTTATTCTATCGGTAATGGATGTTTGTACCATTAGAATATATCGAAAATTGCTTAGAACTGTTCATCTTCAAATAGTTTTATTCTATCGGTAATGTATGTTTATACCGTTAGAATATAGTGCAAATATCTTAGAACTGTTCGTCTTCTACAACTAGTCTTATTCTATCGGTAATGTATGTCTATACTGACAGAATATGTATAAAAATTCCTATCAGTAGGATGTAGTGTGCCGATAGAACTGTTCTCCTTCTATAAATAGTTTTATTCTATCGGTAATTTATGTTTATACCGTTAGAAGAGATATCAAATTACTAACGGTATGAGGTTGTGTACCGATAGAACTTATCTAGTACTATAAATACCCGGGTATGTCTCTTTCATTCTCACAGTTCATTGGGCGCTCGTAGCCCTAACCCGTAAGCTCCATGGACGGCCGGTGCACTTCTACCGGCGACCGCTGCACCTCTGCACCTCCATCGACGCCCACTAGATTTCGGCATCGCAAGCAAGATACGTAAAATTTCGGCAATATTGTTAGATTATTCTAATCCGATTATTGCAATTATTTTACAATTTTTGTATCCTTCATTTTGATGTCTTATTTTCAATATGATTATGTACGGTGTCTTGTTCCTGTTTTTTATTAAAACAACTACATAATATCACTGTGGGACAGATAATGTTCAATTGCTTGCTGATCCTATCAAATGAAGAAAATTATCAGGATATATTTGCAATACAAACTCTATCTAACATAGTGAAATGCCAATAAGAGTATAAATGTAATATCTTCATCTCGCAGTAGGTTGCTCAATGCCAACTTGGACTTAGTAATAATTGAAATTGAAAGATCATGAAATTGAAATTGAAATTGAAATTGAAAGATATTTGTAATTGAAATTGAAATTGAAAGATCATGAAATTGAAATTGAAGTTGAAATTGAAAGATCATTAATGTCAAGATATTTACAAATATCATGAGATACACAAATATCTTGATCTTCTCTGTAGGTTGTTCAATGCCAATAACATAGTCAAATGCCAACTAGCTTGCTCAATGATCAAGTGCATGTAAAAAGTTCATTAAATAATTAATATATGTATATTGGCAAGGTAATTTCTTCTGATGAAATAGAGTAGAAATGTAATATCTTGATCTCCAATTGCAAGTTGATGTTACTATGACGAAGCACAACCTAACCTTCAGTTGGTAGTCTTTCTCGGATAGGGAGTCATCTAGGAAATAGTAAACAATCTTAATTTGCTCTAGAATGCCTATTTATGATCTGTGCATGTCCTTGGATGATGCTCATGAGGGGCAACGTATTTCACGATTCTTCATCGCAGTACGTTGCCTACGTTGGCTTGTTGGCGAAAGAAACAGTGAAGATCACCATCGAGAGATGGAAAAAAACGGTGAAGATCACTGTCGAGAGCTGGAAGGACGTGAAGGGCGAGATCTTGGTTGGCTCGGTCGAGAAGATCCTTAAGCCCAGCGTGTTTCTCAAATCAGGACCTATAGAAAGCATCTGACATTTTTTGCATGCACCAGCTTGTAGCCAGTGCTTACCTGCTTGGAGAAGAAGAATTGTTGTTATTTGCACAGCCATTCTACACCATCACTACACAGAACAACATCTTGGAAGGTAGGTTCTTTTTGTTAATGGAGTTGAGTTGAGTTGATCGAGTTTGAGTCCGAGGAAATCACCAATACAAATGTAACTCGACGGCAGTTCCAGCTTCTCGGGCGTCTTCGAACTGAACTCCTATGGTTAAGTCCAATGTGGTTCAGATATTTGCTGTTTTGGATGAATGGATTTGTGATGTATCAGGTCTAACTTGTAGTCGGTAGTTGCATTGTCGCAACTTGCAAAGGTTCTCTTTTATGTAAAATGTATGGGCCACTGGGTCCTCGTCGTGATCTGTTGTTAATTTCAGACGTGGCTTTTCTAATATACATCGAATGTGTGAATTGTTGTATTTGTATATTGTTGTATATTTGTGTATTATGTATTGCTATTTGGGACATGAACTTGAATGTGTAGGTAGTATTTGTGTATTTAATTGTATTGGTAGGTAGGTGTGTATTTGTACTGCTGTTTCAGACATGCACTTGAATTTGTGAACTGGCATGTGTAATTTCTTTGGCAAGATGAAGTACTAAGTACCTAAGAAAAGTATTTTTGTGTCTCCTAGTTAATCTACAAATTAGCATTTCTTGAAATATTGTTTTATCTTCTAGTTAAGATCTGTTTGATGTTACATTGTGTTTAGATATGATTCTTTGGATGTGAGAACTGGTGTCATGTGTGTCATGCATTACCCAGTTTGGTATCAGTACCTCCTCTAACGGTAAATAAACATATTTACCGATAGAACAATACATGTATTTGCTCAGTCATGCATCATCTAACAGTAAATACACATATTTACTGATAGAAAAACACATGTATTTGCTGTGTGATACATTACCCAGTTTGATTTTGTTTCAGCCATGTACCCGTACCTTTTCTAACGGTAAATACACATATTTACCGATAGAAAAAGTCATGTATTTGCTGTGTCATGCATCATCTAACGGTAAATACACATATTTACCGATAGAAAGACACATGTATTTGCCTAGATTACTGTGTCATGCATTACCTAGATTACTGTGTCATGCATTACCCAGTTTGGTTTTGTTTCAACCATGTACCAGTACCTCTTCTAACGGTAAATACACATATTTACCGATAGAACAAGACCTGTACCTGCTCAACAATGCACCAGTACATTCTCTAACGGTATATGTGTGTTTTTACTGATAGAATATGTGAGTACAAAATTACCCGCACTTAGTCTAACGGGTATTTCATGTATTTACCGTTAGAAAAAGGTCCAGTATAAGTAAAACCCCACTCGACCATTGCTGAGCTGCTCTTTTGTTCTGTTGCACTATGTGTCCCTCTATTTGTGATGAAAGTTCCACGCTCATAGCTACACTGCTAAGGTGATCAGGGCAAGCTGGAGGGAAGTTGATTGCACCCCTCTATTTAAGGTATGCTTAATTGTCATCACTTATCTCTCTCTCCCTCTAGATCTCCCTCCCTCTCTACTTGCAAGCTAGCTGTATTGTGTAGTTTCAAACTTGTAGCTTCAAGCTTGGGAGCTAGTTAGCTGGAAATGCTTCATGTTTTAGGAGCTCACTAGCTTGTATTGTGTAGTTAGCTAGGTTAATTAGTGTTAATTTCATCAGGCTAGGGATAACACATCAGTTGTAAGAGGCTATACATGTACATATACATAACTTAATCGGGCAGGTTTCATGCATGGCTGACTCGTTAAATTTTATTAATTGTAGATGGACAGGAAATATTGAATGTATGGAATAAAACGTACTACTCTTGAATATTTGGATGGTGTGAATGAGTTTATTAAATTTGCTGAGCAACAAAAGGAGAGGAAGGGAGAGAAAAATATGCTTGTCCTTGTACATATTGTATGAACTTGAAGAGGTTTAGCAACTCTGATCAAATTAAGAGTCATTTGATTCGTCGTGGTTTTAATGCGCGATACACCCGTTGGATATGGCATGATGAAGATCTTGAGGAAATAAGCACCACTACTACCAATCAGCAGGACTCGGATGTGGATTGCAATAATATTGATGATCATCCGAATTTTGATAATGTTCATTCCGATGTGCACGTAGATGATGATGATGACAATCTAGATGAGATGTTACGTGATGTAGAGAAAGATTACAACGAAAACAACTTCTGTGAATTTGAGAAACTGATTGCTGACTCTGAGAAGCCTCTGTTCCCTGAATGTGCAACATTTACAAAACTGTCTTCTATGCTGAGATTATATAACTTGAAGGCAGGCAACAGTTGGAGTGATAAGAGTTTCACAGCACTATTAGATCTTCTAGCAGACATGCTTCCAGAGGGAAATGAATTGCCAAGATCTACTTACCAAGCCAAAAAACTGTTGTGTCCGTTGGGAATGGAAATCGAAAGAATACACGCATGCCCAAATGATTGTGTGTTGTACCATAACGAGTACTCCAGTTTGCATGTTTGTCCAAGATGCGACGCATCGAGGTATACGCTTAGGGACCGGATTGACAGTGAACGTCACGAGGTAAAGAAAGGACCTCCGGCGAAAACTATGTGGTACTTGCCTGTGATACCTAGATTGAAGCGGCTGTTTGCAAATCCGAAAGTCGCGAAGCACTTGCGTTGGCATGCTGAAGCCCGGAAACAAGACGGAAAACTGAGACACCCAGCTGATTCTATCCAATGGAGAAACATCAACAAAACATTTGCTGAGTTCGGCGGTGAACTTAGGAATATAAGGTTCGGGCTGAGTACAGATGGTATGAACCCACATGGTAATATGAGCAGTCGGCATAGCACTTGGCCGGTTCTTTTATGCATCTACAATCTTCCTCCTTGGTTATGCATGAAGCGCAAGTATATCATGATGGTGTTACTAATCTCAGGACCCAGACAACCCGAAAATGATATTGACGTGTTTCTAGCACCTTTAATCGAGGACTTACAGAAATTGTGGAGCGAGGGGGTGCAGGTGTGGGATGCATACAAGAAAGAGAATTTCATCTTGCGGGCCTTGATATTTTGCACCATAAATGATTTTCCGGCCTACGACAATTTGTCGGGGTATAGTACGAAAGGAGCCAAGGCTTGCCCTATTTGCTTAGATGAAACTGAGAGCATGTGGCTGCGAAACTATCGGAAAACAGTGTACATGGGTCACCGTAGGTTTCTTCTAGTGCATCACACGTACCGTAAGAAGAGGAAATCATTTAACGGGAAGCCTGAGAAAGGATCAGCTCCAGTGTTTCTGACCGGTAAGGAGATTTACTCACTCGTGAAGGACATCAAAACTGAGTTCGGTAAGTATTCTAAACCTTGAGAAAAAAATGTTTGGAAGAAGAGATTGATTCTTTGGGATCTACCATACTGGGAGCACTTACAAGTTCGACATTGCATTAACGTCATGCATGTAGAGAAAAATGTCTGTGACAGTTTGATTGGTTTGTTGTTGAACATTCTGGGAAAGACAAAGGATGGTGTGAAAGCTCGTCGTGACATGGTGGAAATGAGGATAAGGACTGAGCTTGCACCTTTGGAGAAGGGAAAGCGTACATATCTCCCCCAGGCCTGCTATACGTTGTCCAATATTGAAAAAACAGAACTCTGTCAGTGCCTGCACGGTGTTAAAATTCCACGTGGCTATTCTGCGAACTTGAAAAAACTTGTGTCCATGAAGGACCTAAGACTGGTTGGCACGAAGTCCCACTACTGTCATGTGCTGATGTCACAAATGCTTCCCATTGCTATCAGAGGCATTCTCCCAGTTAAAGTCGAAAAGACAATCACAAACCTATGTTATTTCTTCAACACAATATCTTGCAAGGTAAGTACGTGCACTCGTGCTATAAGTTCATTACCTCCATTTGTGGAGCTTAATTAGAAGATTTTTCTGATATGAATATTTGGCGCAACTGTGTCCTCGTAGGTAATTGATCCGGATGGACTGGACGCTTTGCAACGCGACGTGGTTACAACTCTTTGTCAGCTCGAGATGTATTTCCCTCCATCCTTTTTTGATGTTATGGTCCATCTGATTGTTCCCCTTATCAGAGAAATTAAGTTTTGTGGACCCGTGTGCCTGCGCTACATGTATCCATTTGAGAGATTTAAAGGTGTATTGAAGGGATACGTAAGGACTCGTCGTCGACCCGAGGGGACTATCATGGAAGGTTATGCCGCCGAGGAGGTGATTGAATTTTGCACAGATTATATAGCCGGGGTTGACCCAATTGGCGTTCCTAGGTCCCAACACGAGGGTACGCTTCAGGGCATCGGAACGATTGGATTCAAAGCTATCGTCCCCACTCATGATGTGTACGCAAAATCACATTTTTGGGTCTTACAACACATGACGGAGGTCGAGCCATACATACACGAGCACAAGGTAATGTTACAGTCACAGAATCCTTCGAAGTCAGAGATTTGGGTCACCAGAGAATATAACAGGAAATTTGCTGGGTGGATCCAAGAAAGAGTCACGTGAGCTGCCGAGGGCTCCATAAGTGAAACTGTGACATGGTTGGCTAGAGACCCAAGATTCACTGTAGGGACTTGGCAGGGGTACGACATCAATGGGTATTTATTTTACACAAGAGCTCAAGACGCCAAGAGTAGCACGCAATGTAGCGGAGTTACACTATTTGCTATTTCCGAGGATGCTAGGTCAGTAAGGGCGCTGAACTCATATTACGGTGTTATTGATGAAATATGGGAGCTCGATTACGAATTACTTAAGATTCCCCTGTTTCGATGCCAATGGGTCGAAATCCCTCGAGGTGTTCAAGTTGACAATTACGGGTTTACTCTCGTCGATCTTGATAGAATCAGACACCAAGACGATCCATTCATACTTGCAAAGCAAGCCACACAGGTATTCTACATCATTGACCCGGCCAATCCAAACTTGCATGTTGTCCTCCTCAGCAAGAGATGTATTGTTGGGGTCGAAGACGTTGTCGATGAAGAGGAGTATAACCAATTTGACGAAATACCTCCATTTTTAGATGACATTCAATCTATCCCTACTGAAGATATCGACGAAACAACGTATCTGTGAGATGATCACGAAGAAGGATTATGGGTTGAGAACCATTGATGATTATTTTCTATTTCAGGGAAAAATGCCAAGCCAACAACTCACAAGTTCTGCATCAAGGTGAGGAACTTATCATTAATACATCAGGCAGTACATTTTTCTTTAGAACTTAATGATAAGCTAGTTCACAGCATTAATATATCTCAATTTTACTTCACAGCATGAGTTCTAACATGTACAGTACCTTTATCCTGTAAGTACTTAATTCTTCCCTTCAAATTTTCTTGCCAAAATCTCATTGCAGCCTCTTACTTCTTCAAATTAAGCTCTCCAAAAATCTATTTGTCTGATGGTATTTTGTTGTTTGTACCGATAGAAAAGGGCATCCACTACTTTAATGTGTCTCAGGCACTTCAAAAATTTCCATGCGAAAAATTTACTTATTCTATCGATATTATTATGTTCTACCATTAGAATAAATTCATTAGTCTCACGGTATTTTGTTGTTTGTACCGATAGCAAAAGGGCATCCACTACTTTAATCTCAGGCACTTCAAAAATTACTTTGGGAAAAATTGGTCTCACGGTATTTTATTGTTTGTACCGATAGAAAAGGGCATCCACTATCGGTATTATTTTGTTGTACCATTAGAATAAATGAATTGGTCTAACTGTATTTTGTTGTTTGTACCGATAGAACAATAATCTGGCGCTTTGAATTCTCAACTGTGTCACCATGCGTCGCCCTGGAAATTCTATAAGTACCTCGGTAGTGAAATTGCCAACTACTTTACATATTTTTCTAATTCTCAAACTTTTCGACTCCTTATCTTCTCTTTGACAATGGCATCCTCAATGGGATCGTCAGCCTCGCCCTCCCCGGTAAGAACTCTAAATCTCCTGGGTTTACCCCTATATTGTTAATCCATGTTCAGTACATTCTTGACCTGTTGATTTGCACAAGGAAGGGAGCCGTGGAAGACACTGGCAAAGTCAAGGCCGAGCTGAGGGCCCTCCAGGAGGAGCACAAGCTCCTTACGGACAAGCACACTCAGCTACGGCTTGAACTGGACGATCTCCTCCGGCGCATTCTTCACGACGAGAAGCAAACCACAGATATTACCATCGCTGGCTGCGGTTTGACTATGAAGGATACCATAGCGAAGCTGAGGGAGGTCGTAGGCCTTCTCGACGCGGTAGTAGTTGATCCTAAGGACAACTTGTCGCTAGAGGAGTCCTACGTCCTGGCTGCAAGTCAAACTAACTTTATTCTATATGCAGCCAGGACTAAGACCACCCCTTGACCTAGCATTTTGGATTTTTATTTTTTTTATAAGTGATAAAACAACAATGAATGAACAATTTGTTTTTATGTCAATTTTCCAATTTTCCGGCTATCTTCCCTCTTTCTTTATCATTCTGCAGCTTTCAAGCACGGTCTGTTTGATGTTACATTGTGTGTACATATGATTCTTTGAAGGTGAGAACTGGTGTCATGTGTGTCATGCATTACCCAGTTTGCTTTGTTTCAGCCACATAACATCACATGTTCTAACGGTAAATATAGATGCGTCATATGTGTCCACTACTTTAATGTGTCTCAGGCACTTCAAAAATTTCTCTGCGAAATATTTACTTATTCTATCTGTTGGGGGAAATCTCCACGCGGTCAAGTCCAGGTAAGTTCATGATTGCCCGGGGACAGTGGCCTCCGGTGCCTGCCCCGGGCGCCGCCTTTTAGGCTCCCGGGACCGTGCCTCCGGGGCATGTTCCGGGCGCCGCCATTTGGCCCCCGGGACCGTGCCCTCCGGGCATGTCCCGGGCGCCGCCATTTGGCCCCCGAGACCGTGCCCCCCGGGCATGTCCCGGGCGCCGCCATTTGCCCGGGGACAGTGGCCTCCGGTGCCTGGCCGGGGCGCAGCCATTTGGCCCCCGGGACCGTGCCCCCCGGGCATGTCCCGGGCGCCGCCATTTGCCCGGGGACAGTGGCCTCCGGTGTCTGCCCCGGGCGCCGCCATTTGGTCCCCGGGACCGTGCCCCCCGGGCATGTCCCGGGCGCCGCCATTTGCCCGGGGACAGTGGCCTCCAGTGCCTGCCCCGGGCGCCGCCATTTGGTCCCCGGGACCGTGCCCCCCGGGCATGTCCCGGGCGCCGCCATTTGGCCCCCGGGACCGTGCCCCCCGGGCATGACCCGGGAGCCGCCATTTGCCCGGGGACAGTGGCCTCCGGTGCCTGCCCCGGGCGCCGCCATTTGGCCCCCGGGACCGTGCCCCCCGGGCATGTCCGGGGCGCCGCCATTTGCCCGGGGACAGTGGCCTCCGGTGCCTGCCCCGGGCGCCGCCATTTGGTCCCCGGGACCGTGCCCCCCGGGCATGACCCGGGCGCCGCCATTTGGCCCCCGGGACCGTGCCCCCCGGGCATGTCCCGGGCGCCGCCATTTGGCCCCCGGGATCGTGCCCCTCGGGCATGTCCCGGGCGCCGCCATTGGCCCGGGGACAGTGGCCTCCGGTGCCTGCCCGGGCGCCGCCTTTTGGGTCCCCGGGACCCTGCTCTCCGGAAGGGGTCCCAGACGTCATCGCCCTCCTAAAAGGTAAAACCCCTGTTTGTTTATCACGTGCAGGTCACGCGAGGGACGCCTCGGGAATCAGCGACCACCCGTCAAGCATCCAAGACGTTTGACTGGGAGAAGGACGGTCCTACCCTTCAATCCGACGGTGGCTTCCGGGGTAGTTTAGACTTTTTGCTTCTTTTTGGGGCTATAAATAGCCCTTGTACCCCTCTGTTGTAAAGGATCAACTCATTATTATTTGGAATAGCTAATCTCACAGACGTGCTCCGGAAGCCTCTCCCCCGGAGAGAGCCTCCCCAGCCGACTCCGGTCGGGAGCGCGTCGACAGGACTAGGGCCCCCACTGGGACCCGAACCTGTATAAATCCTCGTGTCTTTTCTTGTGTTTGTCCGGCGGGGGAGGACCGGTCACCCGGTCAACCCGCGCTGCGTAATCTCCACTAGGATCGTCTTCAAAACCTGCTGGGGTATTCTTAATACCACGACAGTTGGCGCCGACCGTGGGGATCCGTGACGAATCGCCATGGCTCCTCCAAGAACAAGGGCTCGCACCCTTCCCGGTGACCCGGGTCTCCGAGACCCGGCGCCGTCCGCCCGGGACACTGCTGCCCCGGCGGTTCCTTCCGGAGGCGACCTGGCCCAGGTACCGCCTCCCTCCTTTCCTCTTAACTTAGGTGCTTCCACCTCCAGGTCGTTCCCAGTGACCACGGGGACCTCGGCCGGGACAAGCGTCCCCCCGACGGCTCCCCCGGCTCCCCGGGACGCCCTGCTCGAAGTTCTCGTGGAAGGCCAGCTCCGCGCCCAGCGCTCTATGGACGAGCTCCTTAGCGTGTTGGCGCGGCCTCCGGCCCCCACGTTTGCGTCACACCCATATCCGGGGAACATGCCCCCGTTTATGGGTTATCCGACGGCCCCTCCGGCTTCGGGGGGGTTGTCCGCCCCGTATGATCCTGCCGGAGGGTTCCCTCCCCCTGCGGGATACACGCCCAGACCCTTCCCGGCACCCGGGCCCGTCCCGGTGCCGGGGGGTTATTTCATGCCAGGGCCCTTCGTGGCACCAGGGGGGTACCCCGTCCCCGGCCTGATCCCGGGGCCAGGAGCCCACTTCTTGCCGGGAGTTTACCCTGCGCCGGGAGCCAGTCCCGCCCCCCGCGTTGCGTTTACCGCACCGGGGGCGGTCGACAGAGCAGCCCCCGTGCCGCAGCGGACTTCCCCTCGCATGGGCTCCCCGGTTCCGGAAGCCGCCACCGGGGCTCCCCCCTCGCTGGTTCCGGGTGTTACGGGGCCTGCCCCCTTCCCGGTTCCGGTAGTGGCCACTGGGGCCCCCTCCACTTCGATTCCAGGCGTCGCCGCGGGCGCCCCCTCCCCGGTTCCGGACGATACAGGGGCTTCCCCCTTTCCGGTCCCGGGGGTCGTCGCAGGGGGCTCGCCCCAACTGGCCCCGGAAGCTACAGCGCACGAGCTCCCTCCCTCGGCGGGACAGGTCCGTTTCGCCCCGGGGGAGGTCGAGCGAATGCGTTCACCAGAGCGCGGGGAAGAACTTCCCCCCGGCCGCGGGCGCGGGGAGACTCGCTCTCGCACGGGCCGGGGGAAGAGACCCGCTGAAGAGCCAACCTCTCCGGCAGAGAGCCCAGACGTCCGGGAACTCAGTCCCGGTCCGGAGGAAAAGCGTCGCCACCGCCATTCTGGCGGACCTCTCGGACCACTTCCAGACTCAGACAACGAAGGTCTCGTGAAAGAAGACAGCGACCGGGGCTCTCCCCGGGAAGTGCAGGGGGCCAACCAGCCTCTGTGTCGAAGACTCCGCAGCATCCGATGGCCGCGGCCCTACCGTCCCCCGCACATCGAACACTATAATGGCGAGGCGGACCCTTACGAGTTCGTGCAGATCTACTCCACAGCCATCTCCGCGGCGGGGGGGGACGAGAGCGTCCAATGCAACGTCTTCCCCCTCTACCTCACCGGCATTGCCCGCTCCTGGTTTTACAATCTGAAGGCGGGCTCCATCAAGTCTTTCTCGCAGCTCAAGCGGGCGTTCTGTGGCAACTTCCAGGGGAACTACGTGCGTCCCCTGGACTCCTCGCAGCTGTATACTGTCCGACAGAGGACTGGGGAGACCATCAGAAGCTTCTTCAAGCGCTTTGCCCAGGTGAAGAGCAAAGTGGCCCACGTCCCCGACTCTACGGCCATCGAAGCCTGCAAAAGCGGCATCCTCCCGGGGGAGCTCCACCGAAGGCTCTCCCGGAGCTGCCCCTCTTCCGCCGACGAGCTCTTCAACGTGCTCGAAAAGTACGCTCGGGCGGAGGAAGACGATATCTGGAAGAAGACCCAGGGGGCTCCCGCCCCCGTCGACCGGGGGGCCAGGGATCCCCCCAAACGCCCCAGACAGGGGGGGCATAACGAGTCACGGCCTCGGGACACTTTTGTCCTCGAGGGCGGAGGCGGCTCGCGCGACCCCCCGAGGGGCAACCGCCCCTTCCCCAAGCCGAAAGGCCATGGGGGAGGACAGTCTTCGCACGGCCGGGAAGGCCCCGCGGGGAAAAGGCGGGAAGGACCGTGGTGCAGCTTCCACGGGTCCAGTACCCACGCTACCCGAGACTGCGACCAACTACTGCAGCACTTCGCGGCATTCCTCGACCAGCGCGGGCAGGGGGGGGAGACTCCGGCCTCCTTGCTCCCTCGGCCAGCTGTTCCGGCCCTTCCCGCTCCCACGGGGGGTGAGCAGGCACAGGAGGGGGAGCCTTCAGAAGCTCTCCCCTTCCAGACCTCCCAGCGCCGCATCAACGTCATCGTGGGAGGGTCTGCCTCCGGGCGGGACTCCAAGCGTCAGCGTAAGGAGTACGCGCGTGAAGTTAAGGTTGTGGGGGTGCTACACACGTCCCCGCCACCAAAGTGGTCGGACGTCCCCCTCACCTTCACGGCAGAAGACGCGCGGGGGGTTCGTTTCCCCCACGACGACGTGCTCATTGTCTCCGCGACAATCTACAACTGTCACCTGGCACGCATCCTTGTGGACAGTGGGAGCTCCGCCGACGTCCTATTCCTGAAGGCTTTCAAAGAGATGCAGGTGGATGAGAAGCTCCTGCAGCCCACAGCCGGGCCCCTACAAGGTTTTGTCCCGGGGAAGGCGATCCACCCCGTGGGCAAGGTAGATCTTCCTGTGACCTTCGGCGCCCCGGAGAACTACCGGACCGAGCTGGTCCGCTTCGACGTAGTGGACCTCCCCTCCTCCTACAACGTGATCATGGGGAGGACCACCATCAACCGGCTGGGGGCTGCCACCCATCAAAACTACCTCTGCATGAAGATCCCCGGGCCGCATGGCGTGATCAACGTCCAGGGAAACCAAGACATGGCCCGTGCTCTGTATGAGCGCGCAGCCGCCACGATCGGAAGCGTCAACATTATTGAGGCGCCCAGGGGGAAGGCCTCCCCCCTGGAACCAGACGTCGCGGCAGTATCCCCCGGGAGGCCCCCCCCCTCAAACCGCGTCCGGAAGGGGGCCTCCGGAAGGACCTGCTGTCCCCGGGGCCAGCAGTGCCGCCAAGTACGAGGCTTTGCTCCTCAGGTCACCCGGTCAACCCGCGCTGCGTAATCTCCGCTAGGATCGTCTTCAAAACCTGCCGGGGTATTCTTAATACCACGACACTATCGGTATTATTATGTTCTACCGTTAGAATAAATTCATTAGTCTGACGGTATTTTGTTGTTTGTACCGATAGCAAAAGGGCATCCACTACTTTAATCTCAGGCACTTCAAAAATTACTCTGGGAAAAATTGGTCTCACGGTATTTTATTGTTTGTACCGATAGAAAAGGGCATCCACTACTTCAAATATTGCTCTGGGAAAAATTTACTTTTTCTATCGGTATTATTTTGTTGTACCAATAGAAAAGTGCATCCACTACTTTATTACACGTACATGGCCCTTGAGTTTCCCTCCAGTCAAACAGTTCCAACTTATAGCACTGCGTCTCTTCGAGAGCGAAGAAAACCACAACCTCCGCAGTGACCACTCACTTCCTCTCTCCCACACGACGATCGCCGGCTGGATACTGGTTCGCCACTGCCACCGGTTCATATTTTCGTCCTTCGCCGGCCGCCGCTGCGTTCTACACCGCCTCTCCATCACCACAACTGATCGCCGTAAATACCCTAATTCGTCGTTCTTTTTCCAGCATCTTCCTTATTTGATCTTTGTGTTTTGTATGTACTAATTCTTCGAGTTTTGCAATTACACTAGGGTTCCCTATTGTGTTGGATTATAAGCATTCCGCAGGCAATGTTGATTTAAATTAGGGTTGACATAATATGTTCCAATGTTGTAATGAACCTATTTTGAGATTTTAACTTATATATACTGTTGTATATGTGATCAATTGTATCCAACTGCCATGTAATGCACATTATACGTTGGAGGTGTTCTTACACATCTTCTATCGGTATCTCCTGTCTTTGCCGATAGAAAAAATTGTTCTGTTCTATCGGCAGCTCATGTGTTTACCGATAGAAAACATTGTTATGTGTGAAATAATAATGCTGGCCCATGAATATTAGTATAGAAAATCATGGAGAATGTTGACTTAAACCAAGACTATGTGATGCCAATGAATGGCGGCTTATCAACAATATTCCATAACAATATGTTCTATCGGTATCTCGTATCTTTGCCGATAGAAAACATTGTTATGGTCTATTGGCAGCTCATGTGTTTACTGATAGAAAATATTTCTGAACAGTTCAGCAATTAATTTTTGCATGTGTTTTAGTATTATTTTCTTCGGACATCCCTTTTGCAGCCCTAATTAGTCTCCAGTCCTGAGTTGAGTTATGGAACTCCAAGAAAAATTAATTACCATATGTTGCCTGCTTCCTATATAAAAATGTGTAGATGAAAATGCTCAGAAATAAAATCTTATCTTCTATTGGTAGTTTCTATGTTTACCGATAGAAAAAATATTTAAAATAGGTCCTTTTGCTTTGTAAAATGATTTGGTTTGTGTTTCCATTAAATTTTTAATGGTTTGTTGATGGTTTTGTAGGGAAAGACATGTCGTCGTCTTCATCGGATGGTACTAGTGGTTCAACTAGGGCCAACCCCAACGTAACTGAAGATGCAGCTGATTCATTTCAGCGCAAGAGGGTGGGGCGAGGCGCGACGACGTTGGGCCGTTTGGCCAAACGCACGGATCTTTCTTGTGAGTTCAACCAATTTGGGAGGCCGATTGGAAAGAATGTGGGAAGTACGCGGCGTACGTTGGGCTGTTGGCGAAAGAAAGGGTGAAGATCACCGTCCAGAGTTGGAAGGACGTGACGGCGGACAAGAGGGATAGGTTATGGGCAGAAGTGAAGGTTAAGTTAACTGAAATCGCTGAACTCTTTCATAATCACGTTCTCTTGGCTTATACTAAAGTTTAACTAACTCGTGATTAATTGTATGCATTGTTTGAAAACAGGCTAAGTGAAACATCCCCAACGATACACCTAGGATGGCCTGCTTGAAGGACATGAACGGAACATGGAAAACCTTTAAGAGCTGGCTCGTCAGTAACTTTCTCGCTGTGGGGAAATCTCCTTGCGGGAAGTATCCCTTCATATCGGAGGAGGTATGGGAGAAATTCACCAAGCAAAAGGGGACCAAGGAGTTCAAGGCCCTTAGTGAGAAAAATAAGGCGATCCAGAAGAGGAACGACCACCCGCATCGGCTCGGATCCTGGGGCTATGCGGGGAAGGAGGAGCAGTGGAAGAAGGAAGACGAGCAAAATCCTATCATCGACTCCCCTGAGTTGCCGCTCTCTGAGATCCAGGATGAGATGTGCAAGCGATGGTGGAGGGGGAGGGGGTCCGTGTCGTCCACCGGGTTTGTGCAGTTCGCAAACCCTGGGGACTCCGACGTTGTGAGGCGAATGGTAAGTTGGCTAACCTCGTAAACTGTGTGCGCACAAGTGTATATAAGGCAATTTGTCTCACAAGGTACCTTTAAATGTAACAGATCTCTTTTGAGAAGGAGGCAGTGGAGGGATTGTTTACCCCGCAGAGGGAGAACGACATCCTCAACCGAGCTCTAGGAAATAAGGAGCATCCCGGGCGGACACGGGCCGTGGGAGCCATTGTGTCGTGGAAGGCCGGTTTCGCAGATCTGGCTCCACCGAGGAAGAAGGCCCGCTCCTGGAAGGAAAAGGAAACGGAGCTCTCCGATAAGATATGGGCTGAGGTACGGGCGGAGATACGGGCTGAGGTGCAGTCTGAGGTCGCACAAATTAGGGAAGAGTTTGCACGGTTGAGAGAAGCATTGCTGGCCAAGAGTGCAGATGTGGATCCCCAGGGCGATGGTACCCCGCGGGGTCGGATAAGCAGTTGCGCTTCGAAGGTCCTCGCGGATCCAGTGGATCTACTTGAGGTATTGCAAGCCTTCATCTGTGCACTTAAGTTGATGCCACTCCCATTCTGTTAGAGTTGTTTCGCTAACCTGTTTTAATTGTTACAAATTTGCAGAAGCCGGAGGGCTGCATCCTACTGAATCACCTAGGCGACGGGCAGGAAGTGGTTGGACACGGCTTCGTATATCCGTCTGGGCCGGATGTCTGGGTCCACTGCATACCTCTGTGGTTGGGGTTCGTAAAGGTACAGGTGGACATGGCCATGCCGGGCTACAACGATTCTCCATTGCCAGTCCCAACAGAGGAAATGCAGACACTTGCTGAGGCAGTGGGCTCCTACATACAGTGGCCCAAGAAGTGTGTTCTAGTACAACAGGTAAATCCTACGCATTTTAGATTACATCCTACTCAGTATACTCAACTTGCAAAATATAACATACGTGCTCATTAATTCAAGTGGCCTGCTGGCGGGCTACCAGGGGACTGCGCCCCCAGCTCGAGGCATGAGGTCAGATCTCGTGCGAACCTGAAAACATCAAAGACGGCCTCGACCCCAGCCAGCGCATCCACGCCTTCACCTCGGAAGAAAGACGCCATCACCTCATCCTTGCCTTCGAAGGTACGTGCTCAGTCCCCGGCAAAAGGCAAGGGCAGAGGCAAGGGCAAAGGGCGAAAGGGACAACCGGAGAGGTTCAGGAACGGGTTCCCACTCGTGTCAGAGGCAGGTTTGCGCAAATTGAATCGATCAACCAGAGACCTCCATGAGTGGTACATACACCGAGCTCGGCGCAATCTGAACTTCTTAGTTCCCTACAGGCCTGGGCAGTTCCACCGTGAGCTCGGGAGTATATCCGTGGCACACAAGGATCTGTTCGACCTCTACAACTGGCGGGAGCTCGATATGTACATCATACGGACTAGAGTCCTGTGAGTTTGCTGATCCTATGTATTGCTGTTTTCTAACTCTGTTTGCTGACTCTGCATTGTTGTAGTTCATTTGAAATGTAGTAACTTTCTGTGCAATACTAATATCGTCCTTTGCATGCAGGTGCATATACATGATAGCATCGGAGGCTGCGTGTGACAAGGTGGGTTTCCTCGACCCAGAGAAAATAAGCCTCACGATGCTAGAGCACGATGCCGCGCACGCTGAGCCGTACATATCCAAGGCGCTGATGGCGCAACAGGACAGGGAGTTCATTCTGGTGCGGTACTAATTTAACTCAACCTTGTATGTTAGTGCATTTCGTACTAATTTAACTCAATCTTGTATGTTACACCTGAGATATACTTTAAGCTAGCGGTCCTCTTTTACGTACAATATAGGGGCCACTGGATCCTCATCGTGATCTGTCCGCCGAGGAACAAGGTGTACTACCTCGATTCGATGCGTGACAGATTATCGAACGAATATGTGGTCAAGGGGAATATGGAGGCGTAAGTAACTTATATGTTTGATTTAAATTTTGACCTCACTAGCTAATGATAATATATTAACCGGCAATGCTAACTGAAATGCAGAGCTTTTGATAAATGTGTCCGCTGGAGGGAGGCATGCCGCACCGCAGGGCTCCCTACTAGCTTGGAAAGAATATGAGGTACTCACGAGACTTTTTGTTTATGCTTAATTAGTTTATGGAAACAATAACTAACATGTCTTCGTATATGCAATTATCTCAGTGCCATCAGCAGCCGCAATCGTGGGAATGCGGGTTTTATGTGCTACGCTACATGTACGACCTAGTGCAGACAAACTTTGCCCAATTCCCCCAGGTAAGCATCGATAGCGAATTCAAATTTGAAAATTGGGTGTCACGTTCAAAATTAGGAAGTTAGTTACTCAGTATTCACACATGCTTGCAGATCGCTATGTCGAAAGACCAATATGAAAAAGCAAATATTAGAGATCTTCAACAAATCTGGGCTCAATATGTCATGATGGAAGTTGCGCCCAACCAACCGCCATGACAACTTTCTCTTTTTCGTGTACTCTGTGCATAGACTGTTTATATATATGTGAATAAATGTCCACATTGGATTGCAATTTGTATTTGTCCATATATATGTGAATAAATGTGAATAACTGTCTAATGTGTCAATCTGTTCAATGTATATGTGAAATTACCCTTCTTTGCATCTGTCTTGTATTGTGTATCCAATCTATACTGTATTGTATCTGTACTGTATATGTGAATGTACTGTATTGCATTTGTACTGTATTTCTATCTATAAATTCATTCACAACCGAGAGACTACTATCATTTTTTCTATCGGTAAACTCATCCACAACCGAGAGACTACTATCATTTTCTCTATCGGTACACTCGTAATTAACCGTTAGAAGAGTGAGACTTTTCCTGCCGATGAACTCATACACAACCGAGAGAGTACTATGATTTTTTCTATCGATAATCTCTTTCACAACCGAGAGAGTACTATACTTTATTCTATCGGTACACACGTAATTCACCGTTAGAAGAGTTTAACTTTTCTTGCCGGTAAACTCATACACAACCGAGAGAGTACAATCGTTTTTTCTATCGGTAAACTCATTTCCAACCGAGAGTACTAAGATTTTTTCTATCGGTATACCCTAAATTAACCGTTAGAAGAGTGTTACTTTTCCTGCCGTTAAACTCATTCACAACCGAGAGAGTATTATATTTTTTTTATCAGTAAACTCTTTCACAAACGTTAGACTACAACGGGTTTTCTACCGTTGTTCGCCTAAGATGCCATTAGAATAGTGAAGTTCTTCTATCAGTTATTTACCGATAGAAAATGATCTGTCTTGTTCTATCGTGTCTATCTCTAACAGTACAAAAACCGATAGTAAAAGGATGTTTTTTACCGATAGAAGAAAGCTTTTCTGTACTAGTGGAAGCATGGATTTCAGGTTAAACATATTATAACATCAAGGGTTTGTTATTAGCAACAACTCCTGTTACAAAACATCAGTTTTTACCAAAAACTATACATCTTACTAGCAAAAGGACTAGTGCCACGGTAGTCTTCAGAAGTCCTCGTCTCCAGATCCAAAGTAAGTAGAGTCGTAATTATAGATGTCCATCTCCGGATCCTCGGGGTCTTGGGTGAGCTCTGCTCCTCCGTTGCCTTCTTAAGTAGATTCTTCCTCAGCTGAAAATTCTAAGTCTAACAAGGATTTACATAGCAAGGGTGAGTACAAAAGTATTCAGCAAGCATCAAACTAGGTTAACTAGATTCAAGGATAATATACTTAAGCATATAATAAGTCAAGGAGTATAAGTTTTACTTTTAAAATATTTGTTGTAAACAATCTCGCAGTCTATGTAAGGATAGTACATATATCGTAAACCATTCTTCGCTATGTCTTGCTCAGCAACTTTTTGAAATCTAAAGCACGTTTCATGTATTCTTCACTCACATGGTTGTCATTATACATCCGGTCTTGATGGACCATATGCAATTAAATTCATACACATGCTAAGTAATAGTCTACGTACAGTCGACACGCAATTAAATTATAAATCTAGCTAGCTAGTGTTTGTGGAGTTTGTGGGTATAACTACTACAACTAATTGGGGGTGTGGATAATACACATCATAAAGCAATTAAATAGCTACAGGTGGGAAAAATGAGAGTTACAACTAGGATTTTCTACTCGAGCTTCCCCTCCCTCTCCCTCTAATTTGATCAATCAATGGAGATCGATATTGATGATGAAATTTAGTAATGTATATGCCTTAGGAGCAAATACCAATCTTGGATCTTCAAATTGTTGTCTCCCAATGCTCCCCTTTTGAGATATTGCTCTTCCTTGCTCCAGATCTCTTCCAACTAGATAGTATGTCAAGCAAGAATGTACGACTAGCTCGAAACAACCGCTAAAAGACCTTTTATTCTCTGCGGGCTCAATATAGATGGTTCTAGCATCATACCGTCTGTAATAACAAACTATCACTGACGGTTTTCACTTAAAAACTGTTTGTGTAGAACTATCACAGAAATATCACTAACAGTTTTGAGATTCTAACCATCGGTGATAATTAGAATATCACAGACGGTTTTGAGGTCAAAACCGTCTGCTTCACTATCACAATCGGGTTTGATCCCATAACCGATTGTGATAACTTACTATCACAGTCGGTTTTGATCCCAGAGCCGACTGTGATAAATTACCATCACAGTCGGTTTTGACCTTAGAATCGACTGTGATAACTTACTATCACAGAGGGTTCTGAGGTCCGAATCATTAAGAAAAGTCCATCCTCTAAAAATAAATATGCCCTAGAATTTTGCTTGAAGTCCAACCGTTCAAATTCTTCTTCTCCTCGAGCGTGACAAGCCGCTTTCTCCACAGCAATGCACTTCATTGTGGTTCATTGCGCCATCGCCGGCTGCCACACCTCTCTCCATCGCCGCCAGACTGGAGGGTTTCTGTTAAATGAAGTCCAAGGACCTCGCAGCTTCAACTCCCTTGAATAAATTTCAAGTGAGTAATGAAGCTTTGATTGGTTAAGAGGATTTGTGGTTGAATGACAATCAAATACCATTATTAAATCACATAATTTGCATTGATTGATTCTGTGCAGGTCTTTGGACCATGTTCATGAGAGTCAACGTAGTTGACGGTTCTTCGTCCCAGTGCAAGAGGAAGACGCGAGGCACGACGAAGTTGTGCCGTTTGGCCGAATGCACAGATCTTTCCTGTGAGTTCAACCAGTTTGGTAGACCGATCGGAAAGAACGCTTGGAAGTATGCTACCTACGTTGCCTTGTTGGCGAAAGAAAGGGTCAAGAAAATACTTGCTGGAGCTCAACTCAACTCAACTTTTAATAACATAGTTGAGTTGAGTTCAGTTGAGTTGAGTTGAGTATATTAAGTAGTTTGTATTGGTGATTTCTTGGAGCTCAACTGAACTCAACTCAACAGTTGCAGCTCCTCGCCACATTGGCTAGTGGTTTCCTTGAGCCTCTCTGAACTGAACTCCTATGGTTAAGTCAAACGTGGTTCAGTTGTACATTTGTTGTTTTTGATGAATGGATTTGTGATGTATCAGATCTAACTTGTAGTCATAGTTACATTGCTGTAGCAATGCGCCATGCTTGGTTCTCTTTTATGTAACGGTTCTCTTTTATGTGCAAAGTAGGGGCCACTGGGTCCTCGTCATGATCTGCCGTTTCAGACATGACTTTTGTAATAGAATGTGTGAATTGGTGTGTTTGTGTATTTGTTTATTTGTATTGCTATTTCGGACATGTACTTGAATGTGTGATTGGTGTATTTGTGTATTTGTATTGTTATTTCGGACATGTACTTGAATGTGTGAATGTGTGAATTGGTATATATTTGTGTATTTGTATTGCTGTTTCGGACATGTACTTGAATGTGTGAATTAGTGACTATCACAGAAATATCACAGACAGTTCCTAGGTCAAAACTGTCCGCTTCACTATTATAGTCGGTTTTGACCTCAGAACCGACTGTCATAACTCACTATCATAGTCGGTTTTGACATCAGAACTATCTGTTATAGTCCAGAACAGTCCGAATCGAAGCTAAGGAGTCAAAGAGTTTGAGAATTAGAAAAAATTGTAAAATATTTGTTAATTCCACTGCCAAGTTATTTATAGAATTTCGAAGGCGACGCCTCGTGTTCCCAGGCTAGGGCGCCATGCGAACATCGGAACCCAAAATGATGCAACACACTGTTGAGAATTCAAAGTTCTGGACACTATTTGGATTATCACAGTCGGTTCTGACATAAGAACCGTATGTAATACCATACTATCACAGACAGCTCTGTGTTCAGAACCGACTGTGATAGTCACAGATGGTTTTGACCATGAAACCGTCTGGGATAACATGTTCTCCCACCAAATGTTGTCGCTCCCAGGATCACAGTTAATCACGCCGCGATAATCGTTATATGATCGCGATAGTCATTCCTTGATCGCACAACGTGCACATACCTTTCTATGGTCGAATGGTCGCTAAAAGCTAAAGAAAGATAGAAGATAGCAGTCCAAGAATGTGTTGGAAAATTGGCAAATTGACATAAGAACAAATTTTTCATTAATAGTTTTTCATCACTTACAAAAAAAAGTAAAAATACAAAATGCTAGGTCAAGGAGTGGTCTTAGCCTTGGTTGCATCTAGAATAAAGTTAGTTTGACTTGTAGACAGGATGCAGGAGTCCTCCAGAGACAAGTTGTCCTTCTTAGGATCAACTACGTACGCGTCGAGAAGGCCTGCAACCTCCCTCAGCTTCGCAATGGTATCCTTCATAGTGAAACCGCAACCAGCGATGGTTATATCCGTGGTTTGCGTCTCCTCGCGAAGATTCCTCATCCTCTCCCTAGCCTTCTCACCATTCGTCTTCAATCGCTGAATGCGCTGGAAGAGATCGTTCAGGTCCAGTCGTAGCTGAGTGTGCTTCTCCATAAGGAGCTTGTGCTGCTCCTGGAGGACCCTCAGCTCAGCCTTAACCTTGCCCAAGTCTTCCTCGACTCCCCTTCCCTGTGCAAATGAACAGGTCAAGAATCTACTAAACAAGGATTAACAATACAGGGGTAAGTCCAAAAGATTGAGAGTTCTTACCGGGGAGGGCAAGGCTCAGGATGCTATTGAGGGTGCCATTGGCACAGAGAAGCTAAGGAGTCGAGAATTAGAAAAACTTGTAAAGTAGTTGGTAATTCCATTGCCAAGCTATTTATAGAATTTCCAAGGTGACGCTTTGTGTTCCCAGCCTATGGCGCTGTGCGAACATCACAACCCGAAATGACACAACATAGCGTTGAGAATTCAAAGCACCGGACACTGTTTGGCCTATCACAGTCGGTTTTGACATCAAAACTGTCTATAATATCATACTATCACAGACGACTCTGTGTTCAGAACCGACTGTGATAGTCACATACGGTTTTGACCATGGAACCATCTGTGAAATTCTACTTATCACAGACGATTCTCAGTTTAGAACCGACTGTGATATGCCAGAACTATCACAGACGGTTTTGAACTGAGAACGGTCTATGATGAGTAAAATATCACAGACGGTTCTGTGCTCAAAACCGTCTACTTGACTATCACTGTTGGTTTTGACCTCAAAACCGACTGTGATAACTTAACATATTCTCCCGATAGGCCTTCGCAGATGGTGTTCCATTGAAAAGTTCATAACCTGTGCCATCCTGGATGTCTATTTCTGTGGTAGTACTTGTGCGCGGCCATGGAAAGATATGTGCAACCTTAACTCAGGTAATATCCCTCGTCAGCCAGCCCCTGAATTTGAAACGACAAAGGCCCAATACAATGGTTGTGTCACTTCGAATTCTAAAACAGTACGCTGTCGCTTCAAATTCCCGGACAGTACTATGACGCTTTGAATTTCCAACATGACTCGAGGAGAACCCTCGGGAAGTGGTTACCAGGCAACCATTTGAGAAGATCTCGAGGGCGTTCTACTGCGCCCTAGGCTGGGAACTTGAAACGTCGCCTTTGGAATTCTATAAATAGCCACCCCCTATTGTAAAATTCTCAATCTTTCTCAAATTCTCTAAGTCTCAGACTCTTTGTCTTCTTGACCTTCCCCCTTTTCCTCTATTTTCAATGGCATCCCCAACCTAGGAGCGTCTTGATGACGAAGAGGGTCTGGGTGCAAAAGGCAATGTTAAGGCATTGGAACCGCAAGAGGTCAGCGTGGATGATTCTGCGCAGTCATCTTAAAAGGTAATTCTCTTTTGGTGGACTTGTGTAGGTTTTTTCTTTTTGAGAACGGATTTCCCAAGCACTTTGGTTATTACAGTTGCTTGACTATCGAATAGCTTCAAGGAAGCGACCCGGTGATGATGTTGGATCATCCAGTGGATTCTCTCCAAAAAGAATGATCAAGGCCCCTTTCCTGGCTGCACAAAGTGAGTTTGACAAAACAAACGAGGCCTCAACCCCCCACCATTAACTGCAATTGTGGCTCAGGACTCATCCAAGGCCAAACAAATTGCTCCTCATTGCTTGAGGTAGAGATTTGTCCTTTCTCTAACTAAGTCGAGTCATTTAGTTAGGAATGACTTATCTATTCCAAAATTGTTTTGTATAGGACAAGCTGGATGACTGCCTCTCCTTCTACAGCATCTCTATAACTGTTAGAGGAGGATGTGGAAGTTATTGATCCTACTGTGGCCCAGTTAGCATCGGTCTCCTAGGTTAGGATTCTCACTCTATCATTTATCATGCATACATACATACATACATACATACATACATACATATATATATATATATATATATATATATATATATATATATATATATATATATATATTGTGTTCATGACTTGGAATTATCTCGTGGTCGTATAGGGAGACGAAGCTGAGAAGGCAGTCAGCGAAAAGTTGGCTGAGGCCTTGGCATCCTTGAAGGAGAAGACTGAATTGTGCAGCTTCCTTAGGAGGAGAACGAGCACCTTGAGGAGTTCATCTGACGAGGGCTCGACCTAGACGCTCTCCTTCAAGTCGTTGACCGCTACAAGGCGGCCAGTGAGAGGGCTCGAGAGATTGCAAGGCTTGCTCGAGATGCCGAGAAGCTTGTCCACAAAGAAAAGGATGCCTTAGATACTTTGGTTGAATGCTGCAGTCTCACTGAAGGGGATACCTTCAGGAAACTGAAGGTGGTTGTAGACTCTCTTGAAGCAGAATGATCTGGGAGGATCTTTGGGTCTTCAGGTCGAGTTCGCAAAGGCTACGTGACATAGACATATTTGAGTTCAGAAAAGGTTCGCGACCTCAGAAAGGGTTCGTGACCTTGATTCGATCTCCGGTCAGGATTGTATTATAATCTATATACATATAAATAAGTCTTATCTATTAGGTTTAGTTAGTATCCAAGTCTAATACATTTAGGTTATTGAGTCTAATACGTATTCATACGATTGGACAATAAATACTTTGTAATAGGTCTAGTTTAGATCATCAAATAGTCATTGAACTTATTTAAGTCTTAGACATATTGTTCATTAGCGTAGGCGACTGCGTTCTAACGTTCGACGTGTACAAGATCCCTCTTTTCAATAAAGAGTTGTGCTATCTTTTGACCTGTGTTTCGATCAACTTGGGTTTCAGTAATTCTGAGTAAGATCCTGTTATTCTGCATATTAGCCTTTGCTCGAGTATTGACGAAGCCCGTCTATATTTCAATTAGAGCAATCAGCATCTGGTCAAGGCTAGATCGAAACCCGGTCCAACTCGTAATTAGATCAAGTTGGTGTCAGAGCGACTATCATGTCTTGTGGATGGTGAAGATTGGCTAGGGTTACAAAACTTCTGGCTAAACTTCGGGCGATTATTTGAAAGTTTCTACAGTCGTGTCTACGAGGATGTCTAACGATACCTCCGTTCGAGATAACTTAGCCAAACAAGTGGCTAAACTCTCCACCGACATGGATACTGTGCTTGTTTGGATTAAGCAGTAATTCATGGCTATACGTTCTAAAGTTGATGCTTCAAAACGCAAGGTTAAGGGTGTGAAGATTGGTGAAGACTTGCGCAGGACAGATGAAGATGAAGATGAAGGGGACCATAAGGCTGACGACTTTGCCAACACCTCCTGAGCTGTAGGATCTTTCAAGGTCGAAGCTAAGGTTGACATACCCATATATGATGGGGTGATTGATGCCAAGAAGCTGGACTCTTAGATCGACCAGTTGGAGACCTACTTTGACCTGCGAGGTTTCAGTAGCGCTCAAAAGGTGAAATTCACACCTTTGAAGATGAAGGACCACGCCAAGACATGATGGAAGGCCCTTGTCGCCATTGGTGAAGCTAACAATCTTGCGTGGGGTCAATTCAAACAATTCCTATGACAATAATTCTACCCGATGGGTTATCTCGAGGAGAGATGGGATCATTGGAATAGATTGTATCAGCTCCACGACCATTCCGTCCAGGATTATACGACGGAATTTCGTAGAGAATCAATGGTCATTGGCATATCACTCTTTGATCCCCAAGTGTTCTAAAAATACACGTATGGACTTCAGAATCGATCAGTGCTGAGTTAAGCCTTTTCAGCGTCCAAGATATCATGACCGCGAGCACGACTGTTATGGCGATCGAGAAGAAAAATAAATCCCGCAACGACAAGAAAGAGAATTCGATCTCGTCAAAAGGGAAGTTGAGTTCGAAGAATACTTCAAAGTCCAGTACGAGCATCTCTTGTGATCATTGTCATGTTGTCGGGCATACAAAGGATAAGTGCTATAAGCTCCATCCGGAACTTTGACCAAAGAGAAATGGACCAAGGACTACGGCTCCACCCGAAGAAGGAGTTGTCCGAGTGAATTCGGTCGATGAGGCGGATACGACCATGTCTTTGTTGGCAATGCCGCAGGAGAAGGGTTCAAATTCATCTAGCGACCAACACTCAATGGATGACTTGTTCACTATGAACATCCTGGTGAAGCACGAAGTGGTCGCAGCAATATTCGGTCCCGGAAGTCACAAGAATTTGGTTTCCGCTGGACTGGTTCGATGACTTGGTTTGAAGACAACCACACACCCGCGACCATATCCGCTAGGGTGGTTTACATCCGATGTGAACCAACAATTACAAGTCAGTGTGTGTTGAAATTTGTGATCTTTGCTCGATATAACGATGAGGTTCAATGCGCTGTTGTTCCTATTGATATTTTTCAGGTGATCCTTGGGAGTTCGTATCTGTATCGTGACGCTCACTTCCATCAAAGAGCACAAGAGTACGAGCTCACTAAAGATGGAGTTAAGTTTGTGATTGGTAGAGATGTCCATGCCAACACTTCGAACTTGATGTCACAAATACGTTATTGTTATGGTTCAACTAGTTGGTCAAAGTGATAGTACTCGAGTAGCACTGTCGTTGGCGTGCCAAGAAGATTCTGGTCGTTTGTCAGGATTGTTGGAGAAATACAGTGATCTGTTTGAAAGTACCCAGAGTCAACCGCCGAAACGTCCAGTTGAGCACGAAATTCAGCTTGTGTCTGATGCGACACTTTCTAATCTGAGTATGTATCACAACTCAGTATTGGAGAATGAAGAGATCAAAAGACAACTTGGTGATTTGCTGAACGATGGTGTCATTCAACCGAGTAGTTCACCTTGTGGACTCTTGTGGTGTTAGTGCCAAAGAAAGATGAGACTTGGCGTATGTGCATCGACTACCGAGCACTAAACAAGATCACCATTAGGAATTGGTAACCCCTTCCTCGTATTGATGACCTACTAGACCAATTGAAGCATACTGTTGTCTTCTCGAAATTGGATCTAAAGTCAGGGTATCATCAAGTCAGCATCTGAGAGGAGGATACATGGAAAACTGCGTTCAAAACGTGACAAGGTATGTTCGAATGGCTGGTCATGCCGTTTGGCCTCTGCAACGCCCTGGCTACTTTCATGTGTCTTATGAATGATGTATTGCGATAGTTCATCGATGACTTTGTGATTGTTTATCTCGACGGCATACTGGTCTATAGTCGTTCGTGGCCGAGCACCTAATTCATGTCGAAAAGGTGTTGGAATAGCTTCAGTAACAACGACTTCACCTCAACCGTATGAAGTGCGAGTTTGGCCAGCAAACTGTACTGTACCTGGGATTCATGTTCAGCAATGATACGTTGTAAATCGACCCAGATAAGGTAGAAGTTATTCATGAGTGGCCGCGACAGCGAACAGTTATGGAAGTGCGTAGTTTTGTGGGAGCATGCCAATACCTTCGGAAGTTCATATGACACTTCTCGATTGTGGCTTCTCTGTTGCATGCATTAACCAGGATCGACCAGAAGTTCGAGTGGACAGGGAAACATTGAGACACATTTCTCTTGCTGAAGAAGAAGATTAGTGAAGCTCCTATTTTATCTTTGCCGAATCTACAGAGACCATTCGAGTAAGAAATCAATGCCTCGAGTTATGCAATGGGCGTACTGCTCATGTAGGAAGGTTGACCAGGAGCATATCACTCCGTGTTATTCCAAGGAGCTCAGAAGAACTATCTGACTTACAACAAGGAGTTGTGTGCACTGCATCAGGCCGTAAAGCATTGGCGGTGTTACCTCTTAGGTAAAGAGACTATTGTCCACACCGACCACCAACCTTTACAATATTTGCAAACTCAATCGAAACTACAACAAGATCAACATATGAAGTGGATGTCGTATATGCAGCAGTTTAATCTGGTGATTAAGTACAAGAAGGGCGTACACAACAAACTGGCTGATATGTTGTGGCAACCACCAGTTATGACCCTATGCTTATCAGCGTTTATGCAGATCGAGCCCTCATGTCATGATTATTGATCAGCATTGGTTGAACTTGAAACAGGGAAGCCTACACAGTTTGTTCAGCAAGAAGGACTCTTGTACAAAGGTAATTTACTTTGTATACCTCGTGGAGCACCTCGTATTCAATAGTTGCGAGAAGCACATATATTGAAGGTTGCTGGTCACTTTGGGGTTACAAAGACTTTGCAAAATCTTCATCGACATGTGTTCTAACCTCGAATGCAGTAGGATTTGGCTAGTTTTGTTCAAAGCTGTGGTCTTTGTGGCATCTTGAAACCAACAAACTGAAAATTAGGTTTGTACACTCCTTTGCCAGTTCCATCACAACCATGGGAAAGCACATCCATCGATTTCTTGTGAGGATTTCCTAAGACCCGATGTGGCAACGATTATCTCTTTGTGGTCTTTGATTGGTTCTCCAAAATGATAATTGTCATACCTTATTGAAAGACTACCACGGGAGAAGAAGCATCTCTAGTATTCTTTTGGCACGTTTGGACACATTTCAGACTGCCGACTTCTATTGTGTCTAATCGTGATACCTGGTTCCTTAGTTATTTTTGGCGATCACTCTGGACGATGATGGACACAAAGCTAAAGAGGAGTACTGCTTTTCATCCTCAAACTGATGGTCAAACCGAGGTGGTAAATTGAATAGTCATTCATCTCTTGAGGGGCTTTAACTCGAAGCATCCAAAGACCTAGGATGAAAGCATACCGTATCTGTAGTTTGCTTTTAATCGAGCAGTGCATGGTTCCACTAGAAAGTCGGTTTTTGAGGCCTGTTTGGGATTGCTACCGCAGAGTCCATTCGATATGAAGTTTGTGATTCCTACCTCAGTGCAGAACAGTAAGGAAGCATTTGATCAGGATCGAGCACAAAGATTCCTGGAAGGTATTCAATGGCTCCATCGTGAGGTTGAACAGAACTTGCTGAAACCTCAACTCAAGTACAAAGCGCGACATGATCGGCACCGAGTTGATGCTCAATTTCACGACGGTGATATTGAAAGTAATCAACTCTGTTAAAAAATTTTCTGGTCCTCCGAGTGTTACTAGTAACACTATTTGCCCAATGGGCATCATCGAGGGACCAAGGATTATCCTGACAAATGGGTGAGCCACTGGTTTAATCTTTGAACAAGGTATTTGCATCTCTTCAAGAGGTTTAGCAAATAATATGTCAAGAGAACTTCCTCCATCGACTAATACTCGTCTCACTTTAGCATTGCTAATAATGGGGGAAATTACCAAAGGAAGCCATCGTGTTCGTGATAATCCTTTAGGACAATCTTCCCGGCTAAAGGTTAAGGAAGTCTCTGACCAACGGAGAAATTAAGGCTCTCCAAGAGGAGCCTCAATACTATTTACCTCCCAGCAAATAGATTTAAATTGACGCTTAGAAAAATAAGACGAAGATCAACTGAAAATAATATTAACATGATTACTAGGTACCTGGTATGGCATTTCCTCATCTCCATCGGCGTCTTTAATCCCACATGTTTGTCCTTGTTCTGGTATAGTTGGCATAGGTGCATTACCTTGGTAGAAATCTTCCATGCGCTTCAACCAGGCGTGACAATTCTTGAGGTCGTGTCCAGAAGTGTTGTGTAACAAACACCATCTTTTGTTTCCCTGCGGGTTAGTCTGTTTTGCGGGATGGTCGCCATTGCAACCACTAGAAGGAGGTCTATTAACTTTGAGTGGAACTTTTTTACCTTTCTCCTATGGTTGCTTGTCTATGACTGCGACCTCTCGGAATTGGCGTACTCCATTTTTCTTGGGCTTCTTGAACTTTCCACCTGCAAATGATTCAGACTTTTGCTTGAATCCTCTTTCTTTTCACTTTTGAGGCCAAGTTGAGGAGGTAAGTTGCCCTTATCCAACATTCTATTCCATTCTACAGCCTCAATTGCATCAGAATATCGATCAGTCATATCAAAAAGCTCTGACACTGATCATGGGGGGTGGATACTTAAGTCATCCGTGAACCTTTGGTATCGAACATCGTGTTTAAAGGCCCTAATAACAGAAGTATCAAAGATATTAGGAATAGTATTCCTCACTCGTACAAATCTTTTGACAAACTGTCGAAGAGTTTCAGTCGAAGTCTAGCACAGACGATGGAGATCATCTTCTTTACCTAGCTTCTCATAGTAGTTTTGGAAGTTGTTGAGGATGGCATTGCACAACATCTCCAAAATGTAGATCGATCCTTCTGGTTGGTTGAACAACCAAGTTCATGCCAGACCCTCAAGGACCGTTGGCAAATAATTTTTCATAACCCATTTATTCCCTCAGGCTGCTTGAATGGTAGTGACATAGATCTAGAAAAATTTGGTTGGATTTTGTGTCCCATCGAATCTCTCGATTGCACCACGCTTAAACTTATCGGGCCAGACCACGTTTCGCAGTCCTAGCGAGAAAGCTTTACACCCCACGTACGTACTGCGTGGTTGTTGATCATCGCGACCCTCATCATGATCACGGGAAGAGTCAGCCTGAGGAAGCTCATGACGTGGTCCCAAACATGAGTATACTGGTACACGATTTTGGTCGCGGGAAAAACCAGTCCATCCGGCTTTGTCATGTCAGGCATGCATGAAATTGCGCCTCTTCTAGCTTTGATGGGAACCTTCTCGCCCTCGGGAATGAGTAGTCGAACGAGATGAGGCTATGGGGGTTATATACAAAGCGACTCCATCGAGGTTATCCTCAAGAACTCTTGTGAACGTTGCCCCATCATCGTTTGTGAGACCAGAGGGAGGATTGCAAAGCGCCTCTGCAATCACCCGTATACGATCCTTGATTGCAACCGAAAGGGTCGTGATTGTGTAATAACCACAAGTGAACGGTTGAACGTTGAGAACTTGAGGGTAAATTTCACGAGAAACAAGCATATTTGTCTTTCTAGCTTAATGGATCACTGATTAAGTATAAACGATAAGTCTATCAATCTAGGGTTTGCAAGCTGGAATGAAACTCTAGGGTTTCGGGAATTCCGTAACTATCGTGCCCTGCCATGGGGACCGCGACTACTCTCGTGGGGACCCAGCTCGCTGCAGCTGGTCCCATACATACATACCATTGCCTTCCCAGGATAAGTCAAGCACAGGAGTAAATTGCAACAGAGTAACTTACAAAATATTTTGAGCAGTATGGCCTACTGGCCTTAATATAGCATAATGAATTACAATGCCATCACGGCATAAGTCTGGTTAAAGAAAAATAACAACTACTCATTGGAAGCTAGGTGAACCCCCACAGCAAGAAGTTAAAAGCAAAACAACACTCTTCAGGGCTCCAGTGGAACTGGCTCTCCTCCTTCTGGATCCAAGAAGTTCTCCAGGCATTCATCTTGATCATGGAGCACTCCAACTATTTGATGATAGGTTGCAAGGGTGAGTATTTATGTACTTAGCAAGACATAGTGTATATGAGTATATATACATATAATAGTGATGATATGAACCTATGCTAGTAGGGAAAGAGGGAGGGTTGCAAAAATAATTTTTCTCTTGGTAGTACTCATCATAACATAGCATTGCTATTCATGTTACAACTATTAATAGTACTACCGTGACACGTCGACACATGACAGCCCACGGCGGCACCCCTTAATATGACAACACATGTCATTCATGGGTAATCTTGACTTATCAAATTTTACTTGGAAAATATACTTGTGTCACATCAACGTGCATTTAATCCACCGCAGCAGACTCCTATAAACACGGGAGCTCAGAGTATTTGAATACATTTTTAACTCTATAGAGGGGTACCAATTTACCCACAAGATATTCCACTTTAATGCCCATCCTTTCAATATGATTAGACCCTTCCTTACAGCCATGTGCGAGTGGCAAGGTGGAGATAACAAGAACTTTTGTCATGGTTCACACACAATTCACCCCTGACCCTGTGGTTGGACAAACCACAGTTGTTGCGGGCTATACCCCCACCCCGACTGCATCTTCCCATTACTAGATCAGCGTGCATCACATCCTGCGATTTGTGTTGGAGCCGCACTCCATGTCAAATTGTGCACAACTTTCCATCTCATGCAGGGGTTTCATGTGTGATCCGTATACTACTTGTTTAGGCCTGTCCCATACACCAGGCTTGCGGTTAGTACGGTTTTCATGCCACTAGAAGCACAACACAAGGTTCTAGTCCTTATATGCCAGTGACCAGACCATTCCACAACCCTGCACATCCAGTGCCACCACCATTCATACCAAACTTTGGTCACGGCTAGGGTTTTATTTCATGAATATACATATATACATATATATTAGTTTATGGCTCACTACTTGGTCATTGTTTAAATAATCTCATCACATTTCATCGGCATACAGCCTAGTACTGCCACATCATACTTTTCTCATTTCATCACATGCAATACTACTTATAGTCAAGGCAATATATTAACAATTCATAAAATATAGGTTCGAGATGTTCAAGAATATGACTTGCCTTCTGCGTCGTAAGAATCAGCTGTTGGTGTTGAGTTGGCGGTGAAGTCCTCAAACTTTGACTCGAGATCTACTCAGCAATAAATCAAACACACAATAATCACTAACTATTTTAAATCCTTTATGATCTACATGCATGTCATAGAATAATCATCTAATTGATTAAAGATCATCTTCAAAACCAGGCATTCCAAGTGATAAATCTCATTTTATTTTTTAGTTTATGATGGAATGTGGTGGAATGATGATTCGATCAAGACTAAACATATGGTGAAATGAACATTCCCAAAGCTAAATCAGACTAAGCAAACGGTTAAGTGGACACCCCCAAGCTAAATCAGACATTGTCCTCAATGCATGGAGAGAGATACAGATTACTGTTTGCGGTTGTGGTTCTGGTAGGTAGATGATGTGGAGGATGATGTAGTGAAAGAGGATGTTGTGGTCCATGTAGCTCCAATGGTGTAGTCCAAGGCGTCACAAGTGAAAACCTAAAAGGAAAAACATAAAGAAACAAAAAATAAAAGGAAAATAGAAAGAAAAACTTGCATAACTTGGAGATCACTTGTTGGAGGCCGGTGGAGGAGAATGGAAGAACTGTGGCGATGTATAAGATTGATATGTAGGTGGACAAAAGCGTTGTGGGGAAAGTCGGTGAGTGTGGAGATTGTCCCCGTAGTGGGTACGTGCGCCTGGAAATGTGCCGTTTGGAAAAATGTGACTTGCATGTACATGATAGTCGTAGATGCTGTAGACGCGGCATTGGAGTTGGTTCATCCTGGAATCCATTATAGTCCTGTATTCTGCAAATTCTGACCTAAAGTCGGAGAGACTAGTGTGCAAGGACTCTATGGAAACATGCAAAGTGGCAATAACCTTCGCTGCTAGTTGGTTGGACTCAGTAGCACATGAGGAGCTAGAATCAGATGAGCTAGATGGGAGCATTCTCCAATTCTGCTCATTAGATAAGCAAGTCAAAGAAATATTGGGTAAAAGGATAGAGGGAATGCCATTAATAATCCAACAAAAAAATTATCTTCCCTTTTACATAATCCCATTGAAAACAATGCATTTAAATCTAAGGTGGCTGCTGGCACAGATTCTTGATAATCCTTAGCATATGTTGGGGAAAGTCCCAGCGGGGCACCTCCCATGGGAAGTCTCGGACGCCTCCCAGGGAAAGTCCCAGAGGGCTCCCATGGAAAGTCCCGGACGCCCCCCGTGGAAAGTCCTGGATGCTTCCCGTGGAAAGCCATAGACGCCTCCCGTGGAAAGCTACGGAGGCCTCCCGTGGAAAGTCCCGGAGGCCTCCCAGGAAAAGTCCCGGACAACTCCCGTGGAAAGCCACGGACGCCTCCCAGGGAAAGTCCCGGGGGGCTCCTGTGGAAGGTCCTAGACACCTCCCGTGGAAAACCACGTACGCCTCCCAGGGAAAGCTACAGAGTTCTCCCGTGGAATGTCCTAGAGGGCTCCCGGGAAAGTCCCGGATGCGTCTTGTGGAAAGCCATGGACGCCTCCCGCTGAAAGCTACGGAGGCCTCCCGTGGAAAGTCCCGGATGCCTCTTGTGGAAAGCCACGGACGCCTCCCGCGGAAAGCTACGGAGGCCTCCCACCTCTCGTGGAAAGTCCTGGACGCCTCCCATGGAAAGCCACGGATGCCTCCCGTGGAAAGCTATGGAGGCCTCCCGTGGGAAGTCCCGGACGTCTCCCGGGGAAAGTCCCAGGGGGCTCCCATGGAAAGTCCCAGATGCCTCCCATGGAAAGCCACGGATGCCTCTCGTGGGAAGTCCCGAACGTCTCCCGGGGAGAGTCCCGAAGGGCTCCCGTGGAAAGCCCTGGACGCCTCCCGTGGAAAGTCTCGGACGTCTCCCGGGACAAGTCCCGAAGGACTCTCGTGGAAAGCCCCAGACGCCTCCCGTGGGAAGTCTCGGACGTCTTACGGGGAAAGTCCCAGAGGGCTCCCGTGGAAATCCCCGGACGCCACTCGTGGAATGTCCTGGAGAGCTCCTGGGAAAAGCTTCGGAGGCCCCTCGAGGAAAGTCCCGGAGGGCTCCCGTGGGAAGTCCCGGGCGTCTCTCGGGGAAAGCCCCGGAGGGCTCCTATGGAAAGTCCCAGACGCCTCCCGTGGAAAGTGCCAGACGACTCTCAGGAAAAGCTACGGAGCCCCCCCCCCGGGAAAGACCTGGAGGGCTCCCATGGAAAGTCCCCGACGTCTCCCGGGGAAAACCACAGACGGGTGACATCGAGGGCGCCTTGGGAACTACCGACGACACACGTCAAGCATCCAAGCCCTTCATCTGATGAAAAGACAGTGACGCCCCTCGATCCAGCGGTCGTAGCTAGGGCATTTCAGTCATTTTGCATCTTTTGGGACCTATATATACCCCCTTTGTACCTCGTTTGTAACTAGACTCAATTCATTTTACACACTCAAAGCAACATGCATCCCTTGAAGACCTCTCTCCCCAAGAGAGAACCTCCCCAGAGGACTTACGTCCGGGGGGTGCTGACAGGACTAGGATCCCCATCGGGATCCGAACCTGTATAAACTCTCCGTGTCAATCTATGTGCTTTCCCAACGGGAGGTGACTGGTTGCACAATCAGCTCGCGTCACTATACACGTGTTATGCATGTTCGAGAAACTTGCCAGGGTATTTTTTATACCACGACAGTTTGTGCTGACCGTGGTGACTGTGACGATTCACCATGGCTCCCCAGAGAACGAGGGATCATGCTCTCTCCGGTGATGCTGATCCCAGCAACCCGGTGCCACCTCCTCAAGATACCGACGTCACGGCACTGCCGTCCGGAGACACCCGCAGTGGGTCCCCTCTTCCTCCTCACATCTTCCCCGATGGGGGTACCCGCGCACCAAGTCCGGTGACCGCGACCGTGTTGCCGAGGACCAGTGCCCCCCAAGTGACTGTCCTGGTCCCCTGAGACCCTTTGCTCGGGGCCTTGGTCGAGGGCCAGCTCTGCGCCCAGCGCACCTTGGAAGAGCTACTGCGCGTCTTAGCGCGGTCCCCGACTCCTATTTATCCGCCCCCATTCCCTTTTATGGGCACACGGCTCTTTCCATGCCACTGGAGTGTTTCCTACGCCGGGGGGCCCTCCTCCCGGAACTTTTCCCTTTCCGGGAAGTTATCCCGCACCGATAGGTTTGCCTATGCCGGCAGTCGCTGTTGCGCCGGGCACACTCCCGCGCAAGTGATTGCCCACACACTTGGAGACGTCCCCGAATCAACTGCCGCTGTTGTGCCCGGGACCTTTCCGGTGCCAAACCCGACCCTCACCTTGGGCTCTCCCCCAACATCAATCCCCGTCGCTGCCCCAGATACATGCCCGGCACCGGGACCAGTTTGCGCGCCGGTGACATCCTTCAGGCCAACAGCCCGCACACACCAGCTCCCTCCTCCCCTGGGACCGCCCCCAAGGGCTCCCCTGGCGGACCAGACCCACTTCACCCAGGAGGCGTTGAGAAAACTCCCTCCCGCTGTCGTTCAGAGCCACTGCCGAAGCAAAAGTCGCGCCCAACCCACGCCTGTCGGGCGGACCGGGGAAAGAGGCTAGCTCAGGAGCCCACTATCGCCTCAGGGGAGGACCCAGAGATTCAAGAGGTCAGCTCGATAAACCCGGAGGAGAAGAGGCGCTACGGCCGGGTGGGCGGTCCTCTGGGTCCTCTGCTCGACTCCGACAATGAGTGCCCTTGCCCTGTCAAGGGGGATGACAACCGGGAGCTTCCCCGGGAAGTTGAGGGGGCAAACCAGCTGCTGTGTCGCCGCCTCCAGTGCATCCAGTGGCCACGGCCGTACCATCCGCCGCACATCGAGCACCACAACGGTGGGCCGATCCTTACAAATTTCGGTGGTTGGGGGGGATGAGATGGTGCAATGCAACATCTTCCCCCTCTACCTCTCAAGGATCGCTTGGTCATGGTTTTAGTACCTAAAGGCTGGGTCGATCAATTCCTTCGCGCAACTTAAGTGTGGGTTTTGCGCAAACTTCCAGGGGAGCTACATACACCCCCTGGACTCGTCACAACTCTACACCGTCAGGCAGAAAACGGGGGAGACCATCTGATGCGACACGGGCGGTCCGATCTTTCGATGAGAACAAGAACTATCGATTTATGAAGATGACTCTCACGATCCGACTACCAACCGTACACGACTGATACGCCCTGGCAATCGCTGAACCAACTTCGGATTGTTATCGACCGAACTAGAAGCACGATCGACCTGATCACGAAGATCTATTCCTGCAAGCAATCGAAGAACAAGCAAGAACAAGATAAACAAGCAATCTGAAATTGCAAATATAGATTGAATCACGAAAAAGAGTTGGGGTTCCGAATACAGATATTGATGTTGATCTAGCCGACCAAGAAGATATCTCAATAGCTTCACGAAGGAAAGACTGACTAAACAAAACCCGTGGAACCCTAATGGTTCAGTATGATTATATAGAGGAGGTAAAAGAGATCGGTGGCCAGGTAAGGAAACCTGAAACCGACATGGACTCCTTCCCTACTCGGACTCGAACTCAATACATGGGATTTGACCCAACCAAAAAGGTGACGCAGCACCGACTCGGTCCAATCAGAATCTGGTCGAAACTTGTTTTGTCAATTTCCAGCGATACAGAAGGAATTTGGATGTGGGACTAGATCCATTAGAAAGATCTCGTCGTGGGCTTCTCCGTGGACTATAAGAATGTCCCAATCGGACTTCGTATGAGGGAGTTATGATCGTTTGAAGGCAGGCTGCTCCTGGATGGCCGAACCGGACTCTAACTCGAATTCATCCCGGACTCCAACTCGACTTGGGCTCCTTGCTGGTCCTTGTGTCCTTGCTGGTCCTCTCCATGATTCCTAAGCACAATATTATCACTATTAGATAGTAAACCATTCACAAAACCATATATATATAAACTTAGGAACGAGTTCACCTGGCAATGCAACAATCGGGCTTTGCTGCGCGTTATGGGTCCTTGTGTAACAAGCGGATGATTTTGGTTGGTGTGTGTATCCGAAGAAGTGATGTCCTCATCACCATTCAGAGCTTTTTCAAGCGCTTCGCTCAGGTAGAGAGCAAGGTGGCTCACGTATCTGACTCAATAGTCATCGAGGCCTGCAAGAGTGGGCTCCTCCCCTGGGAGCTCCACCGGAGGCTCTCCCGAAGTTGCCCCAACATGCTCGAGAAATATGCTCGAGCCGAGGAGGATGACCTCTAGAAGAAAAACCAGGGAGCGCTGCCTCCGCCAAACGGGAGGCCATGGACCTCTATAACAAGCTCCCCAAGAGGAGAAATCGCAGCAAGCCACGGCCTCAGGACACTTTTATCCTCGAGGGCAGAGGCAGCTCACGCGAAGCCAATAAGGGCAATCATCCCTTTTCCGGGCTAAAAGGCAACAGGGTGGGGCCAGTCCTCCACGTGTAACTGGGAGGGCCTGAAACACGGCGGCAAGGGGGGAATAGGAAACATGTGGTGTGTCTTCCACAAGTCTACTACCCACGCTACTCGAGAATGCAACCAGCTCCTGCAGCACTTCAGGATGCAGCATGGCTCTGCGCGCTGTGGGTAAGGGGCAGAGAGTCCCGGACGCTAAAAGCCACTGGAGGGACGGGATCCCCGGTGAAACTTCCCAGCCGAAAATATTCCGGGGACCGACGAAAGTTTCCCCCAGTGGGAAAATCCCTCGGTCGCCGTGAGAACGGGGAGCCGGGTAAAGGCCCTCCGGGAGGGAAATTTCCGAAAATCCCGGTAAGAAATCCTCCGGTCACCGTGAGAACGGAGAGTCGGGTAAACAATTTTCAGGTTGCCGAGAATTCCGTGTCTCACTGAGGACACAATTTGCTCAAGATGGAGGGTAAGCCCGATGATAGGTCTGAGTGTTTGAGGGGGGACTAGTCTCTCAAATTGACTCGTTACCGCAGTCCTTGAGGACTGAGTTGCTGCTTACCCCCTCATTCCACGAGGGGTGATTGTAAGCCACCCTACGAGCGCGGGGCTCCCGTCGTAGGGACATTTAGGCTGCGATAGCCTACTTCCTCGCGGAGGGGGCATCCTCACTAGGAGGGCATCGTCTTAGGAGACGGTGAAGCAAGAATCTGCAATAAGTTCAAGTCAGAGAAAAGACCATTTGCATTGATAAAACTTGAAATACAACGCCTCCCCCCACAAAGCCGCGGCGGGGGAGGGAAGAGTGAATACAACGTCTCCCCCCGCCTAACCGCGGCGGGGGAGACAGTGACTCCTCCTACGAAGTCGCGATAGGGGGAGACTGGTCCCTGCTGAGGCAGCCATGGTCACCGGGCTGGGCCCAGAAGTCTGTCCACCAGAAATAACCGGAAGGGTAAGAGGTGATACCTGGGTTTGACCGCGTCCGGTCGGAAGCGCCGGGGCGGCCGTGTCTCGAGGAGGTGACACCGGGTAGCTGGGACCGGCGTCACTGGGTAGGGTGCAAGCCCTTGTTCTCCGGGGAGCCATGGCGATTCGTCACAAAGTCCCCACGGACGGTGCCAACTGTCATGGTATTGTGAATACTTCGGCAGGTGTTACCAAGGTTCCTAGCGAAGAAAAGACAACGCGAGCTGACCGCGTGATCGGTCCTCTCCTGTTGGGCAAACGCGAAGAATGACATGGAGATTTATACAGGTTCAGGTCTCAGTGGAAACCCTAGTCCGGTCGACGTGCTCCCGACTTCAGTCGGCAAGGGGTGTTTTCTCGTGGGGAGAGTGCTCCAGAGCATGCCTATTGGTTTTTGTGTATAGATGCAAATGAATTGTCCTTGGTTACAAGAGAGGGATACAAGGGCATATATAGTCCCGAAAGAAGCAAAAAGACTAGACTACCCTGGCTGCGGATGTTGGATTGAGGGGTACCAACATCCTTCTTCTGGCCAGGGGGTTGGATGCTTGACAAGTGTCCTCGCAGATTCCTGAGGCGTTCCTCACGTGATCCTTGCGTGACCCGGCGCTCCGGACGGGGCCATCAGGGCCCTTGTCCTTGGGCCAAAGGCGGCGCCCGGGACAGGGGCACTGGGGCCTCTGTCCTCGGCCCAAAGGCGGCCCCCAGTACAGGGGCACCGAGGTCTTTGTCCCCGGGCAAAAGGTGGCGCCCGAGACAGGAGCACCGGGGCCTCTATCCCCGGGCAAAGGCGGCGCCCTGGAGAGGGGTCACCTGGGCCGTTGTCCCCGGGCCAGAGGTGGCGCCCGGGACAGGGGCACCGAAGCCTTTTTCCCCTGGCCAAAGGCGGCGCCCGGGACAGGGGTCACCGGGGCCGTCGTCCCCAGGCCAAAGGAGGCGCCCGGGACAAGGGCACCGGGGCCGTTGTCCCCGAGCCAATGGCAGCGCCCACGGCAGGCGCACCAGGGCCTCTGTCCAGCGCAAAACGCGGCGCCCGAAACAGTGGTCGCTAGGGCCGTTGTTCGCAGGCAAAAGGCGGCGGCCCCGGCGCATGTCCCTGGGCCGTTGTCTGCGGGCAAAAGGCGGTGCCCGGGACAGGAGTCACCGGGGCCATTGTCCCCAGGCCAAAGGTGGCGCCTGGGACAGGGGCACCGGGGCCTGTCTCCCCAAGCAAAAGGTAGCGCCCGGGACAGAGGCACCAGGGCTGCTGTCCCCGGGCAAAATGCGGCGCCCAGGACAGGGGTCACCGGGGCCATTGTCCCCGGGTCAAAGGAGGCGTTCGGGATAGGGGCACTGGGGCCTTTGTCCCTGGGCAAAAGGTGGTGCCCGGGACAGGGGTCACCGAGGCCTTTCTTCCCGGGCAAGAGGCGGCGCCTGGGACAGTGGCACCGGGGCCTTTGTCCCTGGGCAAAAGGCGGCGTCCAGGACAGGGGTCTCCGAGGCCGTTGTCCCCGGGCCAAAGGCAGCGCTCGGGACAGGGGTTACCGGGACCGTTGTCTTCGGGCCAAAGGAGGCGCCTGGGACAAGGGCACCGGGGCCTTTGTCCCCGGGCAAAAGGCAGCGCCCGGGACGAGGGTCACCGGGGCCTTTGTCCTCGGGCAAAGGGCGGCGCCTGGGACAGCGGCATCGGGGCCTTTGTCCCCGAGCAAAAGGCGGCGCCCGGGACTAATCACCGGGACCGATCGATCGGAGATTTCTCCCAATAACAATAAAAAAGATTTTTTTATTTTGAAAATTTAACTCGAGCGTGCCAAGTGTCGTGCTCGAGATCGTGGTCGCATCGGGAGGTTTTTGAATCTTTTTGAAATTCTTTGAAAACCACCTGAAACCGGCACTGGTCAAGGTCAAGGTTGTGCTTGGCTCGGTTTAAAAAGAAAAACTTTTTATTTTATTTGGAAAATCTACTCGAAAGTAGCACTGGTTGTGCTTACCTGGGGAGATTTGAAAATTTATTTTTCTTTACAAAATTCGCACCCGAAAGAGGCACTGGTCGTGCTCGTACCCATGGTCGCATTGGTTGGTTTTGGAAAAAAAATTTCCTTTGAAAAATTTCTACCCGAAAGCAGCACTAGTCGTTTTTCCAGTCGTGCTCATATCGGGTAAAAGAAAACTTTGAGTTTTTGAAAAATCTTCAAACCAAAGCCACCACTAGTTGTAAACTTGGTCGTGGTCGTCTTGGCTGAGGTGAAAAAGCAATTTTTGAAAGTTTTAACCAAACAAAACCCCAAAACTGGTAGTGCAAGTGGTCATGGTCGTCTCGGCTAGTGTGGAAATTATGATTTTTTTGGTTTTTCTCAAAAAGGAGTTAGCCCTAGTCTACGGAAAACAAGTTTTGGGTGGTCAAATGGCTTCAGAATTGAGTGATTTTCACGCCGCTGTGTTCATAAAAGAGAGAACTACATGTTAGTACCCCAGGTTGCCTCCCGGCTAGCGCGGGTTTAATGTCCCGCTCGACAGAACATCCTCGGTCGGGAAAAAATGTATGGATTCAAAAGAATCGACTGAGTTCAGCGTACTTACCTAGTCTCCCTCATTGTAAAGCTTGATACGATGCATGTTTACCTTGAAAGTGGTGTCGTTTTGTGCTCGAAGCTTTACGAACCATACGGAAGACCTTTCTATCGCGTATGGCCCTGTCCATCGCGATTTCAATTTCCCTGGGAACAATTTCAACCCAGTATTGAATAATAAAATTAAATCACCTGATTTAAACTCATGGTTGAGGATCCTTTTGTCGTGCCACTTCTTCGTGTTGTCTTTATAGATCAAGACACTTTCGTAGGAGTTGTTCCGAAGCTCTTCTAGTTCATGCAATTCAAGGATTCGCCTTTGCCCCGCTTTGTCAAAATCTCAGTTGAGTTCTTTTAACACCCATAACGCCTTGTGTGACAGTTCAATAGGCAAATGGTACTTTTTACCAAATACAAGTTTGTATGGTGTCATACCTAGCGGAGTCTTGAATGCAATGCGATATGCCCAAAGGACATTTGGAAGTTTGAGTGCCTAGTCCGTAGGAGACGGAGCCACCACCTTCTGCAAGATCAACTTGATTTCCCTGTTTTAGACTTGAACCGGTCCACTTGTTTGAGGGTGATATGCAAGAGCAATTTTATAAAGTACCCCATATTTCATTAGCAATTTATGAAATTAGTAATTAGTAAAATGCGCACCACCATCACTAATTACTGCTCGCAGAATACCAAATCGGGAAAGATGACTGTTTTGAAAAGCTTAATCACATGTTTTGATTCATTTGTTGGTGTAGCAACAGCCTCTACCCATTTAGAAACATAATCAACTGCAACCAAGATGTAGGAGTTACCCATAGAAGATAGAAAAGTTCTGATATAATCTACCCCCCATACATCAAAGCGTTCAATTTCAAGAATATTTGTTAAGGGCATTTCATGTCTTTTACTTAAATTTTCTGAACGTTGGCAAGGATCACATTTTTGCACAAAGTGATAAGCATCTTTAAATAAAGAAGTCCAAAACAAACCTGATTGCAATACCTTTGCCGCTGTTTTTGAAGCTCCGGCGTGTCCACCACATGGAGATGAATGACAGTGTTCAAGAACGCTTTGGATCTCGTGGTCGGGCACACATATTCGAAATATTTGTCAACACCCTTTTTGAAAATATTCGGATCGTCCTAGTAATAGCGTCAGATGTCGTGGAGGAAGCACTTTTGTTGTCTACTTGTCAACCCTGGAGGAAGTTCATGGTTAAATAAATAATTTGCAATATCAGCATACCATGATTCTTGTTGAATCAAGTAAAGGTGCTCGTCTGGTAAAGTGTCATTGTTGTGAACATCGGTGGTGTCGGTCAAGAGTCGCAAGAGATGATTGGCGATGACGTTCTCAACACCTTTTTTATCTTTGATCTCCGGATAAAATTCCTGCAGTAGTAGCATCTATCGTGCAAGTTGTGGCTTGGTTTCTGTCTTTGTCAAAAGATACTTAAGAGCAGCATGATCAGTATGCACAATAACTTTTGAACGAATTAAATATGGACGAAATTAGTCTAGGACATATACTACAGCAAACAATTCTTTTTCAGTCGTAATGTAATTACTTTGACCATCATCTAAAATTTTGCTTACATAGTATATAGCATGTAAAATATTATTTGTTCTTTGCCCTAGAATAACGCCAATTGCATAATCACTAGCATCACATATCAATTCAAAAGGTTCATTCCAATTTGGAGGTTGTATGATGGGAGCACTAGTTAATGCATGTTTCAGTTGATTAAAGGCATCAAGACATTTATCATCAAAATCAAAAGGCACATCTTTACCAAGCAAATGAGTGAGAGGTTTAGCAGTTTTGGAAAAATCCTTAATGAAACAGCAGTAGAAACTTGCATGTCCCCAGAAACTACGTATGCCCTTCATATTTGGTGGTGGTGGAAGACTTGCTACAACTTTTATTTTTGCCTTGTCGACTTCAATCCTTCTTTCAGAAATTACGTGGCCAAATACCACACCTTCTTGAACGATGAATTGGCACTATTTCCAATTTAGCATAAGGTTGACTTCTTTGCACCTACTTATGACTCGAGAAAGAGTTTGTAGTTAGGAATCGAAAGAGGAACCATAAACGCTAAAATCATCCATAAAGACTTCCATTATCTCCTCGATTAAATCTAAAAAGATAGCCATCAGTTGTAGGCGTGTTACATAACCCAAACGGCATTCGCTGGTAAGCAAAGTACCGAAAGGAGATGTAAATGTCGTATTATATTGATTATTGGGATGAATTGAGATTTGAAAGAATCCCAAATACCCGTCAAGAAAACAAAAATATGCATGGTTGGCTTGCCTTTCCAACATTTGATCAGTAATGGAAAGTGATCCGTCCTAGTGGCGCTATTTAATTTACGGCAATCAATGCACATGCGCTATCTAGTAACAAGTCTAGGAGGGATCAAATCATCATTAGCATTCTTAACCACAGTTATATCTCCTTTCTTAGGAACCACATGAACAGGACTAACCCAATTACTATCAGAGATAGGATAAATGATACCCGCATCTAATAGTTTAGAAATTTTGGCTTTTACAGTTTCCTTCAAATTTGGGTTTAGTCTTCGTTGACGCTCAACGGAGGTTTTAGTTTCATCAACTAGAGAGATCCTATGCATGCAAATTTTAGGGCTAATCCTTTGATATCATCAATTGAATGACTAGAGCAGTGCGATGCACACGAATTAAAGAAATCAATTTTTCTAGTTGTGAATTGGTCAAGTTTGCATTAACAATGATAGGTTTCATTTCATTATCATCCAAAAGTACATATTTCAGCGAGGAAGGAAGAGTTTTGACGGTAGGTTTACTCACTTTTTCCTTACCTGTGATGTCGGAATCCGAGATGTCCTCTTTGGATGTTTCTTTTGTTGGTTCATCGCTATTTTGTTCATCTTCATTGCTGCTGTCTGATTCTTCATTGCTGCTGTCCGATTCTTCGTTGTTGAATATTCCATCTATTCCTTCTCCAAAAGTGAGTTGAAGCGGCGACTCCTCTTCTAGGACTTCTTCTATATCATCCATGCTGCAAAGTTTTTCCTCATACATAGGGCAGTTAACAAAGTTAGACATTTTAAACAAAATTTTCTCCTCCCCTATACAAAAAGTAATTCTTCCCTCACGAACATCAATGAGGGCACCTGTTGTCCGGAGCATTGGTCATCCCAATATAATAGGTATAGCAACATCTTCATCCATATCAAGAACGACAAAATCACCGGGAGGATAAAATTTACTGACTTGAAGAGGCACATCTTCCAGAATTCCCTCCGGATGCTTTACTGAATGATCGGCAAGTTGCAGAACCATGCGTGTAGTCTTGATCTCACCCATGCTCAAACGTTGTGCGATGATTAAAGGAATCACACTAACACTTGCGCCTAGGTCGCAAAGAGCTCGATTTATGTGTACCGTACCTATGTTGCAAGGGATGGAGAAGCTCCCTTGATCCCGCAGCTTTACCGGCATCCTATTTTGAATTAGGGCACTACAATTCACTCAAATCCCTCTTTTTAGTAAGTATATCTGACGAGGATTATCACCCGAGCTAGTTCAAAACAATACATGTCTGGTTTAAAGACAGAATCAGATTAGACGTGTTTCTATAAGTTCATCGCTATGGTCTCAGACGGCCTAAAGGGTGCAGACACAAAGATAATTCATGATTGCAGCCCTTGCGCCATCATGGGAATGCAGGCTGTGTGCGGTTAGAAGATTGCAGATAGTGCGCGGTCAGAGGGTCGTTGACTATGTGCGACTAGAATAATCCGGGAAGGCCTAACTCTTTGAACGGGCATATCCCGAGAATTACGAAGATCTTTCCACGTTTGAAGACAACTACTAGGAGGTTAACATGTGCGGTTATCCCTTGATTGTATGTGTTAAGCCTATGTGGAAGTTAAGTGCGGTTAACGAAACTACATCCTAGTAACCGTTCGAGGTTGTTTCGCGTTGGTGCCCTTTTGGTCGGTATAAAAGGGTGGTCAATGCACGTTCTAAAGGCAGTTAAGCATACAAGCACTACCAAGCGTCCAACAAACCTGAAGATTTAGACATAGTTAGATAGACACTAACATTGAAGAGATCTTCGCCTGTGATCATCTCTTCTTCCCTCTTGTAAACATCTTATTTCATATAGTGAAATCACAACAGAACGTAGGGCTATTGCTCCCACCATTGAGGGCCCGATCTTGTATAAATTCTTTTGTGCCCCTACAGACATTACTCATCCTACCTTCCCGGAGGAGGGCCCTGAAAGATCCCGCAACTCACAAATTTGCATAAGATCGACTAAGAACCCCGAGTCCAAATCGTCGACAATATCCTTCAAGAAATTTCATAAGAAGGCATTTGAGTGACTAGATCAGTAAAAGGTACAGTCACATTAAGCTTTTTCAAGATCTCAACAAATTTTTTGAATTGCTTATCGAGTTTCACTTTTATGTACTGTCGTGGTATACAAATACCCAGGCAGATTTTTCGGACGTGTATGACACACGTACAGCAGCGCGACCTGACCGAGCGACCGGTCACCTCCCACCAGGCAACATAGAAATTGACACGGTGGTTTTTATACAGGTTCGGGTCCTGATGGGGGCCCTAGTCCTGTCGGCACCCTCCGGACGTGAGTCCGCTCAGGAGGTTCTCTCTCGGGGAGAGAGGTCTCCAAAGGATGCCTGTTCTTTTGTGTGTGTAAAATGAATTGTTGCCAGGTTACAAGTGAGATACAAGGGGGTATATATAGGCCCCAAAGATACAAGCGGACTTTCCATGGGAGCCCTCCGGAACATTCCCCAGGAGGAGTCCGTGGCTTTCAACGGGAGCCCTCCGGGACTGTCCACAGGTGGCGTCCGTGGCTTTCCACAGGAGGCATCCGGGACTTTCCCTGGGAGCGCTCCAGGACATTCCACGGGAGGCATCTGGAACTTTCCAAAGGAGCCCTCCGGGACTTCCCTCGGGAGGTGTTCGTGGCTTTCCCCGGTTTCCCTTCGGGTCTTTCCACGGGAGCCGCCGGGGGCTTTCCCTCGGAAATGTCGGGGACTTTCCCCCAACACGTACCTTCCCAGAAAAGGTGGAGTTGGATTATAAATACGTGCTACCTAATTTTCTCCACTTTCCTTTTCTTGTGGTTCAGCCACCTTGTGGTCATCCTTTGTCGGCTGTGATGGTACTTCTTCAATTTCACTTGCCGGCGCAGGTTCAGTTGGTGGTGTTCGCTCCGGTATCTTAGTTCCACTCCTTAAGATCCCTGCATTAGAAATCAGAGGTTCAAAATTAATTAGCAATTGCAAGGATTGATAGGTTGAGAAGGAAGAGGGTTATCGTTTTTCAGTGCAAGATTCGCCAATTGTGTGATTTGAGTTTCAATCTTGCGGACGTGAGTTGATATGGAGTCTATATTTTGGCTCATGGACGTCTTTTCTTTCTCTTGGTTTGCTAGAAAGTTCTCTAGCATGCGCTCCACGTTCGACTGTTCGGGTTGTCGTTGATTTGGTGATCGATAGGGTGGCTGATTTTGTGGTTGGAATGGCGGCCTTTGAGCTTGATATTGGGGGTTTTGTTGTTGTAGTTGCTGCTGTCCAAAGTTTTGTTGTTGGCGTTGAGGTTGCTGATTTTGTCCTGACCGTGCAAAATTTTTATTGTTGTGTCATCCAGAGTTATACGAGTTAGGAAAAGTGTTACCTTGCCGTTGTTGCATACCCTGAAAAGCATTTGCCTGCTCCATGGATTGGTAAAATTGGCATTCATGGCCATAGTGGCCTTCTATGCCGCACAGTTCACATATAGGTGTAATTGCATTAATAGATGAAGTAGCATTTGATCCAAGATAGCAAGTTTATCAGTTAAAAGTGCTACTTGTTCGGCTAATTGTGACATTACACTTACATCCATGCCATTGGTCAGAGTTTGTTGAGCAGCTCATTATTCGGTTCCCCATTGTGTGTAGTTCTGAGTTATACCTTCGATGAGCTTGTGTGCTTCGTCTACACTTTTCTTCATCACTGTGCCGCCAGGTGCGGCGTATACGGCCATTCGTGCATTGTAGTTCAATCCGCTATAAAACGTTTGAACTACAAGCCACTTATATAGTCCGTGATGTGGACATTTGATCAACAAGTTCTTGTACTACTCCCAAGCATCGTAAAGTGATTCACCTACCTGTTGAGAAAAAGATGCAATCTGATTGCGAATTTGAACAGTTTAACTAGGAGGGAAAAACTTACCAATAAAAGCTCGTGAGAGTTTGTCCCAAGTAGTGATTGACACAGGAGAAAGAGTGTACAACCATGCCCTCACCTTCTCGCGGCGAGAAAGGAAAGAGTCTCAAACGAAGTGCATCCTATGTTACTCCATGAATCTTGAAAGTATCACAATGCTCGAGAAACATATGTAGATGTAATGATGGATCTTCAGCGGGAAGACCGCTGAACTGATTTTGTTGAACCAAATTCAAAAGCACAGATTTTATCTCAAAATTATTTGATTCAATCGGTGGTCTAAGAATACCTAATTGCAATCCCATTGATGAGGAACGGGGTCCCGATCTTCCGACAGGTAAGGGCTAGTTCGATTGGTGGAGACTCGACGTTGACGATCCGACTTTCGACCAGAACCGATCTAGGCCTGCAATCGCTACACCACTGCTCCGTTCGTTATCAACCGTACCGAGGCGCGGTTGACCTAGCCATGAAGGCCTGTTCCTGCAAGCGAATCAAAGAACACGTGCAAGAACACAGAAGAAGCAATCTCGAATTGCAAGTATGTATTAAGATCACGAAGTGTTGGGGTTCCACAAACCGAAAGACGGTGAACTGCGAAAATTCTAAGCAAAACCCGAGTCTAACAATGATGGCTACGAGGTTTTAATATGTGAGAGGGGTGGTGTCAAGGGTTTGGGGCGCACCCCCCCCACGCGGGATACACGGGCCGAGGCCCAATAGACAGGTGACGCAGCACTGCACGGCCCAACAGAATTTGGTCTCCACTTGTTTCGACGATTGTGATTGACTCAGAAGGATTTTGGACGTGGGACTAGATCCGTTGGAAAGGTCTCGTCGAGGGCTTCTCTGTAATGTACTTGAACGCCCCACACGGAGTTCGTATGCATCTGCTACGCCCATTTGAAGACAGACTACTCCGCCGTGGCCGACCCGGACTCCAGCTCGCGGTAGACTTGATTCCCGACCCGTCTTGGCACAAAGTGACACCCTCGCTGATCAACACCATGATTCCTGAGCACAAGCACAATATTATTAGGTAGTAACTCGCTCTTGTCAATATTCTCTTGTGTACTAAGAAACGAGCTCACCTGGTGATTTAGTTGACGTGCATGTGCCCTTGTTATTGGTCCTTGCACAACGGGTGTTGGAAGAATGAACGCATCGTTAGGGGTGATGTCCTCATCATCCTCCCCCTTTTGAATTGGAGTCGTCCTCAACTCAAGCTCATCTTCATCTCCCAAATATGGCCACAAATCTGAAATGTTAAAAGTGGGGCTAACCCCAAAATCTGCAGGCAACTCAAATTTGTAGGCATTATCGTTTATTCGCTCTAACACCTTAAATGGACCATCCGCACGAGGCATTAATTTTGACTTTCTTAACTCACGAAAACGCTCTTTACATAAGTGTAGCCATACAAGATCTCCAGGAGTAAATATCAATTCCTTTCTACCATGACTACCAGCAATGTGATATTTTTCATTCATTCGCTCAATATTTTCTTTTGTTGTTTCATGTAGTTTTAAAATAAACTCAGCACGTTTCTTAGCATCAAGATTGACCTTTTCAGATGATGGAAGAGGCAATAGGTCAATAGGAGCACGAGGGTTGAAACCATACACTACCTGGAAAGGGCTTACCTCGGTAGTCGAGTGTAGCGCACGGTTGTAGGCAAACTCCACATGGGGAAGGCACTCCTCCCATATCTTTAAGTTCTTCTTCAAAACAGCTCGCAACATTGTGGACAAGGTGTGATTTACCACCTCCGTTTGGCCATCAGTTTGGGGATGACAAGTAGTAGAAAACAGTAACTTTGTCCCCAATTATTCCATAATGTCCTCCAGAAATGACCCAAAAATTTTGTGTCGTGATTTGAAACAATAGTGAAAGGCATACCATGCAAACGAACAATTTCTTTGAAAAATAAGTCGGCAATGTGAGTGGCATCATCATTTTTGTGGCAAGGAAGAAAATGTGCCATCTTGGAGAATCGATCCACAACACCAAATATACTATCCCTCCCCCTCTTTGTCCTAGGCAAACCTAGAACAAAATCCATCGAGATATCCTCCCACGGGACACTAGGAGTAGGAAGAGGCATATACAAACCGTGTGGATTTAACCGTGACTTTGCCCTTTGACACGTGGTGTAGTGTGCCACGAAGCGCTCAACATCACGCCTCATCTTTGGCCAATAGAAGTGCGTGGCCAAAACATCCTCCGTCTTTGTGACACCAAAATGTCCCATCATGCCTCCTCCATGAGCTTCCTGCAACAACAAAAGATGAACGGATCCAACTAGAATGCATAGGCGGTTAGCTCTAAACAAGAACCCATCATTGAGTACAAATTTATTCCAAGCCCTCCCATCCTTGCAATTACTCAAAGCATCTTTGAAATCAGCATCTTGAGCATATTGTTCTTTAATAGTTTCAAGTCCAAAAATTCGACAGTCAAGTTGAGACAACATAGCATATCTCCGAGACAAAGCATCAGCAATTACATTATCTTTCCCTTTCTTGTGTTTAATGATGTAAGGAAAAGATTCAATAAATTCTACCCACTTGGCATGTCTACGGTTCAATTTGTTTTGACTGCGAATATGTTTCAGCGACTCATGATCAGAGTGAATAACAAATTCCTTAGGCCATAAATAATGTTGCCACGTCTCTAAAGTTCGCACAAGAGCGTACAACTCTTTATCATACGTGGAGTAATATAAAGCAGGCCCACTTAATTTCTCACTGAAATATGCAACAGGCTTACCTTCTTGCATAAGCACACCACCAATGCCAACTCTACTAGCATCACATTCAAGTTCGAAAGTTTTACCAAAATCTGGAAGTTGGAGTAATGGTGCATTTGTTAGCTTTTCTTTCAAAAGGTTGAAGGCGTCCTCTTGTGATTGTTCCCAATGGAATGCAACGCCCTTCTTTGTCAATTCATTCAATGGTGCGGCAATGGTGCTGAAGTCCTTCATGAAACGGCGGTAGAAACCAGCAAGTCCATGAAAGCTTCTCACCTGTGTGACCGTTTGAGGAGACGGCCAACTCTTGATAGCTTCAATCTTGGCTTCATCAACCTCAATTCCCTGCGGAGTCACAACATAGCCAAGAAACGAGACTCGATCGGTGAAAAAAGTGCACTTCTCGAGGTTACCAAACAAATGTGCCTCTCTCAAAGCATTAAAAACAGCATGTAAATGTTCGAGATGTTCAGAAAGTGACTTACTATAGATCAAGATATCATCAAAATAGACCACCACAAATTTACCAATGAAAAAACGTAAGACCTCGTTCATCAAGCGCATGAAAGTACTAGGTGCATTAGTCAATCCAAAAGGCATAACTAACCACTCATATAACCGAACTTGGTTTTAAAAGCAGTTTTCCATTCGTCTCCCAATTTCATTCGAATTTGGTGGTACCCACTACGCAAGTCAACTTTTGAGAAGATAATAGAACCACTTAACTCATCAAACATGTCGTCTAACCTAGGAATAGGATGACGATACCTTATTGTGATATTGTTAATGGCTCTACAATCCACACACATGCGCCAACTACCGTCTTTCTTAGGAACCAAAAGAACAGGAACAGCACAAGGACTAAGACTTTGTCGCACGTACCCACGGTCCAAAAGCTCTTGGACTTGTCATTGAATTTCCTTAGTCTCCTCTGGATTGGTCCTATATGCATTACGGTTTGGCAACGTCGCTCCCGGGATCAAGTCAATTTGATGCTCAATACCTCGAATAGGTGGTAGTCCCGGGGGCACCACAGCGGGGAACACATCGTCATACTCCTGCAAAAGGTTAGTAACAGCAGGTGGAAAAGAGACAGGCATATCATCAAATGAAAACAAGGTCTCTTTACATATCAAAGCAAAGCATGACGGTTCAGCAAGATCATATTTTGTAGCAAGCAAAACACCACCCTTCAATTTAATTCCCTCAGTCTTAGAAGCAGGTACATTCTTATCTTTCTTATGCGGAAAAACAGTTTTAGCTACTTGCTGATTTTCAGATTCTGTGGTGTTCTCTTTCTTCTCATTTTCAAGTCTTTCCCTATCAAAATGCACAATTTCAGATGGAGTCATGGGAAACAAGGTTATTTTCTTTCCTTTGTGCATGAAAGTGTACCAATTATTTCTATCATGATGAGTTGCATTAGTGTCATATTCCCAAGGTCAGCCTAATAAAAATGAACATGCTTGCATAAGCACTACATCAAAATCAACAACATCATGGTATGAACCAATGAAAAATGGTACTCTTGCGATTTGCGTTACCTTAACCTTACCGCTGTAGTTGAACCATTGAACATGATATGGTTGGGGATGTGGTTGTGCGGTCAAGCCAAGATTCTTGACCAGATCAGAACTCACCAAGTTGTTGCAGCTCCCACCATCAATGATTGTTCGGACGCGCCGGTCGTTGATGACGAGGAACATTTGAAACAAGTTGTGGCGTTGGGCTCGCTCGGCTTGCTTCATTTGAGTACTAAGGACCCGCTAGACAATGATGGTCCGGTATTCTTGTGTGGCTACCATACCCAAAGCTTCCCCATCATCATCATGTTCGGATTCGTCATCAACATTACCTGCAAGGTTAGCTGCAAGAGCATATTCATCTTCAACATCAGAAGCACTAACGTACCCACCATCATCTGTCGCAATGTAAGCTCGCTGACTTGGGCAATCCTTCATGACATGGCCCATTTCGTTGCAACGGTGGCATATGATACCTGTTGTACGTCCCGTGGAGGCAACAGATGAAGACAACTTCGCTGGTGCCTGCACATTATAAGTTTTGCTTACCTCGGGTGTACGTGGCGGTGGTAACGGTGCTACTGAACGCGCCCTACTGGTCGAGGGGGCAGTAGACCGAACAGCAGGAGGTGGCTCTGATTTGGTTGACACCTGTCTTGGGGTGAAGGTACTACCAAAGTTGCTCCGTGGCCGCTGTTGTCGTCCCTGCAATTTTTTTCTGCCAAAACAGCAAGCTGGAACAATCTATTGACATCATGATAGTCCTTGTAATCAATAATATTTTGTATATCATGCCTTAACCCTCCATAGAAACGAGCCATTTTATCCTCCTCAGTTTCCTCTACCTCACAACGCAACATGCCTATTTGAAGCTCTTGGTAGTACTCCTCTACCGATTTGTTATCTTGATCTAAGCGTTGCAATTTTTTACGCAAATCACGTTTAAAGGAAGGAGGCACAAATCTAGCGCGCATTTGTCTCTTCAGATCATGCCAAGTACCAGGATGTACGTTAGACTTTACTAGTTCATTCCACCAAATTATAGCAAAATCCTTGAACTCACTAGTGGCTTGTCTAACTCTATGATTTCAGGAACAAGATGGGAGTTAAATTTTTGTTCAATCTCCATTTCCCAATATAAATACACCTCAGCATCATATGTACTAGAAAAAGAAGGTACGGTAAACTTAACTTTAGCAAATGGATCATTATTGCGATAGTTATTATTACCATTGTTACCTCTCATACCTTGACGATTTCGGTTGAAGCGCTCTAAGTCATGTGCCACACGTCGCATAGCGGGTTCATTGCGAGGTGCCACATGTCCCTCTACATCATCATCGTGCTCCTGGGCTGCATCATTTTGCTGTTGTTGGACAACAGGTGGGCGGTTCTCGATCACCTGAACCCTGTCATCAAGTTGGGCAACACGTCGTTCCAATCTTTCAATACCTTTGGTTATCTCTTCCATCATAGTTTCAGCTCAGCATGAAGGACACACTCGTTGTCCTCTTTATCAGATCCTGCCATGATTAGTAGAAAGTAGAAAAAACATAAGAAGTATTATCCCTACAAACTACCAGGCTCAGACAAGTGGATTCACACCCTCTCAAGCGTCTTACCACGCTCTTGCAAGATTCTTACCAACGCTGCAGAAGGTACAACCGGTGGCTGGTTCGTGATATCGTGACGAGCTTAAGTGTAACGATTGCAAGGTTGAATCCTGTTCTGATAGAAAGTATGTGGAGCTTGGAAGACAGTTATGGTAGCAAAGGTTAGCAATAATTGAAATCAGAATGCTAAGTTGAATAAGTGTCCAGAGAACCCACTAGTGTTGCTGTCCTAAATGCGCCCCTAGAACTGTTCAAGCAAGCAAAGACAACAAGGTAACAAATGGAAACAGCAAGATGATAGCAAGGACAATCAATATTGAAGCAATTCTGATCCCAAAGATAGCAAATATGGCAAGTAAAAACCCCCAGATTTTTTTTTCACTGCAAGGCTCTTTTCTGTGCGCTGCCTCTTTTTGATAATTTTTTTTTATATTTTTCTGATATTTTTTTCAAGTTCAGAAACATAGAAATATGGAAACAAAGAAGGTTCCCCTCGATTTGGAGGTAAGGGGTGGCCGATATAAATTCTGGTGCTTGCTCCGAAAACTGTGCTAAAACTTCTGAGGCCGGATACTCGATCTTCCAAAGGGATTTTGGCCTCCGAAATTTTGCCGAAACCAACAAAGTTGGTGAAATTCAAGTGTAACTTTTCGTTAGCTTCGAAATGAGTGGTCGTGGAGCTCAAACGGAGTTCGGATACAAAAGTTATGGCCGTTTTAGTGAAGGTGCTCCGGATCAGGGTTTCTGGGCAATGCGAACTTTCGGTTTCGCAAGTAGGGAACGTGATGGTGGGTTGGCGGGATGAACAATGGGGAGGCTAGCGATGCAGGGCGTTTGACACAAGGCGGTTTGTGACCTACCTAGGGTTTTCGAAGCGGGACAGTAACACAAGGCGGCTAGCGGGGGCAAACCGAGTAGGACTCGATTTGGTTTTCTGGATGTCTGGCGGTGGTAGGACGGACGATGCAACGGGGAGGTGATGGACAGAACTACGAACACAATCTAAACCAGCAACCAGACGACGAACTAAGGACACAAACTCAACAACGCTAACTGAAAGCAAAGATTGCGAAGGCTCGAAGTGGTTTGGACAGCGGAAGACTATGACCTAATTTTTTTTTTGGCTTTTTTTTTTCTGGACGATAGGTAAAACAATGAACAATGAACAGATGGGATACGAGATACCTGACGGGCAACCGGAGCTCTGATACCACTTGATGAGGAACGGGGTCCCGATCTTCCGACAAGTAAGGGATAGTTTGATAAGGATTTTGGATGTTGGACCAGATCCGTTGGAAAGGTCTCGTCGAGGGCTTCTCCGTAATGTACTTGAATGCCCCAAACGGAGTTCGTATGCATCTGCTACACCCGTTTGAAGACAGGCTGCTCCGCCGTGGCCGACCCGGACTCCAGCTTGCGGTAGACTTGATTCCCGACCCGTCTTGGCGCAAAGTGACACCCTCGCTGATCAACACCATGATTCCTGAGCACAAGCACAATATTATTAGGTAGTAACTCGCTCTTGTCAATATTCTCTCGTGTACTAAGAAACGAGCTCACCTGGTGATTTAGTTGACGTGCATGTGCCCTTGTTATTGGTCCTTGCACAATGGGTGTTGGAAGAATGGACGCATCGTTAGGGGTGATGTCCTCATCACCCATGCTGAGTAGGGTTGCATAATCCTTGAGTTTCTTTTGGTCCTCCATTGGTAGTTGTATTTTAATGTCGTCAAAAGTTTGTGGTTTTCTCCAATCTTACTTGTCTTGCCTCATACTGAAGTTGGCGCGCGGTTTTGACAGGTGTGTCCGAGCTATCCAGGTTTGCACTACTTCCCTGAAAGTTTAGCGGTGCAAAGAAAAAAAGAAAAAGAAAATAGAAACAAGATTGAGAAGTGAGATTGACTTATATCAGTGAAAATTAATCTAAAAAGATGATTTACCGTTGTTCTCCAGCAACGGGGCCAAAAACTTGATCGCAACCGAAAGGGTCGTGATTGTGTAATAACCGCAAGTGAACGATTGAACTATGAGCACTTGAGGGTCGAATTCCACGAGGAACAAGCATATTCATCTTTCTATCTTAATGGATCACTGATTAATTCTAAACAGAGTTTTGGGGGTTGTTTTTCTACAACTAAGTCTATCAATCTAGGGTTTGCAAGCTGGAATGAAAATATAGGGTTTTGGGAATTCCATAACCATCTGGCGTAATTATGTCCAAGGTCCGAGGATTGTAAGTTAATTTCAATTGTTTTCCAAGACAAATTAAGTTTCCAGTTCGGGGCGCTGGGTCCACAGTCAGAGGATCACTTCCACTGTCACGTTTGGTGAGAGCCACTCTCCTGTTCAGGGTTCCGAGTCAATGCGCTAAGAACTCAAGAACTCCCTAAATTCTTTTTAAGGCTCAACTGTTACATCTGTTTCTGAAAAGAGGATTTAGGGTTTGGAGGAAGAAAACATCATGAAATTACTCCAAAACTTTAAATAAATACCAAGGAAGAATCACGCTATTAGGATTAGGTCTCTAGAGGGGATCTACTCGTTAAAAGCTATAATAATGCAGAAATAAGAATAACAATTAAATAAAAACTCACTTGATTGCTTGAAAATTGAAGTTGTCGTCCTTGCCAGCTTACAAAAGCAATAAAATAGAAAGCATGCTAAGTTGAGTCAAAAACTTCTCTATTTATAATAGACAGGTGAACGTGTCCAAAAACAACTCCTTGGCGTGCAGGTGATGAAGTCTGCTTTCAAATGGTGCGAGCACAGATAAATATGAGTCAAAATCGATCAGATTCGACCAGTTCTGACCCAATACGACTAAAACCATCCAAATCTGGCTAAAAACATCCTAACCAGACAAGTTTGAGTCAAAACTGGATCAAAACTACCCACAAATGACCAGTTTGGATCAAACCCACCTCAAAACGGCCAACTTACAACCAGTCCTGGCCAATCTCGGCTCAAAACGATCGGTTTTGATTAAAACTAATCAAAATCGAGCCGCGGAGTCCAATTTGAACAAGACCGGGACACGTGGCATAATCGCAGCTACACGCGCATCATAGCCGAAACCGAATCGATCACGACTAGGACACGTGGCTCAATTAAGGCTAGACACATGGCATAGCCAAAACCGAGTAGGATTCTTTTCGACTGGGTCTCTTTTTTGAGCAGGAGTCTTTTTTCGAGTACAAGTTATTTTTAACCCGGTTTTGTATGGATAAGATTCTTTACCCGCCAATTCGACTTCGACCAGGAGTCTTTTGCTTCTCCAGTTGTGTTTCTTAGTCGTTGGAGGCTCAAATATGGTCGACATTGCCTCAAATTTGGAGGGTTTGATCACTAAAACATGATGAACACAACCGTAAAAGCAATTTGTGAAAATAATCAAATTTTACACATAAAATGTCGCATCAAAGGAGTTTTAAGTATGATTTTGCATGTTTTCAATACTAAATCTAGGGTAAAAGTGGTACCAAGTTAGCACTTATCAGTCCTACATACTCCTCCTGGGCGCCAAAGGAGTATTTCACACGGTCACCTTGGCCCTAGGGGAATACTCTAGAGCCAAAAGCGGCGTGTGTTCACGTGTGCGACCATCCGCAACAAACAAGAGTAGTGGTATCATGGCGAGTTGGCGCTAGTCGTAGGAAATCCTCTACGACCTTGCGGACCTCGGCCTCTCTCTGTTCACATGCTTCGTCCTCTTTCCATTTATGCTCTTGTTCTTCCCTAGCATCACGTTGCTCAGGGGTTTCCTCAAAAAGTGCAGCGACTTCGCTCGAGATAGAGTTCGCAGATGGAGCAAGCATCTCATCTTTGTCTTAGGGAGACTTTAAATTGTCTAGAGAAAAGTTCTCCAGAAGGAACTCGAGATCATCATCTCCCTTATCATATGGGACAATGGGTTGCGACACATATTCGCCTCGGATGTGGCAAAACACCAAGAGGGTAAACGAATTGCCTTTCATGATTCCTAATCAATAGACGTGACTGGAACCGATGCTGATGCTTCCCAGGGAGAAGTCTCGAGGGTAGTGTCATCACCATTGATGGGGACGCTGTCTTAATCCATTGCATCTACATGATCCTCGAAATTGAATTCGTTCTCTGAATTGTGTAGACAAGGGAAAGGATCCATGGACACAATGAAACTTGGTGAAAATCTGTTGAAGGCCCCCACGATGGGCGCCATCTGTTGACAATTGGGACCTGGGGGTTCTTCTGTCAAACTTATGCAGAATTTAGATAGGTTGTCAAAGGAGCCAATCCAGAAAAGTACCAAAGAATTCAAGGTATCTATGAATCTAATGACACGATAAATTATCCAGGTTCGGGCCCTCGTATCTGAGTAATAACCCTACTCCTGTGTATTTATCACTGTGAATAAAAGGATTACAAGGAGAATGTATATTCCTATCTTGCTATATCTAATCTATAGTCTTCCTGTCGATCTATCCCCTTTGATCCTTCCCCCGAAGGTCTTTTTATACTTGTCAAAGAGATCATCGGTTGTTCTTCATAAGTCGTGATTATGTGGTAGTTAAGCATATTTGACTTGGCGTCGTGGAAACTACCTCACCATCCATCTTCTTCGACGGTTACCTTGTCAAGGACTAATGATTATTTCAGGAATAATCAAAAGGATCAAGAAATGGTCATTGTGAATTGTGACTTATAATACATAATCTTTGTAGTGTAGTACAAGTCTTCAATGCGGTGATCGCGCACCTCTACGACCACGCATTGATATTAGGCTTTGTCTCTGCGATAGTGTATGGTCGTAGGCAGATGTCTCTGCGACCATAGCACTCGCAGGCATAAGATGAGACCATGGAACTATTAATGCTAAGTGTTCAGAATAATAGAGTTCCATAGCTAGAATTATAGGAATTAAATATTATTGATGGGTTAGGCCCAGAAGATCCTTGGACCGTCCCCATTATCTCTTTCCCTGGCCTTTTGCGACCACAGAAAGGTGTGTGCGACCATGGAACATAAAGAATATACTTGACAGCCAGAAGTTGTCAATTTTGGTGTCTAAGAAAAGAACACATCATATGGTTTTTTTAATAAGCTCCATTTAGTAGAACACTTTCCTCCATGGTGTGAGCGAAAATAGTCGTGGTCTTTCTAGGCCAAGATTACTGCCAACAGAAGTTAAATATAGTTGCAGTTGCGCCTGTTAGATCGTCTAGGTGATGTTTTTCCATGTATTAACCCCTCATAAAAATTAAGTGTTTCTTATGCCCTTTCAATTGCTGCACTTGTCAACATTTTGATCGTTGTTTGGTGGGCATCACAAATCAGGACACCATTAATTATCTTAGTAAGGCCGATGTGTGTTGGACATTCACAAGCATAGAATTGGTTTAACTTAACAAGGCCATCAAAATAGTTTTGGGCTTTAGGGAATGGTGTTGGGAGCCATGGTATAGGATGACACCCAACAAATAAGAGTTATATATGATATAATTAGTAAGGAGTTACTTACCTAAATAACTAGCTTTTTAGTAATGATGCCAAAGCTCACTAGAACTTAGTGAAATATGGATCTTCGCCTACTATATATATATTTCGAGAGATTTGTGTTCTAAAATATATGGTTGGTACACCTTTTATTGAATTGTTTAATAAAAGATTTTTCATAAATATAATGTTAAAATTTTGCATTTCTTTATTGCTGTAGATTATGGATAATGGTAGCTACTCAAACAATTTCAGTTTGCGATCTGTCCTTAGCAAAGAAAAGCTCAATGGAACAAATTTTATTGATTAGTATAGAAACTTGAGAATTGTTCTCAAATAGGAAAAAAGACTATGTTCTAGAGACTCCTATACTTGAGAACCAACCGCTAGTGGTCCACGTGCTCAAAATTATGCTTACAAAAAGCATATTGATGACACACTTGATGCCAACTGTCTAATACTAGTCATCATGAACTCTAAGCTTTAGAAGCAATATGAGAACATGACAACTTATGACATGGTTGTTTCTCTTGGAAACTTGTTTGAGGAGCAGACCACAGTGGAAGATATTAGACCAGCAAGAAATTGCATGATTGCAAGTTGGCAGAAGGGAGCTCAGTCAGCCCTCATGTGATCAAGATGATTGGTTACATTGAGAATTTGGAAAAGATTGGTCTTCCTTTATCCAAGAGTTGACTGCTGATATGACTCTCCAATCACTCCATCCGAAATCAATTTATTATGAACTATAACATTAATAATCTGGAGAAATAATTGACCAAATTGCATGGGATGCTTAAAATAGTGGAACAAAACATGAAGAAAAATCCAAATAATGTGATGATGGTTTAAAAAGGAAAAAGCTTTAAGAAGAAGGGCAAGGGCAAGGCTAAGGGAAAAGGCAAAACTCTAGAAAGGTTCTCTAGCGCTAAGTCTAATTCCAAAGGAAAGTTCAAGCCAGGTGCCACCCTTGCTACTAAATGCTTCTATTGCAAGGAATCTGGCTATTGGAAGAGCAATTGCAAGAAGTACCTAGAGGATCTAAAGAGAAAGAAGGAAAGTGAGACTCCATCAGGTATATATGTTATAGAAGTTCATTTAGCTACTTCTCCTTCTAACTCTTGGGTATTTCATACCAGATCGATTGCCCATGTTTGCACTTCGATGCAGGGGCACAAAAGGAGTAGAAATTTGGCTAAGAGCAAGGTTCAACTTCATGTTGGCAATGGAGCAAGAGTTGCGGCCTTAGCTGTTGAACTTTTATATTAGCTTTAACTTCAGGATTAGTTTTAGAACTTAATAACTGTTGTTATGTTCCTGCCATAAGCAAAAACATTGTATCCATGTCATGCTTGGACACGCTGGGTTATGAATTTAGAATAAAGAACAACTGTTGTTTCTTTTATTTAAATGTTATGTTTTATTGCAACGCCTCATTGGAGAATGGGCTTTATCAATTAAATCTTGAATTACCTGTCTATAACATATGTACTAAGAGGCTTAGGCCCAATGATTTGAATCCCATGTTTATCTGGCATTATCATTTAGGCCATATAAATGAGAAGCGCATCATGGAACTCCTAAAAGATGGTCTTCTAGATTCATTTGATTTTCAATCAATTGATGTGTGTGAAACTTGTTTACTTGCCAAAATGACAAAGGCACCTTTCACAGGTGAAAGTGAAAGGGCAAGTGACTTATTGGCTATTGTTCATTATTGACATATGTAGACCATTTAGTTCAACAGCTAGAGGTGGTTTTCAGTATTTCATAACTTTTACCGATGACTTTAGTAGATATGGATATGTCTACTTAATGAGGCATAAATCTGAAACTTTTGATAAATTCAAGGAATTTCATAATGAAGTACAGAATCAACTTGGCAAGACAATCAAAACCCTACGACCTGATCGTGGAGGGGAGTATTTGAGACAAGAGTTTGGTGATCATCTTAAACAACACGGAATTGTTCCGCAATTGACCCCACCGGGAACACCTCAATGGAATGGTGTGTCAGAACGACAGAACAGGACATTGTTGGACATGGTTCAGTCAATGATGAGCCAAACTGATCTTCCATTGTCGTTTTGGGGATATGTTTTAGAAATAACTACGTTCACATTAAATAGGACTTCATCAAAAGCCGTAGAAAAGACACTGTTTGAGATATGGACTGGAAGGCATCCCAGATTGTCTTTTCTTAAGATTTGGGATTGTGAGGCTTATGTAAAACGTTTAATGTCCGATAAGCTCAAACCCAAATCAGATAAATGCTTCTTTATGGGATATCCTTAGGAAACAAAATGATATTACTTCTATAATCGAGAAGAAAACAAAGTGTTTGTTGCCCGAAATAGTGTCTTTTTGGAGAAAGAGTTTCTCTCAAAAGGAGGAAATGGGAGTACAGTGCAACTTGAAGAAATTTGGGAACTACTAGAAATTGTTTCAGCACCCACAAAAACTCACAAGACCTGCAGAATAATGTAGAAAATGCAGGACATGCACTGGTTACACGTAGGTCTGAAAGAGTACGTCATGCACCTGAAAGGTACATGTACCTTACAACCAAGCAGCGTGAAGTATTATGGCTAGAAAATGATGAGCCCAAGACTTATAAAGAAGCGATGATGAGCCTTGACTATGAGGAATGGCTTGGAGCCATGAGATCCAAAATTGAATCCATGTATGACAATCAAGTCTAGAACTTGGTTGATCTGTCTAATGGTGTAAAAAACATTGAGTGCAAATGGGTTTATAAGAAAAAGATTGACATGGATGGTCATGTTCATATCCATAGAGCACGATTAGATACAAAAGGTTTCAAGAAAATTTAAGGTATTGATTATGATGAAACCTTTTTGCCCATCTTAGCAAGAGTCAATGTCCTTCGACATGTGATGAGTGGGACTGATAATTCTCATATTTGTGCACATTTTCTGGATATTTTTCACTCATTCATGCTCATTTTAGCCATAAAGATCATCAAATACTCAAATATATTTGTATTGATTGTCGTTCGACCTCGACTATGTGTTTTGTTTATTTTAATCGCAGGTCGACGCAATCGGGCAATTTATGACTGAATGGATGAGCTTCATCGATTGGATCTGGTGAACGGATGATTCTGTAAAGAAGTGCGTGTCGTTACGGACGCGTAGAAGCTGACCGCGTCAAAATCGGAGTCTCTGGGAGTCCAGAACAACCAAACCTAACAGCCAAGGACCAGTTCACAATTTCTTCAAAAGTTGAGAGTTTTTCTGCAAAAATACCAAACAATCAAAATAACCCTCCACCGCACAGTTCTTCCTCGGCCTAGCACTTACCAAATTCCTCCCCTTTCTTCTCTCCCAACTCTTGCGAGTTTACCGGCGGCGGTCAGGGACGGCAAGCCGCCGTTCTCCTCCTCCTCTCTACCTCATCTTTCCTTCTCCGGCGAGCCGCAAATCCCCCTCTTCGTCCCCTCTCGCCACATTTCGTCCTCCCCTCCCTGGTTCGTCTTCACCTCGGCCGTGCTCCCTTTTCTTCCCCTCCTTTTCTATTTCTTCTCCTCCCTTCTTCTCCTTCCTGGCTGTTTTCCTCTCTCCCCTTCTTCTTTTCCTTCCTTCCTTCCTCTTTCCTTTTCCTCTCCTCCTCATCTTCTCTTCCTTCTTCTCCTTCTCCACCCTTCTTCTTCTTCTCCCCCTTTCTCTACCACATCTCTCCACAGATCCACAGATCCACAGCACGCCGGCGCCACCGCGCCTCCATCCCACGTCGGGCCGCCGCCAAGCTCGCCCCCCAACTCCACCTCGCCAGATCCGCCGATCCCGGCGCCACCCTCGGCCATTGCCGCCTCCAAATCACCGACCCGCGCCGGCCCCTACGCCGCGCCGTCGGGTCTCCTGCCGCACCTCCCGCGTCCCTCTCGTCTCCGATCCGCCGGATCTGCCGCTACCGCGCCGGAGCCGCGCTTCCTGAGCCACGCCTTCGCGCTACACCGCTGTCGGTGGCCAGGTCCGTCTGCGCCGCATCGCCCGTGTGCAACCGCCGCCATTCGCCACCAGATCTACGACCCTGAGCCGCTCCACCAAACCGCGCCGCCGTTCTCATTCCCGACGGCCTAGTCCTGTGGGTCGGCGCCGGTGTGGTCTACGATGGCTTTGACGACCTCGTCCACGGCATCCACGGTTCAGCTTCGACCAGCATCTTCGACTGCTTCTTCCACAGCAACCCACGGCAAGCCTGGACTGCTTCGACTAGCCCAACCAGAACTCCAACGAGCAACATTTGGTGACCAATCTCTTCTTCCTCCCTCTCAATTGCTCTGTGATGAATGAATATAAATTGTAGGCTGAACTGTAATTCACAGTGATGAACAGAGGAAAGTTCCATGATCTAGATGATGAGTTTTAAATTGCTGCTTTTCTGTGGAACTACAAATCAATTTTCCTCCATTTGATTCTCTTTTGCTGATTGCCTGTGATGAACACCAGAACTAATCAAATTGTCAATTCCAGTTTCTAATCCTCCTGAGATGCAATTGTCCGTGTCTTGAATTTCTTGCTGCCTGGTTGTGAAATCCTTGTGATGAATTTGGATTGGAAATCCTGGTCTTTAAACCGCATGTTGTAATTTGATTTCTAGTTATTGTGTTCTCCTCTATGAATGGACAGGACTGGGACGATGAAATTGTGTATTAAATTCTTATTATGTCATTAATTGATTTGTCTGGCTCTTGTCGTCTTGAGTTTGTGTGGTTGTTCCCCGGATTTGCTGTGCTGGCTGTAGCTGAGAGGTTGTTCGAGAACGGGCTTTGTTCCTTCCGGGGACAGGAGTCCTCGGTCCTAAGTGACGTGCGGGTCACGCGATGAGTGCCTCGAGAATCAGTGGACACCTGTCAAGCATTTAAGTCGGCTGGCCGGGAGAAGGACGATGCTACCCTTCGATCCAACGGTAGCAGACGGGGTAGTTTAGTCTTTTTGCTTCTTTTGGGGCTATAGAAGCCCTTGTGTACCTCTTGTAAAGAACAACTTGCTCATTATTGCTAGAATAGACAATCTCACAGGTGTGCTCTGGAGCCTCTTCCTCTGGGAGAGCTTCCCCAGCCGACTCCGGTCGGCAGCACGCCGACAGGACTAGAGCTCCCATAGGGACCCGAACCTGTATAAACCCTCGTGTCATTTGTTGGGTTTGTCCGGCGGGGGAGGACCTGTCACCCGGTCAGCCCGAGTCGTATTTTCTTTGCTAGGATCGTCCACAAAACCTGCCGGGGTATTCGCAATACCACGACAGTTGGCGCCGTCCGTGGGGATTCGTGACGAAATGCCATGGCTCTCCCACGGCGTCACCCGTCCGGGACACGACCGTCCCAGAGCTTCCGCCTGGAGGCGGCCAGACCCAGGTAACGCCTCCCACCTTCCCTCTTAATTTAGGTGGTTCGACCTCCGGGTCGGTCCCGGTTACCTTGGTAGCCACGACTGGGACTAGTCTCCCCCGGACGGCTCCCCCAGTTCCCCGGGACGCCCTGCTTGAGGCTTTAGTGAAGGGCCAGCTCCGCGCCCAGCGCTCTATGGATGAGCTGCTCCGCGTATTTGCGCGGCCACTGGCCCCCACATTCCCGCAGTACCCATACCCGGGGGCTATGCCCCCGTTCATGGGTCACCCGGCGGCCTCTCCGGTCTCTGGAGGCCCGGCCGTCCCGTATGACCCCTCCGGAGGGTACCCTCCTCCGGCGGGTCCCCTCCTCCGGCGGGTCCTACGTCCGGACCCTTCCCGGCATCAGGATCTTTCCTGGTGTCGGGGGGTTACTTCGTGCCCGGGCCCTTCGTGGCATGGGGGGGATACCCCGTTCCGAGCCCATTCCTGGTTCCTGAGGCCCATTACATGCCGGGGGTTTTCCCTGCGCCGGGAGCCAGTCCCGCCCCACCGGTTGCGTCTACCGCACCGGGGGCGGTCGACAGAGCAGCTCCCGTGTCGCAGCGAACCTCCCCCCGCAACGGAGCCCCGGTTCTGGACGTCACTGCGGAAGTTCCCCTCTCGCCGGTTCCGGATAATACAGGGGTTTCCCCCTTTCCGGTCCCGGTCGTCGCCGCGGGGGCTCCATCCTCTTCGGTTCCGGATAATACAGGGGTTCCCCCTTTTCGGTTCCGAACGTCGCCGCGGGGGCCCCCTCCCCGGTTCCGGATGATACAGGGGCTTCCCCCTTTCCGATTCCGGGGGTCTTCGCAGGGGGCTCCCCCCAGCCAGCCTCGGTAGCCCCCGGGCCGGTAGTTATAGTGCACGAGCTCCCTCCTCCCCCGGGGCCACCCCCGAGGGTGCCCCTGGCAGACCAGGTCCGTTTCTCCCAGGAGGAGGTCGAGCGAATGCGCACGGCTAAGTCCGAGGAAGAGCTTTCCCCGGATCGCGGACATGGAGAGCTTCGCTCCCACATCGTCCGGGGGAAGAGACCTGCTGAAGAGCCAACCTCTCCGAGGGGATAGCCCGGATGTCCGGGAATTCAGCCCCGGCCCGGAAGAAAAGCATCGTTAACGCCACGCCGGCGGACCTCTTGGGCCGCTTCCCAACTCCGACAACGAGGGCGTGTCCCCCATCAAAGGAGACAGCGACCGGAACTCTCCCCGGGAAGTGCAGGGGGCTAATCAGCCGCTCTGCCGCAGACTTCGGTGCATTCGGTGGCCGCGGCCTTATCGCCCGCCGCACATCGAGCACTACAATGGTGAGGCTGACCCCTATGAGTTTGTGCAGGTATATTCCATGGCCATCTCGGCGGCTGGGGGGACAAGACGGTGCAATGCAACGTCTTCCCCCTCTACCTCACCGGGATCGCCCGCTCCTGGTTCTACAATTTGAAGGCCGGCTCCAAGTCCTTCGCGCAGCTCCAGCGCGAGTTCTGCGCGAACTTCCAGGGGAACTACGTGCGTCCCCTGGACTCTTTGCAGCTGTACACTGTCCGGCAGAGGACGGGGGAGACCATCCGCAGCTTCTTCAAGCGCTTCGCTCAAGTCAAGAGCAAAGTGACTCACGTCCCCAACTCTACGGTCATCGAGGCGGGATCCTCGCAGGAGAGCTCCACTGGAGGCTCTCCCAAAGCTGCCCCTCCTCCGCCGATGAGCTCTTCAACGTACTCGAAAAGTACGCTCGGGCGGAGGAGGACGACCTCTGGAAGAAAAACCAGGGGGCTCCCGCCCCCGCTGATCGGGGGGCCAGGGACCCCCTCAAACGCCCCAGGCAGGGGGGTCATAACGTGCCACAGCCTCGGGACACCTTTGTCCTCGAGGGTGGAGGCGGCTCATGCGACGCTCCAAGGGGCAATTGCCCCTTCCCCAAACCAAAAGGCCGCGGGGGAGAGCAGTCCTCCCGCGGTCGGGAAGGCCCTGCGACGGGAAGCAGGGAAGGCCCGTGGTGCACCTTCCACAGGTCCAGTGCCCATGCCACTCGGGAATGCCATCAGCTGTTGCAGCAGTTCGCGGCATTCCTCGAGCAACATGGGCGCGGGGGGGGGGGGGGGGGGACTCTGGCCTCCTTGCCCCCTCAGCCGACTTTACCGGCCCTTCCTGCTCCCGCGGGGGGACAGCAGGGACGAGCGCAGGAGGGGGAGCCGTCAGAAACTGTCCCCTTCCAAACTTCCCAGAGGCGTGTCAACGTCATCATGGGAGGGTTCGCTTCTGGGCGGGACTCCAAGCGCCAGCGCAAGGAGTACGGGCGCGAAGTAAAGGTAGTGGGGGTGCTACATACGTCTCCGCCACCCAAGTGGGCGGACGTCCCCCTCACCTTCACGGCAGAAGATGCACGGGGGGTCCGTTTCCCTCATGATGACGCGCTCATTGTCTCCGCCACCATCTACAACTGCCACTTGGCCCGCATCCTCGTGGATGGCGGGAGCTCCGCCGATGTCCTCTACCTGAAAGCCTTCGGGAAGATGCAAGTGGACGAGAAGCTCTTGCAGCCCGCAGCAGGGCCCTTGCAAGGATCCGTCCCGGGGAAGGCGATCCACCCCGTGGGGAAGGTGGATCTCCCCATGACGTTCGGCACCCCGGATAACTACCGGACTGAGATGGTCCGGTTTGACGTGGTGGACCTCCCCTCCTCCTACAATGTGATCATGGGGAGGACCACGATCAACCGCCTGGGGGCCACAATCCACTAGAACTACCTCTGCGTGAAGATCCCCGGGCCTCACGGCGTGATCACCGCCCGGGGAGACCAAGACATGGCCTGCGCTCTATACGAGCGCGCCGCCGCGGCGATTTGGAGCGTCAACATCATTAAGGCACCGGGAGGTCTCTCCCCCGGAATCAGACGTCGCTATGATACCTCCCGAGAGGCCCCTCCCTAAGCCTCATCCGGAAGGGAGCCTCCGGAAGGTCCCGCTGTCCCCGGATGACGGGGACAAAACCGTCCGGAAGGGGGCCTCCGGAGGAGCATGCAGCGCAACTCGTGGCCTTCTTGCGTGAAAACTCTGATGTTTTTGCGTGGAAGGCCGCCGACATGCGGGGCGTCGCCCGGGATGTCATCGAGCACAAGCTCGCAGTGACCCCCGGTCATCCCCCAGTCAAGCAGAAGCTGAGGAAACTCTCCCTTGAACGCCAAGAGGCAATCAAGGGGGAGATCGCCCGACTCCGAGAGGCGGGGTTCATTCGGGAGGTCTTGCACCCCGAGTGGCTCGCGAACCCCGTTCTTGTAAAGAAGTCGAACGGCAAGTTACCGATGTGCGTGGACTTCACTGACCTCAACCGCGCCTGCCCCAAGGACAACTTCCCACTCCTGCGGATTGACCAACTGGTCGACTCCACCGCGGGGTGCGAGTTGATGAGCTTCCTAGACGCGTACTCGGGCTATCACCAAGTCCGGATGGCAGAAGGGGATGAGGAAAAGACGAGTTTCATAACTCCCCTCGGGACCTTCTGATACATCCACATGCCCTTCGGGCTAAAGAACGCGGGAGCGACCTTCCAGCGCCTCATGACGCTGGTCTTCAAGGACCAAATCGGTCGCAACGTCGAAGTCTACGTCGATGACGCGGTCTTCAAAAGTCCCCACGCAACTGCCCACGTCGACGACCTAGCGGAAACCTTCCGCAACCTTCGCGTGTACGGGCTGAAGCTCAACCTAGAGAAGTGCTCCTTCGGCGTGCGCTGGGGGAAGCTCTTGGGCTTCCTTGTGTCCCAGCGGGGCATAGAGGCAAACCCGGAGAAAATCCGGGCGTTCCTAGACATGCCCCCGCCGCGCTGAGCCGCTTCGTCTCGCGATCGGGGGAACGCGGCCTTCAATTCTTCAAGATCCTCCGGGGGCTCGAGGGTTCTGGTGGACCCCCGAGGCCCAGGAAGCCTTCGACGACCTGAAGAAGTACCTCACGAGCCCCCCAATGCTCGTGAGCCCATCTCCGGAAGAGCCCTTGCTCCTCTACCTTGCCACGACCCCTGTCGTCGTAAGCGCGGTATTGGTAAAGGAGCAAGATGGGCAGCAGTGTCCCGTGTACTACGTGAGCGAAGCCCTCCAAGGGGCCATGGAGAAGATATGCTACGCCCTCTTGATGGCGTCCCGGAAGCTTCGTCACTACTTCCTGGGACATCCCATCACTGTACCATCATCCCTCCCCCTGGGGGAGGTGCTCCGAAACAAAGAAGCCACCGGCCGGATAGGGAAGTGGGGGGCCGAGCTCGCCCCCTTCTCCCTTTCCCTCACGGGCCGCTCCGCCATCAAGTCACAGGTCCTCGCCGACTTCGTGGCGGAGTGGACCCTTGCCTCCGGGCCCGGGGACGAAGATCTCCCCGCGCTGCCCCGACGCAGCGACCACTGGACACTTATGTTCGATGGGTCCCTGTGTCTCGCCGGGGCCGGTGCAGGAGTAGTCCTCCGGAGCCCCGAGGGGAAAGAACTCGAGTACGCGGCGCGGCTTGAGTTCCCCGCAACCAACAACGTCGCCGAATACGAGGCTTTGCTCCTCGGGTTGCGCCTTGCACGCTCCCTGGGGATTCGACGTCTCCTAGTGAAGGGAGACTCTCAGCTTGTAGTTTGCCAAATGGACAAGTCTTACTTGTGCCATGACGCAAACTTGAGCCTTTACTTCCAGGAAGTGCGCAAGATGGAGAGGCACTTTGATGGCCTCGAGGCCCGGCATATCCCGCGAAGGGACAATGATCGGGCCGACTCCATAGCCCGGGCGGCCAGTGCCCAGGAACCGCTCCCCAGAGGGACCTTCTTGGAGATTATCGCGAAACCCTCGGTGACCCCCCTGGACGCGGACGATGAGTCCCGTGCCCCAGAAGTCGCCGAGATCACCCGGACCCCGTCATGAATGGACCCCCTCATCTCCTTCATCAAGGGGGAGGGGGACCCTCCTAACGAGACCTAGGCTAAGTGTCTCCGGGCCGAAGCCCGGGCATACATCCTGCTGGAGGGGAAGCTCTACAAGCGGGGAGCTTCCGCCCTCCTTCGTTGCCTCCCACGGCTGGAGGGACTCCAGCTTCTCGAAGACATCCACGTGGGGAGCTGCGGCTCTCACCTAGCCCCGCGCGCCATCGTGGCCAAGGCTCTTTTCCAGGGCTTCTACTGGCCCACGGTGATGTGCGACGCGCGAGACCTTGTCTCCACGTGTGAGGATTGCCAGAAGATGGCCAAGGGTTCGAACCTCCCCCCCGTAGCGCTGCGGACTATCTCCATCACTTGGCCCTTCGCGCGTTGGGGGATGGACCTCCTAGGGTCCTTCCCCCCAGTGCCCGGGGGCTACAAGTATGCGGTGGTTGCGGTCGACTACTTTACCAAGTGGGTAGAGGCTGAACCCTTGGCCAGCATCACGTCCCGGGCGGTACAGCGGTTTTTCTGGAAATACGTCGTATGTCGTTTTGGCGTCCCTCGGGAAATCACTGTCGATAACGGGACCCAATTCGACTCAGCGTATTTCCGGGAATTCTGCGAAGGCCTAGGGCTCACCATCCACTTCGCTTCAATGGCCCATCCCCAGAGCAATGGGGCCGTTGAGAGGGTCAATGGCGTAATCCTACAAGGGTTACGCCGACGACTCGAGCAAGCCGCTTCCAAGCGGGGTGCATGGGCAGAGGAGCTCCCTAGCATCCTCTGCTCCATGCGCACGACTCCGAGCCGGGTGACGGGATGCACTCCCTTCTCCCTGGTCTACGGGGTTGAGGCAGTCCTCCCCCCGGAGATTGGCTTTCGGTCGCTGCGAGTCGAGCTCCTAGACAGAGCTACGACCGCAGCATACCAAGCCAATGAGGCGAATCAACGACTGGAAGTCGATCTCGTAGAGGAGGAACGCGACCGAGCACTCCTCCGCCACACTGTCTACAAACGCGAGATGGCGCGCGCATACAACTAGCGCGTGCGCGAGAGGGCTTTCCGCCTTGGGGACCTTGTCCTCAAGCGCGTCACTGACCCTCAAGCCCAGGGCAAACTCTCCCCCAAATGGGAGGGCCCCTATCGGATCTCGGCTGTCCTGGGCTCGGGGGCTTACAAGCTCTCCAACCTTCAAGAGTAGGAGCTGAAGCACACGTGGAACTTGCGTTTACTTCGCAAGTTTTACGTCTAGCCTACACGGGCTCGTCCCCTCCCCCGGAGCGATTACGCCAGAGGGGGAAGGGGGACCTTGTACTCACTATCCCCTCCCCCGGAGCGATTGCGTCGGAGGGGGAGGGGGAACATTGTAATCACCATTCCCTCCCCCTTTGCGGTTTCGCGGGGGGAGGCGTTGTATTTTGGTTCATTCTTAATAGAACTGGATTTTTCTTCAGCTCTGTCTCAATGCAGGTTTTTTACATTACCGTCTCTCACGGCGATGCCCTCCCCGTGAGGAAGTGGGCTATCACGACCCAAAAAGTCCCTACAACGGGAGTCCCACTCTAGTAGGGCGGCTTACGATCACCCCTCGTAGACTGAGGGTGTAAGCGGCAACCCGGTCCTCAGTGACCATGGTAACGAGTCACTTTGGGAGACTAGTCCCCTACCCAAACACTCAGACCCGTCATCGGGCACATCCTCCTCCGGGAGTCGATTGTCTCCCCAGCGAGACGGAGTTCTTGGGTATTTTTCTCCCGGAGGCATTATTCCCGGCTCCCCGTTTTCACGGCGACCGGACGATTGCCCCCCGGAAAAATTACCTCCAGAAATTTCGTCTCGGGTTTTCTTGGATATCTTTTCCGGAGACCGTATTCCCGGCTCCCCGTTTTCACGGCGACTGGATGATTGCCTCCTAGAAAAATTCTCCGGAAATCTCGTCTTGGATTTCCCGGACGTTTTCTTCCTGGAGACCTTACTCCCGGCTCCCCGTTTTCACGGCGACCGGACGATTGTCTCCTGAAAAAATTCCTTCCGGAAATTTCGTCTTGGATTTTCTCGGATGTTTCTTCCCGGAGACCTCATTCCCAGCTCCTCGTTTTCACGGCGACTGGAGAGTTCTCCCGGAAAAACCAAAATTTCTAACTTGGGAAATTCTTAAGCAACGGGTCTTCTTCCCGGGAACTTTGTTACCCCCACAGCGCGCGGAGGTACCCTCCGGCCCGCTGTGGAGGGGGGGGGGATAAGGAACCCCCGGGAATCACACCGTTCCGAACCTACAAAAATAAATGGGCAAACTTAGCGTTATTAAAAGAAATCTTGAAGCAAACACTGAGCTTTATTGATCATTCAACCGGAGGACATCTTCCCCCTCCGGTGGGCATCGCTACATCGGATACGATACAACCCGGATTACAATCGGGAAAGTCTACGTCCTAAGGTTCCTACGCCTAATGGTCCCGGAGACCTTCAGATAGCTCCCGGGTTAGGTCCCGGTACAAGCCGCGTATGCGGCGCTGGGCTTCCCAGAGTAGGTTCTCGGGCCAATACTCGTAGCCCGCCGGTGGAAGTATCTGAAGAGGGGGAATCATCCGGGACCCCGGACGCGAAGGGGATAATTCGGCGCGATGATTATCGAAGTTCTCCAGGTGCCACTTCGGATACCATCGCAACCGGATTGGCTCCTGGACAACGCCCCCGCTGCGTTCTCCGGAGAAGAGACTCAACAAGATTAAAACGGCTTGAGCGTCCCCCGGGGGGCACCTGCCGGGGCTCAAAGGCCTCACCCCTGGGGAAACTCCCCCGGACCTTCACCCGGGAGTAACCTCCCGGGAGACCTGGTAAAATTGCATTCATATAGACTTATAAAAATTTAATTTCTATTGCATTCAAAATATTCTTTTACAAGTGTCCGAGGCTTCTTCTAAGAAGCTACCGGGAACAAAATCCTAAGAAAACAAAACGGGTCCTATCTAAGACCCGGGGGAGGCTCATACTTGGTCATTGGCGTCCTCCCCCCGGGGGCTCCCGCCGGAGCTGGTGCATCCGCTCCCGGAGGCGCCGGTGCCGGGAACCTCACCCGGATGATCCAGTCGTAGAAGCCCCCAGCCAGCTGCTCCACCTCCCGGCGCGAGGGCTCAAAAAACTCCGGGAAGCTCCGGGGGATGCGGCCCCCGATTTCCCGGGCGCCCACCCCCCGGTGCTCTACAAGCCTGGCCGTGGCCGCCACCACAGGGATCACCCGGCCTCGCTGCCGGGCATCCGCGGCCTCGGGGATCACGGAGACCTGTGCATTGAGAAAACACACAGCCTCCGTGAAAGTTGCCGGGGCTGCCTCGGAGCTGCTCCCGGAGCCTAGGCTTAAGCCAAGGACCTCGAGGGCCGAGCGGACGGAGCGGCCCGCGTCCGTTACCGCCCGGACGCTTGAGCCCTTGAGCTCCCAGAGGGCTTCCTCCTTCGCCTTGGCCTCCCGCCGGAGACGGTCGTTGGCGGTCTCGGAGGCGTGGATTTGAGCGCAGACCCGGGCCAGCTCCCGGAGGGCATCATCCCGCTGCTCCTGGAAAGCGGCGGCCCTCTCCTCCGCCTCCTTCAGCGCCCGGCCAAAGCGCTGCTTAAGCCCCCATGTAATGGCGGCCACCTACAAGTCCAAGAGTAAGGAAAAATTTCAAAGAGGGGCGCCTAAGGAAAGCCCACCGGCTCGGGGACGTACCTGGATTTGGAGAAATTGAAGCTCCCCAAATCGCTCGTGGATCGTCCCTTCCGAGACGTAGGCCTGGACCTTCCGGGTCTGCAGGCCTTCCGCGTAACGGTCGACCTCCCCCGCGGAAAGCAGGGGGGTCTCCCTCCCGGTACCGGTCCCGTTGCGGCCGATGACGGGCCCCCGGACTTGAGTGCCCGGGGTAATGTGGGTCGGGTGCCGGTGGCTGGCGTCTTCGTCGCCGAGGAGGTGGCCTCCGATGAGGTGGTCGAGGAGCTCTCAGAGGGGGTCCCTCCCCGGGGGGGGGGGGGGGTGATCAGGAGTCCCTTTCCCTTCCCGAGCTGTGGGGTCCCCGGGACCTCCGTCTCCGGAGAGGCCTCATAGACCGAGGGGCTCCCCCCTCGTCTACCGGCCACTTGACTCGCGGGAGCGAGGCCTCCGCGAACCTAACCTCCGGCCTCTCCAGCTCCAAAGGCGCCGGGGCCGCCGGGAGGGCTATCGCCGAAGGTGGCTAGGGGGCGTAGTCCGCCGAATCGGACGCCCCCCCCCGTCCGCAGCCGGTCCCTTCCCCCGAGCCTCGGCAGGGCTCTCTGGGGGAGGGGGTGTTGCTTCCTTCCGGGCCGGCGCCCGTGCGCGCCCGGTCCCGGGGGTCTCGCCCCGGGGGTTCACCGGCGTAGAGGCCGGCGTCGTCGATGGGCCGGGGGCTTTTTGAGCCTTGGCCTTCTTTGGCTCAGAGCCCCCGGCAGCCTCCCTCCGCCCACTTGTGGGAGCAGGGGGTAGGGAGGGGCTTCCTTTCCGGTAGCCTTAGCCCGAAGGTCTTGGCTACCAGTTCCGGGGAGGACCCTCCCCCACGACGCGCACGATGCGCTCATGCTCGTCGGTGAAGTACCTCCCGAGGAGGTTCTCTGCCCTCTCCCGGGCCGCCGGGTATGGCCGGACTGCGTTAGGTAAGAGTTAGAAAAAATTTGTGAATCAAATGAACTAAGTCATCGGGAACTTACGTCGGGTCACCGGCCTCTGTGGGGGCCGTTGGGCTGGGCACATCCCGATCCCCCTCCTCCCGTGTGAGAAGGGGGAGATCTTCAGGAGCGCCAGCTCCTCGGCGGCGTCCCGCATAGAGCGGACGCCCCGGGAAGCGACAACCATGCCGAGGAGCCTCAGCTCCTCCTCCGTCCACACCGGGGGCTTCGGGGCGGACGACCGGCTGTAGGTGGGGGCCTCCGGGGAGTACACCACGTCATCGACCCGGACCCGGAGGTAGAACCACTTTCGGATCCAGTTGCCCCAGTGGTCCCGGGAGGCTGCCACCGGGTACTCGGCTACCCGGGACGGTAGCAGCTGGATCATCACCGAGCCGAAGGGAGACTTGGGTCCTCCCTTGACCAGGTGGGAGCTCCTCGCCGCCGGCTCGTAGAAGTACCGGAAGGCTCGAAGTGTGGGCTCCCGTCCGGTCGCCGTCTCAAAGAGCCACATAAATAGGCCCATCTGGACGATGGCGTTCGGCATGAGGTGGTTTAGAGCCACCCCATACTCCTTCAAGAACTCCCGGAGCAATGGATGCACCGGGAGCCGGAGCCCCGCCTCGAGGAAGGCCTCGAAGGCCACGACCTCTCCGGGCCTGGGCGGGGGGCTCCGTCTTTCTTCATGGGGACCCGGACGTCCCCGTCCGCGTCGAGTCCCCGGTCGACCAGGGACTCCAAGTCCCCGGTCGTAAACTCGGAGGCCCAGAGGAAGTCTGCGGTGACTTCCTCTGGGGGTACCTCCGTGGTCTTGGCTCGGTCCTTGGGTCCCATCGGGTTTTTTCTGGTGGCTAAGGGTTCGAAAACTGGGGGGACCTAAGGGTTCTGGAGGCTAAGCTTCCGGGAACTAACTACCGGGAGAGGGCTACCGGGAGAGCTAAGAGCGCTGGAGTTTTGAAAGTTTGGAATGAGCTCTCCGGGCCCCCCGAGGCCCTATTTATAGAGGCGAAACGTGGCCCCGATGTGCGCCACGTGGCCCCTTGCGGTACATCCGCGCCGTTGGAATTCAAACAGCGCACGGGAAATGAGGGGACGGGCGCGTGAAACGAGGCACCGGTTCGAACCACAAGCGGTCATTATGGCCGAACTGTGCAGTCATAAGCGCGGCATGAGAATCGAAGCGTCATGTTTCCGGTAGCTTGTCCCGGAGATTTTCCCGGTAGCGTAGCCATACCCTCCGGGGACTCAAGCATCGTCCCCGGAGGGCATGGGGGGCTGATGTTGGGGGAAATCTCTGCGAGACTAAGTCCAGGTAAGAAGCGTCGCCATTTGCCCGGGGACAGGGCCCCGGTGCATGCCCCGGGCGCCGCCATTTGCCCGGGGACAAGGGCCCCGGTGCATACCCCGGGCGCCGCCATTTGCCCGGGGACAAGGCCCCCGGTGCCTGTCCCGGGCGCCGCCATTTGCCGGGGACAAGGCCCCCGGCGCCTGTCCCGGGCGCCGCCATTTGCTCGGGGACAAGGCCCCTGGTGCCTGTCCCGGGTGCCGCCTTTTGCCTGGGGACAGGGCCCCCGGCGCCTGTCCCGGGCGCCGCCATTTGCCCGGGGACAAGGCCCCTGGGCCTGTCCCGGGCGCCGCCTTTTGCCCGAGGATAAGCTCCTGGTGCCTGTCCTGGGAGTCGTCGTCCTTCCGGGGACAGGAGCCCTCGGTCCCGAGTCACGTGTGGGTCACGCGAGGAGTGCCTCAGGAATCAGCGGACACTTGTCAAGCATCCGAGGCGCCTGGCCGGGAGAAGGACGATGCTACCCTTCGATCCAACAGTAGCAGGCGGGGTAGTTTAGTCTTTTTGCTTCTTTTGGGGCTATAAAAGCCCTTGTGTACCTCTTGTAAAGAACAACTTGCTCATTATTGCTAGAATAGACAATCTCACAGGTGTGCTCCGGAGCCTCTCCCCCGGGAGAGCTTCCCCAACCGACTCCGGTCGGGAGCACGCCGACAGGACTAGGGCCCCCACAGGGACCTGAACCTGTATAAACCCTCGTGTCATTTGTTGGGTTTATCCGACGGGGGAGGACCGGTCACCCGGTCAGCCCGCGTCGTATTTTCTTCGCTAGGATCGTCCACAAAACCTGCCGGGGTATTCGCAATACCACGACAACGCATTTTGCTTCTCTAGTCCCTGTGGAAAGAACGATATAGAATACTCGCCTTGTTGCATCGTCATCATACTATTGCGAGACGGTCTAGGCCGGTATTAGGGACTGAATGAATAAGATTCCATATGCTTCTGCTATTGGGTCTATTATGTATGCCATGCTTTGTACATACCCAAATGTCTCCTATGCTCTAAGTGTTACAAGCAGATACCAATCAGATCCAGGTGAGAGTCACTAGATTGAAGTAAAAAAAATCCTTAAATACTTGAGGAGGACTAAGGATGTGTTCTTGGTTTATGGGGCTGAGGAAGAGATCATTGTTAGTGGATACACCGATGCTAGCTTCCAAACCGACAAAGATGATTTCAAATCGTAATCTGGTTTTGTGTTTTGCCTTAATGGAGGAGCTGTAAGCTGGAAGAGTTCCAAACAAGAAACTTGACGAGGATTATTACCCAAGTTAAATCTCCTATGTGTTTCCAAGGTTGCACATACCATTCTATGGTCGCGCATATCATTCCATGGTCACGTATAACGCTCCATGGTCGAATATGCCGTTCTATGGTCTCAGAAGACCAAGGAAAGAGATAATGGGATAATCCAAAGATACTCTGGACATAGCCCATCAAGGATATTTAATTCTCATAATTTTAGCTACGAAACTCTATAGTCTGAACATCTATACTCATAGAGTCCACAACATCATGTTATACCTATAATAGAGGGCCTCGTATGGTTTGGATACCAAAAAGGGATTAGCTCTTTTTGATAAATCATATAAAAACTATTTGCATTGCTTCTCTCCTTTTATTCTTTATTGTTTTAAATCATTATGGCCAATTTTGCAAAAGAGTGAAAATTTAAAACTTATGATGTTGCATTTTTAGGGGTAGTAATATATGAATGCTTCCATTGCTTATCGCACCCCTATATGTGAAATATTTCAAAATTGCAAGAATAAGTTTTTAAAATGAACTCCTTTTGTCAAAATATCAAATTTTCATTTAAAAGGACAAAAATCATCAATTCGTATCAAAATGGTCTTCAAAATGCATTTAAAAGGTTTTTAGAGGCTTTGGATGAAAAATGATGTTAAAAATTACTTTTATTAAAAACTAGCTTCAAAATGATCTTCGAGTATCTTGTTTTTCAAACAAATCATTTTCGAACGCAAATCAAAATGAGTTTGCCAAAATTGCTTTACAAAACTCCTAGATATTATTATTCCGAAGAAGTTTGAAATTGAAAGCTTTCTCAAAAGAGTTCTTATTTAAATGTTATGGGTATTTGAATCTCACCGGAAAACTTACTTTGACCCGTAATACCCTATATATGCAAAACATGAGTTTAGCTATTTCTATGGTCTTTATTCATGAGCTTCGACTCAAAATGATATGTTTAACTCATGTAAGCTCTTTTATGTCACAAATCTTATGAAAATCAAATTTGAACTCAATTTGCAAAAGTTTGTCAAATTCCAACTTTCTTGCTTAACACAAAGATCATTTGACCATAACTCTTGATTGTAAATTCATTTTTGAAAAATTCTTTTGCAAAAACATATTTGATGCATTGACAATCATTTCTGCAAATTTTTTGTTTTAATTGGATTTGATTTGAGCAATAATCGACTCTTTTCACAAATCAATTATGAAAATTGCAAAATTCAGACTTCTCGTGGTTTTGGGCTGATTTGTCATTTTTATATCTTTAAGTTAATTGGCTATTTGAAGAAAGTTTCTATATGATATCTTATCTTCTATGATTGGTCTTTATTGCTAATTTATTTCAAAATTATTGGAAGTCATTTGCATAGATTTTCAGGTGCCTTTACGAGTGTAAAATGATTTACCCAAACCTAAAATCTTAAACTTTCAATCTGACCAACATTTGTCTTTTTCATATCTTATTGTTGTCTCCACCCTTGGCTTCATTGTAAAAGGCAATCTAGTTCTTCATTGTATCATTTATCTCCGAAATTTATTTTGGAATTTTTGGAACTTGTTAGCGTATGTTTTGATGGTTAAAAGAAGCCACGGTGTTTAAGAAAGTTTCAATCAAATTGGATGCCAATCTCTCAATTCTTTCAAGTGACTAAAATATTTAAATATTGGATCTTCATAGAAAGTGCTTGCGTTGATGTTATTTATCTCTATGAAACTTTTCATGAGTTTTGATATTCATTTGGAAGTTTTCTCGATTTGAGTTCATTTGGATCTTTCTGACTATCTTTGGAATTCAATCGTTTTATCCAAATACTATTTGGTAAGAATTTTAAAAATGAAAGAAAATAAAATTTATGCCAAATAGCATTATCTTACTCCTAGCATTGCATGGCCTTAAATTGATTTCATTTCAAATATTCTTTGTTTTAGGCCATAAAGAAGCGAGTTCATGATCTCCTCTTTTGTTTTGATTTTTGTTATTTACAAATAGATCATTTCATCTCTTGCACATAATTCACGACAAAACATGGATGACACAATTAGGGGGAGCAACTTCAAAGTCTTTGAATCCTTGTATACCCTAATTGTGCACATGTATCACATTATGCAAGCGTTTAGGTAAAAAGGGTCATTTTCGAGCAAAAATGTGAAAAAGTGCTCAAAACGTTCAAAAAGTTCAAAATTACCACAAAACCTTCAACAATATGTTTAAAATCTGTTTTCAAAGGTTTTGAAGGTCAAACAAAAGCGTTTCGAGTTAAAATGCAGAATTTCGACAAAATTGAAAACTTCGGGATCTTGTTTTGGCCAAAAATGACTTATTTTCATAAAGCAAGATGAGTTGAGTTTTCACCAAAACTTTCTACATGAAACACCTAGAACTCAATTGCCCGAAGACAGTTTGTATTGAGCTTTTTCTCAAAAGACCTATAGTTTCCAAGTTATCACACATCATAGGTCGCCCGAAAACGACTCTCGACCCAAAAACACCCAAAATGTGCATTTTGTGAATTTAGCTATTTGGGCCAGACTTTCTTCCATGTCTTGGTTTGGAATAGTATTTCAAATTTATCCAAGTCCAAATATTTGAGAACAATCCAAGTTTCATCAAGAATTGAAGATTTCGTTAAAATCTTTTGGTTTTACCGGTTTTACCCTAAAATCACTTTTGAGGACTAAAATCAAGATCTTTTTCGAATCACATTCAACTTCTTTTTATCCATCTGTGTTTCTAACATGATACTTGAGCATTTCTAGAACTTGATTCAATTTTTGAAGCAAATTTGCAAAAATTTCAAAATTCAGAAGTTTCAGGCACATTTCTAAACCGTCCGGACTTTGTCCGCCCAGAGCTGGACTCTGTCTACCCCACCCGGACTTTGTCCGGTCCTAGCAGACATTCTCTGGCCTATGTACAGTTGGATGGGTACTTGATTTTCACAGCTTCTTCTTCTCCTTCCCTGTTTTTATCACATCCTTGCTCCCATATATCCCCACATTTTTTATTTTATCATGATTCATATAATGGATTTTGGAAGGCTTTTAATTGTGATTTGCATATCAAAATAATTAAGATTTTCATGAATTTGGAGCATGTTCGAATGAATTCAAAATTTGAGTTTTCTTTTGGAAATTTCAACTCTGCATTAGGTCATATACTTTTCTCCCGACTTTGTGACCTAAAATTGTTTTCATCAAACCTCATTTTGGCATATCTCTCATTTATATGGTTTTGGTGATTAATGCCAAAAGAAAGGAAAATTTTTCTGAAGATTGACTATTGTTTCCCATCAAGTTTGATTTGAACACTTCAAAACTTTTTCTTACATCAAAAGTTTTTTAAATTGGAAGGTTGACACAATCTCTTTCACAAAAGAAATCGAGACTTCATTTTTTTTGTGTCAAATATATTGATGACATTACTTTAGTTTCTACCACTAGTACAGAAAAGCTTTCTTCTATCGGTAAAAAAAACCCTTCTACTATCGGTTTTCGTACCGATAGAGATAGACACGATAGAACAAGACAGAACATTTTCTATCGGTAAATAACCGACAGAAGAAATTAACAATTCTATCGGCATATTAGGAGTATACCGATAGCAAACCCGTCGTAGTCTGACGATTAACGGTGGGAAAAGTACCACTATTCTAACGGTTAATTACATGATTACTGACAGGAAAATATTACTATTCTATCGGCACCTTATGATTGTACCGATAGAAAACCCGTCGTCGTCTGACGTTAGTGTTGGGAAAAATACCGATATTCTAATGGTTAATTACAAGTTACCGATAGAAAAAAGTTTAGCACTCTCTCGGTTGGAAAGGAGATTACCGATAGAAAAAATCTTAGTACTCTCTCGGTTGTGTATGAGTTCACCGGCAGGAAAAATCACACTCTTCTAACGGTTAATTATAAGTTTACCGATAGAAAAAACTACAGTAGTCTCTCGGTTGTGGATGAGTTCACCGGCAGGAAAAGTCACACTATTCTGACGGTTAATTTCAAGTTTACCGATAGAAAAATGGGTAGTAATCTCTCGGTTGTGAATGAGTTTACCGATAGAAAATTTGTAGTAGTCTGTCGGCTGTGAATGAATTTACCGATAGAACATTCACATATACAGTACGTTATCTACGTTCACAATACAGTACATTCACATATACAGTACAGATGCAATACATTATAGATTGGATACACAATACAGTACAGATGCAAAAAAGGGTAAATTCACAGAACAGATTGACACATTAGACAGTTATTCACATTTATTCACATATATATGGATTGTATTCCAATGTGGACATTTATTGACATATATATTTATTCACATGTATATAAACAGTCTATGCATAGAGTACACGAAAAAGAGAAAATTATCATGGCGGATGGTTGGGCGCAACTTCCTCCATGACATATTGAGCCCAGATTTGTCGAAGATCTCTAATCTTTGCATTTTCGTATGAGTCTTTCGACATGGCAATCTGCAAGCATGTGTGAATACTTAGTAACTAACTTCCTAATTTAGAACGTGACACCCAATTTTCAAATTTGAGTTAGCTATCGATGCTTACCTGGGGGAATTGGGCAAAGTTTGTCTGCACTAGGTCGTACATGTAGCGCAACACATAAAACCCGCATTCCCACGATTGCGGTTGCTGATGGCACTGAGATAATTGCATATACGAAGACATGTTAGCTATTGTTTCCATAAACTAATTAAGCATAAACAAAAAGTCTCGTGAGTACCTCATATTCTTTCCAAGCTAGTAGGGAGCCCTGCGGTGCGGCATGCCTCCTTCCACCGGACACATATTTATCAAAAGCCCTGCATTTCAGTTAGTATTGCTGGTTAATGTATTATCATTAGCTAGTGAGGTGAAAATTTAAATCAAACATGTAAGTTACTTACGCCTCCATATTCCCCTTGACCACATATTCGATCGATAATCTGTCACGCATCGAATCGAGGTAGTACACCTCGTTCCTCAGCGGACAGATCACGATGAGGATCCAGTGGCCCCTGCATTGTACGTAAAAGAGGACTGCTAGCTCAAAGTATATCTCAGGTGTAACATACTAGATCGAGTTAAATTAGTACGAAATGCACTAACCTTTGGTGGTACGGCACCAGAATGAACTCCCTGTCCTGCTGCGCCATCAGTGCCTTGGATATGTACTGCTCAGCGTGCGCGGCGTCGTGCTCTAGCATCGTGAGGCTTATTTTCTCTGGGTCGAGGAAACCCACCTTGTCGCACGCAGCCTCCGATGCTAGCCTGTACATGCACCTGCATGCAAAGGACGACATTAGTATTGCACAGAAAGTTACTACATTTCAAATGAACTACAACAATGCAGAGTTAGCAAACAGAGTTAGAAAACAGCAATACATAGCATCAGCAAACTCACAGGACTCCAGTCCGTATGATGGACATATCGAGCTCCCGCCAGTTATAGAGGTCGAACAGATCCTCGTGTGCCACGGATATACTCCCGGGCTCATGGTGGAACTGCCCAGGCCTGTAGGGAACTAAGAAGTTCAGATTGCACCGAGCTCGGTGTAGGTACCACTCGTGGAGGTCTCTGGTTGATCGATCCAATTTGCGCAAAGCTGCCTCCGACATGAGTGGGAACCCGTTCCTGAACCTCTCCGGCTGTCCCTGTCGCCCTTTTCCCTTGCCTTTGCCCTTGCCTTTTGCCGGGTACTGAGCTCGTAGCTTCGAAGGCAAGGGCGAGGTGATGGCGGCTTCCTTCCGAGGTGAAGGCGTGGATGCGTTGGGTGGGGTCGAGGCCGTCTTTGATGTGTCCAGGGTCGCACGAGATCGGGTCTCATGCCCCGAGCTGGGGGCGCAGTCCCTTGGTAGCCCAGCGGCAGGCCAGTTCAATTAATGAGCACGTATGTTAGATTATGCAAGTTGAGTGTACTGAGTAGGATGTAATCTAAAATGTGTAGGATTTACCGGTTGTATTATAAGACACTTCTTGGGCCACTGTACGTAGGAGCCCACTGCCTCAGCAAGTGTCTGCAGTTCCTCTGTTGGGATGGCAACGGAGAATCGTTGTAGCCCGGCATAGCCATGTCCACCTGTACCTTTGCGAACCCCAACCGCAGAGGTACACAGTGGACCCGGACATTCGGCCCAGACGGATATACGAAGCTATGTCCAACCACTTCCTGCCCGGCGCCTACGTGATTCTGTAGGATGTAGCCCTCCGGCTTCTGCAAATTTGTAACAATTAAAACAGGTTAGCAAAACAACTCTAACAGAATGGGAGTGGCATCAACTTAAGTGCACAGATGAAGGCTTGCAGTACCTCAAGTAGATCCACTGGATCCGCGAGTACCTTCGAAGCGCAACTGCTTATCCGACCCCACGGGGTACCGTCGTCCTGGGGATCTGCATCTGCACTCTTGGCCAGCAATGCTTCTCTCAACCGTGCAAACTCTTCCCTCAGTTGTGCGACCTCGGACTGCACCTCAGACTGCACCTCAGCCCGTATCTTAGCCCGCATCTCCGCCCGTATCTCCGCCCGTACCTCAGCCCGTATCTTATCGGAGAGGTCAGCTTCCTTTTTCTTCCAGGAGCGGGCCTTCTTCCTCGGTGGAGACGGATCTACGGAACCGGCCTTCCACGACACAATGGCTCCCACGGCCCGTGTCCGCCCGGGATGCTCCTTATTTCCTAGAGCCCGGGTGAGGATGTCGTTCTCGCTCTGCGGGGTAAACAATCCCTCCGCTGCCTCCTTCTCAAAAGAGATCTGTTACATTTAAAGGTACCTTGCGAGACAAATTGCCTTATATACACTTGTGCGCACACAGTTTACGAGGTTAGCCAACTTACCATTCGCCTCACAACGTCGGCGTCCTCAGGGGTTGCAAACTGCACAGACCCCGTGGATGACACGGACCCCCTCCCCCTCCACCATCGCTTGCATCTCTCATCCCGGATCTCGGAGAGCGGCAACTCAGGGGTGTCGATGACAGGATTTTGCTCGTCTTCCTTCTTCCACTGCTCCTCCTTCCCCGCATAGCCCAGGGATCCGAGCCGATGCGAGTGGTCGTTCCTCTTCTGGATCGCCCTATTCTTCTCGCTAAGGGCCTTGAACTCCTCAGTCCCCTTCTGCTTGGTGAATTCCTCCCATACCTCCTCCGATATGAAGGGGTACTTCTCGCAAGGAGATTTCCCCGCAGTGAGGAAGTTACTGACGAGCCAGCACTTAAAGGTTTTCCATGTTTCGTTCATGTCCTTCAAGCAGGCAGTCCTAGGTGTATCATCGGGGGTGTTCCACTTAGCCTGTTTCCGAAAAATGCATACAATTAATCACGAGTTAGTTAAACTTTAGTATAAGCCAAGAGAACGTGATTACGAAAGAGTTCTGCGATTTCAGTTAATTTAACCTTCACTTCCGCCCACAACCTATCCCTCTCGTCCGCCGTCACGTCCTTCCAGCTCTGGACGGTGATCTTCACCCTTTCTTTCGCCAACAGCCCAACGTAGGCCGCGTACCTCCCAGCATTCTTTCCAATCGGCCTCCCAAATTGGTTGAACTCACTAGAAAGATCCGTGCGTTTGGCCAAACGCCCCAACGTCATCGCGCCTCGCCCCACCCTCTTGCGTTGGGATGTAACAGCTGCATCTTCAGTAGTTACGATGGGGCTGGCCCTAGTCGAACCACTGTACCATCTGATGAAAACGACGACATGTCTTCCCCTACAAAACCATCAACAAACCATATGGCAATTAATTCGCCTTGGAGTTCCATAACTCAGCCCAGGACTGGAGACTAACTAGGGCGGCAAAAAGGAAAATAATACAAAAAGAAAGACATGCATAAATTACTTCCTTAACTGTTCAGAAATATTTTCTATCGGTAAACACATGAGCTGCCGATAGACCATAACAATTACCTCCACAGAAGACAATTTTTCTATCGGCAAACCCGTGAGATACCGATAGAACATAACAATGTTCTCTACATATGGAATTTTGTTGACAAGCCACCATTCACTGTCATCACATAACATTCTCGATGATTTACTATACTAATATTCATGGGCCAGCATTATTATTTCACACGTAAATATGCACACAAGCATCTAAGTGCCACTGTGCATAATCTTTAGCCTGTATGTGAGTCATCAGGACTTCACATCTATTAGGTTGGGAAAAGTCATGTATAGGCATTTGAAACATATACATCGAAGACCCATCCACATTGCCATATATTCATACCAAGTGAGTAAAAATTCCCAACCAAACTAGTACATTGCATGGCTCATGTCCTTCCAGATCCAAATTAAGTTTTACTACTTGTGCAGAATATTTTCTATCGGTAGACACATGAGCTGCCGATAGAATATGTGTAAGAACACCTCCAACATATAATGTGCATTACATGGCAGTTGGATACAATTGATCACACATACAGCAGTATAGATAAGTTAAAATCTCAAAACAGGTTCATTACAGCACTGGAACATATTATGTAAACCCTAATTTAAATCAACATTGCCTGTGGAATGTACATAATCCAACACAATAGGGAACCCTAGTGTAATTGTAAAACTCGAAGAATTAGTACGTGCAAAACACTAGGATCAAATAAGGAAGATGCTGGAAATAGAACGACGAATTAGGGTATTTACGGCGGCGATCAGTTCTGGTGATGGAGAGGCGGTGTAGAACACAGCGGCGGCCGGCGAAGGACGAAAATAAGAACCGGTGGCAGTGGCGAACCAGTGTCCAGCCGGCGATCGTCGTGTGGGAGAGAGGAAGTGAGTGGTCACGGCGGAGGTTGTGGTTTTTTTCGCTCTAAGGTGGAACTGTTCGAGTGGAGGGAAACCCAAGGGCCGTGTACGAGTAATAAAGTAGTGGAGGAACTTTTCTATCGGTACAACAAAATGATACCGACAGAATTATGTAATTTTCTTTCGGTACAACAAAATAGTACCGATAGAACAAGTAAATTTCCCGGAAAAATATTTGAAGTAGTAGATGCCTTTTTCTATCGGTATAAACAATAAAATCCCGTGAGACCAATTTTTCCCAGAAAAATTTTTTAATTAAGTGCTTGAGATTATAGTATTGGGTGCCCTTTTTCTATCGGTAAAAACAACAAAATACCGTCAGAGTAATGAAAAGGTACACACAATTTAACATCAAATAGACCGTGGTTGAAAGCTGCAGAATGATAAAGAAAGAGGGAAGATAGCCGGAAAATTGGAAGATTGACATAAAAAGAAATTGTTCATTCATTGTTGTTTTATCACTTACAAAAAAAAAAAAAATCCAAAATGCTAGGTCAAGGGGTGGTCTTAGCCCTGGCTGCATGTAGAATAGAGTCAGTTAGACTTGCAGCCAGGACGCAGGACTCCTCTAGCGACAAGTTGTCCCTAGGATCAACTACTACCGCGTCGAGAAGGCCTGCGACCTCCCTCAGCTTCGCTATGGTATCCTTCATAGTCAAACCGCAGCCAGCGATGGTCATATCCGCGGCTTTCTTCTCCTCGCGAAGACGCCTCGTCCTCGCCCTAGCATTGTCACCATCCATCTTCATGCGCTTAATGTGCTGGAAGAGATCGTCAAGGTCAAGCCGTAGCTGAGTGTGCTTGTCTGTAAGGAGCTTGTGCTCCTCCTGGAGGGCTCTCAGGTCGGCCTTCACTTTGGCAGTATCTTCCACGGCTCCCATTCCCTGTGCAAATCAACAGGTCAAGAATGAACTGAACATGGATTAACAATACAGGGGTAAACCGAGGAGATTTAGAGTTCTTACCGGGGAGGGCGTGGCTGACGATCCCATGGAGGTTGCCATTGTGAAAGAGAAGATGAGGAGTCGAACCGTTCGAGAATTAGAAAAACAACAAAATACCGCGACGCATGGCGAGGTACTTATAGAGTTTCCAAGGCGACGCATGGCGACACGGTTGAGAATTCAAAGCGCCAGAGTATTCTTCTATCGGTAAAAACAGGAAAAAACCGTCAGACAACAAATATCGTGAAAACTTTTGAAGTGCCTGGGACACATGAAAGTAGCGGATGTCCTTTTCTATCGGTAGAAATAACAAAATACCGTCAGAAAAAAAGTGATTTTTGGAGAGCTTAATTTGAAGAAGCAAGAGGCTGCGATGAGATTTTTGCAAGTGCTATTTGAAGGGAAGAATTAAGTATTTACAGGATAAAGGTACTGTACATGTTAGAACTCATGCTGTGGAGTAAAATTGAGATATATTAATGCTGTGAACTAGCTTATCATTAAGTTCTAAAGAAAAATGTACTGCCTGATGTACTAATGATAAGTTCCTCACCTTGCTGCAGAACTTGTGGGCTGTTTGCTTGGCATTTATCCCTGAAATAGAAATTAATCATCAATGGTTCTCAACCCATAATTCTTCTTCACGGTCATCTCGCAGATACGTTGTTTCGTCGATATCTTCAGTACGGATAGATTGAATGTCCTCAAAAAATGGAGGTATTTCATCGAATTAGTTATACTCCTCTTCGTCGACAACATCTTCGACCCCAACAATACGTCTCTTGCTGTGGAGGACAACATGCAAGTTTGGATTGGCCGGGTCAACGATGTAGAATACCTGTGTGGCTTGCTTTGCAAGTATGAATGGATCGTCTTGGTGTCCGACTCTACCAAGATCGACGAGAGTAAACCCGTAACTGTCAACTTGAACACCTCGAGGGATTTCGACCCATTGGCATCGAAATAGGGGAATCTTAAGTAATCCGTAATCGAGCTCCCATATTTCGTCAATAGCACCGTAATATGAGTTCAGCGCCCTTACTGACCTGGCATCCTCAGAAATAGCAAACAGTGTCACTCCGCTACATTGCGTGCTACTCTTGGCGTCTTGAGCTCTTGTGTAAAATGAATACCCATTGATGTCGTACCCCTGCCAAGTCCCTACAGTGAATCTTGGGCCTCTAGCCAACCATGTCACAGTTTCACTTACGGAGCCCTCGGCAGCTCGCGTGACTCTTTCTTGGATCCACTCAGCAAATTTCCTGTTATGTTCTCTGCTAACCCAAACGTCTGACTTCGAAGGATTCTGTGACCGTAACATTACCTTGTGCTCGTGTATGTATGGCTCGACCTCCGTCATGTGTTGTAAGACCCAAAAATGTGATTTTGCGTACACATCACGAGCGGGGACGATAGCTTTGAATCCAATCGTTACGATTCCCTGAAGCCTACCCTCGTGTCGGGACCTAGGAACGCCAATTGGGTCAACCCCGGCCATATAATCTGTGCAAAATTCAATCACCTCCTCGGCGGCATAACCTTCCATGATACTCCCCTCGGGTTGACGACGAGTCCTTACGTATCCCTTCAATACACCCATAAATCTCTCAAATGGATACATGTAGCGCAGGCACACGGGTCCACAAAACTTAATCTCTGATAAGGTGAACAATCAGATGGACCATAACATCAAAAAAGGATGGAGGGAAATACATCTCGAGCTGACAAAGAGTTGTAACCACGTCGCGTTGCAAAGCGTCCAATCCATCCGGATCAATTACCTACGAGGACACAGTTGCGCCAAATATTCATATCAGAAAAATCTTCTAATTAAGCTCCACAGATGGAGGTAATGAACTTATAGTATGAGTGCACGTACTTACGTTGCAAGATATTGCGTTGAAGAAATAACATAGGTTTGTGATTGTCTCTCTGACTTTAACTGGGAGAATGCCTCTGATAGCAATGGGAAGCATTTGTGACATCAGGACATGACAGTCGTGGGACTTCGTGCCAACCAATCTTAGGTCCTTCATGGACACAAGTTTTTTCAAGTTCGCGGAGTACCCACATGGAACTTTAACACTGTGCAGGCACCGACAGAGATCTGTTTTTTCGCTCTTGGACAACGTATAGCAGGCCGGAGGGAGGTATGTACGCTTTCCATTCTCTACAGGTGCAAGCTCAGTCCTTATCCCCATTTCCACCATGTCACGACGAGCTTTCACACCATCCTTTGTCTTTCCCGGAATGTTCAACAACAAACCAATCAAACTGTCACAGACATTTTTCTCTACATGCATGACGTCAATGCAATGTCGAACTTGTAAGTGCTCCCAGTACGGTAGATCCCAGAGAATCGATCTCTTCTTCCAAACATTTTTTTCTCGAGGTTTAGAATGCTTACCGAACTCAACTTTGATGTCGTTCACGCGCGAGTAAATCTCCTTACCGGTCAGAAACACTGGAGCTGATGCCTTCTCAGGCTTCCCGTTAAATGATTTCCTCTTCTTATGGTACGTGTGATGCACCAGAAGAAACCTGCGGTGACCCATGTACACTGTTTTCCGGCAGTTTCGCAGCCACATGCTCTCAGTTTCATCTAGGCAAATAGGGCAAGCCTTGGCTCCTTTCGTACTATACCCCGACAAATTGCCGTAGGCCGGAAAATCATTTATGGTGCAAAATATCAGGGCCCGCAAGATGAAATTCTCTTTCTTATATGAATCCCATACCTGCACACCCTCGCTCCACAATTTCTGTAAGTCCTCGATTAAAGGCGCTAGAAACACGTCAATATCATTTCCGGGTTGTCTGGGTCCTGAGATTAGTAACGCCATCATGATGTACTTGCACTTCATGCATAACCAAGGAGGAAGATTGTAGATGCATAAAAGAACCGGCCAAGTGCTGTGCCGGCTGCTCATATTACCATGTGGGTTCATACCATCTGTACTCAGCCCAAACCTTACATTCCTAAGTTCGCCGCCGAACTCAGCAAATGTTCTGTTGATGTTTCTCCATTGAATAGAATCAGCTGGGTGTCTCAGTTTTCCGTCTTGTTTCCGGGCTTCAGCATGCCAACGCAAGTGCTTCGCGACTTTCGGATTTGCAAACAGCCGCTTCAATCTAGGTATCACAGGCAAGTACCACACAGTTTTTTTCGGGGGTCCTTTCTTTACCTCGTGACGTTGACTGTCAATCCGGTCCCTACGCGTATACCTCGATGCGCCGCATCTTGGACAAACATGCAAACTGGAGTACTCGTTACGGTACAACACACAATCATTTGGGCATGCGTGCATTCTTTCGATTTCCATTCCCAACGTACACAACAGTTTTTTGGCTTGGTAAGTAGATCTTGGCAACTCATTTCCCTCTGGAAGCATGTCCGCTAGAAGATCTAATAGTGCCGTGAAACTCTTATCACTCCAACCGTTTCCTACCTTCAAGTTATATAATCTCAGCACAGAAGACAGTTTTGTAAATGTTGCACATCCAGGGAACAGAGGCTTCTCAGAGTCAGCAATCAGTTTCTCAAATTCACAGAAGTCATTTTCGTTGTAATCTTCCTCTACATCACGTAACATCTCATCTAGATTGTCATCATCATCATCTACGTGCACATCGGAATGAACATTACCAAAATTGGGATGATCATCGATATTATTGCAATCCACATCCGAGTCGTGCTGATTGGTAGTAGTGGTGCTTGTTTCCTCAAGATCTTCGCCATGCCATATCCAACGGGTGTATCGCGCCTTAAAACCACGACGAATCAAATGACTCTTAATTTGATCAGAGTTGCTAAACCTCTTCAAGTTCATACAATCTGTACAAGGACAGAGCATATTTTTCTCTCCCCTCCTCTCCTTTTGTTGCTCAGCAAATTTAATAAACTCATTCACACCATCCAAATATTCAAGAGTAGTACGTTTTATTCCATACATCCAATATTTCCTGTCCATCTACAATTAACAAAATTTAACGAGTAAGCCATGCATGAAACCTGCCCGATTAAGTTATGTATATGTACATGTACAGCCTCTTACAACAGATACATGTGTTGAACCCTAGCCTGACGAAATTAACACTAATTAACCTAGCTAACTACACAATACAAGCTAGTTAGCTCCTAAAACATGACGCATTTCCAGCTACCAAGCTCCCAAGCTTAGAGCTACAAACTTGGAACTACACAATACAGCTAGCTTGCAAGTAGAGAGGAAGGGAGATCTAGAGGGAGAGAGAGATAAGTATCGACAATTAAGTGTACCTTAAAGAGAGGGGCGCAATCAACTTCCCTCCAGCCTGCGCTGATCACCCTAGCAGTGTAGCTGCGGGCGTGGAACTTTCGTCACAAACAGAGGGACACAGAGTGCAACAGAACAAATTAAAGAGCAGCTAAGCAATGGTCGAGTGGGGTTTTAATTATAATGGACATTTTTCTAACGGTAAATACATGAAATAACCGTTAGACAAACTTAGGTAATTTGCCGCTCACATATTCTATCGGTAAAAACACACACATACCGTTAGAGAATGTACATTACCGAGCAAGTACAGGACTTCTTCTTTCGGTAAATATGTGTATTGACCGTTAGATCATGCATGACACAGCACGTATATGGACTTCTTCTTTCGGTAAATATGTGTATTGACCGTTAGATCATGCATGACACAGCACGTACATGTGTTTTTCTATCGGTAGATATGTGTACGAACCGTTAGATGATGCATGACACACGAGCAAGAGTTTTTCTATCGGTAAATATGTGTATTTACCTTTAGAATATGCATGACTGAGCAAATATATGTATTTTCCTATCGGAAAATTTGTGTACTTACCGTTAGATGAGGTACTGGTACCAAACTGGGACAAACATGCACATGCCATTTCTCACATTCAAGGAATCATATCAATGTAACATCAAACAGATCTTACATCAAATGGATCTTAACTAGAAGATAAAGCAATATATTTCAAGAAATGCTAATTTGTGGATTAACTAGGAGACACAAAAAATACTTTTCTTAGGTACTGGGACTTCATCTTGCCAAAGAAATTACACATACCAGTTCACAAATTCAGGTACAAACATACACATGCCAGTTCACCAATACAAATTCAGGTACAAACATACACATGCCAGTTCACAAATTCAAGTGTATGTCTGAAACAGCAGTACAAATACACACCTACCTACCAATACAATTAAATACACAAATACTCCCTGCACATTCAAGTTCATGTCCCAATTAGCAATACATGATACACAAATATACAACAATATACAAATAGAACAATTCACACATTCGATGTATATTACAAAAGCCATGTCTGAAATTAACAAGAGATCACGACGAGGACCCAGTGGCCCATACATTTTACATAAAAGAGAACCTTTGCAGGTTGCCACAATGCAACTACCGACTACAAGTTAGACCTGATACATCACAAATCCATTCATCCAAAACAGCAAATGTCTGAACCACATTGGACTTAACCATAGGAGTTCAGTTCGAAGACGCCCGAGGAGCTGGAACTGCCGTCGACATACATTTGTACGTATTGGTGATTTCCTCGGACTCAAACTCGATCAACTCAACTCAACTCAACTCAACTCCATTAACAAAAAGAACCTACCTTCCAAGATGTTGTTCTGTGTAGTGATGGTGTAGAATGGCTGTGCAAATAACAACAATTCTTCTTCTCCAAGCAGGTAAGCATCTGGCCACAAGCTGGTACATGCAAAAAAATGTAAGATGCTTTCTATAGGTCCTGATTTGAGAAACACGCCGGGCTTAAGGATCTTCTCGACCGAGCCAACCAAGATCTCGCCCTTCACGTCCTTCCAGCTCTCGACGGTGATCTTCACCGTTTCTTTCGCCAACAAGCCAACGTAGGCAGCGTACTGCGATGAAGAACCGTGAAATACGTTGCCCCTCATGAGCATCATCCAAGGACCTGAATAGATCATAATCATATTGAAAAGAAGACACATCAAAATGAAGGATACAAAAAAAGCAGAATTATTGCCATAATCGAATTAGAATAATCTAACAATATTGCAGAAATTTTACGTACCTTCCTTGGGATGCCGAAGTCTAGAGGGCGTCGATGGAGGTGCGGAGGTGCAGCGGTCCCCTGTAGAGGTGCGCCGGCCGTCCATGGAGCTTACGGGTTAGGACTACGAGCCCCAGATGAACTATGAGAATGAAAGAGACATACCCGTGTATTTATACAACTATATATTTTCTATCGGTACAAAAACAGCGTACCGTTAGTAATAAAAACATCTGTAGAAGGCGAATGGTTCTATCGGCACAATACATATTACCGATAGGAATTTTTGTACATACTCTATCGGTGTGTACGTACATTCCCAATAGAATATTACAAGTCGTAGAAGGCCAACAGTTGTAAGATATTTTTTCTATATTCTAACGGTATAAACATTCATTACCGATAGAATAAAACTATTTGAGACGAACAGTTCTAAGCAATTTTCTATATATTCTAACGGTACAAGAATCCATTACCGATAGAATAAAAATATCTGTAGAAGGCCAACGGTTCTATCGGCGCACTACATATTGCCGATAGGAATTTTTAATATACTCTGTCGGTATATTCATACAGTACCGATAGAATAAGTCTAGTTGTAGAAGTCGACCAGTCCTATCGGCGCACAACATTCTCCCGTCAGTACTTATGAATCTCTTCTAACGGCAAATTTGTTCATCACCGCTAGAGTAAATCATACTGCTTCTTCTATCGGGAAGTTTCTTACAAACCGATAGGAAAAATGCACCCGATGATCTTTTATGACCTCGACGCACATTTTCTATCGGTTTTCAACTAAATCGCTAATAACCGATAGAAAATAGGGGTTAGTAGACTGCATTTCTGTACTAGTGTACTAATGAATCTCTCTATCAAGAATTTCTGAGATGATGCTTAGGGAAATCGAGATGCAATGATTGGAGAGCTAAGTTACTTCCTTGCACAACAAATCAAGCAACTCAAGAACGGAATGTTCTTGAGCCAAATCAAGCATGTGAAGAATTTTCTCAAGAGCTTCAAGATGGAAGATGATGATGCTATTACAATTCTCATGGCTACAAATGGACATCTCAATATGGATGAACATGAACAAGCGGTTAATTCTAAACTCTATCGATCTTTGATTGATAGTTTGCTCATTTTACCGCATCTAGGCCCAGCATCATATTTAATGATTGCTTATATGCTAGATTTTGATCATCTCCTAAGGAATGCCATCTAATTGATATCAAATAATCCTTAGGTATTTGAAATGCAATCCTAAGATAGGTCTTTGGTATCTAAAAAATACAAACTTTGAATTAGTTGATTATTTGGATTATGTGGGTTGCAAGATCAAAGCGTAAAAATACATCCATGTTTGTTGTGATTAATCTTTATGGATGAAACACATCTTGTTGGATTATAGAATTGCCTTCAAAAGGATGCCACTCTTATGAGATAATGAAAGTGCCGTAAAGATTGTGAACATTTTGATTCAAAACTCTCGGATAAAGCATATTGATTTTCGGCATCACTAAGAGATCTTGTGGCAAAAAAAAAGATATATAGAAATCAATCATGTAAAGAAAAACAGGCATCTAGCGGATATTTTCACACCCAACAATTAGATGCATCTAGGTTTTGGATGATTAGAAATGAATTAAATGTCATCAATATATCCATTGTGTGTTGATTGTCTTGATTCTCTTCTATATACCTTGGGTGTATTTTCAAAAATACTTGCAACATTCTTCTTGTGATCTTGTTTTTGAATAAAAACAATTTCAAGATAAAATCAACATGTCTTGAGAATCTATTAAAAATCTTTTAGCAAACTTAATGAATAAATCAATGACTCCAAAAAATTAAGTTCTCACCCTTTTCCTTTTTGTGCTTGATGACAAAGGGGGAGAGATATTTGAATAGTTGATATTCGGATAAGGGGAGAGATATTTGAATAGTTGAGATTTGGATGGGAGAGATATTTGATATTGATATTAGAGATCATTGATATTTGGGAGAGATGAGATATTTGAGATTAATAATTGAGATCAATGATATTTGGGAGAGATAATTGAGATAGCTTGATTGAACTTGTGCCTCACATTCTCTAAATTGTCATACATATCTCTTGACTTAAAAGATTAAATGCTTTGCTCAGTTCTAAAATATTATTGCATATATTCAGGGGAAGCTAAAGAATCTATTTTACATTTTATGGAAGGTGTTGTCATCAATCATCAAAAAGGGGGGATATTGTTGGATCTAGCTTTTGATGATTAATGCTGATTTGGATAAACCTTATGATGATTAATGACAATTTGGATAAATCCTATTTTAGCACAAGTAAACTGAAATATTATTTGATAAACCTAAGTTGATGTTTCCCTTGTCGTATTTTAATATCGATGCATATGTTGAGGGGGAGCTCATCATGTTTGTCATCTATCCTTACATCGAGCTTATGCTGATCATTATCATGACATGAGTAGTATAGATCTTTTACTTATTTCTTATTATGTATGGATCTATATGATTGTGTATTTCATCTCTTACCCTGTTGTGGTTTGTCAAAAAATGGTTCTATCATTAAACACCAAAAAGAGAAATTGTTAAGTCAACTCCTTTGTGGAAGCTCAAATTATTTCTATAATTAATTTCTTTAGTAATTAATGACAACCTAACTATGATACTGACGTTGTTCAATGAGCGTATGTGTTGTAGTCTCAAAATGGTTGCGAGATGAAAGCAAGCAAGGGCTTATGGAGGTTGATGTCGATATGAGTCATCTTGAGCGAGGTCAAGCTTCACCGAAGGTAAGATCCAAGATTAAGGATTATTTTTTTAGGGTTTTATCGGTATTGGTGTTTGGAGATAGACCGGTTTGATAGGAATTTATTTTACTAGTTTGACCGTACTATTAAGATGGGTCAAAAACTAGTAGCTTGAGTCTATTTAGTGTGGAAGCTCAAATGCATTCATACCATCTTGCACAAGTGCTTAATCACCTCTTGCATTGCTAAGATAATCAAAGTGTAGTTGTTTGCATTAAAGATAATGTTTTGAAAACTGCACTTAGTCATGGTCGCCAGCTGAAGCAATCTATTTCATTACTAGAGCTGGTTGTGGTCGTAGGAGTTAAAACTAGTCGTACTAGTTTTTAGCTCGATTGCATACGCTCGATCAAATCCACTCGACCACCTGTTTTCAACCGGATATTCGACCATTAGCTTTATGTTCTTACACTACTACAGAAGTGCATTCCACTAACCCATATTTTCTAACGGTTATAAGCAATCTGGGAAAAATCCGATAGAATAGGACGACAGCGGCGGAAAAGAAGCATTTTACTATCGGTTACACACTAGTCCAACGTTAGTGAAATGCAAAAACTTTTTACTATCGGTCATTACTGTGCAAACCGATATAATATATTAAATAGTACTATCGGTTTTCCATTTTTAACTGATAGTAAAATTACGCACTTTATACTATCGGTTATGACTGTACAAACCGATATAATATATTAAATAGTACTATCGGTTTTTCATTTTTAACTGATAGTAAAATTACGCACTTTATACTATCGGTTATTACTGTACCAACCGATATAATATATTAAAATAGTACTATCAGTTTTTCATTCGTAACAGATAGTAAAATTGCTCACTTTATACTATCGGTTCGTACTGTACCAACCGATATAAAAGATAAACTTTTACTATCGGTTATTAGTGTACGAACTGATAGTAAAGATGAACTTTTACTATCGGTTTGTTTATTCAACCGATAGTAAAAGAAACAATGGGGGCCTTTAGAAGAGAGGAAAATTCACTAACGGTTGTGTTTTTGAACCGATAGTAAAAGTTCATCTTTACTATCGGTTATTAGTGTACGAACCGATAGTAAAGATGAACTTTTACTATCGGTTTGTTTATTCAACCGATAGTAAAAGAAACAATGGGGACCTTTAGAAGAGAGGAAAGTTCACTAACAGTTGTGTTTTTGAACCGATAGTAAAATTACAATTTTACTATCGGTTATTAGTGTACGAACCGATAGTAAAGATGAACTTTTACTATCGGTTTGTTTATTCAACCGATAGTAAAAGAAACAATGGGGACCTTTAGAAGAGAGGAAAGTTCACTAACGGTTGTGTTTTTGAAACGATAGTAAAATTACAGTTTTACTATCGGTTATTAGTGTACGAACCGATAGTAAAGATAAACTTCCTTATAATGGGTTAAACGCGTGGGAGTTTTCCCTCCAGTCCAACCAAACACATTTCCAAATAAGTCTCTACTCGCACGCGGAAAACCCTAACCTCCCCGACGTCCCCTTTTTCGCTCTTGCACCACCATTGCCGCTCGCATTTGGGTTCTCCACCGCCGCCGGTCACTGCATCGCGCCATCGTAGGCCACTCCACGAACTGTAAGTGTTCTTGACCAACCCGATTAAAATTGTTCTTGCCGCTCGTGTCAGTTTCTTAAATTGATACTGAACGCGATTAGAACCAGGTAGTCTTTAGGAAAGAGTAATTGAAATAAAATCAGTTTCCTAACTTCATACAAGCATGCAGAGCGCCATGTTGAAAGACCAATACGAGTTGCCTCAATTGGAGCAGATGCGACAAATTTGGGCTCAATATATGATGGATGAAGTGGCTATCAACGATCGATCGTAAATGACTTGTGTAATATACATTGAATGTGTTAATTGGTGTATGTGTGTACTTGTATTGGTGTATTTGTGAATAAACCTAATATGTGAATAATTAGATCCAATCTGTCCAATGCATGTGTATATCTTTGTATTAGTGTATTTGTGAATAAATTCAATCTCTGAATAATTAGATTCAATCTGTCCAATGTGTGTCTCTCTGTATTGTTGTATCTGTTAATAATCCTTTGTAATACTATCGGTTCATATCCTACAACCGATAGAAGAAAGTTTCCAGTACTAACCGTGTCGAGTAAATAACCGATAGGAAAACTAACAGTACTATCGGTTTCCAGTGTAGAACCGTTACAAGAAATCTAACATCACTATCGGTTGAGTTCACTGAGCCGATAGAAGAAATTATCATTCACGATTAGTGAATGTTGGAATATAGGTATTTTACTATCGGTTTGCAATCGATAGAGTTGTGCTACGTTTTTTCTATCGTGCCGATCACTAGCGGTAAGAGAACCGATAGTGGAGACGATTTTAAACCGATAGTGAAAAGCAATTCTGTAGTAGTGTTAAATCAAACTGGGCTGTGGTCTTTGCTGAGTGTCAGCAGACATATCAGTGAGAAAACAGATTAATTGCATGTGCATACACTCAGACTCTGAGTTAAAGTAAAATTAGTAAAGTCCTGTTTTTAGTTTGCACAGGACGGACATTGTCTGTGGTGACCAGACATTGTTCGGCCAGTACACAACTCTAGTGGCATTTGCAAAATGTAAACAGAGACATATAGATTTGTCCAGAGTTGCCGGACATTGTCCGAGATGGCCGGACAGTGTGTGGCCTGTATAAAACTTTAGAGTTTTATTTGAGTGTAACCAGAGACATATACTTTCGTCTGGGGGCTTTTGTCCGGGACAAGTTGGACATTGTCCGGTGCAGCAGGACATTGTATGGCCTGTACAAATTCATGTGAGCCTTAATTTAATCATGAACCAGAGACAAATGCATCTGTCCGGGCTTTTTGTCTGGACAAAAGATCATTTGTCTAGCCTTCACAAAAATAACCCAACGGAAACTGACACGTTTGCAACGGTCATATTGACTTGCACTGCCAGACAATATCCGGCCTGTACAAAATTTCGTCAGCTGCTTGCAAACGGCTAGTTTCTTTGAGGGGCTATGTATACTTCGACCTTGCCCTCATTTGAGGTTGCTCAAGAACTTGAAAATTCTATGTATAAGCTAGCCAAGTTCATTGCATTCAATCTCTTGCATCTAGAGGCTAGATTTGAGCCAAAATTCTTGAGTGAATTAGAGGGGAAGCATTTATGAGAGGCTAAGAGTGCTTAGTGCACTTCATCAACAATTGGCAAGCTAGTGCTAGAGTGTTGGGAATCCATTTGCATCATTTGAGCTTCTAGTATTTGATTCATTCAAGTGAGCGTGTTCGATCTGTTATTCTTGGCGATTGCTATCGCCTAGATGGTTCGAGGAGGAGAGTCGCGATCTCTCCATTGAAGTTTGTCGGAGAGGCCGACAAGAGCTTGTGAAAGGTATTGGTGCTCACCTATCTAGAGTGGAGAAGGAGCAACTCGAGTGGAGATATCCTTCGCGGATATAGAAGCAAGGCTCACACGTGAGCGCTTCAACGAGGAGTAGGGGAGACCGGGCGAGTCTCCGAGACCTCGGTAAAAATTATTGTGTCAATTGTTTCTCTCTTATACATTTTGTATTTACCTTGACACAATTATTTAAATTAATCTTGTTGCATGTTGTATTGTGTATTCCATATCGATTAATTGCAACTAGATGTTAGATTGTTTGTAAACCCTTTGCAAAATCTAGGTTATCCTAAATGTCTTGCAAAAATTATTTAGTCAAGAAAGAATTTTTAAAAGCCTCATTTTCACCCCCCCTCGAGTCAGCATCCTCGATCCTAGACATCTCTTGTGATCATTGTCATGTTGCCGGGCATACAGAGTATAAGTGCTATAAGCTCCATCCTGAGCTTCAACCAAGGAGAAACGGACCAGGGAAGAGAACAACTACAGCTACTACATCTCCACCCGAAGAAGGAGTTGTCCGAGTGAATTCGGTCAATGAGGCGGATACGACCTTGTCTCTGATGGCAATGCCGAAGGAGAAGCATTCGGATTCACCAAAGGACCATCACTCAACGGAGGACTTGTTCAATATCAACATCCAGGTGAAGCATGAAGTGGTCGCAGCCATATTTGATCTGAGAAGTCAGAAGAATTTGGTTTCCGCTGGAATAGTTTGACGACTTGGTTTGAAGACGACCACACGCCCGCGACCGTATCCACTAGGTTGGTTTACATCCGACGTGAACCAACAGATTATGAGTTAGTGTGTGTTGAAATTTGTGATCTCTGCGCGATATATCGATGAGGTTCAATGCGATGTTGTTCCTATCGATATTTGTCAAGTGATCCTTGAGAGTCTGTATCGGTATGATTGAGACACTCACCTCCATCGACGAGCGCAAGAGTACGTGCTCACTAAAGATGGAGTTAAGTTCATGATTGGTAGAGACGTCCACGTCAACACCTCGAACTTGATTACTGCAAATTAGGCCAAAAGAGTCGCCAATGCATGTCATAAATACGTGCTTGTTATGATTCGACTAGTTAGTCAAAGTGATAGTAGTCGAGCAGCGTGTCGTTGGCATGCCGAGGAGATTCGGGTCGGTTGTCGGGACTACTGGAGAAATATAGTGATCTGTTCGAAAGTACCAAGGGTCGTCCACTAAAACGTCTAGTTGAGCACGAAATTCAGCTTGTGTCCGATGCGATATTTTCCAATCTAGTATGTATCGCAACTCGGTATTGGAGAATGAAGAGATCAAAAGACAACTTGGTGGGTTGCGGAACGATGGTTTCATTCAACCAAGTAGTTCACTTTGTGGATCTCCTGTGGTGTTAGTGCCAAAGAAAGATGGGACTTGGCGTATGTGCATCGACTATCGAGCAATGAACTAGATCACCATCAAGAACAGGTACCCCCTTCCTCGTATTGACGACCTGCTAGACCAAATTGAAGCATACTGCTGTCTTCTCGAAGCTGGATCTAAAGTCAAAGTATCATCAAGTCAGCATCCGAGAGGAGGATACGTGGAAGACCATGTTCAAAACGCGATAAGGTCTGTTCGAATGGCTGGTCATGTCGTTTGGCCTCTACAACGCCTCGGCCACTTTCATGCATGTCATGAATGATGTATTGTGATAGTTCATCAATGACTTTGTGATCATTTACCTCGACGACATACTGGTCTATCGTCATTTGTAGCACAAACACCTCATTCATGTCCAAAAGGTGTTCGAGCAGCTTCGGCAACATCAACTTCTCCTTAACCATAAAAAGTGCGAGTTCGGCCAACAAACTCTACTTTACCTAGGATTCATGGTCAGCAAGGGAATATTGTAAATCGACTCAGATAAGGTAAAAGTGATTCGCGAGTGGCCTCGACCGTGAACAGTTACGGAAGTGCGTAGTTTTTTTGGAGCATGCCAATATCTTCAGAAGTTCATATGACACTTCTCGATTGTGGCTGCTCCATTGCATGCATTAACCAAGATCGACCAGAAGTTCGAGTGGACAGGGAAACATGAGGACACGTTTCTTCTACTGAAGAAGAAGATCAGTGAAGTTCCTATTCTGGCTTTGCCGAGTCTACATAAACCATTCGAGCTAGAGACCGATGCCTCAGGTTATGCAATGGGCGCTGTGCTCATGCAAGAAGGTCGATGTCGACGATTCGGACTCGGGGTCCTCAGCCGAACTTATGCAGAATTTGTAATTGTGAGACCTTTCAAGATGACCCTTCGGGAAGGTATGCTGAACAATGGTGAACAGGAACACAGAGAGTTTAGACAGGTTCGGGCCCTCGATGGTGGGAGTAAAAGCCCTACGTCCTGTTGAGATTTCACTAAGTGTGATAAAAGGTTTACAAATTGAGGAAAAAGTCCTCACAGGCGAGGATTTTTCCTGTAAGAGTGTACAAGGATAAGCCAAAGAAGGCTTACTAAAATGCTATGTGAGGTGGGCCGTAGACTTGGCTAACTTAAATGATTTTGGATTTCTTGATCTTCCGATCTCTCGATCGATGTTTCGGATGATCTCTCTTTCGTTGATCTCCCTTGATTGATGCTCCATGCCATCCTTTTGTACTGCTTGAAAGGGTGCCATGTGGAGGAAACTGCATTAATCGGTTGCACGGACGGTTGGATGCGGTTTTTTGGAACTGCTCTTAACCTCCACGCAGGTTAAACAGGTGTTATTCATGGATAACTGTATGTGTTAACCTTCTGACGGTTGATTTTCCACGTGTAGGAATCTTCGGGATACTTAGAATATCCTGTTGTACGGGCAACCGAAATAGATAGATCCCAAGTATCCTGATCGGCAGATGTTCTGACCGCGGGATATTGGCTGATCGCGCAATATCCCGAATGTGTAGTTCGCGTATAGCCTACGAACTTCTGACCGCGCAAGGCTTACGGTCTGACCGCGTAAAGCTGCGACCTGATCGCGTAAAGCTTGCGACCTCATGGTGATGCCCCTCAGAATAGCTTGAGTTCGCATCACCAGATACATGTCTGGTTCGAACCTGTCTTGAACCAAAAGTTTATTAGAAGTGACCCGGGTGTCAATCCTCGTCAGCTAGCCCCCAAATTCGAAGAAAACGAAGAGACGTGTTTATTTCGAATTTAAAAAACCGTGCATTGGATTTTTAACCCGGCCCTTTAACTTCTCCACTTAGTGGCGCACTAAGTGAAAACGGTTGGTTTTTCAAGACGGGTTCTGACATTACGTGACGGGCAATGATAGCGCCGTAGAATTGTTTTTATCTCGAGGTAAAATTGTAAATGTCTCAACGAAACTCGAGGAGTCTGGGAGGCGAACCGTCGCCCTGGTGGCTATAAATACCAAACCCCTGGACATGTAAAGATCTACAATTTCCCTCTTACGCCCAAGTCTTTTTCTTGTCATCCTGCCTCCTTCCTTTTCACATACTCCTCCCAATGGCAGATCACGAAATCATCGAGATTGAGAGCGATGAAGGGGAAATTGTCGAACAAAGGCCTCAAACGATTGAAGTCCTGTCCCCCTTAAGGAAGAAACCCAAGGTTGACGAAGGATCTTCCAGTGGAACAAAGGTGAAGAACATAGCGAGTTTCTTTCTTCCTTCAGTTCCTTTGACCCTCCCCGTTCATGCCTCTCGGCAAGTTAGGCCTTTATTCTTAGAGAAAGATCCCATCACGTCCAATTCTCCCATCCTTTTGGGTGATCAACACCCTGGTCGGCAAGCGGTGACTATCCCTCGATCAGATGATTGCCATATTGGGTTGGCGAAGCAATCTTCTGATGGGAAGGTTGCTCTTCCACCATATGATGATCTTCCTCCCAAGATGGATGTATTGACGGGTTATGCACCGGGACAGGTAACAATTCTTCTCCCTTTTTGCTGATAATTTTAGTTAGTATGACTAATTTTTGCAAAATGCAGGAGGTAGGAGGCTCCAGCGATCAGCCTTCTGCTGCTCCATCTCTTCCTTCCAGACAGACCCTTCTGGAAGAGAAGAATGCCCTGGAGAAGAAGACCGAGGAGATGGCCTCGAAGATTCTGCGTTTAGCAGAATGCCTTGATCGATCCCGAGAAGAGGCGCACCATTTTCGTCGAGAGAGGGACTTCGCTCAGCAACAGCGAGAACTCTCTGACTTGATTAGGGACAATAGTGCGTCTGTTGTTAGGGACGATATAGATAGACTTATGGTAGTTGCTAGTTCCCTGGGGGTTGCCAGTGTAGATCCTACTGACAACAACATGTCCCTTGGGGAACTTTGTAAACTTCTTTCGGAACAGGTCGATGCTTTTATCGACCGTATCCCTTTTGTATGTAAAGAATGTAATAAATAAAGTTTCTTTTATTCATATGAACATTCTTCATTCCTTCTGTGTGAAATTATGGCCAAAAGCTTAGTCCGCGACCATTCATACACAGGAAATTTCAGTTCTGCGATTAGAATCGCGCTTTTAAAAGATCACCATGACCTGCCCTGATGCCGCGATCAGACTTAAGGCCGCGGTTAGAACTGAATTGCGACTAGAGTCGAACGTTCGGTTAGACCATTACTTCGACCAGAAACGAAGTTAAATAACATGGTTTTAACCAAACCATAACCCAGTTAGAATATATCCGTACGTCAAAATTTGAGTTACATGATATTTTTCATAAAAATGTTCAGGTAAAAAGCAAGGTAAATAACCCTCAAAAAGTCTTAGCAGACTTCTCGAGTTTTAGCCATTTCAGCTTCCGAAATAAAGAAATCTTTTTATTTCAGATCTGATACCCGAAACGCTTTAAAGGGTTTATCACAGAATATCCATTATGGGAAATGGATAAAATATTTAAGAGGATGCTTGAGTGGAATGCTACTCACAGAGGCGTGACTCCTCGAGTCTATAAAAGCAGTAGGTAGCTTCTTGAGGAAGCCATTCAGCCGCGAAAAACCCTTAGAGTTCCCGCCGCACAAAACCCTCATCTTCTCGCCTTCATCTTCCACAAAATCATCGACTTTTTCGACCGATCTTCCTTAAAAAATGGCATCTTGGAGCAGATCCAACCACCATTCTGAGGAGACTTTGGTGGCGTTGGAGAAAGAGGAGATCCTTCCATCGCGGCTGCTGATCAACTGGCGGCCTGCGGAGAAGGACCAAGAAACCCCAACCGTCCGGGAGGGCGAGTTGGTGATCTTCGAGGAGTATCTGCGCTGCGGGTTCCGATTCCCTGAGAGTCGGTTCCTAAAGGACATCCTCGAACATTATGGGTGGGAGCTGATCAACCTCCACCCAAATGCGATGCTGATCCTGGCGGTGTTTCAGCATCTTTGCGAGGCCTTCGTCGGAGTATATCCTAGCGTGGACCTCTTCCGACGGTTCTACTTTTCGGCATGGTCGAAGAGCACCAATGCCGCCGGATGCATCTACTTCCGGCTGAGGGACAAGAAGGAATATCCCTCTCCACCTCTGCGGGATTCGGTGCACGGGTGGCACCAGAGGTGGTTTTACTGCTCTCCGCCGTCCGAGAGTAGTTTATGGTTTGAGAACTCGCGGCCAGAGAAGTCAAGCGAGTTGGATGCTCCCCCGGCGCTGGGTGTGGAGCACCTGAAGCACGCCGAGGTGATTCTTCACCTGATGGGTCAAGGGTTGACAGCGAGGGATGTCATCCGAGACTTCGTGAAGAACCGAGTGAGCCCCTTGCGCGAAAGGGCTCATCCCGCTTGGGAAATCAAGTTCATGGCGGATGGAACCCTGGACTACAATGAAGGTACTCAATCTTTTAGCACTGTGCTTTGTCATTTCTGAAATTTATGTTTTCTGACTTGGATTTGGGAACAGTTCTGCCCTCAGCCGAAATTGAGAGGCGAACTAATTCCCTCCTTAGGGCCTACAATGCTGATGTAGAGGGCCCTAAGGGATCACCTCGCCCGCAGAGCTTGATTCATGCCGGTGATGACCTCAGACAGGAGCGCCGAAAGGTAATTTCCTTGTCCGGCTTTGGTTCTGCAGGTCTTGTGTGTGTCCAGCGCTAATCCATTGTAATGGACTGTGAACCAGCTTCTAGGGAAGTTTGCTGATGCGACGTTCCCAAGCGAAAATGTCGGCTCTCTGGGGAAGCCGACGGCGAAGAATGTGAAGAAAGTCTCTCAGAGACCCAGGACAAAGAGTCCTGCCCCCAAGAAGACCAAGCTGAACCCTGGGGAGGGGTCTTCACGAAGCATTCCTCGTCCCGCAAGAAAGACTGCGGTAAGATATCGCATTCCTTCTTCTTTTTCAGGCGCGACATGGAATCACTTCTTCGTCGTAAGGGAGAGGGGAGCGAGGAGGAAGAGGACGATGATGTGCCTCTAGTCATCAAAAGGAAGAGGACAGGGGAGTCCCCTGCTGGTGACGCCTCAAGCTGCCCCGTAGGGACCACAGCTACCGAAGAGGTGGCCGTGGCTGATCCTGCGATCACCGAAGATCTTGTGGTCGCAGGTGACCTTCCAATTCCTGAAGCCCCCGAGGTTTCAGGGTCAATTACCTCTGCTTCCCTGGTCGAAGGGACGACCAAGGTAAGGGATCTTTTCGACCGTTCCTTTTATGACTTTCTGCACATTTGACAAGTTAATGTACATACAGGGAGGAGAGCTTCCCCCTGGGACCACTGGGGGTTCCAGGGAGGAAAATCCTCCTCCTCTGCGGACAGAGGAGGAGGTAGATGAACAAAGGCCGGCTGTGACGGTTCCAGCAACTCAGGAATCGCCAAGGCCGTCGGATGCAGCCCCACCAGTCAGTCCGGTGGCCCAGGTAAAGACCTTTCTATGTGTTTTTACCTGTTCCCTAAGAATATGCTTATAACATGACATTTCCAGGGGGGTGCTGCCTTATTTACCATAAGGAAGGCAAGAACCGGAGACGGCTCTCCTTCGCAAGGGGAATTTTCCCAAAAGTCCCAGGAACGAATGGGATTTCAAATAAGGTAATAACTCTTACCTAACAGTAATCTCAGATGAAAACTGCCTGACTCATTCTTCTTGTTAGGCAAAAGAAGACAGCGCCTAACCCTTCAACCGCCACTGGGGAAGTTGAAATTAGGGCTGATGAGGGGGCCTCTAATGAAGAGAGCTCTGCTCCCGTGGTTCAGGAAGTCGTCCGGACCGCGGGAGGTGAAACAAGTACAGGGACCGGGTCACAACCAGTGGCCTCTGGGGGTGGTGTTCAGCCGACACTTCCCCCAACTATCCCTGTCGCAGGCACTTCCGGTGCGCTAGCAAGGATTCCTGCTAGCATGGATGATGCCGCTTTAAACAAGTTTATGAAGGTACGATCACCCCTGTTTCGGCGCTTGAACCGCCTCTAGAGTATATTTAACTCTCTTGCTTTGTGTCACAGGGCTTGTCATGGGTGACGAGCCAGTCGCATGCTGCAATGGCTAGCATGGCGGCTGTTCAAAAAGATCGTGACGGCTTGCGCAAGTGAGGATCGTCACTCTTCTGTTAATATAGGTAGACTTTATCTGTAACTGACTTGATTTTGCTGCAGAGAGGTTACATTCTTGAAGAAAGAGTTAGCCAAGATGAGGCTGAACTCAGTTACAGAGTTCAAGAAACTACGGACTGAAATCAATAAACTTCAGTCTGAGAATGCTGGTAAGTCGATTCTCAACTTGAGAAGACTTAAAGTCATGCCTTGTTAATAACCTCTTTTCTCTGTACAGCGCAAGCAGGTCGCATTATACAGCTCGGCCAGGACAAGATGATTCTCGAGTCCTCGATCAACCACACCGACCGAGCGGTCAAAGAGTTGAGCCTACTGGTCTTCGAAAAACTGAAGGCCGTGGCCAACCTTTTGAATACCAACGTGGTAGAGTTGAGGAAGGACGACCCAAGTGTCAGCGATTGGTCATCACTGCTCACAACTCAAGCAGAATCACTACTTGAATATCTCCCTGGAGATATATGGCGACGTGAAGAGATAATCAGGACGAGAGTCCGATCAGCCGCTTCTGCCGTACTCAGCCGGGTTCGACTTCACCATGGTCCAGATGCGAATCTGAGCGCGCTAGTGGGACCGGTTGAGGTCGAGAGTGAAGAACTGCTTGACGCCGTTATTGAAGAAGTCAAGCCCTTCGTTGACAAACTCTTGGCTGAGCTGAGGATCGAATGATCCTTACATTTTGTAACCAAACAATTGTAATTACAATGCCATGTATGTAAAACTATTTTTTTTTAAAAGAAAGTGCATATTCACATCATAAGTTTCATACTATAAGTATATCCCTCTAGCCCCCGCCTCTGTTTTATGAATATTGAAGCCTTAGTATTTTAAGCAGAGGGGAAAACATAAATATGATGACCGGGGATATGCGCTTCAAGCCGATGGTCAAGATTAAAGTAACATTTTAACCTTATTGCAAACTGGTAGCCACCCAGATGACCGAAGACTAGCCAGATAGTCCCGTGTGCGTTGAGAAACGGCTTATTTAGGAGTGACTTATCTGGAAGTGATCATGAGATCGACCAGCGAATCCGGTTGAAAAATGCTGTAATAACCTAACCGCCGGCGATCAGCCCCCAGGTCGAATTTGTATAATTTGGGCTTTAAAGGAAAACACTTATTGTATGAAAACAAGACATGCTTTTTATGAAAAGATGCTAATTGAACAGGAAAAGGGGGTGTGGTACTTACACGTAAAACTTGCGAAGTTGATCGATGTTCCAGGTATTGGACAAAATCCGACCATTCTCCATGGCTAACCGCGCAGATCCTGGCCGCGGCACTGAGACGACAGTGTATGGTCCTTCCCACTTTGGGGAGAATTTATTGCGGTTAGACTGGTCTTGAATTTTTCGTAAAACCAAGTCGCCCACGTTGAGATCACGTGGTCGCACCTTTTTACTGTGATACTTGCGTAGAGCCTGCAAGTATACCGCGGACTTGATTAGGGCGCGATCACGCCGTTCTTCCAGGAGGATGAGATCTTGCGATCGCTGTTCGGATTGGTTGACCTGTTCGAATTGATTCGTGCGAACAGATCCAATATAACTTCCATAGGCAACACAGCCTCGGCCCCATAGACCAAATGGAAGGGTGTCTCACCGGTGGCTCGACTAGAGGTAGTCCGCAGTGCCCATAGAACAGTATAAAGCTTGTCTGCCCAAGCCCCCGAGCGGGTCTTGAGGCGATCAAAAACACGTTTTTTGATGCCTTGCAATACTTGCCCATTGGCCCGTTCTACGGCACCATTGCTTTGTGGATGTGCCACAGAAGCAAAGCACACATTGGTTCCAATCTGATCGCAGTAGTCTAGGAAGAGACCGCTAGCGAACTGAGAACCGTTGTCTGTGATGAGACGGTTTAGAACACCAAATCGTGCCACAATGTTCTTGTGAAAGAACTTTTGTGCGGCTGATGCAGTAATATTTCGTACTGGTTCGGCCTCAATCCACTTTGTGAACGTGTCAATGGCTACGAACAGAAATTTGTACCCATTGACCGCTTGTGGCATAGGACCGACGATGTCCATTCCCCAGATCGCGAAGGGCCATGCGAGAGGAATAGTTTGCAATGCATAAGCAGGTTGATGAACCTGTCTTGCATGAAACTGACACTGTGGACACATCTTGACCATAAGCTTGGCATCATCGAGTGCCGAAGGCCAGTAGAATCCCTGTCGAAAAACTTTTCCGACCAGTGTTCGGTATGACGCGTGTGCACCGCATACACCGTCATGTATTTCTTTCAGGAGGGATTTTCCTTCCTCCTGAGATATGCAGCGCATGAATACTCCTTGAGTACCCTTTCTGTACATAACCCCATCTATGAGTTTGTACAGACGCGCCTTTCGAATTAACCGATCGCTTTTGGTTTCGTCCTCGGGTAGGGTCCCATTTTCAAGATAGACCCTCAATGGATGAGTCCAATCTTGTTCCTGACCGAGGTTGGCAACGAAGGCTATTGCCGGATCATCCTCGACCGAAGTCATGATCGAAGGATGGTCCAAGTGTTCAATGAACACTCCTGCCGGAGCGGATGAGCGTGAGGATCCAATTTTGGATAATTGGTCTGCGAGAATGTTGTCCTTTCGCGGGATGTATTGGACTTCGAAGTGACTGAAGTGTTTTTCCAATTTCCTCACTTCCCCCAGGTAATGAGCCATTGTCTCATCGGAGGTGCTGTACTCCTTGTTTACCTGGTTTACGACCAGCTGTGAGTCCCCCCTCACCACTAATCGACGGACACCGAGGAATTTTGCTGCCCGGAGCCCTGCAAGAAGACCTTCATACTCTGCTGCGTTGTTGGTTGCAACAAAGTGTAGTTGGATGACATACTTAAGCTGTTCGCCCTGGGGCGTAACTAAGACTATTCCAGCCCCCGAGTGTTGAAAACTACGGGAGCCGTCAAAGTACATTGTCCAATAATCGGGGCACTCCAGTTCCTTTGCCAACTGCACGGGTGGCTCAGGGTTGGTCCATTCGACCACAAAGTCGGCCAAAACCTGAGACTTAACCGCCGTGCGAGGGGTGAAGTGGATCTCGAAGGCACCGAACTCGACCGCCCATTTGGCGATTCGACCAGATTTTTCTGGATTTCGGACAATATCCCCTAAAGGAAAAGAGGAGGGTACTGTGATCTTGTGTGCTTGAAAGTAATGTCGTAGCTTACGGGAAGCCATCAGTAGCACGTAAAGTATCTTCTGGACCTCAGGGTAGCGCTCCTTAGGACCATGAAGTACTTCGCTCACATAGTAGACGGGTCTGTGTACTCTTTCCCTTTCCGCGATCAGAACTGCGTTGACCGCGTGTGGGGTGGCCGCCAAATACAGAAGTAATGGTTCTTCCTTTTCAGGAGACACCAATACTGGCGGACTGGACAGATATGTTTTTACCTCCTGAAACGCTTTTTCGGCCTCGTCGGACCACGTGAAGTTATGATGTTTCCATAAGGCTTTAAAGAAAGGTAGTCCCCTTTCGCCTAATCGCGATATGAAGCGACTTAAAGCCGCCATGCGACCAGCCAGGCGTTGAACATCCTTCATGGTCGAGGGCGACCTCATTTGTTCAATAGCTCTGATTTTCTCAGGATTAACCTCAATACCCCTGGAACACACAAGAAAACCAAGAAGCTTTCCTGAAGAAACCCCGAAAGAACATTTCTCCGGGTTCAATTTTATTCCAAAGCGATTCAAGTTACAGAAGGTTTCAGCAAGATCGTCCAAATGAGACAATCTTTTGGTGCTCTTTACAACCAAATCGTCTACATATGCTTCGAGATTACGCCCTATCTGGGAAAGAAAGGTCTTTTGCATCAAGCGCTGGTACGTGGAACCTGCGTTCTTGAGACCGAACGGCATTCTGACGTAGCAGTATGTGCCGAACGGGGTGATGAAGGCAGTTTTCTCTTCATCGTCTTCTGCCATGCTAATTTGATGATATCCTGAGTAGGCATCCAGAAAACTCATCAGTTCGCAACCCGCAGTGGAGTCAACCAGCTGGTCGATGCGGGGAAGGGGAAAGTCATCCTTCGGACAGGCACTGTTGAGGCTAGTGTAGTCGACGCACATGCGCCACTTGCCATTTGACTTGCGGACCATGACCGGATTGGCGAGCCAGTCCGGGTGATTCACTTCGCGGATAAACCCGGCTTGTAAGAGTTTGTCTAACTCTTCTCGGATGGCTTCCTGTCAGTCGGTGGCAAAACGCTTGAGCTTTTGCTTTATTGGTCGTTGTCCAGGTCGAATTGCTAACCTGTGCTCAATTACTTCCCTTGGGACACCGGGCATGTTGGACGGTTTCCACGCAAACACGTCTGCGTTAGCCCGGAGGAAAGCAACGAGGTCGAGTTCCTATTTGTTATCCAGGGCTGACCCAACCTGAATTGTCTTGGATGGGTCATCTGGGTACAAAGGAACTTGTTTGAGTTTCTCATCTGGTCGAGGAGCAGCCCTGATCGCATCGGTGGCAACGGTGGCGACCTGAGCGTCCCGGAGGGGAAGTTGATCAACCATCTCCAAAGATAGCCGGTCGCACGTGAGCGCCACGTTGCGACTACCTCGGACCGAAATGACACCTTTGGGGCCAGGCAATTTCCCGCACTGATAAGCATAGTACGTTGCCATCATGAACTTAGCAAGAGTCGGCCTGCCAAAGATTGCATTATAAGCTGAATCACAATCGATTACATCGAAAGTAACCAATTCTGTTCGGAAGTTATCTGGTTCTCCCAGAGTGACCGGGAGGACCACTTGTCCCAATGGCATCATGGAGGGGCCTGGGATTATCCCATAAAATGGATGGATTATGGGCTTGATCTTCGAACGAGGAATTTGCATCTCGTCGAGTGTCTTGACCAATAAAAGATCAAGGGAACTTCCCCCATCAATCAGGACCCTTTCGACTCTCGCGTTACTGATGATTGGGGTAATAACCAGAGGTAGCCTCAATGGTCGAGTTAGCCCCACAGGACAGTCAGCGCGATCGAACGTCAAAGGCATATCCGACCAACGGGGATATTGAGGTTCACCAAGGGATGTCTCCGTTTGGTTAACCTCTCGGCAAAAGGTTTTAAACTGCCTTTTGGAAACGAAAGAGGAGGAACCTCCGAAAATGACATTAACATGATTTTGAGGTACCTGGTAAGCCATTTCTTCGTCTCCGTCGACGTCTCTAATCCCGCAGGCCTGCTCTTTAGGCGGTAAGGTTGGCATTGGCCCAGCTCCTTGGTAGAAATCATCCAGCTGTTTCAACCAACTCCTGCAGTTTTTGAGGTCGTGGCCTGCGGAGTTATGGAGTGGACACCACCTCTTGCCCTCCTGCGGATTAGTTGATTTTTCTGGCTGGTCGGAATCCCGGCCACCAGAAGCAGTTTTACTTTTAAAAGAAGACTTATTACCTTTGGTCGAAGGTGGTTTCTCCGCGACTGCGACCTCACGGTACTGTCCAGAGTGGTTCCTCACTAGTACAGAAATGCAGTCTTCTATCAGTAAAAAAAACCCTTCTACTATCGGTTTTTGTACCGATAGAGATAGACACGATAGAACAAGACTGGACATTTTCTATCGGTAAATAACCGACAGAAGAAGTTCACTATTCTATCGGCATATTATGAATCTACCGATAGAAAACCCGTCGTATTCTTACGTCTAGCAGTTGGAAAAGTACCACTATTCTAACGGTTAACTACAAGATTACCGACAGAAAAAAGCTTAGTACTCTATCGGCATATTAGGAGTGTACCGATAGAAAACTCGTCGCTAGCGGATTGAAAAGTACCACTATTCTAACGGTTAACTACAATATTACCGACAGAAAAAAGCTTAGTACTCTATCGGCATATTAGGAGTGTACCGATAGAAAACTCGTCGTCAGCGGCTGGAAAAGTACCACTATTCTAACGGCTATTTATAAGTTTACCGATAGGAAAACTCATACTATTCTATCAGCATATTACAAGTTTACCGATAGAAAACTCGTCAATAGCGATTGGAAAGTACCACTATTCTAACGGTTAACTATAAGATTACCGACAGAAAAAAGCTTAATACTCTATCGGATATGTATGAGTTCACCGGCAGGAAAGGTCAAACTCTTCTAACGGTTAATTTTGATTGTACCGATAGAAAAAAGGACAGTAGTCTCTCGGTTGTTGATGAATTTACCGATAGAGCATTCACATATACAGTACTTTATTTGCATTCACAATACAGTACATTCACATATACAGTACAGATGCAATACAGTATAGATTGGATACACAATACAGTACAGATGCAAGGTAAATTCACAGAACAAATTGACACATTAGGCAGTTATTCACATTTATTCACATATGTATGGACAAATACAGATCGCAATCCAATGTGGACATTTATTCACATATATATATTTATTCACATGTATATGAACAGTCTATGCAGAGTACACAAAAAGGAGAAAATTGTCATGCTGGATGGTTGGGCGCTACTTCCTCCATGACATATTGTGCCCAGATTTGTCGAAGATATATAATCTTTGCATTTTCATATTGGTCTTTCGACATGGCGATCTGCAAGCATGTGTGCATACTGAGTAACTAACTTCGATCCTAATTTAGAACGTGACACCCATTTTTGAAATTTGAGTTAGCTATCGATGCTTACCTGGGGGAATCGGGAAAAGTTTGTCTGCACTAGGTCGTACATGTAGCGCAGCACATAAAACCCGCATTCCCACGATTGCGGCTGCTGATGGCACTGAGATAATTGCATATGCGAATACATGTTAGCTATATATTGTTTCCATAAACTAATTAAGCATAAACAAAAAGTCTCGTGAGTACCTCATATTCTTTCCAAGCTAGTACGGAGCCCTGCGGTGCGGCATGCCTCCCTCCAGCGGACACATATTTATCAAAAGCCCTGCATTTTAGTTAGTATTGCCAGTTAATGTATTATCATTAGCTAGTGAGGTCAAAATATAAATCAAACATATAAGTTACTTACGCCTCCATATTCCCCTTGAGCACATATTCCATCGATAATCTGTCACGCATCGAATCGAGGTAGTACACCTCGTTCCTCGGCGGACAGATCACGATGAGGATCCAGTGGCCCCTGCATTGTACGTAAAAGAGGACCGCTAGCTCAAAGTACATCTCAGGTGTAACATACAAGATTGAGTTAAATTAGTACGAAATGCACTAACCTTTGGTGGTACGGCACCAGAATGAAGTCCCTGTCCTGCTGCGCCATCAGCTCGCTGGATATGTACTGCTCAGCGTGCGCGGCGTCCTGCTCTAGCATCGTGAGGCTTATTTTCTCTGGGTCGAGGAAACCCACCTTGTCACACGCAGCCTCCGATGCTAGCCTGTACATGCACCTGCATGCGAAGGACGAGATTAATATTAATTTCACAGAAAGTTACTCAGTATTCAAATGAACTGCAACATTAATGTAGAGTTAGCAAACAGAGTTAGAAAACAGCAATACATAGCATCAGCAAACTCACAGGACTCCAGTCCGTATGATGGACATATCGAGCTCCCGCCAGTTGTAGAGGTCGAACAGATCCTCGTGTGCCACGGATATAGTCCCGGGCTCACGGTGGAACTGCCCAGGCCTGTAGGGAACTAAGAAGTTCAGGCTGCGCCGAGCTCGATGTAGGTACCAGTCGTGGAGGTCTCTGGTTGATCGATTCAATTTCCGCAAAGATGCCTCCGACAGGAGTGGGAGCGCGTTCGTGAACGTCCGTGGCAGTCCCTGTCGCCCTTTGCCCTTGCCTTTGCCGCCCTTGCCTTTTGCCGGGGACTGAGCGTGTACCTTCGAAGGCAAGGGCGAGGTGATGGCGGCTTTCTTCCGAGGTGGAGGCGTGGATGCGCTGGGTGGGGTCGAGGCCGTCTTTGATGTGTCCAAGTTCGCACGAGATCGGCCCTCATGCCCCGAGCTGGGGGCGCAGTCCCCTGGTAGCCCCGCGGCAGGCCACTTCAATTAATGAGCACGTATGTTAGATTATGCAAGTTGAGTGTACTGAGTAGGATGTAATCTAAAATGTGTAGGATTTACCGGTTGTATTACAAGACACTTCTTGGGCCACTGTACGTAGGAGCCCACTGCCTCAGCAAGTGTCTGCAGTTCCTCTGTTGGGACTGGCAACGGAGAATCGTTGTAGCCCAGCATGGCCATGTCCACCTGTACCTTTGCGAAACCCAACCGCAGAGGTACACAGTGGACCCGGACATCCGGCCCAGACGGATATACGAAGCCGTGTCCAACCACTTCCTGCCTGGCGCCTACGTGATTCTGTAGGATGCAGCCCTCCGGCCCCTGCAAATTTGTAACAATTAAAATAGGTTAGCGAAACAACTCTAACAGAATGGGAGTGGCATCAACTTAAGTGCACAGATGAAGGCTTGCAGTACCTCAAGTAGATCCACTGGATCCGCGAGTACCTTCGAAGCGCAACTGCTTATCCGACCCCGCGGGGTACCATCGTCCTGGGGATCCGCATCTGCAGTCTTGGCCAGCAATGTTTCTCTCAACCGTGCAAACTCTTCCCTCATTTGTGCGACCTCGGTCTGCACCTCAGACTGTACCTCAGCCCGTATCTCAGCCCGCATCTCCGCTCGTATCTCCTCCCGTACCTCAGCCCGTATCTTATCGGAGAGGTCAGCTTCCTTTTCCTTCCAGGTGCGGGCCTTCTTCCTCGGTGGAGCCGGATCTACGAAACCGGCCTTCCACGACACAATGGCTCCCACGGCCCGTGTCCGCCCGGGATGCTCCTTATTTCCTAGAGCTCGGGTGAGGATGTCGTTCTCCCTCTGCGGGGTAAACAATCCCTCCGCTGCCTCCTTCTCAAAAGAGATCTGTTACATTTGAAGGTACCTTGTGAGACAAATTTCCTTATATACACTTGTGCGCACACAGTTTACGAGGTTAGCCAACTTACCATTCGCCTCACAACGTCGGCGTCCCCAGGGGTTGCGAACTGCACAGACCCCGTGGACGACACGGACCCCCTCCCCCTCCACCATCGCTTGCACCTCTCATCCCTGATCTCGGAGAGCGGCAACTCAGGGGTGTCCATGACAGGATTTTGTTCGTCTTCCTTCTTCCACTGTTCCTCCTTCCCCGCATAGCCCCGGGATCCGAGCCGATGCGGGTGGTCATTCCTCTTCTGGATCGCCCTATTCTTCTCGCTAAGGGCCTTGAACTCCTCAGTCCCCTTCTGCTTGGTGAATTCCTCCCATACCTCCTCCGATATGAAGGGGTACTTCTCGCAAGGAGATTTCCCCGCAGCTAGGAAGTTACTGACGAGCCAGCTCTTAAAGGTTTTCCATGTTCCGTTCATGTCCTTCAAGCAGGCAGTCCTAGGTGTATCGTCGGGGATGTTCCACTTAGCCTGTTTCCGAAAAATGCATACAATTAATCACGAGTTAGTTTAACTTTAGTATAAGCCAAGGGAACGAGATTACGAAAGAGTTCAGCGATTTCAGTTCATTTAACCTTCACTTCCGCCCACAACCTATCCCTCTCGTCCGCCGTCACGTCCTTCCAGCTCTGGACGGTGATCTTCACCCTTTCTTTCGCCAACAGCCCAACGTAGGCCGCGTACCTCCCAGCATTCTTTCCAATCGGCCTCCCAAATTGGTTGAACTCACAAGAAAGATCAGTGCGTTTGGCCAAACGCCCCAACGTCGTCGCGCCTCGCCCCACCCTCTTGCGCTGGGATGTAACAGCCCCATCTTCAGTAGTTACGATGGGGTTGGCCCTAGTCGAACCACTAGTACCATCCAATGAAGACGACGACATGTCTTCCCCTACAAAACCTTCAACAAACCATATATATGGCAATTAATTCGCCTTGGACTTCCATAACTCAGCCCAGGACTGGAGACTAACTAGGGCGGCAAAAGGGAAAATAATACAAAAAGAAAGACATGCATAAATTACTTACTGAACTCTTCAGAAATATTTTCTATCGGTAAACACATGAGCTGCCGATAGACCATAACAATTACCTCCACACAAGACAATTTTTCTATCGGCAAACACGTGAGATACCGATAGAACATAACAATGTTCTCTACATATGGAATTTTGTTGACAAGCCACCATTCACTGTCATCACATAACATTCTCGATGATTTGCTACACTAATATTCATGGGCCAGCATTATTATTTCACACGTAAATATGCACACAAGCATCTAAGTGCTACTGTGCATAATCTTTAGCCTAGCCTGTATGTGAGTCATCAGGACTTCACAGCTATTAGGTTGGGAAAAGTCATGTATATAGGCATTTGAAACATATACATCGAAGACCCATCCACATTGCCATATATTCATACGAAGTGAGTAAAAATTCCCAACCAAACTAGTACATTGCATGGCTCATGTCCTTCCAGATCCAAATTAAGTTTTACTACTTGTGCAGAAAATTTTCTATCGGTAAACACATGAGCTGCCGATAGAATATGTGTAAGAACACCTCCAACATATAATTTGCATTACATGGCAGTTGGATACAATTGATCACACATACAGCAGTATAGAGAAGTTAAAATCTCAAAACAGGTTCATTACAGCACTGGAACATATTATGTAAACCCTAATTAAAATCAACATTGCCTGCGGAATGTAAATAAGCCAACACAATAGGGAACCCTAGTGTAATTGCAAAACTCCAAGAATTAGTACGTGCAAAACACTAGGATCAAATAAAGAAGATGCTGGAAATAGAACGACGAATTAGGGTATTTACGGCGGCGATCAGTTCTGGTGATGCAGAGGCGGTGTAGAACGCAGCAGCGGCGGGCGAAGGACGAAAATAAGAATCGGTGGCAGTGACGAACCAGTGTCCAGCCGGCGATCGTCGTGTGGGAGAGAGGAAGTGAGTGCTCACGGCGGAGGTTGGGGTTTTCTTCGCTCTCGAAGAGACGCAGTGCTCTAAGGTGGAACTGTTCGAGTGGAGGGAAACTAAAGGGCCGTGTACGAGTAATAAAGTAGCAGAGGAACTTTTCTATCGGTATAACAAAATGATACCGATAGACTTATGTAATTTTCTATCGAAACAACAAAATAATACCGATAGAAAAAGTAAATTTCCCGGAAAAATATTCGAATTAGTGATTGCATTTTTCTATCGGTATAAACAATAAAATCCCGTGAGACCAATTTTCCACAGAAAATTTTTTTAAAGTGCTTGAGATTGGGTGCCATTTTTCTATCGGTAAAAACAACAAAATACCGTGAGAGTAATGAAAAGGTGCCCTTTTCTATCGGTATAAACAAAAAAATCCCGTGAGCCCAATTTTCCCCAGAAAATTTTTTTGATTAAGTGCTTGAGATTTGTGTGCCCTTTTTCTATCGGTAAAAACAACAAAATACCGTCAGAGTAATGAAAAGGTACACAATTTAACATCAAACAGACCGTGGTTGAAAGCTGCAGAATGTTAAAGAAAGAGGGAAGATAGCCGGAAAATTGGAAAATTGACATAAAAAGAAATTGTTCATTCATTGTTGTTTTATCACTTACAAAAAAAAATAAAACCCAAAATGCTAGGTCAAGGGGTGGTCTTAGCCCTGGCTGCATGTAGAATAGAGTCAGTTAGACTTGCAGCCAGGACGCAGGACTCCTCTAGCGACAAGTTGTCCCTAGGATCAACTACTACCGCGTCAAGAAGGCCTGCGACCTCCCTCAGCTTCGCTATGGTATCCTTCATAGTCAAACCGCAGCCAGCGATGGTCATATCCGCGGCTTTCTTCTCCTCGCGAAGACGCCTCGTCCTCGCCCTAGCATTGTCACCATCCGTCTTCATGCGCTTAATGCGCTAGAAGAGATCGTCAAGGTCAAGCCGTAGCTGAGTGTGCTTGTCTGTAAGGAGCTTGTGCTCCTCCTGGAGGGCCCTCAGGTCAGCCTTCACTTTGGCAGTGTCTTCCACGGCTACCATTCCCTGTGCAAATCAACAGGTCAAGAATGAACTGAACATGGATTAACAATACAGGGGTAAACTGAGGAGATTTAGAGTTCTTACCGGGGAGGCCGTGGATGACGATCCCATGGAGGTTGCCATTGTGAAAGAGAAGATGAGGAGTCCAACCGTTCGAGAATTAGAAAAACAACAAAATACCGCGACGCATGGCGAGGTACTTATAGAGTTTCCAAGGCGACGCATGGCGACACGGTTGAGAATTCGAAGCGGCAGAGTATTCTTCTATCGGTAAAAACAGGAAAAAACCGTCAGACCACAAATACCGTGAGACAAATGAATTTATTCTAACGGTAAAATAGAACAATACCGATAGAAAACGTTTTGAAGTGCCTGAGAGAAGATGTCCTTCTCTATCGGTATAAATAACAAAATACCGTCAGGGATTTTTGCTGAACTTAATTTGAAGAGGCTGCGATGAGATTTTTGCAAGTGCTATTTGAAGGGAAGAATTAAATATTTACAGGATAAAGGTACTGTACATGTTAGAACTCATGCTGTGGAGTAAAATTGAGATGTATTAATGCTGTGAACTAGCTTATCATTAAATTCTAAAGAAAAATGCACTGCCTGATGTATTAATGATAAGTTCCTCACCTTGCTGCAGAACTTGTGGGCTGTTTGCTTGGCATTTATCCCTGAAATAGAAATTAATCATCAATGGTTCTCAACCCATAATCCTTCTTCGTGGTCATCTCGCAGATACGTTGTTTCGTCGATATCTTCAGTACGGATAGATTGAATGTCCTCTAAAAATGGAGGTATTTCATCGAATTGGTTATACTCCTCTTCGTCGACAACATCTTCGACCCCAACAATACGTCTCTTGCTTTGGAGGACAACATGCAAGTTTGGATTGGCCGGGTCAACGATGTAGAATACCTGTGTGGCTTGCTTTGCAAGTATGAATGGATCGTCTTGGTGTCCGACTCTACCAAGATCGACGAGAGTAAACCCGTAACTGTCAACTTGAACACCTCGAGGGATTTCGACCCATTGGCATCGAAACAGGGGAATCTTAAGTAATCCGTAATCGAGCTCCCATATTTCGTCAATAACACCGTAATATGAGTTCAGCGCCCTTACTGACCTGGCATCCTCGGAAATAGCAAACAGTGTCACTCCGCTACATTGCGTGCTACTCTTGGCGTCTTGAGCTCTTGTGTAAAATGAATACCCATTGATGTCGTACCCCTGCCAAGTCCCTACAGTGAATCTTGGGCCTCTAGCCAACCATGTCACAGTTTCACTTACGGAGCCCTCGGCAGCTCGCGTGACTCTTTCTTGGATCCACTCAGCAAATTTCCTGTTATGTTCTCTGCTTACCCAAACGTCTGACTTCGAAGGATTCTGTGACCGTAACATTACCTTGTGCTCGTGTATGTATGGCTCGACCTCCGTCATGTGTTGTAAGACCCAAAAATGTGATTTTGCGTACACATCACGAGCGGGGACGATAGCTTTGAATCCAATCGTTCCAATTCCCTCAAGCCTACCCTCGTGTCGGGACCTAGGAACACCAATTGGGTCAACCCCGGCCATATAATCTGTGAAAATTCAATCACCTCCTCGGCGGCATAACCTTCCATGATACTCCCCTCGGGTCGACGACGAGTCCTTACGTATCCCTTCAATACACCCATAAATCTCTCAAATGGATACATGTAGCGCAGGCACACAGGTCCACAAAACTTAATTTCTCTGATAAGGTGAACAATCAGATGGACCATAACATCAAAAAAGGATGGAGGGAAATACATCTCGAGCTGACAAAGAGTTGTAACCACGTCGCGTTGCAAAGCGTCCAGTCCATCGGGATCAATTACCTACGAGGACACAGTTGCGCCAAATATTCATATCAGAAAAATCTTCTAATTAAGCTCCACAAATGGAGGTAGTGAACTTATAGTACGAGTGCACGTACTTACCTTGCAAGATATTGCGTTGAAGAAATAACATAGGTTTGTGATTGTCTCTCTGACTTTAACTGGGAGAATGCCTCTGATAGCAATGGGAAGCATCTGTGACATCAAGACATGACAGTCGTGGGACTTCATGCCAACCAGTCTTAGGTCCTTCATAGACACAAGTTTTTTCAAGTTCGCGGAGTACCCACATGGAACTTTAACACCGTGCAGGCACCGACAGAGTTCTGTTTTTTCGCTCTTGGACAACGTGTAGCAGGCCGGGGGGAGGTATGTACGCTTTCCATTCTCTAAAGGTGCAAGCTCAGTCCTTATCCCCATTTCCACCATGTCACGACGAGCTTTCACACCATCCTTTGTCTTTCCCGGAATCTTCAACAACAAACCAATCAAACTGTCACAGACATTTTTCTCTACATGCATGACGTCAATGCAATGTCGAACTTGTAAGTGCTCCCAGTACGGTAGATCCCAGAGAATCGATCTCTTCTTCCAAACATTTTTTTCTCGAGGTTTAGAATGCTTACCGAACTCAACTTTGATGTCGTTCACGCGTGAGTAAATCTCCTTACCGGTCAGAAACACTGGAGCTGATCCCTTCTCAGGCTTCCCGTTAAATGATTTCCTCTTCTTACGGTACGTGTGATGCACCGGAAGAAACTTGCGGTGACCCATGTACACTGTTTTCCGGCAGTTTCGCAGCCAGATGCTCTCAGTTTCATCTAGGCAAATAGGGCAAGCCTTGGCTCCTTTCGTACTATACCCCGACAAATTGCCGTAGGCAGGAAAATCATTTATGGTGCAAAATATCAGGGCTCGCAAGATGAAATTCTCTTTCTTGTATGCATCCCACACCTGCACACCCTCGCTCCACAATTTCTGTAAGTCCTCGATTAAAGGTGCTAGAAACACGTCAATATCATTTCCGGGTTGTCTGGGTCCTGAGATTAGTAACGCCATCATGATGTACTTGCGCTTCATGCATAACCAAGGAGGAAGATTGTAGATGCATAAAAGAACCGGCCAAGTGCTGTGCCGGCTGCTCATATTACCATGTGGGTTCATACCATCTGTACTCAGCCCGAACCTTACATTCCTAAGTTCGCCGCCGAACTCAGCAAATGTTCTGTTGATGTTTCTCCATTGAATAGAATCAGCTGGGTGTCTCAGTTTTCCGTCTTGTTTCCGGGCTTCAGCATGCCAACGCAAGTGCTTCGCGACTTTCGGATTTGCAAACAGCCGCTTCAATCTAGGTATCACAGGCAAGTACCACACAGTTTTTGCCGGGGGCCCTTTCCTTACCTCGTGACGTTCACTGTCAATCCGGTCCCTACGCGTATACCTCGATGCGCCGCATCTTGGACAAACATGCAAACTGGAGTACTCGTTACGGTACAACACACAATCATTTGGGCATGCGTGTATTCTTTCGATTTCCATTCCCAACGGACACAACAGTTTTTTGGCTTGGTAAGTAGATCTTGGCAACTCATTTCCCTCTGGAAGCATGTCCGCTAGAAGATCTAATAGTGCCGTGAAACTCTTATCACTCCAACCATTTCCTGCCTTCAAGTTATATAATCTCAGCACAGAAGACAGTTTTGTAAATGTTGCACATCCAGGGAACAGAGGCTTCTCAGAGTCAGCAATCAGTTTCTCAAATTCACAGAAGTCATTTTCGTTGTAATCTTCCTCTACATCACGTAACATCTCATCTAGATTGTCATCATCATCATCTACGTGCACATCGGAATGAACATTACCAAAATTGGGATGATCATCGATATTATTGCAATCCACATCCGAGTCGTGCTGATTGGTAGTAGTGGTGCTTGTTTCCTCAAGATCTTCGCCATGCCATATCCAACGGGTGTATCGCGCGTTAAAACCACGACGAATCAAATGACTCTTAATTTGATCAGAGTTGCTAAACCTCTTCAAGTTCATACAATCTGTACAAGGACAGAGCATATTTTTCTCTCCCTTCCTCTCCTTTTGTTGCTCAACAAATTTAATAAACTCATTCACACCATCCAAATATTGAAGAGTAGTACGTTTTATTCCATACATCCAATATTTCCTGTCCATCTACAATTAACAAAATTTAACGAGTAAGCCATGCATGAAACCTGCCCGATTAAGTTATGTATATGTACATGTACAGCCTCTTACAGCAGATACATGTGTTGAACCCTAGCCTGACGAAATTAACACTAATTAACCTAGCTAACTACACAATACAAGCTAGTTAGCTCCTAAAACATGACGCATTTCCAGCTACCAAGCTCCCAAGCTTAGAGCTACAAACTTGGAACTACACAATACAGCTAGCTTGCAAGTAGAGAGGAAGGGAGATCTAGAGGGAGAGAGAGATAGGTGTCGACGATTAAGCATACCTTAAAGAGAGGGGCGCAATCAACTTCCCTCCAGCCTGCGCTGATCACCCTAGCAGTGTAGCTGGAACTTTCGTCACAAACAGAGGGACACAGAGTGCAACAGAACAAATTAAAGAGCAGCTCAGCAATGGTCGACTGGGGTTTTCCTTATAATGGACATTTTTCTAACGGTAAATACATGAAATAACCGTCAGACTAACTTAGGTAATTTGTAGCTCACATATTCTATCGGTAAAAACACACACATACCGTTAGAGAATATACATTACTGAGCAAATATATGTATTTTTCTATCGGTAAATATGTGCATTTACCGTTAGAATATGCATGACTAAACAAATATATGTGCTTCCTATCGGTAAATATGTGTATTTACCGTTAGAATATGCATGACTGAACAAATATATGTATTTTTCTATCGGTAAATATGTGCATTTACCGTTAGAATATGCATGACTAAACAAATATATGTGTTTCCTATCGGTAAATATGTGTATTTACCGTTAGAATATGCATGACTGAACAAATATATGTATTTTTCTATCGGTAAATATGTGCATTTCCGTTAGAATATGCGTGACTGAACAAATATATGTGCTTCCTATCGGTAAATATGTGTATTTACCGTTAGAATATGCATGACTGAACAAATATATATGTTTTCCTATCGGTAAATATGTGTACTTACCGTTAGAGGAGGTACTGTTACCAAACTGGGACAAACATGCACATGCCATTTCTCACATTCAAGGAATCATATCAATGTAACATCAAACAGATCTTACATCAAACGGATCTTAACTAGAAGATAAAGCAATATATTTCAAGAAATGCTAATTTGTGGATTAACTAGGAGACACAAAAATACTTTTCGTAGGTAGTTGGGACTTCATCTTGCCAAAGAAATTACAGATGCCAGTTCACAAATTCAGGTACAAACATACACATGCCAGTTCACCAATACAAATTCAGGTACAAACATACACATGCCAGTTCACAAATTGAAGTGCATGTCTGAAACAGCAGTACAAATACACACCTACCTACCAATACAATTAAATACACAAATGCTCCCTGCACATTCAAGTTCATGTCCCAATTAGCAATACATGATACACAAATATACAACAATATACAAATACAACAATTCACACATTCGATGTATATTACAAAAGCCACGTCTGAAATTAACAACAGATCACGATGAGGACCCAGTGGCCCATACATGCATTTTACATAAAAGGGAACCTTTGCAGGTTGCCACAATGCAACTACCGACTACAAGTTAGACCTGATACATCACAAATCCATTCATCCAAAATAGCAAATGTCTGAACCACATTGGACTTAACCATAGGAGTTCAGTTCGAAGACGCCCGAGGAGCTGGAACTGCCGTCGACATACATTTGTACGTAATGGTGATTTCCTCGGACTCAAACTCGATCAACTCAACTCAACTCCATTAACAAAAAGAACCTACCTTCCAAGATGTTGTTCTGTGTAGTGATGGTGTAGAATGGCTGTGCAAATAACAACAATTGTTCTTCTCCAAGCAGGTAAGCATCTGGCCACAAGCTGGTGCATGCAAAAACATGTAAGATGCTTTCTATAGGTCCTGATTTGAGAAACACGCCGGGCTTAAGCATCTTCGCGACCGAGCCAACCAAGATCTCGCCCTTCACGTCCTTCCAGCTCTCGACGGTGATCTTCACCATTTCTTTCGCCAACAAGCCAGCGTAGGCAGCGTACTGCGATGAAGAACCGTGAAATACGTTGCCCCTCACGAGCATCATCCAAGGACCTGAACAGATCATAATCATATTGAAAAGAAGACACATCAAAATGAAGGATACAAAAAAAGCAGAATTATTGCCATAATCGGATTAGAATAATCTAACAATATTGCAGAAATTTTACGTACCTTCCTTGGGATGCCGACGTCTAGAGGGCGTCGATGGAGGTGCGGAGGTGCAGCGGTCCCCTGTAGAGGTGCGCCGGCCGTCCATGGAGCTTACGGGTTAGGACTACGAGCCCAGATGAACTGTGAGAATGAAAGAGACATACCCGTGTATTTATACAATTATATATTTTCTATCGGTAAGAAAACAGAATACCGTTAGTAATAAAAACATCTGTAGAAGCCGAATGGTTCTATCGGCACAATAAATATTACCGATAGGAATTTTTGTACATACTCTATCGGTCTGTACGTACACTACCGATAGAATATTACTAGTGTAGAAGGCCAACAGTTCTAAGATATTTTGTGCAATATTCTACCGGTATAAACATGCATTACCGATAGAATAAAACTATTAGAAGACGTACAGTTCTAAGCAATTTTCTATATATTCTAACGGTAAAAGAATCCATTACCGATAGAATAAAAATATTTGTAGAAGGTCAACTATTCTATCGGCGAACTACATATTGCCGATAGGAACTTTTAATATATTCTGTCGGTATATTCATACAGTAGCGATAGAATAAGTCTAGTTGTTGAAGTCGACCAGTCCTATCGGCGCACAACATTCTTCCGTCAGTACTTATGCATCTCTTCTAACGGCAAATATGTTCATCACCGCTAGAGTAAATCATACTATTTATTCTATCAGTAAGTTTCTTAGAAACCGATAGGGAAAATACATCCGTCGGGCTTTTTTGACCACGAGGCACATTTTCTATCGGTTTTGTGCTGTTTCGCTAATAACCGATAGAAGATAGGGGTTAGTAGACTGCATTTCTGTACTAGTGCCTCTTCGACTTTTTGGACTTCCCACCCGGTGAAGACTCCGGCTTTTTGCTTGAATCTTCTTTCCTGGCGTCCTTGAAGCCTGGTTGGGGCGGTAGGTCCCCCTTGTCAACCATTCGGTTCCATTCGACTGCCTCGGCTGCATCGGAGTATCGATCAGCCATATCGAACAGATCGGCCACTGATCGAGGAGGGTGGATAAGCAGGTCTTCAGTGAATCTGCGGTATCGAACGGCATGCTTAAATGCCCTGATTACGGAGCCATCAGATATGTTCGGGATGGTATTTCTTACCCCGACAAACCTCTTGACAAACTGCCGAAGTGTTTCGGTCGAAGTTTGCCGCAGTCTATGCAGGTTGTCCTCCTTACCCGGCTTTTGGTAACAGTTTTGGAAATTGCTGAGGATGGCATCGCATAGCATTTCCCAATTGTAGATGGAACCCTCAGGCTGATTGAACAGCCAGGTTCTAGCCGGTCCTGCGAGGACTGTTGGCAGGTAGTTGGCCATGACCTTGTCATCGCCTCCTGCTGCTTGGATGGCAGTAATATAGATCTGAAGGAACTCGGATGGGTTCTGAGTTCCATCAAACCTCTCAATGGCCCCTGGTCGAAACTTATCGGGCCAAACGACTACTCGTAGGCCAGGAGAGAAAGCATTGCAACCAACGTAAGGACCGTGAACCGTCCTGCGACTTTCGGTTGGGTTTCGAGCAAACTCATGTAATGGCGAGGTTACTCGTGGTCCCAAACGAGAGTGAACGGGAACTCGATCCCTACTACGAGAGTCCTGCATTCGCCGGTATTTGTCCTGTCGGGACGGTACAGGAGGCGGGTAACTCCGCCGGCCAGAGCCGAAATGAGGACCATCTCGATCACGGGAATGTGTCACTGAGCGGGAAGAGGCTGTTGGGGTCGCCTCGGATGCGACCTCGTCCAGTCTTTCGGCCAGGATCCTGTAAAAGGCCGGTCTCTGCGCATCCGTGACCATAGGAGGAAAATTGCGCATGACTTCCGCGATAGATCGCAGTCGTCCATGGGTACTTCTCCTAGGGGCACCAGGTGTTATTGTTTCTTCGTCCACTGGGAAATGCTCCAGTGGTAAGGAAGGAGTCTGGTCGCGTCTATGACCACGCGACCGTCGAGAAGAACTCGGGGTAGCATCGTAACGAGCCTGCGCATCTTGAAGAGCCTCTAGGGCAGTTCTGCGTAGTTCGTTGTTCTGTTGCTCGAGATCTTGCTCCTCCTTCTGTTTGCGATCTTGTTCTTCCCTGGCAGCCTGTTGATCGGGAGTTTCTTCTGACAACGCAGCAAACTGCCTAGGGAGAGAGGTCGCCGATGGGGAGAACATCTCGGTTTGTTCCGAGTCGGACTCAAAATCAAAGAGACGGTGGAGGTTATCAGGGTCGAACCTTCCTGGGCTAACTTCAGGGTCACCATCATATTTTCCCTCAGCGGGATCGTATGACGGGCCGGATTCATCACCTAGCACATTAAGAACCTCTGCGGGTTCTGACCTTGTGCCAGTTACCTCCTGGTCGATTAACATGACTTGGGGAGATGATTCAACCTGTGGAAGATTCTGGCCTTCGACCTCTTCCATCGGAACAGGATCGCTTGGAGAAGGCATTGGTATATGGGCATAATCCTCGAGATCGAAATCATTCTCGGAATCATATGCTCCAGCCATGTTTCGGCGAACCTCCGAATTTCAATTAGGACGCCTTGAGAAAGGCCCCACGGTGGGCGCCAGCTGTCGACGATTCGGACTCGGGGTCCTCAGCCGAACTTATGCAGAATTTATAATTGTGAGACCTTTCAAGATGACCCTTCGGGAAGGTATGCTGAACAATGGTGAACAGGAACACAGAGAGTTTAGACAGGTTCGTGCCCTCGATGGTGGGAGTAAAAGCCCTACGTCCTGTTGAGATTTCACTAAGTGTGATAAAAGGTTTAAAAATGGAGGAAAAAGTCCTCACAGGCGAGGATTTTTCCTGTAAGAGTGTACAAGGATAAGCCAAAGAAGGCTTACTAAAATGCTATGTGAGGTGGGCCGTAGACTTGGCTAACTTAAATGATTTTGGATTTCTTGATCTTCCGATCTCTCGATCGATGTTTCGGATGATCTCTCTTTCATTGATCTCCCTTGATTGATGCTCCATGCCATCCTTTTGTACTGCTTGAAAGGGTGCCATGTGGAGGAAACTGCATTAATCGGTTGCATGGACGGTTGGATGCGGTTTTTTGGAACTGCTCTTAACCTCCACGCAGGTTAAACATGTGTTATTCATGGATAACTGTATGTGTTAACCTTCTGACGGTTGATTTTTCACGTGTAGGAATCTTTGGGATACTTAGAATATCCTGTTGTACGGGCAACCGAAATAGATAGATCCCAAGTATCCTGATCGGCAGATGTTCTGACCGCGGGATATTGGCTGATTGCGCAATATCCCGAATGTGTAGTTCGCGTATAGCCTACGAACTTCTGACCGCGCAAGGCTTACGGTCTGACCGCGTAAAGCTGCGACCTGATCGCGTAAAGCTTGCGACCTCATGGTGATGCCCCTCAGAATAGCTTGAGTTCGCATCACCAGATACATGTCTGGTTCAAACCTGTCTTGAACCAAAAGTTTATTAGAAGTGACCCGGGTGTCAATCCTCGTCAGTCGACCACTAGCATATCACTCTGAATTATTTCAAGGAGCTTAGAAGAATTACACGACTTACGACAAGGAGTTGTGTGCACTACATCAGGTCGTAAAACGTTGGCGGTGTTACCTTTTGGGAAAAGAGACTATTGTCCACATTGACCACTAACCTTTGCAATATTTGCAAACTCAATCGAAGCTACAATAAGCTCGACATATGAAGTGGATGTCGTATCTGCAGCAATTTAACATGGTGATTAAGTACAACAAGGGCATACATAATAAACTAGCTGACATGTTATCATGCATACTGGTTACGACCCTTTGCTTATCAGCGTTTATGGAGATCGAGCCCTCATTTCATGATGACTATGCCACAATGTACAGTGAAGATCTTGATTTTCGATCAAATCAGCACTAGCTGAGCTCGAAATAGGGAAACCTATAGAATTTATTCGATGAGAAGGACTCTTGTACAAGGCCAATTTACTTTGTACACCTCGTAGAGCACCTCGAATTCAATGGCTGCGAGAAGCGCACACATCGAAGGTTGCTGGTCACTTTGGGGTTACAAAGACTTTGGAAAATCTTCATCAACATGTGTTTTGGTCGTGAATGCAGTAGGATGCGGCTAGTTTTGTTCGAGGCTGTGGTCTTTGCAGCATATCGAAACCAACAAACCAAAAATTGGGTTTGTATACTCATTTGCTAGTTCCGTCACAACCATGGGAAATCATATCCATGTATTTGTTAGGAGGAAGACCCGACTTGCCCACGACTATCTTTTTGTGATCACTGATTGATTCTCCAAAATGATCATTCTCATACCTTGTCAAAAGACTATCACGAGAGAAGAAGCGGCTCGAGTATTCTTTCAGCACGTTTGGACACATTTTGGACTGCCGACTTCTATTGTGTCTGTCGTGATATTAAAGTTACCTCGGCAGGTTTATGACGTGCGTAACACGTGTTCCGCAATGCGGGATGACCGTGTGATGGGTCGCCCCGTGTTGGACAGTCTCAGAGATTGACACAAGGGTTTATATAGGTTCAGGCCTCAGTGGAGGCCCTAGTCCTGTCGGCGTGCTCCCGACGCGAGTCGGCTAGGGGAGCTCTCTCGTGGGGAGAGTGCTCCTAAACACGCCTTTTGGTTTTTTGTATTGGATGCAAATGAATTGAACTTAGGTTACAAGAGGGGTTACAAGGGTATATATAGACCCCAAAAGACGCAAATTACAAGACTGCCCTAGCTGGAACCGTCGGATCGAGGGCGTTGCGGTCTTTTTGCACGGTACGATGCTTGGATCCTTGACATGTGGCCACTCCAATTCCCGAGGGAACTCCCGGGTAAGTGGAGCCCCTTATCCGGGGCCGAGTCCGGGGAAGAGAGGGCCCCTTACCCAGAGCCACGTCCGGGGAAGAGAGGGCCCCTTACCCGGAGCTACGTCCGAGGAGTCCCTTACCCGGGACCAAGTCCGGGGAAGGGAGGGCCCCTTGTCCGGAGCCACGTCCGGGGAGAGTCCCTTACCCGGGACCAAGTCCGGGGAGCCCCTTACCCGGGACTAAGTCCGGGGAAGAGGTGGCCCCTTGCTCGGAGCCACGTCCGGGGAGCCCCTTACCCGGGACCAAGTCTCGGGAAAGAAGGTCCCCTTACGCGGGACTACGTCCGGAGAAGAGTCCCTCACCCGGGACCAAGTCAGGGGAGCCCCTTACCCGGGACTAAGTCCGGGGGAGAGATGGCCCCTTACCTGGAGCCACGTCCGGGGAGCCCCTTACCCTGGACCAAGTCCCGGGAAGGAAGGGCCCCTTACCTGGGGCTACGTCCGGAGAAGAGTCCCTCACCCGGGACCAAGTCCTGGCAAGAGAGGGCCCCTTACCCGGGGCCACGCCCGGGGAGCCCCTTACCCGGAGCCAAGTCCGGGGAAGGGAGGGCCCCTTACCCGGAGCCACGTCCGGGGAAGAGATGGCCTCTTACCCGGAGCCACGTCCGAGGAGCCCCTTACCCGGGACCAAGTCCGGGGAAGAGAGGGCCCCTTACCCGGAGCCAAGTCCGGGGAAGGGAGGGCCCCTTACCCGGAGCCACGTCCGGGGAAGAGATGGCCCCTTACCCAGAGCCATGTCCGGGGAGCCCCTTACCCGGGACCAAGTCCGGAGAAGGAAGGGCCCCTTACCCGGGGCTACGTCCGGGGAAGAGAGGGCCCCTTACGCGGGGCCACGTCCGGGGAGAGTCCCTTACCCGGGACCAAGTCTGGGGAGGGGAGGGCCCCTTACCCGGAGCCACGTCCGGGGAGCCCCTTACCCGGGACCAAGTCTGGGGAAGGAAGGGCCCCTTACCCGGGGCTACGTCCGGGGAAGAGAGGGCCCCTTACCTGGGGCCACGTCCGGGGAGCCCCTTACCCGGGACCACTTTACTCGACGGGACCTCATTTTTCCCCCAACATCAGCCCCCTTACCCGGGGCCACGTCCGGGGAGCCCCTTACCCGGGACCAAGTTCGGGGAAGGAAGGGCCCCTTACCCGGGGCCACGTCCGGGGAGCCCCTTACCCGGGACCAAGTCCGGGGAAGGAAGGGACCCGGGGCTACGTCCGGGGAAGAGAGGGCCCCTTACCCTGGGCCACGTCCGGGGAGCCCCTTACCCGGGATCACTTTACTCGACGGGACCTCATTTTTCCCCCAACATCAGCCCCCCGTGCGCTCGAGGGCACTTCGTGGCGTCGAAGCGTGTGTCTCCACACCTTACCCGGGGGTGTCCCGGTGGTTACTCCCAGTAAGGGGACACGGCGACACTTTTTATATGCCTCTAGGAAACTCTTCGTTACCCACGCGCCGTTACGCATTTAGTACCTAGATTCGGTGCGGTTAACGAGGAGATCTTCTCCCCCTATAAATGTAGGGGCCGCACGTCACTTAACCATCTCCACTTCCCAAACTTCCACTTCTCTCCTGGTAGCAGCAAGGCTCCCCCGGTAACAGGTCCGTTCCCGGTAGCAGCGAGGCTCCTCATAATAGACCAGTCCCGGTAGCAGCAAGGCTCCTCATAATAGACCAGTCCCGGTAGCAGCAAGGCTCCTGGTAACGGACCAGTCCCGGTAGCGTCAAGCTCCCGGTAACAGATCCTTACCCGGTAGCGTCGAGGCTCCTGGTAACAAATCCTTACCCGGTAGCGTCGATCCCCGGGAATGTGAGATGGCTTCGAAAGGGCGAGGAAAGGTAGCGGAATTGTCTCTCGAGAAGCTGACGTCCGATTTCTTGGGGGTCTCCAAGTTCACCTCCTAGGACTCAGCGGCCCTCGTAGCTCGGAGGGTTTTCGCCGAAGGGGACGTCCGTGTCCCGGGGGAGGAGATCGTTCCCGGCCCCCGGGAAGGGGAGGTCATCTCCATCGATGCATTTGTCGACGCAGGTCTCCGGCTCTCGTTACATCCCATGATCCGGGAGTTCCTGCTGCAGTACAACGTGGCACTCAACCACCTCACGCCGAACGTTCTGGTTCGCATGGGGCTCTTCATATGGTTGTGCGAGACCGCAGTCGAGATGGACGGCACGCTGCGTCTCTTCCAGCACTTCTACAAGGCCACCGCGCAGAGCTCCCCGGTGGTGCGTCACGGGCCAAAGTCCACCTTCGGTTCGGTGGTGGTGAAGCTCCTCCCGTCCCGGGTCGACCAGTACCCGGTCACGGCCTCCCGGGACCATTGGGAGGATTGGTCCCAGAGGTGGTTCTATCTCCTGGTAGGAGACCCGGAGATCATCTATTCTCTGGAGCCCCCGATCCTTACCCGGTCCTCAGCACCTCCGGCCCCTAAGCTGAGCACCGGTGAGGAGGCCCTCATTGAGAAGATGGTGGAGGCCCGGTCTCACAGGAGCATGAGGGACCTGGCGGAGGAGCTGCTGCTTCTCCAGTTCAGCCCCTTCGGACGCGTCCGGAGGGGACTGGGCCTCTCGGTGGAGAATCACCCCCTCCGTTACCCAGTGTCCCGACGTGAGTTTGTCGAACTTTGCCCGAAAGAGCTTTTTCCCGGAGGGGCCTTACGTTTTAACTTTTCTTCTTCGCAGTGCGCTCGTATGAATCGTCCCGGGAGAAAGCGGAGCATCTCCTCAGGCGGTATTTCGAAGACGAGCACGCCCGGTGCCGCGCGGTCATCGACGATGGCCCCCCGCAACGTGGTGGCTGAGGTCTTCGGGCTATCCTTGCCCCCTCGGACGCCGCTCCCGACGCCGAATTCCCACAAGAGGAGGGAGGCGCCCGGCAGCCACGGGGTGGGGCGCGCCAAGAACCTGAGGGCCACCGATGATAGCCCGGGGACAGCCCGGACGAAGTCTCCCGCTCCGGCACCGGGCCTGACCGAGACCCCCCAGGCCCCCGTGAAGGCGAAGGCTCCTTCTCCGTTAGTGGGGCTCACCGATAGCCCCACTAACACGGCCTCGCTGGTTGCCCAGCTCGACGCGTTGGGCGCCTCGGGGGTACTGGATGGTATCCGGGTGGAGTCGGACTCGGAGGATTACGCCCCGTCTCCTTCTCCGAAGAGGGGCGTCCAGGTGACATCCTCGAGCACGCGCCCGGTCCCGGACATGCGTTACCGGATGCCGGGCGCCTTCCGGTTCCGTGCTCTCTTGGCTCCCGGGGCCGGGACGTCGGCGGGGCCGCCCCCAGTTGCACCGCCTTCCCCGGGGCCCGGGGGGCACGCAGCTTCTTCCCCGGTGGAGGCCGCTCTACCTGAGGAGCGAGGCGTTGGGACCACCAGGACTTGGGGGAGCGGCGTCGACGCCCTCGGGGGAGGGGCGCTCTTCTCCGCCGATGAGATGAGGCGGCTTTCCCTGGGCCTCCTCACTCCTCGGGTGCGGGCCCGCATGGCTGAGGGGGAAATTGACGACCGCTACGAGGACGTCATCTCCCTCTCGCTCCAAGTAAGGAGCTCTTACGTTGTTGGTTGATGCCCAGTTAGGGGCTTTCCTAACCGTGTTGCCTACGTGACAGACTGCCACCATGGTACGCGCCTTTCGCGGTCGGCTTGCGCGGGAGACTGAGGCTGCGGACAAGGAGATAGCCGCCCTCGAGGCCTCCCTGGATGCGGCGGTCCGGGAGCGGGACGCGGCCATCGAGGAGCTGGGGAGGGTGCGGTCGCAGCAGCTGGCTCCGGCCGAGTCCGCGAGAGACGCCGCGGCCTGGGAGCTGGAGCTCGTCCGGGCGCAGCTGTCGGCGTCGGAGGGAGCCAACTCCTGCCTCCGGGAGGAGTTGAGCGCGGAACTGGGCACCGCTGATTCTTTCGCGGCCCGATCCTTGGTTTCTGCCGGGAACCGCGTCCGGGCCACGCTCATCACACTGGGACTCGACTTCCTCCCAGAGGCCAACCCTCGGAACCCGTTGGCCTCGGTCGAGGAAGAGACGAACTTCCTCATTCAGCAGGTGTCCGCCATCTTTGCCGCGGCGGACCTTCGAGCCAGGGGTCTTGCCGTCCCCATGATTGCCGCTGCCGCGGCTCTCGCGGAGTACCGAGGCGCTGGAGCTCAGGCTCTTGGGGACTTCGCCGCCCCGGGCTTTCCTGACTTCAATGAACCTCCGCAGAGGGAGCTGGAGGACCGCGCCGAGCTCTTCTTCGACCGAGTCCTGGGGATGCTGCCCGTGGCTGCGGACGAAGCCTCCTCCGGGGGGGGGGGGGTGTGTGTCATCATGGGCAAGTATGAGCCTTCCCCCCCGGACCTTAGTTTAGTTTTTTGCTAGGATTTCCTTTTTTGTTTATGGCGCTCCTTCGGCGGAGGCCCAAAAACTTGTAGAAAATTTCGACGTTTGAATAGAACACATTTTTTGCTGAACTCGCTTGATTGGACTTGAATGGAATGCATTTTTTGGTAAACTTGCTTGATTGGACGACAGGTTGGCGCGAATGTCCCGGATAGGGATTCCGAGGAACTCCCCGTTGCGGGGGTTCCTGGAGAGGTTGCCACTTTGCTAAGGTGGCTTCCCGAATGGCACATGGCCAACTTCGATGATTGTTGCGCCGAGTTGCCTTCACCAGAAGCTGGGGCCCAGAAGGTTGCCACTTTGCTAAGGTGGCTTCCCGAATGGTACATGGCCAACTTCGACGATTGTCGCGCCGAGTTGCCTTCACCAGAAGCTGGGGCCCAGAGGATTTTTCCACTCCGGATCCTACCCCCAGATGGTTATGAGGGGTGGCCCGAGGACGCGCTAAGAGCGGCGTTCCGAAGGGTCCAAGGCTTGTACAAGGACATCTCCCGGGAGTTTGCAAAGGGACATGGAGAGTAGTTTCTTTCCCGGTTCCCGCCGTAGGGAGTTGTCTCCCGGGTTGTCCCCACGGGGATTTAGGTCCCCAACTTGTATGTTTCTTGCCCACCGGGGAGGGTTGTTCCCCGGCCCGTTTCATCAATAAAACATTTTAATCCACCCTCCCGGAGCCACGAGGGGACCCCTTACTCGGGGCCATGCCCGGGGAGGAGAGAGCTCCTTACCCGGAGCTGCGTCCGGGAAGGGAGAAGGGCCCTTGGTCCCGTTACCTCCGCGGTCAAGTTTCTTGATTACGGGTGATTCACATATAGGGGCCTGATTTGTCCCCTCCCCCCGCAGCGGGGGGCGACTCGAGTTAGACGACCCGCACTGACTTTCTAAGAGAAATTCAGGCCGCCATTCTCATGCAGGCATGGGGATTCAATTAGACTTGTCGGTCGAGAGTGACCTAAATTGCTCCCGAAGGAGGAAGAGCGTAAATGATCTCTGGAGTGTATGGGGGGGGGGGGGGACTAGTCCCCCAAAGTGACTCGTTACCTCGGTTTCCATTGAGAACCGGGTTGCCACTTACGCCCTCAGTCCACGAGGGGATATTGTAAGCCGCCCTAGGGGGACCGAGGTTCTATAACACCTTGGTTTTGGGGGTGAAAAGCTTTTGCATAAAATCCTGCATGCATGTATCCCTGTAGTTGTAGCCAGATCAGCTGAACCCTAATCTCTCCCAAACCCTAAAAATCTCCAAATCTATTCTCTAGATCCAGATCAAGATCTGACCATCCAGATTTAACCTACCAGTTATTCTGAAGATAAAAGTCTTCAGGAACCAAATTGAATTCTAACCCTAACTCCCAGTATCTAAGTCTCTTTCTGTTTTCGAAAACAGGAAATTCAGATTTACCCAAAATACCCCAGTTTCCAAATAACCGAGTTATCATGATCTAACCCTATCCAGACTCAAGTATCATTTGGAATATGTTCCTAGGTATATCCTCAACTTACTTCAAAAAGTTGGGAACCAGATTGTTTCATCTAAGCACTTTTCGCAGTTTAGTCCAAATTTTACTGCGAATAAGTCCTTTTCAGTTTACCTGGAAGCCTTAAAAGGCTAAAATTCACGAATCAGCTCCAAATCCAGAATTTCTTTAGGGAACACCTCCCAAATACTATTTGATATAGATTTACCTTCTGATCAGACTACCAAATCTCACCCTAATTACCAGAATTCGAGATCGACAAAATCCAGATCTATTTTACCCTAATTTTACCCTATTTTCGAAAATAGGTGAAATCCCTCAAACCTTATCAAATTTTCTCCAGATTTGAGCTAAATGAGCATTAATAGAAATATTATACTCATCCATGAAACCAAATCCCAAATTGAACCTCTCTAAGACCAGATTTACAAATCAGTCCACTTTTCAACCGTAATCATCACAATTATACCCCTGGTTCGACCAAAACCTGCTGTTCACGACCAAATGGGCTGTTTCGACTTCGACCAGAGCAGTGCAATCGACCAGCTACTGTTGCTTCGACCTCGAGCTACTGCCATCGACCACGACCTGGAGCAAGCGCACGAGCACGGGAGCCTTAGACCTCGAGCGCTCCACTGCTGTTTGCTTCGCCTGCTGCCACGTGTGTGCTCGGCGTTGGCCACTGTGGATCTTCTCCAGCGAGGATCGCGACCAGCTGGTTTCTCCCGTTTGCATGCCACCGGCAACGGCTCCAGCAGGAAAGCTTAGCCACGTGGAGTCCTTGCCGCGGCCAGCCATCAACTCGCCTTCACTTCGCAGCAGCTCCAGCTGCAAAAGCTCTCACGGCCGCTGAACCAGTCCCCTCGAAGCCAGCTCGCCCTGAAGTCGCAATCCAGTCTTTTCCTTGCCGGCTTCAACTCCCCGAGCATTTTCCAACCGTTGAGAGCCTCCAACCACGCCTATATAAACCCACTAGAGCTTAGCTTTACTCCTTACACTCCAAAACACCAGAAAACCAGCAGCAGCACTGTGTCTTCTTCTTCCCCGGTGAGCAGCAAAGGGAGCTTCAGTGCTAGCTTCAACCGCTGCTTCCTTCTTCGATCCAACACCCCCAGTGAGCTTCTCTCATCCCCCTCATGCTTCTCAAGCTTGGAATTTAATTTAAATACCCTCAGTCACCGGCAATCGCCGTGTTTCATCTAGAACTCCGATGAGCAATTAACCCTCACCTAAATTGAATTGATCTTCGAGCCAGTAGTGAAAGATGCTTAGAATAGCTCACTTAAGACCCCTGAGCTATTGGTTTGAACAAATTCGTTGTAAAACAAAAACCCCCAATTTCCAGCCATGAACATGAACTTGTACTTACTGATTTAGCTTCTCTGTTGAGAAATCTGTTAATCTAACTTCACCAATGCATTTCTAGTATCCTGAGGACCATACACAAGCAAGGAATTGAGTTCAATCACTTTAAATCAGAAATGCCCAAATCAGATTTGAGTTCATCTTTTCTCCGGCTAGTATCTTCCAAATCCAGCCGATCCAGCCCTAGCCACCTTGCCATTTAGATGTTTTGGACCATTTTGAGCAACTTTTTCTTCTATCACGACTCCCAATTCGGCCTAGATTGTGAGATATAGCTATGCCCTAGTTGGCTACACTGTTTATGTTGCATGTGCTCCAGGCCAGTCAACTTCTTGCCGGTTTTCATCACTTTCCGGCCATCTCCTGCCCTAGATCCTGTTGAGACATTTGTTCCTGTTACAAAGTCTAACTACCAGACAAAGTGGTGCATCATTTGGAGCCCTAGATCAAAAGTTATGGCAAACCCTAGTTTCTGGCCATGTCAACTCTATGTCAAACTATGCCAGTCAGTGGCATTAGCCCTGTTCACCCACCTCTGGTCATGCAAACCAGAAAATACTTTGTCAAATAGTTGTCTCACTACCTTGTGCACCATATGCTTGAATCAAAACCCATTTTGGCCACTAGAAACTGTTCAAACCATGTCAATGCCATTCTTGGGCATTGTCAACCTATGTCAGCCAATGGCATTGGGCCAGTTTGACCCCTTCTGGGTATGCAAACTGAACATAACCTTGTCCCTTAGACTCCTGATGTTGTGATCTACATTTTATTCTACTGTCACAACTTGAGTTGAGCCCTCTATCATCCATCGACCCTATGTCGATGCCTTGAACCAAATGTCGACCTAAAGACGTTCGCTGTTTTTGAGCGAACCAGCCGCAGCCTTGATATCATTTTGATATTTTGGGACATTTGGAACCTTGTAAACCCTTGACGACTAATCTTAACCCTAGTTTCCATAGTTTAACTCTAATCGCTTCCAAATCTTGTATCGCCCAGACGCTTTTACCTTGCATTATCGCATATAGTGGATTAGTAAGAGTAGGATTGATTGTAATGCCTGTTTGCTTGTTTGATCCTTGTTCAGAGCAAGAGTCCGAGTTCGAAGACTTCGTCGCAGACCCGACATCAACTGCTGTTTCTTACGACGCGGAAGGCAAGTCATATTCTTGAACATCTTGAACCCATATTTTATGAATTGCTAGAATATACCTTGATTATAAAATAATAATATTGCATGAGAAAGATTGAGAATAGTTGAATTATGAAATGGCAGCATCAGGCTGATGCCTGTGAATTGTGAATTGATCAAATAATGAGCCATGAACTAATATATTATATATGTATTTATATTCATGAAATAAAACCCCTAGCCGTGACCAGTATTTTGGTATGGAATGGTGAAAGCACTGGAGGTGCTTGGTCGCACAGGATGTGCCAGCACTGGAAGTGCATGGATTGTGGTATGATCTGGTCACTGGCATATAAGGACTAGAACCTTGTGTTGTGCGTCTAGTGGCATGATTAACGTGCCGACCGCAAGCCTGGTATGGGACAGGCCTGAACAAGTAGTATGTGGATCACACATGAAACCCCTATATGACAAACTCACGATTAAACACGGGGTGCGCTCCAACACATATCACAGGATGTGATCATGCACGCTGACCCTGAGGGGAAGATGCCAATTACTGGGGGTTGTGTAACCCTGCCACAACTGTGGTTTGCGTGAAGAAAACCACGGGGTCTAGGGTGAGCTGTGTGTGAAACATGGCAAAAGTTCTTGTTATCTCCACCTTGCCGCTCACAGTATAAAGTGAGTCAGGGGTCCAATCCTTGTGATAGGAAGGGCATGAAAGTGGATATATCTTGTGGGTAAATTGGTATCCCTCTGCAGAGTTAAAAATGTATTCGAATACTTCGTGCTCCCGAGTTTTAGGAGTATGCCGCGGTGGATTAAATCCACGGGGTGTGACACAAGTATTGTTTTATAAATTAAAATTTGTTAGTTCAAGATTACCCAAATGACATGTGTTGTCATGATAAGGGGTGCTGCCGAGGGCTGTCATGTGTTGACGTGTCGCGGTAGTACCATAATTTAGTGATCATATAATAGCTAAGAGGCATGTGGATTGTGCCCTAAGTATATGAAATGTTGCCATGAGCATGAGATTTGAAAAGCTCGAAAGAAGATATTTTTGGAAAAACCCTCTCACCTCTTTTCCCTCAATAGCATAGGATCATATCATCTCTACTATACGTATCTCTACTCTTACCTATGACTTGCTGAGTACGTAAGTGCTCACCCTTGCAACTTATCAACAATAGAGGGAGTGCTACAATACCAAGACGAAGGCTTGGAAGATTTCGTGGATCCAGAAGGAAGAGAGCCAGTCCTGCCAGAATCCTGAAGTGTGCTGTTCTGCTGTCAACTTCTTACGACTGTGGGGGTTTCGCCTAGCTTCCGCTGAGTAGTTGTCTTTTTGTTTTAATTAGACCATTTGTGCCGTGAAGGCGTTGTATTACTCTTTTATTGTACCAGGCCAGCAGGCCATACTGTTTATGAATGATATTTTGTAAGTTACTCTGTTGCAATGAACTCCTGTGCTTGACTTATTCTGGGAAGTCGTGGTACCTTGCTCGGGGCGCGACAGGTTCCCGCCATCGGGACTTTTAAAGGCTGAGCTGGAACCCGTAATCTCCTCATAACGAGGGCATGCTCGAAAGGGCATCCTCACAGGGAGGGACTCCCCGTGACGAGGGCATAGCCTCTAAGGGCGGTTAGGAAACACCTGCAAGAGATTGACATGGTAGGGATAAAAGCCATTTTCATTGATCTGAATGAGCCGATACAACGCCTCCCCCTTGCTTAGCCGTGAAAAGGAGAGGGAATGGCCTTAGGCCAATGTTACAACTCGCCGCGCCTTCCCCTTGCAAAGTCGCAAAGGGGGGAAGGGGGAGGTTCGGAGACTTAGGTGTAGAACTTGCAGAGCAAGTCCGCATTCCACGTATGCTTTAGGTCTTGATCTTCGAGGGTGGAGAGTTCGTAAGCCCCCGAGCCAAGGATCGTGGAGATCCTATATGGCCCTTCCTACTTTGGGCTGAGCTTTCCTTAAGCTTGAGGGTCGGTGACGCGCTTGAGGACAAGGTCTCCCAGACGGAAGGCTCTCCCCCGAACGCGCTTGTTGTAAGCGCGCGCCATTTCACGTTCGTAAATGGCATTGCGGAGGAGAGCTTTGTCCCGCTCTTCTTCGATGAGGTCCACCTCCAGCCTCTGGTTGTCTTCGTTGGCCTGGAACGCGGCGGCCGAGACTCCCTCGAGGAGTTCGACTCGCAGCGATCGGAAACTGATTTCGGAGGGGAGTACTGTAACACCCTAGTTTTGGGGGTGAAAAGTTTTGCATGAAAATCCTGCATGCATGTTTCCCTGTAGTAGTAGCCAGATCAGTTGAACTCTAATCTCTCCCAAACCCTAAAAATCTCCAAATCTATTCTCCAGATCCAGATCAAGATCTGACCATCCAGATTTAGCCTACCAGTTACCCTGAAGATAAAAGTCTTCAGGAGCCAGATCAAATTCTGACCCTAGCTCTCAGTACCTAAGCCCCTCTCTGTTTTCGAAAACAGGAAAATTCAGATTTACCCTAAGTACCCCAGTTTCCAGATGATTGAATTATTTTGATTTAACCCTATTCAGACCCAAGTAACCCCTGGAATATGTTCCTAGGTTCATCCTCAACTCACTTCAAAAAGTTGGGAGCCAAATTAATTCATCTAAACACTTTTCGCAGTTTAGTCCAAATTTTACTGCGAATAAGTCCTTTTCTGTTTACCTGGAAGCCTGAAAAGGCTAAAATCTGCAAATCAATTCCAACTTCAGAATTTCTTTAGGAAACACCTTCCAAATACTATTTGATACAGATCTCCCTTTTGATCAGACTTCAAAATCTCTCTCAAATCACCAGAATTCGAAATCGACAAATCCAAACTTATTTTACCCTAATTTTACCCTATTTTCGAAAATAGGTGAAATCCCTCAAATCTTGTCAAATTCTCGTTAAATTTGAGCTGGATGAGTACTAATAGAAATGTTATACCCAGCCATGAAATCACATTTCAAATTAACCATCTCTAAGACCGAAATTACAAATCAGTCCAGATTTCAAATAAGAATCATTGCATTTTGGTCCCTGGTTCGACCAGAGGCACTGTGCACGACCAGCAGCCGTGCACGACCGCGACCACCGCGCTGCCACGCCAGGAACTTCGTCGCCGGTGAAGCCCCGTGGTCGCCACCCTTGCCACTGCGTTCCTGCCACGTGTGCGCACGCCGTTCGCCACCGTGGAGCCACCGCGGCCGCACCAGCATCGCCGATTTTGCCCGCGCGCGCACGCCATTGCTGCAGCCACTGCAGAAGCTTTGCGCCACGTCGCAAGCATGCCTTGGAGAGGCATCACTTCGCCTTCACCTCCACCAGAGCAGCAGCGCAGCCGACACGACCGGTGAAGACGTCGCTTCGCCGCCTGTCTTCGCCGCCGGTCACTTCCCAGTCAATTCAAGCCGGCTTCAACTCCCCGTGCGCCTCTAGCCGTTGCAACACCTCCGAATCCTCTATAAATAGTCCCTGGTCTCAGTGAAACATCACACACCCACCAGAAACACCTAAGCCCTCAAACTCGCTGTCTTCTTCTTCCCCGGCGAGCAGCAAAGGAGGAGCACGGTGCCAAGCTTCTCCACTGCTTCATTCTTCGATCCAACACCCCCAGTGAGCTTCTCTCATCCCCCTCATGCTTCTCGAGCTTGGAATTTAGTCTAAATACCCTCAGTCGCCGGCAATTTCAGTTTTACTCCAGTAGCTCCGGCGAGCAATTAATCCTCAACCAGATCGATTCAACCTTCGAGCTAGTAATCAAATATGCTCACTAGACCTTGCTTAACATCCCTAAGCAACCAAAATCGACAGACATGCTGAAATACGAAAAACCCCAAATTGGAACTTTGCTTGTGAACTGAGCTTGCTGTTCAAGCTTTTCTGGTGCATTTCTAGTTAATCTAACTTCACCAGTAGCTTACTTATGCCCCAGATACCATCCACAAGCAAGGAATTAAGTTTATTTGCCCTAGATCAGAAATGCCCAAATCAGGCTTGAGTTAATCTTTTCTCCGGCCAATATCTCCTAAATCCAGCCAATCCAGCCATGGAAACCTTGCCATCTAGATGTTTTGGACCATTCTGAGCAACTTTGTCTTCTATCACGACTACTAATTCGGCCTAGATTGTGAGATATAGCTATGCCCTAGTTTACTGTACTGTTCACATTACCTGTGCTCCAGGCCAGCCAGCTTCTTCGCCGGTTTTCATCACTTTCCGGCCATCTCCTGCCCTAGGTCCTGTTGAGACATTTGTTCCTGTTACAAATGCCTAACCACCAGACAAAGTGGTGCATCATTTGGAGCCCTGAGTCAAAAGATATGGCTAACCCTAGTTTCTGGCCGTGTCAACCCTATGCCAGACTATGTCAGCCAGTGGCATTGAGCCTTTTCACCCACTTCCAGCCATGCACTTTGAAAATAACCTTGTCCCTTAGACTCCTGATGTTGTGATCTACACTTTTCTCTACTGTCACAACTTGAGTTGAGCCCTCTATCACCCATCGACCTTATGTCGATGCCTTGAACCGAATGCCAACCTAAAGACATTCGCTGTTTTTGAGCGAACCAGTCACCACCTTGATATTACCCTGATATCTTGGAACCTTGTAAACCTTAACAGCTAACTTTAACCCTGGTTTCCATAATTAAAACCACATCGCTTTCAAACCTTGTATTACCAGAGTATTTTCTCCTTGCATCTTTGCATGTAGTGGATTAGCAAGAATAGGATTGATTGTAATGCCTGTTTGCTTGTTTGATCTTGTTCAGAGCAAGAGTCCGGGGTTGAAGATCTTGTCGCTGAACCGTCATCGACTGCTGATACTTACGACGCGGAAGGCAAGTCATACTTTGAACATATTGAAACCCATATTTTATGAATTGCTATGTTATTCCATGAGTAGATATTTCATTAATATTGCACATGTTGAGATCAATGATATTATGGCAGTGATAGATTGAATACTTGAGAAATGTGAACTTGATAAGATAGCAAGCCTCGAACTAATAAAAGTATAAACATGTATATTTATATTCATGAAATAGAACCCTAGCCGTGACCAGTATTTTGGTATGGAATGGTGGTAGCACTGGAGGTGCTTGGCTGCACTGGATGTGCAGGCACTGAAGGTGCATGGATTGTGGCGTGATCTGGTCACTGGCATGTAAGGACTAGAACCTTGTGTTATGCGTCTAGTGGCATGAAAAGCGTACCAACCACTTACCTGGTATGGGACAGGCGCAACCTAGTAGCTTTCTTAGTATTATCGGTTCCCTGCATGGCTTGTCGATCCGGTTTCTCGCATGGAAACTGGTGGGACGCAGTTCGTCCATGAGTGATGTGAGATCAGAAAAATTATGAGCGGATAAGGTGTAAAGAAGGAAGACGCCCTACGCCAGATTAAGTCGTGCGCGACTGTAATCAAAAGAGGTTATGTGTCCGGCGGGAACATAGACCCAGGCTAGGAAGTAAGGCAGTGGGGAGGACCCACAACGGTACTTGGGACTGGATTGTCCATTTACCGGGCAGGGATACTGTTAATACTAGACTGCAAAAACGTTGTGTGATCTCGGCCTTGTCACATGCGTATAAGTCGCATGGAGTTGGCCCGACTTCGAAGTCGAGTGAAAAAGTGGATTTAAAAAGAGGTACATCTCTGCAGAGTTTAAAAATGTATTCGAATACTTCGTACTCCCGAGTTCTAGGAGTATGCTGCGGTGGATTAAATCCATGGGGTGTGACACAAGTATTGTTTTATAAACTAAAATTTGTTAGCTCAAGATTACCCAAGTGGCATGTGTTGTCATGATAAGGGGCGTTGCCGTGGGCTGTCATGTGTTGACGTGTCGCGGTAATACCATAATATAGAGATCGTATGATAATTAAGAGGCATGTGGTTTATGTCCTAAGTTATGAAATATTGCTAGGAGTATAGGATTGGAAAGGCTTGAATGAAAATAATGTGATATGAGGATATATCGCCTTGGATATGGGATATATGTATCACCATCAATATGATTTAATTACTGCCATGGGTATGATCAATAGTTGAGTAAGAATTGAGAAAGAAATGTATTTTTGGAAAAACCTTTCACTCTTTCCCCAATAGCATAGGTTCATGTCATATATATATATATGTATCTCTACCTTCCCTATGACTTGCTGAGTACGTAAGTACTCACCCTTGCAACAACTCATCAATAGATGGAGCGTTCTACGACCTTGGAGGATACCCTGAAGATGCTGCGGACCCAGGAGAAGATGAGCAGTTCCCTCCGGAGCCCTGAAGCGGTGCTGTCTTGCTGTCAACCTCTGTTTCCTGTGGATTGCTTTTGGGCCTAGCTTCCGCCGACTAGATGTGTTATTTTGTTAGACCCTTGTGCCTTGTACGGCACTGTATCTCGTTTTGTACTAAGGCCTGATGGCCATACAATTATGACTATTGTACTATTTTGCTGCTGCAATGTAATCCTGTGATTGACTCGTCCTGGGAAGTCAAGTGGTTAAAGGGCCAGCTGCACCGAGCTGGGCTCCTCACAGGTGATGTCACTGTCGTGGCAGACGTGACAAGTACTGCCTCGGCCCCGTACACGAGCGAGAAGGGGGTATGTCCCGTTGCTCGACTCGGGGTCGTCCGCATGGAACAGAGGATGCTCGGGAGCTCGTCCGCCCATGCGCCTCGCCTGGAGGCGCTTTGATCCAGGCGGCGACGGAGTCCTTGGAGGATAACCCCATTGACGCACTCGACCGCCCCATTGCTCTTGGGGTGAGCCACCGAGGCAAAGTGGGGGGTCATGCCCAAGTTCTGACAGAACTCTCGAAAGATCGCGGAGTCAAATTGGGTTCCGTTGTCAACAGTGATCTCCCGGGGGACCCCGAAGCGACACACAACGTTCTTCCAGAAGAACCTCTGCACCGCACGGGATGTGATGGTGGCCAAGGGCTCGGCCTCCACCCACTTGGAGAAGTAGTCCACGGCCACAACCCGTACTTGTATCCCCCCGACGCTGGGGGGAACGGGCCTAGGAGGTCCATTCCCCACCGCGCGAAGGGCCAAGTGATCGGGATGGCCTGTAGAGCAGCGGAGGGTAGGTTGGAGCCCTTTGCCATTTATTGGCAAGCCCCGCAGGCAGAGACAAGGTCTCTCTCATCGCGGGCAACCGTTGGCCAATAGAACCCCTGGCGAATGGCTTTTGTCGCGACGGCCCGTGGGCCAAGGTGAGAGCCACAACACCCGAGGTGGATGTCCTCAAGGAGTTGAACTCCTTCCTCCCGCGGGAGGCAGCGAAGTAACGTGGAGGCTCCTCGCTTGTACAGCGTCCCTTCCACCAACACGTACGCCCGTGCTTTGGCGCGGAGGCGTTTGGCTTCGGTGTCGTCGGAGGGCTCCCCCTCTCCCTTGATGCAAGACATAAGGGGGTCCATCCAGGATGTGGCCCGGATGATTTCCGTGACGTCGGGGTCACAGGACTCGGAGTCCAGGTCGGGGGCCACCACAGAGGGTTTCAAGATAACTTCCAGGAAAGTCCCCTCGGGGAGGGGCCCTCGGGTGCTTGCTGCTCGCGCGAGGGCATCGGCGCGGTCGTTGTCCCTACGTGGGATACGACGCGCCTCGAGGCCTTCGAAATGACTTTCCATTTTTCTGACCTCGTCAAGGTAGAGGCTCAGATTTGGGTCATGGCACAAGTAGGACTTGTCCATCTGACAAACCACAAGCTGAGAGTCCCCCTTGATGAGGAGGCGTCGAATGCCCAAAGAGCGGGCGAGGCGCAGTCCTAAGAGAAGGGCCTCATATTCCGCGACATTGTTCGTCGCGGGAAACTCGAGCCTAGCGGCGTATTCAAGGGTTCTCCCCTCGGGTCTCCGGAGGACTACTCCCACGCCGGCCCCTGCCAAGCACAGGGAACCATCGAAGAAGAGGGTCCAATGGTCATCGCATAATGGTGGTGTGGCACGCATTTCTTCCTCGGGTCCAGGGACCGGAGCCCACTCAGCCACGAAGTCGGCCAGGGCCTGTGACTTGATTGCAGACCTTCCGGCTAGTTCGGCCCCCAACTTCCCGATCCGGCCGATGGCTTCCCTGTTCCGAAGCACTTCCCCCATGGGGAGAGAGGAGGGCACTGTGATAGGGTGGCCCAAGAAGTAGTGGCGAAGTTTTCTGGATGCCATCAGGAGGGCATAACAAACCTTCTCCATCTTCATGTATCTTGTTTTGGCACCCTGGAGGGCCTCACTCACATAGTAGACGGGGCATTGATGCCTGTCTTCTTCCTTAACAAGGACCGCGCTGACGGCAACCGGGGTAGCCGCGAGGTAGAGGAGCAGGGGCTCCCCCTGACGCGGGCTCACAAGCATTGGAGGGCTCGTGAGATACTTCTTCAGGTCCTCGAATGCAGCCTGTGCTTCGGGGGTCCAATGGAACCCCTCGAGGCCACGGAGGATCCTAAAGAATTGGAGGCCGCGCTCCCCCGAGCGCGAGACGAAGCGACTCAAAGCAGCCAAGCGGCCAGTAAGTCGTTGTACATCCTTGACAGAACATGGTGGAGGCATGTCGAGGAGGGCCCGAATTTTTTCGGGATTGGCTTCGATGCCCCTTTGGGACACAAGGAAGCCGAGGAGTTTTCCTCCGCGAACGCCGAATGCGCATTTTTCCGGGTTAAGCCTTAACCCATACTTAAGGAGATTGCGGAAGGTTTATCCCAAGTCTTCGAGGTGGGTGGCCGATACCGAACTCTTGACGACTGCATCGTTGAAGTACACTTCCACGTTGCGGCCGATTTGATCCCTTAGGACTAAGCTCATAAGGCGTTGGAAAGTTACCCCCGCGTTTTTCAACCTGAAAGGCATGTGGACATAACAGAAGGTGCCGAGGGGAGTTATGAAAATCGTCATTTCCTCGTCCTCCTCCGCCATTCGGACTTGGTGATAGCCCGAATAGGCGTCCAAGAAACTCATCAGCTCGCATCCCGTGGTGGAATCCACCAGTTGGTCGATCCGTGGGAGTGGGAAATCATCTTTTGGGCAAGCTTTATTGAAGCCGGTGAAGTCGACACACATTATCCACTTGCCGCTTGCCTTCTTTATGAGGACGGGGTTCGCTAACTACTCTGGGTGTAGGACCTCCCGAACGAACCCCGCCTCTCGGAGTTTAGCGATCTCCACCTTGATGGCCTCCTGCTGCTCGAGGGAGAGCTTTCTCATCTTCTGTTTTACCGGGGGCCGAGCGGGCATTACCGCGAGCTTGTGCTCGATAACATCCCTGGGCACACCCCCCATGTCCGCGGGCTTCCATGCGAAAACATATGCTTTTTCACGAAGGAAGTCGATGAGTCGCGTCGCGTGTTCCTCGGGGAGATCAGCCCCCGATCTTGATAGTCTTCCCCTCGTCCTGGAAGAGAGGGACTTCCCGGAGGTCTCCCTCGGGGCGAGGCTTGGGAAGGAACTTCCCGGGGAGCATAACTGGCACGTCTAGGGCCGGGGAGGAGCTCCCTCCCCCCGGGGCCTTAACCAGGTTAACGTCCCCGATCACTATGGAGGCGTGCTTGTAGAGGGAGTGAGCCACATCCTGGTCACCATGCATGGAGATCACCCCACTCGGCCCGGGGATCTTCATGCAAAGATAATTGTGGTGGACCGCTGCTCCTAAGCGGTTGATGATGGTTCTCCCCATTATGGCATTGTAGGAGGAGGGCAGATCCACCACGTCAAACCGAACCATTTCGGTCCGGTAATTATCTGGGGCGCCGAATGTCATCGGGAGGTCGACCTTCCCCACGGGATGTATAGTTTTTCCTGGGACGAATCCTTGTAGAGGCCCCACCGCGGGTTGTAGGAGCTTCTCGTCCACCTGCATTTCTTTGAACGCCTTTAGATAGAGGACGTCTGCGGCACTCCCACCGTCGACCAAGATTCAGGTGAGGCGGCAATTGAACACGGTGGCGGAGACGATTAGTGCGTCGTTGTGGGGGAAGCGCACCCCGCGCGCGTCTTCCGCGGTGAACGTCAGCGGGACGTCTGACCATTTTGGTGGCCAGGACGTGTTGACGACCCCTATTGCCTTTACTTCTCGCGCATATTCTTTGCGTTGGCGTTTGGAGTCTCGCCCGGAGGCAGATCCTCCCAAGATGACATTAACATGTCTCTGGGAAGTTTGGAAGGGGACCTCACCGTTGGAGCCCCTTCCTTGGCCTTGCTTTTGACCTCCCCCCGGCGGAGCGGGGAGTGCCGCCAAGGCTGGCGACGGAAGGGGTAAGGAGGTAGGGCCTCCTCCCCCCGGCCCATGTTGCTAGAGAAATGCCACGAAATGTTGGAGGAGCGCGTGGCATTCTCGGGTTGCATGGGAGTTGGACTTGTGGAAAGCGCACCATAGGGTGCCTCCAGCCTCCTTGTCCCCTGGCCTGGGAGCCCCTCGCGTACGGGAGGATTGGCTTCCCCCTCCGCCTTTGGGCTTGGAGAAGGGTCGCTGTCCCCGGTTAGGATCTCAGGAGCCACCTCCGCCTTCGAGGACGAAAGCGTCCCGAGGCCTTGGCTCATTGTGGGGCCCTTTCCAGTGTCGTTTGTGGGAGGGGTACCTTGAGTCCCTCTCACCAGGGCCGGAGGTCCCCTTATTTTTCTTCTAAAGGCCGTCCTCTTCAGCTCTCGCGTACTTCTCAAGTACGTTGAAGAGCTCGTCGGTGGAGGACGGGCAACTCCGGGAGAGCCTTTGGTGGAGTTCTCCCGGGAGGATGCCACTCTTGCATGCTTCAATCACCGTCGAGTCGGGGACGTGAGCCACCTTGCTCTTGATTTGGGCGAAGCATCTGAAGAAGCTTCGTATCGTCTCCCCCGACCTCTGGCAGATAGTGTATAATTGCGATGAGTCCAGGGGACGAATGTAGTTCCCCTGGAAGTTTGCGCAAAACTCGCGCTTCAGTTGCGCGAAGGACTTGATGGACCCGGTTTTAAGGTTGTAAAACCACGACCGGGCTATTCCAGAGAGGTATAGGGGGAAGACGTTGCATTGGACGGTTTCATCCCCTCCGACCTCCGAGATGGCCGTGGAGTACACCTGCACGAACTCGTAGGGGTCGGCCTCCCCGTTGTAGTGCTCGATATGGGGCGGCTGATACGGTTTCAGCCACCGAACACACCGGAGGCGGCGGCAAAGGGGTTGGTTGGTCCCTTCCATTTCCTTTGGGGAGTCCGCGTCGCTATTCCCCTTCATGGGGGAGGCGCGTTCGTTATCCGAGTCGGGGAGGGGTCCTAACGGGCCGCCTACCTTTCGGTATCGTCTTCGTTCTTCGGGGTCGGTGGAGCTCACCTCCTGCACCTCGGGGGGGTACCCGGAGGTGACGGAGGCCTCTTGCATGGGTCTCTTACCCTTGTCCGTTGGGACGCAAGGACCACACCTGTGCGCGAGAAGCGATTCCTGGCCGCGTCAGGGTGGGGCACCTTTAGACCTTGCCGCGCGCATGCGCTCTACCTCCTCCCGGTTGAACCGCGTTTGGTTCACCGGGGGAGCCCGGGGAGGGGGCCCCGGGGGAGGGAGCTGATGCGCACCCGCTACTGGCACGGCAGAGGAGTCGCGAGCCGGAAGGGTTCCGGCGACGGAGACGGCCTGCGGCGTGGGAAAACTTCCCAGCAGGGGAACGGCTTGCATCGCGGGGCTGCGCCGGAGACACCTCCTGGGACAGGCGCGGTCCCTAGGAGGGGAATCCCTTCCGGGGTAATGGACAACCCGGAGATGGGATGACGTTCGGGGAACGGGAGCCCCCCGGGGAGGAGAGCATCCCCCGGGGGAGGAGGTCCACTGGGCGCGATAGCACCCCCCGCACTCGGGGGAGGAGGTCCGCTGGAGACGGACGCTCCTCCTGGGAAAGGATAATTCCCGGGGGCGGACGTACTCCCCGGGAGTGCGAGCCGGGGGCTGGCGCTCCTGCCGGGAAGGAATAGCCCCCGGAGACGGGCACGCCCCCCGGGAGTGAAGGTCCTCCGGAGGTGGGAGCACCTCCCAGGAAGGGATAGCCCCCAGAGACGGGTGTACCTCCCAGGAGCGGAGGTCGCTCGGAGGTCGGAGCACCTCCCAGGAAGGGACAGCCCCCAGAGACGGGGGTACCTCCTAGGAGCGGAAGTCCTCCGGAGGTGGGAGCACCTCCTAGGAAGGGATAGCCCCCAGTGACGGACGCACCCCCCGGGGGTGAAGGTCCTCCGGAGGTGAGAGCACTTCCCGGGAAGGGGAAAGCCCCCAGAGCGAAGAAGGCTCCTGGGTGTCCCATCATGAACAGAGGTGCCATTCCTCCGAACTGGAACGGGTGCGGGTACGCGGGGGCCAGAGGCCGCGCTATGGCGCGCAACAACTCCTCAAGAGTATGTTGTGCGCGAAGCTGGCCCTCCACCAGCGCCCCGAGTAGTGGGTCACCCGAATTCGAAGGCATTGCCTGGGGGAGACTTGGTCCCCCCAAACCGGCACCTTCAGGCAGTCTCGCGGGAGCCGTTCCCCCGCCAAGGGTGACGGGAGAGATGAGTGTTGCCTCCCCCCGAGTGTTCCCGGGAGGGGACGTCGCGATGACAGCCCCTTGAGCCGGTGGCGCAGGGTTGCTAGGGCCGGCGTCGTTGGAGATGGGGGTCGAGTGCCTCATCCTTCTTGGAGCCATGACTATTTGTCACGACTTCCCACGGAAGGCGCCAACTGTCGTGGTATTAAAGTTACCACGGCAGGTTTATGACGTGCGTAACACGTGTTCCGCAACGCGGGATGACCGTGTGACGGGTCGCCCCGTGTTGGAGAGTCCCTTACCCGGGACCAAGTCCGGGGAGGGGAGGGCCCCTTACCCGGAGCCACGTCCGGGGAGCCCCTTACCCGGGACCAAGTCCGGGGAGCCCCTTACCCGGGACCAAGTCCGGGGAAGGAAGGGCCCCTTACCCGGGGCTACGTCCGGGGAAGAGAGGGCCCCTTACCCAGGGCCACGTCCGGGGAGCCCCTTACCCGGGACCACTTTACTCGACGGGACCTCATTTTTCCCCCAACAGTGTCTGATTGTGATACCTGGTTCCTTTGTCACTTTTGGCGATCGCTCTAGACGACGAAGGACACAAAGCTAAATAGGAGTACTGCTTTTCATCTTCAAACTGATGGTCAAACTAAGGTGGTAAATTGAACAATCGTTCATCTCTTGTGGGGCTATAACTCTAAGAACCCAAAGACCTGGGATGAAAGCATACCGTACCAGCAGTTTGCTTTTAATCGGGCAGTGCATGATTCGACTGGAAAGTCGCCCTTCGAGGTCTATTTGGGATTTCTACCACAGAGTCCATTCGACATGGAGTTTGTGATCCCTACCTCAGTGCAAAATAGCAAGGAAGCATCTGATCAGGATCGACCACAAAAGTTCTTTGAAGGTATTCAACGGCTCCATGGTGAGGTTGAACAGAACTTGCTGAAAGCTCAACTCAAGTACAAGGCGTGACATCATCGGCACCGAGTTGATGCTCATTTTAAAGGTGATATGGTATGGTTATATCTGAGTAAGAAGTAATTAAAAGGTGAAGGTAAAAAGCTTAAACCAATTCATTATGGTCCTTTCTGGATTTTGCGGAAAATTGGTACTAATGTTTGTCATCTCGAGTTACCTCCGTACATGGATATTTACTTGGTTGTAAATGTTGAGCACCTCAAACTCTTCGAGCCTTCTATGCTGGATGATGAGCCTGATACCATAGTACCATCTGTTGAAGACTTGGTCTATCAACGACAAGAACCTCTACCTGACGACATGATCTTGGAGAGGAAGGTGATGACCACCCGCAGCGGCACACGTGAGTCTTTTCGAATCAGATGAAAAGATCAACGAGAACGTGCGGCAAAGTGGTACACCTGAGACAGTCGTCAAGCTCAATTCCACATCTCCAGTTTTGATCAAGTGGTCGCCAAGAGGGGTTAACGCCTTCTCAATAGGGGAGTCATGATCCGGGAGGAACTTTGGGTCTAGGAGGATCTTCAGATTGAGTTTGGAAAGGATTCGCAACCTCGGAATGGCACGCGACCTCAAAATGGTTCGTGACTTTGGGAGGATCTGATCTCTGGTCAGATTGTATTTCGAATCTTTGGTCAGATTGTATTTCGATCAATATATATATATGGTTCATGACCTTGGGAGGATCTGATCTCTGGTCAGATTGTGTTCCGATCAATATATATATAACTGAGTGCTATCTTTTTAGAGTTAGTTAGTGTCCAAGTCTAATACGTTTAGGTTATTAAGTCTGATACATATTCATATGATTGGACTATAAATTAATTCCATAGCTTGTTCTAATCCTCTTGTTTCTAATATAGTGATTTTAAGGAGTGGAACAAAGCTACCGGAACGAACATCACCAACTGAACCTGTGCCGGCAAGCAAAATTGAGAAAATACCATTACCGCTGACAAAGGATGATGACAAGGAAGCCGAACCAAAAGAAAAGGAAAGTGGAGAAAATCAGGTAACACGTATTTATAATCCAACTCCACCTTTCCCGGTAAGGTACGTAAAAGCGAAACTCGATGAGCAATTTGAAAATTTTGTGCAAATGTTGAAAAAGCTTAATTTAACTGTGCCTTTTACTGATTTAGTAACTCAAATGCCTCTTATGGATTCTTGAAAGACATTCTTATGAAAAAGAGGGATTTGAGTGAATTTCAAACTGTTACTTTGACCGACAATTGTAGTGCTTTAATTCAGAACAGGATGCCGGCAAAGCTACATGATCAAGGGAGCTTCTCCATTGATCCTATTGAGATATAGACCAGTTTCGGCTATACTCGATCAGATGTGGAAATACGGGATCTTCCTTGAAATTACCAAAATCCAAGTGATCGAGAACACAGTTTCAAAGAATAGGACAACTATTTATTTTAAAGAGGAGCTTGTACATGTCAAACGTTGATCGCACTCAATCTACGTCGAAGGATTCTAAGAACTATGTATCTAAAACTTCGATCTGAACTATTATGAGTTAGATATGAGTTTGATAATCTATCTATCCTATTACAAGGTATTTATAGTCCAATCGCTTGAGAACGTATTAGACTCGATAATCGATCGGACTCGGTTATGCGTTTTGTATTGGACTTTAGCCAACCAAATAGAGTTCAAATCAATTACACATTCTACCCGAGGTCCTCCGGATCATGACTCCCCTGTTGAAAAGGAGCCAACTCCTGTTGGTGACCAACTCGATCAAAACTGGAGATGTGGAAATTGGGATATAGACTATCTTCGCATGTATACCACTTGGCTGCACATGCTCATTGATGTTTCCGGTCCACTCGAAAAGACTCATGTACTGTTACGAGTAGTTGTCATCTTCTTTTCCAAAATCATATCTTCTAGTAGAGGTGCCTCTCATTTATAGACTCAACAGATGGTACTATGGAATCGGACTCATCATCCAGCATCGAAGGCTCGAAGAGTTTAAAGTGCTCAACATTGACAACCGAGTAAATATCCATATATGAAGGTAACTTGAGCTGCCAAGCATTAGTACCAATTTTCTGGAAAACCCAAAAAGGACCATAACAAATGGGTTTAAGATTTTTACCTTCACTGGTAAGTCTTTCCTTACTCAGATGTAGCCATACCAGATCACCTTCTTGAAATTGAGTGTCAACTCTATGTCGATCATGTCGTACCTTGTACTTGAGCTGAGCTTTAAGCAAATTCTGTTCAACCTCACCATAGAGTCGTTGAATGCCCTCCAGAAACTTTTGTACTTGATCCTAATCAGATTCCTTGTTGTTCTGCGCTGAGGTAGGGATCACAAATTCCATGTCGAATGAACTTTGTGGTAGAAATCCCAAACAGACCTCAAAAGGAGACTTCCTAGTTGAACCACGCCCTGCTCGATTAAAAGCAAACTACAGGTACGATATACTTTCGTCCCAAGTCTTCGTATGCTTAGAGTTATAACCCCTCAAGAGATGAACGATTGTACGGTTTACCACCTCGGTTTGACCGTCAGTTTGAGAATGAAATGCAGTACTCCTCTTTAGTTTCGTATCCATCCTCCACCAAAGAGATCGCAAAAAGTGATTGAGGAACCAGATATCACAATCAAACACAATAGAATTTGGCAGTCCGACATGTGTCCAAACATGCTAAAAGAATACCCGAGCTGCTTCTTCTCCTGTACTAGTCTTCTTACAAGGTATGAAAACTATCATCTTGGAGAACCGATCAACGACCACAAAGATATAGTCGTCGCTACATCAGGTCTTAGGTCATCCTCCAATGAAATCCAAGGATATACTTTGCCATGGTCGTGATAGAACTGGCAAAGGAGTGTACAAACTCTATTTTTGGTTTGTCGGTTTGGAGATGTTGTAGATACCAAAGCCTTGAACAAAACTAGCCACATCCTGTTGCATCCGTGGTCAGAACACATGTCGTTGAAGATTTTGCAAGGTCTTCATTACCCCGAAGTGACCAGCAACTTTCGATGTATGTGCCTCCCATAGCCACTGCACTCGAGGTGCTCCACGAGGTATACAAAGCAAATTGCCTTTGTATAAGAGTCCTCCCCATCGCTCGAACTCAAATGGTCGTCCTATTTCAAACTCACCCAGTGTTGATAAAAAAATTAGGATCCTCTATGTACATCGTTACATAGTCATCGTGGCATGAAGGCTCGATCTGCATGAACACCGATAAGTAGAGGGTAGTAATTGGTGGTCGTAACAACGTGTTATCCAATTTGTTGTGTACTCCCTTCTTGTACCTAATCACTAGGTTGAACTGCTACAGGTACAACATCCACTTCATGTGTCGGGTTTGTTGTAGCTTGGATTGAGTTTACAAATATTGCAATAGCTGGTAGTTGGTGTGTACCACGACCTCTTTACCCAAAAGATAACACCACCAAGGTTTTACGGCCTAATGTAGTGCACATAACTCTTGAGCTCCCTGAAATAACTCAGAGTGATATGCTACTAGTCGACCTTCTTGCATGAGCACTACGCCCATTGCATAACATGAGGCATCGATTTCTAGCTCGAATGGTTTTTGTAGATTCAATAAAGCAAGGATAGGAGCTTCATTGATCTTCTTCTTTAGCAAAAAGAAGGTATCCTCATGCTTTCCACTCCACTCGAACTTCTGATCGATCCTGGTTAGTGCATGCAATGGAGAAGCCAATATTGACAAGTGTTGAATAAACTTCCGAAGGTACTGGCATGTTCCCATAAAACTATGCACTTTCGTTACTGTTCGCGGTCGAGGCCACTCATGGATCACTTTTACCTTGCCGGGGTCGATTTGCAATGTACCCTTGCCGACCATGAATCTCAAGTAAAGTAGAGTTTGCTGGCCGAACTCACACTTTTTATGGTTGAGGCAAAGTTGATGTTTTCGCAGATGCTCGAACACCTTTTCCACATGAACTAGGTGCTCGTCCCACGAACAACTATAGACTAGTATGTTGTAGAGGTAAACAATCACAAAGTCATCGATGAATGGTTGTAGCACATCATTCGTAAGTCTCATGAACGTAGCCGGGGTGTTGCAGAGCCCAAACGGCATGACTAGCCATTCGAACAGACCTTGTCGCATTTTGAAAGCGGTCTTCATCCTCCTCTCGGATGCTGACTTGATTATATCCTGATTTTAGATCCAATTTCGAGAAGACAACAACATGCTTCAGTTGGTCTAACAGGTCATCGATACAAGGAAGAGGGTACCGATTCTTGATAGTGATCTTGTTCAATGCTCGGTAGTCAATGCACATCCGCCAAGTCCCATCCTTCTTCGGCAACAGCACCACAAGAGATCCATAAGGGAATTACTTGGTTGAATTACCCCATCGTTCAACAATTCACCAAGTTGTCTTTTGATCTCTTCGTTCTCCAATACTGAGTTGCAATACATACTCAGATTGGGAAGTGTCGCATTTGACACGAGCTGAATATCATGTTCAACTGGATGTTTCGGTGGACGACCCTGAGTACTTTCAAACTGATCACTGTATTTTCCCAGTGGTCCCAAAAAACGACTAGATTCCTCTCAGCAAGCCAACGATAGCGCTGCCCGAGTACTATCACTTTGACCAACTGGTCGAATCATAACAAGCACACATTTTTGGCATGTGTTGATGATTCGTTTGAACTGATTTGCAGTAATCAAGTTCAAAGTATTGACATGGATTCTCTACTGATCACGAATTTAACCCCGTTTTTAGTGAGCTTGTACTCTTGTGCCCTTCGATGGAAATGAGTGTCCCAATCGTACAAGAATGGACTCCCAAAGATCACCTCACAAATATCAATAAGAACAATGTCGCATTGGACCTCATCGATATAATGAGTAGAGATCACAAATTTCAACACACATTAACTCGTAATCTGTTGGTTCAAGTCGGATGTAAACCAACCCAGGGGATACGGTCATGGATGTGTGGTTGCCTTCAACCCAAGTCGACGAAGTAGTCCAACGGAAACCAAATTCTTTTGACTTCCGGGATCAAATATTGCTGCGACCATTTCGTGCTTCACCTGGATGTTGATAGTGAACATGTCCTCCATTGAGTGATGGTCGTTAGGTAAATCCGTACAATTTTGCCTCATCATTGCCATCAGAGACAAGGTTGTATCCACCTCATCGACTAAATTCACTCGGACAACACCTTCGAGTGGAACCGTAGTAGCTGTAGCTGGTCTTTTCCCTGGTCCGTTTCTCTTTGGTCGAAGCTTAGGATGGAGCTTATAGCACTTGTCATTTCTGTGCCCAGCAACGTGAAAATGTTCACAGGAGATGCTCGTATCAGATTTTGTAGTACTTTTCTTCGGACTCAACTTTCCTTTTCATGAGGTCAAATTCTCCTTCGTGTTCTTGTCATTGCAGCATTTGTTCTTCTTCTCGATCGCCATAGCAGTCGTGCTCGCAATCGTGATGTCATCTAGACACCGAACAGGCTTAGCTCAGTACTGGTCAATTTCTCAAGTCCAAACATATATTTTCGGAACACTTGGTAGGAAAAATCTTTATCCGTACATGACTGGGCAAAAATGACACCTGTTGAAACACGTCACGACAAAAAAGAGCAGCTTTCTAAGACTTCTGCTCAAAAAAAAATCCTAGTCGAATACGACGTGGCTGAAAAAGAGTCTTGCTCGATTTCGGTCACGACACGTGTGTGACTGCGATTGCGCCACGTGTCCTAGTCATGTTTGACTCAGTTTCCTCGGCTTTTACTGGTTGGTTTTGGTCGAATTTGATCGAAACTGTCGAATTTGGTTGGTTTTTACCAGCTTTGGTCGATTTTAGTCGTATTTGATAAGAACTGGTTGGTTTTGATCGGTTGTGATCAGTCTTAGCTGGGTTTGACCAGAATTGATCAAATCTAGTTGGTTTTTACTCAGATTTACCGTTCTCGCACTGTTCGAGGCCAGACTTCATCACCTGTAAATCAAGGAGTTGTTTTTGGGCACATTAACCCATGTACTACAAATAAAGAAGCTTTTGGGTCAATTAGACATGCTCTTAGATTCTTTTTTACATGCTAGCCTTTAGGGCTTAGTTTAGTTTTAGTTTAGTTTTCTTAGAAGTGCCCCCTTCTCTATTTTTATTGCTTTTGTAAGCCAGCAAGGACGACAACTTCAATTTACAAGCAATCAAGTGAGTTTTAATTGTTATTCTTGTTTCTGCATGATTATCGATTTTAGCAAGTACTTCCCTTCTAGGGTTAGGGATCACCTAATCCGGAAGGCATGATTCTTGCTCGGTTTTTATCTCAAGTTGTGGAGTTATTTCCTGATGTTTTCTTCCTCTGAACCCTAAATTCTTGTTTCGGCAATAGATGTAACAGTTGAGCCTTAGCAAGAATTTAGCGGAGTTCTTGAGCCCTTAGCTCTTTGACGTGGGATCCTGAATAGGAGAGAGCCTCTCGCCAAGCGTAACTGTGGAAGTAATCCTCCGACCATTGTACCAGTGGCCATACTGACAACTTAATCTGTCTTGAAAAAGTTTGAAATTAACTTACAATCCTCAAATCTTGGATAGAATTATGCCAGATGGTTATGGAACTCCTGAAACCCGAGATTTTCATTGCAACTTTATAAACCCAGATTTCATACTTGTAATTTACTGCTTTAAACCCTAGATTGATAGCTTTAGTAGTAGACTTAGTTGTAGAAAAAAAAACACCCCAACTCATTTAGACTTCATCAGTGATCCATTAATCTAGAAAGACAAATACGTTTGTTCCTCATGAAATTCGACCCTCAAGTGCTCAACGTTCAACCGTCCACTTGTGGTTTATTACATCACATCGCGGTCGACTGTTCCGGGTGCAATCAACATCCTCTGTCACCAGGAAGTAACAAGTCGGGTTGCAAAATGGGCAGTAGAAGATAGAGCATTCGATCTCCATTTCATTGCTTGGGTAGCAATCAAGTCCCAGATTCTTGCTGATTTTGTGGTTGAATGGACTAATCCAAAACCACTTATGCAAGAATGTGTGGATTCAGAGGAAACTGACCACTGGACATTGTATTTTGATGTCTCCCAGAGTTTCAAAAACTCGGGGGCTGGAGCGGTTTTAATTACACCGTAGGGCAACCAGCTCCAGTATGTCGTACCCTTCACTACTAATCGATGGACTCCAAGGGATTTAGTTGCTCGAAGCCCAGCTAGAAGACCTTCATACTCTACTATGTTATTTGTAGCAACAAAGTGTGATTGTAGTGAACCATGTGAACAAGGAATACCGATGTTTCGATGAGATAATGGCTCTATACCTGGACGAAGTAAGGAACTTGGAAAAATAATTCAGAAACTTTGAAGTCCAATTCAATCTGCAAAAAGACAATATTCTCTCAGAACAATTTTCAAGAATTGGTTGCTCATGAGCATCCGCCCCGGTAGGAGTGTTCGTTGAGCACTTAAAACAACCGTCAATCACAACCACCGCAGAGGCACCAGTGGCGATGACTAACGTCACCACCCTTGAGCATTGTGCAGATTGGATCCTTCCATTTAAGATTTATCTCGGACATGGGACTATGCCCGGGGACGAAATCGAGAGTGACCTGTTAGTTAGAACAGCATGAATGTACAGATTGATTGAAGGAACCTTGTACTAAAAAGGCTCTCAAGGAGTGTTCATGCGCTATATTTCTCAAGAAGATGGCAAATCCCTTCTAAAAGAGATTAATGGAGCCATGTGCAGACCACAGGCATCATATAGAATGCTGGTTGGAAAAGCTTTCCGACAGGGCTAATATTGACCGACGACACTTAATGATGCTATAAAATTGGTCAAGACTCTTGCCCATAGTGTCTATTTCATACTAGGTAGGTCCATCAGCCAGCATACGAATTACAAACTATGCTCTTAACTTGGCCATTTGCCACATGGGAAATAGATATCGTGGGTCCTATGCCCTGAGCAATCAATGGATATAAATTCTTATTCATAGCCATTGATACGTTTACCAAATGGATTGAGGCTGAACCGATCCAAAATATTACCATCTCTGCTGCGAAGAAGTTCTTTCAAAAGAACGTTGTGACATGATTTGGGGTTTCAAGTCGTCTCATAATAGACAATGGGTCCCACTTTGTTAGTGGTCTCTTTCTGGATTACTGCGAACACATTGGGACTAAAATCTGTTTCGCATTCATTGCTCATCCATAGAGTAATGGTGCAGTTGAACGTGCCAATGGGCAGATAATACAAAGGGTTAAGAAACGTGTTTTTAACCAACTTAAGTTACGCTTGGGAGCTTGGGTACAAGAACTTCACTCCACTCTTTGGGCATTACGCACTACATCTAGTAGGGCCACAGGTGAAACGCCTTTCCAACTTTTTTATGGTGCAGAAACCATGCTGCCAATTAAAATCAAACTTGTCTCTGCTCGCGTGGATCACTTAGATGTCATAAATCAAAGCAAAAAATGCGAAGGAAATATTACATTTCTTGAAGAAAAATGCGATCGAGAACTGATCCGTTCAGCGGCATATTTACAAGCTCTTCGTAAATACCACAGTAAAAGGGTGCGACCACGTATGCTAAACTTAAGGGACTTAGTTTTGAGGAAAATCCAAAACTAGTTTGGTCACAATAAGTTCTCTCCTCAGTGGGAAGACCCCTTCACTGTGGTCTCTATCCCGTGACCAGGATTGGTTTGATTGGCTATGGAAGATGAAAGAATATTATCAAACACTTGGAATATAGACCAGTTGTGTAAATTTTATGTCTAAGTTTTTTTATTCCCATTATAAATTCCTTATCAAAAAATAAGTATATTTGTCACTCTATGTTATGGTTGCATTGCCATTCTTATCCTTACTTTTTATTGGGTCATACCCGGGGGCTGGTCACAACATATGATAACTGCCTTGGTTTGATGTATAAGTAGATTCACTAATGGAACTCATGATCCCATTTAGCTAAGACATCTCTTTCTAAGAAGGTTCTTACCGCGGAACTTACTAGTATGCTCTGATCAATTGAGTAGCTATCAGTTAGCAAAGACTTAAGCATTTGAACTAGGCCAGTTGTCTCCTTAGTCCAAGTGAGTAATCCTGCAACCACTATATTGAGTTTCCAGTATAACTGGTCACAAGAGGGGGCTAGGGGAATATAACTATAGTATTGGGTCAGAAAACTAAGTACTTTGCATGGTAACCATTCAATGTTCTGTTAATCATCTATAATGCATTTGCGAGGTAAAAAATAAAGACTTTACTTCGAAATAAGGTAGGTGTTTACGTTGCATTTTTCACTACATCCTAACAAAAGTTTTTCTTTAAGGGAGGCCAAGGCCGTGCAGTAATTTTTTTATCAAAGAGTTGACCTCAGCCATAATCGTGTCCATCTAGTCTTGGCTATCGAATAACACGTCTTCCACCACTGGATTTAGATTTAAATTCGGACTATGGTGAAGCCTAAGTTTTTAGAGGTTGGCAGAGGCTATAGATGTAACATCATTCTTTAGCGCCTCTTTGTGCCTCCTCGCAATTTCAGGAATGTTTGCGACTAGGAGATCAGCTTGTGCTACGACCAACTTGCATGACTCACCAAAGGAAAAATCATCCTGCCGAGGATCAATAGCATCTGCCTTCAGTGAGTCTGCGACCTCCCACACCTTGGTGAAGGTATCTATTTTTGTGAGACCACAGCTTTTGACGGTTTCTTCCAAGGCACCCTTTTCATTGAGGGCAAGCTTTGTGGTCTCTTCAGCCTTCTCTTTGGCCGTCCTGAAGCGACTGATGAGCTGTTGAAGTTTATCTAAGTCATTTCCATGCTCGATGCTCTTCCTTTCATAGAAATCTTTTTCTTCAGCCAGCTTCATATTCTCATCTCTTTGTTCTGAACAGAGAAATAGACGAATTCAATTCAGTTCATAAAATTCATAAAGTTCATAAAGGCAATAAAATTCTGCCAAATCAAACTTACCATCCACCCTGGTCTGCAGTTGACTGCAAACCATCTGAAGGCGTTCAACTTTTCCTTGGAGAGAATCGGATAATATGGCTTTGTGCAACGAGGTCACCATTTTGTCTTTAGCATCCTTCAGTTTGGCCCCAAGCACTAGAGTTTCAGCTAGCCTTTCGTTGCTTAGACTCTAGGCTTTGGCCATTTCCCTCTCCAAAGAAGAGCGCTCAATGATCGCAACCTCTTTGCTGTTGTGCTCATTGGAAATATCCTCTAGCAAAGCAGATTTTTCCCTACGACAACATAAATTATTATTCTAGTTTATAAGGGACTGAGTTTGAAGCAAGGTACTTATTGCTTTAACTTGTCGCACTCAGCTTGTACGACCTTGAACCGCTCCACCAGTAGGCCAAACATGGCCACATCATGGGCAGCGTTTTGAATAGAACAAAAGAGGAAGTATTTAAAGAAGATTCCCAAAGTTGTGAGGTAAAGACTTCTACTTACCTCTATGAACTTTTCGAAGTACCTTTCTGGGAGGTCCCCGAACCCAGCTGTTTGGCTGGTAGAAGCCAAGCTATCCTGCGCCGCTCAACTTTACCTAGGAATCGGGACTGAATGCTCAAGTCTGGGGCAGGGCGCTGGATTTCGGTGGGCTGGACCACCATTTCTTGTGTCCTCTCATCTCCTTGCTCTCCCGAACAGGAGGGAGGCACTATTTCTTCAACCAGAGGGGGAGCAGAAGTACCTGCCTGTTCGTTTATCCCCATGGTCATGGTCGTAGCTGCGACCTCAGTTTCTCCATCATTGGTAGGTTCAATAGATTGGATATCTTGTATCACCCCACCTATGATGGTGGCAAGGTCCTCTTCGACGTCCTGTGGAGGTGCCACTTCAGTTTCAGTTGAAGTGGTCATGGCGCCTTCTTCAGTAGCCATTGGTTCTGCTGCAACCACGCCTATGGTAGGTAATTTTTCCACATTAGGTGTTGAAGTGGTTGAGGGAGCCTTGTATGACCAATTTCTAATTTGGTAAACAATTCCTAACTAAGTATCATGACTTGGTTAGAGAAAAGATAAATGCTTACGTGATGCTGAGTCCCAAGAGATTTCGGGAACTCGAAGCCTCACCTCTGGGAGACAAAAGCGAGGAAAGTACAATTGGAGGATCTTTAGGTCGAATATGGAAAGGATTCAAGCTCTGTCTAGTCTTTCGAGTCGGTTAGTAGTCCGATATAGACATAACTGAGTCCTATACGATTATATTTAGTTAGTTGTCGAGTCTGATACGATCTCAATCGATAGGACTATAAATACCTTGTAATAGGACAAATAGATTATCTACCTGGTTTTCTACCTCATAGATCAGATCGAATATTATCGAGTTAGCTACTACATAGTTCCTCAACATAGATCGAGTGCGATCAATGTGTAACGTGTACAAGTTCCTCTTTTCAACAAAGAGTTGCACAATTATTTTGAACTGTGTTTTCATCTACTTGGGTTTCAGTGATTCTGAGTAAGATCCCTTATTCCGCATATTTAGCATTTGGTCAAGTATAGTTGAAGCCCATCTATATCTCCATCAGATCAAGTTAATATCAGTGCAAGCTAGTCCAAAACCTAGTCTAGTGCTTAATCTGATCAAGTTGGTATCAGAGCGACTATCCTACACTGTGAATGGTGAAGACTCACCAGGGTTACAAAACTTCTGGAGAAATCCCACAAGGACCTGGTTAAACCGAAGGTGAACATTCTACGGTACCTACAGTCGTGTCTCTGAAGATGTCTGAAGATACCTCCGTTCAAGCTAACCTAGCCAATCAAGTGGCTAAACTTTCTGCCGACAAGGATACTATACCTACAGTCGTGATCTTTGGGAGACCGTTCTTGTAGGATCGGGACTCTCATTTACATCGAAGGGCGAAGGAGTACGAACTCACGAAAAACGAGGTTAAGTTCATGATTAGTAGAGACATCCACGTCCATACTTCGAACTTGATTAGCACAAATTAGGCCAAACGAATCACCAATTCATGTTATAAATATGTGCTTGTTATGATTTGACCAGTTGGTTGAAGTGATAGTACTCGAGCAGCACTATCGTTGGTTTGCTGAGAGGATTCTGGTCATTTATCGAGACTACTGGAGAAATATAGCGATCTGTTTGAAAATACCCAGGGTCGTCCGCCGAAACATCTAGTCGAGCACGATATTCAGCTCGTGTCTGATGTGACACTTCCCAATCTGAGTATGTATCGCAACTCAGTTTTGGAGAATGAAAAGATCAAAAGACAACTTGATGCATTGTTGAATGATGGCGTAATCCAACCAAGTAATTCACCTTGTGGATCTCCTGTGGTATTAGCACCAAAGAAAGATGGGACTTGGCGTATGTGCATCGACTACCGAGCATTGAACAAGATCACCATCAAGAACCGATACCATCTTTCTCATATCAACAACCTGCTTATTAAAGTTGGATCTAAATCAAGGTATCATCAGGTGAGCATCCGTGACGAAGATACATGGAAAACCGCATTCAAAGCGCGACAAGGTCTGTTCGAATGGCTGGTCATGCCATTTGGCCTTTACAACGCCCAGCTACTTTCATGCTTCTCATGAATGACGTATTGCGCATCGATGACTCTGTGATTGTTTACCTTGACGACATATTGGTCTATAGTTGTTCGTGAGACGAGCACCTAGTTCCTGTGGAAAAGGTGTTCGAGCAACTATGGCAACATCGACCTCGCCTCAACTGTAAAAAGTGCGAGTTCAGCCAGCAAACTCTAGTTTACCTGGGATTCATGGTCAACAAGGGTACATTGCAAATCGACCCTAATAAGGTAAAAGTGATTCAAGAGTGGCCTCAATGGCAAACAATAACAAAAGTTGGTAGTTTTGTGGGAGCATGCCAGCACCTTCGAAAGTTCATATGACACTTCTCGATAGTGGCTTCTCCGTTGCATGCATTAACTAGGATCGACCTGAAGTTCGAGTGGAGTGGGAAGCATGAGGATACCTTCCTTCTGCTAAAGAAGAAGATTAGTGAAGCACCCATCCTTGCTTTACCGAATCTACAAAAGCCATTCCAGCTCGAAACCGATGCCTCAAGTTATGCAATGGACGCAGTGCTCATGCAAGAAGGTCAACCAATAGCATATCACTCCAAGTTATTCCAGGGAGCTCAGAAGAATTACCCAACCTACGACAAGGAGTTATGTGCACTGCATCAAGCTGTAAAACATTGGCAGTGTTACCTTTTGTGTAAAGAGACTATTTTCCACATCGACCACCAACCTTTGCAATATTTGCAAACTCAGTCTAAGCTATAATAAGCTCGACACATGAAATGTCATATCTGCAACAGTTCAACCTGGTAATTAAGTACAAGAAGGGAGTACATAACAAACTGGCTGACATGTCATCACGACCACCAGTTACTGCCCTTTGCTTATCAGTGTTCATGCAGATCGAGCCTTCGTGTCACGAAGATTATGCTACGATGTATAGTGAAGATCCCGATTTTTAATCAGCACTCGCTAAGCTTGAGACAGGGAAACCCACAGAGTTTGTTCGTTGAGAAGGACTCTTATACAAAGGCAATTTACTTTGTATACCTCATGGACCACCTTGAGTACAGTTTCTACGGGAAGCGCATACATCGAAGGTTTCTGGTCACTATGGGGTTACAAAGACATTTCAAAATCTTCATCGACATGTGTTCTGGCCACGAATGTAGCAGGATGTGGCTACTTTTGTTCGAGGCTGTGGTCTTCGCAGCATCTCAAAATTGACAAACCAAAAATTAGGTTTGTACACTCCTTTGCCAGTTTCGTCACGACCATGGTAAAACATATCCATGGATTTCACGGGAGGATTGCCTAAGACCCCACGTGGAAAAGACTATCTCTTGGTGGTCGTTGATCAGTTCTCCAAGATGATAGTCCTCATACCTTGTAAGAAGACTATTACGGGAGAAGAAGTAGCTCAGGCATTCTTTCAACACATTTGGACACATTTTGGACTGCCTAATTTTATTGTGTCTGATCGTGATACCCAATTCCTTAATCACTTTTGGTGATCGCTTTGGACGATGATGGATACTAAGTTGAAGAGGAGTACTGCATTTCATCCTCAAACTAATGGTCAAACCGAGGTGGTAAATCGGACAGTCATTCATCTCTTGAGAGGTTATAACTCTAAGCATCTGAAGACTTGGGATGAAAGCATACCGTACCTGCAGTTTCCTTTAAATTGAGTAGTGCATGGTTCGACTAGAAAGTCTTCTTTTGAGATCTGTTTGTGATTTGTACCTCAAAGTCCATTCAATATGGTGTTTGTGATCCCAACCTCATCACAAAACAGCAAGGAAGAATTTGATCACAAAAGTTTCTAGAAGATATTCAACAGCTCCATGGTGAGGTTGAATAGAACTTGCTTAAATCTCAACTTAAGTATAAGGCGCGACATGATTGACACTAACTTGAAGCTCAATTCCAAGAAGGTGATCTGGTATGGTTACATCTGAGCAAAGAGAGGATGAAAGGTGAAGGTAGAAAGTTTAAACCAATTCGTTATGGTCCTTTTCGGATTTTGCGAAAAATTGGTACTAATGCTTGTCAGCTCGAGTTACCTCCATACATGGATATCTATTCGGTTGTCAATGTTGAGCACCTTAAACTCTTTGAGCCTTCAATGCTGGATGATGAGCCCGATACTATAGTACTATCTGTTGAAGACTTGGTCCATCAACGAGAAGAACCTCTTTGTGAAGATGTGATCTTGGAAAAGAAAGTGCTGACCACTAGTAGCCGTAGACGAGAGTCCTTTCAAGTGGGATGGAAAGATCAACGTGCACGAGCAGCCAAGTGGTACACTCGTGAAGATGGTCAATCTCAATTTCCACATCTCCAGTTTTGATAGGATGGTCTCAACGGGAGTTGGCTCATTCTCAACAGGGGAGTCATGATCCGGGAGGATCTTTAGGTCGAATACAACAGGTTGAATATGGAAAGGATTCGAACTATGTTTGGTCGTCCAAGTCAGTTAGTAGTCTGATATAGATATAACTAAGTCATATACAATTAGGTTTAGTTAGTTGTCGAGTCTGATACGATCTCAATCGATCAGACTATAAATACCTTGTAATAGGATAGATAGATTATCTACCTTGTTATCTACCTCATAGATCAGATCGAATAGTATCGAGTTAGCTACTACATAGTTCATCAACGTAGATCGAATGCGATCAACGTTCAACATGTACAAGTTCCTCCTTTCAAGAAAGAGTTGTGCAATTATTTTGAACTGTGTTTTGATCAACTTCGGTTTTGGTGATTACGAGTAAGATCCCTTATTCTGCATATTTAGCATCTGGTTGAGTATAGTCGAAGCCCATCTATATCTCCATTGGATCAAGTTAGTATCAGAGCAAGTCTAGTCCAAATCCTGGTTTAGTTCTTAATCTGATCATCGGTAGGGCGCCATGGGATCAGTGACCTTTAGGGGAGGTATCCCTCCTTCTCCAAGGCCAGTAAGTTCTCGATCGAGCGATGATGAGAACGGGTCTTGGAAGCTATTGAGTTCAAATTGGGGGAAAAAGAAAGAGCCTGAAGAAGAAAAGCTTGGAGGCTAAGAATGCGAAGTTTCAAAAGAAGGCTTATCGAGTTCTCAACTATGAATTGCATCTCGTAAGAGACAAATTTTTATTATGAAAAAGATCCATTTCATTTAATGCCTGTCATGATAGGTCTAACAAACGCACCCAAAACTTTTCTTGGGCTTTGTTAGAATCCGAAACGAAATGTTACCTTTGAGAACCCAAAACGCCTCCTCAATTGAAATAACCTTTTCATTTCATATTCGAGTGCTAGATGACGGAGATTATTACCCAAGTTATCTGCTTGAATCTTTTCGTGGTCTCTCACAACCACAGAGAGAGATCATGTGATAGTCCAAGATCTTCTGGACATAATCCCGCCCATCTTGTCAAACAAACACGAAGGCTCAACACAGATGATCATTATGCTAGCACAGTGTCCATGGTTTCTATGTTTGTGGCTGCGACCTTTGTGATCACATTATCTAATGTCGCAGAGTCCGTGATCACTACCCACGTTCACTATGGTCGCGGAGACATGGTAATCCCCAATATATGGTCGCAGCTAGTACGCAACCAAACAATAAGAGAGTTATCTTTAAACTTCTTTATGAGGAGATCAATAGTGGTTTCTTTATCCTTACCATGATAGTGAACTAAGACAAATATTAAGCCTGGAAGTGCCATCGAATCAAGAAAGGAAGGTTCGCTCGAAACTTATCTTACCGACCACGGTCTAAGGGCGATGTAGTTATGATATCATGTTTGATAGACCATAACCACTCTCTAACCAATACGATCCATTATTCTCAGGGTGATATGAGTTTCTATTCACTGTTTAAGAAGGTTGAACATGCGGTTATCCATAACATCATAACTGGCGGATAAACAACCGCTCACAACCGACGCCTTTTCACAAGTATAAAAAGGGCTTAGAACTTGTAGAAAAGAGGAGGATCAAGTGAGAGTTAGACAATATAGAGATTGTTCAACTCTGTGCAGTTTGTAATCCAACATTCAAGTAGTGAAAATCCAATAGGAGTATGGCTATTCCTCATACTACAAGGGCCTGAACATGTATAAACACAATGTGTCTAGTTTCATGTTTACGGTGATGTTCTTTGGTGGTCAACAAATACTGTCCCCCTTTTTCAATACCACAAATCTTTGTAAGTTTGGCTTGGGATATTGCCCTAATCGTCGACAGTATTTATCTTTGTTATGTTTATGAACATTTGAATAATATATTATTTTATTTTTTGAATAAATTATCATCTTAGTTCAACCAACAAGTGTGTGACTTGTTCGTGAAACTCTAAATTTATTTGATGATATTATTCTATAAAGTCTCTGATCCATTATCTTTAAATAGGACATTATTGATTAATGGATTAGCACATATATTGATCAATGGTCATATTTCACAGACCATGGATATAAGATATCAAATTAATAATGTGGATATATATTTGAGAATATAATGTTAGATAGACCCATTTTGAAACACTGTATGCATTTATCATTTAAGTGTCACCAGTTGGTCTCAAATAATGTTTATGATTGATTTTAGACTGAGACCATCCTAGTTTCTTACATGTGTAGTAGTATATTTTGATATTACCAAACTCTACTTTTAATTGAGTGTTAATATAGGTAATATCGGGTATGTGATAAGTGCTAAATTGGTAATATTTTTACCTTAAGTTTGCCACTAAAAACGTGCACAATCATGCAAAAAACTTCTTAGATGAGATATTTTATGCATAATTTTATATTATTTTTACAAATTGCTTTCACGACTGTGTTTGCCATGTTTTAGGGACCAAACCTACCAAATTTGAGAAGATTTCAACTTCGTTTGGGCCAAATTCGACTAAGAAACCAAAACTAGATAGCAAAAAGGTCCTGATCGAATATTCTTCGAACAAAACAACTAGTCGAACACAGCTACATGAGAAAGAGACTTAATCGAACATGGCTGGACAAAAAGAGACTTGGTCGAACACAAGTAGATGGTCAAAAGGAGTCCTGATCGAATATGAGCACCTGGTAAAAAAAGAATCCTGATCGATTTCGTGCACAACACTTGCTTGGCTAGGAGCACGCCACGTGTTCTTGGTCGTGTACGTTTCTGTATCAGAGGCTTTTACTGGTCGGATTTTATCAGAACTGGTCGAATCTAGTCAGTTTTGACTCAGATTTGTTCATTCTCGCATCGTTTGAAGCTTGACTTCATCGCCTGCACGTCAAGGAGTTATTTTTGGGCATGTTTATCCATGTGTTGTAAATAGAGAAACTTTTGCTCAATAAAACATGCTTTCCTAGGCTTTAGATGCCCTTAGGGCTTAGTTTTTATGTTTTTTTCTTAGAAGAGACTCCTCTATTTTTCCTACTTTTGTATCCCGAGAAGGACAACAAACTCAATTCTCAAGCAAACAAGTAAGTTTTCATTTAATTCTTATTGTTATTTTTGCATTATTATGGCTTTTTGTGAGTAAATCCCTTGTAGGGTTAGGGATGACCTAATCTGGAAGGCGTGATTCTTCCTCAGTCTTGATCTCAAGTTTTGGAGCTATTTCCTGGTGTTTTCTTTCTCTAAACCCTAAATTCTCATTTCAGCAACATACGTAACAGTTGAGCCTGAGCAAGAATTTAGGGAGTTCGTGACTCCTTAGCGCTTTGATGCGGGATCCTAAATAGGAGAGAGACACTCGCCAAACATAACAATGGAAGCGATCCTCTAACCATTGTACCAGCGACCGTACTGGCAACTTAATCTGTCTTGGAAAAGGATTGACATTAACTTGCAATCCTTAGACCTTGGATAGAATTACACTGGATGGTTATGGAACTCTCAAAACCCTAGATTTTCATTCCTGCTATACAAACCTTAGATTTCATACTTGCTCTTTACTGCATTAAAAGCCTAGATTGATAGCTTTAGTAGTAGATTTAGTTGTAGAAAAACAAACCCCCAACTCATTTAGACTTAATCAATGATTCATTAAGCTAGAAAGACGAATACGCTTGTTCCTCGTGGAATTCGACCCTCAAGTGCTCAACGCTCAACCGTTCACTTGCGGTTATTACACAATCAAACTGTTTTAGGTGCGATCAGTATGCTATGAGCCATGTAGAGGAATGTGAATGGTTAAGATGGAATTTGCATATCTCATATAAAGAGAGAGATATCTCTGGGCCCCTCGATATAGATGAATTGAGAAGTGCATGGCCATGTTGTTGAGTGTCAACTACAGGAAGATTAATTCACTATAAGATTGAGAAAATATTGAACTATGCAAGGGTGGCACATTTCCTACCTTGAATTTAATCTGGTATCATATGATAAGAGGATCAACATGAATACATTATATAGGTTCGTTCATTATGATCTTCATGTGTATTTCGATGGTCGTTATTTCCTGCTAGGGGCCACTACTGACTTACAATTCTAGTAAGTACTCTCGGGTCGTGACCAGATATGCATGACCTACAAGGTCACACACTTAACAGGTTGGAACAATGCAATTTGGATTGAGTTTGTTATGGGGTTTCGGTATCATATTCGGAGACTTAATGTTAGACTCTTCTGCACTCGATTGGGTTTTTTATGGAGTTTCATTATGGAGACTTAATGTTGGGCTACTCCTGTAATTCGGATAAGATTCGTATCACATCAGGAAACCTAATCAGTTAGGATTTCTTATGCCGGACTCTATGTAAAAAGAGATAGATGGGCTTTGAGAAGGTCACGAAAAACCATAGCTGCCATCTCCTCTAAAGTAATAGCCCCCAAACCCTTGTCGTGCACGTTGGTGCTGGCGCACCATCCTACGATGTTCCATCTGGGTACGTGTGGATTCCAATCGAGGCACTACTGCAATTGATGCGCTGATCAGGACTATCCGCAAATGGTCACTTTCATCTACATCCGCTAATCAGGACGATCCATGAACGGTTGCTGTGCACATTGGATCGCTTCACCAAATCTACTTCCGCTATTGGTAACAATCTAATCTATGATCTATTACTTGTAGTCTTCGAGAAAATTTTTTTTGGAATTCTACTAGTGTAGCTTACTCGATTTCCAATAGTGTTATCAAAGCCAGCCTGTATAGTATTAGATCTAGATTAATAACATATATGTAATATGTGAAGTTATAGTAGACTAGATCTACTAGTTTATTCAATTTGTTACCATATAAGTTTCGTTATACATGTTTGTTTTGACATCCAAGTGGTGTGATGAACTGGTTTTTGACCAACTTTGATTTGAACTGCTGTCTAATGTTCCTAGCATGGGCCAGAGGGAGGTATTGTTAGTGTTTATATGACAATAGTAGAATTGGTAGAAACATCTAGTTATAGATTGGATCTTATAAACCATATGTGTATAGATTGGATCTACATATGACATTAGTTGCCTATTCTGGATATTCATATTGGAGTTAATATGATTGCATAAGGGGATTTAAACCAATCAGATTGGTTTAAAAATTTGATTAATGTGGTTAATCCAAAAAAAATATTAATATTTTGTTTTCAAAGAAAAAAAAGGATTATATTTGACAACTGAAAGTTGTCAACTTTGGTGTCTAAGGAAAGAGCACATCATTAGCTTTTTGTTAATAAGCCCTAGTCAGCGGAACGCTTTCCTCATGGTGTAAGAGAAAATAGTCGCGGTCTTTTCTAGCCAAGGTTATTGCCAACGAAAGTTAAATATAGTCGCAGTTGCTCCAGTTAGATCATCTAACTGGTTATTATTTTTGTGCATATGGAGGTTTCTCCATGTTTTAATCTGTCATAAAACATAAAGATTATACTTGACAACCAAAAGTTGTCAACTTTGGTGTCTTAAGGAAAGAACACATCATAAGGTTTTTTTTAATAAGCCCTGCTCAGTGGAACGCTTTCCTTCATGGTGTGAGCGAAAACAGTCGGGGTCTTTCCTTGCCAAGGTTACTGCCAACGAAAGTTAAATATAGTCGCAGTTGCGCCTGTTAGATTTTTTAGCTGATGATTATTTTCCTGCATATGGATGTTTTTCCTTGTTTTAACCCCTCATAAAAATTAAGTGTTTCTTATGCCCTTCCAATTACTGCACCAGTCAAGATTTTGATTGTTGCTTGGTGGGCCTGACAAATCAAGACATCATCAATTATCTTAATAACGCGGGTGTATGTTGGCCATACATAAGAATATAATTTGTTTAACTTAACAGGCCCATCAAAATGGTTTTGGGCTTTAGGGCATGGTTTTGGGAGCCATGGTCTAGGATGACACCCAACAAACAAGAGTTATATATGATATAATTAGTAAGGAGTTGCTTAACTAAATAACTATGTTTCTAAAAGTGATGCCAAAGCTCATTAGATTTAGTGAAATATGGATCTTGGCCTACTATATATATTTCTTGAGGGATTTTTGTTCTAAAATATATAGTTGGTACATCTTTTATTGAATTGTTTAATTAAAGATTTTTCATAAATATAATGCTAAAATTTTGTATAGAAATTTGAGAATTGTTCTCAAATAGGGAAAAAAGACTATCTTCTAGAGACTCCTATATCAGATGAACCAGCTGCTCGTGCTCCACGTGCTCAAAAGGTTTATTACAAAAAGCATACCAATGACACACTTGATTCCAGCTGTCTATTGCTAGTCACCATGAACTCTGAGCTTCAGAAGCAATATGAGAAACTTATGACATGGTCGTCTCTCTTAGAAACTTCTTCTAGGAGTAGGCCAGGGTGGAAAGATATGAGACCACTAAGAAATTGCATGATTGCAAGTTGGCAGAAGGGAGCTTGTTCAGTCCTCATGTGATCAAGATGATTGGTTACATTGAGAATTTGGAAAAGCTTAGTTTTCCCCTTAGCCAAGAGTTGGCTACTGATATGATTCTCTAGTTGCTCCATCCAAGCTATGACCAGTTTTTTATGAGCTATAACATTAATAATCTGGAGAAATAATTGACCAAACTACATGGGATGCTTGAAACAGCGAAACAGAACATTAAGAAAAATCCAAACAATGTGATGATGGTTCAAAAAGGAAAAAGCTTTAAGAAGAAGGGCAAGGGCAAGGCTAAGGGGAAAAGGCAAACTCTAGAAAGGTTCTCTAGCGCTAAGCCTAATTCCAAATAAAAGCCCGAGCCAAGTGCCACCCCTACTATTGAATGCTACTATTGCAAGGAATCTGCCATTGGAAGAGGAATTGCACGAAGTATCTGGAAGATCCAAAGAAAAAGAAGGAAAGTGAGACTCCTTTAGGTATACGTGTTATAGAAGTTCATTTAGCTACTTCTCCTTCCAACTGTTGGGTATTTGATACAGGATTGGCTGCTCATATTTGCACTTCTATGTAGGGGCTCAAAAGGAGTAGAAATTTGGCTAAGGGCGAGGTTCAACTTCACGTTGGCAATGGAGCAAGAGTTGCGGCCTTAGCTGTTGGAACTTTTATATTAGCTTTACATTCAAGATTAGTTTTAGAACTTAATAACTGTTATTATGTTCCTACCATAAGAAAAAACATTGTATCCGTGTCATGCTTGGACACGGTGGGTTATGAATTTAGAATAAAGAACAACCGTTGTTCCTTTTATTTAAATGATATGTTTTATGGCAATGCATCATTGGAGAATGGGCTTTATCAACTAAATTTTGAATTATCTATCTATAACATATGTACTAAGAGGTTTAGGCCCAATGATTTGAATCTCACATTTATCTGGCATTGTTGTTTAGGCCATATAAATGGGAAGCACATCATGGAAATCCTGAAAGATGGTCTTCTAGATTCATTTGATTTTAAATTGTTTGATGTGTGTGAAACTTGTTTACTTGGCAAAATGACAAAGGCACCTTTCACAAGTGAAAGTGAAAGGGCAAGTGACTTATTGGCTCTTGTTCCTACTGACGTATGTGGACCATTCAGTTCAACAGCTAGAGGTGGTTTTCAGTACTTCATAACTTTTGCCGATGACTTTAGTAGATATGGATATGTCTACTTAATGAGGCATAAATCTGAAACTTTTGATAAATTCAAGGAATTTCAGAATGAAGTACAGAGTCAACTTGGCAAAACAATCAAAACCCTATAATTTGATCGTGGAGGAGAGTATTTGAGCCAAGAGTTTGGTGATCATCTAAAACAACAAGGAATTGTTCCGCAATTGACCCCACCAGCCACCGAGAACACCTCAATGGAATGGTGTGTAACGACTAAACAGGATCTTGTTGGAGATGGTTCGGTCAATGATGAGCCAAACTGATCTTCCATTGTCCTTTTGGGGATATGCTATAGAAACAGTTGCACTCACATTAAATAGGGCTCCATCAAAAGCTGTAGAAAGGACACCATATGAGATATGGACTGGAAGGCGTCCCCGATTGTCTTTTCTTAAGATTTGGGGTTGTGAGGCCTATATAAAATGTTTAAAGTTTGATAAGCTCAAACCCAAATCAGATAAAGCTTCTTTGTGGGATATCCTAAGGAAACAAAAGGATATTACTTCTATAATCAAGAAGAAAAAAAAGTGTTTGTTGCCCGTAAGAGTGTCTTTTTGGGCAAAGAGTTTCTCTCAAATGCAACAAGTGGGAGTACAGTGTAACTTGAAGAAATTTGAGAACCACTGGAAATATTTTCAGCACCCACTAAAACTCAGCAAGACCTGCAAAATAATATAGAAAATCCAGGACAGGCATTGGTTACACGTAGGTTTGAAAGGGTATGTCACGCACCTGGAAGGTACATGTACCTTACAACGGAGCAGTGTGAAGTATTATTGCTAGACAATGATGAGCCCAAGACTTATGAAGAGGCGATGATGAACCCTGACTCTGAGAAATGGCTTGGAGTCATGAGATCCAAAATTGAATCCATGTATGACAATCGAGTTTAGAACTTGGTTGATCTGCCGGATGGTGTAAAAATCATTGAGTGCAAATGGGTTTATATGAAAAAGATTGACATGGATGGTTATGTTCATATCCATCAAGTACGATTAGTTGCAAAAGGTTTCAAGCAAATTTAAGGTGTTGTTGTGATGAAACCTTTTCGCCCATTGCTATGTTAAAGTCAATCAAGATCATCATAGCTATTGCTGCCTATTTTTATTATGAGATACGGCAGATGGATGTCAAAACGACTTTCCTAAATGGAAACCTAAGTGTGGATGTGTATATGGCACAGCCTAAAGGTTTTGTCGATCCAAAAAATACTGGGAAAGTATGCAAGCTTTAGAAATCAATTTACGGGTTGAAGCAAGCATCTCGGAGTTGGAATCTTCATTTTGATGAAGTAGTCAAACAGTTTGGCTTTATAAAAATGAAGAAGAGCCTTGTGTTTACAAAAAGGCAAGTGGGAGCACACTTGTTTTTCTGGACTTATATGTGGATGGCATACTTCTAATTGGAAATTATATTCCTATGCTTAAGTCTATGAAGTCCTCATTGAAAAATAACTTTTCTATGAAAGATTTAGGTGAGGCAGCATATATTTTGGGTATTATGATCTACTGAGATAGATCTAAAAGTCTGATTGGATTAATCCTAAGTACATATGTTGACAAAGTGTTGAATTGATTCAACATGCAGGATTCTAAGAAAGGTTTTCTGCCCATGTCACACGACAGTAGTCTTAGCATGAGTCAATGTCCTTCAACATGTGATGAGCGGAACCGAATGAATAAGGTTCCATATGCTCCTGCTATTGGGTCTATTATGTATGCCATGCTTTGTACACATCCAGATGTCTCCTATGCCAAGTGTTACAAGCATAACCCAATCAGATCTAGGTAGGAGTCACGGAATTGTAGTAAAAAATATCCTTACATACTTGACAAGGACTAAGGATGTGTTCCTAGTTTATGGAGGTGAGGAATAGCTTGTTATTAGTGGTTACACAGATGCTAGCTTCCAAACTGACAAAGTTGATTTCAAATCGCAATCTAGTTTTGTGTTTTGCGTTAATGGAGGAGCTGTAAGCTGGAAGAGTTCAGAGCAAGAAACTGTCACTGATTCTATAACAAGATCAGAGTAGATTGCTGCTCTGAAGCTACTAAAGAAGCTGTTTGGATTAAAAAGTTCATCTCTGAACTTGGTGTGGTTTCTAGCATTTCAAGCCCTGTGGATCTCTATTGTGGTAATAGTGGAGCCATTGCACAAGCCAAGAAACCAAGGTCTCATCAGAAATCCAAACATATACTCAGGCGTTTTCACCTCATCCGAGAAATCATGAATAGAGGTGATGTGAAGATTTGCAAAGTGTCCACGGATTTGAATGTTGTTGATCCGTTGACAAAGCCTCTCCCGCAACTAAAGCATGAGGTGCATACTAGAGCAATAGGTATTAAATATATTTGTGATTGACTATAGTCCAACTGGGAGATTGTTAGTGATATGTCATAGACAAAATCACAGAGATGTATTTATCTTTGTTATGTTTATGAACATTTGAATAATATGTTATTTTGTTTTTGAATAAATTATCATCTTAGTTCGCCAACAAGTGTGTGACTTGTTCGTCAAAACTCTAAATTTATTTGATGATATTATTCTATAAAGTTCCAGATCCATTATCTTTAAATAGGACATTGTTGATTAATGTATTAGCATATATATTGATTGATGGTCATGTTTCACGGATCATGGATATAAGATATCAAATTAATAATGTAGACATATGTTTGAGAATATAATGTTGGATAGATCCATTTTGAGACACTGTTTGGATTTGTTATTTAAGTATCATTAGTTGATCTCAAATAATGTTTATGATTAATCCTTAAAACTGAGACCATCATAGTTTCGTACATGTGTAGTAGTATATTTTGATATTATCAATACTACAACATAGTAAGCCAGCGTAAACTGTAAAAATGATGGGAAAAACTTTTTTTTTACTAGCGATTTGGCAGGTGAAAATATAATTTAGATTTTCACCAATGTGTCAGCTGGGAAAGATTATTATTTTTTAGTAGATCTACCGCTAGGAAAAAATAATTTATAGCAAGCTATCGATCAGTTTGGAAAAAGATATATAGGATCTGTGGGATAGCTGAGAATATTTTTTGGTGCAAGACAGAAAATGTTCAGCGGGAAAAACTGCTAGGAAAAACCTTTTTTACTAGTGGTCTGGCAGGTGAAAATATAATTTTTATTTTTTACCATTTCAGTCAGCTAGGAAAAGGTTTATTATTTTTAACAAATCTACCACTAGGAAAAAAATAATATATTGCAAGCTGTAGATCAGTTTGAAAAAAGATATATAATATTTTTGGGACAGTTGAGAATATTTTTTAAGCCTAAAAGAAAATATTTTCAGCAGTAAAATAAATTAGATCTATAATCTAATTTTGAGAGGGAAAATAAATCGATTAATATATGTAGAAAGCAACAATTAATATATTTCTCCTGCTCCGATGGATGTCCCTCCCCAAAACCCTCCTCCAATCCCCTCCCCTACCAAAACATCCTCACCGCGCCTCTCCCCTGATGTCGGCCGACACCCCCACCGATCCCTCGCTATACCTCACCTGTCGATCCCACCGATCCCCAACCAAAATCCCCTCCCCCACCCCAAAACCCACGTCCCATTCCTCTCCAATACAAAATCGTTTAAACTCTCCCCACATACTGCGCCTCTCCCCCACCAATCCACCCCCACCCCCCCCCCCCCGCACCCCACCTCAAAACCCTAGCAGCAGCGGCGTGCGGCGGAGGGTGGAGGCGGAGAGGCCAGGCACAAGGTTGGTGCAAAGCGACAGATCTGAAGGCCTGACGCAGCGTGGTAGATCGGCAGGCTAGTCACGGGCGTGCAACAAAGGGGATTGGCGAGGGTCAGCGGCCTGGCGCAGCAGAGGGGTAGCAACGCCCCGGTGCTGCAGAGAGGTAGAGGGTGGCTAGGGGCGATGCTCTGGTGGTTGTAGTCTCCGTGAATCCAGAGTTGCCTCCAGTTTGTGCGAATACAAGTAAGAGTGTTATTATTGATCAAATTTCTTTATGAAATTGTCTCTTAGATGCTTTTAATAGTCTTGAGTATATCTGCCTATTGCTCAAGCAAATTTGGTGAATAATAGAACAACCGTGATACAAATTGCCGATATACTTATTGATTGATAAGAATCTCAGTATGTTTTCTGGTGGTTTGTGCATTGGTGTATTACCAGAATTATACTTGCAACGTCCCTTCTTTGTCCATACTTTGAGGAGATAGCTAGTTAAATTGTGGCATGACTTCACTCCTGTCATGTTTACTTAGTGTTCAAAGAATGATATTTATGCTGCTGTAATTGAACTTGCTCTTCATGTAGCATTCTTATTCCTTCTGTTACTCTCAACATTTCTCATTTTGTTTATGATATGTCAGTAGGGGGCACCCTATTGTTAACTTTAAAAAAATTAATAATTACACTTCACAGCACAAGGGTAACATAATATGATTTCAATTGATGTGCTGATAGGATACTTAAAAAAATTAAGACAGTTTGTTAGCTAGCCTGATATGTTCTACCCATCCATTTTGTTAAAATCTGTGCAATCCTAACCTGAACAACATTATATGATGATTTCAATTGTTTTTTTCACACAATAAGACTATTGGGTTTGTTGTTAGGATTACTGGGTTTTATTGTTCGTTTGTTGGGATTACTAGATTTTTTCAGCGAACCATGGTGATAAGTGCTTTAGTACGTCGCTGAAGTGGTAGGACACAAAGTAAATATTACCTACTCAATTTTTATATACATATATCATTTTGGTCTTTGGCAATGGAAATAACACATGATGAGCGGTTATCATGGTAACCTTCTTTAATACTTCTATATTTAATACAAACTTGATTGAAAAAGTAAACTTCAATCATTAATGACTCAAAAGATTTATTTTGGATTAACATCAAAGTTGACAAACTAAAATTTCACCCAGTAAATATAGAGCTTAGAATATACTCAATGTTGTCAGAAAAATTTCTAAAAAGAACCGCACAATAAATAATTCAAGCAAGCTTTGAACAATCTAAAGATAACACTTGGGAATAGTCAGTTAAACAAAAATAATATGTCTTACCCAATCTAAATTACAATTTTTTGATGAGCTGTACGGATTAATTTGAGTTAAGTAAGATAGCACTACGCAAATTCTTTATGTGCAAAAAAATAAGATTGTCTAGAACCGATGGGACCAAATTTTCTCAATTTATTTCCACACGGGATCATAATACATATATTTTTTAGTCTAAGCAAAACAAGATAGACCAAATTTGTTTTCATAATATAGATAATAATAGCTTGAACGATGGTTGTTGAAATGATACAAATAAAAATAAATTCTACTAGTACTCCAATAGTGAGCAGCTGTGGTAATCTTTCTTTTAAAGAAATGAAGTTGATATTTTCCCCTTGATCTCATGTACCCATCATTGACTAGACCTGATGTCATAGGTTGTTGTTTCCCTCTTTTTGAATCATCTGGTACAAGAGACCCTAGCATGTAAATATCAAAGTAGTAAAGTACATGATTGACATACAATAAAGAAGTAGTAACCCAATTGGGCTCCTTTCTTTTCCGTGAAGTGACACGGAGCTCAAGTATTAATCCAATACAACAAAGAATTTGCTATTTGTTCTCCCTGTTACTTCTTTCCTTTTTTTATTTTTTAAGAGGTCTATTATCTACTGTTTTTGCCCTTGCTATGTAGACCCAACTTCTTTGTTCTAGCTTTCAATTTTCTATTCTTTCTTTGTGTTGTCCATCGGTGTCCGTCGGCAATGCTTTTGTTCTACTTAACAAAATTTTGCAAACTGCTATTGATGATTAATGTACTTCAAGTTTGACCCTATTCTTTTTCATATTCCACTTCCATTGGCATCTTCCTATTTTTTGGGTGAGAGGGAGGGAGGCAGGGGTGGGGGTGGGAGGGGACCCTATTCTTCTGGTTTGGTCGAAAGTAAGAAAACTAGTACAAAAATGTTTCATATGTGGATTTAAAGGAGTAAAAACTAGTCGCACAAAATATATTAGATTCTATGTAAATTGGTGCTGGGCGAGGCAACTCACCTCTTTGCCCTAGGTCTAACCCACCTAGGGACGGTAATCTTTCTTGTGTTGCCATTGACGCATTGTTATTACCCTAATATACGTGGTGATGGAGGAGAATTTACCTTTCATATGTTAAATGGGGATGGTGACCAAGAATGCAACGGCTATCTTCCTAACTTCTGCCTACATAAATTTCCCCGTTTGCAATTCACATGTATATTTTTGGTTGGTATCAAGTGCAAAATACACTTAATGTGCAAAGTACCTTAAAGAAATTGTAATATTAGAGATTAGAAATTGGAGCAAATTATATCTGACAGCCCAATCAATCAAATCTAATACGATGCTGATTTGGATAAGAACCAAATAATATTTTCTCGATCTGAATCTATATATGAATCCAAGGCTTAAATATTTGTATCGTAATTCGAATACAGTAAAAAAACTGTGTCCATATAAATTCATAAATGAATTTAGTTTTTATGGAATTTGTTTGTCTAAATTTATGGCATGTCTAATTTGCACTCAAATCCATGGATGAATAATAGAAAAACATGTGCATCTCGTCCTGAATTGTGTCACCTATTGATTTATAACATAGAACCTTTATTTTTTTTACCAAGTATATAGAAAACTTTTAAATTAGCAGTATTATCTAACAAATATCGAAATCCAATCTATATCTGCTTTTGGTAATAAGCTGACTCTTATTTAAATCCAGACAATATCTGAATTTCAATTGAGCTTGTTTTCAAAGTTGTAGATGTGGGTATGCGTGCCGATCTAGCATGACAATTGACAACTATTTGATTTGTAATATGGCCGACTACACTCCTACTAAAGATATTATTTGATATGTTATATAACTTGACTAAATTTTATGGTCGAAATCATTCTATTATAAGGAATCAAGGATAAACAAGAAAAAGGAAAATTGTGCAAAATGATGAATTTTTTAATATTTCATCCTATTTTCTTCTGGATTTTCATTTTTTTTCTCCTTTTCTAGGATTATTTAGAGCATGAAATTTTTAGGATGCTGAGAAGCCATAACTACACTATGTCATGCAAAGCTACTGCCCCTCTTGAATAAAAAATATGCTGCGTCCTCTTGAATGAATGATTAACTTAATTTTGTTGTACAAGATAAAATGAATGATTAACTTAATTTTGAATTATAAAGTTTTCATGATGCTGCTTCCTCTTGAATTTTACTATCTAATTGCCAGAGCTTGTGCAAAAAAATACTAATTAGATTGTTTATAGTTTTAAAGATATTTAATCTTATCCAATTGATGTTAATTTATTTTCTTAAATTGTTGTGTGTGAATATAGACATTAAATTACATTACAAAATAATAATGTTACTTGAAAAAGTATTTGTTAACTTGTTGGCAATGCTTGTCAAAAATTACTAGAACCATTACATAGGAAAACAGTAGCTTATATTAAATAATGATGAAATTATATACCTCTGCTTTCCAATCTGTTCTTCACACTATAATCATTAACATTAATTAACATTAATGTTTGAAGTGCAATTTCACAAAGCATGCCAGACCAAATCCCCTAAGATTCTAAGCAATGTTAGAAAATTCTACACACTAATATATCTAAATATTTAATTTTTCATTCCAAAAGTTAATTATGATAGGATCGTTTACCCCAACTACATAGTAGAACTTGTAGCCAAGAAAGTAGTCTAAGGGCAACCCAAAAATATAATAGCAACCCAGAATGATATATGCAACTAAACCTAGCCAACCACCCCCAACAGCAACTCCTGTGTCAATGAAAGGGCACAAATAATCGATATGATACATTTAAAAGTGAAAGATATATGTGTAGGGTGGTATCTACATATATAATAAAATAACATAGTGCTTCAAACGAAAAGCATTTAGCTGATGCTTGGAAATGTAATGTATATATTTTTATCATAAGAATATTTGTGTATTAAAAATTATGAATAGTTTCATATCTAATAAAAATATTATATATATAAAATGTGACTCACAAAACACAATTGTTTGAAAAAAATAGTGTACAAAATACTAATTCACTTATTCTTTCGCTGCTGGTAACAATTTATTCTATGATCTAATATTAGCAGTTTTCTAGTAAAATATTGTGAAACTTAACTAGCGTAGTTTACTCATTTTCCAATGCATGCTTCCCAGAAACAATCCAGAATTTAAAACTGTCAGGACAACAGTGCTAGTTTCAGGTTTCAGGAGCCAGTTTATGGCAAAATCTAGCATGGTATGCTGAGTTATCATGACTTCTTTTAAATCTAGAAACAAATACGAAATAATAATGTGAAACACTAGGGACAAACAACCCTAACTAAGTTTCCCAACAAAAAAAGAAAGAAAACTTAACTCAGCAATTTTCCTAACCCCTAAACTAGACAATTTACAAAATCCTAGAGTCGACTTGGAAATCTGGCAACTGGTGAACCAACTAAAATCCACTTTTCTGAACCCTAACTATTGCCAATACTTCATCTTGACCAGTCCAGAAACTTCATCTCTAGTTTAAAGAGTAGAAACTTGTACATATTCAGATCAAACACTTGTTGTTGACTTGTTGGCTACTGCAAATCTCACTTTGCTTACAAACCTTAAGTTCTGTAAATGACGCTGTATTGCAGATGCGGACAAAAAATTTTACTTCGTTGCTCTCCTAACTGATGTCATGGGTTGCTTTACATGAACAAAATTTAAACCTTTCCTATTCATATTAATTGACCGATCTTCTCATGATATTCTTATCACTATCCTGTCAGAAGATGCAAGCATCTATGAGAATGATTTGAAATCTTCGCTTCTAATGATGAAAATAATAAACCAACGAAGTTCATTACCTGAATGTTGTTTAAAGGCCCCAATTCAGATGCCACACCTTAAAACTGACTCATACAGAGATAAGCCATTTTTCTATTTGTACCCAAAAAAAAAGAAATAGTTCCATCACCTTGTCTTGACCTGAATATTTCTAGAGCATGATGTTGTATCTAGGCCTTTTATGCATAACTCTAATTTTGATGATTAATGAAAACCAAGTGTTTCAGACTAACTGTGTTTTTGAAATATTTTGATACAGAGTTATGTAGGGAAGAAATGCAAGATGATCAAGATAAACCTGACGTAAAATGGATCAAGCACAAGTCGCAAAGATGAGAAGAAAATCGAGAGATGCAAAGGACCCAAGGTAATATTGTTTTTGTTTCTACCGATCTCGGCTTATGGAGTTGATCGGTGTAGGATTTTATATTTAACCGTACTATAAAGAGAGGTTGCAAGTCCTATCTACACCTTTGAATAAACTGAGAAATTACTAGGTCATTGCATTGCATCTTTTCGGTTGGATTTGATTTGATTTTGTTTTGAAAGTTTTGGTTTTCAGTTGAATTTCTGACAGCAGAAGAATTTTTCAATTTTCTAAAAAGATCTAGGCAGGTCTAGCTTTTACTTCTGTTGACAAAAATGTAGCCCTTAAAATTATCTTTCAAACGAGATATTAAACTCTCAATTTGGACTTATGGTTTTAAAGTTATGACTGTCAGTTTGCTAAACTGAATGTCAGTTTGAATGTTAGTCCAGTTAAACTGATAGTTGTCCAGAGAGTGTGTTTTTGAGCTAAAATTTTTTTGTACTAAACTGATTGTCAGTATGCTCATGTTGATTGTCAGTTTGGGTTTCCACCTCAGCTGAGCTTGTTTGAGTTTCTATTTGAATTGGTCGATATTTTGGTCGAACTGACTGTCAGTTTGTATAACTGACTGTCAGTTTGGGGTTTTAGTTTCCATATACGACCACTGTAACACCCTAGTTTTGGGGGTGAAAAGTTTTGCATAAAAACCCTGCATGCATGTATCTCTGTAGTAGTAGCCAGATCAGCTGAACCCTAATCTCTCCCAAACACTAAAAATCTCCAAAATCTACCCTTGGATTCAAACTAAGATATGCCTATCCAGATCTAACCTACCAGTTACCCTGAAGATAAAAGTCTTCAGGAGCCAGATCAAATTCTGACCCTAACTCCCAGTACCTAAGTCTCTTTCTGTTTTCGAAAACAGGAAAATTCAGATTTACCCTAAGTACCCCAGTTTCCAGATAACTGAGTTATCTTGATTTAACCCTATCCAGACTCAAGTGTCTCTTGGAATATGTTTCCAGATATATCCTCAACTTACTTCAAAAAGTTGGGAACCAGATTAATTCATCTAAACACTTTTCGCAAATTAGTCAAAATTTTACTGCGAATAAGTCCTTTCTATTTACCTGGAAGCCTGAAAAGGCTAAAATCTACGAATCAACTCAAACTCCAGAATTTCTTCAGGGAACACCTCCCAAATGCTATTTGATACAGATCTCCCTTTTGATCAGACTTCAAAATCTCTCTCCAATCACCAGAATTCGAGATCGACAAAATCCAGATCTATTTTACCCTAATTTTACCCTATTTTCGAAAATAGATGAAATCCCTCAAATCTTATCAAACTTTCTCCAAATTTGAGCTAAATGAGTATTAATAGAAATATTATACTCAACCATGGAATCAAATCTCAAATTAATCCTCCTTAAGACCATATTTACAATTTAGTCCAAAGCTCATCAAAAATCATCACAATTAGGCCCTTGATTCGACCTCAGGCTGTTGTTCATGACCAGGCTTCTCAAACCGACCAGATCTACTTCTTCGACTTCGACCACACCTTCTATTCACGACCACAATAGTGCACTCTACCAGAGCTGCAGCTTTCGACCTCTCCAGCTGCTAGCGACCTCGAGCTGTTGTCGTAGACTTCGACCTCGACCTAGATCCAACACACCAGCACGGGAGCTTCGACCTCGAGCACAGACTGTTGCTGCTTCAGGCTTTGACCACCTGCTCAACAGTGCCACGTATGTGCGTACTGTTGGCCACTGTGGATCTTCTCGGGCTCACCTCACGGCCAGCTGATCCTCCCCGATTGTGCACGCCATCGGCAACGTTTCAAACAGAAAAACCCGGCCACGTGGAGTCCATGCCGAAGCCAAACGTCTATTCACCTTCACCTCCACCATAGCAGCAGGTTAAAGCCCCTAATCCAGCTGCAGGCCGTCACTTCGCCGGGATTCAACCGAGTTGTCACCTCCAGCCCGCTTCACTTCCCAGTGCATTTCCAGCCGTTGCAGCACCCCCCCAAATCGCCTATAAATACCCCTCGGGACTTAGCCAACTCCACCACACAGCAAAACACCAGAAATCGCCACCCTTCATCGTGCCTTCTTCTTCTACGGTGAGCAGCAAGGAGGAGCTCCGGTGCCAAGCCTCTCCACTGCTCCCTTCTTCGATCCAGCACCCCCAGTGAGCTTCTCTCATCTCCCTCATACTTCTCAAGCTTGGAATTAAGTTTAAATGCCTTCTGTCACCGGCAATCGCCGTGTTTCATCTAGAACTCCGGTGAGAAATTAATCCTCAACCAGATCGATCCAACCTTCGAGCTAGTAATCAAATATTCTCACTAGACCTTGCTTAACATCCCTAAGAAACCAAAATCGACAGATTTGCTGAAATATGAAAAACCCCAAATTTCAACCTTGTATGTTCACTGTGCTTGCTGTTTTAGCTTATCTGTTGAATGTTTAGCTAATCCAACTTCACCAGTATGTTTCTAGTACCCTGAGGACCATACAAAAGCTAGGAATTAAGTTCAATCACTTTAAATCAGAAATGCCCAAATCGGATTTGAGTTCATCTTTTCTCCAGCCAGTATCTTCCAAATCCAGCCACTCCAGCTCAAACTACCTTGCCATATAGATGTTTTGGACCATTTTGAGCAACTTTGTCTTCTACCACGACTTCTAATTCGGCCTAGAACAGAAGTTATAGCTATGCCCTAGTTGTTGTACTGTTTATGTTGTAGGTGCTCCAGATCAGTCAACTTCTTCGCCGGTTTTCATCACTTTCCGGCCATCTCCTGCCCTAGATCCTGTTGAGACATTTGTTCCTGTTACAAATGCCTAACTACCAGACAAAGTGGTGCATCATTTGGAGCCTTGAATCAAAATATATGGCTAACCCTAGTTTCTGGCCATGTTAACCCTATGCCAGGCTGTGTCAGCCAGTGGAATTAGCCCTGTTCACCCACCTCTGGTCATGTAAAACAGAAATTACTTTGTCAAATAACTACCTCACTACTGTGTGCACCATATGCTTGAATCAAAACCTACTTTGGCCACTGGAAACTATTCAAACCATGCCAATGCCATTCTGGAGCGCTGTCAGCCTATGTCAGCCAGTGGCATTGAGCCTTTTCACCCACTTCCAGCCATGAACCTTGAAAATAACTTTGTCCCTTAGACTCCTGACGTTGTGATCTACACTTTTCCCTACTGTCACAACTTGAGTTGAGCCCTCTATCACCCATTGACCTTATATCAATGCCTTGAGCCGAATGCCAACCTAAAGACGTTCGCTGTTTTTGAGCGAACCAGTCACAACCTTGATATTACCCTGATATTTTGGAACCCTGTAAACCTTGACAACTAATCTTAACCCTGGTTTCCATAGTTTAACTCTAATCACTTCCAAATCTTGTAACACTAGAGTATTTCACCTTGCATTATTGCATGTAGTGGGTTAGTAAGAATAGGATTGATTGTAATGCCTATTTGCTTGTTTGATCTTGTTCAGAGCAAGAGCCCGAGGTTGAAGATCTTGTCACTGAACCGCCATCAACTGCTGATACTTATGACGTGGAAGGCAAGTCATACTTTGATCATACTGAACCTATATTTTATGAATTGCTATGCTATTCCATGAGTAGATATCTCATTAATATTGCATGTGTTGAGATCAATAATATTATGGCAGTGATAGATTGAATACTTGAGGAATGTGAACTTGTTAAGATAGCAAGCCATGAACTAATAAAGGTATATACATATACATTTATATTCATGAAATAGTATTTGGTGTGGAATGGTGGTAGCACTAGAGGTGCTTGGCTGCACTGGATGTGTAGGCACTGAAGGTGCATGGTTTGTGGTATGATCTAGTCACTGGCATATAAGGACTAGAACCTTGTGTCGTGCGTCTAGTGGCATGAAAAACGTACCAACCACTTACCTGGTATGGGACAAGCACAATCTAGTAGCTTTCTTAGTATTATCAGTTCCCTGCATGGCTTGTCGATCCAGTTTCTCGCGTGGAAACTGGTGGGACGCAGTTCGTCCATGAGTGGTGTGAGATCAGAAAAATTATGAGAGGATAAGGTGTAAAGAAGGAAGACGCCCTACGCCAGATTAAGTCGTGCGCGACTGTAATCAAAAGACGCTATGTGTCCTGCGGGAATATAGGCCCAGGCTAGGAAGTAAGGCAGTGGGGAGGACCCACAACTGTACTTGGGACTGGATTGTCCATTTACCGGGTAGGGATGCTGTTAATACTAGACTGCGAAAACATTGTGTGAACTCGGCCTTGTCACGTGCGTATAAGTCGCATGAAGCTGGCCCGACTTGAAAGTCGAGTGAAAAAGTGGATTTAAAAAGAGGTACACCTCTGTAGAGTTAAAAATGTATTCGAATACTTCGTAACCCCGAGTTTTAGGAGTATGCCGCGGTGGATTAAATCCACGGGGTGTGACACAAGTATTGTTTTATAAACTAAAATTTGTTAGTTCAAGATTACCCAAGTGGCATGTGTTGTCACGATAAGGGGTGTTGCCGTGGATTGTCAGGTGTTGACGTGTCGCGATAATACCATAATATGGAGATCATGTGATAACTAAGAGGCATGTGGATTTTGCCCTAAGCATATGATAACTAAGAGGCATGTGGATTATGCTCTAAAGTATATGAGATACTGCTATGAGTATAAGATTGAAAGGCTTGAATAAAAGTAATGTGATATGAGGATATATCGCCTTGGATATGGGATATATGTATCACCATCAATATGATTTATTTACTGCCATGAGTATGATCAGAAGTTGAGTAAGAAATGAGAAAGAAATGTATTTTGAAAAACCCTTCACTCTTTCCCTAATAGCATAGGTTCATGTCATTTATACTATATGTATCCCTACCTTCCCTATGACTTGTGGAGTACGTAAGTACTCACCCTTGCAACAACTCATCAATAGATGGAGCATTCTACGACCTTGGTGAATATCCCGAAGATGCTGCAGACCCAGGAGAAGATGAGCAGTGCCCTCCGGAGCCCTGAGGTGGTGCTGTCTTGCTGTCAACCTCTGTTTCCTGTGGGATTGCTTTTGGCCCTAGCTTCCGCCGATTAGATGATTTATTTTGTTGTACCTTTGTGCCTTGTAAGGCACTATACCCCGTGTTGTACTAAGGCCTGGTGGCCATACAATTATGACTACTGTAATATTTTGCTGCTTCAATATATTCCTGTGATTGACTCATCCTGGGAAGTCAAGTGGTTTATGGGACCAGCTGCACCGAGCTGGGCTCCTCACAGGTGATGTCACAGTCGTGGCAGACACGACAACCACAAACGGCTCGCTAATTTTTATCAGTAAATTTTGTCGGCCGTTGTGTGTGTAACTGACTGTCAGTATGGTAAACTGACTGTCAGTTTGAGTTGCTGATTTTCAGCCCGAGCTCCAACATCTCTTTTGAGACTTGAGGCTATAAATAGAGGCTTTGAGCTCATATTTTACAGAACAAGCAGCCCTCTTCTCTCTTATACACTTGAGCATTTGTTTTCTAGTTGAAAATCTTGATCTGTTGATCAAGTCGAGAGTTTTCAGATCCACCGAGTGCTTTCATTCATTTCATTTTGCATACTTAGAGTTTCTCGGTGATTGTTTGGAGGTCTAGAAAAGACTTTTGCTACCTATTACTTTTAGTGAGCGCCCTCACCTAGACGGTCTGGTGGTGTGGCTGTTGATCTCTCTAGTTCGGAGATTGTCAGAGAGACTCGGCGCATTTGTACAAGGCATTGGTGCTCGCCTTTCCAGAGTGGACAAGGAGCAACCATTAGTGAGAAATATCCTTCGTGGATATTGAAGCAAGACTCATTCACTTGAGTGCTTCAACGAGGATTAGTGGAGACTGGGCGAGTCTCTGAGACCTCGGTAAAAATCGCTGTGTTTGTATTCTCCTTCTCTTTCTAATATATTTGTTATTTGTTCTTGAATTCTTTATTTGCTAGAATTTGTTTTAAATTGAAGTCTTTAAAAGCATCCTATTCACCCCCCTCTAGTCAGCATCCTTGATCCTACTCGTGATATCAGAGCGAAGTTTCTCGATTAATTAGGCTTTACCGCTTAGAGAGAGGATGTCATCTAATGAGGGCTTTTCTCTCGATCATACCTGTCGTGCACCTATCTTTGATGGGAATAACTATCCCTATTGGAAAGTGTGCATGTCAGTATTCCTAGAGGCCATGGGGCTTGATGTATGGGACATCGTTAAACTTGGTTTTACTCCTCCGGATGATCTGGCAAGTCACTCCGATGACGACAGGAGAAAACTACATTTAAATGCCCACGCAAAAAATGCTCTCTTTGCCGGTTTGTCTTTAAATGAGTTCAACCGTGTGAGCAATCTTATGACCGCTCACAAGGTTTGGACCACCCTGGAGGAAATCTATGAGGGCACAACTAAAGTCAAAGAGGAAATATTGCTTATGGTGAGGCAACGATATGAGACATTCACCATGTCATCAACCGAGTCCGTGGATTCCATGTTCACTAGGTTGAACAATATTGTGAATGAACTCAAGGGTCTAGGAGTTGTTTTTACTGACCTCGACATTGTAAGAAAGATGCTCAGGGTGCTTCCAGAAAGCTTCGACACTCTAGTCACGGTGCTCAGAAACACCGATCTGTTGACCACCACGCCTACTGATCTCTATGGGAACCTCATCACCCATGAGATGCATCGAAAGGACAAGAAGGAAGCGGTCGAACCTTCGGAAACAAAAAAGAAGGCGTTGGCTTTCAAAGCCGGCTCCAAGAACGATCCAAGCGATGGCTCCTCCGACGAAGATCTAGCTCTTATGGTAAAGAATACACAAAAACTTCTTTGCAGGTTACACAAGAAGGGTGTCAACATCGACACTCGACCAAAAGGGCCGAAGCAAACAAACTTCAAGGACATCATATGTTACGGATGTCACGAAAAGGGACATATAGCATCAAGATGTCCCAACAAGAATGGGACTTCGAACAACAAGAAGAAATTCTTCAACAAGAGAAATGAAGCAACAAAAGAAGCCTGCTTTGGAGAATGGATGTCAGGAGGTGAGAGCTTCGACTCTGACTCCGACTCCGACGATGAAGGAGGTTGCTCCAAGAAGCTGGCCGGACTACGGACTAGCTCTTGGCAACACATCGACTAGTTCATCCCTTTGTCTTATAGCTAAAGGTGATGAAAAGGTACACTCTAACGATCCTTCATATGATGAATTAGTTGAAATGATCACTGAATTTAATGAAGTTTATGGAGCTACTAAAAAGAAGTATAAAGCGCTTAAAGAAGAACATTCTTCTCTACGCACTCAATACTCTGAATTGAAAGAATCATATGAAAGTATGCTCATTAAAGATATTACAAATGATCCACCTAAAGTAGATGTAGCCATTTCATGTGATCTGGATTCTGATACTATTCCTACTAGTCATCATATACCATGTGCTTCAAATGATACTATCTTAAATGAGAATAATGAACTTAAGGCACAAGTTGAAAAACTTGGAAAAGGTTTAGAAAACTGCTACAAAGGAAAAGTATCTCTTGATCTAATCCTTAGCAAACAAAAATGTTCATTTAGAAAAGAAGGACTAGGATACTTTCCGAAGAAAGGAAAGAAACCAAATACTAAAACTGTATTTGTAAAAGCATGCAACACATTTTGTTTCAAGTGTCATGAAATTGGTCATTCACATGAAGCTTGTCCTTCAATGACTCCAAACTACTTTGATACTTGCTACATGCTTCAACGGTCGAAGAAAGGTTATGCTATAGCAAAGTATGTTGGCGCACCCATGCTAAATAAAAAGAAGAAAGATTTTGGGTGTCCAAAGCTTTGATCGCTAACATTGAAGGACCCAAAAAGGTTTGGGTACCTAAAAAGACTTGATTCTCTTCTGCAGGTGAACTACAAGACCGGTGGGAAGCATTGGGTGCTAGACAGCGGATGCTCCGAACATATGACTGGCAAAAAGAAATTGTTCACCTCAATAGAAGACAACTCAAGCGAAAATCAAAAGAGAACCTTTGGTGACAACCGTCAAGGAAATGTGGTAGGCTTGGGTAAAATTGCTATATCCAATGATCTCTCTATTTCAAATGTTTTATTGGTTGAATCTTTGAATTTTAATTTTCTTTCCGTTGCACAAATTTGCGATCTTAGATTTCATTGCACTTTTTATCCTAAAGAAGTCTTAGTTGAAAGTCTAAAAGACAATTCGTTGATTTTTAAAGGCTTTCGTTTTGAAAATCTTTATTTGGTTGATTTTGACTCAAAGAATGCACTCTCTCAACATGTCTTGTCTCTCAAACCTCAAAAGGTTAGTTATGACATAGAAGACTTGCACATGTTGGAATGCATAAAATGAAAAAGCTTTTAAAATGAGATTTGGTTGTTGGCTTAAAAGATGTGAATTTTGAAAAGGATAAACCCTGTAGCACTTGTCAAGCTGGCAAGCAAGTAGTTACTTCACATCCAATTAAGCGTGTTCTTTCGACTTGCAAACCTTTGGAACTATTGCATATGAATTTATTTGGACCTTCTGAGTTCCAAAGTATCAGGGGTAACAACTATGGTTTTGTTATTGTTCATGATTTTACTCGCTACACTTGAGTTTTCTTTATTTCTCAAAAATCTGAAACTCCCGATGTTTTCAAAAGTTTTGCAAAACGTGTTTCCATTGAATTCGAACTTTTCATCAAGAAAATCCGTAGTGATCATGGTGGAGAATTTGTTAATTCGACTTTATTTGATTTTTGTGACTCGCTCGGAATCAAACACGAATTTTCTACTTCCTACACTCCACAGCAAAATGGAGTCGTAGAAAGGAAAAATCAAACACTAATAGAAATGGCAAGAACAATGCTAAGTGTGTATGATAATCCTACTCGCTTCTGGGCTGAAGCCGTGCATACCACTTGCTATTCTATTAATTGGCTCTATTTGCATTCACTTCTGAACTTAACTCCTTATGAACTTCTTCTTAGGCGTAAGCCAAATATTTCCTATTTCTGAGTTTTTGGGTGCAAATGCTATATCCTTAAGAAAAGGAACTTTGGTGGTAAATTTCAAAGAAGAGTAGATGAAGGCTTTCTAGTCGGATACTCCACCACTAGCAAAGCTTATCGCATTTTTAACAAAAATATTGGTTGCATTGAAGAATCATGCGATATAGAATTCGATGAAACTAATGGCTGTCAAAAGGAGCAAGTCTCTTGTGAAGTTTCAGGTGAAGATCTTCAAGAAGCCGTGAAGAACATCACCATTGGAGACATCAAGCCAAGAGAAGATGATCAAGAAGATGATGAGAACATTGAGAATGACGATCAAAATGTATCATCATCTCATGTTGATCCTCCAGAACCAAGTCAAGAAGAAGCAGCATAAGAAGAAGCACCAAGGCAATATCAAACGCTCACCAAGGATCACCCTCTAGATCAAATCTTGGGTGATGTCAGTAAGGGTGTTCAAACTCGCTCTCGTATTGCTGCATTTTGTGAACATCATTCTTTTGTATCTTATTTAGAACCTAAACATGTTAATGAAGCTTTAAATGATCTTGATTGGATAAATGCCATGCATGATGAACTTTACAATTTTTCTAGAAATGAAGTGTGGACTTTAGTTGAAAGACCCAAGGATCATAATGTAATTGGAACTAAATGGGTTTCAGAAATAAGCAAGATGAACATGGAGTAGTAATTAGAAACAAAGCTCGTCTTGTTGCTCAAGGTTTTACTCAAGTCGAAAGTTTAGACTTTGGTGAAACTTTTGCACCTGTAGCCAGACTTGAAGCTATTCATATTCTTCTTGCTTATGCATCAAACTTTAATATTAAGTTGTTTCAAATGGATGTTAAAAGTGCATTTTTAAATGATGAAATATCTGAACTAGTATTTGTTGAACAACCTCTTGGTTTTGAAGATCCTAAATTTCGAAACTATGTGTTTAAATTGTCTAAAGCTCTCTATGGTCTCAAGTAAGCTCCTCGAGCTTGGTATGAGAGACTTAGAGATTTTCTTTTATCAAAAGGTTTTAAAATTGGGAAGGTTGACACAACTCTTTTTACTAAAAAGATTGAAAAAGATTTGTTCATCTGTCAGATATATGTTGATGATATTATCTTTGGATCTACTAATGAACATTTCTGTCATGAGTTTGGAGAAATGATGCCTGGGGAATTCGAGATGTCAATGATCGGTGAGCTAAGCCTCTTCCTTGGACTTCAAATCAAGCAACTCAAGAACGGTACGTTCGTGAGTCAAACGAAGTATGTGAAGGACTTTCTCAAGCGCTTTGGGATGGAAGACGTTAAGAATATCAAAACTCCCATGGCAACAAATGGACACCTCGACTTGGACAACAATGGAAAATCGGTTGATTCTAAACTATATAGGTCTATGATTGGTAGCCTGTTCTTACTGCATCTAGACCTGATATCATGTTTAGTATGTGCTTATGTACTAGATTTCAGTCATATCCTAAGGAATGCCATTTAATTGCTCTTAAAAGAATCCTTAGGTATTTAAAATGCTATCCCAGTTTAGGTCTTTGGTATCCTAAAGATGCAAATTTTGAATCAATTGGATATTCAGATTCTGATTATGCTGGGTGCAAGATTGATAGAAAAAGTACATCTGGTAGCTTTCAGCTGTTGGGGTAATCATTAGTATCATGGTCATCTAGGAAACAGAATTATGTAGCTCTCTCCACAGCTGAAGCTGAATATGTGTCTGCGGCAAGTTGTTGTGCTCAATTATTATGGATGAAGCAGACATTTTTGGTTTATGGAATTAAATTTGATAAAGTGCCACTCCTGTATGATAATCAAAGTGCCATAAAAATTGCAAATAATCTTGTTCAGCATTCTAGAACTAAGCATATTGAAATACGGCACCATTTTATTAGAGATCATGTGGCAAAAGGAGATATTGATGTGAGCTATGTTAGAACAGACTTGCAACTAGCAGATATTTCACCAAACCCTTAGATGAATCAAGATTTTCCTTTCTAAGAGGTGAAGTGAACATTATTGATATATCTAATGCTAGTTGATGCGATAACTGTATTAAAATATATTTAAAATATATTTTTATTCCCTCTCTGGTCAAATCTGCTTCTGGTCAAAATTGACCAAACTGACAGTCAGTTCATTAAACTGACAGTCAGTTCAGTGCTTAGGAGCCTGTTCTTAGCCTCTGGTCGAAGTCATTAACCATGCTGACAGTAAGTTTCACAAACTGACTGTCAGTTATGTGCAATTGTCTTTGGTCGTAGCACCTAGTCGGTTTTTTTTGAGACTCAAACTGACTGTCAGTTTCAAAACTGAGTTCTGTGAACTGACTGTCAGTGTGGTACACTGATTGTCAGTTCGGTACACTGATTGTCAGTTCCATGTTTCTGGGTTTGGAACTGACTGCCAGCATATCATACTAACTGTCAGTTTGTGTCTCTAGAACCCTAAAAACCCTGTTTTCTTTTCCCGTTTCTTTGCCTCCTCCTCGCCGCTGCTGCCTCCTTGTGCGCCTCCTCGCCACTTCTCTGTGCCCCATGCTACCACTTCTCGCCGTGCGCTGCCACCTCACTGCTCCGTTCTTCCCTTCATCGTCGCCGCCACCTTGTCTCGACCTCGACGACCGTGGCTCCTCTGTCTGCCGTTTTTCCTCACCGGCACCGCACCTCCTCGTCGTGAGCCATCTTTGTGTTCCTCCTCGTCGTGTTGTGCATCTTCTCTGGGGCCGATCTGGTCGTCATCTCCGCATCGGCGTCATTGACCACTTCTGTTCAAATTCGGCCTATTTCTGTTCAAATTCGGCCTCTTTCTGTTCAGGTCGTTTCTTTCCTCTGTTTTTCAATTCTCTGTTCAAACATGTCTGATCAGCCATCATCTTCTCGTCGTGTGGCCCATCGGAAGAACGCTGCACATAGCAGTCGTTCAATAGGTCAGACGTCTGAGACTCGGCCCTCGTATCCTCCTGAGCGTGTCCTCATGGATTATTCCCGGTGGCACGCGAGCCTCCTTCGCACCCTTCGCGCCGCAAACCCTTATCTCTCGCCGCGTCCCACTGGTCGCGACGCGTGCGACGTCCTCACCTTCTACATGAACTTGCAGCTCGACCTGTTTACCAGTGTCTATAGCCGCGTTCCCATTTTCGCCCACCGTTCTCTGTCTTGGCAGACAATTGCCTCTCGCACAGGTATCGTCTCCCTGGCAGATTCCTTCGCCTTCGTTGGAATCCACGATTTAGTCGTTGATTCCTCCCTTCATTGGGCTGATGAGCCCATTCGTCAGTTCTACTCCACTGTCTTCATCTCTCCCCAGCGCGACTTCATCACCTTCATGACGGGCCTCTAGGTTCACACCATCACGAAGGAGCAGATTGAGTCTGCGCTTGGACTTGTTCGTCCTATTTCTGGACGTCAGCTCCACACCCTTCCAGATCTCGAGCATCGGGAGGTGGCCATGCTTTATTCCGGCCCCTTCCAACTCCGTCACATTGCAGGCCTGCACCGCGATGTTGACTTGGCTCTGCAGATCCTTCGTCTCACTCTAGTTCCTATGTCCGGCGGTAGGGCTAGAGTCACCTATCTGGCCCTCCATGTCCTTATTTCCATCTTTCAGGAGGAGCCTTTTGACGTTGCTGATCTCATCATCAGTGAGATTCAGCACGTCATTCTTTCTCCTCGCTGCCTGCAGATATACGCTCCGTATATCATGGCGGTGCTTCTACATATCCGAGTCGTAGACTCTGAGCTCCCGTGGCCTCATCATCCCCTACAGTTCTACCATCCGGGCCGGCTGATAGGCATCTTGGTGCCCGACCTGCGGCTTCTGTTGGCCCTGATTCTCCCGCATCTAATGATGATGCTGCGCGGGAGTCAGAGGACGAGGCTCTAGCTCAGGAGTCTGATCCAGCACCAGCTGCAGAGACAGGCACCGGATCTTCCTCCACTTCAGCCTCTCAGCTCGATCAGGTGATCCAGGTGCAGCAGCAGATTTTGTGCACCCAGGTAGAGCACCATCAGATCCTGCTCAGATTGCTTGCTCAGCAGGAGGAGATCTTGAGCCACCTGCCTGCTTCCGCTTCTCCGGCCCCTCGCAAGAGGGCCCGCCCAGCTGCATCTTCACCGAGCTCCACCTCAGGTCCAGCTGCTCCAGCTCCTGCGGCACCAGCTCCGGCTGCTACTCCTCCGGCGTCTCCCATCGTCGACGCGACTGGATCTCCTGCAGGCTCCGGGGATACAACTGTGCTAGGCTTTTCTGATGATGAGCCTTAGGCTCTGCTTTGTATCTTGGCTCTCTTTTTGTGCTTGATGCCAAAGGGGGAGAATTATTCTGTATGACTCTATGGATGGATGGATGGATATTTAGCTTTATTGGATATACTTTTGGTTATTCTTTTTTTTGGATGAGTGATATGGATGACATTTATGTTTATGAGTTTTTAATATTGATGATTATGGTGTATGTATTTGTGATGCTCTGATATATATCTATGCTCTGATACCTATCTTGGTAGTGATATATATGTTGATGTGTTGGTCGCTTTTTTTTTGGTGATTTAAGATATCATGCATACACTCAGGGGGAGTCAGGTGGAATTATTCATTTCTTTTATTATTATAGAACACTTGTTGTCATCAATCATCAAAAAAGGGGAGATTGCTACATCTAGGCCTTTTATGCCTAACTCTAATTTTGATGATTAATGAAAACCAAGTGTTTCAGACTAACTGTGCTTTTGAGATATTTTGATACAGAGTTATGTAGGGAAGAAATGCAAGATGATCAAGATAAACCCGACGTAAAATGTATCAAGCACAAGTCGCAAAGATGAGAAGAAAATCGAGAGATGCAAAGGACCCAAGGTAATATTGTTTTTGTTTCTACCGATCTAGGCGTATGGAGTTGATCGGTGTAGGATTTTATATTTAACCGTACTATAGAGAGGGTTTGCAAGTCCTATCTACACCTCTGAATAAACCGAGAAATTACTAGGTCATTGCATTGCATCTTTTTGGTTGGATTTGATTTGATTTTGTTTTGAAAGATTTGGTTTTCAGTTGAATTTCTGACAGTAGAAACGTTTTTTAATTTTCTAAAAAGATCTAGGCAGATCTGGCTTTTGCTTCTGTTGACAAAAATGTAGCCCTTGAAATGATCTTTCAAACGAGATATTAAACTCTCAATTTGGACTTATGGTTTTAAAGTGATGACTATTTTTGTCAGGCTGACTGTCAGTTTACTAAACTGAATGTCAGTTTGAATGTCAGTCCTGTTAAACTGACAGTTGTCCAGAGATTGTGTTGTTTGAGCTGAAATTTTTTTGTACTAAACTGACTATCAGTATGCCCATGCTGACTGTCAGTTTGGGTTTCGACCTCAGCTGAGTTTGTTTGAGTTTCTATTTGAACTGGTCGATGTTTTGGTCGAACTGACTGTCAGTTTGCATAACTGAGTGTCAGTTTGGGGTTTCAGTTTCCATATACGAACACAAATGACTAGCTAATTTTTATCCATAAATTTTGTCAGCCGTTGTGTATGTAACTGACTGTCAGTATAGTAAACTGACTGTCAGTTTGAGTTGCTGATTTTCAGCCCGAGCTCCAACGTCTCTTTTGAGACTTGTGGCTATAAATAGAGGCTTTGAGCTCATATTTTACAGAACAAGCAGCCCTCTTCTCTCTTATACACTTGAGCATTTGTTTTCTAGTTGAAATCTTGATCTGTTGATCAAGTCGAGAGTTTTCAGATCTACCGAGTGCTTTCATTCATTTTATTTTGCATACTTAGAGTTTCTCGGTGATTGTTTGGAGGTCTAGAAAAGACCTTGCTGCCTATTACTCTTGGTGAGCGCCCTCACCTAGACGGTTTGGTGGCGTGGCCGTTGATCTCTCCAGTTCGGAGATTGTCGGAGAGACTCGGCGCATTTGTACAAGGCATCGGTGCTCGCCTTTTCAGAGTGGACAAGGAGCAACCATTAGTGAGAAATATCCTTCGTGGATATTGAAGCAAGACTCATTCACTTGAGTGCTTCAATGAGGATTAGTGGAGACTAGGCGAGTCTCTGAGACCTCGGTAAAAATCGATGTTTTTGTATTCTCCTTCTCTTTCTAATATATTTGTTATTTGTTCTTGAATTCTTTACTTGTTTGAATTTGTTTTAAATTGAAGTCTTTAAAAGCCTCCTATTCACCCCCCCCCTAGTCAGCATCCTTGATCCTACACATGACAGTGCGGAGGCCATAGTACATCATAAGGAATGTATGCCCTCGAGTACATAATACAAACATCATAAAAATGTTTTTCTGCATCATCTTCTACATGAGCATCATAGATTGCTTTTTTCAGTTCTTCCAGAACTCATCCCTTTTTCCCTTCTTAGGTTCTATGCCCAACTTGCTATTTGCAATTCCCATTATGGCACTCTTGTCCTTTATTCTCTTTCTTGCAGCTTTCACATCCATGGAATTCCTCAACTTTCTATATGACCTAGCATCAAGCACTAGCCCACTTCGAACCATTTTCTTGTGGTAATAGAATGCTTTGGAAAAGCCATGTGCACGGGCATATGCATATATAATTGTAGAATATGTCACCGAGTCTAGTTTAAGTTTAGGAGCAGTCATCTCTTTTAGGAGCTGGGGCAATTTGTAATGTTGTCCTCCCTGTGCATAAGCATTCATCGAAATGTTGTAGTCATAACAATAGGTCGCATGCCAATTTTTTCAAATTCATATTTAACGTCCCTTGCAAGAACATACCGGCCATGTTTCGCCAAACTATCAAGTTGTAGGATCGAGGATGCCGACTAGAGGGGGGAGAATAGGAGGCTTTAAAATTTTTCAAATGAAAAAACTTTTGCAAAGAGAAAGAACTAAAACAATTGAATACTATATTGCACAATTAAAATAAAGAGAAGGAGAAGACGAACACAAGGATTTTTCCCGAGGTCTCGGAGACTCGCCCAGTCTCCTCTACTCCTCGTTGAAGCACTCAAATGAATGAGTCTTGCTTCAATATCCACGAAGGATATATCTCACTAATGGTTGCTCCTTGTCCACTCCGGAAAGGTGAGCACCGATGCCTTTTACAATCACGCTGAGCCTCTCCAACAATCTTCAAACAGGAGAGATCAACGGCCACGCCACCAAACCGTCTAGGTGAGGGCGTTCACCAAGAGTAATAAGTTGTAAGGTCTTATGTAGACCTCCAACAATCACCGAGAAACTCTAAGTATGAAAATGATGCGAATAGAACATTCGGTGGATCACCAAACTCATGAATTGATCAAAAGATCAAGATTTTTATCTCTAAAACAAATGCTTAAGTGTATATGAGAGAAGGAGGATGTTTGGTGTATGAACAATAGCTCAAAGCCTCTATTTAGAGCCAAAATAAGCAAAAGAGCCGTTGTGCTCGAGCTGAGAAAGAAATAGTACACGCTGACAGTCAGCATAGCATGCTGACAGTCAGCATAGCATGCTGACAGTCAGCATAGGTCACGACCAGTAAGAAGCAAATTTCAGAGAAAATTCAGATAGCCATTGTGGTCGAAAAAGGAAACAAATCAGCACATATTGACAGTCAGCAACACATGCTGATAGTCAGCATCCACAACCACTGCTCGACAAAAATCAAGGATAAACTTAGCTAGCCATTTGTGGTCGCATATGGAAAGAAATTTCTCATGCTAACAGTCAACATCACATGCTGACAGTCAGTATCGAACACAAAAACGACGAGTTAAATAAAACTCACAAAACAAACAACTTGAGGTCGAAACTCATGCTAATAGTTAGCAACACTTGCTGACAGTCAACGTAAGTCAAAAAATTTTAGCTCAAAAAAAAATGATCTCTGGACAAATGTCAGCAACGAAAACTGACAATTCATGCTGACAGTCAGCATCACATGCTGACAGTCAATGTAGATAAAAACAATCATAACTTTTGATCCAGAGGTCTAATTGAAGTGTCTTATAGCTCGTTTGAATGATAATTTAAAGGGCTATAATTTTGTCAACAAAAGCAAAAACCAGATCAGCCTAGATCTTTCTAGGAAATCAAAAACACTTCTGCTGCCAAAAACTCATCTGAAAAACCAAATCAAATCCAACCGAAAAGAATGAATACAATGACCTAAGAGTTTCTCGGTTTAAGCTGGAACTGTAAAGAGGACTTGCAACCCCTCTTTATAATACGGTTGAAAACTCAAACAAATATCTAAACCGATCAAACTCCAAATACCGAGATTGGTAAAAACAAAAAGATTTTACCTTAGATCCTTTGCAACTTCAATCTTGCGATTTGCGTCTCGTCTTTTAGGTTCTTAAGACTTCTTTCTTGACCATCTTGCATATCTGTGCCAAAAGAACTCTATATCCAAATAGCTCAAGAAATACAGTTATTCTGAAATGCTTGCTTTCATTAATCGTCAAAATCATGCATAACGGCCTAGATGCAAAAATCTCCCCCTTTTTGATGATTGATGACAAGAAGTGTTCGACAATAATAAAATCATTGACTCCCCCTGAGTGTATGCATGAGATCACAGATTATATATGATATGTATCACAGAAATATCAAGAACTTCAGATCATGAAACAATAATCATAAGACAATAAAGACCAATCAGCATCATATAAATAATAAACCATCCAATACATATCATCATATCCATAACGACATCCATATAAGGAAACATCCATATCCATAAAAAAAATCATGCAATGTCATACAAAATTCTCCCCCTTTGTCATCTAGCACAAAAAGGCAGGAGTCGACTCAGAAAACAACAACCTAAAGCTAATCACTAGAAGAAAATCCTAGAACTATTGTATCTTCGGAGCCTGCAGGAGAACCTGTCGGGTCGACGGCTGGGGAAGCTGGTGCAGCTGAGGCTGGAGCAGCACCGGAGGCTGAGCCAGGCAAGGAAACAGCTGGGCGGGCCCTCTTGCGAGGGACAGGAGTAGCTGATGAAGGCAACCGGCTCAAAATCTACTCCTGATGAGCTTGAAGGTGAACCAGGATCTGGTGATGCTCCTCTTGGGTGCGCAGAATCTGCTGTCGAGTCTGGAGTAGCTGATCCATAGAGTACTGGAGCTGAGTAAAAGAGGATGACCGATGCTCATGTTGCCGGTTGGGGCCTGATTAGCCGCCTGACCTGGAGCCTCACTCCTGACTCACCAACAGCAGCATCATTAGATGCGGGAGAGGCAGGCCCAGGTGTAGTAGCAGGGCGAGCACCAAGACGGCAATCAGCCTGACCCGGTGGGTAGAAGAACAGAGGGTGGTGAGGCAGAGGAAGCTCAGTGTCACCAACCCTGGTGTGAAGAAGCAGCGCCATGATGTATGGAGCATAGATTAGATGACGACGTGGAGCGACAAGAACGTGCTGAATCTCACTAATGAGGAGATCAGCGATATCAAATGGCTCCTCCCAGAAGATGGAAATCAAAACATGAAGGGCGAGGTAAGTGACTCACACCCTGTCTCCAATCATCGGAAGCAAGGTGAGACGAATGATCCTGAGGGCAAGGTCAACATCGTGGCGTAGGCCAGCAATGTGACGGAGCTGGAAGGGACCATAATAGAGCATGGCGACCTCGCGATGCTCAAGAATAGGAAGTGTGTGGAGCTGGCGGCCAGAAGCAAGACGAATGAGACCAAGACCAGCCTCAAACTTCTCCTTCGTGACAGTGTGGACCTGGAGGCCTGTCATGAAGGTCAGTGAGTCGCGCTGAGGAGAGATGAAGACAGTGGCGTAGAACTGGCGAATGGGCTGATCAGCCCAGGAGAGAGGGGAGTCAAATGTGATATCTCTGAGCCCTATAGAAGCGAAGGAGTCAGCTAGGGAGACGATGCCTGCGCGAGAGGCAATCATCTGCCAGGAAAGGGAGCAATGAACGAAGATGGGGATGTGGCTGTAGATGCTGGTCCACAGATCAAGGTGCTGGTTTGTGTAGAAGGTGAGGACCTGGAAGGAGTAGCGACCAGTGGGGCGCGGCGACAGATATGGGTTTGTGGAGTGAAGGGTGCGAAGGTGACTAGTGTGCCACTGGGAATAATCAACCGGGACACGCTCGGGTGGAGAAGGAGAGCAGGTCCTAGACGGCTGACCCGTTGAACGACTGCTGTTTGCAGCGTTCTTCCGACGGGCAACATGTCGAGACAAGGACGCACTACTACAGAAGTGCATTCCACTAACCCTTATTTTCTAACGGTTGTAAGCAATCTAGGAAAAATCCGATAGAATAGGACGACAGCGGCGAAAAACCATCATTTTACTATCGGTTACACACTAATCCAACGTTAGCGAAATGCAAATACTTTTTACTATCGGTCATTACTGTACAAACCGATATAATATATTAAATAGTACTATCGGTTTTCCTTTTGTAACTGATAGTGAAATTACTGACTTTATACTATCGGTTATTACTGTACAAACCGATATAATATATTAAATAGTACTATCGGTTTTCCATTTTTAACTGATAGTGAAATTACTGATTTTTTACTATCGGTTATTACTGTACCAACCGATATAATATATTACAATAGTACTATCGGTTTTTCGTTCGTAACAGATAGTAAAATTACTCACTTTATACTATCGGTTCGTACTGTATTAACCGATATAATATATTGAATAGTACTATCGGTTTTTCTCGGGTAACTGATAGTGAAATTACTGACTTTTTACTATCAGTTATTACTGTACTAACCGATACAATATATGAAATAGTACTATCGGTTATATAAAACAAACCGATAGTAAAATGACTTCATATACACTAATGGTTATGACAGTGGGGACCTTATTTTACTATCGGTTAGTGTTGTTGAACCGATAGTAAAATTGGACAACTTAATTAGGTCGACCCCTGCTCTGCGCTCTACATGTTGGAATCATTTCAGCCGCGCACAACTCCAAGCTAGAGTGATCTGGAGAAGCTAGCTGAGAGGTTGATCATATTTCCATCCCCCTCGGTATTGTCATCTTCTCATCACCTCTCTCTCTCTCGATCACTCTTTCACACTCTCCCTCTCTCTCTCTACTTGCAATTCATTAAACTAGATACATGTATCTCCAAGCTAGCTAGAAGGCTGGGTTGGCTAGCTAGCTATAGCTTGCTGAATTTAAGCAGCTAGCTAGCTGGCTCTTCCAATTAATGCATGCATCAAGTTAATTAGGGTTTCATATATACAAATCCATTTAATGTAATTAAACAGCTCATGTACACACATATGGCCTAGCTAATTATGTTTCATTCATATATGCATGCCCTGAGTCATTAATTATTTATTTGAATTTGTCAATTTTGTGAAATAATTGTAGATGGACCGAGAATATTGGATGTATGGAATAAAACGTACTACTGTTGAGTATTTGGAGGGTGTGAATGGATTTATTAAATTTGCTGAGCAAGAAAAGGCGAAGAAGGGAGAGAAAGATATGCATTGTCCTTGTATAGATTGTATGAACTTAAAAAGGTTCGGCAACTCTGATCAGATTAGGAGTCATTTGATTCGTCGTGGTTTTAATGCACGCTATACCCGTTGGATATGGCATGGTGAAGATCTTGAGGAAACGAGCACTACCACTACCACTCAGCAGCACCCGGAAGTGGATTGCAGTAATGATGATCATGATCAAAACATTGATAATGTTCATTCGGAAGTCCATGTAGATGACGACAATTTAGATGAAATGTTACGTGATGTAGAAGAGGACTACAGCGAAAACGATTTAGCTAAATTTCAGAAATTAATTGTTGATTCTGAGAAGCCTTTGTTCCCCGGATGTGAAACATTTACAAAGTTGTCTTCTGTGTTGAGATTATATAACTTGAAGGCAAGCAACGGTTGGAGCGATAAGAGTTTCACGGCGCTATTGGATCTGTTAGCGGACATGCTTCCAGAGGGAAATGAGTTGCCAAGATCGGTTTACCAGGCCAAAAAACTATTGTGTCCGTTGGGAATGGAAATCGAAAGAATACATGCATGCGCAAATGATTGTGTTCTGTACCGTAACGAGTACGAGGATTTGCATGTTTGTCCAAGATGCGGTGCATCGCGGTATAAGCATGGGGACAAAATTTATCACAATGGATGTGATGAGGTAAAGAAAGGGCCTCCGGCCAAAACTGTGTGGTATTTGCCTGTGATTCCCAGATTGAAACGGCTGTTTGCAAATCCGAAAGATGCGAAGTACTTGCGTTGGCATGTTGAAGGTCGGAAACAAGACGGAAAACTAAAACATCCAGCTGATTCCATTCAATGGAGAAACATTAACAGAACATTCGGTGAGTTTGGCGGCGAACTGAGGAATATAAGGTTTGGGCTGAGTACGGATGGTATGAATCCACACGGAAATATGAGCAGTCGACATAGCACTTGGCCGGTTCTTTTATGCATCTACAATCTTCCTCCTTGGTTATGTATGAAGCGTAAGTACATCATGATGTCGTTACTAATTTCAGGACCCAGACAACCCGGGAATGATATTGACGTGTTTCTATCACCATTAGTCGAGGACTTACAAAAATTGTGGAGCGAAGGGGTGCGGGTGTGGGATGCACATAAGAGAGAGAATTTCATGTTGCGGGCCATGATATTTTGTACCATAAATGATTTCCCGGCCTATGGAAATTTGTCGGGGTATAGTACGAAAGGAGTCAAGGCTTGTCCTATTTGCCTGGATGAAACTGAAAGCATGTGGTTGTCGAACTGCAGAAAAACAGTGTACATGGGTCACCGCAGATTCCTTCCGATGCATCACGCCTACCGTAAGAAGAGGAAGTCATTCAATGGGAAGCCTGAGAAAGGATCAGCCCCAGTGTTTGTGACTGGTAAGGAGCTTTACTTGCGCGTGAAGGACATCAAAGTTGAGTTCGGTAAATGTTCTAAACCTCCAGGAAAAAATGTTTGGAAGAAGAGATCGATTCTTTGGGGTCTGCCATATTGGGAGCACTTACAAGTTCGACATTGCATTGATGTCATGCACGTAGAGAAAAATGTTTGTGACAGTTTGATTGGTTTGTTGTTGAACATTCCAGGAAAGACGAAAGATGGCATCAACGTTCGCCGTGACATGCTCGACATGGGCATAAGGACTGAGCTTGCACCGTTGGAGAAGGGAAAGCGGACATACCTCCCCCCGGCCTGCTATACTTTGTCAAAAAGAGAAAAAACAGAACTCTGTCAGTGCCTACATGGTGTCAAAGTTCCATGCGGGTATTCTGCGAACTTGAAAAAACTTGTGTCCATGAAAGACTTGAAACTGGTTGGTATGAAGTCCCATGATTGTCATGTACTAATGTCACAAATGCTTCTCATTGCTATCAGAGGCATTCTCCCAGTCAAAGTCAAAGAGACAATTACAAAGCTATGTTATTTCTTCAACATAATATCTGGCAAGGTACGTAAGCGTGTACTCCTAGCAAGTTAATTAGCTCCATTCGTGGAACTTGTCAGATTATTTGGATCTGAATATTTGCTGCAACTGTGTCCTTGCAGGTAATTGATATGGATGGACTGGACGATTTGCAACGCGATGTGACTACCACTCTTTGTCAGCTGGAGATGTATTTCCCTCCATCCTTTTTTGATGTTATGGTCCATCTAATTGTTCACCTTGTCAGAGAAATTAAGTTTTGTGGACCCGTGTTCCTGCGCTACATGTATCCATTTGAGAGATTTATGGGTATCTTGAAGGGATATGTAAGGAATCGACATCGGCCTGAGGGCAGTATCATTGAAGGTTATGCCGCCGAGGAGGTGATCGAATTTTGCACCAACTATATGGCCGTGGTTGACCCAATTGGCGTTCCTACGTCTCGGCATGAGGGCAGGCTTCAGGGCATTGGAACGATTGGATTTAAAGCAGTCGTCCCCTCTAGTGATCTGTATGCAAAAGCCCATTTTTGGGTCTTACAGCACATGACGGGGGTGGAGCCATACATACACGAGCACAAGGAAATGTTACGGAAACAGAATCCCTCGAAGCCAGAGATTTGGGTCACCAGAGAACATAATAGGAAGTTTGCTGGGTGGATCGAAAATAGAGTCCTGCAAGCTTCTGAGGGCGATGTAGATGAAGATGTTACATGGTTGGCCAGAGGGCCTAGATTTACTGTAGGGACTTGGCAGGGGTATGACATCAACAGCTATTCATTTTACACAAGAACTCAGGACGAGAAGAGTGCTATGCAATGTAGTGGAGTGACACTACTTGCTATTTCGGAGGATGCCAGGGCAGTAAGGGCACTCGACTCATATTACGGTGTTATTGAGGAAATATGGGAGCTCGATTATGTATTACTTAAGATTCCTCTGTTTCGATGCCAATGGGTCGAAATCCCTCGAGGTGTTAAAGTCGACAATTATGGGTTTACTCTAGTCGATCTCAGTAGAGTCGCACACAAAGATGATCCATTTATACTTGCTGAGCAAACAACACAGGTGTTCTACATCGTTGACCCGGCCAACCCAAAGTTGCACGTTGTCCTTCACAGTAAGAGACGTATTGTTGGGGTCGAAGACGTTGTGGATGAAGAAGAGTACGATCAGTTCGACGAACTACCTCCATTTTTAGATGGAATCCTTCAATCTGTCCCTACCGAAGATATTGACGAAACAAGTTACCTGCGAGACGACCACGAAGAAGGATTATGGGTGGACAACCATTCTTGACTAATTTGCAATATGTAAGTGACGTATATTACTTGGATCGAAGAATGTTCAAATCATTTTTCAAAAATTCTTTGGGAAAACATACGTGATGCATTGAGAATCATTTCTGCAAATTTTCATTTCAATTGGAGTATATACTTGATTTGAGCAATAATTGATTCTTTTCACAAATATATATGAAAATTGCAAATTTTCATTCCATGATTGGTCTTTACTGTTAATTTATTTCAAAATTATTGCAAGCCATTTGCATGGGGTTTCAGGTGTCTTTATAAGTGCAAAATGATGTACTGAGACCCATCTGTATTTGTTCTCAGGAAATACCTTTAGATCAATTTAACAGTATTATACTATCGGTTTCAACCTCCAAACCGATATGAAATTAACATATACTATCGGTTTATTGTCATAACCGATAGTAAATACAATACAAAATGATGTACTGAGATCCTCTGTAATTCTTCTAAGGAAAATCCTTTAGGGTCAATAGCATTGTATTTTACTATCGGTTATAACTGTGAAACCGATATGAAATTAAACTATACTATCGGTTTATAGTTCACAACCGATAGTGATTTACATTGTGTTATGAGCCCCTGTTCTTAGTTTACTATCGGTTTACTGTTCATAACCGATAGTGATTTACACTGTGTTATGATCCCCTGTTCTTAGTTTACTATCGGTTTACTGTTCACAACCGATAGTGATTTACACTGTGTTACGAAAACACTAACTTACATGTTTGTACTATTGGTTTTGTGGTGATGAACCGATAGTAAACATTCATTTATTAGGTTATAACCTGCACGATTTTCCCTCCAGTGCAACTGATCACATTCCAAATCGAAAAATACTCGCGCGGAAAACCCTAGATTCACCGACGTTCGCTTCTTCGCTCCTCTGCGCCACTGGTTCTCCACTGCCTCCGGCATTGCATTGCGCCACCGCCTCCGGCCACTCCACGATCCACTGTAAGTGTTCTTGACCAAATCGCTCGCGTGTATTGCTTAATTTTGTATGCAATGGTTCATATCCCGTTCCATGGATTACAAATAGAAACCTAGAGTAAAATTCATGAACTAGAAACTTGATAGCTATGAGAATGACAGAATTGATGAAAATCACTAGCAATTTGTCATACAGTGTAGTTCACTATCGGTTTCTTACTCAGAACTGATAGTAAATACCCTAAACTGAATTTTCTGTTAATTATTTCCCATTTTCTAATTTTCATCTCAAATTTTGGTTCATTTATATGTTAACATACCTTATGTTCCTGCTGAGCAATTACTTTATGTCCCTGCTGAGTAATTTTAGAAATTTTTCCTAATTCAGACTTGATTACTATCGGTTTGACTTGGAAAACCGATAGTAATTGTAGTGCCATCATAGTTTGCACTGCTAATTTGAATTTTCTGTGAATTACTTCCCATTTTCTAATTTTCATCTCAAATTTAGGTTCATTTATATTTTAACATACCTTATGTTCCTGCTGAGCAATTACTTTATGTTCCTGCTGAGCAATTTTGGAAATTTTTCCTAATTCAGACTTGATTACTATCGGTTTGACTTGGAAAACCGATAGTAAATAGTAGTGCCATCAGAGTTTGCACTGCTAATTTGAATTTTCTGTGAATTACTTTCCATTTTCTAATTTTCATCTCAAATTTAGGTTCATTTATATTTTAACATACCTTATGTTCTTGCTGAGCAATTACTTTATGTTCCTGCTGAGCAATTTTGGAAATTTTTCCTAATTCAGACTTGATTACTATCGGTTTGACTTGGAAAACCGATAGTAAATAGTAGTGCCATCATAGTTTGCACTGCTAATTTGAATTTTCTATGAATTACTTCCCATTTTCTAATTTTCATCTCAAATTTAGGTTCATTTAAATTTTAACAGACTTTATTTTCCAGCAGAGAGATTAGCATAGTTTGCACTGCTAATCTTTTAAATTTTCCTGAATAAAGACCTTAGTACTATCGGTTTTCCTTTCAAAACCGATAGGAAATATAGTATTTGTTAGTTGCACTGCTCATCTGAATATTCTGTGAATTACTTTGTCATGTACCTTTCTTCATATCAATTGGATGGTTTGTTCATGGTATTTTAGGTAAAGCCATGTCGGCATCTTCCTCGGCTGATACTAGTGATTCGGCGAGGGCGAACGTAGATGGCGCTGCCTCGTCCCAGCGCAAGAGGAAGGCGCGAGGCGCGACGATGTTGGGTCGTTTGGCCAAACGCGCGGATCTTTCCTGTGAGTTCAACCAGTTCGGGAGACCGATCGGGAAGAACGCCGGGCACTATGCTGCCTATGTTGTCTTGTTGGCGAAGGAAAGGGTGAAGATCACCGTCCAGAGCTGGAAGGACGTCAAGGCCGATGAGAGGGATAGGCTGTCGGCGGAAGTGAAGGTAAAATTAATCAAAATCACTTAACTCTTGAGTAATCACATTCCCTTGGTTTATCCTAGAGATTAGGTAAGTCCTACTTATATGCACCATTTGAAACAGGCCAAGTGGAACATCCCGGACGATGGTCCCAAGATAGCTTGCTTGAAGGACATGAACAACACTTGGAAAACCTTCAAGAGCGTCCTCGTCAGTACCTTCCTCGCTAAAGGCGAATCTCCATGCGAGAAGTACCCCTTCATAACGGAGGAGGTATGGGAGCAATTCGCCCAACAGAAAGGGACTCCTGAGTTCAAGGTATGAATGGTTCCTTTGCTTGGTTACACCATTGTATGCAGTAAGCAGTGGTGCATTAATTTTCTTGTTTCTGGTACGAAGGCCCTCAGCGAGAAGAACAGGGCAATCCAGAGGAGGAACGACCACCCACACCGGCTCGGCTCTCGCGGCTATGCGGGGAAGGAGGAGCAGTGGAAGAAGGGTGAAGACGAGGCGTCGCATTTCGTCGACTCCCCTGACCTACCACTCTCCGAGATCCGCGATCAGCGATGCAAGCGCTGGTGGCTGGCCAGAGGGACCGTGTTGGCCACGGGGACTGTGGCGTTCCCAAACCCCAGGGACGTCGAGGTCGTGCAGTGACTCGTAAGTTGGCTAACTATGATCACTAGTGTGCGCACAAGTTTGTATATATTTCTTCCTCACATTGGAGAGCTTTCAATGTAACAGATCTCTTGCTCGAAGGAGGCGACCGAGGGATTGTTCAGTCCCCATAGGGAGAACGACATCCTTACCCGGGCTCTAGGGAACAAGGAGCATCCAGGGCGGACGCGAACCGTGGGGGCTGTGGTGCCATGGAAGGAAGGCTTCTCGGACCCCGGGCAAAAGGCGAAGAAGCCTGGCAGCTGGAAGGAAAGGGAAGTGGAGCTATCTCAGAAGATACGGGCAGATGTGACTGCACAATTCGCGGACATGTTCGCTCAAATGAATGAGAAATATGAACGCCTCAGCCGAGTTGTGCAGTCCAAGGGTTTAGATCCAACTGCCGAGGTCGACGCTGCCAGGCCGAGTAGTGTTGGCTCGAAGGTTCACGTGGATCCAGTGGACCTGATCGAGGTATTGCAACTCTTGAGCTATATATGCAGTTCGGCTGATGCCACTCCCGTTACGTTAGAATTGTTTCGCTAACTTGTTATAATTGTTGCAAATTGCAGAAGCCGGAGAGCTGTAGCCTATTGATCAACATAGGCGACAAACCTGTTGCGGTTGCAAACGGGGTCGTATACCAGTCTTGGGAGGATGTCCGGATCCACTGCGTACCTCTGGAGCCTGGATTCGCAAAGGTACAGGTGGACATGGCCCTCCCGGGCTACAGCTCTTTTCCTTTGCCCGTCCCAACGGACGAAATGCGGACAATTGGCGAGGCATTGGGCTTGTACATACAGTGGCCCAAGAAGAGTGTTAGACTATAGGAGGTAAACCCTAGCCATTCTAGCTTACAACTCAGTTAATATACTCAATTTGCAAAATCTAATTTAAGCGTTTGTACTTAAAGTGGACGATGGATACCAGCTCACTTCCTGAGGACACCACCCTCGCCACAACGCATGAGCGAACTCCTTCGGCCCCCATGCCTCCTCCGACGGCCTCAAACCCTTTGCCATCAAATGAGGCCGACGGCACCACACCCCAACCTTCGAAGGTATACACTCGCTCCCCGCCCAAAGGCAAGGGCAAGGCCAAAGGCAAGGCCAAACAAAGCCAGCCGGGTACGTTCAAGAACGGGTCCCCACTCGTGTCGGAGTACATTCTGCGCAATATGGATCAAATAACCAGAAGTCTCCACGAGTGGTACCTGACCCGGTCTAGGCGCCACATCAACTTCTTGGTTCACTTCAGGCCAGCCCATTTTCACCGTGAGCCCGGGAGCATATCGGTGGCCCACGAGGATTTGTTCGACCTCCTCAACTGGCGGGAGCTTGATATGTCCATCATACGAACTGGAGTCCTGTGAGTTTGCTGTTGTCTGAAGTTATCACATTTCGTTTCATAAATCTAATCACTTTTTGTATGCACTACTTACTAATGTCTACTTTGCATCCAGGTGCATGTATAGGCTGGCGTCGATGAGGGCATGTGACAAGGTGGGTTTCCTTGACCCAGAGAAAATAAGCCTCACGATGCTAGAGCACGACCAAGCACATGCGGAGGAATACATATCAAGGGCACTACTAGCACAGCAGGACCGAGAGTTCATCCTTGCGCCGTACCACCAAAGGTTAGTGCATTTCCTACTAATTTAACTCATTCTTGTATGTTACGCCTAACATATGTATGAAACGGTTCGCTTGTATATGCAATGTAGGGGCCACTGGATCCTCGCCATCATTTGCCCATGGATGAATGAGGTCTATTACCTCGATTCGATGAGCGACAGGGTGGCGCATGTTTTCACCCTCATGTGGCACATAGACGCGTAAGTAACACAGTTGTTTTAAATTTTTCTCTGAGTAGCTAATTAATGATAACATATTAACCGGCAATGCTAAATTAAATACAGGGCTTTCAAAAATTATGTCAGTGCTGGAGGGAGGCATGACGCGTCGAAGGGCACAACAATTTCTTGGAAAGAATATGAGGTAATTAATACGGATGGAAGTACTCATGATGAGTCTTTTAATTTAAGCTTAATTAGTTCTTTCGAGTTAATGTGGGTTTATGTCTTTGCATATGCAATTTTCCCAGTGCCATCAGCAGCCACAATCGTGGGAATGTGGCTTCTATGTCATGAGATTCATGTATGACCTGATCAGGAGAAACTTTGCCCAATTCCCTAAGGTAACCATTTTTCCTGACTCAAAGTCGAACTTTAATTGGATGTGACGTACGATCCTAATTAACTTCATACACGCATATATGCAGAGCGCCATGTTCAAAGAACAATATGAGTTGCCTCAATTGAAGGAGCTGCGAACAATTTGGGCTCAATATGTCATGGAAGAAGTGGCTATCAACGATCGACAGTAACAGACTTGTGTTGATTGCTGTAGTTGTGAATATATATTGAATGTGTTGATTCATTGATTTGTGAATATATGTGAATAGATTCATTGATGTATTTGTGAATAAACTCGATCAATATGTGCATAAATTCAGTCTGTCCAATGCATGTGTATATTACTGTATTAGTGTATTTGTGGACAAATTCAATATGTGAATATTGGTGAATATTTGTAAATATTGGTGTATTTGTGAATGATCCAATGTATCTCTGTATTGCTGTACGTATATTGCTGTATGTATCTCTGTATTGCTGTATGTATATTTGTAAATATTTAGTACTAACCGTGCCACTACATAACCGAAAGAAAAAACTAATATTACTATCGGTTATATACTACAACCGATAGAATAAAATTTCCAGTACTAACTGTGTCCAAACAATACTATCGGTTCATATTCAGAAACCGATATAATAAAGTTTCCTGTACTAAACGTGTCTACAAAATACTATCGGTTATATACTACAACCGATAGAATAAAGTTTCCAGTACTAACTGTGTCTACACAATACTATCGGTTTATATGTAACAACCGATAGAATAAAGTTTCCAGTACTAAATGTGTCCACAAAATACTATCGGTTTGTATAAGAGCCGATAGAAAAAAACGTTTATATTACTATCGGTTTAGATCCTAGCCGATACAAAAGGCCTAAACAATACTATCGGTTTATATACGAGCCGATAGAAAAAACTTATACAATACTATCGGTTTAAAGCCGAGCCGATAGAAGAAATAGTCGATAGCGATTAGTGAACGTTGGGATTGTAGATGTTTTACTAACGGTTTTTTAACCGATAGAAGTGTGCTGCCCCTCTACTATCGTGCCGACCACTATCGGTAAGAGAACCGATAGTAGAGTGGATTTTTAACCGATAGTGAAAAGCATTTCTGTAGTAGTGACGGCTGAACAAACATGACGCAAAAACAAAGAGGTGTAGAAGAAACCTCTGTAAAGAACCGAACGAGGCAAACCGACAAACGTCGAAGAGAGTGGCATGGCAACGGCGAAGTGACACGGTGAGGAGAGAAACGGCAGGGAAGGTGCGGCGGCGAGGCACGGCTCAATGTGATGAGATGCGACGTGCACGGGACAGCAACGCACGGCGCGGAGGCAAGACTCGGAGTCACGGCGAAGCGGCGCACGACGAGACACGGTGCGGCGACGCACGTCGAGACACAGCGTAGTGCGGTGGTGAGGCAACGTGAGGCGGCAAGGAGCGATGCGGTGGTGCGGTGCAGCGGCGAGAGGAAATAGGGTTTCGGGTTTTGGACATATAAACTGACAGTCAGTGTAATAAACTGACAGTCAGCACAAAAACCAGGAACTTAGAATTGACAATCAGTATTAGACACTGACAATCAGCACAAAGAACCGGGTTTTGAAACTGGCAGTCAGTGTGGGTCACCACTTCGACCAGGGGCTACGACCAGGCTCCTAAGTAAGGGACTGACAGTCAGTGTGCTATGCTGACTGTCAGCAAGGGCAACCACTTCGACTAGGCAGCAAATTTCGACTAGAGAGGGAATAAAATATATTTTAATACATTTAACATATCAACTAGCATTTGAAATATCAATTATATTTAATTCACCTCTAAGAAAGCAAAATCTAGTCTCATCTAGGGGTTTGCTGAAAATATCTACCAGTTGCAACTCAGTTCTGATGTAACTTACATCTATATATCCTTTTGCCACTTGATCTCTTATAAAATGGTGCCATATTTCAATATGCTTAGTTCTAGAGTGTTGAATAGGATTATTTGTAATTTTAATGGCACTTTCATTATCACACAAGAGTGGCACTTTTTCAAATATAATTCCATAATCCAGAAATGTTTGCTTCATCCACAAAATTTGAGCGCAACAACTACCTGCTGACACATATTCCGCTTCGGCGATGGAGAGAGAAACAGAATTTTGTTTCATAGAAGACCAAGATACTAATGATCTCCCCAAAAGTTGACAACTACAAGATGTGCGTTTTCTATCAATTTTGCAACCCGCATAATCTGAATCTGAATATCCAATTAATTCAAAACTTGCATCTTTCGGGTACCAAAGATCTAAATTGGGGTAGCATTTCAAGTTCCTAAGGATTCTTTTAATAGCAATCAAATGACATTCCTTAGGGGCTGATTGAAATCTAGCACACAAGCAAACACTAAACATGATATCAGGCCTAGATACAGTAAGATAGAGCAAACTACCAATCATAGATCTATAAAGTTTAGAATCAACCACTTTTCCATTGTTATCCATATCGAGATGTCCATTAGTGGCCATGGGAGTTTTGACTGCTTTAGTATCTTTCATCCCAAAGCGCTTGAGCAAGTCCTTCTCATACTTGGTTTGGCTCAGGAATGTTCCATTCTTGAGTTGCTTGATTTGTAGTCCAAGGAAGAAACTTAACTCGCCGACCATTGACATCTCAAATTCCCTAGACATCATTTCTCCAAACCCATGACGAATATATTCATTAGTAGATCCAAATATAATATCAACGCATATTTGACATATGAACAAATCTTTTTCAATCATCTTTGTAAAAAGCGTTGTGTCAACTTTCCCAATTTTAAAACCTTTTGATAAAACAAAGTCTCGTACCAAGCTCGAGGAGCTTGCTTGAGACCATAGAGAGCTTTAGACAGTTTAAACACATGGTTTGGAAATTTTGAATCTTCGAAATCGGGAGGTTGTTCCACAAAAACTAGTTCAGATATTTCTCCATTTAAAAAAGCACTTTTACATCCATTTGAAACAACTTAATACTAAAGTTTGATGCATAAGAAAGAAGTAAACGAATAGCTTCAAGTCTTGCTACTGGTGCAAAGGTTTCACCAAAGTCTAAACCTTCAACTTCAGAAAAACCTTGTGCAACAAGACGAGCTTTTTTTCTAACAACTACACCATTTTCATCTTGCTTATTTCTAAAAACCCATTTTGTTCCAATCACATTATGATACTTGGGTCTTTCTACTAAAGTCCAAACTTTGTTTCTAGAGAAATTATTAAGTTCATCATGCATAGCATTTACCCAATCAGGATCACTAAGAGCCTCATCTACATGTTTAGGTTCTAGAGATGATACAAAAGAATGATGTTCACAAAAAAGAAGCAATACGAGAGCGAGTTTGAACACCCTTACTGACATCACCCAGTACTTGATCTAGAGGGTGATCCTTGATGATGGTTTGATGTTGCCTTGGTTCTTCTTCTTGTGCTGCTTCTTCTTGACTTTGTTCTGGTGGATCAATATGAGATGATGGTGTATGTTGATCATCATTCTCAATATTCTCATCATCTTCTTGATCATCTTCTCTTGGTTTGATGTTTCCAATGGTAATGTTCTTCACAGCTTCCTGAAGATCTTCACCTGAAACTTCACAAGAGACTTGCTCCTTTTGCGAGCCATTAGATTCATCAAATTCTATGTCGCACAATTCCTCAATACAACTAGAATTTTTATTAAAGACTCGATAAGCCTTGCTAGTGGTGGAGTATCCGACGAGAAAGCCTTCATCTACTCTTCTTTGAAATTTACCACAAAAGTTTCTTTCTCTAAGGATGTAACATTTACAACCAAAAACTCAAAAATAAGAAACATTTGCCTTACGCCTAACAAGAAGCTCATAAGGAGTTAAATTTAGAAGATGATGCAAATAAAGCCGATTAATAGAATAGCAAGCAGTATGTGTTGCATCTAGGCCGTCATGCCTAACCCTAATTTTGATGATTAATGAAAACAAAGTGTTCCGGACTAATTGTGCTATTGAGTTTATTTGATACAGAGTTGCGTTGGGAAGATATGCACGGAATACAAGACGAACCCGACGTAAAATAAAAGCACAAGTCACAAAGAGCAAAGATAAGACACAAATCATGGAGATGCGAAAGACCTCAGGTATTTCGGGTTTTTATTTTACCGATCTTGGCGTTTGGAGATGATCGGTTAGGAAAATTCTTTTCTAGCTTTAACCGTACTATAAAGAGGGGTAACGAAAGTCCTCTTTTTATCTCCTACACAAACCGAGAATCCTAGGTCATTGCATTGCATCATTTCTGGTTGGATTTGGTTTTGAACTTATTTGAAAAATCTGGATTTTCAGTTCAGTTTTTGACAGCAGAAGAGTATTTGTAATTTTCAGAAAGATCTAGGCAGATCTGGCTTTTGCTTCTGTTGACAAAATTGTAGCCCTTAAAATTATGTTTCAAACGAGCTATTAAAAACCTCTTTTGGATTTCTGGATTTAAAGTTATCTTTGTTTTTGTTCATGCTGACTGTCAGTTTGCTAAACTGACTGTCAGTTTGAATGTCAGTTAGTTTAAACTGACAATTGTCCAGAGAGGGTGTTTTTTGTGCTCAAATTTTTTGTACTAAACTGACTGTCAGTTTGTCCATGCTGACTGTCAGTTGGGGTTTCGACCACAGAGATTTTAACTGAGTTTCTATTTGTTTTTGGTCGAGTTAGTGGTCGAACTGACTGTCAGTTGTGGGTCTCAGCTTTTCTTTTTCGACCACGAACGGCTAGCAAAGTTTTTGTCCGTAAATTTTGTCGGCCGTTGTGCACTAAACTGACTGACAGTTAGGCAAACTGACTGTCAGTTTGGGGTGCTGATTTTCAGCCCTAGCTCCAACGGTTCATTTGCTTCTTGAGGCTATAAATAGGGGCTTTGGGCATGTGTTTCTCACAACAAGCAACAGCATTTCATATACACTCTTGAGCATTAGTTTCTTATATAAAATCTTGATCTTTTGATCAAGTCGAGTGCTTTTAGATCCACCGAGAGTTTCAGTTCTTTGCATTTTGCATTCACTTAGCTTCTCGGTGCGTGTTTGGAGGTCTTGAGAAGACCTCGCTGCCTATTACTCTTGGTGAGTGCCCTCACCTAGACGGTTCGGAGGCGTGGCCGTTGATCTCTCCGTTCGGAGATTGTCGGAGAGGCTTGGCAAGTGTGTACAAGGCATCGGTGCTCGCCTTTCCGGAGTGGACAAGGAGCAACCACTAGTGATAATATCCTTTGTGGATATTGAGGCAAGACTCAAGTGATTTGAGTGCTTCAACGAGGATTAGTGGAGACTGGGCGAGTCTCCGATACCTCGGTAAAAACCGTTGTGTTCGTTCTCTTTCCCTTGCTTACATTATTTGTTCTTGATTTGTATTCATTTGCTTTAAGTTTTAAAGTTTTTAAAAGCCTCCTATTCACCTTTGCCTCTTTGACTTTAGTAGTGCCCTCATATATTTCCTCGAGGGTAGTCCAAACCTTGTGAGTGGTGGTAAGATTGCTCACACGGTTGAACTCATTTAAGGACAAACCGGTGAAGAGAGCATTTTTAGCACAGGCGTTTAAGTGGAGTTTTCTCCTAACGTCATCGGAGTGACTTGCCGACTCATCCAGAGGAGTAAACCCAAGCTTAACTATGTCCCAAACATCAAGCCCCATGGCCTCTAGAAATACCGACATGCGCACTTTCCAATAAGGATAGTTAGTCCCATCAAAGATAGGCGCACGAACGGTATGACCGCGATGAAAACATTCATTTGACGTCATCCTCTCTCTAGGCAGTAAAGCCTATTCAATTGAGAGACCACGCTCTGATACCACGTGTAGGATCGAGGATGCCGACTAGAGGGGGCAGTGAATAGGAGGCTTTAAAACTTTTCAAATGAAACAACTTTTGCAAAGAGAAAGAACTAAAACAATTGAATACTATATTGCACAATTAAAATAAAAAGTAGGAGAAGACAAACACAAGGATTTTTCCCGAGGTCTCGGAGACTCGCCCAGTCTCCTCTACTCCTCGTTGAAGCACTCAAATGAATGAGTCTTGCTTCAATATCCACGAAGGATATTTCTCACCAATGGTTGCTCCTTGTCCACTCCGGAAAGGTGAGCACCGATGCCTTTTACAATCACGCCGAGCCACTCCAACAATCTTCGAACTGGAGAGATCAACGACCACGCCACCAAACCGTCTAGGTGAGGGCGTTCACCAAGAGTAATAAGTTGCAAGGTCTTATCTAGACCTCCAACAATCACGGAGAAACTCTAAGTATGCAAATGATGCGAACATAACACTCGATGGATCACTAAACTCACTACTTGATCAAAAGATCAAGATTTTTATCTCTAAAAAAATGCTCAAGTGTATATGAGAGAAGGAGACTGCTTGGTGTATGAAACAATAGCTCAAAGCCTCTATTTAGAACCAAAATGAGCAAAAGAGCCGTTGTGCTCGAGCTGAGAAAGAAATAGTACACGCTAAGAGTCAGCATAGCATGTTGACAGTCAGCATAGGTTACAACCAGTAAGAAGCAAATTTCGGAGAAAACTCAGCTAGCCGTTGTGGTCGAAAAAGGAAACAAATCAGCACATACTGACAGTCAGCAACACATGCTAACAGTCAGCATCCACAACCACACCTCAACAAAAATCATGGAGAAAACTTAGCTAGCCGTTCGTGGTCACATATGGAAAGAAATTTCTCATGCTGATAGTCAGCATCATATGTTGACAATCAGTATCGACCACAAAAACGACCAGTTAAATAAAACTCACAAAACAAACAGCTTGAGGTAACTCATGCTGACAGTCAGCAACACATGCTGACAATCAACATAAGTCAAAACATGTCAGCTCAAAAAAAATGCTCTCTGGACAAATGTCAGCAACGAAAACTGACAATTCATGTTGACAGTCAGCATCACCTGCTGACAGTCAGTGTGGATAAGAAACAGTCATAACTTTTGATCCAGAGGTTCGATTGAAGTGTTTTATAACTCGTTTGAAAGATAATTTAAAGTGCTATAATTTTGTCGACAGAAGCAAAAACCAAATCAGCCTAGATCTTTCTATAAAATGCAAAAACACTTCTGCTACCAAAAACTCATCTGAAAAATCAAATCAAATCCAATCGAAAAGAATGAATGCAATGACCTAAGAGTTTATAAATTTATGTTGGAAATGTAGAGAGGACTTGCAACTCCTCTTTATAGTACAGTTGAAAACTCAAACAAATTTCTAAACTGACCAAACTCCAAACACCGAGATCGGTAAATACAAAAATATTTTACCTTAGATCCTTTGCAACTTCAATCTTGCGATTTGCGTCGTGTCTTTTCAGGTTCTTAAGACTTCTTTCTTGATCATCTTGCATATCTGTGCCAAAAGAACTCTGTATCCAAATAGCTCAAGAAATACAGTTAGTCTGAAACGCTTGTTTTCATTAATCATCAAAATCAGTCATAATGGCCTAGATGCAATAGTAGTACCATTTGGAATGTGACTCGAGTGCATCCAACCTTTTCATTGAACATTAATTTCCATGTCTCCACTAGCTTCTTTGTGTCACCAACTCTCCTAAATGTGTCAAGTAAAGCTGTGCATGACTTTATGGAAGGTCTTAGTCCTCTTTTCATGTCTTCATATGTTATATGCGCTTTTTCATTCAGTCCACTAACTGCATATGAATGAACAAATGCAGTATACGAAGAAGATCTAGCATATGAGACAAGTGTATGATCTAGCATTTGGGATCTAGCATTTGGTGTTAGCCCTAAACCTTGCATCTCCACAAGTAGTGATTCAACAATTTCTGGCTGTTGTCTCGTACTATAAGCATCCATAAAGATATTATAGGTCAGTGTCATTGGTTGCAAGCTTCTCTCTTTCATCTCAAGTAAAAGCCCTTCAGCTTCTTCAATTTGGTTAGATTTGTTGTATGCAGTCATTAAGGTGTTATGTATGCTGATATTTGATGCAATTACTCTCTTCTCCATTTCTGATTGGATTATAAGGGCTTCTTTTTTCAGTCCTTCATCACAAAAGATCTTTATCAGAGAATAGGCAACCTCCAAGCTCCATTTGACTCCTTTTCTGTTCATCCCTTTTGAAAGAACTCCCATGCATCCTTGGTAGATTTCCTGCTCTTCCTCATTACTGTTAACAGGATTGAGAATGTCACATGATTAGTTTGTACATTGTTCTTTTCCATGAGCTCGAATACTCTCCTGGCATCATCATATCTGAAGAACAGATATACATGTTCATCACAATGAATAATTCAGAAAAAAAACAATATACGAAAACATTGTAGAAAATTGGTATCCACCATTGCTGTCCATCTTTAGTTAGAAATACAATAACATGCTTCCCTCTTAAGAGGACAAATACATGTCATTTCATATTTTTCAGCAAAAAATGTTTGTGTTCGCATGGGTTGTCATTTCTTTTAATAATATTTCCTTAAAAATCTTGAAAATGAATAGTCTTGTACTAGCCGCATCTTGTGAAGTATGGAAGGCAATCAAATTTGAAAAAAGTCTTCGTTTATTGGGAAAGAATCAATATACTTCTCCTTTTTTGGATGTACAAAAATTTGTGATTTGAGACAATACCTGAACTTTAGCTTTTCTTAAAGAGATTTCAGCACAAAACAAGGAAATCATGTGTTATAGATGTAGATAGTCCATTAAAGAGTTGAAAGATAGAAGACAATTTGGTAGAGGAAACAAGATTACAAAGCAAAACAACATTAAACTTAATCATGCTAACCTTTTATTTACCTCGCTAGTTATTATTTTTTTTCATTTGTCTTGTTTTGTTATTAATAAAACAATTCTTACAGGTGAAAAGGACAAGAGAATTAGTTGAAACTAAGGAGAAATTCTTAATACTTTTATATAGGTGAGGGTTATCAACACAATCCACATGTTATTTATTTTCTAAATATTAAGTATATGTTAATTGTGCATTGAACTAGCAGCTCACTTTCGTATGATTAATTTCTTTTATCAAGTGTATGCAAGTCGTGTCACAACCAACACAATTTTCTAATTCGAATAAGCAACAACTTGTACTTGTTATACAACAATCGACCAACCATCTTTTATTCTCATTGTCATATGTTCTATAAGTTACTTAAAGCAAAAGTTATTGATTTGTATTTATCTCAAGACTATTGTAATCGATATCTTTTCTTATGTAGGTGGTTAAAAGTAAGGTGTTAAAAGCATATGAAGTGATGAAGATATTTTACGTCATAGGAGGAGTTTGAAAGTGGAATATTTTACTTTTGATAGTTATATTAGAACAAAATATATAGAGTTAAGAATATTACATTTGGTGTAAAGAATTCTTTAGTGATATTTTTTTGCAATTGTTTCAGAGATAGTATATCTATTTTGATTGGTTTTGTTAATTGAATAATTTGTGACCATTACTAATCTTGTCAATGGCTATATAAAGCAAAGAATTCAATATAATATATAATTGTGCAATTTATCCATTTTTGATAATTTTGTTGCAAAATGTGATGTGATTTGTGTTAGAATAATGTGCATATTATAGTTTTAGTTGTTATATTGTTGCCTAATTAATAAAAAAATATAAAATTACTTATTGACACAATTCCCAGCGGTAAATTTACTACAAATAATTCACATATTCAAATTTGAATTTCTAAATTCTCAATGACAGATTAGCTGATAATAATTTATTTCAAATAGTTTACAGCTTGGAATAATGTATTACGAAGTGGGCATACAGGTGGGAAAAGTTCAAACTTTCAAAGAGACCTACAGTTGAGAATACTCTTTCCCATTGGACCTATAGCTGGAAAAAAAATTTCAAATAGTTATACAACTTGGAATAATATATTACAAGTGGACATGCATGTGGGAAAACTTCAAACTTTCCATGTGACCTACAGCTGGGTATTATAATCTTTGCCATTGGACCAACAGTTGGGAAAAAATATTTAAAATAGTTATACAACTTGAAATAATATATTACAAGTGGACATATATGTGGGAAAAATTCAAACTTTTCAAGCGACCTACACTAGGAATACTCTTTGCCATTGGACCTACAGCTAGGAAAAATATTTCAAATAGTTATACAGTTTGGAATAATATATTACAAGTGGACACACAAGTGGAAAAAGTTCAAACTTTCCAAGCGACCTACAGTTGGGAATACTCTTTGCCATTGGACCTACAGCTGGGAAAAAAATATTTGAAATAGTTATACAACTTGGAATAATATATTACAAGTGGACACACAGGTCGGAAAAGTTCAAAATTTCCAAGCGACCTACAGCTGGGAAAAAAATTACAGCTGGAAAATTTTTTTCACAGTAGCAAACCTTATTCCTAGTAGCTAAAGTGCTACCAATACTAGCTGTTACCAGCTGCTCTACTGTTAGCATTGATGTTCTATCTTATAGTGCAAACACTACTTTAAATTGAGTGGTAATAAAGGTAATATTCGGGTATGCTATGAGCCATGGAGAGGAATGTGAATGGTTAAGATGAAAATTGCATATCTCATATAAAGAGAGATATCTCTGGGCCCCTCGATATAGATAAATTGAGAAGTGCATGGCCATCCATTTGTAGTTGAGTATCGACTACAGAAAGATCAATTCACTAGAAGATTGAGAAAGGATTGAACTGTGCAAGGTGGCACATTTCCTACCTTGAATTTAATCTGATATCGTATGGCAAGAGGATCAACATGAAGAAATTATATAGGTTCGTTGATTATGATCTTTGTGTGTATTTGGATGATCGTTATGTCCTGCTAGGGACCATTACCGACTTACAATTCGGGTAAGTATTCCCGGGTCGTGACCAGTTATGGATGAACCTACAGGGTCACACACTTAATGGGTTGGAACAATGTAATTTGGATTGAGATTGTTATGAGGTTTCTGTAACAAATTCGGAGACTTAGTGTTAGACTCGTTCTGCACTTGGATTGGGTTTGTTATGGCGTTTTCATATCGTACTCAGAGATCTAATGTTAGACTCCTTTTATATTCGGATTGGGTCTGTTATGGGGTTTCCGTATCAGATGTAGAGACTTAATGTTAGACTCCTCCTGTAGTTTAGATAAAATTCGTATCACATCAAAAACCTAGTCAGTTAGTATTTCTTATGCAGGACTCTATATAAAAAGAGGTATGATGGGTTTGGAGAAGATCACGAAAAACCATAGCTGTTATCTCCTCTAAAGTAATTGTGAAGGTAGTAGCGGGCCCACCCGTTTGGTGAGTCCTTACACTGCAACTGCCCAAGATACAGTTGCCCTCACTTTTGTGGATCTCAGTTCCTATTCACAATATCATAGCAGTAGTAGTACAGAAAATTTACAATCATTACTATTTACGGATATAAAAACAATGATTACATTAGAGGGGCTGACAGAGCCAAAATAAGAAGGTAATTTGCTCCTTTTTGAGAGTCACAAGTGCGGTTCAGGGTTCTTCACAGGTCAGGCTTGACTTGGCACATGACGCTACGATATCTTGGTCTTCTGAAGCTTTCGCCAATTATCTTTTGTTGATGAGACGATCAGCAGGAGTGAGTACAGAGTACTCAGCAAGTCACAATAAAATAAGTGTATGTACATATACATGAAGGGTTGACCAATGGAACAGATATGTAAGTTTTTGCAGTAAATAGAAAGCTTTCAAAGCATATGTATATGAATAGATGAAACCATTTAGAAAGTTCATAGTACTACTTGTGCCACACAACATGATTTTAACTCATTGACTGCGGCATGCCCCAAGAACCCGGGGCCACGAAGTACTCGAATACTTCTTTAAAACTCTGCAGAGGTGTCCCGCTTTACCCACAAGATCCATCAACTAACTACTGTCAGATCATTTACATGCCACAGTTCTGCATGCGACTGAGTTGAGGATAACACACTGTTCACCATGCTTTATATTAACCTTGGCTCTACCCAGTATAAGGTCTATCACCGGATTGATAGCCTTGATACCATTGTGACAGGCTATACCCCCACCCCGACCCCTTCCCAATACTGGTTCGCAGTAAGGGTACCCCCCTTTGTCTAGTAGTGGGTCATTGGAAGTGTCAGCACTCGGAAGGGATTCTCCCTAACCTGCAATCACACAATCAACAATTTCTCACTCTTCCATGTAGAGCCACGTTAATTATTCAACAAGGATACTAGGTCATGCCTATCCCATACCAAGCTTGTGGTGGTACGTTCTTATACCACTAGATGCATAGCACAACTGTTTAGTCCTTATTCGTAAGGGTAAGGTATCCAACCACTATCCCACTCATTCAGTCTTCGCCAACCATCCTTACCATCCTCACCACTAACATCCATTTGTTTTTCAAATAAACATTTATTATTGAAGTATTTTAAAGTTTTTCTTACCCAGTATATATGGATTTCCACTCCAGGTGGCTTAGATCCAAACCATTACGGTGAGCCTAGCTTGCTTAGTGAGGATTTCCGTTCAAGGTGTCTTAGATCCTTACCGTTGAGTATGGATTTCCACTCTAGGTGGCTTAGATCCATACCATTATAGCAGGATTAGTTTTCTTAGTAAGGATTTTCACTCAAGGTGGCTTAGATCCTTACTATCCCAGCCGATTTGGTTAATTGGGTAAACAAAAACACCTTCTTGTCAGCTACTTGTGGTAGTTATTTTACATGCATATACCCATGCTTTATCAAAAACAACATATGTAAATTTTTATAATATATAGATTCAATATGGTCAAGAAGTAGTGACTTGCCTCACTTGGCTATAATGTCATTAGTTCTTGTCGTCTCCTCGCTTCTTGATGATTCTCCTTTGAAACCTAAAGTTATATCCAATGTAATCACATACATGGTTATCAGTCAAGAAAATAGTTATACATAGTTATATATGTGTGCATGAAAGGTAATCGTGGGTTGAGATTGAATAGACAAAATGAGCTCGAAATAATCAATTGAAGAATGAATTTTGATTGAAAGAGGATTTTGATCCAAGGCTCAGATGCAAAAATCAGATCATATATTTGGAAGGTTGATAGTAAGATGAACACGATGACGTGGGCGGATTTTCAATTTGAGGTTCCTAAGGCCATGAACGACATAGGCATGTCGATGAGAATGACGTTGGATGTAGGCCGATAAGGCTTAGGCTAGCCTTCTAGGGTTTTCGTCGAGGCTTGAGTACTGAAACGTGACTAGGGCTTTGGTTGGATGGTTGAGACGCTAGGGAAAAGGCAAATTCTAGATTGGACGCGAACATGGTGACGTTCGGACGTTGACGAACGACATTCATCTGGGACGACAAAACTGGAAATAGGTCGAGATGGGGTTTTCTTGCGATACGACAATTGAAGAAAGTGTAGAACATAAGATTATGAACTTGGTAGTCAAAGTCGATTCTAAGTTACATGCACAAAAGTGGTTGAATTGGGCTAATGCCACTGGCTGACATAGAGCTGACAAGGATCAACCGTGGTTGGCATGAACTGGAAATTAGGGCATGGCTGTTTATGGGTTTTGGGCTTCGACTGCTTTGCGAAACTATATCTAGGAGGTAGGTGAAAGCAACAGGAACTCAACGAAGGTGGTTTTGACCACTGGGGCGGACGGACAATGGCGAATGGTGTCGAAGAAGACGATGGCGACATGGCGAAGTTAGGCTTCTCGACAACTTCTTGGCATTAGGATTGGAGGCGTTTATGTGTGGCATCAGGAGTTGTGGTAGTGAAGTAAAACACTCAGTGGATTGAGGCGCACGCGATGGACAAAGTAGCGTTCACGGGAACGGCCGGTGGTGACCCGGTGGCACGCTGGACAAGAGGAAAAAACCCAAATTGAGTGTTGGGCTGATTCTGTAACTTTTGCGTAGACTGGAGGTAAATTAGGACCATCTATTATACTCTGGTCCACTAGAATTGGTCGGCAACTGGTCAACGGCGAGCGGCGGCAGTTTGCGCCGGACCAGAAAATGAAAACGATAGCTTCGACGGTGCTGGGTGATGGGGTGCTATATTCTCAAAATTAAGGGTGCGGATAGGTTTTTGGGGTGGTCCAGATGGTGAGACAGTGGGGGATTGAACCAAAACGGCGCCGGTGAGGAGCTTGACGATGCGGCCGGAGACGAAGAAGATCGGATTTGGGATTTTGGGTTACGGTCCTTTGGAGTTTGATTCTTTGCTGTTGGAGTGAGAGGGAGGCAGCTGAAACCTACTGGTGTGATCAATTTAACTGGAGGAACGGCGGTGCGGGGCAGCGGCGAGAGCACGGCGACACAGAACAGGACAATATCGGCTTCGTCAAATGGCGACGAATCCTTGGAAAAGTTGAGAAGGGAGATGTTTCTACAAATACAAGGATTTCACTCTACTGATTCGATCAGTTTTGGTGGCCGGCGTATAGTCCGATAGGCTAGTAGAGAACATCGCTAGCGGCGAGGAGAATGCAAATTCATGGCGACTGAGGACATCGGAACTCACGAAGATGCTTGAGGTGGCCGAGGGGAGTAAGAGGGCAGTAGATTTTTACCTTGGAGAGTCGTCTGGAGGTGTGGTGGCTCGGGGTGGCTTGCTCTCTTCACACGGCCGAGGGAGAAGAAGAAGAAGATGAACAGGAGCAAAGGTTGGTGTGTGTTTGTTGATGTATGCTGCTACTGCATAAATGCCAAACTATACAGATGATTAAAGAGAGAAGAAAGGAGTCAAAGAAGGACAGCTGCTACGAGGAAGGGTGTAGAAGATGCACAGTGAAGCAGCTGCTGGCTGGAGGAGGAAGACAGATGGAGGTGTTTATGACTACTATTGACCTAAAGCAAGTATGTGTGTGTTTGCTGTTGTTGGTTGGCTTCATGGTTAAGCAATGGTGGTGTATATACATGTGTGCATTTAGGTATAGGTAGTTGTATGAGTATTTGTGTGTATATGTAGTGTATTTTCAAACATGCTTGAGGTGTGTGTATGTGTTGGTTGTTTGCTGGTGAAAAGAGTAACAAATGCAAAACTAGAATGGTACAGATGTGTGTCTGTATTACACAGTGGCTTGTATAAGAGACTGAAGAAAGATCAGAAGAAGAAGGCAAGGATCATATGAAGGGCTGAAGTGTATTTTAACAAACTTGTTTTGACTGAATTGCAAATAATCATATTTTGGAGGTTGATTGGGATTTAGATCAATATGTAGGTTTTGGTTGAATAGCTAAATATAAGGCCATCTAGGATGGAAATGAGAAGGAAACGAAAACGAAAACATAAATAGGATTGGGTAAAAGTGAATAGTACTTTTACTGAAATGAATGAAAACATGAATAACTGAGTCTTAGGGCTGAATCTGAACTTGGCACAAAAGGGAGACTTGTGTTGAATAGTGGAAGGAACATGACCGTTCAATCAGATTTGGATTTGGAGGTGAATTGGAGAATTTAGCCATTTTTGGCATTTGAAAATAGGAAAAGGATTGATTCGCGATAAAATCTGGACTAAACTGTGAAAAGTGATCAAATGAACTTGTTTGGCTGAGAAGTTTTACGACAGGTATGCAAGCTTATTAAGATTTAGGATTCCAGAGAAATCTAGAAGAAATCTACTCTCGAATCAATCGAACTTAGGTTGAAAAGTCAAGCAGGGTAATTAGGAATTCTAGATTTCGAAAACAAAACTGGTTTTAGTTTCTGGGTTTTAGGAACTGAGTTTGATGTTGACGCTGAAGACAAATTTGTATAAGATAGGTAGGAGATCCTATTTGTTCAGTCTGATTGTAGTTCTGAGCTGTCGGGAGGAATTTGGTTGATTCTGGGTTTGAAAGGATTGAACTGCAATTAAGAAAATTAGGAGGTTGGACTACTTTGTAAATGTTTTAAAATGAACTTAATAATCTAGCTTTTTGGATAAAATATATTTAAGGTAAAGAAGTATGGTAGGTTATTTTATAAATTATGGTTTAGTTTATAACTAATTGGGGTCTCTAAATCATATTAGAACTATTACTTAAAAGAAATAATCTTATACTTAGAAATCATAAATAGCTCTCATTAGAGGATAAATGGCATTTTATAAGAAATGTAAAATAGTGTTTTTAGTGAATAGATACACACAAACACAGATATATATATATATATATATATATATACACACACACATATACATACATACATACATACATACATACATACATGTGTACAGTATGTGATGAAAACATCTTTAAAACTTTACAAAATTAATGTAGGTTTTAGCTGAAACTTCCTAGGGAGTACTTTTAAGGGCATTTTTAGGGTTAAGACAAAATGGAATTTTTAGGTTCGGATTTTTGTAAAACAAAATTTTTAGACCCTATTTTTTGGATGTTACAGTAATAGACCCTAAACTCGTGTCGTGCGCGTTGGTGTTATCACACCATCGTACGACATTCCATCCCAGTACGTGCGGATACCGATAGAGCGCTGCTGCAATTGCTGCGCTGATCAGGACTGTCGATGATTGGTACAATATCCCAAGCCAAACTTACATGCATTTAATTTGTTTTGTAGGGGATAATATCAATCAATCAAGAAAAGTGCAACCATAAGAATGTAACCAGATACACTATATTTATAAAGGTTCGGGCCCTTATAGTCTGAGTAATAACCTACTCCTGTTGGGTTTTCACTATCAGAATGGTGAGTTACCGAGTCTAATCTCCTTTATCTTCCTTCGAACCTCCCCTTTTTATATTTCGCTAAAGGGCATGGATTGCTTCAATAAAGGGGCACTTGGTAGTTGCCAGTGGTTGCCTTTTGCCGGTTATGATGTGCGCTACACATCCATCCTCATCATGTCGACGGTTATCATATCAGTGAAGAGAGGTTCACATTATCTTGGGAATATCGGAATATAAAGGTCATAGATTGGTTATAGTTGACGTCAGCATAACCGCATAACCCTTAGTCCGTGGTGGGTAAGATAAGTCTTGACCAAATCTTCCTTTCTTGATTCGAGGACACTTCCAGGTTTGATAACTCTCTTATTGTTTGGTCGTATACTGCTTGCGACCATGTATTGGGGTTTAACATATCTCCATGACCAGGGTGCTTGTGGGTAGATATCTCCGCGATCATAGTGATCGCGGGTAGTGTAATATGTGAGACCACAGACTCTGCGTCAATAGGCATTGTGACCACAGAAATCCGTGACCTCAATCATGGGATAATCATCTGTGATGGGCCTTCGTGTTTAATTGACAAAATAGGCTGGGTTATGTCCATAATATTTTGGGTGTGTGTGTCAGACCCATGATGACAGGCACTAAATGGAAAATCTCTTGCATAAAAAAGGCTGTTTGATGTGATCCACGGTGGCGAACTCCAGAAGCCCTCCCTCAAAATCTCATACTCCAAGTTATTTTTAACCTCCAAATTTCTCTCAGAATCTAAGCTTTTCACCTTCAAGCTCTTCCCTTTCTTTCCCATTCTCATCTCGATGGCATCTTGGACTCGTTCTCACCACCGCACAGTTGAGAATTTGCTGGCCTTAAAAAATGAGGCATGCCTCCCCTCAAGGTTGTTGATCCCATGATGGCCTGCCGGAGATGAGGAGGAAACTCGAGTTGTGCAACCAGGCGAGCTGGTGGTCTTTGAAGACTTCTTGCACTATGGGTTTCGCCTCCTGGAGAACGAATTCTTCCTGAGCATCCTCGCACATTATGATTTGAAGTTTGTAAACCTCAACCCCAATTCCAATTTGATTCTTTCTATCTTTCAACATTTGTGTAAGGCATATGTTGGGGTTTTTCCCAGCATACCTCTTTTTTGCCAATTCTATTTCTTGGTATGGTCGAAAAGCTCCAATGCTTTTGGGTATGTCTACTTTCGATTGCGGGAGAAGGAGGACTACCCATATTTTCCCCACCATGACTTCGTCCATGGATGGTATCAGCAGTGGTTCTATTGCTTGGCTCCTTAGGAGAGCCACCTTTGGTTCGAGAATCATCAACTAGAGAAGAGCGGGGAGAAGGATACTGCTCCTTCCCTCGACGACGAGCAGAAGAGGCAAGTATAGATAATTCAATACATAGTGAATGAGGGCCTCACTGCTCATGACGTGATCCATGACTTCATGAAGAACCAAATCAGCCCTTTGAAGAAAAGGTAACACCCGGCCTGGGAGGTTAGGACCATGGAAGATGGTACCAGGGACTATCACCTAGGTAATTGCAACGCCTTGCTGATTGGTACATCCTTTTCAAACTATTCTTCCTTTTTCTTAATTGATTTCTGTTGACTAATTTTGGCTGTTTGTCAACAGTGTTGACTAGTTCTGAGGTCGACAGGAGGACAAATTATCTCCTGAAGGCCTATAACGTGGCCAGAAGGCGACATCAATGCGCCAAGGCCACAGAGCATAGTCGATAACACCAACGACTTTGCACAGGCGCGTCGAAAGGTATTTCTCTTACGAAAAGTCTGTGCATATATGATTTTAAACAGAACTTACCACATAAGTTCATTTTGGTTTGCATAGCTATTCGAGCACTAGGTGGCCTAGAAGAGGCGAACCGGCAACGATGTAGGACCCTCAAGTAGTTCTACATCAAAGAAGTTGAAGAAGGCCCATCCTGCGACCAAAGGTTCGGCCAGGCCTAGGGCCTGCCAAATTCGATCATTCAATGTTCTCTCAACAGTCGTAGTGACAACTGCAACGGCTGTGGTCTCAATGACTGTTGAGAGGGTAATGAGTCAGCCACACTTTGTTGCGGTCATGACCACAACTGATCCTCTTGTCGCAACCAAGAGGGTTGTCACAGTAAGGGTTTCAACTCCCCAAACCTCATTAAATACGACTAGAAATTATGTCATGGTTGTACATGGAGAAGGGAGTGACGTGGAGGAGGAACAGGAAACATCTCTGTTTGTTTTGAGGAGGAGGCCATCAACTACCTCCAATCAATCCTCCCCCATGGCGCTATCCTTGCTTTTGTCTCCCAAAGGCGGGACTTCGAGTTGCCGAAATCTCTTGGGACTCAGCATCAAGTAAGTATTTATTTCCTCTCTAATTGAGTCATGATACTTAGTTTGGAATAGTTTATCAAACTTGGAACTGGATGTGCAGGGCTCCCTCGACCATTGCAACGCTTGCTCCAATGGTCGCAGACGAAGAGGTGGTGGCGACAATTATGGCGGAGGTTTCTTCCATAACTGGGACAGTTACAGAACCTACGGCTGCTGAAGAGGGCACCGCTACCACTTCGACTAAAGTTGCACCTCCACAGGGTGTCGAAGAGGACCCTGCGACCATCATTGGCAAGGTAGTTCAAGATATCCAATCTATCAAACCCGCCAGTGATAGAGAAACTGATGTTAGTTGCAACCACGACCATGGGGACAAGCAAACATTCAGATGCATCTGCTCCCCCTCTGGTCGAAGAGATTGTGCATCCCTCTTGTCTGGAAGAGCAAGGAGAGGAGAGGACACAAGAGATGGCGGTGCAGCACATCGCAATCCAGTGCCCAGCCCCTAACTTGAGCATTCGATCTCAATTTTTGGGTAGAGTTGGGCAGGCACGGGACAATCTGGCTTCTACAACCAAGTAGCTGAACATGGGGACCTCCCGGAAGGGTACCTAGAAGAGTTCTTGGAGGTAAGTAAAAATCTTTACCTTCATAACTTCATTTGTTTCTTTGAGAATTTTCTTCAAACACTTTCTCTTTTGTTCTATTCAGAACACTGCTCATGGCGCGGCCACGTTTGGCTTGCTGGTGGAGCAGTTCAACGTCGCACAAGAGTGTGACAAATAAAAGTAGTAAGTACCTTGCTTTAAACTCAGTCCTTTATGAACTGTAATAATTTCTATTGTTGCAAGGAAAACTCTGCTTTACTAGAGGTGGTCACCAATGAGTGCAACAGCAAAGAGGTTATGATCATTGAGTGCTCCTCTCTAGAGAAGGAGTTGGCTGTAGCTCAAAAGATAGGCAGAGAAAAGCTTGTTGAAATTCTGATTCTTGAAGCCAAACTAAAGGATGTTGAAGAGAAGATGGCGACCTTGGAGCAGAAAGCAATGCTATCGGACTCTCTCCATGGAAAAGTCAATCACCTTCAACTAGTAAGTTTGTTTTGGTAGAAGATTTCATTGCCTTCACGAACTTTACGAATTTTATGAACTCAATTGAGATCATTTCTTCCTCTACTCAAAGTGAAGAGAGGAGAACAACAAGCTAGCTGAGTGTGAGACCCCCATTTGAGGATCACCTTGGTAACCGCCCAGGTAGGTTACACACAGCATGATGCCACATGAGCTCAAACCACACAAGCATAGTAATATCATTAAACAAGTATCAGGCCAACATGGCCAATATTACATAGCCAAAGCACCGAAAATGGCGCTAAGTAGAGTTGCTAAGAAAATAACCAGTTTATCAGAACCAGAATCGGTATCCAAGTACCGAACACACAACATAAAGCACAAAGCAACGACAAACAGCTTGACTTCAATCAGCAGCGGGGTTGGAGGGACTTCTCCCACATCTGACTTGACTTGGTGCATGATCCTTCTAGAAAGTGGGCTCGTCCGGGGTGCTTCCATCTTCAGCTGAGTACTCATAACTGAAGGAATCGGGATCCTCGAATCCCTCTTCTACAGTGGGATATAAATGCAAGGGTGAGCACTTGGTGCTCAGCAACACTCATTCCGGGGATTAATGCAATTGTACTTACATGAGGGTGAAACATATGATTCCGGGGTTTTAGTTTCATATGGATAGAGATATATAGATTTCCAAGTCATTTGTTCGATAAAACAGTACTTTGTCATGAAAGTGATACTTTAAACATTAAACAGGTTTTCAATAAAACATTAGATGTAGTAGTCTCCCATGAGTTACTACTTTGTTAACCGCATTATGAAAACATTCCAAAATATTACTTGTGCTATAACCCATGGATAACATCCACTACGAAAAGACTCCTGAACCTGGGAGTACAGAGTATCTGATACTTCTTTTACACTTTGCAAAGGTGTACCTCTTTTTAAATCCACTGGTTCACTCGGCTTTCAAGTCGGATCAGCTCCATGTGACTTATACACATGTGACAAGGCCGAGATCACACAACGCTTTTACAGTTTAGTATTAACAGTATCCCCGCCCGGTAAATAGACAGTTAAGTCTCAAGTACCGTTGTGGGTCTTCCCCACTGCCTTACTTCCTAGCCTCTGGTCTATGTTCCCGCAGGACACATAGCCTTGGTCTATGTCCACGCAAGACATACGACCGTTTAAGATTACAACCGCTCACGGCTTAATCAGGTCTAGGGTGCCTTCCTTCTTTTGCACCTTTTCCTCTCATTATTTTTCTGAACTCACATCACTCATGGCCGAACCTTGGCCTACCAGTTTCCACGCGAGAAACCAGATCGACAAACCATGCAGGGAACTGCTAATACCAAAAAGCTACTAAGTTGTGCCTGTCCCATACCAGGCAAGTGGTTGGTACGTTTACAATTCGCATAGAGACACAGCACAAGGTTCTCGTCCTTATGAACCGATGTGAGGAGCATTCACGTTCCCTGGTGCGCACCGCACCCTCTCCATACAATCCAATCCTCACTACTGATCCCTTTTATCAGTTTTCTTGACAAAACGGTTTTCATTACAACTTCTCATGTATTTGACCAATTCAAGTTTAATGTGGATATTCAGTATATGAGTCCTAGGGTGACAAAAGCATATATATGAAGGTTCAATAACAAAAGGGGTTTCATGATTCATTAGGTAATATCTACTCATGTCATTCAAACATAACTTGTATCTCAAATAAGCATGCATAGTAAGAAACAGTGAATATACTTCATATGAAAATATTGGGCGAGACATGATCAAAGGAATGAGGCTTTCCTTGCAATGCTGGGTCTAAGTACTCAGACGGATCTTCAAAGACTTCCTTTGCTCCTTCAGCTTCTGACTCTGCGGCAATCAACCAACACACAAACACATACCATAAGCATACAGAAAATAGTTTCCATAGAAATTATTAAGTAAATAAGTCATGCATGCAGGGGAAAAGGTTAGGGCAAGGTCACAAGGGCTCTGGTCAAAGAAACGGCTAAAAAGGATTGAACGTCGAAAGGTCGACATTCGGTTCATGGCTTTGGCATAGCTTCAAACTGATCTTAGGATGGTTTTCTGGAGAAGTGATAGAAGGGAAAGATGTAGAACACAACTCCAGGAATCTAGGGGACAAAGTGACATTTCCATTGCTCAACCAGAGGGGTCAAACAAGGCTAATGCCAGTGGCTGACATGCACTGACATAGTGCTGGACATGGCCAGAAACTAGGGCATGGCTTAACTTTTGATCCAGGGCTCCAATTGATGCAACACTTTGTCTAGGAGGTAGGCATTACTAACAGGAACAAAATACTCAACAGGAATAAGGGCTGAAAGTGACTGGAGGGTGGCCAAATCGGGCGATGAACTGCGGTGGTGACACGGCACAGGCACAGCTCTGGACAAAGATTTGGCAAAGGCATAACTCACAATCTAGGCAGATCCAGGTGTCGAGCTAGTGGAAGAAAATGCTCAGGGAGGTGAGGCTAAGGTAAGGGACAAAGTGGTGTCGGCTGAATCGGCTGGGAAAGAATTCCGGCGACCGGCGCTGGAGAAGACGACACTGGGGATTGGGGATTTTTGCCACAAGGCGTTTGAACTCGATTCTTTGCTCAGGGAGTGAAAGGGTGGAGTGTAGAAGCTACTGGTGCAGTCAATTTGGTCGGAGAATGACCGGAGAAGCTTGGCGCCGAGGTCCGGCGAACGGCCGAGGTTCCAAAATGGGATTTCTTTGATTTGAGCTCAATTGGGGATTTTGATTCTACAGGCTTGCTCTACTAAGCTTACTGATCAACTTCTTCTACAGAATCGAGAGCTAATTTGGAGGGAATCGAACGGCATTGGGGGAACAGGGCAAATCGGGAATCCGGCGATCACCGGCGATGGGGATCGATCTGGTGCAATTGGCTGCTATTACACAGAGAGGGAGAAGGGAGGAACTCACTGGTGAACTTGGATTGGAGAATGGTGCAGCGAGATGGGCTGGCACCGTGAGCTCACTCACTGGCTCGCCGGAGAAGAAAGCGAAAATGGTGGAGTTTGGGACTTAGCCGATTTTCTGGAGGCTTGAGGCTCTCAAGGCACAGGGAGGGTTTAAATAGGTCCAGGGGCGGAGCTTGCGAGGGATAAAGCGACAGCGGTTGCTTGCGCCGGGGAGAAGCTTGTCGGGCGCAGGCGCAACGACGGCGACGGTGATGTGATTTGCTTCAGGCGGTGCTGCAGCTTTGCCAGCGACGCCAGGGGGCCTTGGGACTTCGTCCGGGACGGCGCAGATGCGGAGGCAGCGGCACAGCTCCGGCAACGACACGTAGTGCCATGCAAATGCCACGGCAACGGGAGCGCGCGCGAAAACAAAGCTCTGGAGCGCGGCCGTTTATCCGCTGGGCGAGGCGAAGCAACGGCGCTGGCACGTGCGCACGGGGTGGCACAGCAGCTCACGGGCACAAGCGACAAGAAGCGGTGACCGGCGGCGAGCAAACACGGCGAGAACACGGCGCGGCAACGGCGACTCGTGCGCTGGTCGTGGGCAACGACCAGGGGCTGGTCGAAAACAGCCGAAAAGAATAGAAGGGCTGATTTGCAATTTTCAGAACTTTGCTTCCAGGGACTGATCTGCAAATCTGGAGATCTGGAGGGCTGATCTGAAATCTGATTTCGCAGATAAGTTGCATAAAATTATTAGAACTCATCTGGCCAGAGTTTGGTAAGATCGGGCATGATCTGAAGAGTTTTGACAAAATTGGGGAAAAGCAGTTTAGGGTAAAATTAGGGTAATTAGGGTTCTGAGACGGCAAGGGTCGAAACTCAGTTTTAGGATGAGATTTTGGAGGTGATCCCGAAGGAAAAAATGTTCTGAACAACACTTAGAAGGGAATGGCTGAAGCAGATTAGGGTTTGGGGTCAAGATGTGGATTTTGGCTATTTTAGTGTTCGGCAAAACAGGGTGTTACACTGAAGAGAAAAACCATTTTGAACAGAAGTTTATCGAGTGTGGGAATGATCTCGATAAACTTCGAAATGTCATCAACTGCTACAAGACGGTCACAGAGAAGGCCAAAGAGACCGCAAAACTCACCCTTAATGAAATGGGGGCCTTGGAAGCAATCACAAAGAGCTGCAGTCTCACAGACAAAGATACCTTCGCAAACCTGCGGGAAGTCGCGGACTCACTGAAGGCGGACGTTATCAATCCTAAGAAGGATGATCTGATGAGGAACGGGGTCCCGATCTTCCGACAGGTAGGGGATAGTTCGATTGGTGGAGACTCGACGTTGACGATCTGACTTTCGACCAGAACTGATCTAGGCCTGCAATCGCTACACCACTGCTCCGCTCGTTATCAACCGTACCGAGGCGCAGTTGACCTAGCCACGAAGGCTTGTTCCTGCAAGCGAATCGAAGAGCACGTGCAAGAACACAGAAGAAGCAATCTCGAATTGCAAGTATGTATTAAGATCACGAAGTGTTGGGGTTCCACAAACCGAAAGACGGCGAACTGCGACAGCAGAAAATTCTAAGCAAAACCCAAGTCTAACAATGACGGCTACGAGGTTTTAATATGCGAGAGGGGTGGCGTCTCGGGTTTGGGGCGCACCCCCCCATGCGGGATACACGGGCCGAGGCCCAATAGACAGGTGACGTAGCACTGCACAGCCCAACAGAATCTGGTCTCCACTTGTTTCGACGATTGTGATTGACTCAGAAGGATTTTGGATGTGGGACCAGATCCGTTGGAAAGGTCTCGTCGAGGGCTTCTCCGTAATGTACTTGAACGCCCCAAACGGAGTTCTTATGCATCTTCTACGCCCGTTTTAAGACAGGCTACTCCGCCGTGGCCGACCCGGACTCCAGCTCGCGGTAAACTTGATTCCCGACCCGTCTTGGCGCAAAGTGACACCCTCGCTGATCAACACCATGATTCCTGAGCACAAGCACAATATTATTAGGTAGTAACTCGCTCTTGTCAATATTCTCTCGTGTACTAAGAAACGAGCTCATCTGGTGATTTAGTTGACGTGCACGTGCCCTTGTTATTGGTCCTTGCACAACAGGTGTTGGAAGAATGGAAGCATCGTTTGGGGTGATGTCCTCATCATCCTCCCCCTCTTGAATTGGAGTCATCCTCGACTCAAGCTCATGTTCTTCTCCCAAATATGGCCGCAAATCTGAAATGTTGAAAGTGGGGCTAACCCTGAAATCTGCAGGCAAAAAATTTCTAGGCATTATCGTTTATTCGCTCTAACACCTTAAATGGACCATCCGCATGAGGCATTAATTTTGACTTTCTTAACTCAGGAAAACGCTCTTTACGTAAGTGTAGCCATACAAGATCTCCAGGAGTAAATATCAATTCCTTTCTACCATGACTACCAGCAATGTGATATTTTTCATTCATTCGCTCAATATTTTCTTTTGTTGTTTCATGTAGTTTTAAAATAAACTCAGCATGTTTCTTAGCATCAAGATTGACCTTTTCAGATGATGGAAGAGGCAATAGGTCAATAGGAGCACGAGGGTTGAAACCATACACTACCTGGAAAGGACTTACCTTGGTAGTCGAGTGTAGCGCATGGTTGTAGGCAAACTCCACATGAGGAAGGCACTCCTCCCACATCTTTAAGTTCTTCTTCAAAACAGCTCGCAACATTGTGGACAAGGTGCGATTTACCACATCGTCATACTCCTGCAAAAGGTTAGTAACAGCAGGTGGAAAAGAGACAGGCACATCATCAAATGAAAACAAGGTCTCTTTACATATCAAAGCAAAGCATGACGGTTTAGCAAGATCATATTTTGTAGCAAGCAAAACACCACCCTTCAATTGAATTCCCTCAGTCTTAGAAGCAGGTACATTCTTATTTTTCTTATGCAGAAAAACAGTTTTAGCTACTTGCTGATTTTCAGATTCTGTGGTGTTCTCTTTCGTCTCATTTTCAAGTCTTTCCCTATCAAAATGCACAATTTCAGATGGAGTCATGGGAAGCAAGGTAATTTTCTTTCCTTTGTGCATGAAAGTGTACCAATTATTTCTACTATGATGAGTTGCATTAGTGTCATATTCCCAAGGTCGGCCTAATAAAAGTGAACATGCTTGCATAGGCACTACATCAAAATCAGCAACATCATGGTATGAACCAATGAAAAATGGTACTCTTGCGGTTTGCGTTACCTTAACCTTATCGTTGTTGTTGAACCATTGAACCTGATATGGTTGGGGATGTGGTTGTGTGGTCAAGCCAAGCTTCTTGACCAGATCAGAACTCACCAAGTTGTTGCAGCTCCCACCAACAATGATTGTTCGGACGCGCCGGTCGTTGACGACGAGGAACATTTGAAACAAGTTGTGGCATTGGGCTCGCTCGGCTTGCTTCATTTGAGTACTAAGGACCCGCTGGACAATGATGGTCCGGTATTCTTGTGTGGCTACCGTACCCAAAGCTTCCCCATCATCATCATGTTCGGATTCGTCATCAACATTACCTGCAAGGTTAGCTGCAAGAGCATATTCATCTTCAACATCAGAAGCACTAACGTACCCACCATCGTCTGTCGCAATGTAAGCTCGCTGACTTGGGCAGTCCTTCATGACATGGCCCATCCCCTTGCAACGGTGGCATATGATACCTGTTGTACGTCCGGTGGAGGCAACAGATGAAGATGACTTCGCTGGTGCCTGCACATTACAAGTTTTGCTTACCTCGGGTGTAAGTGGCGGTGGTAACGGTGCTACTGAACGCGCCCTACTGGTCGAGGGGGCAGTAGACCGAATAGCAGGAGGTGGCTCTGATTTGGTTGACGCCTGTCTTGGGGTGAAGGTACTACCAAAGTTGCTCCGTGGCCGCTGTTGTCGTCCCTGCAATTCTTTTTCTGCCAAAACAGCAAGCTGGAACAACCAATTAACATCATGATAGTCCTTGTAATCAATAATATTTTGTATATCATGCCTTAACCCTCCATAGAAACGAGCAATTTTATCCTCCTTGGTTTCCTCTACCTCACAACGCAACATGCCTATTTGAAGCTCTTGGTAGTACTCCTCTACCGATTTGTTACCTTATCTAAGCGTTGCAATTTTTTACGCAAATCACGTTTAAAGGAAGGTGGCACAAATCTAGCGCGCATTTGTCTCTTCAGATCATGCCAAGTACCAGGATGTACGTTAGAATTTACTAGTTCATTCCACCAAATTATTGCAAAATCCTTGAACTCACTAGTGGCTTGTCTAACTCTATGAATTTCAGGAACAAGATGGGAGTTAAATTTTTGTTCAATCTCCATTTCCCAATCTAAATACACCTCAGCATCATATGTACCAGAAAAATAAGGTACGGTAAACTTAACTTTAGCAAATGGATCATCATTGCGATAGTTATTATTACCATTGTTACCTCTCATACCTTGACAATTTCGGTTGAAGCGCTCTAAGTCATGTGCCGCACATCGCATAGCGGGTTCATTGTGAGGTGCCACATGTCCCTCTACATCATCATCGTGCTCCTGGGCTGCATCATTTTGCTGTTGTTGGACAGCAGGTGGGCGGTTCTCGATCACCTGAACCCTGTCATCGCAACACGTCGTTCCAATCTTTCAACACCTTTGGTTATCTCTGCCATCATGGTTTTCAGCTCAGCATGAAGGACACACTCGTTGTCCTCTTTATCAGATCCTGCCATGATTAGTAGAAAGTAGAAAAAATACAAGAAGTATTATCCCTACAAACTACCAGGTCCAGACAAGTGGATTCACACCCTCTCAAGGGTCTTACCACGCTCTTGCAAGGTTCTTACCAACGCTGCAGAAGGTACAACCGGTGGCTGGTTCGTGATATCGTGACGAGCTTAAGTGTAACGATTGCAAGGTTGAATCCTGTTCTGATAGAAAGTATGTGGAGCTTGGAAGGCAGTTATGGTAGCAAAGGTTAGCAATAATTGAAATCAGAATGCTAAGTTGAATAAGTGTCCAAAAGAACCCACTAGTGTTGCTGGCCTAAATGCGCCCCTAGAACTGTTCAAGCAAGCAAAGACAACAAGGTAACAAATGGAAACAACAAGATGATAGCAAGGACAATCAATATTGAAGCAATTCTGATCCCAAAGATAGCAAGTATGGCAAGTACGAACCCCCGGATTTTTTTTCACTACGCGGCTCTTTTCTATGCGCTGCCTCTTTTTGATAAATTTTTTTTATTTTGGTTTGATTTTTCTGATATTTTTTTCAATTTCAGAAACACAGAAATATAGAAACAAAGTAGGTTCCCCTCAATTTGGAGGTAAGGGGTGGCCGATATAAATTCTGGTTCTTGCTCCAAAAACTGTGCTAAAACTTTCGGGGCCGGATACTCGATCTTCCAGAGGGATTTTGGCCTCCGAAATTTTGCCAAATCTGACAAAGTATTTTAAGTTCAAGTGTAACGTTTCGTTAGCTTCGAAACGAGTGGTCGTGGAGCTCAAACGGAGTTCTGATGCAAAAGTTATGGCCGTTTTAGTGAAGGTGCTCCGGATCAGGGTTTCTGGGCAATGCGAACTTTCGGTTTCGCAAGTAGGGAACGTGACGGTGGGTTGGCGGGATGAACAAAGGGGAGGCTAGCGATGCAGGGCATTTGACACAATGCGGTTTGTGACCTATCTAGGGTTTGCGAAGCGGGACAGTAACACAAGGCGGCTAGCGGGGACAAACCAAGTAGGACTCGATTTGGTTTTCTGGATGTCTGGCGGTGGTAGGACGGACGATGCAACGGGGAGGTGATGGACAGAACTACGAACACAATCTAAACCAGCAACCAGACGATGAAGTAAGGACACAAACTCAACAACGCTAACTGAAAGCAAAGATTGCGAAGGCTCGAAGTGGTTTGGACAGCGGAAGACTATGACCTAATTTTTTTTTGGCTTTTTTTTTGGACGATGGGTAAAACGATGAACAATGAACAGATGGGATACGAGATACCTGACGGGCAACCGGAGCTCTGATACCACTTGATGAGGAATGGGGTCCCGATCTTCTGACAGGTAGGGGATAGTTCGATTGGTGGAGACTCGACGTTGACGATCCTACTTTCGACCAGAACCGATCTAGGCCTGCAATCGCTACACCACTGCTCCGTTCGTTATCAACCATACCGAGGCACAGTTGACATAGCCACGAAGGCCTGTTCCTGCAAGCGAATTGAAGAACACGTGCAAGAACACAGAAGAAACAATCTCTAATTGCAAGTATGTATTAAGATCACGAAGTGTTGGGGTTCCACAAACCGAAAGACGGCGAACTGCGACAGCAGAAAATTCTAAGAAAAACCCAAGTCTAACAATGACAGCTACTAGGTTTTAATATGCGAGAGGGGTGGCGTCTAGGGTTTGGGGAGCACCCCCCCACGCGGGATACACGGGCCGAGGCCCAATAGACAGGTGACGCAGCACTGCACAGCCCAACAGAATCTGGTCTCCACTTGTTTCGACGATTGTGATTGACTCAGAAGGATTTTGGATGTGGGACCAGATCCGTTGGAAAGGTCTCGTCAAGGGCTTCTCTGTAATGTACTTGAATGCCCCAAACGGAGTTCATATGCATCTGCTACGCCCGTTTGAAAATAGGCTGCTCCGCCGTGGCCGACCCGGACTCCAGCTCGCGGTAGACTTGATTCCCGACCTGTCTTGGCGCAAAGTGACACCCTCACTGATCAACACCATGATTCCTGAGCACAAGCACAATATTATTAGGTAGTAACTCGCTCTTGTCAATATTCTCTCGCATACTAAGAAACGAGCTCACCTGGTGATTTAGTTGACGTGCACGTGCCCTTGTTATTGGTCCTTGCACAACGGGTGTTGGAAGAATGGACGCATCATTAGGGGTGATGTCCTCGTCATGATCTTTCCCTTGGTGAGTCCTGCAAGCTAGTCACGGCACAAGCTAATTCATTGATCATGAGTATACGTGAAATTGCAAGGAGGCACAAGGAGGCACTGAAGAGTGATGTTGCAACTGTAGCCTCTCTTGATGTATCTCCACTCATTATAATTTTTGTAACAATGGAAATGGAAACGAAAACATTTACCTTATTATTGGAGTTTTTGTTTTATACCTTGCAAATACATATGATTAGCAGAAAAAGAACGATTAAAAATGTAAAGTTCTTAGTTTTCTGACCAAATGCTATAGTTATATTCCCCTAGCCCCTCCTGCGGCCAGTGATACTGATGACATAGTACAGTGGTGATACCACCTGAAACGGGGCCTTGCAAGAGGACAAGTTCGCAATAGTAGGCGAGTATGTTGTTCTCTCCAAAGGGACTAGATGAGAGAAAACTGTGGTTAGCTAAAGTTGAATCGAAAATAAAACGGAAACGCAAAAAGGATGTGGGTTGATTCGCCTCGAAGTGCCTCAAACTGAAGCAATTTCTCAACGCTCTGTAGACAGCAACCCAAATCTAACTCAAAGCCAAGCCAGCGAATGAAAGGGAGAATAAAAGAACTGGCATACAACAAACACAAAGTTTTGCCGCAACAGAATCACGCGATCACAAATCTTCTACAAGAGAGATCATTTAGTGGATAGAGAACACAGCGAAGATTAGCAACAACAACTCCCATTTCAATCGCACTAGTTCTCAAATGGACAATCAACACGAGTTCAGCAAGTGAAAGTATAGAAATCACCTAGAACACAAAATCAGAGACATTGGAATGCATCTAAGAAGCACATTCAAACATCAACCTGAGTTATAACTCAATTCACATATCAGTTTAAACTAGCAAAAGATTTAGCAAAGACGTCAATTTGGCAAATTACAAATTAGTTCATCTTATGGATTCAGTTTTTCTCCTTTTTTCTTTACATGCATCACAGGAAACAAATTAGGGGGAGAAGGAGAGAATGAGATTGAGAGAGAGGAGATTCATTGCCAAAACTGTTATTGGTGAAGAGTGAAGTTGCTAGCATAGTTGCTGGAGAAGAGGCGGAGCAGAAGCTGATGAAGTCGACAAAGTTGCAGCCTCGACCGTGGAGAAGAGTGCTCATTGGAGAGGTGGAAGAAGGTGGCCGGAGAAGATGTCGAGATTGAAGAAGTGGATGAAGAAGTTGCCGTGGAGGAGGAAGAAACTGAAGCCGCAGAAGACGCCGAATTTGATAAAGAGGACGGCGACAATGGCGGTGCTTGAATGCGTGAGCCACGGTGAGAGTGGTGGCGGGAGGCGACGAGAGTGATGCACTGGCGGCTTCATGGTGGTGATGGCCCAAACCGAGAGTGGCGGTGTAGAGAGCAAAGAGATGGAGAGTAGAGAAGTGACGTGGCGATGCGGTATCAGCGAGGGAGGGGTGGCGGTGCAGCATAGGGCGGAGGCGAGAGGTGGTGGCATGGTGAAGGTCGGTGGTGGTGGATCGGCGAGGGAGGCGGCACAACGCGAGATCGGTGGAGAAGTGAAGAGAGGGAAGAGGAAACAGACAGGAAGAAGAGAATAGAGGAAAAAGAAAGAGGAAGGAGGAAGGAGGAAGGAGGAGGAAAAGAGAAGAGTAAAAGAGGGAGGAGAGGAAATAGAGAGGAAGAAGGATGGAAAGAAAAGGGAAGTTTGCTGGCAGTGAGGACAAATGGGAGAGGAGACGAATTGTGGTGAGAGAGGATGAAGGGGAGAAGACAGGTGGCTCACCGAAGAGGGAGAAGAGGAAGAAAAGGGGAAGGTAGAACAAGGGAGGAGACCAACGGCTCATCACCAGCTTGGACCTGGCCACCAGTGGCAAGCTCGATAGGTCCGAGGTGATGAAGGGGATGCTCGGGTAGAATTTGGGATCAAAGGGAGGAGGAGAAAGATAGGAGGCTGGGCCCTAGGACGAATAGGGAGGTAGATCAGCGGCTGTGCACCACCGCTGTCACTACGGCGGCGAACGGCATCGGAGAAGAAGAAGAAGCAGTGGCGGCAAAAGCGAGAAAAGTGGAAGACGAAAAACAGATAAGAAGAAGAAAGGAAGGAGGAAGAAGAAGGAGGAGGTGCAAAGATGAGGGCACCAGTGGTCTACAGCCTAGCGGCCGCCGGCGTGGTGGATAGGGGTGAGGAAATTGGGGGAAAAGAGAGAAGGAGAAGGTAAAATACAAAGAACCAAGCTCCACTGCTCACATGGTTGGCGGCAAGGTTAAGGGGGATTTTTGGAATTTTGCAGAAAGGTCCTTGAAAAAGTTTGAAAAGACAACCAGGTCCTTTTGAGCTCAGGTTCTAGTTTATGAGTGTAGGCTCTTTTGCAGTTTGGTGTAGTGAGTTTGTAGATAATGCAAATGTGTCCAAGGCTGCTAGGTAATTAGGTGTTTGGGTCCAACGGAGACTCCGATTTAAACACGGTCAGTTCCTACACGTCCGTAGAAACACGTGCTTCTATCCAAAATTGACTGAGGGTCAAGTTTAGTCGATGAGGCGCATCCGTTAGCCAAAATCTATCCGATTCGTGCCAACCTGCGATAAAAATTGCAAAATGAATAATCCAGTCGATTTGGGAACAAATCTGGAATAATCTAGGTACTGCTTGACCGTTTTGTTCCCTTGCTTCAAGTTTATGAATTCTCGGCGCTTCACTTGAACGACGCCTTTCGAGATGTGATACCTGTGGAATTGCTCCTTGAACTCATCCCAAGTAATTGAATCTCTGTTGGGGTGTACCATCTGATAGTTTTCCCACCAAGCTGCGGTAGGTCCAGATAGTTGATGTGGTCCGTATAGGAGCTCCTCCTCATCACTGCACTTAATGGTGTTCAACTTTCTCTCCACGTTTCTTGGCCAATCATCGGCTACAATGGGGTCCTTTGTGCTTGAGAAGGTCGGAGGGCGTGTCTTCTGAAAATCGGTTAATCTTGCTCCAACTGCTGATCCTTCAACGTGTCCGGATGGTAAATTCTGCATCAATTGCCCTAAGATCTAGTTTTGCACAGCCATTGCCTGTTGTCTGTTCTTTTCCATCCATATCAGTACTTCACTAAAATTTCCTCCTTGTGGCATGGAAGTTGATGATCCAGGCTGATCTTGGTTGGTACGGACTCTGCTTCCAGATGTGGCTCACTAGTACAGAAAAGCTTTCTTCTATCTGTAAAAAACACGCTTGTACTATCGGTTTTTGTACCGATAGAGATAGACACGATAGAAGAAGACAAAACATTTTCTATCGGTAAATAACCGATAGAAGAACTTCACTATTCTATCGGCATATTAGGAGTGTACCGATAGAAAACCCGTCGTAGTCTAACGTTTAGCGGCAGGGAAAGTATCACTATTCTAACGGTTAATTACAAGTTTACGGACAGAAAAAAGCTTAGTACTCTCTCGGTTGGAAATGAGTTTACCGATAGAAAAAACAATTGTACTCTCTCGGTTGTGTATGAGTTCACCGGCAGGAAAAGTCACACTCTTCTAACGGTTAATTACGAGTGTACCGATAGAAAAAACTATAGTACTCTCTCGGTTGGAAATGAGTTTACCGATAGAAGAAACTGTTGTACTCTCTCGGTTGTGTATGAGTTCACCGGTAGGAAAAGCCACATTCTTCTAATGGTTAATTACGAGTGTACCGATAGAAAAAACGACAGTAGTCTCTCGGTTGTGGATGAGTTCACCGGCAGGAAAAGTCACACTCTTCTGACGGTTAATTTCGAGTTTACCGATAGAAAAACAACTGTAGTCTCTCGGTTGTGGAGGAGTTTACCGATAGAACATTCACATATACACTACGTTATTTACATTCACAATACAGTACATTCACATATACAGTACTGATGCAATACAGTATAGATTGGATACACAATAAAGTACAGATGCAAAGAAGGGTAAATTCACAGAACAGATTGACACATTAGACAGTTATTCACATTTATTCACATATATATGGACAAATACAAATTGCATTCCAATGTGGACATTTATTCACATGTATATAAACAGTCTATGCACAGAGTACACGAAAAAGATAAAATTGTCATGGCGGACGGTTGGGTGCAACTTCTTCCATGACATATTGAGCCCAGATTTGTCGAAGATCTCTAATCTTTGCATTTTCGTATTGGTCTTTCGACATGGCGATCTGCAAGCATGTGTGAATACTGAGTAACTAACTTCCTAATTTAGAACGTGACACCCAATTTTCAAATTTGAGTTGGCTATTGATGCTTACTGGGGAATTGGGCAAAGTTTGTCTGCACTAGGTCGTACATGTAGCGCAGCACATAAAACCCGCATTCCCACGATTGCGGCTGCTGATGGCACTGAGATAATTGCATATGCGAAGTCATGTTAGCTATTGTTTCCATAAACTAATTAAGCATAAACAAAAAGTCTCGTGAGTACCTCATATTCTTTCCAAGCTAGTAGGGAGCCCTGCGGTGCGGCATGCCTCCCTCCAGCAGACACATATTTATCAAAAGCCCTGCATTTCAGTTAGTATTGCCGGTTAATGTATTAACATTAGCTAGTGAGGTCAAAATTTAAATCAAACATATAAGTTACTTACGCCTCCATATTCCCCTTGACCACATATTCGATCGATAATCTGTCATGCATCGAATCGAGGTAGTACACCTCGTTCCTCGGTGGACAGATCACGATGAGGATCCAGTGGCCCCTGCATTGTACGTAAAAGAGGACCGCTAGCTCAAAGTATATCTCAGGTGTAACATACAAGATTGAGTTAAATTAGTACGAAATGCACTAACCTTTGGTGGTACGGCACCAGAATGAACTCCCTGTCCTGCTGCGCCATCAGTGCCTTGGATATGTACTGCTCAGCGTGCGCGGCGTCGTGCTCTAGCATCGTGAGGCTTATTTTCTCTGGGTCGAGGAAACCCACCTTGTCACACGCAGCCTCTGATGCTAGCCTGTACATGCACCTGCATGCAAAGGACGACATTAGTATTGCACAGAAAGTTACTACATTTCAAATGAACTACAACAATGCAGAGTTAGCGAACAGAGTTAGAAAACAGCAATACATAGCATCAGCAAACTCACAGGACTCCAGTCCGTATGATGGACATATCGAGCTCCCGCCAGTTGTAGAGGTCGAACAGATCCTCGTGTGCCACGGATATACTCCCGGGCTCACGGTGGAACTGCCTAGGCCTGTAGGGAACTAAGAAGTTCAAATTGCGCCGAGCTCGGTGTAGGTACCACTCGTGGGGGTCTCTGGTTGATCGATCCAATTTGCGCAAAGCTGCCTCCAACATGAGTGGGAACCCGTTCCTGAACCTCTCTGGCTGTCCCTGTCACCCTTTTCCCTTGCCTTTGCCCTTGCCTTTTGCCGGTGACTGAGCGCGTACCTTCAAAGGCAAGGGCGAGGTGATGGCGGCTTTCTTCCGAGGTGAAGGCGTGGATGCACTGGGTGGGGTCGAGTCCGTCTTTGATGTGTCCAGGTTCGCACGAGATCGGGCCTCATGCCCCGAGCTGGGGGCGCTGTCCCCTGGTAGCCCGGCGGCAGGCCACTTCAATTAATGAGCACATATGTCAGATTTTGCAAGTTGAGTGTACTGAGTAGGATGTAATCTAAAATGTGTAGGATTTACCGGTTGTATTAGAAGACACTTCTTGGGCCACTGTACGTAGGAGCCCACTGCCTCAGCAAGTGTCTGCAGTTCCTCTGTTGGGACTGCCAACGGAGAATCGTTGTAGCCCGGCATGGCCATATCCACCTGTACCTTTGCAAACCCCAACCGCACAGGTACGCAGTGGACCCGGACATCCGGCCCAGACGGATATACGAAGCCGTGTCCAACCACTTCCTGCCTGTCGCCTAGGTGATTCAGTAGGATGCAACCCTCCGGCTTCTGCAAATTTGTAAATATTAAAATAGGCTAGCGAAACAACTCTAACAGAATGGGAGTGGCATCAACTTAAGTGCACAGATGAAGGCTTGCAGTACCTCAAGTAGATCCACTGGATCCGTGAGGACCTTCGAAGCGCAACTACTTATCCGACCCCGCGGGGTACCGTCACCCTGGGGATCCGCATCTGCACTCTTGGCGAGCAATACATCTCTCAACCGTGCAAACTCTTCCCTCATTTGTGCGACCTCAGACTGCACCTCAAACTGCACCTCAGCCCGTATCTTATAGGAGAGCTCCACTTCCTTTTCCTTCCAGGAGCGGGCCTTCTTCCTCGGTGGAGCTGGATCTGCGAAACCGGCCTTCCATGACACAATGGCTCCCACGGCCCATGTCCGCCCGAGATGCTCCTTATTTCCTAGAACCCGGGTGAGGATGTCGTTCTCCCTCTATGGGGTAAACAATCCCTCCACTGCCTCTTTCTCAAAAGAGATCTGTTACATTTAAAGGTACCTTGTGAGACAAATTGCCTTATATACACTTGTGCGCGCATAGTTTACGAGGTTAGCCAACTTACCATTCGCCTCACAACGTCGACGTCCCCAGGGGTTGCGAACTGCACAGACCCCGTGGACGACACGGACCCCCTCCCCCTCCACCATCGCTTGCACCTCTCATCCCAGATCTCAGAGAGCGGCAACTCAGGGGTGTCGATGACAGGATTTTGGTCATCTTCCTTCTTCCACTGCTCCTCCGTCCCTGCACAGCCCCGGGATCCGAGCCGATGCGGGTGGTCGTTCCTCTTCTGGATCGCCCTATTCTTCTCGCTAAGGGCCTTGAACTCCTCAGTCCCCTTCTGCTTGGTGAATTCCTCCCATACCTCCTCCGATATGAAGGGGTACTTCTCGCAAGGAGATTTCCCCGCAGCGAGGAAGTTACTGAGGAGCCAGCTCTTAAAGGTTTTCCATGTTCCATTCATATCCTTCAAGTAGGCCGTCCTAGGTGTATCGTTGGGGATGTTCCACTTAGTCTGTTTTCAAAAAATGCATACAATTAATCACGAGTTAGTTAAACTTTAGTATAAGCCAAGAGAACGTGATTACGAAAGAGTTCAGCGATTTCAGTTAATTTAACCTTCACTTCCGCCCACAACCTATCCCTCTCGTTCTCCGTCACGTCCTTCCAGCTCTGGACGGTGATCTTCACCCTTTCTTTCGCCAACAGCCCAACGTAGGCCGCGTACTTCCCAGCATTCTTTCCAATCGGCCTCCCAAATTGGTTGAACTCACAAGAAAGATCCGTGCGTCTGGCCAAACTCCCCAACGTCGTCGCGCCTCGCCCCACCCTCTTGCGCTGGGATGTAACAACTGCATCTTCAGTTATGTTGGGGTTGACCCTAGTCTAACCACTAGTACCATCCGATGAAGACGACGACATGTCTTTCCCTACAAAACCATCAACAAACCATCAAAAATTTAATGGAAACACAAACCAAATCATTTTACAAAGCAAAAGGACCTATTTTAAATATTTTTTCCATCGGTAAACACAAAAGCTACCATGCAATACAAGATAAGATTCTATTTCTCTGCGTTTTCGTCTACACATTTTCATCTAGGAAGCACGCAACATATGGCAATTAATTCTTCTTGGAGTTCCATAACTCAGCCCAGGACTAGAGACTAATTAGGGCTGCAAAAGGGATGTCCGAAGAAAAAAATACTAAAAGAAATACATGCATAAATTACTTCTTGAACTGTTCAGAAATATTTTCTATTGGTAAACACATGAGCTGCCGATAGACCATAACAATGTTTTCCATCGGCAAAGATACGAGATACCGATATAACATATTGTTCTGGAATATTGTTGATAAGCTGCCATTCACTGGCATCACATAATCTTGGTTTAAGTCAACATTCTCCATTATTTTCTAAACTAATATTCATGGGCCAGCATTATTATTTCATACATAACAATGTTTTCTATCGGTAAACACATGAGCTGCCGATAGAACATAACAATTTTTCTATCGGTAAACACGTGAGATACCGATTGAACATAACAATGTTCTCTATACATGGAATTTTGTTGATAAGCCACCATTCACTGTCATCACATAACATTCTCCATGATTTTCTATACTAATATTCATGGGCCAGCATTATTATTTCACACGTAAATATGCACACAAGCATCTAAGTGCCACTGTGCATAATCTGACAAACCTAATGCTAATGGAATATAAAGATATTGAAGTAGCACAGAAAGTAGGTCACAACCAAAAAAGGAATAATATGGTTTATAGCACCCTCTCTTGGTTATCTTTAGCATTACCTGTATGCAAGTCATCAGGACTTCATCACATCTATTAGTTTGGGAAAAGTCATGTATATGCATTTGAAACATATACATCGAAGACCCATCCACATTGCCATATATTCATACCAAGTGAGTAAAAATTTTCAACCAAACTAGTACATTGCATGGCTCATGTCCTTCCATATCCAAAGTTTTAATACTTGTTCAGAAATATTTTCTATCGGTAAACACATGAGCTGCCGATAGAGCAGACAAATTGTTTCTATCAGCAAATACAGGAGTGTCGCGCCCCCGAGACTGGGACAACGACTACTCCTGTAGAGACCTAGCTCGCTGCAGCTAGTCTCAACCACAACCCTTTGACTTCCCAGGATGAGTCAAACACAGGAGTATATTACATTGCAACAGAGTACTTACAAAATATTAAGCAGTGTGGCCTGCTGGCCTTAATATTACATAAAGAGGATTACAATGCCTGCAAGGCATTCAGGGTTTAACAAAATATTTAACTACACAGCAGAAGATAGGTGACCCTCCCACAAAAGAAGTTGACGGCAGAACAACACACTTCAGGGTTCTGGCGGAACTGATTCTCCTCCTTCTGGATCCACGTAGTACTCCGTGCCATCATCTTGATCAAGGTAGGCTCCATCTATTGAGTTGAATGTTGCAAGGGTGAGCACTTACGTACTCAGCAAGTCATAGGTAAGAGTAGATACATATAGTAGTGATGATATGAACCTAGACTAGTCAAGAATTATGGATATTTGTAAAATAATCTTTTTCTTTCATACCTCATCTCATGGCAGCACTTTTTATAATATAACATCATCATTCATGTTCACTAGATTATAGCACTACTGCGACACGTCGACACACGACAGCCCACGGTAGCACTCCTTATCATGACAACACATGTCATTTGGGTAATCTTGATTTAAACATATTTTATTTAGAAAATAGTACTTGTGTCACACCCCGTGGATTTAATCCACCGCAGCAGACTCCTATAAAACCCGGGAGCTCGGAGTATTCGAATACATTTTTAACTCTGCAGAGAGGTACCAATTTACCCGCAAGATATTCCACTTTCAAACCTTTCCTATCATAACAAAATGATTGGACCCCTGACTCACTTCATACTGTGAGCGGCAAGGTGGAAATAACAAGAACTTTTGTTATGTATCACTTACAATTCACCCCCGACCCTGTGGCTCTCAGCGAGGCACAGTTGTGGCAGGTTGTATCCAAACCTCCACCCCATTGCTTATTCCCATTACTGGGTCAGCGTGCTTGATCACCTTCAGTGATATGTGTGGGAGCCGCGCTCCGTGTTTATCGTGCATCACAACACATCTCATGCAGGGGTTTCATGTGCGATCCACATAATTACTTGTTCAGGCCTGTCCCATACCAGGCTTGCGGTTAGCACGTTGTTCATGCCACTAGACGCACAACACAAGGTTCTAGTCCTTATATGCCAGTGACCAGACCATCCACAACCCTGCACCTTCAGTGCCTGCATTCCTTTGCAGTCTAGCACCTCCAGTGCTACAGCCATCCATACCATTTTTCTGGTCACGGCTAGGGGTTTTATTTCATGAATATAAGTATATAAATACATATAATAGTTCATGGCTCAAAACTTGTTTATTTCACATTTCACCGATAACCAGTCTAGTACTGCCAATTCATAAATCAATCATTCTCAATCTTTCACATGCAATATTGCCTATATTCAAGGTTATGTTTAGCAACATTTAAAATATAGGTTCAAGATGACCAAGGATATGACTTGCCTTCCGCGTCGTAAAATACAGCAGTTGACGACGGGTCCGCAGTGAAGTCCTCGAACTCGGGCTCTTGATCTGCTCTCAAATCAAACAAACAACCAATAATCATAATCTTTTCAATACATTATTATACTATATGCAATGATGCAAAGATGAAGTCTTGATGATTCTGAAATGATTGGGTTAAGAGGCTGATTAGGGTTAAGTTAAGGAAACCAATGTTAAGATTAGTTGTCAAAGGTTTACAAGGTTCCAAATGTCTCAAAATATCAGAATGATGTCAAGGTTGCGACTGGTTCGCTCAAAAACAGCGAACGTCTTTAGATCGACATTCGGTTCAAAGCATCGACATAGGGTCGATGAATGATAGAGGGGTTATTTTAACTTGTGGTAGTAGAATAAAATGTAGATCACAACTCTACAAATTTAGTGGACAAAGTGATTTTCAAATTACACAACCAGAAGTGGGTAAACAAGGTCAATGCCACTGGCTGACAAGCTCTGGCATAGAGCTGACAATGCCAAAAACTAGGGCTTAACATAACTTTTGATCTGGAGTTCCAAATGATGCACCACTTTGTCTGGGAGGTAGGCATTGATAACAGGAACAATTAAGTCAACAGGATCTAGGGCAAGAAATGGCTGGAAAATAAGAAATTTGATGATGAACAGAGATGAACTGGCTGCACTGGAGCAGTTCTGGACACAAACTTGGCATGGCTATAACTTCCAATCTAGGCCGATCTAGGTGTCGAGCTAGAAGACAAAAATACTCAGGAGGCTAAGGCACATCTAAATGACAAGGTTTCGAGGGCTGAAATGGCCGGGATCACTTTTCCGGTCATCGGCGCCGGAGAAGAGACACTGCTGATTGGGGGTTTCTGCTACAGGCCGAGAGAACTAAATTCCTTGCTTGGAGAGCATCTAGGAGATATAGGGAAGCTTCTGGTAACATCAAATTGACCGGAGGATCACCGGAGAAGCCTGGCGACGATCGCCGGTTTTCTGGTAGAGCTTGAATTTGGGAAAAGCTTCGAATGATGTTTAATTAGGGATTCTAAGCTTACAGGCTTGCTTGAAATAACCCACTGATCAATTTGCTTCACAGGTTCGAGGGCTAATTCGAATTGAATCGGGCTGCATTGCCGGAACAGGGCAATCTGGAATTTTCAGCCATTTCCGGTGATCGCCGGCGTTAGGGGTCATCGGGGAGCAATTAAATAGTACAGCACGATGAGGGAGGCGAGGGGAACTTACTAGTGCTGTCAATTTGGTGGTTGAGGCTGCGGTTGAGGCTGTCACCGTGAGGCCTCGAACTGGTCTCGCCGGAGAAGAAGACTAAGACAGAAAATCTGAGACGTGGATGATTTCCAGTGAGGTTTGAGGGAGCTGCTGGGCACAGAGATGCTTAAATAGGCAGGCGAAGCATGCGAAGAGAAAACAATGAAGAGATTGGCTGCTGGTGACTTGACTGGTTGCGTGCTGGAGCAACAGCGGCGAAGACACAGCGAAGAACGGTGATGCGACGGCGACAAGCTTGCAGTTGATCACAGTGTCGCCTCATCGGGACCTGGCAAAGTTGTAGCAAGCGGTGGCGACAACACTGGCGCGGCAAAGCGACGTGGCGAGGAGTTGCTGACAAAAAGCCGTTGATCGCGCGCGGGAGCAGCACTGGTCGTCGACGTAGCAGCGGCCTTGCCACGGCACTAGCTGGAGTGGGGACACGTGCGCACCGGCATGCATGGTCACGAGCGCGGGCGAAGCCTCACCGGCGATGAGCAATCACGGCGCACAAGCACGGCAGTTCCTGGTCGTGCGCACAGTAGCTAGCCTGGTCGAAATTGGGCTGATTTGCAATATTTGATTTTCACAATTGGACCAATCTGTAATTCTGGAGATTTGGAAGGTTAGAGTTGAATTTGATTTCACTAATCTGGTAGATTATATTCAACAGGTTAATTGGCAATGATAATTGATAAAATATGATACGTTTGAATAGTTTTTGATACAAACTGAAAATAGGGTAATTTAGGGTAATTGAAATCTGAATTTCATGTGGTTTTGAATTCTGGTACTTAGGATGAGATTTTGGAATTTGAACAGAAGAGAAACTTGTGACAAATAGCATTTTGAGAAGATTTGCCGAAGAAATTCTGAATTTGGAGTTAATTTGGAGATTTTAGCCTTTTTGGATTTTCAAATAACAGATAAGGACTATTTTGCGATAATTCTTGGACTGATTTGTGAAAAGAGTCTAAATGGTGAAATATGGCTGTCAACTTTTTATATTAAGGTATTGACATACCCATGATCATATTCCAGAAATAATCTGGTCTGAACTTGGTCAAGATTCGGATTAAATCTGTATTTCTGAAACTTAGGGTATTTAAGTAATAGAAGGTATTTCTGTTTTCGAAAACAGAAGGAGCTGATAAATCTGAGAGTTAGGGATAGAATTGGATCTAGGTTCTGAAGACTTTTAAGTTCAAAGTAACTGATAGATCATATCTGAACAATCTGATCTTCATTTGAGGTCACAGGATAGATTTTGGAGATTTCAGGGCTTGAGATAGAAACTGATCTGGCTATTACTACAGATACATGCATGCATGCTATTTATGAAAAAGGAAATTTTCACCCCTAACTCAGGGCGTTACAAGGAGATATCGATAGAATATGTGTAAGAACACCTCCAACATATAATGTGCATTACATGGCAGTTGGATACAATTGATCACACATACAGCAGTATAGATAAGTTAAAATCTCAAAATAGGTTCATTACAGCACTGAAACATATTATGTCAACCCTAATTTAAATCAACATTGGCTGCGGAATGTACATAATCCAACAAAATAGGGAACCCTTGTGTAATTGCAAACTCGAAGAATTAGTACGTACAAAACACTAGGATCAAATAAGGAAGATGCTGGAAATAGAACGACGAATTAGGGTATTTACGGCGATCAGTTGTGGTGATGGAGAGGCGGTGTAGAACGCAACGGCGGCCGGCGAAGGACGAAAATAAGAACCGGTGGCAGTGGCGAACCACTGTCCAGCCGGCGATCGTCGTGTGGGAGAGAGGAAGTGAGTGGTCACGGCGGAGGTTGTGGTTTTCTTCGCTGGAAGAGACGCAGTGCTCTAAGTTGGAACTGTTCGACTGGAGGGAAACTCAAGGGCCGTGTATGAGTAATAAAGTAGTGGATGACCTTTTCTATCGGTAAAACAAAGTAATACCGATAGAATTATGTCCGTTTCTATCGGTACAGCAAAATAATACCAATAGAAAAAGTAAATTTCCCGGAAAAATATTTGAAGTAGTGGATTCCTTTTTTCTATCGGTATAAACAATAAAATCCCGTGAGACCAATTTTCCCCAGAAATTTTTTTTAATTAAGTGCCTGAGATTATAGTATTGTGTGCCATTTTTCTATCGGTAAAAATAACAAAATACCGTCAGAAAATGAAAAGGTACACACAATTTAACATCAAACAGACCGTGCTTGAAAGCTGCAGAATGATAAAGAAAGAGGGAAGATAGCCGAAAAATTGGAAAATTGACATAAAAAGAAATTGTTCATTCATTGTTGTTTTATCACTTATAAAAAAAAAATAAAACCCAAAATGCTAGGTCAAGGGGTGGTCTTAGCCCTGGCTGCATGTAGAATAGAGTCAGTTTGACTTGCAGCCAGGATGCAGGACTCCTCTAGCGACAAGTTGTCCCTAGGATCAACTACTACCACATCGAGAAGGCCTGCGACCTCCCTCAGCTTCGCTATGGTATCCTTCATAGTCAAACCGCAGCCAGCGATGGTAATATCTGCGGCTTGCTTCTCCTCGCGAAGACGCCTCGTCATCGCCCTGGAATTGTCACCAGCCGTCTTCATGCGCTGAATGCGCCGGAGGAGATTCTCCAGTTCAAGCCGTAGCTGAGTGTACTTGTTCGTAAGGAGCTTGTGCTCCTCCTGGAGGGCCCTCAGGTCGGCCTTCACTTTGCCAGTGTCTTCCACGGCTCCCATTCCCTGTGCAAATCAACAGGTCAAGAATGTACTGAACATGGATTAACAATACAGGGGTAAACCCAAGAGATTTAGAGTTCTTACCGGGGAGGGCGTGGCTGACGATCCCATGGAGGTTGCCATTGTGAAAGAGAAGATGAGGAGTCGAAGCGTTCAAGAATTAGAAAAACAACAAAATACCGCGACGTATGGCGAGGTACTTATAGAATTTCCAAGGCGACGCATGGGGACACAGTTGAGAATTCAAAGCGCCAGAGTATTTTTCTGTCGGTAAAAACAACAAAAAACCGTCAGACAAAAAAATACCGTGAACTAATGAATTTATTCTAACGGTAAAATGTAATAATACCGATAGAATAAGTAAATTTTTTGCAGTGAAACTTTTGAAGTGCCTGAGACACATTAAAGTAGTACAGAAAAGCTTTCTTCTATCGGTAAAAAATACCCTTCTACTATCGGTTTTCGTACCGATAGAGATAGACACGAAGAACAAGACAGAACATTTTCTATCGGTAAATAACCGACAGAAGAAATTAACAATTCTATCAGCATCTTAGGAGTGTACCGATAGCAAACCCGTCGTAGTCTGACGATTAACGGTGGGAAAAAGTACCACTATTCTAACGGTTAATTGCATGATTACCGACAAGAAAATATTACTATTCTATCGACACCTTATGATTGTACCGATAGAAAACCCGTCGTTGTCTGACGTTTAGCGTTGAGAAAAATACCGATATTCTAACGGTTAATTACAAGTTTACCGACAGAAAAAAGTTTAGCACTCGGTTGGAAATGAGATTACCGATAGTAAAAAGCTTAGTACTCTCTCGGTTGTGTATGAGTTCACCGGCAGGAAAAATCACACTCTTCTAACGGTTAATTATAAGTTTACCGATAGAAAAAACTACAGTAGTCTCTCTGTTGTGGATGAGTTCACCGGCAGGAAAAGTCACACTATTCTGACGGTTAATTTCAAGTTTACCGATAGAAAAAGTGGTAGTAGTCTCTCGGTTGTGGATGAGTTTACCGATAGAAAATTTGTAGTAGTCTGTCGGCTGTGAATGAATTTACCGATAGAACATTCACATATACACTACGTTATTTACATTCACAATACAGTACATTCACATATATAGTACAGATGCAATACATTATAGATTGGATACACAATACAGTACATATGCAAAGAAGGGTAAATTCACAGAACAGATTGACACATTAGACAGTTATTCACATATATATGGACAAATACAAATTGCAATCCAATGTGGACATTTATTGACATATATATTTATTCACATGTATATAAACAGTCTATGCACAGAGTACACGAAAAAGAGAAATTTATCATGGCGGATGGTTGGGCGCAACTTCCTCCATGACATATTGAGCCCAGATTTGTCGAAGATCTCTAATCTTTGCATTTTCGTATGAGTCTTTCGACATGGCGATCTGCAAGCATGTGTGAATACTTAGTAACTAACTTCCTAATTTAGAACGTGACACCCAATTTTCAAATTTGAGTTAGCTATCGATGCTTACCTGGGGGAATTGGGCAAAGTTTGTCTGCACTAGGTCGTACATGTAGTGCAACACATAAAACCAGCATTCCCACGATTGCGGCTGCTGATGGCACTGAGATAATTGCATATGCGAAGACATGTTAGCTATTGTTTCCATAAACTAATTAAGCATAAACAAAAAGTCTCGTGAGTACCTCATATTCTTTCCAAGCTAGTAGGGAGCCCTGCGGTGCGGCATGCCTCCCCCCAGCGGACACATATTTATCAAAAGCCCTGCATTTCAGTTAGTATTGCCGGTTAATGTATTATCATTAGCTAGTGAGGTCAAAATTTAAATCAAACATATAAGTTACTTACGCCTCCATATTCCCCTTGACCACATATTCGGTCGATAATCTGTCATGCATCGAATCGAGGTAGTACACCTCGTTCCTCGGCGGACAGATCACGATGAGGATCCAGTGGCCCCTGCATTGTACGTAAAAGAGGACCGCTAGCTCAAAGTATATCTCAGGTGTAACATACAAGATCGAGTAAAATTAGTACGAAATGCACTAACCTTTGGTGGTACGGCACCATAATGAACTACCTGTCCTGCTGCACCATCAGCGCCTTGGATATGTACTGCTCAGCGTGCACGGCGTCGTGCTCTAGCATCGTGAGGCTTATTTTCTCTGGGTCGAGGAAACCCACCTTGTCACACGCAGCCTCCGATGCTAGCCTGTACATGCACCTGCATGCAAAGGACGACATTAGTATTGCACAGAAAGTTACTACATTTCAAATGAACTACAACAATGCAGAGTTAGCGAACAGAGTTAGAAAACAGCAATACATAGCATCAGCAAACTCACAGGACTCCAGTCCGTATGATGGACATATCGAGCTCCCGCCAGTTGTAGAGGTCGAACAGATCCTCGTGTGCCACGGATATACTCCCGGGCTCACGGTGGAACTGCTCAGGCCTGTAGGGAACTAAGAAGTTCAAATTGCGCCGAGCTCGGTGTAGGTACCACTCGTGGGGGTCTCTGGTTGATCAATCCAATTTGCGCAAAGCTGCCTCCAACATGAGTGGGAACCCGTTCCTGAACCTCTCTGGCTGTCCCTGTCGCCCTTTTCCCTTGCCTTTGCCCTTGCCTTTTGCCGGTGACTGAGCGCGTACCTTCAAAGGCAAGGGCGAGGTGATGGCGGCTTCCTTCCGAGGTGAAGGCGTGGATGCGCTGGGTGGGGTCGAGTCCGTCTTTGATGTGTCCAGGGTCGCACGAGATCGGGCCTCATGCCCCGAGCTGGGGGCGCAGTCCCCTGGTAGCCCAGTGGCAGGCCACTTCAATTAATGAGCACGTATGTTAGATTATGCAAGTTGAGTGTACTGAGTAGGATGTAATCTAAAATGTGTAGGATTTACCGGTTGTATTAGAAGACATTTCTTGGGCCACTGTACGTAGGAGCCCACTGCCTCAGCAAGTGTCTGTAGTTCCTCTGTTGGGACTGGCAACGAAGAATCGTTGTAGCCCGGCATGGCTATGCCCACCTGTACCTTTACGAACCCCAACCGCAGAGGTACACAGTGGACCCGGACATCCGGCCCAGACGGATATACGAAGCCGTGTCCAACCACTTCCTGCCCGGCGCCTACGTGATTCTGTAGGATGCAGCCCTCCGGCTTCTGCAAATTTGTAACAATTAAAACAGGTTAACGAAACAACTCTAACAGAATGGGAGTGGCATCAACTTAAGTGCACAGATGAAGGCTTGCAGTACCTCAAGTAGATCCACTGGATCAGCCAGTACCTTCGAAGCGCAACTGTTTATCCGACCCCGCGGGGTACCGTCGTCCTGGGGATCCGCATCTGCACTCTTGGCCAGCAATGCTTCTCTCAACCGTGCAAACACTTCCCTCAGTTGTGCGACCTCGGACTGCACCTCAGACTGCACCTCAGCCCGTATCTCAGCCCGCATCTCCGCCCGTATCTCCGCCCGTACCTCAGCCCGTATCTTATCGGAGAGGTTAGCTTCCTTTTCCTTCCAGGAGCGGGCCTTCTTCCTCGGTGGAGCCGGATCTACGAAACCAGCCTTCCACGACACAATGGCTCCCACGGCCCGTGTCCGCCCGGGATGCTCCTTATTTCCTAGAGCCCGGGTGAGGATGTCGTTCCCCCTCTGCGGGGTAAACAATCCCTCCACTGCCTCCTTCTCAAAACAGATCTGTTACATTTAAAGGTACCTTGTGAGACAAATTGCCTTATATAAACTTGTGCGCACACAGTTTACGAGGTTAGCCAACTTACCATTCGCCTCAGAACGTCGGCGTCCCCAGGGGTTGCGAACTGCACAGACCCCATGGACGACACGGACCCCCTCCCCCTCCACCATCGCTTGCACCTCTCATCCCCGATCTCGGAGAGCGGCAACTCAGGGGTGTCGATGACAGGATTTTGCTCGTCTTCCTTCTTCCACTGCTCCTCCTTCCCCGCATAGCCCCGGGATCCGAGCCGATGCGGGTGGTCGTTCCTCTTCTGGATCGCCCTATTCTTCTCGCTAAGGGCCTTGAACTCCTCATTCCTCTTCTGCTTGGTGAATTCCTCCCATACCTCCTCCGATATGAAGGGGTACTTCTCGCAAGGAGATTTCCCAGCAGCGAGGAAGTTACTGACGAGCCAGCTCTTAAAGGTTTTCCATGTTCCGTTCATGTCCTTCAAGCAGGCAGTCCTAGGTGTATCGTTGGGGATGTTCCACTTAGCCTGTTTTCGAAAAATGCATACAATTAATCACAAGTTAGTTAAACTTTAGTATAAGCCAAGAGAACGTGATTACGAAAGAGTTCAGCGATTTCAGTTAATTTAACCTTCACTTCCGCCCACAACCTATCCCTCTCGTCCGCCGTCACGTCCTTCCAGCTCTGGAGGGTGATCTTCACCCTTTCTTTCGCCAACAGCCCAACGTAGGCCGCGTACCTCCCAGCATTCTTTCCAATCGGCCTCCCAAATTGGTTGAACTCACAAGAAAGACCCATACGTTTGGCCAAACGCCCCAACGTCGTCGCGCCTCGCCCCACCCTCTTGCGCTGGGATGTAACAGCTGCATCTTCAGTAGTTACGATGGGGTTGGCCCTAGTTGAACCACTAGTACCATCCGATGAAGACGACGACATGTCTTCCCCTACAAAACCATCAACAAACCATATGGCAATTAATTCGCCTTGGAGTTCCATAACTCAGCCCAGGACTGGAGACTAATTAGGGCAGCAAAAGGGAAAATAATACAAAAAGAAAGACATGCATAAATTACTTCCTGAACTGTTCAGAAATATTTTCTATCGGTAAACACATGAGCTGTCGATAGACCATAACAATTACCTCCACAGAAGACAATTTTTCTATCGGTAAACCCGTGAGATACCGATAGAACATAACAATGTTCTCTACATATGGAATTTTGTTGACAAGCCACCATTCACTGTCATCACATAACATTCTCGATGATTTGTTATACTAATATTCATGGGCCAGCATTATTATTTCACACGTAAATATGCACACAAGCATCTAAGTGCCACTGTGCATAATCTTTAGCCTGTATGTGAGTCATCAGGACTTCACATTTATTAGGTTGGGAAAAGTCATGTATAGGCATTTGAAACATATACATCGAAGACCCATCCACATTGCCATATATTCATACCAAGTGAGTAAAAATTCCCAACCAAACTAGTACATTGCATGGCTCATGTCCTTCCAGATCCAAATTAAGTTTTACTACTTGTGCAGAAATATTTTCTATCGGTAAACACATGAGCTGCCGATAGAATATGTGTAAGAACACCTCCAACATATAATGTGCATTACATGGCAGTGGGATACAATTGATCACACATACAGCAGTATAGATAAGTTAAAATCTCAAAACAGGTTCATTACAGCACTGGAACATATTATGTAAACCCTAATTTAAATCAACATTGCCTACGGAATGTACATAATCCAACACAATAGGGAACCCTAGTGTAATTGCAAAACTCAAAGAATTAGTACGTGCAAAACACTAGGATCAAATAAGGAAGATGCTGGAAATAGAACGACGAATTAGGGTATTTACGGCGGCGATCAGTTCTGGTGATGGAGAGGCGATGTAGAACGCAGCGGCGGCCGGCGAAGGACGAAAATAAGAACCGGTGGCAGTGGCGAACCAGTGTCCAGCCGGCGATCGTCGTGTGGGAGAGAGGAAGTGAGTGGTCACTGCGGAGGTTGTGGTTTTCTTCGCTCTCGAAGAGACGCAGTGCTCTAAGGTGGAATTGTTCGAGTGGAGGGAAACCCAAGGGCCGTGTACGAGTAATAAAGTAGTGGAGGAACTTTTCTATCGGTACAACAAAATGATACCGATAGAATTATGTACTTTTCTATCAGGACAACAAAATAGTACCGATAGAACAAGTAAATTTTCCGGAAAAATATTTGAAGTAGTGGATGCCTTTTTCTATCGGTATAAACAATAAAATCCTGTGAGACCAATTTTCCCCAGAAAAATTTTTTAATTAAGTGCTTGAGATTATAGTATTGGGTGCCCTTTTTCTATCGATAAAAACAACAAAATACCGTCAGAGTAATGAAAAGGTACACACAATTTAACATCAAACAGACCGTGGTTGAAAGCTGCAGAATGATAAAGAAAGAGGGAAGATAGCCGGAAAATTGGAAAATTGACATAAAAAGAAATTGTTCACTCATTGTTGTTTTATCACTTAAAAAAAAATAAAACCCAAAATGCTAGGTCAAGGGGTGGTCTTAGCCCTGGCTGCATGTAGAATAGAGTCAGTTAGACTTGCAGCCAGGACGCAGGACTCCTCTAGCGACAAGTTGTCCCTAGGATCAACTACTACCGCGTCGAGAAGGCCTGCGACCTCCCTCAGCTTCTCTATGGTATCCTTCATAGTCAAACCGCAGCCAGCGATGGTCATATCCACGGCTTTCTTCTCCTAGCGAAGACGCCTCGTCCTCGCCCTAGCATTGTCACCATCCGTCTTCATGCGCTTAATGCGCTGGAAGAGATCGTCAAGGTCAAGCCGTAGCTGAGTGTGCTTGTCTGTAAGGAGCTTGTGCTCCTCCGGGAGGGCCCTCAGGTCGGCCTTCACTTTGGCAGTGTCTTCCACGGCTCCCATTCCCTGTGCAAATCAACAGGTCAAGAATGAACTGAACATGGATTAACAATACAGGGGTAAACCGAGGAGATTTAGAGTTCTTACTGGGGAGGGCGTGGCTGACGATCCCATGGAGGTTGCCATTGTGAAAGAGAAGATGAGGAGTCGAACCGTTCGAGAATTAGAAAAACAACAAAATACCGTGACGCATGGCGAGGTACTTATAGAGTTTCCAAGGCGACGCATGGCGACACGGCTGAGAATTCAAAGCGCCAGAGTATTCTTCTATCGGTAAAAACAGGAAAAAACCGTCAGAAAACAAATACCGTGAGACTAACGTATTTATTCTAACGGTAAAATAGAATAATACCGATAGAAAAAGTAAACTTTTCGAAAACTTTTGAAGTGCCTGAGACACATGAAAGTAGCGGATGTCCTTTTCTATCGGTAGAAATAACAAAATACTGTCAGAAAAAAAGTGATTTTTAGAGAGCTTAATTTGAAGAAGCAAGAGGCTGCGATGAGATTTTTGCAAGTGCTATTTGAAGGGAAGAATTAAGTATTTACAGGATAAAGGTACTGTACATGTTAGAACTCATGCTGTGGAGTAAAATTGAGATATATTAATGCTGTGAACTAGCTTATCATTAAGTTCTAAAGAAAAATGTACTGCCTGATGTATTAATGATAAGTTCCTCACCTTGCTGCAGAACTTGTGGGCTGTTTGCTTGGCATTTATCCCTGAAATAGAAATTAATCATCAATGGTTCTCAACCCATAATCCTTCTTCGTGGTCATCTCGCAGATACGTTGTTTCATCGATATCTTTAGTACGGATAGATTGAATGTGCTCTAAAAATGGAGGTATTTCATCGAATTGGTTATACTCCTCTTTGTCGACAACATCTTCGACCCCAACAATACGTCTCTTGCTGTGGAGGACAACATGCAAGTTTGGATTGGCCGGGTCAACGATGTAGAATAACTATGTGGCTTGCTTTGCAAGTATGAATGGATCGTCTTGGTGTCCGACTCTACCAAGATCGACGAGAGTAAACCCATAACTGTCAACTTGAACACCTCGAGGGATTTCGACCCATTGGCATCGAAACAGGGGAATCTTAAGTAATCCGTTATCGAGCTCCCATATTTCGTCAATAGCACCGTAATATGAGTTCAGCGCCCTTACTGACCTGGCATCCTCGGAAATAGCAAACAGTGTCACTCCGCTACATTGCGTGCTACTCTTGGCGTCTTGAGCTCTTGTGTAAAATGAATACCTATTGATGTCGTACCCCTGCCAAGTCCCTACAGTGAATCTTGGGCCTCTAGCCAACCATGTCACAGTTTCACTTACGGAGCCCTCGGCAGCTCGCGTGACTCTTTCTTGGATCCACTCAGCAAATTTCCTGTTATGTTCTCTGCTGACCCAAACGTCTGACTTCGAATGATTCTGTGACCATAACATTACCTTGTGCTCGTGTATGTATGGCTCGACCTCCGTCATGTGTTGTAAGACCCAAAAATGTGATTTTGCGTACACATCACGAGCGGGGACGATAGCTTTGAATCCAATCGTTCTGATGCCCTGAAGCCTACCCTCGTGTCGGGACCTAGGAACGCCAATTGGGTCAACCCCGGCCATATAATCTGTGCAAAATTCAATCACCTCCTCGGCGGCATAACCTTCCATGATACTCCCCTCGGGTCGACGACGAGTCCTTACGTATCCCTTCAATACACCCATAAATCTCTCAAATGGATACATGTAGCGCAGGCACACGGGTCCACAAAACTTAATTTCTCTGATAAGGTGAACAATCAAATGGACCATAACATCAAAAAAGGATGGAGGGAAATACATCTCGATCTGACAAAGAGTTGTAACCACGTCGCGTTGCAAAGCGTCCAGTCCATCCGGATCAATTACCTATGAGGACACAGTTGCGCCAAATATTCATATCAGAAAAATCTTCTAATTAAGATCCATAGATGGAGGTAATGAACTTATAGTACGAGTGCACGTACTTACCTTGCAAGATATTGCATTGAAGAAATAACATAAGTTTGTGATTGTCTCTCTGACTTTAACTGGGAGAATACCTCTGATAGCAATGGGATGCATTTGTGACATCAGGACATGACAGTCGTGGGACTTCGTGCCAACCAGTCTTATGTCCTTCATGGACACAAGTTTTTTCAAGTTCGCGGAGTACCCACATGGAACTTTAACACCCTGCAGGCACCGACAGAGATCTGTTTTTTCACTCTTGGACAACGTATAGCAGGCCGGAGGGAGGTGTGTACACTTTCCATTCTCTAAAGGTGCAAGCTCAGTCCTTATCCCCATTTTCACCATGTCACGACGAGCTTTCACACCATCCTTTGTCTTTCCTGAAATGTTCAACAACAAACCAATCAAACTGTCACAGACATTTTTCTCTACATGCATGACGTCAATGCAATGTCGAACTTGTAAGTGCTCCCAGTACGGTAGATCCCAGAGAATCGATCTCTTTTTCCAAACATTTTTTTCTCGAGGTTTAGAATGCTTACCGAACTCAACTTTGATGTCGTTCACGCGCGAGTAAATCTCCTTACCGGTCAGAAACACTGGAGCTGATCCCTTCTCAGGCTTCCCGTTAAATGATTTCCTCTTCTTACGGTACGTGTGATGCACCGGAAGAAACCTGCGGTGACCCATGTACACTGTTTTCTGGCAGTTTCGCAGCCACATGCTCTCAGTTTCATCTAGGCAAATAGGGTAAGCCTTGGCTCCTTTCGTACTATACCCCTACAACTTTCCGTAGGCCGGAAAATCATTTATGGTGCAAAATATCAGGGCCCGCAAGATGAAATTCTCTTTCTTGTATGCATCCCACACCTGCACACCCTCGCTCCACAATTTCTGTAAGTCCTCAATTAAAGGTGCTAGAAACACGTCAATATCATTTCCGGGTTGTCTGGGTCCTGAGATTAGTAACGCCATCATGATGTACTTGCGCTTCATGCATAACCAAGGAGGAAGATTGTAGATGCATAAAAGAACCGGCCAAGTGCTATGCCGGCTGCTCATATTACCATGTGGGTTCATACCATCTGTACTCAGCCCGAACCTTACATTCCTAAGTTTGCCGCCGAACTCAGCAAATGTTCTGTTGATGTTTCTCCATTGAATAGAATCAGCTGGGTGTCTCAGTTTTCCGTCTTGTTTCCAGGCTTCAGCATGCCAACGCAAGTGCTTCGCGACTTTCGGATTTGCAAACAGCCGCTTCAATCTAGGTATCACAGGCAAGTACCACACAGTTTTTGCCGGGGGTCCTTTCCTTACCTCGTGACGTTCACTGTCAATCCGGTCCCTACGCGTATACCTCGATGCGCCGCATCTTGGACAAACATGCAAACTGGAGTACTCGTTACGGTACAACACACAATCATTTGGGCATGCGTGTATTCTTTCGATTTCCATTCCCAACGGACACAACAGTTTTTTGGCTTGGTAAGTAGATCTTGGCAACTCATTTCCCTCTGGAAGCATGTCCGCTAGAAGATCTAATAGTGCCGTGAAACTCTTATCACTCCAACCGTTTCCTGCCTTCAAGTTATATAATCTCAGCACAGAAGACAGTTTTGTAAATGTTGCACATCCAGGGAACAGAGGCTTCTCAGAGTCAGCAATCAGTTTCTCAAATTCACAGAAGTCATTTTCGTTGTAATCTTCCTCTACATCACGTAACATCTCATCTAGATTGTCATCATCATCATCTACGTGCACATCGGAATGAACATTACCAAAATTCGGATGATCATCGATATTATTGCAATCCACATCCGAGTCGTGCTGATTGGTAGTAGTGGTGCTTGTTTCCTCAAGATCTTCGCCATGCCATATCTAACGGGTGTATCGCGCGTTAAAACCACGACGAATCAAATGACTCTTAATTTGATCAGAGTCGCTAAACCTCTTCAAGTTCATACAATCTGTACAAGGACAGAGCATATTTTTCTCTCCCTTCCTCTCCTTTTGTTGCTCAGCAAATTTAATAAACTCATTCACACCATCCAAATATTCAAGAGTAGTACGTTTTATTCCATACATCCAATATTTCCTGTCCATCTACAATTAACAAAATTTAACGAGTAAGCCATGCATGAAACCTGCCCGATTAAGTTATGTATATGTACATGTACAGCCTCTTACAACAGATACATGTGTTGAACCCTAGCCTGACGAAATTAACACTAATTAACCTAGCTAACTACACAATACAAGCTAGTTAGCTCCTAAAACATGACGCATTTCCAGCTACCAAGCTCCCAAGCTTAGAGCTACAAACTTGGAACTACACAATACAACTAGCTTGCAAGTAGAGAGGAAGGGAGATCTAGAGGGAGAGAGAGATAAGTGTCGACGATTAAGCGTACCTTAAAGAGAGGGGCGCAATCAACTTCCCTCCAGCCTGCACTGATCACCCTAGCAGTGTAGCTGGAACTTTCGTCACAAACAGAGGGACACAGAGTGCAACAGAACAAATTAAAGAACTGCTCAGCAATGGTCGAGTGGGGTTTTCCTTATAACGGACATTTTTCTAATGGTAAATACATGAAATAACCGTTAGACTAACTTAGGTAATTTGCCGCTCACATATTCTATCGGTAAAAGCACACACATACCGTTAGAGAATGTGCATTACCGAGCAAGTACAGGACTTCTTCTTTCGCTAAATATGTGTATTGACCGTTAGATCATGCATGACACAGCATGCACATGAGTTTTTCTATCGGTAGATATGTGTACGAACCGTTAGATGATGCATAACACACGAGCAAGAGTTTTTCTATCGGTAAATATGTGTATTTACCGTTAGAATATGCATGATTGAGCAAATATATGTGTTTTCCTATCGGTAAATATGTGTACTTACCGTTAGAGGAGGTACTGGTACCAAACTGGGACAAACATGCACATGCCATTTCTCACATTCAAGGAATCATATCAATGTAACATCAAACAGATCATACATCAAACAGATCTTACATCAAACGGATCTTAACTAGAAGATAAAGCAATATATTTCAAGAAATGCTAATTTGTGGATTAACTAGGAGACACAAAAATACTTTTCTTAGGTACTTGGGACTTCATCTTGCCAAAGAAATTACACATGCCAGTTCACAAATTCAGGTACAAACATACACATGCCAATTCACCAATACAAATTCAGGTACAAACATACACATGCCAGTTCACCAATACAAATTCAGGTACAAACATACACATGCCAGTTCACAAATTAAAGTGCATGTCTGAAACAGCAGTACAAATACACACCTACCTACCAATACAATTAAATACACAAATACTCCCTGCACATTCAAGTTCATGTCCCAATTAGCAATACATGATACACAAATATACAACAATATACAAATACAACAATTCACACATTCGATGTATATTAGAAAAACCACGTCTGAAATTAACAACAGATCACGACGAGGACCCAGTGGCCCATACATGCATTTTACATAAAAGGGAACCTTTGCAGGTTGCCACAATGCAACTACCGACTACAAGTTAGACCTGATACATCACAAATCCATTCATCCAAAACAGCAAATGTCTGAACCACATTGGACTTAACCATAGGAGTTCAGTTCGAAGACGCCCGAGGAGCTGGAACTGCCGTCGACATACATTTGTACGTATTGGTGATTTCCTCGGACTCAAACTCGATCAACTCAACTCAACTCAACTCAACTCCATTAACAAAAAGAACCTACCTTCCAAGATGTTGTTCTGTGTAGTGATGGTGTAGAATGGCTGTGCAAATAACAACAATTCTTCTTCTCCAAGCAGGTAAGCATCTGGCCACAAGCTGGTGCATGCAAAAAAATGTAAGATGCTTTCTATAGGTCCTGATTTGAGAAACACGCCGGGCTTAAGCATCTTCTCGACCGAGCCAACCAAGATCTCGCCCTTCACGTCCTTCCAGCTCTCGACGGTGATCTTCACCATTTCTTTCGCCAACAAGCCAACGTAGGCAGCGTACTGCGATGAAGAACCGTGAAATACGTTGCCCCTCACGAGCATCATCCAAGGACCTGAACAGATCATAATCATATTGAAAAGAAGACACATCAAAATGAAGGATACAAAAAAACCAGAATTATTGCCATAATCGGATTAGAATAATCTAACAATATTGCAGAAATTTTACGTACCTTCCTTGGGATGCCGACGTCTAGAGGGCGTCGATGGAGGTGCGGAGGTGCAGCGGTCCCCTGTAGAGGTGCGCCGGCCGTCCATGGAGCTTACGGGTTAGGACTACGAGCCCCAGATGAACTGTGAGAATGAAAGAGACATACCCGTGTATTTATACAAATATATATTTTCTATCGGTATGAAAACGGAATACCGTTAGTAATAAAAACATCTGTAGAAGGCGAATGGTTCTATCGGCACAATAAATATTACCGATAGGAATTTTTGTACATACTCTATCGGTGTGTACGTACATTGTCGATAGAATATTACTAGTTGTAGAAGGCCAACAGTTCTAAGATATTTTTTGCAATATTCTACTGGTATAAACATTCATTACCGATAGAATAAAACTATTTGAAGACGAACAGTTCTAAGCAATTTTCTATATATTCTAACGGTAAAAGAATCCATTACCGATAGAATAAAAATATTTGTAGAAGGCCAACTATTCTATCGGCGCATTACATATTGCCGATAGGAATTTTTAATATACTCTGTCGGTATATTCATACAGTACCGATAGAATAAGTCTAGTTGTTGAAGTCGACCAGTCCTATCGGCGCACAACATTCTTCCGTCAGTACTTATGCATCTCTTCTAACGGCAAATATGTTCATCACCGCTAGAGTAAATCATACTATTTATTCTATCGGTAAGTTTCTTATAAACCGATAGGGAAAATACATCCGTCGGGCTTTTATGACCGCAAGGCACATTTTCTATCGGTTTTCTGCTGTATCGCTAATAACCGATAGAAGATAGGGGTTAGTAGACTGCATTTCTGTACTAGTGGTAGTCCTAACCCATAAGCTCCATGGACGGCCGGCACACCTCTACAGGGGACCGCTGCACCTCCGCACCTCCATCGACACCCTCTAAACTTCGGCATCCCAAGGAAGGTACGTAAAATTTCTGCAATATTGTTAGATTATTCTAATCCGATTATGGCAATAATTCTGCTTTTTTTGTATCCTTCATTTTGATGCGTCTTCTTTTCAATATGATTATGATATGTTCAGGTCCTTGGATGATGCTCATGAGGGGCAACGTATTTCACGGTTATTCATCGCAGTACGCTGCCTACGTTGGCTTGTTGGCGAAAGAAACGGTGAAGATCACTGTCGAGAGTTGGAAGGACGTGATGGGCAAGATCTTGGTTGGCTCGGTCGAGAAGATCCTTAAGCCCGGCGTGTTTCTCAAATCAGGACCTATAGAAAGCATCTTACATTTTTTTGCATGCACCAGCTTGTGGCCAGATGCTTACCTGCTTGGAGAAGAAGAATTGTTGTTATTTGCACAGCCATTCTACACCATCACTACACAGAACAACATCTTGGAAGGTAGGTTCTTTTTGTTAATGGAGTTGAGTTGAGTTGATCGAGTTTGAGTACGAGGAAATCACCAATAAGTACAAATGTATGTCGACGGCAGTTCCAGCTCCTCGGGCGTCTTCAACTGAACTCCTATGGTTAAGTCCAATGTGGTTCAGACATTTGCTGTTTTGGATGAATGGATTTGTGATGTATCAGGTCTAACTTGTAGTCGGTAGTTGCATTGTGGCAACCTGCAAAGGTTCTCTTTTATGTAAAATGTATGGGCCACTGGGTCCTCGTCGTGATCTGTTGTTAATTTTAGACGTGGCTTTTCTAATATACATCGAATGTGTGAATTGTTGTATTTGTATATTGTTACATATTTGTGTATCATGTATTGCTAATTGGGACATGAACTTGAATGTGCAGGGAGTATTTGTGTATTTAATTGTATTGGTAGGTAGGTGTGTATTTGTACTGCTGTTTCAGACATGCACTTGAATTTGTGAACTGGCATGTGTATGTTTGTACCTGAATTTGTGAACTGGCATGTGTAATTTCTTTGGTAAGATGAAGTCCCAAGTACCTAAGAAAAGTATTTTTGTGTCTCCTAGTTAATCCACAAATTAGCATTTCTTGAAATATATTGCTTTATCTTCTTGTTAAGATCCGTTTGATGTAAGATCTGTTTGATGTAAGATCTGTTTTATGTTACATTGATATGATTCCTTGAATGTGAGAAATGGCATGTGCATGTTCGTCCCAGTTTGGTACCAGTACCTCCTCTAACGGTAAGTACATATATTTGCTCAGTCATGCATATTCTAACGGTAAATACACATATTTACCGATAGACAAACTCTTGCTCGTGTGTCATGTATCATCTAATGGTTCGTACACATATCTACCGATAGAAAAACTCATGTACGTGCTGTGTCATGCATGATCTAACGGTCAATACACATATTTACCGAAAGAAGAAGTCCTGTACTTGCTCGGTAATGTACATTCTCTAACGGTATGTGTGTGTTTTTACCGATAGAATATGTGAGCGGCAAATTACCTAAGTTAGTCTAATGGTTATTTCATGTATTTACCGTTAGAAAAATGTCCATTATAAGGAAAACCCCACTCGACCATTGCTGAGCTGCTCTTTAATTTGTTCTGTTGCACTCTGTGTCCCTCTGTTTGTGACGAAAGTTCCACGCCCGCAGCTACACTGCTAGGGTGATCAGCGCAGGCTGGAGGGAAGTTGATTGCGCCCCTCTCTTTAAGGCACGCTTAATTGTCGACACTTATCTCTCTCTCCCTCTAGATCTCCCTTCCTCTCTATTTGCAAGCTAGATGTATTGTGTAGTTCCAAGTTTGTAGCTCTAAGCTTGGGAGCTTGGTAGCTGGAAATGCGTCATGTTTTAGGAGCTAACTAGCTTGTATTGTGTAGTTAGCTAGGTTAATTAGTGTTAATTTCGTCAGGCTAGGGTTCAACACTTGTATCTGTTGTAAGAGGCTGTACATGTACATATACATAACTTAATCGGGTAGGTTTCATGCATGGCTTACTCGTTAAATTTTGTTAATTGTAGATGGACAGGAAATATTGGATGTATGGAATAAAACGTACTACTCTTGAATATTTGGATGGTGTGAATGAGTTTATTAAATTTGCTGAGCAACAAAAGGAGAGGAATGGAGAGAAAAATATGCTCTTTCCTTGTACAGATTGTATGAACTTGAAGAGGTTTAGCAACTCTGATCAAATTAAGAGTCATTTGATTCGTCGTGGTTTTAACGCGCGATACACCCGTTGGATATGGCATGGCGAAGATCTTGAGGAAACAAGCACCACTACTACCAATCAGCACGACTCGGATGTGGATTGCAATAATATCGATGATCATCCGAATTTTGGTAATGTTCATTCTGATGTGCACGTAGATGATGATGATGATGACAATCTAGATGAGATGTTACGTGATGTAGGGGAAGATTACAACGAAAATGACTTCTGTGAATTTGAGAAACTGATTGCTGACTCTGAGAAGCCTCTGTTCCCTGGATGTGCAACATTTACAAAACTGTCTTCTGTGCTGAGATTATATAACTTGAAGGCAGGAAACGGTTGGAGTGATAAGAGTTTCACGGCACTATTAGATCTTCTAGCGGACATGCTTCCAGAGGGAAATGAGTTGCCAAGATCTACTTACCAAGCCAAAAAACTGTTGTGTCCGTTGGGAATGGAAATCGAAAGAATACACGCATGCCCAAATGATTGTGTGTTGTACCGTAACGAGTACTCCAGTTTGCATGTTTGTCCAAGATGCGGCGCATCGAGGTATACGCGTAGGGACCGGATTGACAGTGAACGTCACGAGGTAAGGAAAGGACCCCCGGCAAAAACTGTGTGGTACTTGCCTGTGATACCTAGATTGAAGCGGCTGTTTGCAAATCCGAAAGTCGCGAAGCACTTGCGTTGGCATGCTGAAGCCCGGAAACAAGACGGAAAACTGAGACACCCAGCTGATTCTATTCAATGGAGAAACATCAACAGAACATTTGCTGAGTTCGGCGGCGAACTTAGGAATGTAAGGTTCGGGCTGAGTACAGATGGTATGAACCCACATGGTAATATGAGCAGCCGGCACAGCACTTGGCCGGTTCTTTTATGCATCTACAATCTTCCTCCTTGGTTATGCATGAAGCGCAAGTACATCATGATGGCGTTACTAATCTCAGGACCCAGACAACCCGGAAATGATATTGACGTGTTTCTAGCGCCTTTAATTGAGGACTTACAGAAATTGTGGAGCGAGGGTGTGCAGGTGTGGGATGCATACAAGAAAGAAAATTTCATCTTGCGGGCCCTGATATTTTGCACCATAAATGATTTTCTGGCCTACGGAAATTTGTCGGGGTATAGTACGAAAGGAGCCAAGGCTTGCCCTATTTGCCTAGATGAAACTGAGAGCATGTGGCTGCGAAACTGCCAGAAAACAGTGTACATGGGTCACCGCAGGTTTCTTCCGGTGCATCACACGTACCGTAAGAAGAGGAAATCATTTAACGGGAAGCCTGAGAAGGGATCAGCTCCAGTGTTTCTGACCGGTAAGGAGATTTACTCGCGCTTGAACGACATCAAAGTTGAGTTCGGTAAGCATTCTAAACCTCGAGAAAAAAATGTTTGGAAGAAGAGATCGATTCTCTGGGATCTACCGTACTGGGAGCACTTACAAGTTCGACGTTGCTTGTCTTGATGTGTGTTGGTTGCTAAATAGTCCTGTAAGCCGTAGAGGCAAAACTATGTATTTTATGAAAATTTAATTTATGAAAAACATCTTGCACTTTCCAATCCCTGTCTCATAGATTGCTCTCAGCTTTCCGCTTGTACCCTATCTATGTTTCCCTCCGAGTCAGCAATCATTTCTTTGACCGCCTGTTAGAACAGATTGGTTAACACTAGAGGAAGATCTCATGGAAAAAAACCCGAGGAAGATACCAGTAATATGAGGGCTACATCTACAAACAGAAACTGTACCAACCAAAATCAACCCAGATCATCATCTGTTATACCGCAAGGAGGAAATGTCAATGATGTACCGATTTGAATGGAGCAAAATAGACAGCAGGCAATGTCAGTGCAGAACCAGATCTTAGGGCACTCTATTCTAATCCAATCCCCTGAAGCTAGAATGCCAATCAAATCCATCTGTAGAAATATTGCCTTTTGTATCGGCAACCTAGAATTCCTGGCAAATTTGCTAGTTCTGAATCTCCAAGGGCTAGACAACATTCTTGGAATGGATTGGCTAGCAAAACACAAAGGTGTAGCTTCTAGGCCCCTATAGAATGTTTTAATAATTAATGACAACTTCAAATGCTATACTAACGTTACCTGTCTAGTTGTGTCAAGAAGATACTTAAAAGACAGGTTAATGAAAGGCGAAGAAAGAGCCTCATGATGAAGAAAGAGCATTGATCAAAAGGGCAAAGGTATGAAATAGGGTTTTTTCCATTTTACTAATCTAAGGTGATTAGAGAAGAATTTTGACCGGATTTTAGGATAGTTGCCGTACTACTAAGAGGAGCATGTGGTGTATCACAAAATACTTCATCTATGTGCCACAAATCATAAAATCAACTTGCATTGCATACTAGAAGGTCATATACTTTGAAAATGCTTGTTTCAGCTCAATTCTGCTCAGCACTGTCTCAGTCGGTCTGACCGTATGTTGGACCGGTCTGACCGAATTCACGGACTGACCGATTAGAATTCTCGGACTGACCGACGTTATGTCTTAGTATAGTATATACCTTTATAAGGTCGGTCTGTCCGTAGTTTAATCCTAAGTCAGTCTCCTGGAACTTCATGAACTATCTTTCTGTTGTTTTGAGCTATTACGGCCTGACCTTGTTTTTATACTACGGTCTGACCGTATGGCCGGTCTGTCCGTTTTTATCGGCCTGACTGTATAAGGTGTCCAGAAACTAGGTCGTCTCTGGACAGCTTCACGGTCTGACCGAAATAGGATCCGCTCTGACCGTGTGTGTGCCTGACAAGGGCAGTTGAGCATTTATTGCGCCTGTTTAATGCCGTTGCAATTGCGGCGGTCTGACCGAGCTTATACCTGCGGTCTGACCGCCAAGTGAGCTTTTTCACCCAACGGCCTGTAACGGCTATATTTATTGTGAGGGGTATATATACTCCCATGCACGGCCCTGTTCACAACCTTTTGGCATAATTTGAGCATTGTCATCATCCTTGAGAGCTTTAGCACATTTCATACACTCTAGGGTTCAAATTCTCGAATTTGTGAGAGTGTGCATTTGAGATCTTCTAGTGCATTGCATCTAGATCATTAAATCATCCTCGTGGCACTAGAAGAAGGCTAAGTGATCATCACCGGCTTGTTACTCTTGGAGTTTGCCGGCTCCTAGACGGCTAAGAAAAGGGTTTTGGAGAGCTCTTCAAGGAAGATTGTGAAGAAACCTCAAAACGTCTTGTGAAAGGGTTGAGCACACCTTGCCGGAGCGGTAAAGTGCATTCTTAGTGAAATCGAGGTTTGGATAACTCATCACACTAATCCGGCTCAAGATCTAGGTCACTTCTCGAGAGAAGGTTGACTAGATAGAGGAGCGGTTAGAGATTTGAGTTTGCCTCAACGTGGATTAGGGGTGATCGGCAAATCACTGAGACCACGGGATATATCCTTGTGTTAGAATTGTGCTTTGTTCATATTGTGTTGTTTATTTGCTCTCATTATCTATAAATTGTTTTATTAATTGCTAAATTGTTAAAATCGCCTATTCACCCCCCCTCTAGTCGATATCCTAGATCCCTTTCAATTGGTATCAGAGCTAGGACTCCTTTTTAGTGGATTTAACCATCCCGGAGTAGGATAAAGATGGCTAGTGAGGGTCGAATCAATATTGGCAAACCACCACTCTTTGATAGATCTAACTATACTTATTGGAAAACTAGAATGATGGTTTATCTTAAAGCCATGGGTGGAAAGATTTGGAAAGTGGTGGATGAGGGTTTTGCAATTCTTGATGATGATGATATGACCAACCTAGATAGAGATAATGCCTTAGCCAATGCTCAAGCCATGAATGTTCTTTATAGTGCTCTAAATCTAGGTGAATTTAATAGAATTTGTAAACTTGAAACGGCCCATGATATTTGGAGAAATCTTATGGATATTCATGAAGGAACCTCTATGGTCAAGGATGCTAAATTATTTATCCATAAGGGCCAATTTGAAAAGTTTGCTATGTTGCCCAATGAAGATGTATCGGAGATGTTTAACCTTTTAAATAACATTGTAAATGAGTTAAAAGGGCTTGGTATGGATGTCACAAATGTGGAATTTTGTCATAAGTTTCTTAGAGCTTTACCTTCAAAATATGACACAATTGTAACCTTACTTGTGCGTTCAAACTTGAAGAGTGTGACTCCGTTGGAAGTCTTAAGTGAGATTCTCACTCATGACATATTCAAGAAATCTCAAGAAGAAGTGAAAGATGAGGCTTCCGACTCCAAGAAGAAGAACATAGCACTAAAAGCTCAAGCTTCCAAAAGGGAAGACAATGAAGAAGAAAGCGATGAGAGAGACACCGATGAGGAAATGGCTCTCTTTGTGAGAAGGATCAAGCGGTTCATGAAGAAGAGATATCAAGGAAAGTCCTTCAAGAAAGGACAATCATCCAAGAGGAACCCATTTGAAGAGAGAAGATGCTTTGATTGCGGTGAAAAGGGTCACATCTCCACACAATGCAAAAATAAGGAAGAAGAAAAATCAATGAAGAAGAAGAAGTTCGAAAAAGAAGGAGAAAGCAAGAAGAAGGTTTTCAAGAAATATTATAAGAAGAAGAAGGATGGACAAGCTTGCTTCATTGAATGGGATTCGGATGCTTCAAGTTCCGATTCCGATGATGAAGATGAAGCATCACCCAAAGGACTCGCCGGGGTAGCTATCAAGGAAGCTCCATCTCTATTCTCCACTCCTCATTGCCTCATGGCTAAAGGAGAATCGAAGGTATCATGTGACGAAGATGAATACACTTATGATGACCTAGTTGAGATGATCACCGGTTTTGATGACTATATTAGTAAAGAGAAAGAAAAATTCAAGGAATTGAAGAAGAGATACAAAACTCTTCAAAATTCCTATGAGGAGCTAAACACATCTCATGAGAGTCTCAAGGAAACTCATGAGATGCTTAAGGAAGCTCATGACTCACTACTTACTCATAAAGCCAACAAAACGGGTAATGAGATAGGCATCACTTGCAATATTTTGAATGACTTGCCCATGATGTCTACTTCTAGCATATCTACTTCTTGTGAAGATTTAATTGAATTCCCATCTAGACCTAAAATTGATGATAATGTGCTTAGTCTTGAAAACAATGAACTTAAGGACAAAATTGAAAAACTAACCAATGACCTAGCTAAATGCTATGTAGGAGAATCAAAATTAAGACATCTTCTAGATAGTCAAAGGTTTTCCTTAAGAAAAGAAGGACTAGGCTACATTCCTAAAAAGGGAAAACATGCTTTTGTCCCATCTAAAACCGTTTTTGTAAAAGAAAAGGGACATTGCAACAAATGTAAAAGTTTAGGTCACATTGAAAAGAATTGCCATGCTAGCAAAATTAATTCATCTCTTGTATTCAATTCTTGCTATGTTTTAAAGAAAATGAACAATGGCGATATTAAAGCCAAATTTGTTGGAACCCCAATCATTGGTGCCAAAAAGAAAGCCATTTGGGTCCCAAAATCCTTGGTAACTAACCTCCAAGGACCCAAAAAGATTTGGGTACCTAAAAGGACCTAACCTTGTTTTGTAGGTAAATTACAAGGCCGGAGGACAACATTGGGTGCTCGATAGTGGATGCACTCAACATATGACCGGTAATCACAACATGTTCTCCTCTCTAAATAACGAAGGTGCGGAATATGACAAGATCACGTTTGGAGACAATAGCAAAGGAAAGGTAAAAGGTTTAGGTAAAATTGCCATCTCAAACGACCTTTCCATATCTAATGTATTGCTTGTTGAATCTCTAAATTTCAACCTCTTATCCGTAGCTCAACTTTGTGATCTTGGATTTATATGTGCATTTTATCCAAAAGAGGTGATTATCACTAGTATTGATGGTAATAGGTTGATTTTCAAAGGTTTTAGACATGGCAACCTCTATTTACTTGATTTCAATTCAAACGATGCTAATCTTGGTACATGCTTGTTTACTAAATCTTCTAAAGGTTGGCTATGGCATAGAAGGCTTGGGCATGTTGGAATGAAACAATTAAATAGACTAGTTAAACATGATTTAGTTGTTGGATTAAAAGATGTAAAGTTTGAAAAAGATAAATTATGTAGTGCTTGTCAAGCCGGAAAGCAAGTTGCAAACTCACATCCAACTAAAAGCACCATGTCAACTTCTAGTCCACTTGAATTATTGCATATGGATTTATTTGGATCAACTACTTTTGTGAGCATTGGTGGCAATAGTTATTGTCTTGTCGTTGTAGATGATTTTTCTAGATATACATGGATATTCTTTTTACATGATAAGTCAATTGTGTTTAACACTTTCAAAAGCTTTGCTCAAAGGGCCGAAAATGAATTTAGCTTCAAGATCAAGAAAGTGAGAAGTGACAATGGCTCCGAATTCAAGAATACCAAGGTTGAAAATTGGTGTGATGATAAAGGTATCAAACATGAGTTTTCGGCCAAGTATACACCGGAGCAAAATGGAGTAGTCGAACGAAAGAACCGGACATTGATAGACATGGCAAGGTCTATGCTTTCAGAGTACAATGTTTCGGACACCTTTTGGGCCGAAGCAATCAACACCGCGTGCCATGCATCAAATCGTCTTTATTGTCATCAACTACTAAAGAAAACTCCTTATGAGCTTCTCATTGGAAGGAGGCCAAACATTTCCTACTTCCGTGTGTTTGGATGTAAGTGCTATATCTTGCGGAAAGGTACACGCTTATCTAAATTTCAAAGTAAATGTGATGTAGGATTTCTATTAGGATACTCATCAAATAGCAAAGCATATCGTGTCTACAACCAAAACTCCGGTTTGGTTGAGGAGACACATGATGTTGAATTTGATGAGACTAACGGCTCTCCAGAGGAGCAAGACAATTTGGATGATGTAGGTAATGAAGGGTTGAGAGTGGCAATGAAGAACATGACCATTGGGGATATCAAGCCGAAAGAAGATAGTGATCAAGATGAAGATCCATCCACTCAAGCTATCCCCTCTTCATCAACTCCTCAACACGAAGATCAAATAGTTGAAGTGGTCAATGTGGAAGACTCCTCTCAACAACAACCGGAAGTACCTTCTACCTCTACTTCACAAATCCCGGTTGACCATCCGAGAATTCATCACTCAATTTCCAAGGATCACCCCGTCGATCAAATTGTTGGTGACTTGCGTGAGGGTGTCCAAACTCGTTCTCGTCTTGCTTCATTTTGTGAAAATTACTCTTTGGTCTCCTCTTTTGAGCGCACACTTGTAGATGAAGCATTAAAAGATCCGGATTGGGTGAATGCTATGCACGAAGAATTAAACAACTTCACCCGCAACAATGTTTGGGAATTAGTAGAAGAACAAAATCCGGATGAGCATAATGTCATTGGAACCAAATGGATTTTCAAGAATAAACAAGATGCAAACGGAGTGGTAGTAAGAAACAAGGCAAGATTGGTGGCTCAAGGATACACTCAAGTTGAAGGTTTGGACTTCGGTGAAACCTTTGCTCCCGTAGCTAGACTTGAGGCTATTAGAATCTTGCTTGCTTTTGCTTCATCTCATAATATTAGACTTTATCAAATGGATGTCAAAAGTGCATTTTTAAATGGAAAAATTAATGAATTAGTATTTGTTAAACAACCTCCCGGATTTGAAGATCCTACAAAGCCGAATCATGTGTATAAACTCTCCAAGGCTCTTTATGGTCTTAAACAAGCACCTCGTGCTTGGTATGAAAGACTTAGAGACTTTCTAATTTCAAAAGGCTTTAAAATTGGGAAACTTGATACCACCTTATTTACTAAGAAAATTGGGAATGATTTCTTTGTATGTCAAATTTATGTTGATGACATCATATTTGGATCTACTAACCAAGATTTTTGCGAGGAATTTGGTAATATGATGTCCAGGGAATTTGAGATGTCTTTGATAGGTGAACTAAGTTTCTTTCTCGGACTACAAGTCAAACAACTCAAGGAAGGAACCTTCATCAGTCAAAGCAAGTATGTGAAGGACCTACTCAAGAAGTTCGAACTTGAAGAAGCAAAGCCAATCAAGACACCAATGGCTACAAACGGTCACCTTGTCTCTGACGAAGGAGGTAAACCGGTAGACTCAAAGCTTTATAGATCTATGATTGGTAGTCTATTGTATCTTACTACTTCTAGGCCCGATATTATGTTTAGTGTTTGTATGTGTGCAAGATTTCAAGCCTCTCCTAAAGAAAGTCATTTAATGGCCGTTAAGCGCATTTTGAGGTATCTAAAATATTCATCTAGCATAGGGTTGTGGTATCCTAAAGGTGCAAAATTCGAATTAATTGGATATTCTGATTCCGATTATGCGGGATGTAAAGTGGATAGAAAAAGCACATCTGGCAGTTGTCAACTGTTAGGAAGATCTTTAGTATCTTGGTCCTCTAAGAAACAAAACTCTGTAGCTTTATCAACCGCCGAAGCGGAATATGTTTCTGCGGGTAGTTGTTGTGCACAATTGCTTTGGATGAGGCAAACATTGTTGGATTATGGAATAAAATTTGAAAAAGTGCCTCTTTTGTGTGATAATGAGAGTGCGGTGAAAATAACCACAAATCCAGTTCAACACTCTCGGACCAAGCATATAGATATTCGACACCACTTCCTTAGAGATCATGTTAGCAAATGTGATGTGGTGGTGGATAATGTGAGAACCGAAGATCAATTAGCGGATATATTCACTAAGCCCTTAGATGAAAGTCGTTTTTGCAAACTTCGAAATGAGCTTAACGTCATTGATATATCAAATGTGGCTTGAAATGTTGAATTCATATTGATTGTGCTTAAAGTTTCACTTGATTGCTTGTTCTTCCTATTTTAGAACTTTTTAGGCTCCTTTATCGGCAATTGAGTAAAATGAACCAAAAATAAGTTAAGTTGTGAAATAAACACTTCCCCTTTGATGATATTGCCTATATCTTACTTATAATTATCTTATATTTATATATCTCCCTATACAAATCTCTTGAGCTTCAAATCATTAAAAATCCTCCAAGAATTTTAGTCCTTCCAGCGATCTGACCAAACCTTTTGCGGTCTGACCGAATTCATCTCCAGAGAGCATCTAAAATTTCTTGCTTCCAGCGGTCTGACCGGTATCTTTTCTACGGTCTGACCGAAATTTCATGACTAGAGACCTTTTAACCCGAATCTCTTGTCCTTTTTCACTTTCTTCCCCACACCTGTCTCTTTCACGTGCGCCTAAAATCTTTGGATTCTTCCTCTCCGGTCAAACCCTCATCAAGCTCGGACATACCGTGGTTCAAGATCATCACCAAATCATGTCTTCTAGGTATTGCTCAGATTCTTCTTCGTTTTCAATTTCGTCTACTGTTCACCTTGAGGTTTAGGGCAAATGTGTTGAATCTAGTCCAACTTTAGTCATTTCTTGAAATTGATTCATCACTTTGATACTATAAGTTCTTTCACACATATTTGAGACCAAATTGTGCCCTAATTTCTAGTAAATCTCAGGTTTCTAGTCAAACCCTATCTCTTCGGTTGCGCCGGTCTGACCGCTCCTGTATCGGTCTGACCGAATGCAACAGCAGAGACAGGTTGTGCTGTTCTGTTGTCGTATCTTTTCTCGTCATGCCTTCCTGTTTCCTGTATCTTACCTGCTGCATATCCTTTAAATCTTATAGTGGTCGAGGTACTCAAGGCGTTGCCTCTATCCAGACAAACAAGAAGAAATTGGCAAACGGCCAAAAAGGACTCTACCCTCGAGCAGTAGCGACAGTCACGATGACGATTGGGTACCCTCGGCCGGAGACTCAGAAACAGAACAGTCATCTCATCGTGGTGGATCGTCTCACAAGGGCATGGACATCGAGAGCGAGGATGATGAAATAAACGTCCACGCTTATCAAGGCCCGAAGAGAAATTGGACTTCAAGCGACTATACAAAGGCTAGGACTATCTATGCCTACAATCACGAGAATGACGCCTCTACTCCTCATTTCCACACGATGACACAGCAGGATGCCTTCTACGGTCATTTGGTCCACAAAAATATCTTCGAACACAAATGGATCGAATGGGCTTATGTTGTGAATCAGCTCATCATGGCTCCCTTGGTGCAGATCTTCAAAGATATAGGGCTGTATGACTTTGTGGAGCACAAGGGCCCATGGAACGCCACTGCCATCAGACAGTTCTACGCTACAGTTGAAATAAGATGGGCGGACCAGCAGATCATATGGATGACAGGTTCCAGGCGTTATGAGGCCACTTTTGAGTTGTTTGCTGCGGCAAAAAAGCTAAACTATGAGGAGATGAAAGAGGGGATCGATATGGAGGATGAGGATTACCTCCATGAGGACGACTGGCTCCAGTTTTATGAGCAGCCGGGAGGTGGACAGCGGATTGTACCTGGCACTATTACAGGTCTCAAAGTCCTCCCTGCTGTCATCAACAAGATCGTACGAGCCACGATCCATCCAAAGAGTGGAAACCGAGAGGCGGTCCGGGATTACTACTGGAACTTCATCGACCACATCCTCAAGAGTCATCGGATCAACATTGTCTCTTTTATCTTGAAGACAATTGAGGATGTCTCGGCGACCACTCTGCCGAATCTCTACTATGCACCTTTTATCATGTCCTTGCTGCTCCAGAAGACGAAGTTCCCTCGCGGTTCTTGTGATATCAGACATCTCGGCTATAAGCCGTTTAGTGTCAACCCGCGCGTCTTGGCTCGAGGCCACGGAGCACAGCATCAACAGCAGCAGCAGCAGTTCCATCAGCCGATGATGGATCAGTTTGCTACTCTTCTTCAGGGGCTTGAGCTCGCTCGCTCGGACTTGGCGGCATTGCATGATCAGTTCCAGACTTTCTCGTCGCGCCAGGATCAGTTCGAGCAGCGCTTCGACGCCTTCTCCGCTCACTTCTACACCCGTTTCCCTCAGACTCCTCTTCACCATCCTCCTGATGATGATGCTCCAGCTGATTCTTAGCTTTTATGGCAATTGATGCCAAAGGGGGAGAGAAGAGAGTAGAAAAGAGTAGGAAAATGAAAAACTTTTGGTGTAAAGTTTTAAGTAACTTGTTTAGTTAAATATCTCTTTTATGTGGATGACATTTATGATTGGTTGACTCTTGTATGAGATTGTTACTTCTTGATATATGAGATATGCTTATGTTATTTTCATATGACCTTGTGTTGATAATATCATGTTGTAGAATTGAATGTTGAATGTCTTATTTGTGATACTTCATGCTCTTATAATGGATGATTTGAGATAGCATCTGATACACATGCTTGAACTCCTTTAAAATTCTCTTATTCATACATTTAGGGGGAGTGTCTTATTCTTCGATGCTTATTGTAAAATTTCCTTTATGCTTAAAACTCTTTCATCTACTCTTTATGTTGTCATCAATTACCAAAAAGGGGGAGATTGTAGCTTCTAGGCCCCTATAGAATGTTTTAATAATTAATGACAACTTCAAATGCTATACTAACGTTACCTGCCTAGTTGTGTCAAGAAGATAATTAAAAGACAGGTTAATGAAAGGCGAAGAAAGAGCCTCATGATGAAGAAAGAGCATTGATCAAAAGGGCAAAGGTATGAAATAGGGTTGTTTCCATTTTTACTGGTCTAAGGTGATTAGAGAAGAATTTTGACCGGATTTTGGGATAGTTGCCGTACTATTAAGAGGAGCATGTGGTGTATCACAAAATACTTCATCTATGTGCCACAAATCATAAAATCAACTTGCATTGCATACTAGAAGGTCATATACTTTGAAAATGCTTGTTTCAGCTCAATTCTGCTCAGCACTGTCTCAGTCGGTCTGACCGTATGTTGGACTGGTCTGACCGAATTCACGGACTGACCGATTAGAATTCTTGGACTTACTGACGTTATGTCTTAGTATAGTATATACCTTTATAAGGTCGGTATGTCCGTAGTTTAATCCTAAGTCAGTCTCCTGGAACTTCATGAACTATCTTTCTGTTGTTTTGAGCTATTACGGTCTGACCGTTTTATTAGACCGGTCTGACCGTGAAATTGGTCTGACCGTGTTTTTATACTACGGTCTGACCGTATGGCCGGTCTGTCCGTTTTTATCGGCCTGACCGTATAAGGTGTCCAGAAACTAGGTCGTCTCTGGACAGCTTCACGGTCTGACCGAAATAGGATCCGGTCTGACCGTGTGTGTGCCTGACAAGGGCAGTTGAGCATTTATTGCGCCTATTTAATGCCGTTGCAATTGCGGTGGTCTGACCGAGCTTATACCTGCGGTCTGACCGCCAAGTGAGCTTTTTCACCCAACGGCCTGTAACGGCTATATTTATTGTGAGGGGTATATATACTCCCATGCACGGCCCTGTTCACAACCTTTTGGCATAATTTGAGCATTGTCATCATCCTTGAGAGCTTTAGCACATTTCATACACTCTAGGGTTCAAATTCTTGAATTTGTGAGTGTGCATTTGAGATCTTCTAGTGCATTGCTTCTAGATCATTAAATCATCCTCGTGGCACTAGAAGAAGGCTAAGTGATCATCACCGGCTTGTTACTCTTGGAGTTTGCCGGCTCCTAGATGGCTAAGAAAAGGGTTTTGGAGAGCTCTTCAAGGAAGATTGTGAAGAAGCCTCAAAACGTCTTGTGAAAGGGTTGAGCACACCTTGCCAGAGCGGTAAAGTGCATCCTTAGTGAAATCGAGATTTGGATAACTCATCACACTAATCCGGCTCAAGATCTAGGTCACTTCTCGAGAGAAGGTTGACTAGATAGAGGAGCGGTTAGAGATTTGAGTTTGCCTCAACGTGGATTAGGGGTGATCGGCAAATCACCGAGACCACGGGATATATCCTTGTGTTGGAATTGTGCTTTGTTCATATTGTGTTATTTATTTGCTCTCATTATCTATAAATTGTTTGATTAATTGCTAAATTGTTAAAATCGCCTATTCACCCCCCCTCTAGTCGATATCCTATATCCCTTTCAAAAGGCCATATAGATTGTGAGAAGAAGACCATCGCTCTAACCAACACCGAAGGAAAACAAGTCACATTCTGTGCAGAAAAGAAAGATCTCCACTAATCGACTGTATGGACAGCTTGAACAATGTTGAAGAGATCAAAGTAGAGGATGTCCCAGTAGTCAACGAGTACCCAGAAGTTTTTCCTGAAAGAATTCCCTGGAATGCCACCAGACCGAAGTATAGAGTTTGCCATCGAGCTGGAACCTCAATCAGCCCCATATGCAAGGAAACTTGCATGTATGACGAACCAAGAACAAGAAGAACTGAGAAAGCAAGTGGAGGAATTGGAAGAAAAAGGATTCATCAGAACAAGTTCTTTACCTTGGGGAACCCCAATGCTCTTCGCCAAGAAGAAAGATGGTAGTCTGCGACTTTGTATCAACTACAGGAAGTTGAATGATGTGACAATCAAAAACAAGTACCCTCTGTCAAGGATCGATGATCTCTTTGATCAACTCAGAGGAGCAAAAATATTTTCAAGGATCAACTTGAGATCCGGTTATCATCAACTGAAAATTCGAGAAGAGGATATCCCAAAGACTGCATTCATAACAAGATATGGATTGTATGACTTCACAGTGATGCCATTCAGACTAACAAATGCACCAGTAGAATTCATGAACCTGATAAATAAAGTCCTCATGGAATACCTAGGCAAGTTCATTATTGTGGTTGTGGATGATATTCTCAATTTCTCCAAGACGGAAGAAGAGCATGTTCAGCATCTCAGACTAGTGTTAAAGAAGCTAGCAGACCATCAGTTGTACGCCAAGTTTGATAAGTGTGCCTTCTGGTTGAAGGATATTCCTTTCTTGGGCCACATCATTTCAGGTGAAGGAATATTCATGCATCCGTCAAAGACCCAACCTGCACCACAACATCAGCCAAATCTACAGTACCCAAGACCCATGATAGCCAAGTGCCCGGCTTGTCACAGAAGCTACTATCAACGTGATTGTCCCCACACTGCTATCATTGTGGACGATTCAGTCACCGTCGAGAGAAATTCCCTAGAGGAATCTACCAGATCCAATAGCCAAGAGAAGAAGTGAAGGTCAACAACAGCCTGCAGTTCAAACGCCAATCCTAATGCCTGCCCCAATACAACAGTATGGACGAGAAGCTCCAGATGCAAGAGAAAGATTTCCAACTAACCATAGAAGAGGTCGAGGAAACCCAGCACCAACTCAAGGCAGACTCAACTATGTCACATCAGAAGAAGGAGGCCCATCATACATAAATTTTTGCTATTTAAGTGGACTGAATATGACTTATCTAGAGTATCCTATTGCTATTCAGTTTCCCGACTCTAGGGTGCCAGTAAAGTCAGTGTGCGAAGGAGTAAAATTTAATATAAGCGGAAAGGAGTTCTCTGTTAAGCTACTGGCACTAGAACTACAAGGTTGAGATGTTATACCTAGAATGGACTGGTTGTCGGAACATAAAGGACAAGTGGATTGTGAGCGTAAGGCCGTTGCCCTTACTAGTCCTAATGGAAAAGAAGTTTTGCTCCAATCTTGAGAGGATGTTGGTAGAACACCCAACCCAAAATCTACACAGTTCAAAGAAAGAGGTGAACCAGATCCACGAAGTTGGAGGATACCCAAGCGTGTTTCCAAAAGAGTTACCAGAAGTGCCCCTGATCAAGGTTTTGAACTCAATGTTGAATTGAAACCTGGGACGGTACCCTTATTAAAAAGGCCATATCAGACGTCAGTCAAGGACCAAGAGGAGCATGCTGACCACCTACGAAAAGTCTTGGATAAACTAAGGGAGCAACAATTTTATGCTAAGCTGGATAAGTGTGAATTTGGACACAGGAAATTTCATTTTTAGGTCACCTAATGACAGCCGAAGGGATACAAGTGGATCGAGTTAAAAGTCGAGGCCGTGAAAGAGTGAAAACAACCAGAATCAGTGACAGAGGTCAGAAGTTTTCTTGGATTAGCTGAGCACTATCACCGATTCATTGAAGGATTTTTCCAAGCTAGCCAAGCCGCCCACTAGTTTGTTGAAAAAGGATGTCCAATTTGAGTGGACAGAAGATTGTCAGAAGAGCTTCAAAGAATTGAAACGAAGGCTAAACAACTACACCAATTCTAGTGCTCCCTGATGATAAGAACTTTGAGATATATTGAGATGCATCTAGGCACGAACTAAGTTGTGTCTTAATGCAAGGAGGAAGAACAGTCGCATTTGCATCCAAGCAACTGCGGTCACATGAGGAGAATTATCCGACCCATGACATGGAGTTAGCAGCAGTGATTCATACACTCAAGAAATGGGGACATTACCTACTAAGGAATCGATGTGAAATCTACTCAAACCACAAGAACTTGAAGTATGTTTTGCTCAGTAGAATTTGAACATGAGGCAACGTCGATGGCTAGAGTTAATAAAGAACTGTGGTGTAGGCATGCATTACCATCCTGGTAAAGTTAATGTCATTGTGGACACCTTGAGCAGAAAGGTTTACTGCAGCACCATTGTTGCACTAGAGTTAATGGAGGATTGCATCGGCAAATGATTGAATCAGTGGATCAAGGTTCTGTGGCCATGTACGTTGTCAGTTACACCTACCTTGGAAGAAGAGATTCGAAAATCATGAGGAAGTGATGAAGGAATTCAGGAGATCAAAGAGGATATGAGGATCAAAAAAGCAGTAGAATTTCAGGAAGATGAGCAAGGTGCAATTTGGCATGATAAAAGGATGTGTGTTCTAGAGGAATCAATTTTGGTGAAGTTGCATGGATAGAGATTGCCGAGTATGTGGTAAAGTGTGACACATGTCAAAGGACGAAGACCAAGCATCAAAGACTAGCAGGATTGTTATAGCCACTAACCATATTAGAATGGAAATGAGAAGAAGTTGGAATAAACTTTATCACAGGACTTCCGAAGACTAAGAATGGATATGACTCCGTGTGGATGATCGTGGAGCATAATCCACTTCAAGATTTTGGAAAAGTCTGCATGAAGCCCCAGAAACAAGGTTGAACTTCAGCACAGCTTACCACCCTCAGACTGGAGGATAGACAGAACTAGTGAATCAAATACCAGAGGATAAGTTGCAAGCATGTGTGCTCAAATATGGAATTTCATGGGAGTTATGCTTGCCATACATAGAATTCACCCACAGTAATAGCTACCATACTAGTTTGCAGATGTTCCCACTTGAAGCTCTATACGGTTGCAAGTGCAGATGCCTTTACATTGGTCAGAAGTTGGAGAAAGGCAACTAATCGGCTCAGAAATAACTCAAGACGTAGGAGCTCATGTACGAATCATTAAGGAGAAGCCGAAGACTGCACAGTCAAGACAAAAAGAGTTATGCTGATAATCGACAATAGAAGAAGAGAATTATCTTTCGAGAAAGGTGAATACGTATATCTCAAACCAACACCTTACGAAGGAGTACGTCGATTTAAGATGAAGGGAAAACTAAGCCCGAAATACGTTGGACCCTACAAGATTATAGAGAAACAAGGAGAAGTAGCATACAAATTGAAGCTACTACTCGAATTAGCAGGAGTTCATGACATATTCATGTGTCTCAATTAAGTAAGTACCTAAAGAAGCCAACATAACAGATATCTCCTAAGGAAGCAGAAGTTCAATCAGACTTATCCTACCAAGAATGCCCCATCAAGATACTTGAGGTCAGTGAAAGGAGATTGAAATCAAGGACCATTCGATTCTGAAGAGTTCAATGGAACAACCACCCAGAAGAAGATTCAATGAAGATCTGCCAAAATCTCGAGGACGAGATTGTTTTTAAGGAGGGTAGGTTGTAACATCCCAAATTTTGCTACCTCTTTAGCATGCCAGTCAGCATATCTTCATTGAATTCTCGGATGTCTCAACCCCATTTTTGATCTCTTATCTCAGAATTATGATCTTAGGTATGCCACTACCTTAATTTAAAAAGTTGACAGCTAAACTCCACCTTTCAGACCATTTTTGCTTTTTAATCCAAAAGTATCACAGATCAGTCCTTTTCAGATTTGCTAGAAGCCCAAAAAGACTAAAAGTTTCAAACTACCTCCAAATTCTGATCTGATTCAGTGAATATCTCCCCTTTACTTCTCTGGACATTTTTCACTTCTGGAAGAATTCCAAAATCTCAACCGAAACCCTAGTTTCAACCTCGCCAAAGTTTTCAAAACCCTAATTACTCTGTTTTCGATTTTTGTCAAAACCACCAAATCTTATCGGATCTTACTGATGAGGATTGACACCCGAGTCAGTTCAAATAAGTGCACGACTGGTTCAGGATAGATTCGAGCCAGACACGTGCCTGGCGGTGCGAATTCAAGTTATTCTGGGAAGTACCAGCCCGAGGTCGCAGGCTTTACGCGATCAGATCGCAGTTAGTATGCGGTCAGAAGTTTGTATGCTGTGCGCGGACAGAAGGCTGAAGATGTTGCGCGGTTAGCCACCATCGCGCGGTCAGAACTCTTTTGGCCGGGGAGCGTGGGACTAATCTATTCCTGCTATAGGAATATCCCAAGTATCCCGAAGATTCTTCCACATAGAGGAACAACCGTCAGGAGGCTAATACGTGCAGTTATCCACGAATAACACGTGTTAAACCTGTGTGGGAGTTAAGAACGGTTCTCTAAACCGCATCCAAACAACCATTTGATGCCGTTATGACTTGGCGCCCTTTCGACCAGTATAAAAGGGCGGCATGGTGCATCAAACAGAGGGGGGACGGATCACGAGATACAACACATCTCACCCAAAGAATCAAGACAATAGCCTAGATTAGATAGCTTCCATAAGCCCTTCAGGCTTCATTTTGTACAATCATAGAGGGAAAACCTTCGTCCTGTGAAGGGCTTTTGCCGTCACTTTGTAACCCTTTACTACGCATAGTGAAATCCCAACAGGACGTAGGGCCATTTCTCCTACCATCGAGGGCCCGAACCTATATAAACTTCTCTGTGCTCCAGTTCTCCATAATTCTTCATACCTTCCCGGAGGGACACCCTGAAAGGTCTTATGAACTACAAATTCTGCATAAGTTCGGCTAAGGAACCTGAGTCCGAATCGTCGACAGCCGACGCCCACCGTGGGGCCTTTCTCAAGGCATCTTAATTTTTCATCTGGAGGTTCACTGAAATATGGCTGGAGTATATGATTCCGAGAACGATTTCGATCTCGAGCATTATGCTCACATTTCAATGCCTTCTCCAAGCGATCCTGTTCCGATGGAGGAAGTTGGGGGCAAAAATCTTCCAGAGGTCGAATCGTCTCTCCAGGTCATGTCCATCGACCAGGGAGTGACTAGCGCAAGGTCAGAACCCACCGAGGTTCTTAATGCGCTAGAGGGTGAGTCCGGTCCGTCATACGACCCCGCTGAGGGGAAGGATGATACCGATCAGGAAATCAGCCCGGGGAGATTCGACCCTGACAACCTCCACCGTCTCTTTGATTTCAAGTCAGACTCGGAACAAACCGAGATGTTTTCTCCATCAGCGACCTCTCTCCCTAGATAGTTTGCAGCCTTATCGGAGGAAACTCCTAATCAATAGGCTACCAGGGAAGAACAGGAACCTAAACAGAAGGAGGATCAAGATCTCGAGCAACAAAACAACGAACTGCGCAGAACTGCCCTAGAGACTCTTCAAGATGCGCAGGCTCGTTACGATGCTGTTCCGAGTTCTTCCCGACGATCACGTGGTCGCAGACGCGACCAGACCCCTTCTTTGCCTTCGGAGCGTTTCCCGGTGGACGAAGAAACGGTGACACCTGGTGCCCCTAGGAGAAGTACACATGGTCGGCTGCGATCTATCGCGGAAGTCATGCGTAATTTCTCTCCTACCGTCACGGATGCACAGAAACCGGCCTTCACCAGGATCCTAGTAGAGAGGTTGGATGAGGTCGCATCTGAAGTGACCCCTACGGCCTCTTCCCGGTCGGTAACACGTTCCCACAACCGAGAGCGTTCTAACTCTGGTTCTGGTCGACGAAATTACCCCCTGCCTGCACCGTCCTGTCAGGACAAGTCTAGGCGGGCACAGGATTCTTGTGATAGGGATCGAGTCCCTGTTCACTCCCGCTTAGGACCACGAGTGACTTCTCCATTCTGTGGGGTCGCTCGTGATCTGGTCGAAAGTCATAGGACGGTCCATGGTCCGTACGTTGGTTGTAAAGCTTTCTCGCCTGGCCTTCGTGCGGTCGTTTGGCCAAACAAGTTTCTGTAGGATCAAGGATGCCGACTAGAGGGGGGGTGATTAGGAGGCTTTTATATTTTCTTCCCCCTAAACTATTTCAACAAGATAATTGTTTGAGTTAGATTATACAATAAGGCTTAAAGCAATTCAATCAACTAGTTGCATTCAATCATATGAAATATTTAACAATACATGCAACAATAGTGGTATAAGCAATTGTGTCAAGATGAATATAAAGGAAATAAGAATTACGCAATTGACACAATATTTTTACCGAGGTCTCGGAGACTCACCCGGTCTCCCCTACTCCTCATTGAAGCGCTCGCTCGGAGCCTCGCTTCTATATCCACGAAGGATATCTCACTAGGGTTGCTCCTTCTCCACACCGGATAGATGAGCACCACACCTTTCACAATCTTTTGCCGGCCTCTCCGACAAACTTCAATTGGAGAGATCTCGGCTCTCCTCCGGCACCGTCTAGGAGAAGGCGATCGCCAAGAGTAACAAGCCGGATGCGCTTTCACTTGAACCAACCACGTGCTAGAAGCTCAATGATGCAAATGAGATGCTCAACACTCTAGCACTAGCAATCTAATGGAGATGAAGTGCACTAAACACTCACACAATCTCCCTCAAGCTCTCTCTCAAATCTACTCAAGATTTGGGCTCAATTCTAGCCTCTAAATGCAATAACACATATGCAACTCAATTGGCTAGGTTTTCAGCGGAAGAATGAAGTCTTTGAGCCCCCAAAAATGAAACCAAACACGAAGTATTTATAGCCTCAACGAAAAACTAGCCGTTTGCAAACGTGTCAGTGACTATTGGGCGAAACTTGTGAAGGCCGGACGGATACCATTTGTTCGGACAAAACGTCCGGACAAATGGATATGTCTCTGTTAACTCTCGGCTCAAAAAAAAACTTGGACAGGCCGGACAATGTCCGGCCATTTCGGACAAAGTCCGGCCACTTTGGACAAATAGCTCCGGACGGATGCATTTGTCCGTTTTATTTTTTGGCTCCAAAAAATTGTACTGGCCGGACAATGTCCGGCCACTTCGGACAGATAGCCCCGGACGGATGCATTTGTCCGGCCAGTGTATATTGACAGTAAAATAAGCATAACTTTTGATCCAGAGATCCGATTGAGGTGATTTTCGGCTTGTTAGAAAGATAACTCAGAGCTCTACAATTTTGTCAACAGGAGGAAGACCTAGAAAGGTCTAGAAACTTCTAGAAAATTCAGAAACTTTCCTGCTGTCAAAATGTTCAATCCAAAAATCATCTCAAATGCAATTTTAGAGTATTTGCACATACGGATTTGCCGTTTTCTCGCGGATGTGATTTGTGTCACTTAGCAATGACCACGAACACACAGGTCTTGACATACGATAGAAAACAGGTGGTCGATAGGGTTTGGTCGAGCGTACGCAAGCGAGTCGAAGACTGGTACGACCAGTCCGAACTCCTACGACCACACCCAAACCCTAAACAGAAAGCCGCCAAACAAGCGACACGACCACGACAAAGACCACGTATCAACACTGATATGATCAGAATATGCAAATACGACCACGACCAGCTCTAGATAAATAAACCAATTTAAACAGCTGGCGATCACGACTAAGGGCAGTTTTCAAAACATTTAATCTAATGCACATGAACTACACTTAGACTCACTAGCAATGCAAGACACTAGTGCAAGATGATATGAATGCATCTGAGCTTCCGCACTAGATAGATTCAAGCTACTAGTTTCCGACCCCTCTTAATAGTACGGTCAAACTAGTAAAAAGAAACCTATCAACCCGGTCTGTCTCAAAACACCGAGACCGGTAAAACCCTAAGAAAACAATCCTTAATCTTGGATTTTACCTTAGGTGAAGTTCGACCTCGTGAAGTTCGACCGCTCGACGCTCGTCATCGCAAAGCTCGATCTCGTTAAGCTTGACCACGCGAAGCTCGACATCTCAACGCCTGTCTTCGCAAAGCTCGTCCTCGCTAAGCTTGACCTTGCTCGGGATGTCTCATATTGTCTTCATCCTCTTCACGCCCTTGCTTGTTTTCATCCTGCAATCATTCTGAGACTAGAACATATACACTCAATGCGCAAACGTTAGTCTCATTTGCAGTTCGTCATTAATCACCACCAGATAAATCACTCCACACAGGAGTTCACTCAACAATTTCTTTCTTCGGTGAAATGACAAAACCAATTTCAATTGAACAACAAATGAGTATTGGATGAATCTCACAATCATATAGATCCATATATGATACAAGAAATGCGCACACGATCCATACTACTCAAGTTGTGATATCAATCAATATGGATGACTAATATCATGAGCTCTCTCTCAATCATACATAGAGATATCAAATCCAGAACACGGAGTCATCAACCTTTTGCACAAACATGGATAACTAATCATCCTGAGCTCTCCCTCAACATGTGCATCGATATCAAATCCACAACTGAAGTCATCAACCTCAAGATTTAACATATAACATCTTGATCAATCAATTAGCACAAGCTTGATGCAACCACCGAGCTCATCCTCTACATATGCATCAATATCAAACCCGCAATCGAGGAAAACATCCAATTCAGGGTTTACCGATAATCAATTCAATTTACTTGTGCTAAATCAGGATTTATCTAAATTGTCATTTAATCATCAAATTTGATATCTTCAGATTAACTTTAATCATCATGGATTTATCCAAAATGTCATTAATCATCAAAACCTAGATACTAAGATCTACCTAGATCCAACAATCTCCTCATTTTTGATGATTGATGACAACACCTTTTATAATCTTAATAAATCCAAAACAGATTATTTAGCTCCCCCTCAACATATGTAATAGTATATCGGAACTGAACACAATATATAATTATACGCGTTTCGAGATATAAATGACAATTGAGCACAAGTTCAATCAAGTCTTTTTCCGAAATATCAACTATCTCAATTTTCTCTAACTGAAATATCTCTTCCTGTCGGGGGAAATCTCCGCGGGACTAAGCCCAGGTAAGTTGCGTCACGATTGCCCGGGGACCTGGCCTCCGGCGTCGTCCCGGGCGCCGCCATTTGGCCCCCGGGACCTGGCCTCCGGCGCCGTCCCGGGTGCCGCCATTTGGCCGCGGACGTGGCCTTCGGCCCCTCCCCGGGCGCCGCCATTTGGCCCCCGGGGACGTGGCCTCCGGGGCCTCCCCGGGCGCCGCCATTTGGCCCCCGGGACCTGGCCTCCGGCGCCGTCCCGGGCGCCGCCATTGGCCCGGGGACGCGGCCTCCGGCCCCTCCCCGGACGCCGCCTTTGGCCCCCGGGACCTGGCCTCCGGCGCCGTCCCGGACGCCGCCATTGGCCCGGGGACGCGGCCTCCGGCCCCTCCCCGGACGCCGCCTTTGGCCCCCGGGACCTGGCCTCCGGCGCCTTCCCGGGCGCCGCCATTTGCCCGGGGACGTGGCCTCCGGGGCCTCCCCGGGTGCCGCCATTTGGCCCCCGGGACCTGGCCTCCGGCGCCGTCCCGGGCGCCGTCATTTGCCCGGGGACGTGGCCTCCGGCCCCTCCCCAGGCGCCGCCATTTGGCCCCCGGGACCTGGCCTCCGGCGCCGTCCCGGGCGCCGCCATTTGCCCGGGGACGTGGCCTCCAGGGCCTCCCTGGGCGCCGTGGCCTCCGGGGCCTCCCCGGGCGCCGCCTTTTGGCCCCCGGGACTTGGCCTCCGGCGCCGTCCCGGGCCTCATCGCCCTCCTAAAGGTAAAGTCTCGAATTGTTTGTCACGTGCAGGTCATGCGAGGAGCGCTTCGGGAACTAGCGACCACCTGTCAAGCATCCAAGGCATTTGACCGGAAGAAGGACGGTCCTACCCTTCAATCCGACTGTGGCTTCCGGGGTAGTTTATGTTTTTTGCTTCTTTTTGGGGCTATAAATAGCCCTTGTACCCCTCTGTTGTAAAGGATCGAAACACTTTTATTGGAATAGCTAAACTCACAGACATGCTCCGGAAGCCTCTCCCCCCGGAGAGAGCCTCCCCAGCTGACTCCGGTCGGGAGCGCGTCGAGAGGACTAGGGCCCCCACCGGGACCCGAACCTGTATAAATCCGTGTGTCATTTCTTGTGCTTGTCCGGCGGGGGAGGACCGGTCATCCGGTCAACCCGCGCCACGTAATCTTTGCTAGGATCATTCTCAAAACCTGCCGGGGTATTCGCAATACCACGACAATTGGCGCCGACCGTGGGGACTCGTGACAAGACGCCATGGCTCCCCCAAGAACAAGGGCTCGCACCCTTCCCGGTGACCCGGGTGTCAGAGACCCGGCGCCGTCCGCCTGGGACACTGCTGTCCCGGTGGTCCCTTCCGGAGGCGACCTGGCCCAGGTACCGCCTCCCTCTTTTCCTCTTAACTTAGGTGCTTCCCCCTCCAGGTCGTTCCTGGTGACCGCGGGGACCTTGGTAGGGACCAGTCTCCCCCCGACGGCTCCCCCAGCTCCCCGGGACGCCCTGCTCGAAGCTCTCGTGGAAGGCCAGCTCCGCGCTCAGCGCTCTATGGACGAACTCCTTAGTGTGTTGGCGCGGCCTCCGGCCCCCACATTTGCGTCACACCCGTATCCGGGGAACATGCCCCCCGTTTATGGGTTACCCGGCGGCCCCTCCGGCCTCGGGGGGGTTGTCCGCCTCGTATGATCCTGCCGGGTTCCCTCCCCCTGCGGGATATACGTCCGGACCCCTCCCGGTGCCCGGGCCTGTCCCGGTGCCAGGGGGTTACTTCATGCCGGGGCCCTTCGTGGCACCAGGGGGGTACCTCGTCGCTGGCCTATTCCCGGGGCCGGGAGCCCACTTCATGCCGGGGGTTTACCCTATGCCGGGAGCTAGTCCCGCCCCCCGCGTCGCGTTTACCGCACCGGGGGCGGTCGGCAGAGCAGCTCCCGTGCCGCAGCGAGCTTCCCCCCACATGGGCTCCCCAGTTCCGGACGTCACCGCAGGGGCTCCCCCCTCGCCGGTTCCGGATGTTACAGGGGCTCCCCCCTTCTCGGTTCCGATCATGGCTACTGGGGCCCCCTCCACTTCGGTTCCAAGCGTCGCCGCGGGGGCCCCCTCCCCGGTTCGGGATGTTACAGGGGCTTCCCCCTTTCTGGTCCCGGGGGTCGTCGCAGGGGGCTCCCCCCAACCGGCTCTGGAAGCCTCCGGGCCGGCAGCTACAGCGCATGAGCTCCCTCCCTCGGCGGGACAGGTCCGTTTCGCCTGGGGGGAGGTCGAGCGAATGCGTTCGCCAGAGCGCGGGGAAGAACTTCCCCCCGGCCGCGGGCGCGGGGAGCCTCGCTCTCGCACCGGCCAGGGGAAGAGACCCGCTGAAGAGCCAACCTCTCCGGCGGAGAGCCCGGACGTCCGGGAACTCAGTCCCGGTCCGGAGGAAAAGCGTCGCCACCGCCATTCTGGCGGACCTCTCGGACCGCTTCCAGACTCAGACAATGAAGGTCCCGTGAAAGAAGACAGCGACCGGGGCTCTCCCCGGGAAGTGCAGGGGGCTAACCAGCCCCTGTGCCGAAGACTTCGCAGCATCCGGTGGCCGCGGCCCTACCGCCCTCCGCACATCGAACATTATAACGGTGAGGCAGACCCTTATGAACATCAAGTCCGGATGGCGGAAGGGGACGAGGAAAAGACGAGTTTTATTACTGCCCTCGGAACCTTCTGCTACGTCCATATGCCCTTCGGGCTCAAGAACGCGGGGGCAACCTTCCAGCGCCTCATGACGTTGGTTTTCAAAGAGCAAGTCGGCCGCAACGTTGAAGTCTACGTAGACGACGCGGTTGTCAAGAGTCCCCGCGCAGCCTCCCACATCAACGACCTGGCCGAAACCTTCCGCAACCTCCGCGCGTTCGGGCTCAAACTCAACCCGGAGAAGTGCGCCTTCGGAGTGCGCGGTGGGAAGCTCCTAGGTTTCCTCGTGTCCCAGCGGGGCATTGAGGCAAACCCCGAGAAGATCCGGGCTTTCCTAGATATGCCCCCGCCGCGCTCCGTCAAGGATGTCCAGCAGCCTATTCCCGGGGCCGGGAGCCCACTTCATGCCGGGGGTTTACCCTATGCCGGGAGCCAGTCCCGCCCCCCGCGTCGCGTTTACCGCACCGGGGGCGGTCGACAAAGCAGCTCCCGTGCCGCAGCGAGCTTCCCCCCACATGGGCTCCCCAGTTCCGGACGTCACCGCAGGGGCTCCCCCCTCGCCGGTTCCGGATGTTACAGGGGCTCCCCCCTTCCCGGTTCCGATCATGGCTACTGGGGCCCCCTCCACTTCGGTTCCAAGCGTCGCCGCGCGGGCCCCCTCCCCGGTTCGGGATGTTACAGGGGCTTCCCCCTTTCTGGTCCCGGGGGTCGTCGCAGGGGGCTCCCCCCAACCGGCTTTGGAAGCCTCCGGGCCGGCAGCTACAGCGCATGAGCTCCCTCCCTCGGCGGGACAGGTCCGTTTCGCCAGGGGGGAGGTCGAGCGAATGCGTTCGCCAGAGCGCGGGGAAGAACTTCCCCCCGGCCGCGGGCGCGGGGAGCCTCGCTCTCGCACCGGCCGGGGGAAGAGACCCGCTGAAGAGCCAACCTCTCCGACGGAGAGCCCGGACGTCCGGGAACTCAGTCCCGGTCCGGAGGAAAAGCGTCGCCACCACCATTCTGGCGGACCTCTCGGACCGCTTCCAGACTCAGACAATGAAGGTCCCGTGAAAGAAGACAGCGACCGGGGTTCTCCCCGGGAAGTGCAGGGGGATAACCAGCCCCTGTGCCGAAGACTTCGCAGCATCCGGTGGCCGCGGCCGTACCGCCCTCCGCACATCGAACATTATAACGGTGAGGCAAACCCTTACGAACATCAAGTCCGGATGGCGGAAGGGGACGAGGAAAAGACGAGTTTTATTACTGCCCTCGGAACCTTCTGCTACGTCCATATGCCCTTCGGGCTCAAGAACGCGGGGGCAACCTTCCAGCGCCTCATGACGTTGGTTTTCAAAGAGCAAGTCGGCCGCAACGTTGAAGTCTACGTAGACGACGCGGTTGTCAAGAGTCCCCGCGCAGCCTCCCACATCGACGACCTGGCCGAAACCTTCCGCAACCTCCGCGCGTTCGGGCTCAAACTCAACCCGGAGAAGTGCGCCTTCGGAGTGCGTGGTGGGAAGCTCCTAGGTTTCCTCGTGTCCCAGCGGGGCATTGAGGCAAACCCCGAGAAGATCCGGGCTTTCCTAGATATGCCCCCGCCGCGCTCCGTCAAGGATGTCCAGCGGCTCTCCGGCCGCCTAGCCGCGCTCAGCCGCTTCGTCTCCCGGTCGGGGGAGCGAGGCCTCCAGTTCTTCAAGATTCTCCGAGGGCTCGAGGGGTTCCGTTGGACCCCCGAGGCCCAGGAAGCGTTCGACGACCTCAAGAAGTACCTCACGAGCCCTCCAATGCTTGTGAGTCCGTCTCCGGAAGAGCCCTTGCTCCTCTACCTTGCCGCGACTCCCGTCGCCGTCAGCGCGGTCTTGGTGAAGGAGCAAGGAGGGCAGCAGCGTCCGGTGTACTACGTGAGTGAGGCCCTCCAAAGGTCCAAAACTCGATACACGGAGATGGAGAAAATCTGCTACGCCCTCCTCATGGTGTCCCGGAAGCTTCGACATTACTTCCTGGGGCACCCCATCACCGTCCCGTCGTCCCTCCCCCTCGGGGAGGTACTGCGGAACAAGGAAGCCACCGGCCAGATCGGGAAGTGGGGGGCTGAGCTCGCCCCCTTCTCCCTGTCCCTTACCGGCCGCTCCGCCATCAAGTCGCAGGTCCTCGCCGACTTCGTCGCAGAGTGGACTCCCGCCTCAGGGTCCGGGGACGAAGATCTCCCTGTGCCGCCCCGACGCAGTGATCATTGGACTCTCATGTTCGATGGGTCGCTATGTCTCACTGGGGCTGGTGCGGGAGTAGTCCTCCGGAGCCCCGAGGGGAAGGAACTCGAGTACGCCGCGCGGCTCGAGTTCCCCGCAACCAACAACGTCGCCGAATACGAGGCTTTGCTCCTCGCGATGCACCTCGCGCGCTCCCTGGGGATCCGGCGCCTCCTAGTCAAGGGAGATTCTCAGCTCATAGTTTGCCAAATGGACAAGTCTTATCTGTGCCATGACGCAAACTTAAGACTTTACTTGCAGGAAGTGCGAAAGATGGAGAGGCATTTCGACGGCCTCGAGGCCCGGCATATCCCACGGAGGGACAATGACCGGGCCGACACCTTGGCCCGGGTGGCAAGCGCCCGGGAATCGCTCCCCAAGGGGGCTTTCCTGGAGATCATCACGAAGCCCTCGGTGGCCTCCCCGAACACGGGCGACGAGCTTCATGTCCCAGAGGTCACCGAGATCATCCGGACTCTGTCTTGGATGGACCCCCTCATCTCCTTCATCCAGGGGGAGGGGGACCCTCCTAGTGAGACCGAGGCCAAATGCCTCTGGGCTAAAGCCCGGGCATATCTCCTGCTGGAGGGGAGGCTCTACAAGCGGGGGGCTTCCGCCCTTCTGCGCTGCCTCCCCCGGCCGGAGGGACTTCAACTTCTCGAAGACATCCACGCGGGGAGCTGTGGTTCTCACCTAGCCCCGTGTGCCATCGCGGCCAAGGCCCTCCGGCAGGGCTTCTACTGGCCCACGGCCATGCGCGACGCGCGAGACCTTGTCTCCGCGTGCGAGGCGTGCCAGAAGATGGCCAAGGGCTCGAACCTCCCCCCTATAGCGCTGCAGACAATCCCCATCACTTGGCCCTTCGTGCGCTGGGGAATGGACCTCTTAGGGCCCTTCCCCCCAGCGCCCGGGGATACAAGTATGCGGTAGTCGCAGTCGACTATTTTACAAAGTGGGTTGAGGCGGAGCCTTTGGCCAGCATCACGTCCCGGGCCGTTCAGCGGTTTTTCTGGAAAAACGTCGTATGTCATTTTGGCGTCCCCAGGGAAATCACCGTGGACAACGAGACCCAATTCGACTCGGCTTATTTCCGAGAATTCTGCGAAGGCCTGGGGCTCGTCGTCCACTTCGCCTCAGTGGCCCATCCCCGGAGCAATGGGGCTGTCGAGAGGGTCAACGGCGTGATCCTACAGGGGTTGCGCCGGAGACTCGAGCAAACCGCTTCTAAGTGGGGTGCATGGGCGGAGGAGCTCCCTAGCATCCTCTGCTCCATGCGCACGACCCCGTCCCGGGCGACGGGGCGTACTCCCTTCTCTCTGGTCTACGGGGCGGAGGCAGTCCTCCCCCCGGAGATCGCCTTCCGGTCACTGCGGGTCCAGCTCCTGGAGGGAGCCACGCCCGCAGCATACCAGGCCAACGAGGCCAACCAGCGCCTGGAGATCGACCTCGTGGAGGAGGAACGCGACCGAGCGCTCCTCCGCCACGCCATCTACGAGCAAGAGATGGCGCGCGCGTACAATCAGCGCGTGAGCGAGAAGGCTTTCCGCCTTGGGGACCTTGTCCTCAAGCGTGTGACGGACCCCCAGGCCCAGGGTAAGCTCTCCCCCAAGTGGGAGGGCCCCTACAGGATCTTCGCGGTTCTAGGCTCGGCGGCCTACAAGCTCTCCAACCTTCAAGGGCAGGAGCTAAAGCACACGTAGAACTTGCGTTTACTTCGCAAGTTCTATGTTTAGCCTTACGGGCCTGTCCCCTCCCCCAGAGCGTTCACGCCGGAGGGGGAGGAGGGACACTGTATTTTCCTCCCCTTTCGCGGCTTCGCAGGGGGTGGCCTTGTACTTCATTTTATTAGCAATACATATTTCTTACTTTTCAAACTGTCTCATTGCAAGTCTCTCTCATTACCGCCCCTAGCGGCGATGCCCTCCCCGCGAGGATGCCCTCCTCGTGAGGATGCCCTCCCCGCGAGGAAGTGGGCCAGGCCCAACAAGTCCCTACAACGGGAGTCCCACTCCCGTAGGGCGGCTTACGATCGGCCCTCGTGGACTGAGGGTGTAAGCGGCAACCCGGTCATAGTGGCCGCGGTAACGAGTCACTTTGGGAGACTAGTCCCCTGCCCAAACACTCAAGACCCGTCTTCGGGCACTTCCTCCTCCGGGAGTAGACGCTCTCCCCAGTGGGACGTCTAATGGCCTTCATGGATCTATCTTCCTCCTACGGGAGTCGACGTTATTCCCGGCTCCCCGTTTTCACGGCGACCTGATGATCGGCCCCTTGCGGCCTGATTGGATCTATCTTCCTCCTTCGGGAGTCGACGTTATTCCCGGCTCCCCGTTTTCACGACGACCGGACGATTGGTCCCCAGCGACCTTATCCCCGGCTCCCCGTTCTCATGGCGACCGGATGAATGCCTCTCGGAGACCCTATTCCTGGCTCCCCGTTCTCACGGTGACCGGACGATTGTCTCTCAGAGAAGTCACGGATTTCTCGGGCATTTTCTTCCCCGAAGACCCTATTCCCGGCTCCCCGTTCTCACGGCGACCGGACGATTGTCTCCTAGGGAGCTCGCCTCCGGAAATCTCATCGGGTTTTCTTGGATGTTTCTTCCACATGAGGCCTTATTCCCGGCTCCCCGTTCTCACAGCGACCGGACGATTGTCTCCCGGAAGGTCTTCTCCTTGAAAACCTCATTTTAAAATTTTCTAACTTAGAAAATTTCCTATGCTACAGGTGACTTCCATCCCGGGGGCCTTGTTACCCCCACAGCGCGCGGAGCTATTCTCCGGCCCGCTGTGGGCGGGGGGGATAAGGGACCCCCGGGTGTCGACCGCACAGCCCACGAGCAAACTTAGCTCATCCTTGTTAAGATGAGTCTTCCGGACCATCCAAGAAGAAGAAAATAAAGAGACAATGAAAGAAGAAGCAACAACACAGCTTTATTGATTGTCAAACCCGGAGGACATCTTCCCCCTCCGGTGGGCTTCGGAAACGGTACAACCCGGGTTCTAACCCGGGGGATTCTCTACGCCCTAAGGCTCCTACGCCTAATACTCCCGAAGGCTCTCCGCTAGCTCCCGGGTTAAGTCCCGGTACAATGCCCGAACGCGGCGCCGAGCGTCCCGGAGCACATCTTCAGGCCAGAACTCGTATCCCGCCGGTGGAAGTATCCGGAGGGGAGGTATCATCCGGAACCCCGGTCGCGGAGGGGACAATTCGGCACGATGATTATCAAAGTTGTCCAAGTGCCACTCCGGGCGCCACCTTAACCGGATCGGCTCCCGGACACTATCCCCGCCGCGATTCCCGGAGACAAGGCTTAGCAATATCAAAACCGCTTGGGCGTCCCCCGGGGAGCCCCTCCCGGACCTTCGCTCGGGAGTAACCTCCCGGGAACCCTGGTAACAGTAAATTCAATTCAAAGACTTAGAAAAAATTCTAACTTCATTGCATTCAAAATGTTTCTGTACAAGTGTCCGGGCTTCTTCTAAGAAGCTACCGGAATCAAAAGTCCTAACAAAGCAAAAAGGGGCCCTAGCTAAGGCCCGAGGGGAGGCTCATACATGTTCGTTGGCATCCTCCCCCCGGGGGGCTTCTTCCAAGGCCGGGGCTGGGACGTCCCCCGCCGGAGGCGCCGGAGCCGGGAATCTCGCCCGGATGAGCCGGTCGTAGAATCCTCCGGCAAGCTGCTTGATCTCCCGGCGCGACGGCTCCAAGGAGTCCGGGAAGCTTCGGGGGATGCGGCCCCCGATCGCCCGGGCGCCGACCCCCCAGAACTCGACGAGCCCCGCAGCAGCCGCGACAACGGGGATCGCCCGGCCCCGCGCCCGAACGTCGGCAGCCTCCGCGAGGGTCGCCAGCGCCACCTCCCTGCTCCCGGAGCCTAGGCTTACGCCAAGGCTCTCGGGGGCCGACCGAACGGAGCGGCCCGCGTCCGCCACCGCCCGGACGCTTGAGCCCTCGAGCTCCCAGAGCGCCTCCTCCCTCACCTTGGCCTCCTCCCGGAGGCGGCCGTTGATAGCCTCGGAGATATGGACCTGGGCCCGGACCCGGGTCAATTCGGCGAGGGCCTCATCGCGCTCCCGGAGGGCCTCCCCGCGCTGCTCCACGGAGGCCGCGGCCCAGCCCTCCGCTTCCTTCAGCAGCAGGGCGATCCGCTGCTCAAGGCCCCAGGTAACAGCTGCCACCTACAAAATATATAGAGTTAGAAAAATCTCAAAGTGCAGGAGTTGAATGAAGACGTCATTGACTTGGGTTACCTGGGCCCCGAGGGACTGAAGCCCCTTGAAACGCTCATGGAGCGTTCCCTCCGCGACGAAGGCCTGCACCCTCCGGGTGTGCAGGCCCTCCGTGTAGCGGGCGACTTCCCCCGTGGGAAGCAGGGGGGCCTCTCGCCCGGCACCGGCGTCGCTGCCGGTGGGGGGTCCCCAGACCTACAAGTCCGGTAACGCGGCTGGCGTCACCGGCGTCTTCGTGGCCGAGGTCTCCTCTGAAGACGTGGCCGAGGAGCTTTGGGCAGGGGTCCCCGCCCAGGGGGGATCATCAGACCCTTCCCCGCCCCGGGCCGAAAGGCCCTCGGGGCCTCCTCCTCCGGAGGAACCTCGTAGTCCGAGGGGCTCCCCCCCTCATCCACCGGCCAAACCCGCGGAGGCGAGGCCTCCGCGAATCTCACCTCCAGCCTCTCCGGCTCCAAAGAAGCCGGAAGGGGCAGGAGGGGCTCCACCAAGAGTGGCGACGGGGCGTAGTTCGCCGAGTCGGACGCCGCCCCGCCCGCGGTCGCCTCCTTCCCCCGGGCCTCGACGGGGCCCTTCGGGGGAGGAGGTGTTGCTTCCATCCGGGCCGGTGCCCGGGCACGCTCGCTCCCGGGGGTCTCGTCCCAGGGCTTCACCGGTGTCGCCGCCGGCGTCGTCGACGGGCCGGGGGTCTTTTGGACCCGGGCCTTCTTGGGCTCCGAGCCCCCGGCCGCCTCCTTCCCCCGTTTGTGCGACCCGGGGGTGGGGAGAGGCTTCCTCTCCGGCAGCTTTAGCCCGTAGGCCGCCGCTACCAAGTTCCGGGGAGGGCCCTCCCCCACGATGCGCACGATGCGCTCGTGCTCGTCGGCGAAGTACCTCCCCAGGAGGTTCTCCGCCTTCTCCCGCACCGCCGGGTACGGCCGGACTGCAAGAGGTAAAGAGTTAGTTAAATTTTCAAAAATTCGTAAGTATGATGCAGCAGGTTCCCGGAGCTCACGTCGCGTCACCGACTTCACCGGGGGCCGCTGTTCCGGGCCCATGCCGACTCCCCTCTTCCCGCGTGAGAAGGGGAGATCCGGAGGAGAGCCATCTCCTCGGCAGCGTCCCGCATTGAGCGGGTCTTCTTGGAGAGGATCACCTTGCCGAGGAGCTCGAACTCCTCGTCCGTCCACACCGGAGGCTTCGGTGCGGACGACCGGCTGTAGGTGGGGGGCTCCGGGGCGTACACCACCGCCTCGTCCCGGACCCGAAGGTAAAACCACCTCCAGACCCAGTCGCCCCAGTGGTCCCGGGAGGCCGCCGCCGGGTAGTCGATCACCCGGGAAGGCAGCATTTGTACCATCACCGAACTGAAGGGGGACTTGGGGCCCCCCTTCACCAGGTGGGAGGTCCGCGCCGCCGGTTCGTAGAAGTATCGGAAGGCGCGAAGGGTGGGCTCCCGCCCGGTCGCCGTCTCGTAGAGCCAGATGAAGAGGCCCATCCGGATGAGCGCGTTCGGGGTGAGGTGGTTGAGCGCCACCCCGTACTCCTTCAGAAACTCCCGGAGCATGGGATGCACCGAGAGTCAGAGCCCCGCCTCCAGGAAGGCCTCGAAGGCCACGACTTCTCCGGGCCTGGGGCGGGGGGCTCCGTCTTTCTTCACGGGGACTCAGATGTCCCCGTCCGCTACGACGCAGCGTTCGACCAAGGACTCGGCATCCTCGGCCGTGAACTCCGACGCCGAGAGGAAATCCGGAGGGATTACCTCCGGGGGCACCTCCGTGGTCTTTGCTCGACCCTTGGGTGCCATGAGATTAGTCTTCTTTTTTGTTCGGTGGCTAACCTTTCAGGAGGCTACTACTAAAACTCCCGGACGTCTGCTACCGGAAAGAGCTACCGGGAGAGGGCTACCAGGAGAGAAAAAATCGCTAAGGCTGAAAATTTGGAATGAGCTTCCGGGCCCCCCCAAGGCCCTATTTATAGGGGCGGGACGTGGTCTAGATGCACGCCACGTGGCACCCGCGGATCAATCTGGACCGTAGAAGTTCAAACCGTGCGCAGGAAACGAAGGGACGGGCGCGTGAATCGAGGCGCCGGTTCGAACCGAGCGCGCATTTATGACGAAACGGCGTGGCCTTAAGCGTGGGGCACGGAAACCGAAGCGCGGCGGCTCCGGTGACTTGGCCCGGAGATCTTCCCGGTGATGTGTGCCATACCCACCGGAGACTCGAGCATTGTGCCCGGCGTGCATGGGGGGCTGCTATCGGGGGAAATCTCCGCGGGACTAAGCCCAGGTAAGTTGCGTCACGATTGCCCGGGGACTTGGCCTCCGGCGTCGTCCCGGGCGCTGCCATTTGGCACCCGGGACCTGACCTCCGGCGCCGTCCCGGGCGTCGCCATCGGCCCTGGGACGCGGCCTCCGGCCCCTCCCCGGACGCCGCCTTTGGCCCCCGGGACCTGGCCTCCGGCGCCGTCCCGGGCGCCGCCATTTGCCCGGGGACGTGGCCTCCGACCCCTCCCCGGGCCCCGCCATTTGGCCCCCGGGACCTGGCCTCCGGCGCCGTCCCGGGCGCCGCCATTTGCCCGGGGACATGTCCTCCGGGGCCTCCCCGGGCGCTGCCATTTGGCCCCCGGGACCTGGCCTCCGGCGCCATCCCGGGCGCCGCCATTGGCCCGGGGACGCGGCCTCCGGCCCCTCCCAGGACGCCGCCTTTGGCCCCCGGGACCTGGCCTCCGGCGCCGTCCCGGGGGCAGCCATTTGCCCGGGGACGTGGCCTCCGGCCCCTCCCCGGGCGCTGCCATTTGGCCCCCGGGACCTAGCCTCCGGCGCCGTCCCGGGCGCCGCCATTTGCCAAGGGACGTCGCCTCCGGCCCCTCCCCGGGCGCCGCCATTTGGCCCCCGGGACCTGGCCTACGGCGCCGTCCCGGGCGCCGCCATTTGCCCGGGGACGTGGCCTCTGGGGCCTCCCTGGGCGCCGTCATTTGTCCCCCGGGACCTGACCTCCGGCGCCGTGCTGGGCGCCGCCATTGGCCCGGGGACGCGGCCTCTGGCCCCTCCCCGGACGCCGCCTTTGGCCCCCGGGACCTGTCCTCCGGCGCCGTCCCGGGCGCCGCCATTTGCCCGGGGACGTGGCCTCCGGCCCCTCCCCGGGCGCCGCCATTTGGCCCCCAGGACCTGGCCTCCGGCGCCGACCCGGGCGCCGCCATTTGGCCCCGGGGACCTGGCCTCCGACGCAGTCCCGGGCGCCGCCATTTGGCCCCCGGGACCTGGCCTCCGACGCCATCCCCCGGGCGCCGCCATTTGCCCGGGGACGTGGCCTCCGGGGCCTCCCGGGGCGCCGCCTTTTGGCCCCTGGGACTTGGCCTCCGGCGCCGTCCCGGGCCTCATCGCCCTCCTAAAGGTAAAGTCTCGAATTGTTTGTCACGTGCAGGTCACGCGAGGAGCGCCTCGGGAACTAGCGACCACCTGTCAAGCATCCAAGGCATTTGACCGGAAGAAGGACGGTCCTACCCTTCAATCCGACGGTGGCTTCCGGGGTAGTTTAGGTTTTTTGCTTCTTTTTGGGGCTATAAATAGCCCTTGTACCCCTATGTTGTAAAGGATCGAAACACTTTTATTGGAATAGCTAAACTCACAGACGTGCTCCGGAAGCCTCTCCCCCCGGAGAGAGCCTCCCCAGCTGACTCCAGTCGGGAGCGCGTCGACAGGACTAGGGCCTCCACCGGGACCCGAACCTGTATAAATCCGTATGTCATTTCTTGTGCTTGTCCGGCGGGGGAGGACCGGTCATCCGGTCAACCCGCGCCGCGTAATCTTTGCAAGGATCATTCTCAAAACCTGCCGGGGTATTCGCAATACCACGACACTTCCAAAGATTGATGTTAATGATATCAAATAATATCTCTCCCCAAATATCATTTATCATCCTCAAATATCATTTATCAATCTCAATTTACTTCTATCATCTTTCTCAGATATCAATATCAATTCTGTCAAATACCAACCTGTACCAATTTGATATTTTCCAAAATATCAACTATCTCAATTTTCTCTAACTCAAATATCTCTTCCAAAGATTGATGTTAATGATATCAAATAATATCTCTCCCCAAATATCATTTATCATCCTCAAATATCATTTATCAATCTCAATTTACTTCTATCATCTTTCTCAGATATCAATATCAATTCTATCAAATACCAATCTGTACCAATTTGATATCTATCTCTCCCCCTTTGTCAATTAACTCAACTGACTCTAATGTCTCCCAAATTCTCTCTAAATCTCTTTCCCTAAGGCTTTCTCTAAAGCTTATCTCTAAAACATTCTCTCTCAAATAATATCTCTCCCCCTTTGTCATCAAGCACAAAAAGGAAGTATTGAGAACTTAAATTTGGAGAAACGATATTTTCTAGGGCTTGAGATTTTATATGAAATGGTTTTTATGCAAAAGCATGATTTCAAGAAGGTTTGTTTCAAGGGATTTTGAAATCACATTCAAAATATGGAGAAGATATCAAAACAATCAACATACAATGAATATATCGATGTCATTTATCTCTATGGCATTTGATCCATTTTCAATCATTCAAAGTCTTGATGCATTTAATAGTTTGATGTGAACATATCCGCTAGATGCATATTTTCCATATCATGATTGATCTCTAAATCTCTTTAAGCCACAAAGTCTCTTAGACAATGATGTCGTATATCAATATACTCTAATCAAGAGTTTTGAATCAAATTGTTCACCATTTTTACGGCACTTTCAATATTTCATAAGTGGAATCAATTCGAAGGCAATTCTACAATCCAATGTTTTGTTTCATCCATAAGAATTTAAGCATAACAACCACCGGATGTACTCTTTTGAATTTTCTTGCAAATCATAGGATCCGAATCCAAATAATCAAGTAAATCCAAATAATCAAATAATCCAGATCCACTAAATGCACTATTCATACTCTTTGGATATCAAGGATCTATCTAGGATTGCATTTCAATTACCTAAGAATGCATTTCATGGCAATCATATGACATACCTTCGGAAATGATCAATTTCTAGTACATTTGCAATCACTAAATATGATGACGGGTTAAAATGCGGAAAAATAAGGCGAAGCTACCAATCAAGGATTGATAGGGTTTAGAATTGACCGCTTTGTCGTGTTTGTCCATGTCGAGATGTTCGTTGTAGCCATGAGATTTGTAATATCATCACAATTGTGCACCTCGAGGCTCTTGAGCGATTCCTTCACATGCTTGCATTCACTCTTGAACATCACATTCTTGAGTTGCTTGTTTGTCGTGCATGGAAGTGACGTAGCTCTTGAATCATCTCGCTTTCCCTAAACATCATCTCACAAAAATTCTTGATAGAGGGATTCATTAGTATAATCAAAAGTCATGTCATCAATATGTATTTGACACACAAGAATATAATGTCTCGATTGAATGATTGATGATGATTGTGTCAAACTTCTCGTTTTGAAAATCATTTGATATAAGAAAAGATTTTGAGCTTTTAAACCAATCCTAATTGGAAACAATGGATTTAATCCTCAAAAGTTCAATTCTTTAGCATTTAAGATAAAAACATATATAAATGAGATATATGCCAAAAGGAGGTTTGTCAAAATATGTTTGGGTCACAAGGTTAAGAGAAGGACACATGACCTCTCGAAATATTCAAATTTTCAAAAGAAACTCAAATTTCAAATTTATACAATCATGCTCCAAAGTCATGAAGATATATATATGTTTTATAACTAAAAAGCATATTCAAACATATTCCAAATATTGATAAACCAATCATGAAGAATTGCAAGATATGAGGAGAAATGAAAGCTAGAATCTCACAAAACAAGGAGTAACAAGAAACATCTGAAATTTGTGATTTTTGCAATTTTGCTTCAAAAATGAAATCAAGTTCCATAATAGTTTTGAATGGAAAGTTAGGAACTTAGTTGGATACCCATTGAATGAATTTGATTTGAAAAAGATCTTGAATTTGATTCCTCAAAAGTGATTTGGGGTAAAACGGGTAAAACAAAAGTGATTTTCATGAAAAGCTTCAATTCTTGAAGAAACTCGGATTTTTTTGAAGTTTTGGACTTAGATGAGTTTGAAATACCATTTCAAACCAAGACATGGAATAAAGTTTAGTCCAAATAGTCAAAATCACAAAAATGCACTTTTGGGTATTTTCGGGTCGATAGCCATTTTCGGGCGACCTAGGATATGTGATAATTTGAAAACCATAGGCCTTTTGAGAATAAGTTCAATATGAACTATCTTTGGGTGAGTGAGTTCTAAATGTTTCATGTAGAAAGCTTTTATCAAATCTCAACACATCTTGTTTTATGGAAATAAATCTTTTTAGGCCAAAACAAGATCCCGTAGACTTCAATTTTGTCCAAATTTTGCATTTTAGCTCAAAACTCTTTTGTTTCACTTTCAAAACTTTTGAAATCATATTTGAAATGTATTTATGAAGGTTTTGAAGTAATTTTGAACATTTTGAAAGTTTTGAGCTCTTTTTACATTTTTGCTCGAAAAAACCCTTCTTACCAAAAACATGCACTCTTTGATACATATGCACAATTGGGGTATGCAAGGATTCAATAACTTTGAATTTGCTCCCCCTAAATGTGTCAACCAAGTTTTTTCATGAAAAATATGCAAGAGATGAAAATGATCCATTTGAAAATCAAGAGCTCAACAATAATCCAAAAGGACTCAAATCGAGAAGACATTCAAATAAGCACTAAAACACATGAAAAGTTTCATAGAGATAGAACACATCAACACAAGAACTTTCCATGAAGATCTAAGATTCAAATATTTTAGTTATTTGAAAGAATTGAGAGATTAACATCCAAATAGACTAAAATTTTCTTAAACATGTTGGCTTCTTTATAATCATCAAAAGATATGCAAACAAGTTCCAAAAATACCAAAATAAATTTTGGAGATAGATAATGTAATGAGAAACAATATTGCCTTTTATAGTGAAGCCAAATTCTGATCCAACAAAGAGATATGAAAAAGACAATATTTGATCAGATTAAAGATTCACATTTCAGGTTTCAGAAATTTATTTTACACTTTTAAACACACCTGAAAATCTATGAAAATGACTTCCAATAATTTTAAAATAAATTTTCAAGAAAGACCAATTATAGAGGATAAAATGTCATATAGAAACATTCTTCAAATAGTCAACAAATAAAGAGATATGAAAAAGACAAATGCTGGTCAGGTTTAAAGTTTCAGATTTCAGGTTTTCAGAGATTCATTTTACACTTTTAAACGCACCTGGAAATCTATGAAAATGACTTCCAATAATTTTGAAATAAATAATCAAGAAAGACCAATCATAGGGGATAAAATTTCATATAGAAACTTTCTTCAAATAGTCAACCAATAAAGAGATATGAAAATGACAATTCAGCCCAAAACCACGAGAAAACTGAATTTTGCAGATTTCTTTTTCAATTTGTGAAAAGTGTCAATTTTGCTCAAATCAAGTCCAATTGGGATGAAAATTTGCAGGAATGAATTTCAATGCATCAAATACATTTTCCAAAAAGAATTTTCCAAAAAGGATTTTTCAATTGAGAGTTATGGTCAAATGAACCTTGTGTTAAGCAAAAAGGTTGAAAATCGATAAACTTTTGCAAATTGAGTTCAAATTTGATTTTCATTGGATTTTTGACATGAAAGGGCTTACATGAGTTGTTCAAGTCATTTTGAGCCGAAATTCAAAAATAAAGACCATAGAAATGGTCAAACCCATGTTTTGCATGTTTAAGGTATTTCGGGTCAAAGTAAGTTTCTCGGTGAGATTCAAATACCCATAACTTTCAAATGAGAACTTTTTTGAGAAAGTTTTCAATATCAAATTTATTCGGATTAAGAGTATCTAGGAGTTTTGTAAAGCAAGTTTTTGCAAATTCCAAATAGATTGTGATTTGCATTTGAAAACGATTTTGTTGAAAAACAAGATACTCGAAGATCCTTTTGAGGCTAATTTGCGATAGAAATACTTTTTAACATCATTTCTTCATCCAAAGCCTCTAAAGACCTTTTAAATACGTTTTGAAGACCATTTAGATAGAAAATGACGATTTTGGGCCTTTTGGATGAAATTTGCCATTTTGACCAAATGAGCTCATTTTAAAACTTATAATTGTAATTTTGAGTTATTTCACATAAAGGGTTGTGATGAGCAACGGAAGCATTTTAAATTACAACCCTAATGATGCAACAACATAGGAATTAAAATTTTCTTCTTTTACAAAATTTGCCATATGAATTTAAAACAACAAAGGACAAAAAGAGAAGATGCAATGCAAATGTTTTTATAAAGTCACATCAAAAGATTTAAGCTCTTTTTTGTACCCAAACCATACGAGGCCCTCTAGCCTTGTCGCATAAGTTTTTTGGTACCCAAATTGCTTTATCTTTAGGTTTTTGAAGATGGCAATTTATTGGTTTTGCAACTAAACTCTTTTTAGAGTATGAAATCAAATAAGAGTCAAAAGAACCAACTCTAAAAGGATTAGATACACACTCATACAAATATTGCCCTTTTAGATGACATGAGGTACGTGAAGGCTTTTTGAATGAAATGGCATTAATGTAATGAGAAATATGATGCCTCTTACTAGATGAGTGTGCAATTTTTAATTTTTCCTTTTTAAATGAATTTTTATGATCTAAAGGAGGTTTAGCAATCGTAGCACAACTCAAGTGACATCTTGTAGAATTTTTGCTCAATCTACTTACTTTACTCCTAAGTTCATCATTTTGAATTTTAGATGTTTGAGATGATTCCGCATTAATACAAGAATAGGAGCAAGACGGCATATCATCATAAGTAGATGAACTAGAAGGTATAGCACTAAAATGACTAGATGAGCTAGGCATATCAAATGAAGATTTACTAGAACTAATACCATGGCATAGAGATGAGTCACTAAATGAATCATGGCATGAGTTACTAGTATCATCCATACAAACATGTGAATCTATAATTAAATCATTTGACAAGTTTTCACATGAAGTACTAATGTCCACAAGTCTAGCATTTGAATCTGACCATGAATCAACAATTGAATTATTGCTAGCATGTGGAGTAGAAATGAGTGACTCTAAAGATGGATCAATAGGGGAGTCACAAGCAACTCTAACATCTAATACACATGTTGAGTCAATAGAATTTCTTGGCAAGCAAAGAGTCATAAGAAATTTTCAATTCTTGATGCTTCACTTTCAAAGATGAGTAATCATTCTTTAAAGTGCTAAGATTTTTAGTCATATTGCCAAGCAAACCTTTTAACTCTATAATTATATCCATGAGCTCATTATTAGAGAGGTTAGAATTTGATACCATCGAGTCGGATGCCGAAGGGCATATAGAATCGTCTTGAGATGAAGATTCCGACTTTGACCCTTTCTTTCTACCTTTTCTTGAGCTTTTCTTGCTTGGTTTCGCCTTTGTCTTGCTAGGGCAAACCTCATCGTTTATGTCCTTGAGCTCGCTTGAAGATTCTTGATCCTCCGCATTTAAATCATTGTCCTCAATATGCTCGGAGGTGGAACACATGTCCTTTTCTTTGGACATTGCCTCATTTGACATAAGCATGTCAATGAGCTCGCTTGGTGAAGTGTTGGAAAGGTCACTATTTTCAAGATTGGTGATGAAGTCTCCATAGCAACCCTCCGGCAACACTTGGAGCAATTTTCTGCAAATCTCTAGATCGGAAATATTAGCACCAAGGGCTTTGAGCTCATTTGTGATGTTGATCAAGCGATCATATATGGTGGAGAGTGTGTCATGCTCCAACATCACAAATGCCTCATAGTCCCGCAATAGTATACGCATCTTAGCGTGCTCATAGCTAGATGTGCCGATAAATAATGACTCAAGAGTCTACCAAACTTCGTGAGCGGTCGAACAATCACTCACTAGTTCTAGCACATCATGGCTAAGAGAATCAAGAAGCACACTTTTAGCTTTTGTATATAAAAGAAGAGTATGGTTATCCGAAGATAATGAGCTATCAATACCCTTTTGCACTAATTTCCATAATTTCAAATTCAATGCCTCAAGATGAGTACTCATCATAATTTTCCAACGTGTATAATTTGAGCCATCAAATTGAGGAGCAATCAATCCAAATTTCTCTAGCGAATTCATCCTTTCTCTCTAGCGATTAAGCCGATAAATGAGAGACCTAGCTCTGATACCAATTGTAGGATCAAGGATGCCGACTAGAGGGGGGGTGATTAGGAGGCTTTTAAATTTTCTTCCCCCTAAGCTATTTCAACAAGATAATTGTTTGAGTTAGATTATACAATAAGGCTTAAAACAATTCAATCAACTAGTTGCATTCAACCATATGAAATATTTAACAATACATGCAACAATAGTGGTATAAGCAATTGTGTCAAGATGAATATAAAGGAAATAAGAATTACGCAATTGACACAATATTTTTACCGAGGTCTCGGAGACTCGCCCGGTCTCCCCTACTCCTCGTTGAAGCGCTCGCTCGGAGCCTCGCTTCTATATCCACGAAGGATATCTTAATAGGGTTGCTCCTTCTCTACACCGGATAGGTGAGCACCACACCTTTTACAATCTTTTGCCAGCCTCTCCGACAAACATCAATTGGAGAGATCTCGGCTCTCCTCCGGCACCGTCTAGGCGAAGGCGATCGCCAAGAGTAACAAGCCGGATGCGCTTTCACTTGAACCAACCACGTGCTAGAAGCTCAATGATGCAAATGAGATGCTCAACACTCTAGCACTAGCAATCTAATGGAGATGAAGTGCACTAAACACTCACACAATCTCCCTCAAGCTCTCTCTCAAATCTACTCAAGATTTGGGCTCAATTCTAGCCTCTAAATGAAATAACACATATCCAACTCAATTGGCTAGGTTTTCAGCTGAAGAATGAAGTTTTTGAGCCCCCAAAAATGAAGCCAAACACGGAGTATTTATAGCCTCAACGAAAAACTAGCCGTTTGCAAGAAACCGGGCCAAAAGTTGTACAGGCCGGACATTGTCCGGCCACTTCAGACACTGTCCGGCCAGTAGAAAAATTTCAGCCGTCGCAAACGTGTCAGTGACCGTTGGGCGAAACTTGTGAAGGCCGGACGGATACCATTTGTCCGGACAAAACGTCCAGACAAATGGATATGTCTCTGTTAACTCAAGGCTTAAAAAAAAACTTGTACAAGCCGGACAATGTCCGGCCATTTCGGACAAAGTCCGGCCACTTCGGACAAATAGCTCCGGACGGATGCATTTTTCCGTTTCATTTTTTGGCTCCAAAAAATTGTACTGGCCGGACAATGTCCGGCCACTTCGGACAGATAGCCCCAGACGGATGCATTTGTCCGCCCACTGCACACTGACAGTAAAACAAGCATAACTTTTGATCCAGAGATTCGATTGAGGTGATTTTTGGCTTGTTAGAAAGATAACTCAGAGCTCTACAATTTTGTCAACAGGACCAAGACCTAGAAAGGTCTAGAAACTTCTAGAAATTCAGAAACTTTCCTGCTGTCAAAATGTTCAATCCAAAAATCATCTCAAATGCAATTTTAGAGTATTTGCACATACGGATTTGCCGTTTTCTTGCGGATGTGATTTGTGTCACTTAGCAATGACCACGACCACACAGGTCTTGACATCCGATCGAAAACAGGTGGTCGATAGGGTTTGGTCGAGCGTACGCAAGCGAGTCGAAGACTGGTACGACCAGTCCGAACTCCTACGACCACGCCCAAACCCTAAACAGAAAGCCGCCAAACAAGCGACACGACCACGACCACGTATCAACACTGATACGATCAGAACATGCAAATACGACCACGACCAGCTCTAGATAAATAAACCAATTTAAACAGCTGGCCATCACGACTAAGTGCAGTTTTCAAAACATTTAATCTAATACACATGAACTACACTTAGACTCACTAGCAATGCAAGACACTAGTGCAAAATGATATGAATGCATCTGAGCTTCCGCACTAGATAGATTCAAGCTACTAGTTTCCGACCCCTCTTAATAGTACGGTCAAACTAGTAAAAAGAAACCTATCAACCCGGTCTGTCTCCAAACATCGAGACCGGTAAAACCCTAAGAAAACAATCCTTAATCTTGGATTTTACCTTAGGTGAAGTTCGACCTCGTGAAGTTCGACCGCTCGACGCTCGTCATCGCAAAGCTCGATCTCGTTAAGCTTGACCACACGAAGCTCGACATCTCGACGCCTGTCTTCGCAAAGCTCGTCCTCGCTAAGCTTGACCTTGCTCGGGATGTCTCATATTGTCTTCATCCTCTTCACGCCCTTGCTTGTTTTCATCCTGCAATCATTCTGAGACTAGAACATATACACTCAATGCGCAAACGTTAGTCTCATTTGCAGTTCGTCATTAATCACCACCAGATAAATCACTCCACACAGGAGTTCACTCAACAATTTTTTTCTTCGGTGAAATGACAAAACCAATTTCAATTGAACAACAAATGAGTAATGGATGAATCTCACAATCATATAGATCCATATATGATACAAGAAATGCGCACACGATCCATACTACTCAAGTTGTGATATCAATCAATATGGATGACTAATATCATGAGCTCTCTCTCAATCATACATAGAGATATCAAATCCAGAACACGGAGTCATCAACCTTTTGCACAAACATGGATAACTAATCATCCTGAGCTCTCCCTCAACATGTGCATCGATATCAAATCCACAATTGAAGTCATCAACCTCAAGATTTAACATATAACATCTTGATCAATCAATTAGCACAAGCTTGATGCAACCACCAAGCTCATCCTCTACATATGCATCAATATCAAACCCGCAATCGAGGAAAACATCCAATTCAGGGTTTACTGATAATCAATTCAATTTACTTGTGCTAAATCAGGATTTATCTAAATTGTCATTTAATCATCAAATTTGATATCTTCATATTAACTTTAATCATCATGGATTTATCCAAAATTTCATTAATCATCAAAACCTAGATACTAAGATCTACCTAGATCCAACAGTTTCGACCGGGGGCCATAGAAAGGTTCGACGGAACTTAGAACCCATCCAAGTTCCTTCAAATCTATATTACTGCCATCCAAGCAGTGGGAGGCGATGACCGGGTCATGGCCAACTACCTGCCTACAGTCCTTGAAGGGCCGGCAAGAACCTGGTTGTTTAATCAGCCCAAAGGTTCTATTTACAACTGGGAAATGTTGTGCGACGTTATCCTCAGCAATTTCCAAAATTGTTATCAAAAGCCGGGTAAGGAGGACGACCTCCATCGACTACGACAAACTTCGGCAGAGACCCTTCGCCAGTTTGTCAGGAGGTTTGTCGGGGTATGAAATACCATCCCGAACATATATGACAGCTCCGTTATTAGGGCATTTAAACATGCCATTCGATATCGGAGATTCACCGAAGACTTGCTCATACACCCTCCTCGATCAGTAGCCGATCTCTTTATATGGCTGATCGATACTCTGACGCGGCCGAAGCAGTCGAATGGAACAGGATGGTCGACAAAGGTAATCTACCGCCTCAACCAGGTTTCAAGGACGCTATGAAAGAAGATTTAAGCAAGAAGCCGGAATCTTTGTCAGCCGGGAAGTCAGAGAAGTCGAAGAGGAACCACTCTGGACAGTACCGCGAGGTCGCAGTTGCAGAAAAGCCTCCTTCGACTAAAGGTAACAAGCCTTCATTTAAGAATAAAACTGCTTCTGGTGGTCGTAGTGTCGACCAGCCAGAAAAGTCGACTATTCCACAGGAGGGCAAGAAGTGGTGTCCACTCCACAACTCTACGGGCCACGACCTCAAGAACTGCAAGAGTTGGTTGAAGCAGTTGGATGACTTCTACCAAGGGATTGGACCAATGCCGACCTTACCGACTAAGGAACAAGCATGCAGACTTAGAGACGTTGACGGAGACGAAGAGATGTCCTACCAGGTACCTCACAATCATATTAATGTTATTTTCGGAGGTTCCTCCTCTTTTGTTTCCAAAAGGCAGTTTAAGGCCTTTTATCGAGAAGTTAACCAAACGGAGACATCCCTTGGTGAACCTCAGTACCCCCATTGGTCAGATACACCTTTGACATTTGATCGCACTGATTGTCCTGCGGGGCTTACTCGGCCATTGAGACTCCCTCTGGTCATTACCCTGATCATCAGTAATGCGAGAGTCGAAAGGGTCCTGATCGACGGAGGGAGCTCCCTTGACATTTTATTGGTCAAGGCACTCGACGAGATGCAAATTCCTCATTTGAAGATTAAGCCCATAATCCATCCGTTTTATGGGATAATCCCTGGTTCCTCCATGATGCCGTTGGGATAGGTGGTTCTCCTGGTCACACTGGGAGAGCCGGATAACTTCCGAACAGAATTGATTACTTTTGACGTAATTGATTGTGATTCGGCTTACAATGCGATCTTTGGCAGGCCAACTCTTGCTAAGTTCATGATGGCAACGCACTATGCTTATCAGTGCGGCAAATTGCCTGGCCCCAAAGGTGTCATCTCGGTCCGAGGCAGTCGCAACATGGCACTAACATGCGATCGGCTATCTCTGGAGATGGTCGACCAGCTTCCGCTCCGGGACGCTCAGGTCGCCACTGTTGCCACCGACACGATCAAGGCTACTCCTCGACCAGATGAGAAACTCAAACTAGTTCCATTGTACCCAGCTGATCCATCCAAGACAATTCAGGTTGGATCAGGCCTGGATGACAAATAGGAACTCGAGCTCATTACTTTCCTCCGGGCTAACGCAGATGTGTTCGCGTGGAAACCGTCCGACATGCCCGGTGTCCCAAAGGAAATAATCGAGCACAGGTTAGCAATTCGACCTGAACAGCGACCAATAAAGCAAAAGCTCAGGCGTTTTGCTGTTGACCGACAGGAAGCCATCCGAGAGGAGTTGGACAAACTCCTAAAAGCCGGATTTATTCGCGAGGTCGATCACCCAGAACGGCTCGCCAATCCGGTCATGGTCCGCAAGTCAAATGGCAAGTGGCACATGTGCGTCGACTACACTAGCCTCAACAGTGCCTGTCCGAAGGATGACTTTCCCCTTCTCCGCATCGACCAGCTGGTCGACTCAACTGTGGGTTGCGAACTGATGAGCTTCCTGGACTGATCCGGGAGGATCTCCAAGTCCTGATCGCATGCGGCTTCGCGACCAAGTCCTGATCGCATGTGGCTTCGCGACCAAGTCCTGATCGCATAAGGATTCGCGACCTGGATGAGTCCGCGACCATGGATTGGTCCGCGACCAGGAAAAGGAATTCGTTCCCTGTTCGGAATTGTAATCCGATCCGAATGTGTATAACTAAGCTTATCTGTTTAGGATTAGTTATATGAGTCTAATACGTTTAGGTTATTGAGTCTGATACGTACTCATACGATTGGACTATAAATACCTTGTAATAGGTCTAGTTTAGATCATCGAAGAGTCATAAAACTTATTTGAGTTTTAGACACTTATAGTTCCTTCGATGTAGGCAAGTGTGCCAAACGTTCGACGTGTAAAGCCCTCTTTGAAATAAAGAGTTGTGCAATTACTTTGGGTTTCAGTATTTCCGAGTAAGATCCCGTTATTCCGCATATTAGAATCTGGGCGAACCTAGTGCGAAAACCAAGACTAGGTGTCAAACGGATCAAGTTGGTATCAGAGCGACTTTCCTATCCTGTGGATGGTGAAGACTCGCCAGGGTTACAAAACTTCCGGCGAAATTCCAGGCGATCAATTGACGGTTCCTACAGCCGCGTCTCCGACAATGTCTGACGATACCTCCGTTCAAGCTAACCTAGCCGAAAAAGTGGCTAAGCTCTCCACCGACATGGAAACCGTGCTTGCTTGGATTAAGCAGCAGGCCATGATTGTACCTCCTGAAGTAGGGAAGGTTATGGGTGAGAAGACTGGTGAAGACTTGCGCAGGGCAGACGAAGATGAAGACAAAGGCGACCACAAGACCGACGACCTCGCCAACACCTCCTTAGCTGTCGGATCTTTTAAAGTCGACGCTAAGATTGATATACCCATATATGATGGGGTGATCGATGCCGAAAAGCTGGATTCTTGGATCGACCAACTTGAGACCTACTTTGACCTTAAAGGGTTCAGTAGCGCTCAAAAGGTCAAATTTGCACCTTTGAAGATGAAGGACCATGCCAAGACATGGTGGAAGGCCCTTGTCGTCAGTGGTGAAGCTGACGACCTTGCGTGGGGTCAATTCAAACGACTTCTACGACAAGAATTCTATCCGATGGGTTACCTTGAGGAGAGATGGGAGCGTTGGCACAGATTGTACCAACGGCGCGACCAGATCGTCCAAGACTACACGACAGAGTTTCGGCAACAAGCAATGGTCATTGGCATCTCACTATCCGACCCTCAGGTATTTCGGAAGTACACATCTGGACTTCAGAAATTGATCAGTACTGAGCTAAGTCTGTTCGGTGTCCAAGACATTGCGACCGCGAGCACAACTGCTATGGCCATCGAGAAGAAGAACAAATCCCGCAGCGACAAAAGCACGAAGGAAAGTGCGACCTCGACAAAGAAAAAGCCGAGTCCGAAGAAGAACGCTTCAAAATCGGGCACGGGTGCCTTTTGCGAACATTGTCAAGTCGCGGGGCATACCAAGGACAAATGTTACAAGCTTCATCCTGAGCTTCGACCAAAGAAAAACGGACCAGGAAAAAGAACAGCCACGGCTACTGCGACTTCACCCGACGAAGAAGTTGTCCGAGTGAATTCGGTTAATGAGGCGGATACGACCTTGTCTCTGATGGCAATGCCGAAGGAGAAGGGTTCTGATCCACCGAACGACCATCACCCAACGGAGGACTTGTTCACCATCAACACCCAGGTGAAGCACGAAGTGGTCGCAGCGATATTCGATCCAGGAAGTCAGAAGAATCTAGTCTCCGCTGGACTGGTTCGGCGACTTGGTTTGAAGACAACCACACACCCGTGACCATACCCGCTGTATGTGCTTGTCATGATTCAACCCATTGATCAAGGTGAGGGTACTCGACCAGCATTGTCGCTGGCGTGCCGAGAGGATTCTGGTCGTTTGTCGGGACTGCTGGAGAAATACAGTGATCTGTTCGAGACTACCCAGGGTCGTCCGCCAAAACGTCCAGTCGAGCACGAAATTCAGCTTGTGTCCGATGCGACACTGCCCAATCTGAGTATGTATCGCAACTCAGTATTGGAGAATGAAGAGATCAAGAGACAACTTGGTGAGTTGCTGAACAATGGTGTCATTCAACCGAGTAGTTCACCTTGTGGATCTCCTGTGGTGTTAGTACCAAAGAAAGATGGGACTTGGCGTATGTGCATCGACTATCGAGCACTGAACAAGATCACCATCAAGAACCGGTACCCCCTTCCTTGTATTGATGACCTGCTAGACCAATTGAAGCATGCTGTTGTCTTCTCCAAATTGGATCTTAAGTCAGGATATCATCAAGTCAGCATTCGAGAGGAGGATACATGGAAGACCGCGTTCAAAACATGGCAAGGTCTGTTCGAATGGCTGGTCATGCCGTTTGGTCTCTGCAACGCCTCGGCAACTTTCATGCGTCTTATGAATGATGTATTGAGACCGTTCATCGACGACTTTGTGATCGTGTATCTCGACGACATATTGGTTTATAGTCGTTTGTGGGATGAGCACCTCATTCATGTCGAAAAGGTGTTCGAACAGCTTTGGCAACATCGACTTCACCTCAACCGTAAGAAGTGCGAGTTCGGTCAGCAAACTCTACTTTACCTCGGAGTCATAATCGGCAACGGTACGTTGCAAATTGACCCGGACAAGGTCAAAGTGATTCGCGAGTGGCCGCGACCACGAACAGTTACGGATGTGCGTAGTTTTGTGGGAGCATGCCAATATCTTCGGAAGTTCATCCGACACTTCTCGATTGTGGCTTCTCCATTGCATGCATTAACCAGGATCAATCAGAAGTTCGAGTGGACAGGGAAACATGAGGACACGTTTCTCTTGCTGAAAAGGAAGATCAGCGAGGCGCCTGTGTTAGCTTTGCCGAATCTCCAGAAACCGTTCGAGCTGGAAACCGATGCCTCAGGTTATGCGATGGGCGCAGTGCTTATGCAAGAAGGTCGACCAGTGGCATATCACTCCGAGTTATTCCAGGGAGCTCAGAAGAACTATCCGACTTATGATAAGGAGTTATGCGCACTGCATCAGGCCGTGAAATATTGGCGGTGTTATCTTTTGGGTAAAGAGACGGTTGTCCACACCGACCATCAACCATTGCAATATTTGCAAACTCAGTCCAAGCTACAGCAAGCTCGGAACATGAAGTGGATGTCGTATCTGCAGCAGTTCAATCTGGTGATTAAGTACAAGAAGGGCGTACACAACAAATTGGCGGACATGTTGTCGCGACCACCAGTTACGGCCCTCTGTTTATCAGCATTCATGCAGATCGAGCCCTCATGTCATGATGACTATGCCACTATGTACAGTGAAGATCCTGTTTTTCAAACAGTACTGACTGAGCTCGAAATAGGGAAACCTACGGAGTTCGTTCGTCGAGAAGGACTCTTGTACAAAGGCAACTTACTTTGCATACCTCGTGGAGCACCTCGAATTCAATGGTTGCGAGAAGCGCATACATCGAAGGTAGCTGGTCACTTTGGGGTTACAAAGACGTTGCAAAATCTTCACCGGCATGTGTTCTGGCCGCGTATGCAGCAAGATGTGGCTAGTTTCGTTCGAGGCTGTGGTCTCTGCAGCATCTCGAAACCGGCAAACCGAAAATTAGGTTTGTACACTCCTTTGCCAGTTCCATTGCGACCATGGGAGAGCATATCCATGGATTTCTTAGGAGGATTGCCTAAGACCCGACGTGGCAACGACTATCTATTCGTGGTCGTTGATCGGTTCTCCAAAATGATTGTTCTTATACCTTGTCGAAAGACTATCACGGGAGAAGAAGCAGCTCGGGTATTCTTTCAACACGTTTGGACACACTTTGGACTGCCGACTTCTATTGTGTCTGATCGCGATACCCGGTTTCTTAGTCACTTTTGGCGATCGCTCTGGACGATGATGGACACCAAGCTAAAGAGGAGTACTGTTTTTCATCCGCAAACTGATGGTCAAACCGAAGTGGTTAATCGCACAGTCGTTCATCTCTTGAGAGGATATAACTTGAAGCACCCGAAGACCTGGGATGAAAGCATACCGTACCTACAGTTTGCTTTTAATCGAGCAGTGCATGGTTCGACTGGACAGTCGCCGTTTGAGGTCTGTTTAGGATTTCTACCACAGAGTCCATTTGACCTGGAGTTTGTGATCCCTACCTCAGCACAGAACAGCAAGGAAGCTTCTGATCAGGATCGAGCACAAAAGTTCCTGGAAGGTATTCAACGACTCCATCGTGAGGTTGAACAGAACTTGCTGAAAGCTCAACTCAAGTACAAGGCGCGACATGATCGGCACCGAGTTGATGCGCAATTTTAAGAAGGTGAGATGGTATGGTTACATCTGAGTAAGGAGAGACTTAAAGGTGAAGGTAAGAAACTCAAACCCATTCGTTATGGTCCTTTTCGGATTTTGCGGAAAGTGGGTAATAATGCTTGTCAACTTGAGTTACCTCCATACATGGATATTTACTCGGTTGTCAATGTTGAGCACCTCAAACTCTTCGAGCCTTCAATGCTGGATGATGAGCCGGATACCATAGTACCATCTGTTGAAGACTTGGTCTATCAACGAGGCAAACCTTTACGTGAAGATGTGATTCTGGAGAAGAAGGTGGCTACCACCCGCAGTGGCACAAAGGAGACTTTTCGAATCGGTCGGAAAGATCAACGAGCACGTGCGGAAAAGTGGTACACCAAAGAAGATGGACAAACCCAGGTGGGTTGCACTCAGAAAAGGTACATTGCAGCTCACAACAACAAGATGCATTATATAAAAATGCGAGTAATTAAAAAACAAGTGCTGATCACAAGGACCGACATTACAATAACTTAGCGCCAAAATGACGCATTTAAATGTTGATACAAATTAGGGAGTTTTCAACACAAAGGTCGGCACAAAATGAAACAACAATAATAAGCAAAAGGACTTCATCAGTCTTCTTCTGCAGCAGCGGTGTACGGGCCTTCTCCACATCTGACTCCACCTTGGTGCATAACCCTGTATCAAGCTTGGTCTTCAGTTTCTTCTTCTTGTTCCACATTGGGTTCAAGACCTTAAGATTCAGGGTCGACGAATCCTTCTTCTAAATTCGTTTGTAAAAGCAAGGGTGAGCACATTGTCCACATGGTGCTCAACAAGTCCCAAATAAGAATGCAAGCATATATAGATGAGGGGGAAATTTCTCACAGAATAGCTCCTTGGCTTTGTATATGTATATAGGATATATTTTCACACTTGGTTTTTGGAGAAAAGACCTTTATTTTCAAAAGCGGTGCTTTTAAAACCCTAAGCTAAATTCTCAGAAAATGTTGTGTGTGGCGGTCTTTCATGAGTCACCACTTTATTCTGATTTTGTGAAAACTTTCCAAAATCTACTTGTGCTGCATCGACGTGAATAGGATCCACAGTGCGCAGACTCCATAACCTGGGAGCTCAGAGTATCCGATACTTTTTAAACTTTGCAAAGGTGTACCACCTTAATCCACCGATCATTCGGCTTTCAAGTCGGTACCTCTCCATGCGACTCTTACGCATGTGACAAGGCCGAGATGACACAACAATTTACAGTCCTAGCATTAACTATTCCCTGCCCGGTAAATAGACAGTCAAGTCTCAAGTACCGTTGTGGGTCCTCCCCACTGCCTTACTTCCTAGCCTAGATCTATGTTCTCGCAAGACACATAGCCTCTCTTGATTACAGTCGCGCACGACTTAATCTGGCATAGGGCGTCTTCCTTCTTTCCACCTTTTCCTCTCATGATTTTTCTGAACTCACATCACTCATGGCCTTCTGCGGCCCACCAGCTCTCGCAAGACACTGGATCGACAACCATTGCAGGGAAAATCTAATACTAAAGAAAGCTACTAAGTTGCGCCCGTCCCATAAACAGGCAAGTGGTTGGTACGTTTTTCATGCCGCATAGAAGCACAGCACAAGGTTCTAGTCCTTATGAATCTCTAGTGAGGAGTCTTTCACATTCCCAGCGCGCACACAGCACCATCCACTCAAACCATCCTCACTATCGATTCCAATCACATTTTCTTTCATAAAAGGGTTTTGAATATACTTTTCTCATATGTGACCATTCAACATTTATCATATTATCTTGAGCATAGTATAGCCTAAGCATGATATTCTAGGGTGACAAGGGTGCAGGAATATTCAATGTCAAAAGGGGCTTTACAATCTTTTAGGTCATATCTAATCACTTTATTGAAACATAGTTCTTATTTGAACTTAAGGCATGCATATACTTAAAAACAATTAACGTATTTCATTTCAAAATATTAGGCTAGACATGATCAAGGGTTTTGAGACTTGCCTTGCAGTGATGGGTCTAGCTGCTCAGATGAATCCTCGAAGATCTCCTCGGTTCCTTCAACGTCTGGTTCCACGGCGGATGCAAACAACACATACACACTATATAAGCATACAAGTACTAGAAAATAATACGTAAATACATCATGCATGCAGGGGTAAGGGTTTGGACAAGGCCACTTGACATTGATCGAAGAGATGGGCTCAAAAGGACTTGAATGTCGAAAGGCTGACATTCGGCTCATGGCTTGATATAGCCCTAAATTGGTTCTAGGTTTGTTTTCTGGAGATGTGGCAATAGGAAATATTGTAGAGCATGGTTCAAAAGGCTTAGTGGACAAAGTGGCATTTCAATTGCTCAAATGTAACAAGTCTAAATCATCTAATGCCACTGGTGGACATGCACTGACATAGTGCTAGACATGGCCAGAAACTAGGGCATTGGATAACTTTTGACTCAGACTCCAATTGATGCACAACTTTGTCTGGGGTTTAGGCATTGATAACAGCTACAAAACTCTCAACATGCTCAAGGGCAGAAAGTGGCCGGAAGGTGGCCAAATCCGGTGAGCAAGCACGGTGGTCTGGACATGAACTGAACCACTGAACAGCAATCTTGGCATGATCATAACTTTTGATCCAGGTCGATTCAGGAGTCGGGCTAGTAGACAATATTGCTCAGGGTACTGAGATCTATCTAAGGGACAAAGTGTGCGGGGCTAGATCGGCCGGGGAGAAATTCCGGTGACCGGCGCTGGAGAAGACGACTCCTAAATTGGGAGTTTTCGATTTAAAGAGTTCGAAGTCGATTCATTGCTCAAGGAGTGAGAGGATGAGGTGAGGGGGCTATTTGTAGGGTTAATTCGGCTGGAGAATGGCCGGAGAAGCTTGGCGACGAGGACCAGTTCACTGGTGGCGCGCAAACTACAGAAAGGTTATGATCGCTGCTCAATTTTGAAATCTAAGTTTGTAGGCTTGCTCAAAGGGGTGTACTGAACAATTTTCATCACTGGCACGAGGATTAATTCGGATTGAATCGGCCAGCATTGAGGAAACAGGGCATTTGGGATTTTCCGACGATCGCCGGCGTTAGGGTTCGTCGGGGGCCAATTAGATGCTATGGTAGGAAGAGAGGGATGAAGGGCGCTTACTGGTGGCGTTGGTTTGGAGAAAGAAGCTTCGGGCGAAGCTGGCGCCGTGAGCTTCAGGAACTGCTCGCCGGGGAAGAAGATCTTCGCGGCGGCGCTGGAGAACTTAGCTACTCTCTGGTGGTGGAGGCTAAGGCTTACAAATGCGGGTGGTGTGAAGAGATGCTGGGCAAAGGGGGGGGCTTTATATGGCCGCGGGATTGAGCTCTCGGGAGCTGCAGCAATCGCCGGGGAGATTTTCCTTCTGGCGCTGGGGCGGTCATCGAGGTACTTCGGGACACGGCGGGGCTCTGCCAGAGGCGGAGCATCGCGCGAAATCGGGATTTCATCAGGAAGGCGAGATGATGATCTCCGGGATGGCAGCCATGTGGTGTGGAGCTCCTGACAACAGTAGGCACGCGCGCGCGCGGGGAAGAACACGGCATAGCGCGGTGAACTGCTTCCACGGTGGCGATACAGCTGTGCGCGGTGAAGGCTACGTGGCTATGAAGGTGGCAGCGCGAGGAACTTCGCCGGCGGCGAGTTCAACGGCGAGGCAAAATGGCGGGCGCTGGTTGAAAACGGCACAGGGACCTGGTTGCAAACTTTGGACTGAAAGGTGACGATTTGGACTGAACTGTGAAGGTTTTGGCTCGGGAATTTGGGCCTATTTGCAATTCTGAAGAACTGAAGGGCTGATTTGAATTCTGACTTTGCAGATGAGTGCTACTAAATGTCTTAGACTCATCCAGCAGGAAAAATGGTGAAATCCGATAAGATCTGGTGGTTTTGGCAAAAATCGAAAATAGGGTAATTAGGGTAAACAGGGTAATTAGGGTTTGAAACTTTTGTCGAGGCTGAAACTAGGGTTTCGGTCGAGATTCTGGAATTCTTCCAGAAGGGAAAAATGTTCAGAAAAATGAAATAAAGGTAATCACTTGATCAGATCTGGATTTGGAGATGATCTGGGACTTTTATCCTTTTTGGGTTTTCTAAAAGGACTAAACTAAAGCACTTTTGGACTAAAATGTAAAAACGATCTGGGAGATGAAGTTTAGCTGCCAACTTTTTAGGTTAAGGTAATGGCATACCTAAGATCAAGATAGGGTTGAGACAACAGGGATTCCGAAGAAGATATGCTGACTCGCAAGCAGAAAAGATAGCCAAAAATAGGGATGTTACACTGGATGAGTCCGCGACCATGGATTGGTCCGCGACCAGGAAAAGGAATTCGTTCCCTGTTCGGAATTGTAATCCGATCCGAATGTGTATAACTAAGCTTATCTGTTTAGGATTAGTTATATGAGTCTAATACGTTTAGGTTATTGAGTCTGATACGTACTCATACGATTGGACTATAAATACCTTGTAATAAGTCTAGTTTAGATCATCGAAGAGTCATAAAACTTATTTGAGTTTTAGACACTTATAGTTCTTCGACGTAGGCAAGTGTACCTAACGTTCGACGTGTAAAGCCCTCTTTGAAATAAAGAGTTGTGCAATTACTTTGGGTTTCGGTATTTCTGAGTAAGATCCCGTTATTCCGCATATTAGAATCAGGGCGATCCTAGTGCGAAAACCAAGACTAGGTCTCAAACGGATCATGGACGCTTACTCAGGATGAAGAGAAAACTGCCTTCATCACCCCGTTCGGCACCTACTGCTACGTCAGAATGCTGTTCGGTCTCAAGAACGCAGGTTCCACGTACCAGCACTTGATGCAAAAGACCTTTCTTTCCCAGATAGGGCGTAATCTCGAAGCATATGTAGACGATTTGGTTGTAAAAAGCACCAAGAGATTGTCTCATTTGGACGATCTCGCTGAAACCTTCTGTAATCTGAATCACTTTGGAATAAAATTGAACCCAGAGAAATGTTCTTTCGGGGTTTCTTCAGGAAAACTTCGTGGTTTCCTTGTTTGTTCCAGAGACATTGAGGTCAATCCTGAGAAAATCAGGGCCATCGAACAGATGAGGTCACCCTCGACCATGAAAGATGTTCAACGCCTGGCTGGTCGCATGGCGGCCTTAATTCATTTCATATCGCGACTGGGCGAAAGGGGATTACCTTTCTTCAAAGCCTTGCGGAAGCATCACAATTTCACATGGTCCGATGAGGCTGAAAAAGCATTTTAGGAGGTAAAAACATACTTATCCAGTCCGCCAGTTTTGGTATCTCCCGACAAAGGAGAACCATTGCTTCTCTATTTGGCGGCCACCCCACACGCGGTCAGCGCTGTTCTAATCGCGGATAGGGAACGAATACACAGACCCGTCTACTATGTAAGCGATGTGCTTCATGGTCCTAAAGAGCGATACCCTGAGGTCCAGAAGGTACTTTACGCGCTACTGATGGCTTCCCGTAAGCTACGACATTACTTCCAAGCTCACAAGATCACAGTGCCCTCCTCCTTTCCTTTGGGGGATATTGTCCGAAATCCAGAGAAATCTGGTCGAATCGCCAAATGGGCGATCGAACTCGGTGCTTTTGATGTCCATTTCATGCCCCGCACGGCGGTTAAGTCTCAGGTCTTGGCCGACTTTGTGGTCGAATGGACCAACCCTGAGCCACCCGTGCAGGTGTCCGAGGAACTGGAATGCCCCGATCAATGGACAATGTACTTTGACGGTTCTCGTAGTTTTCGATACTCGGGGGCTGGAGTGGTCTTAGTTATGCCCCAGGGCGAACAGCTTAAGTATGTCATCCAACTACACTTTGTTGCGACCAACAACGCAGTAGAGTATGAAGTTCTTCTTGCAGGGCTCCGGGCAGCAAAATTCCTCGGAGTCCGTCAATTAGTGGTGAGGGGAGACTCACAGTTGGTCGCAAACCAGGTAAACAAGTAGTACAGCACCTCCGATGAGACAATGGCTCATTACCTGGGGGAGGTGAGGAGATTGGAAAAACACTTCAGTCATTTCGAAGTCCAATACATCCCGCGAAAGGACAACATTCTCGCAAACCAATTATCCAAAATTGGGTCCTCATGCACATCCGCTCCGGCAGGAGTGTTCATTGAACACTTGGACCGTCCTTCGATCATGACTTCGGTCGAGGATGATCCGGTAATAGCCTGCGTTACCAACCTCGGTCAGGAACAGGATTGGACTCATCCATTGAGAGTCTATCTTGAACATGGAACTCTACCCGAGGATGAAACCGAAAGCGATTGGTTGATTCGAAAAGCGTGTCTGTACAAGCTCATAGAGGGAGTTTTGTATAGAAAGGGTACTCAAGGAGTATTCATGTGTTGCATATCTCAGGAGGAAGGTAAATCCCTCTTGAAAGAAATACACGATGGTGTATGCGGTGCGCACGCGTTATATTGCACACTGGTCGGAAAAGCTTTTCGACAAGGATTCTACTGGCTTCGGCACTCAATGATGCCAAGCATGTGGTCAAAATGTATCCTCAGTGTCAGTTTCACGCGAGACAGGTTCATCAACCTGCCTATGCGTTACAAACCATTCCCCTTGCATGGCCTTTTGCGGTCTGGGGGATGGATATTGTTGGTCCTATGCCACAAGCGATCAATGGGTACAAGTTTCTGTTCGTAGCCATTGACACGTTTACAAAGTGGATTGAGGCCGAACCGGTGCGAAATATTACCGCATCAGCAGCACAAAAGTTCTTCCATAAGAACATTGTTGCTCGATTCGGTGTTCCGAACCGTCTCATCACAGACAATGGTTCTCAGTTCGCCAGTGATCTTTTTCTGGACTACTGCGATCAGATTGGGACCAAGGTGTGCTTTGCTTTTGTGGCACATCCACAGAGCAATGGTGCCGTAGAACGTGCCAACGGGCAGATACTACAAGGCATCAAAAAACGAGTTTTTGATCGCCTTAAGACTCGCTCGGGGGCTTGGGCAGACGAGCTCTACACCGTTCTATAGGCACTATGAACTACTTCTAGTCGAGCCACCGGTGAGACGCCCTTCCATCTGGTCTATGGGGCCGAGGCCGTGCTGCCTATGGAAGTTAATATTGGATCTGTTCGGACAGAGCAATTGAAACGAGTTGATCGGGCCGAACAGTGATCACAGGATCTCATCCTCTTAGAAGAAAGGAGTGATCGCGCTTTGATCAAGTCCGCGGTATACTTGAAAGCTTTGCGCAAGTACCATAACAAAAGGGTGTGACCACGTAGTCTTCATGTGGGCGATCTGGTTTTACAAAAAATTCAAGACCAGTCTAATCGCAATAAATTCTCCCCAAAATGGGAAGGCCCTTACACTGTTGTTTCAGTGCCGCGACCAGGATCCGCGCGGTTAGCCATGGAGGATGGCCGAATCTTATCCAATACTTGGAACATCGATCAACTACGCAAGTTTTACGTATAAGTATTCAATCCCTTTTCCTGTTCAATTAGCATTTTTTCATAAAACAAAAATATCTTTTGGTTTCATACGATGAACACCTCCCTTCATGCCCATATGTTACAAACTTGACTCGGGGGTTGGTCGCCGGCGGTTAGATCACTACAACGTTCGAGCCGGATTCGCTGGCCAATCTCATGACCACTTCCAGACAAGTCACTCCTAAATAAGCCGTTTCTCAACGCATACGGGACTTTCTGGTATGTCCTTGGTCGCCTGAGTGGCTGCCGGTTTGCAACAAGGTTAAGTGTTACATTGACCATAATTGCTGGCCTGATCGCACACCCCTGATCGTTACACTCATATTTTTCCTGTGTTTATAATACTAAGCCTTTAGTATCTATAATCACAGGCGGGGGCTAGGGGGATATGCTTATAATATGAAACAACAAAAAATATATATACTTTCTTTCAAAAATCAATTGGTACATGCATTGCATTTCTATATGATATATCTATACAAGTGTAGGGATTACACAATCTCGAACTCGGTCAGGAGTCTATCTACAAGAGGATTGACTTCCTCCATGATCGCCTCCAGTTGCTCTTCACTCTCGATCTCTACCGTTCCCACCAGTGGATTTAAATCCATATCTGGGCCATGGTGGAGACGAAACCGGCAGAGAATGGCGGAGGCTGCTGATCGAACCCTGGTTCTGATCACCTCTTCCCGTCGCCGTGTATCTTCAGGAAGATACTCGAGAAGTGACTCCGCTTGAGCTATGACCAGTGAAGACCAGCCGCTCGAACTGAGGTCGTCTTTTGTGGTCTCAACCACATCAGCCCTCAGGAGATGGGCCACCATCTTTAGCTTTTCAAAGATGGATTGGCTCAGGTCTCTGTTCGCCTTACGGGTAGAGTTAGTGGAGAGCTGAAGGATCGCCTTGTCCCGATCAAGCCGTTTGATTTGACTTGCTTGCGCTGCAGTTAAAAGATTGTTACTAACAGTCTAAACTCTGAAGTCAAAGCTTCCTGGTTGGGAATTGACTTACCAGAAAGCTGTGACCGCAATTTGTTAAGCTCGACCTCTTGCTTCGAAAACGTGGAGATCGACATGAGCTTCTGAGCGGCCAGTTCCCTCTTCAGAGAAGCAACCTCCCTGTGACAAAAAAATGGTTGTCATAATGAATTTGCATCTATACAAATTGGAAGGAATCTATCCTTACCTGCGCAAGCAGTCTCTTTCTTTTTGTATGGCCTCGATGCTCGCCACCATAGCGATCGATCTGGCCGATACACGGGATAGTTCCTGTAATACAAAGAGATGTCAGTAGTGCCTTATGCATAATTCAGATACCAAAAGGGATGTTCATCATACCTCTGTATACACCCGAAATGAAATATCCTCTGGGATAGCGGGAGGTCTGGTTGAGGGACCCGTCATGACCACGACAGGGGCAGCAGGTGGATGTGCCTGCTGGGCCTCAGTCGCTGTTTCTATTGCCTGCGACTGGGTCCCTGTGCTCGAGTCATCCCCGATGGTCCGGACGACTTCCTGGACCAGAGGGACAGAGCGCTCCTCATCAGAGGCTATGGCTCCAGTAGCAACTTCAACCCTCCCCGGGGCGGCTGAAGGGCTCAATGCTACCTCTTTATGCCTACAGAGAAAGAAGGGATCGACGATTACGTTAGTAATCGCCACAATCCGATCCAAAATAACCAAAAGAAGGGTTATTACCTTATTTGAAATCCCATCAGCTTCTGGGATATCAGGGAAGGCTCTCCTTGGGAAAGAGGACAGTCACTGTCTGTCCTAGTCTTCCTCTTTGTAAACAGAGCCTTCTCTCCCTACGCATGTTTTCCTATAAGCATGTTCATAAGGAATGATAAATACTCAAGTGGTAAGAATTCATACCTGGGCAACCTGTCCGGTTGGCAGGGATACGTCCGAAGGCCTGGGTGGCTCCTGAACTACTGGAGCCGACACTTCATCCGCGACTCTCGCGGGGTCTTGGTCGAACACCTCCTCTCCTGTCCGCAGGAGTGGAGGATTTTCCTCCCTGAGACTCGCAGGAGTCACAAGAGGAAGTTCTTCTCTCTGTATAAGTGTAAATTTGGTAAACACATGTACAGACGAAATTTAGAAGATAAAACCATGAGGAAATCTTACCATGGTCGTCCCTTCGGCCAGGGAGGGAGAAGCAACTGACCCTAAAGCCTCTGGGGCTTCGGGAGCAGGGATCTCACCTGTGGCCACAGGACTTTCAGTGGCTGCGGGGTCCGCTGCGGTTACTTCAGGTTCCGCAGGATGAGGTGAAGTCTCGCCGGACAGAGAGTCACCTATTTTCCTCCTCCGGCGGATTAGGGGGACATCATCTTCCTCCTCCTCCTCGCTCCTCTCGCCCTGTATGACGAAGAAATGATTCCAGTTTGTACCTGGAAGAACGGGAGGTACGTGATATCTTACCACAGTCTTCCTTGCGGTAGGAGGAACGCTCCGTGAAGACCCCTCCCCAAGGGTTTGCTTGGATTTCTTGGGGGCAGGATTCCTCGTCCTGGGATCCGAGGAGATCTTCTTCACGTTCTTCATCGTCGGCTTTCCCAGGGAACAGACGTTTTCGCTTGGGAACGTCGCCTTTGCGAATCTCCCCAAGAGCTGTTTCGTCCCGACAAATTCGTCAGTGCTGAGTGCACAGAAGACCTGCGAATAGGAGCTAGGTGAAAGATGACATACCTTTTGGCGCTCCTATTTGAGGTCGTCGCCGGCGTGAACCAAGCTCTGTGGGCGAGGCGATCCCTTGGGGCCCTCCACATCAGCAGTCTAGGCCCTGAGAAGGTAATTTGTCCACCTCTCAACCTCGGAGGAAGGCAGGACTGTTCCCAGAATGCCAATCATAAAGCATACAACAAAAGTATGAGGTTTCGGTGTTGAAATCACATACCTTTGTTGTAGTCCAGGGTGCTGTCTGCCATGGACTTGATCTCCCAAGCCGGATGAGCCCTTTCACGCAGAGGGCTCACCCGATTCTTCACAAAGTTGCGAATGATGTTGCGAGCTGTTAGTCCTTGTTGGACCAAGTGAAGGATCACCTCGGCATGCTTCATGAACTCAGCATTCATCGCCGGTTGGGAGTCCAACTCGCTCGGCTTCTTTGGCCACGAGTTCTCAAACCACAGCCCGCTCTCAGACGGAGGGGTGCAGTAAAATCACTTCTGGTGCCACCCGTGCACCGAATCCCACAGGGGTGGGAAGGGATACTCTTTCTTCTCCCTCATCCGGAAGTAAATGCATCTGGCGGCGTTGGCGCTCTTCAACCACGCCGAAAGTAGAAACGCCGGAAGAGATCCACGCTGGGATAAACTCCGACGAATGCTTCACATAGATGCTGGAACACCGCCAGAATCAGGACCGCATTTGGGTGGAGGTTGATCAACTTCAACCCATAGTGCTCGAGGATGTCCTTCAAGAACCGACTCTGGGGGAATCGAAACCCGCAGCACATGTACTCCTCGAAGATCACCAGTTCGCCCTCTTCGACGACTGGGGTTTCTTGGTCCTTCTCCGCAGGCAGCCAGTTGATTAGCAGCCGCGGAGGAAGGATCTCCTCTTTCTCCAATGCCAGCAGACTCTCCTCGGAGTGGTGGATCAATCTGCTCCAGGACGCCATTTCTTGTAAGAAATCGGGAGAAAAGTTGGCAACTTTGGGGAAGACGGAGGTTGAGAAGAATGAGGGTTTTGTGCGGCGGAAGTACTGAGGAATGGTTTTTGGCTGTGTGGCTTCCTCAAGAAGCTAACTGCTACTTTTATAGACCCGAGGAGGCGCACTGATATGAGTAACGTTCCACTTAATATTTTATGCATTTCCCATAATGGATACTATCTCTGGCGGACCTGTTAAAGTGTTCTTGGTATCGGATCTGAAACAAAAGGACTTCTTTGTTTCAAGGTTTGAAGATACAAAAACATGAAAAGTTTTTCAAGGGTTTTTCGGAGGACATTTTCCTTCATGTGCCTTGTAAATTTTCGTGAAAATATCCTATGACAAAGTTTTCAAGGGTCTTCGACTAAGCTCTGATTCTAATCGAAGTGATGGTCTGATCGAGTTTCGGTTCTAATCGCAGTAATCTTTCAAATCGAACTTCGTTCTAACCGCGGCTTTAAGTCTGATCGCGGTATCAGTGCTGGTTGCGGTATTACTAATTGAAGACTGCCTGTGTATGAGTGGTCGTAAAGACATTGCTTATGGCCATGTTTTCGCACAGAAGATGTAAAGAATATTCATAGGAAGAAAAAGAAAAAATTTATTTCTTACATTCTTTACATACAAAAGGGATACCGGCGACCAAAGCGTCGACCTGATCCGAAAGAAGTTTGCAAAGTTCTCCTAGGGACATATTGTTGTCAGTAGGATCTACACTGACAACCCCCAGAGAACTAGCAACTAACCTAAGTCTATCTACATCATCCCTAACAAGAGATGCACTATTGTTCCTAATCAAATCGGAGAGTTATCGCTGTTGCTGAGCGTGATCCCTCTCTCGACGGAACTGGTGCGCCTCTTCACGGGATTTTTCAAAACATTCTGCCAGGTGCAGAATCGCCAAAGACATTTCTTCGGTCTTCTTCTCCAGGGCCTCTTTTTCCCCTTGGAGAGTCTGTCTAAGGGAAGGAGGTGGAGTCTCAGTAGGCTGGTCACTGGGGGCTCCAATAATTTTTGTCTCCTACATTTGCAAATGTTAGTTTTACTAAACTATAACAAACAAGCAAAGGGAGACGGAAGTAATTACGTACCAATCCTTGCAAGCAACAGGTTGGTATATGCATCCTGGAAGTTTGATCATCCGACAAAGGCGGATGATCACTGGATGGTGGAAGTGCAACCTTCCCACCATATGATTGCTTCCCCAACGCAAGTTGAGGGTTTTCTGGTTGGATTGTCACCGCTTGCCGACCAGAAAATCGATCACCCAAACAAAAATGGGGAGTATTGGGATGAAGTGGAGATGAAAGTTCAATCTGCCTAGGTGCATGAAGAACAGAAGGAAGAAAGAATGATGCTGCGTCTTCTACCTTTGCTCTGCTAGAGGATCCCTCATCAACCTTAGGTTTCTTCCTTAAAGGAGATAAATCTTCAGGCATCCGGGGCCCTTGTTCGAAAATTTCCTCTTCATCACTCTCAATTTCGATAATGTTTTGGTCTGCCATCGAGGAGTGTATGAGGAGAAGGATGAAGGTAGCTTTAAAAGAAACTTAGCCGAGAGGAGAAGTTGTGGAGCTTTGTAATTCGAAGGCTTCGGTATTTATAGCCGCCGGGATGACGGTTCGCCTGCCGAGGGCCCCGAGTTTTTAAAAGCATTTACAATTTCACCTCGGGTTAAAAACGTTTCAACAACGCCATCATGACTTGTCACATAATACCCAGAGCCCGTTTCAGGGAACCAACCGTCACACTTAGTGCGCCACTAAGTGGGGGATTTGAAGCGTCGGGTTAAAAATCCGATGCATGTCTTAAAATTCGAAATAAACCCGTCCCTTCGTTTTCTTCGAATTTGGGGGCTAGCTGACGAGGATTGACACCCGAGTCAGTTCAAATAAGTGCACAACTGGTTCAGGATAGATTCGAGCCAGACACGTGCCTGGCGGTGCGAACTCAAGTCATTCTGGGAAGTTCTAGCCTGAGGTCGCAGGCTTTACGCGATCAGATCGCAGTTAGTACGCGGTCAGAAGTTCGTATGCTGTGCGCGGACAGAAGGCTGAAGATGTTGCGCGGTCAGCCAACATAGCGCGGTCAGAACTCTTTTGGCCGGGGAGCGTGGGACTAATCTATTCCTGCTATAGGAATATCCCAAGTATCCCGAAGATTCTTCCACATAGAGGAACAACCGTCAGGAGGTTAATATGTGCGGTTATCCACGAATAACACGTGTTAAATCTGTGTGGGAGTTAAGAGCGGTTCTCTAAACTGCATCCAAGCAACCGTTTGATGCCGTTATGACTTGGCGCCCTTTCGACCAGTATAAAAGGGTGGGCATGGTGCATCAAACAGAGGGGGGACGGATCACGAGATACAACACATCTCACCCAAAGAATCAAGACAATAGCCTAGATTAGATAGCTTCCATAAGCCCTTCAGGCTTCATTTTGTACAATCATAGAGGGAAAACCTTCGTCCTGTGAAGGGCTTTTCCCGTCACTTTGTAACCCTTTACTACGCATAGTGAAATCCCAACAGGACGTAGCGCTATATCTCCTACCATCGAGGGCCCGAACCTGTATAAACTTCTCTGTGCTCCAGTTCTCCATAATTCTTCATACCTTCCCGGAGGGACACCCTGTAAGGTCTTACAAACTACAAATTCTGCATAAGTTCAGCTAAGGACCCCGAGTCCGAATCGTCGACACTTAACATTTTTCTTGCTAGATGAGTCCAAGTGATTTAGTAACACTCATCTGCAAAATGAGATTTCAGATCAGCCCTCCAGATCCCCAGATTTGCAAACAGGTCCAAGTTCCCGAACAAAATCCTTGCAGATTAGTCCAAAACCTTTGCGAATCAGTCCAAATCTTGCAACTAGGCCCCTGTGCCATTTTCGACCACGACCAGGCCCATTCGACCGCGCCCCGCCACTTCACCTCGTCACAGAACTCGCCACCGGTGAAGCTCCCACGCTGCCACCACTACCGCCATGAAGCCACCACGTGTGCGCACCCGTGCCGCCACCGTAGAGCTGCTGCAGCAGTGCCAGCAGTGCTGTTCGTTCCGTGCGTGCGTGTGCTTGCTACTATCAGAGGCTTTTTACCACTTCGTCGCCATGCCGAAGCCAGCCACCCCGTCACCCTGCTCCAGCCGGATTTGGCGCAATCTTCTCCTCTGGCAGAGTCGCTGCCGCGTCCCAACACTGTGCACGCCGTCTCAATCCTGCCTCCGGCCCTAGTCACGCGTATCCTGTTCGATCCGCTTCAACCCTCGAGAGCTCCAGCCCACTGCCTATTTAAACCCCTCTGATTCACTGCTTGCCTCCACACCCAAACCGGCCAAGTCTCAGCCACCTCCACCGCGTTCATCTTCTTCCCCGGCGAACTATTTCTGAAGCTCACGGCGCCAGCTTCACCCGTTGCTTCCCTCTTCGGTCCAAACTTACCAGTGAGTTTCCCTTACCTCTCTTATCGTTCCAAAGCTTGGAATTTAGTTCCCTCACCCTCTGTCGCCGGTGATTGCCGGTTTTCTCCAAAATCTCTAGCGAGCAATTCAACTCGATCCTTTCCCCTCTAGCCTTCAAACCTGTGATTGATAGTGATTAGTGAGCCCTTCTAAGCATCCCTGATACATCAAAACCCCCAATTTCTACCCAGATTGGAAATCCCCAAATCCCCACCTCACCTGTCCACTGGAGCTCGTCTCCAAGCTTCTTTGGTGATCCTCTAGCTTATTTAACTCCTCCAACAACTTCCTGATATCCCTCAGCTACCCCACAAGCTTGGAATCGAGCTCAGATGCTTTAAATAAAAAATGCCCAATTTCTATGTCATTGTCTCCGGCACAGTTCACCGGAGTTTGCTTCCCGGCCAATCTAGCCCCGTCCACCTTGTGCTTTAGATAGTTCTCAGCCCCCTGAGCATTTCCTTCCACTAGCTCGACATCTGAATCTGCCCAGATCGTGAGATATGCCCTTGCCAAGTTTCTGTCCAGAATTGTGTCTGTGCCGTGTCCCCATCGCCGTTCATCGCCGTCGTTCATCGCCGTCCGGCCATCTTTTGCCTTGAAACCACCTGCATTGATTTCCTGGCATCCACGCCTACCTCCTAGACAAAGTTAGCACAGCAGATGAGGCCCAGATTTACATTTGCTGCTAAACCCTAGATTTTGGCAATGTCTGCACTAAGTCAGTGCATGTCAGCCATTGGCATTAGCTGTAACACCCCGATTTTTCCCAAATCTTGGCTTACCTCGTCTCTCCCTATATCAGAATGAGATCCCAGTTATGCCAGTATCTTACCCCCAAAAAGTTGGCAATCAAACTCTTGTCATTCAGACCTTTTCACAAATCAGCCCAAATGTATCACAAATCAGCCCTTTTCAGAATTGTCAGAAGCTCAAAAAGACTAAAAGTCTCAAACCATCTCCAAACTTTGATCTGATCCAGTAAACACCTTCCTTTCACTATTCTGAACATTTTTCCCTTCTGGAAGAATTTCCAAATCTTACCCTAAACCTGAGTTTCGAGCCTCGCCGTTTTCAAAACCCTAATTACCCTGTTTTACCCTAATTACTCTATTTTCGGATTTTTGTCGAAACCCTCGAATCTTGTTCAAATTCACCAAATTTCCTGCCAGATGAGTCCCAGCATTTTAGTGTCACTCAGCTGCGAAATCAAAGTTCAATTTGGACCCCAAATTTCCAGAATTGCAATCAGGTCCAAACTCCAAAGAAAGATTATCGCAAATCAGTCCAAAATATTTGCATCCAGGTCCCGGCTGCTTTCGACTGGAGCATGTCCACGACCAGAGAACCTCCTGTGTGCGACCTCGACCAGCTGCCGTGCTCACTCCGCCGTGGCAGTCGCCTGTGCCCTTGCCGCCATGTGTGCCCTCGCCGTTCGCCACCGTGGAAGCCACCTCAACCGCGCAATTGCTGCAAGTTTTCCCCGCGCACAGCACGCGCGCTAGCTGCAGCGGCGCAGCACCGCAGAGAACGCTCGACACGTCGCAGCCATGCTCGAGCTAGGTGTCTCCTCGCCGTTGCCTTCGCCGCCTGCACCTGCACCGTCCAGCTGCAAAGCTGCAACGCCGCGCCGTCAGTCGCCTCGCCATCACCACCCCGTCCCGTCGCTTCAAAGTCACCTCGCAGCAGCAACACTCCAAATTGTCGGCCCTTTTGCCTCGCCCGTGCCTATATAAAGCCTTCTGTAGCCGTTGCATCTTCACCCAGCGCCAGAAACCATCTAAGCTCGCAGCTCCGCCGTGAAATCTTCTTCCCCGGCGAGCCATTTCCGGAGCTCTTGGTGCCAGCCTCACCCATTGCTCCCCTCAGCAATCCAAGCCTCCCAGTAAGTTTCCCATCCCCTCTTGAGTGTATCTAAGCTTGGAATCGAGTTCTCTTGCCTTCTGTCGCCGGTGATCGCCGGTTTCCCCAAAAACCTCCAGTGAGCAATTAAACTCTAACCAAGCCCTTTTAGCTCTCGAGCCAGTGATCAAATAGGATCAGTAAACCTAGCTTAACTCATCTAAGCAATCAAAGTTGAAGAATTTGCTCAAATCTGGAAAACCCCAAATTTGTGTCTTCTTCCCCTGTGCAGTTCTCCAGATTTTAATTCCGGCCGATCTGGCCCTGTCCACCCTGCCCTTTTGATAGTTCCCAATCTCCTGAGCAACTTTGCCTTCTAGCTCGACCTTTGAATCGGCCCAGATTTGGAGATACGGCCTTGCCAAAATTCTGCCCAGAACTGTGTCTGTGCCGTGTCGCCACCGTAGTTCATCACCGGATTTGGCCGCCCTCTGGCCACTTTCAACCCTTGATCCTGTCGAATGATTTGTTCCTGTTATCAATGCCTACCTCCCAGACAAAGTTGTGCATCAATTGGAGCCCTGGATCAAAAGTTAAACTTTGCCCTAGTTTCTGGCAATGTCTGCACTATGTCAGTGCATGTCAGCCACTGGCATTAGCCTTGTTTGACCCCTTCTGGTTGAGCAATGGAAATGTCACTTTGTCCCCTAGATTCCTGGAGTTGTGTTCTACATCTTTCCCTTCTGTCACTTCTCCAGAAAACCATCCTAATACCAGTTTGAAGCTATGCCAAAGCCGTGAACTGAATGTCGACCCTTCGACGTTCAATCCTTTTTAGCCGTTTCTTCGACCAGAGCCCTTGTGACCTTGCCCTAACCTTTTCCCCTGCATGCATGACTTATTTACTTAATAATTTCTATGGAAACTATTTTCTGTATGCTTATATGGTATGTTTGTGTGTTGTTTGATTGCCGTAGAGTCAGAAGCTGAAGGGGCAGAGGAAGTCTTTGAAGATCCGTCTGAGTATTTAGACCCAGCATTGCAAGGCAAGCCTCATTCCTTTGATCATGTCTCACCCAATATTTTCATATGAAGTATATTCACTGTTTCTTACTATGCATGCTTATTTGAGATACAAGTTATGTTTGAATGACATGAGTAGATATTACCTAATGAATCATGAAACCCTTTTGTTATTGAACCTTCTTATATATGCTTTTGTCACCCTAGGACTCATATACTGAATATCCACACTAAACTTGAAATGGTCAAATACATGAGAAGTTACATGAAAACCGTTTTGTCAAGAAAACTGATAAGAAGGATCAGTAGTGAGGATTGGATCGTATGGAGAGGGTGCGGTGCGCACCAGGGTATGTGAATGCTCCTCACGATTGGTTCATAAGGACGAGAACCTTGTGCTGTGTCTCTATGCAAATTGTAAACGTACCAACCACTTGCCTGGTATGGGACAGGCACAACTTAGTAGCTTTTTGGTATTAGTAGTTCCCTGCATGGTTTGTCGATCTGGTTTCTCGCGTGGAAACTAGTGGGCCACAGTTCGGCCATGAGTGATGTGAGTTCAGAAAAATAATGAGAGGAAAAGGTGGAAAGAAGGAAGGCGCCCTAGACCTGATTAAGCCGTGAGCGGTTGTAATCTTGAACGGTCATATGTCTTGCGTGGACACAGACCAAGGCTATGTGTCCTGAGGGAACATAGACCAGAGGCTAGGAAGTAAGGCAGTGGGGAAGACCCACAACGGTACTTGAGACTTGATTGTCTATTTACCGGGCGGGGATACTGTTAATACTGAACTGCAAAAGCGTTGTGTGATCTCGGCCTTGTCACATGTGTATAAGTCACCTGGAGTTGGCCCGACTTGAAAGCCGAGTGAACTAGTGGATTTAAAAAGAGGTACACCTTTGCAAAGTGTAAAAGAAGTATCAGATACTCTGTACTCCCAGGTTCAGGAGTCTTTTCGTAGTGGATGTTATCCATGGGTTATAGCACAAGTAATGATTTGGAATGTTTTCATAACATGAGTTAATAAAAGTGATGACTCATGGGAGACCATCACATAACGATTTCTAAAGTATAATTTAAGATTTCAAAGTATTGCTCTTAGAAACTAAAATCTTTTCTTTATAATTTTAGAGTGAAAATCTACTCTATTCTTATATATATATATATAAAACCAAAATCCCTTTTCTTGATCACTCCTCATCTATATGCCCGCATTCTTGTAACGAGACTTGCTGAGCATTGTGTAAAAATATGCTCACCCTTGCCTTTACAAACAAATTCAGAAGAAGGATTTGAGAATCCCGTTTCCCCTGGCCTTGAGCACCAAGAAGAGGAAAGAGTCTTTCCAGACGATTTGAGCTTCTAGGAGGGTCATGAGCCAAGTTGAGTCCGATGTGGAGGAAGCCCTTCCAGAGCCGCTGCAGAAGGAAATGAAGACCCTTGTGGTTGCTTTTTGTGTTATTTTTCTGTGTTCGGTACTTCGATGCCGATTCTTGATTTTGAAAAACTCTCTACTTTTGTATCAACTTTAATTAGTGCCACCCTTGGCATTATGATATTGTAATAGTGGTCCTCGTGACCTTGTACTTGCTTTATCTACCAGCTTTATTATTTAAAGTGAATCCTGTTGTTGTGAGCATGTGATGTACCTTTCTGTGTGCAATCTACCTGGGCGGTTGCCAAGGTGATCCTCAAATGGGGGTCTCACATTAGCCTTTTTTGGTCCCTTCTGGTTGAGCAATTGAAATGCCACTTTGTCCACGAGATTCCTGGAGTTGTGCTGTACAACTTTCTCTGCTGACACTTCTCCAGAAAACCTACCTGTCGGGGGAAATCTCCGCGCGACTAAGTCCAGGTAAGTTGTGTCACGATTGCCCGGGGACGTGGCCTACGGGACCTCCCCGGGCGCCGCCTTTTGGCCCCCGAGACGGGGCCTCCGGTGCCCTCCCGGGCGCCCCCATTTGGCTCCTGGGACGCGGCCTCCGATGCCGTCCCGGGCGCCGCCATTTGCCCGGGGACGCGGCCGACAGTGCCCTCCCGGGCGCCGCCTTCTGGCTCCCGGGACGCGGCCTCCGGTGCCGTCCCGGGCGCCACCATTTGCCCGGGGACGGGGCCTCCGGTGCCCTCCCGGGCGCCGCCTTCTGGCTCCCGGGACGCGGCCTCCGGTGCCCTCCAGGGCGCCGCCATTTGGCTCCCGGGACGCGGCCTCCGGTGCCGTCCCGGGCGCCGCCATTTGCCCGGGGACGGGGCCTCCGGTGCCCTCCCGGGCGCCGCCTTTTGGCTCCCAGGACGCGGCCTCCGGTGCCGTCCCGGGCGCCGCCATGTGCCCGGGGACGGGGCCTCCGGTGCCGTCCCGGGCGTCGCCTTCTGCCTCCCGGGACGTGGCCTCCGGTGCCCTCCCGGGCGCCGCCATTTGGCTCCCGGGACGCGGCCTCCGGTGCCGTCCCGGGCGCCGCCATTTGCCCGGGGACGTGGCCTCCGGTGCCCTCCCGGGCGCCGCCATTTGGCCCCCGGGACGTGGCCTCCGGTGACCTCCCGGGCGCCGCCATGGCCCCGGGGACGTGGCCTCCGGGGCCTCCCCGGGCGCCGCCTTTTGGCCCCTGGGACCTGGCCTCCAGCGCGGTCCCGGGCCTCATCGCCCTCCTAAAGGTAAAGTATCGAACTGTTTATCACGTGCAGGTCACACGAGGAGCGCCTCGGGAACTAGCGACCACCTGTCAAGCATCCAAGGCGTTCGACCGGGAGAAGGACGGTCCTGCCCTTCAATCCGACGGTGGCTTCCGAGGTAGTTTAGGTTTTTTGCTTCTTTTTGGAGCTATAAATAGCCCTTGTACCCCTCTGTTGTAGGGGATCGGTTCTTTTTATTTGGAATAGCTAAACTCACAGACATGCTCCGGAAGCCTCTCCCCCGGAGAGAGCCTCCCCAGCCGACTCCGGTCGGGAGCGCGTCGACAGGACTAGGGCCCCCACCGGGACCCGAACCTGTATAAACCCGAGTGTCATTCTTTGTGCTTGTCCGGCAGGGGAGGACCGGTCATCCGGTCAACCCGCGCCGCGTAATCTTCGCTAGGATCATTCTCAAAACCTACTGGGGTGTTCGTAATACCACGACAGTTGGCGCCGACAGTGGGGACTCGTGACAAGACGCCATGGCTCCCCCAAGAACAAGCGCTCGCACCCTTCCCGGTGATCCGGGTCTCGGAGACCTGGCGCCGTCCGCCCGGGACATTGCTGTCCCGGCGGTCCCTTCCGGAGGCGACCTGGCCCAGGTACCGCCTCCCTCCTTTCCTCTTAACTTCGGTGCTTCCACCTCCAGGTCGTTTCCGGTGACTGCGGGGACCTCGGCCGGGACTAGTCTCCCCCTGACGGCTCCCCCGGTTCCCCGGGACGCCCTGCTCGAAGCTCTTGTGGAAGGCCAGCTCCGCGCTCAGCGCTCTATGGACGAACTCCTTAGCTTGTTGGCGCGGCCTCTGGCCCCCACATTTGCGTCACACCCGTATCCGGGGAACATGCCCCCATTTATGGGTTACCCGGCGGCCCCTCCGGGCTCCGGGGGGTTGTCCGCCCCGTATGATCCTGCCGAGGGGTTCCCTCCCCCTGCGGGATATACGTCCGGACCTTTCCCGGCACCCGGAGGTTATTTCATGCCAGGGCCCTTCGTGGCACCAGGGGGGTACCCCGTTCCTGGCCTATTCCCGGGGCCGGGAGCCCACTTCATGTCGGGGGTTTACCCTACGCCGGGAGCCAGTCCCGCCCCCCGCGTCGCGTTTACCGCACCGGGGGCGGTTAACAGAGCAGCCCCCGTGCCGCAGCGGACTTCCCCCCGCATGGGCTCCCCGGTTCCGGACGTCGCCGCGGGGGCTCCCCCCTCGCCGGTTCCGGGTGTTACAGGGCCTGCCCCCTTCCCGGTTCCGGTCGTGGCCACTGGGGCCCCCTCCACTTCGATTCCAGGCGTCGCCGCGGGCGCCCCCTCCCCGGTTCCGGAAGCTACAGCGCATGAGCTCCCTCCCTCGGCGGGACAGGTCCATTTTGCCCCGGGGGAGGTCGAGCAAATGCGTTCACCGTAGCGCGGGGAAGAACTTCCCCCCGGCCGCGGGCGCGGGGAGCCTCGCTCTCGCACCGGCCGGGGGAAGAGACCCGCTGAAGAGCCAACCCCTCCGACGGAGAGCCCGGATGTCTGGGAACTTAGTCCTGGCCCAGAGGAAAAGCGTCGCCACCGCCATTCTGGCGGACCTCTTGGACCGCTCCCAGACTCAGACAACGAAGGTCCCGTGAAAGAAGACAGCGACCGGGGCTCTCCCCGGGAAGTGCAGGGGGCCAACCAGCCCCTGTGCCGAAGACTTCGCAGCATCCGGTGGCCGCGGCCTTACCGCCCTCCGCACATCGAACACTATAACGGTGAGGCAGACCCTTACGAGTTTGTGTAGGTCTACTCCACTGCCATCTCCGCGGCCGGGGGGGACGAGACAGTACAGTGCAACGTCTTCCCCCTCTATCTCTCCGGCATTGCCCGCTCCTGGTTCTACAACCTGAAGGCCGGCTCCATCAAGTCTTTTTCGCAGCTCAAGCAGGAGTTCTGTGCCAACTTCCAAGGGAACTACGTGCGTCTCCTGGACTCCTTGCAACTCTACACTGTCCGGCAGAGGACTGGGGAAACCATCAGAAGCTTCTTCAAGCGCTTTGCTCAGGTGAAAAGCAAAGTGGCCCATGTCCCCGACTCTACGGTCATCGAAGCCTGCAAAAGCGGCATCCTCCCGAGGGAGCTCCACCGAAGGCTCTCTCGGAGCTGCCCCTCTTCCGCCGACGAGCTCTTCAACGTCCTCGAAAAGTACGCTCGGGCGGAGGAAGACGACATCTGGAAGAAGACCCAGGGGGCTCCCGCCCCCGTCGACCGGGGGGCCAGGGACCCCCCCAAACGCCCCAGGCAGGGGGGACGTAGCGAGCCACGGCCTCGGGACACCTTTGTCCTCGAGGGCGGAGGCGGCTCGCGCGACCCCCCGAGGGCCAACCGCCCCTTCCCCAAACCGAAGGGCCATTGGGGAGGACAGTCTTCGCGTGGCCGGGAAGGCCCCGCGGGCAGAAGGCGGGAAGGACCGTGGTGCAACTTCCACAGGTCCAGTACCCACGCTACCCGAGATTGTAGCCAGCTGCTGCAGCACTTCGCGGACTTCCTCGACCAGCGCGGGCAGGGGGGGGGGGGACTCCGGCCTCCTTGCCCCCTCGGCCAGCTGTTCCGGCCCTTCCCGCTCCCGCGGGGGGTCAGCAGACACAGGAGGAGGAGCCTTCAGAAGCTCTCCCCTTTCAAACTTCACAGTGGCACATCAACGTCATCGTGGGAGGATCTGCCTCCGGGCGGGACTCTAAGCGCCAGCATAAGGAGTACGCGCGCGAGGTCAAGGTTGTGGGGGTGCTACACACGTCCCCGCCACCGAAGTGGTCGGACGTCCCCCTCACCTTCACGGCAGAAGACGCGCGGGGGGTTCGCTTCCCCCACGACGACGCGCTTATTGTCTCCGCAACCATCTACAACTGCCATCTAGCCCGTATCCTAGTGGACGGCGGGAGCTCCGCCGATGTCCTATTCCTGAAGGCCTTCAAAGAAATGCAAGTGGATGAGAAGCTCCTGCAGCCCGCTGCCGGGCCCCTGCAAGGTTTTGTCCCGGGGAAGGCGATCCACCCCGTGGGCAAAGTAGATCTTTCAATGACCTTCGGCACCCCGGAGAACTACCGGACCGAGCTGGTCCGCTTCGACGTGGTGGACCTCCCGTCCTCCTACAATGGGATTATGGGGAGGACGACAATCAACCGGCTGGGGGCTGCCACCCATCAAAACTATCTCTGCATGAAGATCCCCGGGCCGCATGGTGTGATCAACGTCCGGGGAAACCAAGACATGGCCCATGCTCTATACGAGCGCGCTGCGGCCACAATCGGAAGCGTCAACCTCATAAAGATGCCTAGGGGGGGGCTTCTCTCCCGGAACTAGATGCTACTGCGCCACCACCCGGGAGGCCCCTCCTCAAGCCGCGTCCGGAAGGGGGCCTCCGTAAGGTCCTGCTGTCCCCGGGCAACGAAGACAAAACCGTCCGGATCGGGGCGGAGCTCCCCGAGGAGCACGCAGCGCAACTTGCGGCTTTTCTGGGCGAAAACTCTGATGTTTTTGCGTGGAAGCCTTCGGACATGCGGGGCGTTGCCCGGGAGGTCATTGAGCACAAGCTCGCAGTGGCCCCCGGTCACCCCCCGGCCAAACAGAAGCTGCGGAAACTCTCCCTCGAGCGCCAAGAGGCAATCAAGGCGGAAATCACCCGGCTCCGAGAGGCGGGGTTCATTTGGGAGGTCCTGCACCCCGAGTGGCTCGCGAACCCCGTCCTCGTCAAGAAATCAACAGGCAGGTGGCAGATGTGCGTGGACTTCACCAACCTTAACCGCGCCTGCCCCAAAGACAACTTCCCGCTCCCGCGGATTGATCAGCTCGTCGACTCCACTGCGGGGTGCGAGCTCATGAGCTTCCTAGACGCCTACTCGGGCTACCATCAAGTCCGGATGGCGGAGGGGGACGAGGAAAAGACGAGTTTCATAACTCCCCTCGGAACCTTCAGCTACGTCCATATGCCCTTCGGGCTCAAGAACGCGGGGGCAACCTTCTAGCGCCTCATGACGTTGGTTTTCAAAGAGCAAGTCTGCCGCAACGTTGAAGTCTACGTAGACGACGCGGTTGTCAAGAGTCCCCGCGCAGCCTCCCACATCGACGACCTGGCTGAAACCTTCCACAACCTCCGCGCATTCGGGCTCAAACTCAACCCGGAGAAATGCGCCTTCGGGGTGCGCGGGGGGAAGCTCCTGGGTTTCCTCGTGTCCCAGCGGGGCATTGAGGCAAACCCCGAGAACATCCGGGCGTTCCTAGATATGCCCCCGCCGTGCTCCGTCAAGGATGTCCAGCGGCTCTCCGGCCGCCTAGCCGCACTCAGCCGTTTTGTCTCCCGGGCGGGGGAGCGGGGCCTCCAGTTCTTCAATATCCTCCGAGGGCTCGAGGGGTTCCGCTGGACCCCCGAGGCCCAGGAAGCCATCAATGACCTCAAGAAGTACCTCACGAGCCCCCCAATGCTTGTGAGTCCGTCTCCGGAAGAACCCTTGCTCCTCTACCTCGCCGCGACCCCAGTCGCCGTTAGCGCGGTCTTGGTGAAGGAGCAAGGGGGGCAGCAGCGTCCCGTGTACTACGTGAGTGAGGCCCTCCAAGGGGCCAAAACTCGGTACACGGAGATGGAGAAGATTTGCTATGCCCTCCTCATGGCACCCCGGAAGCTTCGGCATTACTTCCTGGGGCACCCCATCACCGTCCCGTCGTCCCTCCCCCTCGGGGAGGTACTGCGGAACAAAGAAGCCACCGGCCGGATAGCGAAGTGGGGGGCCGAGCTCGCCCCCTTCTCCCTATCCCTTACCGGCCGCTCCGCCGTCAAGTCGCAGGTCCTCGCCGACTTCGTCGCAGAGTGGACTCCCGCCTCTGGGTCCGGGGACGAAGATCTCCCTGTGCCGCCCGGACGCAGTGATCATTGGACCCTTATGTTCGATGGGTCGCTGTGTCTCGCCGGGGCTGGTGCGGGAGTAGTCCTCCGGAGCCCCGAGGGGAAGGAACTCGAGTACGCCGCGCGGCTCGAGTTCCCCGCAACCAACAACGTCACCGAATACAAGGCTTTGCTCCTCGGGATGCGCCTCGCGCGCTCCCTGGGGATCCGGCGCCTCCTAGTCAAGGGAGATTCTTAGCTCGTAGTTTGCCAAGTGGACAAGTCTTACCTGTGCCATGACGCAAATTTAAGTCTTTATTTGCAGGAAGTGCGAAAGATAGAGAGGCATTTCGACGGCCTCGAGGCCCAGCATATCCCACGTAGGGACAATGACCGGGCCGACGCCTTGGCCCGGACGGCAAGCGCCCGGGAATCGCTCCCCAAGGGGGCTTTCCTGGAGATCATCACGAAGCCCTCGGTGGCCTCCCCGGACACGGGCGACGAGCCTCATGTCCCGGAGGTCGCCGAGATCACCCGGACTCCGTCTTGGATGGACCCCTCATCTCCTTCATCAAGGGGGAGGGGGACCCTCCTAGTGAGACCGAGGCTAAATGCCTCCAGTGTGAGACCCCCATTTGAGGATCGCCTTGGTAACCGCCCAGGTAGGTTACACACAGCAGGATGTTACATGAGCTCGAAACCACACAAGCATAGTAATATCATTAAACAAGTATCAGGCCAACATGGCCAATATTACATAGCCAAAGCACCAAAAATGGCACTAAGTAGAGTTGCTAGGAAAATAACTAGTTTATCAGAACCAGAATCGGTATCCAAGTACCGAACACACAACATAAAGCACAAAGCGACGACGAACGGCTTGATTTCCATTCGCAGCGGGGTTGGAGTGGCTCCTCCCACATCTGACTTGACTTGGTGCGCAATCCTTCTAGAACGTGGGCTCGTCTGGGGCACTTCCATCTTCTGCCGGGAACTCATAACTGAAGGAATCGGGATCCTCGAATCCCTCTTCTACAGTTGGATGTAAATGCAAGGGTGAGCACTTAGTGCTCAGCAACACTCATTCCCGGGATTAATGTGATTGTACTTACATGAGAGTGAAATATATGATTCCGGGGTTTCAGGTTCATATGGATAGAGATATATAGATTTCCAAGTCATTTGTTCAGTAAAACAGTACTTTGTCATGAAAATGATACTTTAAACATTAAACAGATTTTCGATAAAACATTAGATGTAGTGGTCTCCCATGAGTCACTACTTTGTTAACCGCATTATGAAAACATTCCAAAACATTACTTGTGCTATAACCCGTGGATAACATCCACTACGAAAAGACTCCTGAACCTGGGAGTACAGAGTATCTGATACTTCTTTTACACTTTGCAAAGGTGTACCTCTTTTTAAATCCACTGGTTCACTCGGCTTTCAAGTCGGATCAGCTCCATGTGACTTATACACATGTGACAAGGCCGAGATCACACAACGCTTTTACAGTTCAGTATTAACAGTGTCCCTGCCCGGTAAATAGACAGTTAAGTCCCAAGTACCGTTGTGGGTCTTCCCCACTGCCTTACTTCCTAGCCTCTCTGGTCTATGTTCCCTCAGGACACATAGCCTTGGTCTATGTCCACGCGAGACATACGACCATTTAAGATTACAACCGCTCACGGCTTAATCAGGTCTAGGGCGCCTTCCTTCTTTTACGCCTTTTTCTCTCATCATTTTTCTAACTCACATCGCTCATGGCCGAATCTTGGCCTTCCAGTTTCCACGCGAGAAACCAGATCGTCAAACCATGCAGGGAACTGCTAATACCAAAAAGCTACTGAGTTGTGCCTGTCCCATACCAGGCAAGTGGTTGGTACGTTTACAATTCGTATAGAGACACAGCACAAGGTTCTTGTCCTTATGAACCAATAGTGAGGAGCATTCACATTCCCCGGTGCGCACCGCACCCTCTCCATACAATTCAATCCTCACTACTGATCCCTTTTATCAGTTTTCTTGACAAAACGGTTTTCATTACAATTTCTCATGTATTTGACCATTTCAAGTTTAATGTGGATATTCAGTATATGAGTCCTAGGGTGACAAAAGCATATATATGAAAGTTCAATAACAAAAGGGGTTTCATGATTCATTGGGTCATATCTACTCATGTCATTCAAATATAACTTGTATCTCAATTAAGCATGCATAGTAAGAAACAGTGAATATACTTCATATGAAAATATTGGGTGAGACATGATCAAAGGAATGAGGCTTGCCTTGCGATGTTGGGTCTAAAAACTCAGACGGATCTTCAAAGACTTCTTCCGCTCCTTCGGCTTCTGACTCTGCGGCAAACAATTAACACACAAATACATACCACATAAGCATACTGAAAATAGTTTCTATAGAAAGTATTAAGTAAATAAGTCATGCATGCAGGGGAAAAGGTTAGGGCAAGGTCACAAGGGCTCTGGTCAAAGAAACGGCTAAAAAGGATTGAACGTCGAAGGGTCGACATTCGGTTCATGGCTTTGGCATAACTTTAAACTAGTCTTAGGATGGTTTCTGGAGAAGTGATAGAAGGGAAAGATGTAAAACACAACTCCAGGAACCTAGGGGACAAAGTGACATTTCCATGGCTCAACCAGAAGGGGTCAAACAAGGCTAATGCCAGTGGCTGACATGCATTGACATAGTGCTGGGCATGGCCAGAAACTAGGGCATGGCTTAACTTTTGATCCAGGGCTCCAATTGATGCAACACTTTGTCTGGGAGGTAGGCATTACTAACAGGAATAAAATACTCAACAGGGACAAGAGCTGAAAGTGGCCGGAGGGCGGCCAAATCCGGCGATGAACTACGGTGGCCTGGACGTGAACTGAGCTACTGGACAGTGATCTTGGCATAGGCATAACTCACAATCTAGGCATATCCAGGTGTCGAGCTAGTGGAAGAAATTACTCAGGGAGGTGAGGTGAAGCTAAGGGACAAGGTTTCAGGGGCTAGATCGGCGGGGAAAGAATTCTGGCGACCGGAGCTGGAGAAGATGACACTGGAGCTCGGGAATTTTTGATTCAGGGCGAATGAGCTCAATTCCAAGCTTGAGAATGATCTCTAGGGCACAGCAAGGCTACTGGAGGGGTTAATTTCATTGGAGATTGGCCGGAGGGGCTCGGCGACGAGGTCCGGCGAACGGCTGAGGTTCCAGTTTGGGATTTCTTCGATTTGAGCTTAATTGGGGATTTTGATTCTACAGGCTTGCTCCACTAAGCTTACTGATCAAATCCTTCTACAGAATCGAGGGTCAATTTGGGGTGAATCGAACGGCATTGGGGAAACAGGGCAATTCGGGAATCCGGCGATCACCGGCGATGGGGATTGATCTGGTGCAATTGGTTGCTATGACACAGAGAGGGGAACGAGGGGAACTCACTGGTGAACCTGGATTGAAGAGAGGGGCTGTGGAATGGGCTAGCACCGTGAGCTCACTCACTGGCTCGCCGGAGAAGAAAGCGAAAACGGCGAGAAACTGGAAATTTGGCTAAGTCCTGAGGTTGTGCTTCTTCACAGCACTGAGGGGGGTTTAAATAGGCACGGGGACGGAGCTTGCGAGGGAAAACACGACAACGGTTGCTTGCGCCGGGGAGAAGTTTGTCGGGCGCAGGCGCAACGACGGCGACGGCGATGCGATTGCGTTCAGGCGGTGCTGCAGCTTTGCCAGTTGCATTGGAACTTCACCTGGAACGGCGCAGATGCGGAGGCAACAGCAAAGCTCCGGCAACGACACGTAATGCCATGCAAATGCCACGGCAACGAGCGCGCGCGCGAAACGCTACTGGAGCACGGCTGTTTATCCACTGGGCAAGGCGACGCACTGTGCTGGCACGTGCGCACGGGGTGGCTCAGTTGTTCACAATGCAAGCGACAAGAAGCGGTGGCCGGCGGCGAGCAAGCACGGCGAAATCCACGGCGCGGCAACGGCGACTCGCACTGGTCGTAAGCAACGACCAGGCGCTGGTCGAATGGACTTGAAAAGAATAATTGGGCTGTTCTGTAATTCTGAAACTTGCTCCAGGGACTGTTCTGTGAGGAAAATTTGAATAGAAAATGGACTTGATTGCAAATCTGGAGATCTAAGGGTCCGATCTGAAATCTGATTTCGCAGCTAAGTTGCAAAAGATTATTAGAACTTATCTGGCCAAAGTTTGGTAAGATCAGGCAAGATCTGAAGGGTTTCGATAAAATTGGGGAAAAGCAGTTTAGGGTAAAATAGGGTAATTAGGGTTTTAAAATGGCAAGGCTTGAAACTCAGCTTTAGGGTGAGATTTTGGAGATGGTCCCGAAGGGAAAAATGTTCTGAACAACATTTAGAAGGGAATGGCTGAAGCAGATTAGGATTTCGGGTCAAGATGTGGATTTTGGCTATTTTAGGGTTTGGTAAAAATAGGGGTGTTACATCCAGGCTAAAGCCCGGGCATATCTCCTGCTGGAGGGGAGGCTCTACAAGCGGGGGGCTTCCGCCCTCCTGCGCTGCCTCCCCCGGCCAGAGGGACTTCAACTTCTCGAAGACATCCACGCGGGGAGCTGTGGTTCTCACCTAGCCCCGCGTGCCATCGCAGCCAAGGCCCTCCGGCAGGGCTTCTACTGGCCCACGGTCATGCGCGACGCGCGAGACCTTGTCTCCGCGTGCGAGGCATGCCAGAAGATGGCCAAGGGCTCGAACCTCCCCCCTATAGCGCTGCAGACGATCCCCATCACTTGGCCCTTTGTGCGCTGGGGGATGGACCTCTTAGGGCCCTTCCCCCCAGCGCCCGGGGGATACAAGTATGCGGTAGTCGCAGTCGACTATTTTACAAAGTGGGTTGAGGCGGAGCCTTTGGCCAGCATCACGTCCCGGGCCGTTCAGCGGTTTTTCTGGAAAAACGTCGTATGTCGTTTTGGTGTCCCCCGGGAAATCACCGTGGACAACGGGACCCAATTCGACTCGGCTTATTTCTGGGAATTCTGCGAAGGCCTGGGGCTCGTCATCCACTTCGCCTCGGTGGCCCATCCTCGGAGCAATGGGGCTGTCGAGAGGGTCAACGGCGTGATCCTACAGGGGTTGCGCCGGAGACTCGAGCAAACCGCTTCTAAGCGGGATGCATGGGCAGAGGAGCTCCCTAGCATCCTCTGCTCCATGCCCACGACCCCGTCCCAGGCGACGGGGCGTACTCCCTTCTCCCTGGTCTACGGGTCGGAGGCAGTCCTCCCCCCGGAGATCAGCTTCCGGTCACTGTGGGTTGAGCTCCTGGAGGGGGCTACGCCCTCAGCGTACCAGGCCAACGAGGCCAACCAGCGTCTGGAGATCGACCTCGTGGAGGAGGAACGCGACTGAGCACTCCTCCGCCACGCCATCTACGAGCAAGAAATGGCGCGCGCGTAAAATCAGCGCGTGCGCGAGAAAGCTTTCCGCCTTGGGGACCTTGTCCTCAAGCGTGTGACGGACCCCCAGGCCCAGGGTAAGCTCTCCCCCAAGTGGGAGGGCCCCTATAGGATCTCCGCGGTCCTGGGCTCGGGGGTCTACAAGCTCTCCAACCTTCAAGAGCAGGAGCTGAAGCACACGTGGAACTTGCGTTTACTTCGCAAGTTCTATGTTTAGCCTTACGGGCCTGTCCCCTCCCCCGGAGCGTTCACACCGGAGGGGGAGGAGGGACACTGTATTTTCCTCCCCTTTTGCGACTTCGCAGGGGGAGGCCCTGTACTTCATTTTATTAGCAATACATAGGCCTTGCTTTTCAAACTGTCTCATTGCAGGTCTCTCTCATTACCGCCCCTAGCGAAGATGCCCTCCCCGCGGGGATGCCCTCCCCGCGAGGAAGCCCTCCCCGCGAGGATGCCCTCCCCGCGAGGAAGTGGGCCAGGCCCAACAAGTCCCTACAACGGGAGTCCCACTCCCGTAGGGCGGCTTACGATCAGCCCTCGTGGACTGAGGGTGTAAGCGGCAACCCGGTCACAGTGGGCGTGGTAACGAGTCACTTTGGGAGACTAGTCCCCTGCCCAAACACTCAAGACCCGTCTTCGGGCACTTCCTCCTCCGAGAGTAGACGCTCTCCCCAGTGGGACGTCTAATGGCCTTCTTGGATCTATCTTCCTCCTCCGGGAGTCGACGTTATTCCCGGCTCCCCGTTTTCACGGCGACCGGACGATTGGTCCCCGGCGACCTTATTCCCGGCTCCGCGTTCTCACGGCGACCGGATGAGTGCCTCCCGGAGACCCTATTCCCGGCTCCCCGTTCTCACGGTGACCGGATGATTGTCTCTCGGAGAAGTCACAGATTTCTCGGGCACTTTCCTCCCCGAAGACCCTATTCCCGGCTCCCCGTCCTCACGGCGACTGGACGATTGTCTCCTAGGGAGCTCGCCTCCGGAAATCTCCTCGGGTTTTCTTGGACGTTTCTTCCATATGAGGCCTTATTCCCGGCTCCCCGTTCTCAGGGCGACCGGACGATTGTCTCCCGGAAGGTCTTCTCCTTGAAAACCTCATTTTAATGTTTTCTAACTTAGAAAATTTCCTATCCTACAAGTGACTTCTATCCCGGCGGCCTTGTTACCCCCACAGCGCGCGGAGCTATTCTCCGGCCCGCTGTGGGCGGAGGGGATAAGGAACCCCCGGGTGTCGACCGCACCGCCCACGAGGAAACTTAGCTCATCCTTGTTAAGATGAGTCGTCCGGACCATCCAAGAAGAAGAAAATAAAGAGGCAATGAAAGGAAACAACAACAGCTTTATTGATTCTCAAACCCGGAGGACATCTTCCCCCTCCGGTGGGCTTCGGAAATGATACAACCCGGGTTCTAACCCGGGGGATTCTCTAAGCCCTAAGGTTCCTACGCCTAATATTCCCGGAGGCTCTCCGCCAGCTCCCGGGTCAAGTCCCGGTACAATGCCCGTACGCGGCGCCGAGCGTCCCGGAGCACATCTTCAGGCCCGAACTCGTATCCCGCCGGTGGAAGTATCCGGAGGGGAGGGATCATCCGGAGCCCCGCTCGCGGAGGGGACAATTCGGCATGATGATTATCAAAGTTGTCCAAGTGCCACTCCGGACGCCACCTCAACCGGATCGGCTCCCGGACGCTATCCCCACCGTGATTCCCGGAGACAAGGCTTAGCAAGATTAAAGCCGCTTGGGAGCAACCTCGCGGGAACCCTGGTAACAGTAAATTCAATTCAAAGACTTAGAAAAAAATTCTAACTTCATTGCATTCAAAATGTTTCTGTACAAGTGTCCGGGGCTTCTTCTAAGAAGCTACCAGAATCAAAAAGTCCTAAAGCAAAAAAGGGCCCTATCTAAGACCCGGGGGGAGGCTCATACATGTTAGGTGGCGTCCTCCGCCCGGGGGGCTTCTTCCAAGGCCAGGGCTGGGACGTCTCCCGCCGGAGGCGCCGGAGCCGGGAACCACGCCCGGATGATCTGGTCGTAGAACCCTCCAGCAAGCTGCTCGACCTCCCGGCGCGAAGGCTCGAAGGAGTCCGAGAAGCTTCGGGGGATGTGGCCCCGATCGCCCGGGCGCCGACCCCCCGGAACTCGACGAGCACTGCAGCGGCCGCGACGACGGGGATCGCCCGGCCCCGCGCCCGAACGTCGGCAGCCTCCGGGATGGCGGAGACCTGTGCGTTGAGAAAACGCACAACCTCCGCGAGGCTCGCCGGCAGCACCTCCCTGCTCCCGGAGCCTAGGCTTACGCCAGGCCCTCGAGGGCCGACCGGACGGAGCGGCCCGCGTCCGCCACCGCCCAGACGCTCGAGCTCTCGAGCTCCAGGAGCGCCTCCTCCCTCACCTTGGCCTCCTCCCGGAGGCGGCCGTTGACGACCTCAGAAATATGGGCCTGGGCCCGGACCCGGGTCAATTCCGCGAGGGCTTGTCGCGTTCCCGGAGGGCCTCCTCGCATTGCCCTACGGAGGCCGCGGCCCGGCCCTCCGCCTCCTTAAGCAGCCGGGCGACTCGCTGCTCAAGGCCCCAGGTAACAGCTTCCACCTACAAAATATATAGAGTTAGAAAAATCTCAAAGTGCAGGGGATGAATAAAGATGTCATCGACTCGGGATACCTGGGCCCCGAGGGACTGAAGCCCCTCGAAACGCTCATGGAGCGTCCCTCCCGCGACGAAGGCCTGCACCTTCCGGGTATGCAGGCCCTCCGAGTAGCGGGCGACCTCCCTCGCGGGAAGCAAAGGGGTCTCCCGCCCGGCGCCGCCAGCGCGGCCGGTGGGGGGTCCCCGGACCTCAAGGTCCGGTAACGCGGCCGGCGTCACCGGCGTCTTCGTCGACGAAGTGCCCCCCGAAGACGTGGCCGAGGAGCTCTCGGCGGGAGCCCCCGCCCGGGGGGGAACCATCAGGCCTTTCCCTGCCCCGGGCCGGAAGGTCCTCGGTTCCTCCTCCTCCGGAGGAACCTCGTAGACCGAGTGCCTCCTCCTCCGGAGGAACCTCGTAGACCAACGACCCTCCGCGAATCTCACCTCCAGCCTCTCCGGCTCCAAAGAAGCCGGAAGGGGCAGGAGGGGCTCCACCGAGAGCGGCGACGGGGCGTAGTTCGCCGAGTCGGACGCCGCCCCGCCCGCGGTCGCCTCCTTCCCTCGCGCCTCGACGGGGCCCTTCGGGGGAGGAGGTGTTGCTTCCTTCCGAGCCGGTGCCTGGGCACGCTCCCTCCCGGGGGCCTCGTCCCGGGGCTTCGCCGGTGTCGCCGCCGGTGTCGTCGATGGGCCGGGGGTCTTCTGAACCCGGGCCTTCTTGGGCTCCGAGCCCCCGGCCGCCTCCTTCCCCCGTTTGTGCGACCCGGGGGTGGGGAGAGGCTTCCTCTCCGGCAGCATTAGCCCGTAGGCCGCTGCTACCAAGTTCTTGGGAGGGCCCTCCCCCACGGCGCGCACGACGCGCTCGTGCTCATCGGTGAAGTACCTCCCCAGGAGGTTCTCCGCCTTCTCCAGCGCCGCCGGGTACGGCCGGACTGCAAGAGGTAAAGAGTTAGTTAAATTTTTGAAAATTCGTAAATACAATGCAGTAGGTTCCCGGAGCTTACGTCGCGTCATCGGTGAAGGGGGAGATCCGGAGGAGAGCCATCTCCTCGGCGGCGTCCCGCATCGAGCGGGTCTTCTTGGAGAGGATCACCTTGCCGAGGAGCTCGAACTCCTCGTCTGTCCACACTGGAGGCTTCGGCGCGGACGACCGGCTGTAGGTGGGAGGCTCCGGGGCGTACACCACCGTCTCGTCCCAGACCCGGAGGTAAAACCACCTCTGGACCCAGTCCCCCCAGTGGTCCCGGGAGGCCACCGCCGGGTAGTCGATCACCCGGGACGGCAACATCTGGACAATCACCGAACTGAAGGGGGACTTGGGGCCCCCCTTCACCAGGTGGGAGGTCCGCGCCGCCGGCTCGTAGAAGTACCGGAAGGCGCGAAGGGTGGGCTCCCGCCCGGTCACTGTCTCGTAGAGCCAGATGAAGAGGCCCATCCGGACGAGCGTGTTCGGGGTGAGGTGGTTGAGAGCCACCCCATACTCCTTCAAAAACTCCCGTAGCATGGGATGCACCGGGAGCCGAAGCCCCGCCTCCAGGAAGGCCTCGAAGGCCACGACCTCTCCGGGCCTGGGGCGGGGGGCTCCGTCCTTCTTCACGGGGACTCGGATGTCCCCATCCGCGACGACGCATCTTTCGAACAAGGACTCAGCGTCCTCGGCCGTGAACTCCGACGCCCAGAGGAAATCCTAAGGGATTTCCTCCGGGGGCACTTCCGTGGTCTTCGCCCGACCCTTGGGTGCCATGAGGTTAGTCTTCTTTTTCGGTGGCTAACCTTGCAGGAGGCTACTACTAAAAACTCCCGGACGTCTGCTACCGGAAAGGGCTACTGGAAAGAGCTACCGGGAGAGAGCTACTGGGAGAGCAAAAATAGTTGAGGCTGAAAATTTGGAATGAGCTTCCGGGCTCCCCAAGGCCCTATTTATAGGGACGGGACGTGGTCTAGATGCACGCCACGTGGCAACCGCGGGTCAATCTGGACCGTAGAAGTTCAAACCGTGCGCGGAAAACGAAGGGGCGGGCGCGTGAATCGAGGCGCCGGTTCGAACCGCGCACGCATTTATGGCGAAACGGCGCGGCCTTGAGCGTGGGGCACGGAAACCGAAGCACCGTGGCTCCGGTAACTTGGCCCGGAGATCTTCCCGGTGACATGTGCCATACCCACTGGGGATTCGAGCATCGTCCCCAGCGTGCATGGGGGGCTGCTGTCGGGGGAAATCTCCGCGGGACTAAGTCTAGGTAAGTTGTGTCACGATTGCCCGGGGACGTGGCCTCCGGGACCTCCCCGGGCGCCGTCTTTTGGCACCCGGAACGGGGCCTCTGGTGCCCTCCCGGGCGCCGCCATTTGGCTCCCGGGACGCGGCCTCCGGTGCCGTCCCGGGCGCCGCCATTTGCCCGGGCACGTGGCCTCCGGTGCCCTCCCGGGCGCCGCCTTTTGGCTCCCGGGACGCGGCCTCCGGTGCCGTACCGGGCGCAGCCATTTGCCCGGGGACGAGGCCTCCGGTGCCCTCCCGGGCGCCGCCTTCCGGCTCCCGGGATGCGGCCTCCGGTGCCCTCCCGGGCGCCGCCATTTGGCTCCCGGGAAGCGGCCTCCGGTGCCGTCCCGGGCGCCGCCATTTGCCCAGGGACGGGGCCTCCGGTGCCCTCCCGGGCGCCGCCTTCTGGCTCCCAGGACGCGGCCTCCGGTGCCCTCCCGGGCGCCACCATTTGGCTCCCGGGACGCGGCCTCCGGTGCCATCCCAGGCGCCGCCATTTGACCGGGGACGGGGCCTCTGGTGCCCTCCCGGGCGCCGCCTTTTGGCTCCCGAGACGCGGCCTCCGGTGCCGTCCCGGGCGCTGCCATTTGCCCGGGGACGGGGCCTCCGGTGCCCTCCCGGGCGCCGCCTTTTGGCTCCCGGGACGCGGCCTCCGGTGCCCTCCCGGGCGCCACCATTTGGCTCCCGGGACGCGGCCTCCGGTGCCATCCCGGGCGCCGCCATTTGCCCGGGGACGGGGCCTCCGGTGCCCTCCCGTGCGCCGCCTTTTGGCTCCCGGGACGCGGCCTCCGGTGCCGTCCCGGGCGCTGCCATTTGCCCGGGGACGGGGCCTCCGGTGCCCTCCCGGACGCCGCCTTCTGGCTCCCGGGACGTGGCCTCCGGTGCCCTCCCGGGCGCCGCCATTTGGCCCCCGGGACGTGGCCTCCGGGGCCTCCCCGGGCGCTGCCTTTTGGCCCCCGGGACCTCGCCTCCAGCGCCGTCCCGGGCCTCATCGCCCTCCTAAAGGTAAAGTATCAAACTGTTTATCACGTGCAGGTCACGCGAGGAGCGCCTCGGGAACTAGCGACCACCTCTCAAGCATCCAAGGCATTTGACCAGGAGAAGGATGGTCCTGCCCTTCAATCCGACGGTGGCTTCCGGGGTAGTTTAGGTTTTTTGCTTCTTTTTGGGGCTATAAATAGCCCTTGTACCCCTCTGTGGTAAGGGATCGGTTCTTTTTATTTGGAATAGCTAAACTCACAGACGTGCTCCGGAAGCCTCTCCCCCGGAGAGAGCCTCCCCAGCTGACTCCGGTCGGGAGCGCGTCGACAGGACTAGGGCCCCCACCGGGACCCGAACCTGTATAAACCCGAGTGTCATTCTTTGTGCTTGTCCGGCGGGGGAGGACCGGTCATCCGGTCAACCCGCGCCGCGTAATCTTCGCTAGGATCATTCTCAAAACCTGCCGGGGTATTCGCAATACCACGACACTACCTAAAACCAACTTAAGGCTATGTCTAGCCGTGGATCGAATGTTAGCCTTTCAACGTTCAAGTCCTTCTGAGCCCATCTCTTCAATCAGCACCCAAGTGGCTTTGTCCAAACCTTTCCCTTGCATGCATGATATATTTTACGTATCATTTCCCATAAAGACTATCTTCTGTATGCTTATATAGTGTATGTGTGTATTATTGGTATCCGCTGTGGGACCAGAGGTTGAAGGAGTGGAAGAGATCTTTGAAGAATCGTCTGAGCAACTAGACCCCTCACTGCAAGGCAAGTCTCAATCCCTTGATCATGTCTCGCCTAATATTTTGAAATGAAGTATGTTAGTTGTTTTCAAGTATATGCATGCCTTACATTGAAATGAGGAGTTATATTCAAATAAAGTGGTTAGATATGACCCAAATAATTGTGAAGCCCCTCTTGTGATTGTCACCCTAGGATATATGCTTAGAATTATGCTTATTCTTGAAGACTTATGCTAAATATCAGATGGTCGCTTATATGAGAAACATGTTGGAAAACCCCTTTTTGTGAAAGAAAATGTGAATTAGAATTGGTAGTGAGGATGGTTTGATTAGGTTGCTATTGTGTGCGCATTGGGTATGTGAATGTCGCCTCACTATTAATTCATAAGGACAAGAACCTTGTGTGGTGCCTCTATGCAGCATGAAAAAACATACCAACCACTTGCCTGGTATGGGACAGGCACAACTTAGTAGCTTTCTTGGTATTAACAGTTCCCTGCATGGTTTGTCAGTCCGGTTTCTCGCATGGAAACTGGTGGGCCACAGTGGGCCATGAGTGATGTGAGTTCAGAAAAATAATGAGAGGTTATGGTGGATGGAAGGAAGTCACCCTACGGCTGGATTAAGTCGCCTTACGCCCTGTTTGATGCATTGGGCTACCCCTTTATACTGGTCGAAAGGGTTCCAAGTCATAACGGCATTGAACAGTTGCTTGGATGCAGTTTTAGGGAACTGCCTCTAACCTCCACGTTGGTTTAACACGTGTTATTCATGGATAACCACACATATTGACCTCCTGACGGTTGTCCCTATACGTGGAAGAATCTTCGGGATACTAGGGATATCCTTGTCATAGGAACAGAATAATCCCGCGTCCATTGGTCGAAGATGTTTTGACCGCGCGTTGTTTGCTGACCGCGCACCATCTGCAGTCTTCTGTTCACATATGGCATACGAACTCCTGACCGCGCACTAGCTACGGTCTGGTCGCGTAAAGCTGCGACCACCTGATTGCGCTTCTCAGAGTAACTTGAGTTCGCATCACCAGGCGCTTGTCTGGTTCGAATCTGTCCTGAACCAGCCGCGCATTTATTTGAAATGGCTCGGGTATCAATCCTCATCAGCTAGCCCCCAAATTTGAAGAGAACGAAGGGACGTGTTTGCTTCAAATTTCAAGACTTACATCGGACATTTACTGGATGAGTCCAATCCTCTTCCTGACCGAGGTCGTTAACGCAGACTGTTACCGGATCATCCTCGACCGAAGTCATAATCGAAGGATGTTCCAAGTGTTCGACAAACACTCCTGTCGGAGCGGATGTGCGTGAGGACCCAATTTTGGATAATTGGTCTTTTATTTTACGTAAAACCAAATTGCCCACGTGAAGACTACGCGGTCACACCCTTTTGTTATGGTACTTGCGCAAAGCTTGCAAGTATACCGCAGACTTGATCAAAGCTCGATCACGCTTTTCTTCCAGGAGGATGAGTTCTTGTGATCACTGTTCGGCCTGATCAACTTGTTCGAATTGTTCTGTCCAAACAGATCCAATACTAACTTCCATAGGTAATACGGCCTCAGCCCCATAGACCAGATGGAAGGGCGTCTCACCGGTGGCTCAACTGGAAGTAGTTCATAGTGCCCATAGAACGGTGTAGAGCTCAAATGCCCAAGCCCCCGAGTGAGTCTTAAGGCGATCGAAAACACGTTTCTTGATGCCTTGCAGTATCTGCCCGTTGGCACGTTCCACAGCACCATTGCTCTGTGGATGAGCCACAGAAGCAAAGCACACCTTGGTTCCAATCTGATCGCAGTAATCCAAAAAAAGACCACTAGCGAACTGAGAACCGTTATCCGTAATGAGACGATTCAGAACACCGAATCGAGCAACAATGTTCTTATGGAAGAACTTTTGTGCTGCAGCAGTGGTAATATTTTGTACCGGCTCGGCCTCAATCCACTTTGTAAACGTGTCAATAGCTACAAACAGAAACTTGTATCCATTGACCGCTTGTGGCATAGGACCGACAATATCCATTCCCCAGACTGCAAAAGGCCATGCAAGGGGAATGGTTTGCAACGCATAGGCAGGCTGGTGAACCTGTCTCGCATGAAACTGACACTGAGGACACATCTTGACCATATTCTTGGCATCATCGAGTGCCGAAGGACAGTAGAATCTTTGTCAAAAGCTTTTCCGACTAGTGTACGATATGACGCGTGCGCACTGCATACACCGTCATATATTTCTTTCAAGAGGGATTTACCTTCCTCCTGAGATATGCAGTGCATGAATACTCATTGAGTACCTTTTCTATACAAAACTCCTTCTATGTGTTTGTATAAACGCACTTTTTGAATCAACCAATCACTTTCGATTTCGTCCTCGGGCAAGGTCCCATGTTCAAGATAGACTCTCAATGGATGAGTCCAATCCTGTTCCTGACCGAGGTCGGTAACGCAGACTGTTACTCGATCATCCTCGACCGAAGTTATAATCGAAGGATGTTCCAAGTGTTCGACGAACATTCCTGCCAGAGCGGATGTGCGTGAGGACCCAATTTTGGATAATTGGTCTGCGAGAATGTTGTCCTTTCACGATATGTATTGGACTTTGAAATGACTGAAGTGTTTTTCCAACCTCCTCACTTCCCCCAGGTAATGAGCCATTGTCTCATCGGAGGCGCTGTACTCCTTGTTTACCTGGTTTACGACTAACTGTGAGTCTCCCCTCACCACTAATCGACGGACTTCGAGGAATTTTGCTGCCCGGAGCCCTGCAAGAAGACCTTCATACTCTGCTGCGTTATTGGTCGCAAAAAAGTGTAGTTGAAAGACAAACTTAAGCTGTTCGCCCTAAGGCGTAACTAAGACCACTCCAGCCCCCGAGTGTTGAAAACCACGAGAGCCATCAAAGTACATTGTCCAGTGATCGGGGCATTCCAATTCCTCGGGTACCCGCACGGGTGGCTCGGGATTGGTCCATTCGACCACAAAGTCGGCCCAAGACCTGAGAATTAACCGCAGTGCGGGGCGTGAAATGGATATCAAAGGCACCGAGCTCGACAGCCCATTTTGCGATCCGACCAGATTTCTCCGGATTGCAGACAATATCCCCCAATGGAAAAGATGAGGGTACTGTGATCTTATGTGGTTGAAAGTAATGTCATAGCTTACTGGAAGCCATCAGTAGTGCGTAGAGTATCTTCTGGACCTCAGGGTATCGCTCCTTAGGACCATGAAGCACCTCGCTTACATAGTAGACGGGTCTGTGTATTCCTTCTCTATCCGCAATCAGGACAACGCTGACCGCGTGCGGTGTGGCTGCCAAATAGAGAAGTAATGGTTCTCCTTTGTCAGGAGACACCAAGACTGGTGGACTGGATAAATATGCCTTCACCTCCTGGAACGCTTTTTCAGCCTCATCGGACCATGCGAAATTGTGGTGTTTTCGCAGGGCTTTAAAGAAAGGTAGTCCCCTCTCGCCTAGTCGCGATATGAACCGACTTAAGGCCGCCATGCGACCTGCCAGGCGTTGAACATCTTTCATGGTCGAGGGAGACCTCATCTGTTCGATAGCCCTGATTTTTTCAGGATTGACTTCAATGCCTCTGGAACAGACAAGAAAACCCAAAAGTTTTCCTGAAGAAACCCCGAAAGAACATTTCTCCGGGTTCAATTTTATTCCAAAGCGATTCAAATTACAGAAGGTTTCAGCGAGATCGTCCAAATGAGACAATCTCTTAGTGCTTTTTACAACCAAGTCGTCTACATATGCTTCGAGATTACGCCCTATCTAGGAAAGAAAGGTCTTTTGCATCAAGTGCTGGTACGTGGAACCTGCATTCTTGAGACCGAACGGCATTCTGACGTAGCAGTAGGTGCCGAACGGGCTGATGAAGGCAGTCTTCTATTCATCTTCTTCTGCCATGCTAATTTAATGATATCCCGAGTAAGCGTCCAGGAAGCTCATCAGTTCGCAGCCCGCGGTTGAGTCGACCAGCTGGTCGATGCGGGCAAGGGAAAAGTCGTCCTTCGGACAGGCACTATTGAGGCTGGTGTAGTCGACGCACATGCACCACTTACCATTTGACTTGTGGACCATGACCGGATTTGCAAGCCATTCTGGGTGATCGACCTCGCTAATAAACCCAGCTTTTAAGAGCTTGTCCAACTCCTCTCGGATGGCTTCCTGTCGGTCAATAGCAAAACACCTGAGCTTTTGCTTTATTGGTCGCTGTCCAGGTCGAATTGCTAACCTGTGCTCGATTACTTCCCTTGGGACACCGGGCATGTTGGATGGTTTCCACGCAAACACATTTGCGTTAGCCCGGAGGAAAGTAATGAGCCCGAGTTCCTAATTGTCATCCAGGCCTGATCCAACCCGAATTGTCTTGGATGGATCATCTGGGTACAATGCATACTTCTCCTAGGGGCACCAGGTGTCACCGTTTCTTCATCCACCGAGAAACGCTCCGGAGGCAAAGAGGGTGTCTGGTCGCGTTTGCGACCACGTGATCGTCGGGAAGAACTCGGAGCAGCATCTTAATTAGCCTGCGCATCTTGAAGAGCCTCTAGGGCAGTTCTGTATAGTTCGTTGTCTTGTTGCTCGAGATCTTGATCCTCCTTTTGTTTGCGTTCCTGTTCTTCCCTAGCAGCCCGTTGATCAGGAGTTTCCTCTGATAAGGCAGCGAACTGTCTAGGGAGAGAGGTCGCCGAGGGAGAAAACATCTCGGTTTGTTCCGAGTTAGACTCGAAATCAAAGAGACGATGGAGGTTATCAGGATCAAACCTCCCTGAGCTGATTTCCTGGTCAACATCATCCTTCCCCTCAGTAGGGTCGTATGACGGAAAGGATTCACCCTTTGACGCATTAAGAACCTCAGTTAGTTCTAACCTTGCGTTAGTCGCCTCCTGATCGATGGACATGACCTGGAGAGTTGATTCGACCTCTGGGAGATTCTCGCCTCCAGTTTCCTCCATCGGGACAGGATCGCTAGGAGAAGGCATTGGAATGTGAGCATAATCCTCGAGATCAAAATTGTTCTCGGAATCATATGCTCCAGCCATGATTCAGCGAACCTCCGGATTAAAAGTAGGACGCCTTGAGAAAGGCCCCACGGTGGGTGCCAGCTGTCGACGATTCAGACTCGGGGTCCTTAGCCGAACTTATGTAGAATTTGTAGGTTGTGAGACCTTTCAGGGTGTCCCTCTGGGAAGGTATGATGAATCAAAGGCAACTGGAGCACAGAGAGGTTTATACAGGTTCGGGCCCTCGATGGTTGGAGTAATAGCCCTACGTCCTGTTGGGATTTCACTATGTATGGTAAAAAGAGTTACAGAGTTATGGAAAAGATCTTCACAGGCGAAGATTTTTCCTATGTGTTTGTACAAGACGATGCCTGGAAGGCTTGTGAAAGCTATCTAACTTAGACTACTGTCCTCTGATTGTTTTGAGTCGATGCGATTGCGATCGAGATCCCCTGTTTGATGCATTGGGCTACCCCTTTATACTAGTTGAAAGGGTGCCAAGTCATAACGGCATCGAATAGTTGCTTGGATGCAGTTTTAGGGAACCGCCTCTAACCTCCATGCAGGTTTAACACGTGTTATTCATGGATAACCGCATGTATTAACCTCCTGACAATTGTCCCCATACGTGGAAGAATCTTCGGGATACTCGGGATATCCCTGTCGTAGGAACAGAATAATCCCGCGTCCCCTGGTCGAAGATGTTCTGACCGCGTGTTGTTTGCTGACCGCGCACCATCTGCAGTCTTCTGTTCGCGTATGGCATGGGAACTCCTGACCGTGCACTAGCTACGGTCTGATCTCGTAAAGCCTGCGACCACCTGATTGTGCTTCTCAGAGTAACTTGAGTTCTCATCACCAGGCGCTTGTCTGGTTCGAATCTGTCCTGAACCAGCCGTTCATTTATTTGAACTGGCTCGAGTATCAATCCTCGTCAATGCTCACCCTTGCCTTTGCACACAAATTCAGAAGAAAGGATTTGGGGATCCTTGGCATTAATTAATGCCATCCTTGGCATTATGATATTGTAATAGTGGTCCTCGTGATCTTGTACTTGTTTTATCTACCTTCTTTACTGTTTAAAGTAAATCCTGTTGTTGTGAGCTTGTGATGTGCCTGAGTGCAATCCACCTGGGCGGTTGCCACCAGATTCCTCAAATGAGGGTCCCACAATGGTCCCCCGGCGCTTCTCGCCGGGCCAGTGGCGGCGCCCGGGACATGGTCCCCAGGGCCGATCTTGGACATGTGGCCGCCCTTGAATTCAGTGTCCCCTCCTCTGGGATGAGGTCCGGGAGTTAGGCCACTTCCACGCCCAGACGGGGTCCGGGAGTGAAGCCACCTCTTAGCACATAGGACAAGGCCCGGAGGTGAGGCCACTTCCACGCTCGGACGAGGTCTGGGAGTGAAGCCACTTCCACGCCTGGACGGGGTCCGGGAGTGAGCCACCTCCTACCCCGGAGGACAGGGCCCGGAGGTGAGGCCACTTCCTCGCCCGTAGTGGGAGGCCTGTCCCCGGGGCTCCGCTGACCGGGACCGTGGGCACCGGGTGGGTGCTTGGGACGAGGGAGACACCTACCCCTGGGGCTCTGCTCACCGGGATTGTGGCCACTGGGTGGCGGCGCTAGGGGCGAGGGGGATGCCTGTCCTCACCAGGCCACTGGCGGCGCCCGGGACGTGATCCACGGGGGGCGTCTCACCGGGCCAGTGGCGGTGCCCGGGACATGGTCCCCAGGGGGGTTGACCGGGCCAGTGGCGGCGGCGGGGACATGTTCCACGGGACGCTTATGTAGTGTGGTTAATTAGTGTTAATTTCATCAAGCTAGGGTTTAACATATCGGTTGTAAGAGGCTGTGTACATATACATAGCTTAATTGGGCAGGTTTCATGCATGCCTGACTCATTAAATTTTATTAATTGTAGATGGACAAGAAATATTAGATGTATGGAATAAATCATACTACTCTTGAATATTCGGATGGTGTGAATGGGTTTGTTAAATTTGCTGAGCAACAAAAGGGGAGGAAGGGGAGAAAGATATACTTTGTCCTTGTACAGATTGTATGAACTTGAAAAGGTTTAGCAACTCTGATCAAATTAAGAGTCATTTGATTCATCGTAGTTTTAACGCATGATACACCCGTTGAATATGGCATGGCAAAGATCTTGAGGAAACAAGCACCGCTACCAATCAACAGGACCCGGATGTGGATTGCAATAATATCGATGATCATTCGAATTTGGATAACATTCATTCTGATGTGCTCGTAGATGATGATGACAATCTAGATGATATGTTACGTGATGTAGAGGAAGATTTCAACGAAAATGACTTCTGTGAATCTGAGAAACTGATTGCTGACTCTGAGAAGCCTCTGTTCCCTGGATGTGCAAAATTTACAAAGCTATCTTCTGTGCTGAGATTATATAACTTGAAGGCAGGCAACGGTTGGAGCGATAAGAGTTTAACGGCACTATTAGATCTTCTAGCGGACATGCGTCTAGAGGGAAATGAGTTGCCATGATCTACTTACCAAGCCGAAAAACTGTTGTGTCCGTTGGGAATGGAAATCGAAAGAATACAGGCATGCCCAAATGATTGTGTGTTGTACCGTAACGAGTACTCAAATTTGCATGTTTGTCCAAGATGCTGTGCATCGAGGTATAGCATAGGGACTGGATTAATAGTGAACGTCACGAGGTAAAGAAAGGACCTCCGGCCAAAACTGTGTGGTACTTGCCTGTGATCTCTAAATTGAAACGGGTGTTTGCAAATCCAAAAGTCGCGAAGTACTTGTGTTGGTGTGCTGAAGGCCAGAAACAAGACGAAAAACTGAGACACCCAGCTGATTCTATTCAATGGAGAAACATCAATAGAACATTTGATGAGTTCGGCGGTGATGTTAGGAACATAAGGTTCGGGCTGAGTATAGATGGTATGAACCTACACAGTAATATGAGAAGTCAGCATAGCACTTGGTCGGTTCTTTTATGCATCTACAATCTTCCTCCTTGGTTATGCATGAAGCGCAAATACATCATGATGTCGTTACTAATCTTAGGACCCAGACAATTCGGAAATGATATCGACGTGTTTCTAGCGCCTTTAATCGAGGACTTACAAAAATTGTGGAGTGAGGGGGTGCAGGTGTGGGATGCATACAAGAAAGAGAATTTTATCTTGCGGGCCTTGATATTTTGCACTATAAATGATTTCCCGGCCTACGAAAATTTGTCGGGGTATAGTACGAAAGGAGCCAAGGCTTGCCCTCTTTGCCTCGATGAAACTGAGAGCATGTGGTTGTGAAACTGCCGGAAAACAGTGTACATGGGTCACGGTAGGTTTCTTCTGGTGCATCACGCCTATCGTAACAATAGAAAATTATTTAACAGGAAGCCTGAGAAGGGATCAACCCCAGTGTTTCTGACCGGTAAGGAGATTTACTCGAGCGTGAAGGACATCAAATTAAGTTGAGTTCAGTAAGTGTTGTAAACCTCGAGAAAAAAATGTTTGGAAGAAGAGATCGATTCTTTGGGATCTACCATACTGGGAGCACTTACAAGTTCGACATTGTATTGACGTCATGCATGTAGAGAAAAATGTCTGTGACAGTTTGATTGGTTTGTTGTTGAACATTCCGGGAAAGACAAAGGATGGTGTCAAAGTTCGCCGTGACATGGTGGAAATGGGGATAAGGACTGAGCTTGCACCTTTGGAGAAGGGAAAGCGTACATACCTCCCCCCAGCCTGCTATACATTGTCCAAAAGTGAAAAGACAGAACTCTGTCATTGCATGCACAGTGTTAAAGTTCCATGTGGGTATTCCGCGAACTTGAAAAAACTTGTGTCCATGAAGGACCTGACACTGGTTGGCACAAAGTCCCACGACTGTCATGTGGGTACTCCGCGAACTTGAAAAAACTTGTGTCTATGAAGGACCTAAGACTGGTTGGCATGAAGTCCCACGACTGTCATGTCTTGATGTCACAGATGCTTCCCATTGCTATCAGAGGTATTCTCCAAGTTAAAGTCAGAAAAACAATCACAAAGCTATGTTATTTCTTCAACGCAATATCTTGCAAGGTAAGTACATGCACTCCTACTATAAGTTAATTAATTAGCTCCATTTGTAGAGCTTACTTAGAAGATTTTTCTAATATGAATATTTGGCGCAACTGTGTCCTCACAGGTAGTTGATCCAGATGAACTGGACACTTTGCAACACGATGTTGTTACAACTCTTTCTCAGCTCGAGATGTATTTCCCTACATCCTTTTTTGATGTTATGGTCCATCTAATTGTTCACCTTATCAGAGAAATAAAGTTTTGTAGACCCGTGTTCCTGCACTATATGTATCCATTTGAGAGATTTATGGGTGTATTGAAGGGATACGTAAGGACTCATCGTCGGCCCAAGGGGAGTATCATCGAAGGTTATGCCGCCGAGGAGGTGGTTGAATTTTGCACAGATTATATGGCCAGGGTTGACCCAATTGGCGTTCCTAAGTATCGACACGAGGGAAGACTTTAGGGCATCGAAACGATTGGATTCATAGCTATCGTCCCCGTTAGTCATGTGTACGCGAAATCACATTTTTGGGTCTTACAACACATGACGGAGGTCGAGCCATACATACACGAGCACAACGCAATGTTACGGTCACAGAATCCTTCGAAGCCAGAGATTTGGGTCACTAGGGAACATAACAGGAAATTTGTTGGGTGGATCCAAGAAAGAGTCATGCGAGCTGCCGAGGGCTCCATAAGTGAAACTGTGACATGGTTGGCTAGAGGCCCAAGATTTACTGTAGTGACTTGGCAGGGGTACGACATCAACGGGTATTCATTTTGCACAAAACTCAGGACGACAAGAGCAGTACCCAATGTAGTGGAGTGACACTGTTTGCTATTTCCGAGGATGCTAGGGCAGTAAGGGCGCTAAACTCATATTACGATGTTATTGAAGAAATATGGGAGCTCGATTACGGATTATTTAAGATTCCCTTGTTTCGATGCCAACGGGTCGAAATCCCTCGAGGTGTTAAAGTTGACAATTACGGGTTTACTCTCGTCGATCTCGATAGAGTCAGACACCAAGGTGATCCATTCATACTTGCAAAGCAAGCCACACATGTATTCTACAGCATTACCCCGGCCAATCGAAAGTTGCACGTTGTCCTCTACAGCAAGAGACGTATTATTGGGGTTGAAGATGTTGTTGACGAAGAGGAGTATAACCAGTTCAATGAAATACCTCCATTTTTAGAGGACATTCAATCTGTCCCTTTCGAAGATATCGACGAAACAACTTACCTGCGATATGATCATGAAGAAGGATTATGGGATGAAAACCATTCATAACTATTTTCTAATTGAAGGAAAAAGGCTAGGTAAATAGCCCACAAGTTGTGCATCAAGGTGAGGAACGTATCATTCATACATCAGGCTATACATTTCAGTTTAGAACTTAATGATAAGCTAGTTCACAGCACTAATATATCTCAATTTTAGTCCACAACATGAGTTCTAACATGTACAATATACTTATATTCTAAGAACTTAATTCTTCTCTTGAAATTTTCTTGCCAAAATCCCATTGTAGCCTTTTGCTTCTTCAACAGGCCTGAAACATCATTTTTCAATGCCCTACCCACTAAAAAAATTAAGCCCTTCAAAAATTGTCCTTTTGTAGTTCACATCAGGCTATACATTTTTGTTTAGAACTTAATGATAAGCTAGTTCACAACATTAATATATCTCAATTTTTGTCCACAACATGAGTTCTAATATGCACAGTACACTTATATTCTAAGAACTTAATTCTTCCCTTCAAATTTTCTTGCCAAAATCCCATTGCAGCCTTTTGCTTCTTCAACAGGGCTGAAACATCATTTTCCAATGCCCTACCCACTTCAAAAATTAAGCGTTGGAAAAAATTGTCTATTTCTAACGGTATTTTTTGCTCCTATCATTAGAAAAAATATGCAAGTCTAACGGAATTTTGTCAAACTACCGTTCGAAAAGTGCACATACATGGTTTGACGGTATTATTGGGTTCTATCGTTAGAAAAACAATTATTCTGATGGTAATCCTGGGTTGTACTGTTAGAAAAGGTCCCCAGTACTTTATTAAACTTCGCCCGAGAGTTTCCCTCCAGTCAAACCGTTCCAACTCATATCTCTGTGTCTCTTTGAGCACGAAAACCCCTACCCTCGCCGGCGACCACTTCCTCACTGCCGCACCACGATCGCAGCTTGGATTTCGGTTCGCCACTGCCGTCGGTCCCTATTTTCCTCCATTGCCGGCCGCCGCTCTGTTCTACACCGCCTCTCCATCGCCACAACTGATCGCCATAAAATAACCCTAGTATGTCGTTCTTTTTCCAGCATCTTCCAAATTTGATTTGATCTTTGCGTTTTTTTCGCTAGTGTTCGCTATTTTCTCCGCTCATCTTTAATTTGGATTTAATCTAGGGTTCGCTATTGTGTATTATTTAGTAAACTCCGCAAGCACTGTTGATTTAAACTATGGTTTACATAATATGTTTCAGTGCTGTAATGAACCTGTTATGAGATTTGAAATTATCTATACAGCAGTATGTGTGATCATTTGTATGGAATTTCCATGCACTGTAGTTATATGTTGGAAGTGTGTTCATAAACATCTAATAGTAGTACATGTATATACCGATAGAAAAAAGGTTATCTTCTATCGATAGCTCATGTGTTTACCGATAGAACAATTTTTTTGCATTCTCTTTCCTTTCAGTGTACTAGGTTAGACAACAAGGCTCAAGAATTACATGAATCCCCTGGCATATCAGCTCTAATAAACAAATTTGATGTCCTGGATATTTTGTTGAATGGTTCAACAAAATATTGTTGAAGGGTTCATGACTTCAAAAGGCTTTTCACTCCTTAATTCCAGCTTCCTAAGCCTCTTTTGTTCTTAATAATAGTGTCTAGATCAAATTAGATAGAACTAATAAAAGTTGATATATTTAGATTTTATTAATGCCAATGTCTACATCAATATAGTAATTTTTATATTCAACTCAAAAAATTTAGTTGGTAGTGTTCATGTATGATGTATGAGACAGTATGTGTGATCATTTGTATCAAATTGCCATATACTTTACTTTATATGTTGGTAGTGCTCAGAAACATCTTCTAACGGTAGTCCATGTATATACCGATAGAGGAAAGGTAATCTTCTGTCAGTAGCTAAAGAGTTTATCGATAGAAAAAATTGTTGAACCCTTCAACAATTTTTGGCCTTCTAGTACTATTTTCTTTTGACATCCCTTTAGCAACCCTAATTAGTCCCCAATCCTCAACTGAGTTATGGAACTCCAAGAATAATTAATTTCCATATGTTGCCTTCTTCCTATGAAAATGTCTAGATGAAAATGCTCAGAAATATATTCTAACAGTAGTCCATGTTTGTATCGTTAGAAGAAAGCTTATCTTCTATCAATAGTTGATGTGTTTACCGATAGAACAAATGATGAAAGTAGGTCCTTTTGCTTTGTAATACTTTTCAGCAATCCTAATTAGAACTAATCCTCAACTAATTAAGTTATACAGCTCCTCCCTGAAGAATTAATTCCCATATATGTTGTCTTATGCCTATGACAATGTCTAGATCAAAAGTACACATTTCCTTCTGTTCTCAACTCTAAAATTAAAAGACCAAAATGTTGCTCTCGAAAATTTCATGATCTAAAGTACAGTCAACCCTAAACTTGACAGACAAAATTGGTGCATGCTTTTTTTGCTTTCTGTTTACATTAAATTTTTGATGGTTTGTTGATGGAATTTTACGGAAAGCCATGTCATCGTCTTCCTCGGATGATAGTAGTGCTTCGATGAGGGCCAATGTAACTGAAGATGCTGGTTCATCCCAGTGCAAGAGGGTGGGGCGAGGCGCGACGACGTTGGGCCGTTTGGCGAAACGCACAGACCTTTCTTGTGAGTTCAACCAATTTAGGAGGCCGATCGGAAAGAATGTTGGGAAGTACGCGGCCTACGTTGGGCTGTTGGCGAAAGAAACGGTGAAGATCACCGTCCAGAGCTGGAAGTACGTCACGGTGGACGAGAGGGATAGGTTGTGGGCAGAAGTGAAGGTAAAATTAATCGAAATCCTGAACTCTTTCGTAATCACGTTCCCTTGGCGTATCCTAAAGTTTAAGTAACTCGTTCTTGTATGCATTGTTTGAAAACAGACTAAGTGGAACATCCCTGACGATGGACCTAAGATGGCCTGCTTGAAAGACATGAACGGTACATGGAAAACCATTAAGAGCTGGCTCGTCAGTACCTTCCTCGCTGCGGGGAAATCTCCTTGCGAGAAGTACCCCTTCATATCGGAGGAGGTACAGGAGGAATTCACCAAGCAGAAGGGGACCGACGAGTTCATGGCCCTTAACGAGATGAATAAGGCTATCCAAAAGAGGAACGACCACTCGCATCGACTCAAATCCCGGGGCTATGCGGGGAAGGAGGAGCAGTGGAGGAAGGAAGACGAGCAAAATTCTCTCGTTGACTCCCCTGAATTGCCGCTCTCCGAGATCCGGGATGTGAGGTGCAAGTGGTGACAGAGGGGGAGAAGGTCTGTGGAGTTCCCAAACCCTAGGGATGCCGAGGTTTTGAAGCGAATGGTAAGTTGGCTAACCTCGTAAACTGTGTGCGCACAAGTGTATATATGTATTTGTCTCACAATGTAGCTTTAAATGTAACAGATCTCTTTTGAGAAGGAGGCAACGCAGGGATTGTTTACCCCGCAAAGGGAGAACGACATCCTCACCCGGGCTCTAGGAAATAAGGAGCATCTCGGGTGGACACAGACCGTGGGAGTCATCATGTCATGGAAGGCCGGTTTCGCAGATCTGGCTCCACCGAGGAAGAAGGCCCGCTCCTGGAAGGAGAAGGAAGCAGAGCTCTCTGAGAAGATACGGGCTGAGGTACGGGCAGAGATACGGGCTGAGGTGCAGGCTGAGGTTGCACATATGAGGGAAGAGTTTGCACAGCTGAAACATGCATTGATGACCAAGAGTGCAGATCCAGATCCCCAGGGCGACAATACCCCGCGGGGTCGGTTGAGCTGCTGCTCTTCGAAGGTCCTCGCGGATCCAGTGGATCTGCTTGAGGTATTGCAAGCCTTCAGTTGTTCACTTAAGTTGATGCCACTCCCATTCTGTTAGAGTTGTTTCGCTAACCTATTTTAATTATTACAAAATTGTAAAAGCCGGAGAGCTGCAACCTACTGACTCACCTGGGCGACCGTCAGGTAGTGGTTGCCCATGGGTTCGTATATCTATCTGGGGAGGATGTCCGAATCCACTGCGTACCTCTGGGGTTGGGGTTCGCAAAGGTACAGGTGGACATGGCCATGCCGGGCTACAACGCTTTTCTGTTGCCAGTCCCAACGGAGGAAATGCAGACACTTGCTGAGGCAGTGGGCTCCTACGTAAAGTAGCCCAAGAAGTGTGTTGTAATACAGCAGGTAAATCCTACATTTTTTAGATTACATCCTACTCAATACACTCAAGTTGCAAAATCTAACATACGTGTTCATTAATTGAAGTGGTCTGTCAGCGTACTACCAGGGGACTGCGCCCCCAGTGCACGGCATGAGGGATCTCCTACTGACCTCAACACTGCAAAGACGGCCTCAAGCCCAGCTAGAGGATCCACACCACCAAGCAAAGCCCCTTCACCTCTGAAGAAAGCCGCCAGCACCCCGCCCTTGCCTTTGAAGGTACGCGCTCAATCCCCGGCAAAAGGCAAGGCAAAAGAAAGGGCAAGGGCAAAGGGCGAAAGGGACAGCCGGAGAATTTTAGGAACGCGTTCCCACTCTTGGCAGAGGCAGCTTTGGCAGCTTTGCGTAAATTGGATCGATCAACCAGAGACCTCCACGAGTGGTACATACACTGGGCCCGACGCAACCTGAACTTCTTAGTTCCCTTCAGGCCTGGGCAGTTCCACCGTGAGCCCGGGACCATATCTGTGGCACACGAGGATCTGTTCGACCTCTTCAACTGGCGGGAGCTCAATATGTCCATCACACAGACTAGAGTCCTGTGAGTTTGCTGAACCTATATATTGCTATAGTTCATTTAAAATGTAGTAACTTTATGTGCAATACTAATGTCGTCCTTTGCATGTAGGTGGATGTACAGGCTAGCATCGGAGGCTGCGTGTGACAAGGTGGGTTTCCTCGACCCAGAGAAAATAAGCCTCACGAAGCTAAAGCAAGCCGCAGCACACACTGAGCAGTACATAACCAGGGCGCTGATGGTGCAGCAGGACAAGGAGTTCATTCTAGTACCGTACCACCAAAGGTTAGTGCATTTCGTACTAATTTAACTCAATATTGTATGTTACACCTGAGATATACTTTGAGCTAGCAGTTCTCTTTTACGTACAATGTAGGGGCCACTGGGTCCTCCTCATGATCTGTCCATGGAGAAATGAGGTGTACTACCTCGGTTCATTGCGCAACAGGCTACTGAACGAATATGTAGTCAAGGGGAATATGGACGCGTAAGTAACATATTTGATTTAAATTTTTGACCTCACTAGCTAATGATAACACTAACTAGCAATGCTAACTGAAATGCAGGGTTTTCAAAAATTATGTGTCCACTGGAGGGAGGCATGCCGCACTGCAGGGCTCCCAAATTTCTTGGAAAGAATATGAGGTACTCACGAGTCTTTTAGTTTATGCTTAAGTAGTTTATGAAAAGAATAGCTAACATGTATGACCTGCGGGTACATGTATGACCTAGTCAGGACAAACTTTGCCCAATTCCCCCAGGTAAGCATCTTAGCTAACTCAAATTTGAAAATTGGATGTGACGTTCAAAACTAGGAAGTTAATTACTGAGTATTCACACATGCTTGCAGACCGCCATGTCCAAAGACAAATACGAAAATGCAAAGATTAGAGAGCTGCGACAAATCTGGGCTCAATATGTTTTGGACGAAGTTGCACGCAACCAACCGCCATGACAAGCTTGGCTCACTTGTTGTAATTTTTCTCTTTTTCGTGTACTCTCTGTGAATCAGGGTACGTCACTAGAATGAACTCAAATGTGAATAACTGTGACTAACTTTTTTGTGCTGGTGTGTGCGTCACTATACACCTAACTTAGTAGCTCCCTGAGCTTCTTGTCAATTTGCATATGTTCTCTAGAGCCAAGTAGCCACAATTGCAAAATTACTCGAGTGGTTATATGGTGTGCATAGATTGTTTATAGTCTTATTGGTTAATATTTGTATGCAATAAATGTGAATAACTGTCCATTGGTTAGTATTTGTATTGGTTTTTATATATGTGAATAAATTGAATGTGAATAAATGTGAATAACTGTCTAATGTGTTAATCTGTTCAATGTATATATATGTGAATGTACCCTTTTTTGCATCTGTACTGTATTGTGTATCCAAGTTTTTCTAAGGCCTAAATAGCAAACAGAGTTAGAAAACAACAACATTTTCTAACGGTATACTCTGAATTAACCGTTAGAAGAGTGTAAGTTTTTCTGACGGTAAACTGCTACGCAACCGTGATAATACTACATTTTGTTTAACGGTATACTCCAAATTAACCATTAGAAGAGTATAAGTTTTTCTGACAGTAAACTGCTACACAACTGTGATAATACTACATTTTCTCTAACAATATACTCCGAATTAACCATTAGAAGAGTATAAGTTTTTCTGTCGATAAACTGCTACACAACCGTGATAATACTACATTTTATCTAATGGTATACTCCGAATTAACCGTTAGAAGAGTATAAGTTTTTCTGATGGTAAACTGCTACACAACCGTGATAACACTACATTTTGTCTAACGGTATACACTTCATTAACCATTAGAAGAGTGTAAGTTTTTCTGACTGTAAACTCATACACAACCGTGAGAATACTATTTTTTTCTAACAGTTCAGTACTTGTTACCGTTAGAAATTATTGAAATGTTCTAGCGGGTAGTGCTAGTTAACCGTTAGACTAGAACAGTTTGTCTACCAGATATCTCGAAAAATGCTGTTAGAATAGGCTACTTTTTCTAACGGTTTTTTACCATTAGAAAATGTCTTGTCTTGCTCTATCATATCTATCTCTAATGGTACAAAAACCATTAGTGGAAGTGTGTTTTGTACCGTTAGAAGAAAGCTTTTCTGTATTACAGACAGCATCTTCTTTCACCATGGAATCTTAAACAACATCCATCTCCAGACACCACTATCACAAACAGTAATCTATATCTCTCTCCAAACATTGTAGACAATGTCTAATTTAGCTTGAGGATAGTCACTTAACCGTTTGCTTAGTCTTCACCGAATCATCATTCCACCATAAACTAAAAAATAGAAAATATATATCAACTTGGAACACCTAGTTTTGAAGACGATCTTTAATCAATTAGATGACTATTCTATCACATCTTTAAAAATGATCCATTGAACTTAGCTCTCTTAAAAATTTCGATTGCCTATGTTCAGTTTTTATCTTAAATTGATCAAGAAAGATTGAACTTCTCTTTTAGATTGTTATTGACTTCTTCCAAATTGAAGGTTTCCAATGAACTATATCTAAAATTAACTCTGTTATGTCACTTTTTATGCTTAGATTGCTAATTTCCCTTCTTTTTAAAAAATAAAAAACGTTTGAGAGTGAGGTATAATCCACCCACTGGGGGGAGGCGGTGGTGAATCATCGACTAGCTAGGGAAGGGAAGATTTACTGAACTTATGCACACAAAAATATTTGCCTTTGTTATAATAAAAATGGTTGCTTAAGATGTAGTTTTGTCTAGTCTCTTGTAACATATATGCGACCTTCTGGGGGAGGCAGTGGTGAACCATCGACCAGCTGGGGAAGATAAGGTATACATAACATTGAGATTGCTTACAGGGGCTTGAGAAACCGACAAAGCTGCCCTTCTATAAGCGCACTCAAGTAAGCATATTCAGCTGTGTCTCCTCTAGCCCTGACGGAATGATCCAGTTCAAATCATTCTGTCCAAGAGCATGGAAAAGTTGAAGAAGAAAATAAAAAAAGTGAATAAATAAAAAACAAAAATAATAGTGTTATAATTTCTCTCTAAAAAGGGCAATCTAGCAAACTTTGTATAAATTGTAGCATAACGATTGTTTTCTTTAGCTATGGTTTGTTCTATATCATATATGCAAGAAGTTGTCAAGATGATTTAATTGATTAAGCTCTCTCTTTTCTAAGGTTGAAATTTCATAATCTGAATATTTCCATTTGGAGAGTTTAAATTGTTTAGATCAATTGTCTCATATGCATATATGTGATGTGAATTGCCAGAAGTTTTTATTGAAAATCAGATTAACCAAGGCATCCCAATTTTGGAAAACTCATTCACATTCTTTGCTTGAGGACAAGCAAATTTCTAGCTTGGGGGAATTTGATAAGTGCTAAATTGGTATTATTTTTACCCTAAGTTTGCCATTGAAAACGTGCAACATCATGTTAAAAACTCCTTTGATGTGATATTTTATGCATAATTTTATATTATTTTTACAAATTTCTTTCATGGCTGTCTATGCCATGTTTTAGGGACCAAACCTACCAAATTTGAGAAGATTTTGACTTCGTTTGGGCAAATTTCGACAAGGAACACTAAAATTGGACAAAAAGAACCTGATCGAATATTCTTTGGGCAAAATAACGTGGTCGAACAGAGTTAGGCGAGAAGGAACCTCAATCGAACATGACTGGATGAAAAGGAGCTCTGATTGAACATGAACACTTGGTCCAAGAAGAGTCCTGATCGAACACGAACATTCTGGTCGAATTGAGTCCCGACAGATCAAGACTACCGCTTGGTCGGTTATTTGGCTGAGCGGAGCACAATGTCGGGCACGACACATGTTCGGCTGGGAGCACACCATGTGTTCTTAGTCATGCTCGGCTCAGTTTCCAAGGGTTTTAGTGGTTAAGTTTGGTCGAATCTGGTCGGTTTTGACTCAGATTTGTCTGTTCTCGCACCGTTTGAAGCTAGACTTCATCGCCTGCATGTCAAGGAGTTATTTTTGGGCATGTTATCCCATGTATTATAAATAGAGATGCTTTGGGCTCAATTAAACATGTTCTCTTAGGTTTTAGAACTACTTTCTTAGTAGTATTTAGATAGTTTCTTAGAAGAGCTCTCTTCTCTATTTTTCCTATGTTTGTAAGCCGGCAAGGATGACAAACTCAATTTTCAAGCCATTAAGTAAGTTTTCATTTAATTATTATTATTATTTTTGCATTATTATGGCTTTTTGCAAGTACTTCCCTTCTAGGGTTAGGGATGACCTAATCTGGAAGGTGTGATTCTTCCTCTGTCTTGATCTAAAGTTTTGGAGTTATTTTCTTATGTTTTCTTCCTCCAAATTTTAAATTCCCGTTTCAGAAACAGACGTAATAGTTGAGCCTTAGCACGAATTTAGGGGAGTTCTTGAGTCCTTAGCGCCTTGACGTGGGATCTTGAACAGGAGAGAGGCTCTCGCCAAACGTAACAGTGGAAGTGATCCTCTGATCGTTGTACCAACGACCATACAGGTAACTAAATCTGTCTTGGAAAACGATTGAAATTAACTTGCAATTCTCAAACCTTGGATAGAATTATGCCTGATGGTTATGGAACTCCCGAAACCCTAAGTTTTCATTCCTATTTTCCAAACCCTAGATTTCATATTTGCTCTTTACTGCTTTAAACCCTAGATTGATAACCTTAGTAGTAGATTTAGTTGTAGACAAACAAACCCCCAACTCATTCAGACTTAATCAGTGATCCATTAAGATAGAAAGATGAATACACTTGTTCCTCATGGAATTCGACCCACAATTGCTCAATGTTCAACCGTTCACTTGCGGTTTATTACTTCACATCCATGCTCAGCTTTTTGCGCGCAATCAGCGAGCACTTCTCCAACTGCCTTTTTCTTGGAGCCTTCCTTGTGATTGTTGTTCTTTGAAGGCTTAGGCTTCTCTTCTCCATTGTCACCGAAGTGTTTCCTTTTCCATTTGATGGCCTCATTACCCGTGGCATGCTTTTCAATGATGCTGTAAAGCTCTCACATAGTCTTTGGTCAAGCCATAGAGAACTTGTGGGTAAGATTCTCGTCTTGAACACTGGCTATGGTGGCCTCGATGATGCTACCCTCCTCAATATTTTGGATCAAGGCTTAGACTTCGAAGAAGCGAGGAAGGAATTGATGCAAGGATTCCTTCTTGCCTTGGTGCACACGGAACAACTCACTCGCAGGACTCATGCACGAAAACTAGGGAGGCCCGATCTTCAAGACATTGGAACTCAAGGTTTATGACCGAATGAGGAGGTAACCAACAATGGCAGAGCTCATGCAAACAACATGCCACTTGTTACCGAAACAACCACCCTTCAACGCATCGATGAAACCAATCCACTCAACTATTCTATACAGATGTTGATAATAGATTAGGAGAAACCATAGTTTCTTTCTCGCAATTCCAATCTAGGACCTTACAAGAACAAAGGAAATAAGCAACTTATTGCAAAGTGTTTAATATCAAATATCAAATTTCATGAGGACATACCTAACACTAGTACTTCTAATCACCATCCATCACATGTTGATGATTAAATGGATGAGATTTATTCTAGACCTATCACGAGAAGCACGGAAAGACAATTACAAAAGATGAAATAATCTAAGGTGAACACTAACCTCACTTTGATTAATTAGAAGGTTTCAGATAATGCTGTACTTTCGAGTGCTTGTTTTGTAATTCTTAGGTGCGAGGACGCTCTAGGAGAACATGGACTACAAGGGTCTTAGTTCGATCCGAATGCAAGCATACTTGGACCACCAATCAAAATGAAAACCCAAGTGCACAAATCCAAGTGGGAATCTGAATGGGGGTAGCATGTTTTTCCCAATTTGACTCCAATCCATGCCAATCCAAATACAGCACATGTGTGATCTTTGCAAATTCGAAGCGGATAAGTTTTCTAAACCAGAGTACTGTAGCATGGGACTGTTCACATGAATAGCAATCTGAAAAGGATCTAGGATATCGACTAGAGGGGGGGTGAATAGGCGATTTTAGCAATTTAGCAAATAATCAAACAATTTGTAATAAATGAGAGCAATTTAAATAACACAAGATGAACAATGAGCAATCTCAACACAAGGATATATCCCGTGGTCTCGGTGATTTGCCGATCACCCCTAATCCACGTTGAGGCAAACTCAAATCTCTAACCACTCCTCTATCTAGTCAACCTTCTCTCGAGAAGTGACCTAGATCTTGAGCCGGACTAGTGTGATGAGTTATCCAAACCTCGATTTCACTAAGGATGCACTTTACCACTCCGGCAAGGCGTGCTCAACCTTTCACAAGACGTTTTGAAGCTTCTTCACAATCTTCCTTGAATAGCTCTTCAAAACCTTTCTCCTAGCCGTCTAGGAGCCGGCAAACTCCAAGAGTAACAAGCCGGTGATGATCACTTTGCCTTCTTCTAGTGCCACACGATTGATTCAAAGATCTAAATGCAATGCACTAGAAGATCTCAAATGCACACTCTCACAAATTTGAGAATTTGAAACCTATAGTGTATGAAACTAGCTTAGGCTCTCAAGGATGATGACAATGCTCAAGATTATGCCAAAGTCCTGAACAGGGCCGTGCATGGGAGTATATATACCCCCCACAATTAATATAGCCGTTACAGGCCGTTGGAAGAAAAAGATCACCTGGCGGTCAGACCGCAGGCACAAGCTCGGTCAGACCCCCGCAATTGCAACGGCATTAAACAGGTGCAATAAATGCTCAACTGCCCTTGTCAGGCACACATACGGTCAGACCGGAGCCTATTTCGGTCAGACCGTGAAACTGTCCAGAGACGACATAGTTTCTGGACACCTTATACGGTCAGGCCGAAATATACGGACAGACCGGCCAAACGGTCAGACCGCAGTTCAAAAACACGGTCAGACCGATTTCACGGTCAGACCGGTCTAACACACGGTCAGACCGTAATAGCTCAAAATGCCAGAAGGATAAAACAAGAGGTTCCAGGAGTCTGACCGAGAATTTAACTACGGACAGACCGACCTTAAAAAGGAATACACTATGCATAGACACAACATCGGTCAGTCCGAGATCTTAAACGGTTAGTCCGATAATTCGGTCAGACCGGTCTAACACACGGTCAGACCGACTGAGACAGACAAGAGCTGAAATAAGCATTCTCAAAGGATGTGACCTTCTAGCATGCAATGCAAGTGGATTTTATGATTTGTGGCACATAGATGAAGTATTTTGTGATACACCACATGCTCCTCTTAATAGTACGGCAACTATCCTAAAATCCGGTCAAAATTCTTCTCTAATCACCTTAGACCGGTAAAAATGGAAAAGATCCTATTTCGTACCTTTGCCCTTTTGATCAATGCCCTTTCTTCATCATGATGCTCTTTCTTTGCCTTTCATTGACCTGTCTTTTAAGTACTTTCTTTGACACAACTAGACAGGTAACGTTAGTATAGCATTTGTAGTTGTCATTAATTATTAAAACACTCTATAGGGGCCTAGAAGCTACAATCTCCCCCTTTTTGGTAATTGATGACAACATAAAGAGTAGATGAAGGAGTTTTAAGCATAAGGAGTATTTTTACAATAAGCATCGAAGAATAAGACACTCCCCCTAAATGTATGAATAAGAGAATTTTGGCATTTTAGTGGAGTTCAAGCATGAGTATAGGAAGCTATCTTAATCCATTCATTATATATGTATGAGGTATCACAAATAAGACATTCAAATCTACACATGATATCAAAATAACATACGCATATCTCATATATCATGAAGTAACAATTTCATACAAGAGTCATCCAACATAAATAACAACCACATAACATCCACATAGATCATAAAAGAGATATCCAACTAAGCAAGTTAAATTAAAACTTCTATACACCAAAAGATTTTTCATCCAAGAGTTTTCATTTACATTTAAGGTTCATTATCTCTCTCCTACTCTTCTACTCTCCTCTCTCTCCCCCTTTGGCATCAATTGCCATAAAAAGCTAAGTATCAGCTGGAGCATCATCATCGGGAGGATGGTGAGGAGGAGTCTGTGGGAAACGAGTGTAGAAGTGAGTGGAGAAGGTGTCGAAGCGTTGCTCGAACTGATCCTGGTGCGAAGAGAAGGTCTAGAACTGATCGTGCAGAGCCGCCAAGTCCGAGCGAGCGAGCTCAAGCCCCTGGAGAAGAGTAGCAAACTAATCCATCATGGGCTGATGGAACTGCTGCTGGAACTGAGAAAACCAGGCGGGGGCTTGGCTCGACTGAGGTGCCTGCTGAGCCTGAGGTGGAGGAGGAGGAGGCATAGGCTGAGCCGGCTACTGCTAATGCTGTGCTCCTTGGCCTCGAGCTAAGACGCGCGGGTTGACACTGAACGGCTTATAGCCGAGATGCCTGATGTCGCAAGACCCACGAGGAAACTTTGTCTTCTGGAGCAGCAGAGACATGATATATGGAGCATAGTAGAGATTTGGCAGAGTGGCCGCAGAGACATCCTCAATAGTCTTCAAAATGAAGGAGACAATGTTGATCCGATGACTTTGGAGGATGTGGTCGATGAAGTTCCAGTAGTAATCCCGGACCGCTTCTCGGTTTCCACTCTTTGGATGGATCATGGCTTGTACAATTTTGTTGACTACAGTGGGGAGGACTTTGAGACCCGTAACAGTACCGGGTACAATCCGCTGTCCACCTCCCGGCTGCTCATAGAACTGGAGCCAGTCATCCTCATGGAGGTAATCCTCTTCCTCCATGTCGATCCCTTCCTTCAGCTCCTCATAGTTTAGCTTGTTTGCCGCAGCAAACTCCTCAAAAGTGGCCTGATAGCGCCTAGACCCTGTCATCCATATAATCTGCTGGTCCGCCCATTTGATCTCAACTATAGCATAGAACTGTCTGATAGCGGTGGCGTTCCATGGGCACTTGTGCTCCACAAAGTCATACAGCCCTATATCCTTGAAGATCTGCACCAAGGGAGCCATGATGGGCTGATTCACAACATAGGCCCATTCGATCCATTTGTGTTCGAAGATGTTTTTGTGGACCAAATGACCGTAGAAGGCATGCTGTTGCGTCATCGTGTAGAAGTGAGGCGTCGTGGCATCATTTGCATGATCGTAGGCATAGGTGGTCCTTGCCTTCGTGTAGTCGCTCGACGTCCAGTTCTTCTTTGGGCCTTGATAAGCGTGGACGTTTATTTCATCATCCTCACTTTCGATGTCCATGCCCACATGAGAAGATCCACCCCGATGAGACGACTGCTCTGTCTCTGAGTCACCGGCCGAGGGTACCCAATCGTCATCGTGACTGTCGCTGCTACTCGAGGGTACAACCCTTTTCGGCCGCTTAGCCAATTTCTTCTTGTTGGTCCGAATGGAGGCAGCGCCTTGAGTACCTCGACCACTAAACAATTTGAAAGATGTGCAGAAGGTAAGATACACGAAACAGGAAGGCATGACGATAATTGAGACGATAACAGAACTGCACATCCTGGCTCTGCTGTTACAGTCGGTCAGACCGAAACAGGGGCGGTCAGACCGGCGCAACCGTAGAGTTAGGGTTTGGCATGATTTCTGGGATTTTGTTGATTCTAGGGAGCAATGCAGATAGATATACGTGTGAGACTACACATTGCATCAACAGGATGAATCAATTTCAAGAGACAACCACATTTGGACCAGGTTTATCACATTTGCCCTAAACTTCTAGATGAACAGAAGAGAAAATAGAAAATAGAGAGGAATCTGAGCAATGTACCTAGAAGACATGATTTGATGATGATCTTGAACCATGGTTTGTCCGAGCTTGATGAGGGTTTGACCGGGGAGGAAGAATCCAAGAATTTGAGGCGCACGTGAAAGAGACAGAAGTGGGGAAGAAAGGCAAAAAGGACAAGAGATTCGGGTTAAAAGATCTCTGGTCATGAAAATTCGGTCAGACCGTAGAAGAGATACCGGTCAGACCGCTGGAAGCAGAAATCTAAGATGTTCTCTGGAGATGAATTCGGTCAGACCGCATATGGTTCGGTCAGACCGCTGGAAGGACTGAATTTCTTGGAAGATTTTGATTGATTTGAAGCTCAAGAGATTTTGAGAGAGATATATATAACTATAAGATAATCATAAGAAAGATATAGGCAATATCACCAAAGGGGAAGAATTTTTCTTACAATTTAACATGTTTTTGGTTCATTTCACTCAATTGCCGATAAAGGAGCCTAAAAAAGCTCTAAAAGAGGAAGTTTAAGCAACCAAGTGATAATATAAGCACATTCAATATGAGTCCAACAATTCAAGCCACATTTGATATATCAATGACGTTAAGCTCATTTCGAAGTTTGCAAAAACGGCTTTCATCTAAGGGCTTAGTGAATATATCCGCTATTTGATCTTCGGTTCTCACATTATCCACCACCACATCACCTTTGCTAACATGATCTCTAAGGAAGTGGTGTCGGATATCTATATGCTTGGTCCGAGAGTGTTGAACTGGGTTTGTGGCTATTTTCACCGCACTCTCATTATCACACAAAAGAGGCACTTTTTCAAATTTTATTCCATAATCCAACAATGTTTGCCTCATCCAAAGCAATTGTGCACAACAACTACCCGCGGAAACATATTCCGCTTCGGCGGTTGATAAAGCTACAGAGTTTTGTTTCTTAGAGGACCAAGATACTAAAGATCTTCCTAATAGTTGACAACTGCCAGAGGTGCTTTTTCTATCCACTTTACATCCCGCATAATCGGAATCAGAATATCCAATTAATTCGAATTTTGCACCTTTAGGATACCACAACCCTATGCTAGATGAATATTTTAGATACCTCAAAATGCGCTTAACGGCCATTAAATGACTTTCTTTAGGAGAGGCTTGAAATCTTGCACACATACAAATACTAAACATAATATCGGGCCTAGAAGCAGTTAGATATAATAAACTACCAATCATGGATCTATAAAGCTTTGAGTCTACCGGTTTACCTCCTTCGTCAGAGACAAGGTGACCATTTGTGGCCATTGGTGTCTTGATTGGTTTTGCTTCTTCAAGTCCGAACTTCTTGAGTAGATCCTTCACATATTTGTTTTGACTGATGAAAGTTCCTTCCTTGAGTTGTTTAACTTGTAGTCCGAGAAAGAAACTTAATTCACCTATCAAAGACATCTCAAATTCCCTAGACATCATATCACCAAATTCCTCGCAAAAATCTTGGTTAGTAGATCCAAAAATGATGTCATCAACATAAATTTGACATACAAAGAAATCATTTCCAATTTTCTTAGTAAACAATGTAGTATCAACTTTCCCAATTTTAAAGCCTTTTGAAATTAAAAAGTCTCTAAGTCTTTCATACCAAGCACGAGGTGCTTGATTAAGACCATAAAGAGCCTTGGAGAGTTTATACACATGATTTGGCTTTGTAGGATCTTCAAATCTGGGAGGTTGTTTAACAAATACTAACTCATTAATTTTTCCATTTAAAAATGCACTTTTGACATCCATTTGATATAGTTTAATATTATGAGATGAAGCAAAAGTAAGTAAGATTCTAATAGCCTCAAGTCTAGCTACGGGAGCAAAGGTTTCACCGAAGTCCAAACCTTCAACTTGAGTGTATCCTTGAGCCACCAATCTTGCCTTGTTTCTTACTACCACTCCGTTTGCATCTTGTTTGTTCTTGAAAATCCATTTGGTTCCAATGACATTATGCTCATCCGGATTTGGTTCTTCTACCAATTCCCAAACATTGTTGCGGGTGAAGTTGTTTAATTCTTCATGCATAGCATTCACCCAATCCGGATCTTTTAAAGCTTCATCTACAAGTGTGGGCTCAAAGCAGGAAACAAAAGAGTAATTTTCACAAAATGAAGCAAGACGAGAACGAGTTTGAACACCCTTACACAAGTCACCAACAATTTGATCGACGGGGTGATCTTTGGAAATTGAGTGATGAATTCTTGGATGGTCAACCGGGATTTGTGAGATAGAGGTAGAAGGTACTTCCGGTTGTGGTTGAGAGGAGTCTTCCACATTGACCACTTCTACTATTTGATCTTCATGTTGAGGAGTTGATGAAGAGGGGATAGTTTGAGTGGATGGAGCTTCATCTTGATCACTATCTTCTTTCGGCTTGATATCCCCAATGGTCATATTCTTCATTGCCACTCTCAACCCTTCATTACCTACATCATCCAAATTGTCTTGCTCCTCTTGAGAGCCGTTAGTCTCATCAAATTCAACATCATGTGTCTCCTCAACCAAACCGGAGTTTTGGTTGTAGACACGATAGGCTTTGCTATTTGATGAGTATCCTAACAAAAATCCTACATCACATTTACTTTGAAATTTAGATAAGCGTGTACCTTTCCGCAAGATATAGCACTTACACCCAAACACTCGGAAGTAGGAAATGTTTGGTTTCCTTCCAATGAGAAGCTCATAAGGAGTTTTCTTTAGTAGTCGATGACAATAAAGGCGATTTGATGCATGGCACGCGGTGTTGATTGCTTCGGCCCAAAAGGTGTCCGAAACATTGTACTCCGAAAGCATAGACATTGCCATATCTATCAATGTCCGGTTCTTTCGTTCGACTACTCCATTTTGCTCCGGTGTATACTTGGCCGAAAACTCATGTTTGATGCCTTTATCATCACACCAATTTTCAACCTTGGTGTTCTTGAATTCGGAGCCGTTGTCACTTCTCACTTTCTTGATCTTGAAGCTAAATTCATTTTCGGCCCTTTGAGCAAAGCTTTTGAAAGTGTTAAACACAATTGACTTATCATGCAAAAAGAATATCCAAGTATATCTAGAAAAATCATCTACAACGACAAGACAATAACTATTGCCACCAATGCTCACAAAAGAAGTTGGTCCAAATAAGTCCATATGCAATAATTCAAGTGGACTCGAAGTTGACATTGTGCTTTTAGTTGGATGTGAGTTTGCAACTTGTTTTCCGGCTTGGCAAGCACTACACAATTTGTCTTTTTCAAACTTTACATCTTTTAGTCCAACAACCAAATCATGTTTAACTAGTCTATTTAGTTGTTTCATTCCAACATGCCCAAGCCTTCTATGCCATAGCCAACCTTTGGAAGATTTTGTAAACAAGCATGTACCAAGATTAGTATCATTTGAATTGAAATCAACTAAATAGAGGTTGCCATGTCTAAAACCTTTGAAAATCAACTTATTATCATCAATGCTAGTGATAATTACTTCTTTTGGATAAAATGCACATATGAATCCAAGATCACAAAGTTGAGCTACGGATAAGAGGTTGAAGTTTAGAGATTCAACAAGCAATACATTAGATATGGAGAGGTCGTTTGAGATGGCAATTTTACCTAAACCTTTTACCTTTCCTTTGCTATTGTCTCCAAACGTGATCTTGTCATATTCCGCACCTTTGTTATTTAGTGAGGAGAACATGTTGTGATTACCGGTCATGTGTTGAGTGCATCCACTATCGAGCACCCAATGTTGTCCTCCCGCCTTGTAATTTACCTACAAAACAAAGTTAGGTCCTTTTAGGTACCCAAACCTTTTTGGGTCCTTGGAGGTTAGTTACCAAGGATTTTGGGACCCAAATGGCTTTCTTTTTGGCACCAATGATCGGGGTTCCAACAAATTTGGCTTTAACATCGCCATTTGTCATTTTCTTCAATACATAGCAAGAATTGAATATAGGAGATGAAATGCTTTTGTTAGCATGGCAGTTCTTTTCAATGTGACCTAAACTTTTACATTTGTTACAATATCCCTTTTCTTTTACAAAAACGGTTTTAGTTGGAACAAAAGCATGTTTACCCTTTTTGGGAATGAAACCTAGTCCTTCTTTTCTTAATGAAAATCTTTGACTATCTAGAAGTTGTCTTAATTTTGATTCTCCTACATAGCATTTTGCTAGGTCATTGGTTAGTTTTTCAATTTCTTCTTTAAGTTCATTGTTTTCAAGACTAAGCATATTATCTTCAATTTTAGGTCTAGTAGAGAATTCATTTAAGTCTTCACAAGAAGTAGATATGCTAGAAGTAGACATCATGGGCAAATCATTCAACATATTGCAAGTGATGCCTATGTCATTACTCGATTTGTTGGCTTTATGAGTAATTAGAGAGTCATGAGCTTCCTTGAGCATCTCATGAGTTTCTTTGAGACTCTCATGAGATGTGTTTAGCTCCTCATAGGAATTTTGAAGAGCTTTGTATCTCTTCTTCAATTCCTTGAATTTTTCTTTTTCCTTACTCATATAGTCATCAAAATCAGTGATCATCTCAACTAGGTCATCATAAGTATATTCATTTTCATCACAAGATACCTTTGATTCTCCTTTGGGACATGAGGCAATGAGGAGTGGAGAATAGATATGGAGCTTCCTTAATGGCTACTCCGGCAAGTCCTTTGGGTGACGCTTCATCCTCATCATCGGAATCGGAACTTGAAGCATCCGAATCCCACTCAATGAAGCAAGCTTGCCCATCCTTCTTCTTATAATATTTCTTGAAAACCTTTTTCTTGCTTTCTCCTTCCTTCTCGTATTTCTTCTTCTTCATTGATTTTTCTTCTTCCTTATTTTTGCATTGTGTGGAGATGTGACCCTTTTCACCGCACTCAAAACATCTTCTCTCTTCAAATGGGTTCCTCTTGGATGTTTGTCCTTTCTTGAAAGATTTCCCTTGATATCTTTTCTTCATGAACCGCTTGAATTTTCTCACGAAGAGAGCTATTTCCTCATCGGTGTCTGTCTCAGCACTTTCCTCTTCATTGTCTTCCCTTTTGGAGACTTGAGCTTTGAGTGCAATGTTCTTCTTCTTGGAGTCGGAAGCCTCATCTTTTACTTCTTCTTGAGACTTCTTGAATATCTCATGAGTGAGAATCTCACTCAAGACTTCCAACGGAGTCACACTCTTCAAGTTCGAACGCACAAGTAAGGTTACAATTGTATCATATTTAGAAGGTAAAGCTCTAAGAAACTTATGACAAAACTCCACGTTTGTGACATCCATACCAAGCCCTTTTAACTCATTTACGATGTTATTTAATCGGTTAAACATCTCCGATACATCTTCATTGGGCAACATGGCAAACTTTTCAAATTGGCCCTTATGGATAAATAGTTTAGCATCCTTGACCATCGAGGTTCCTTCATGAATATCCATAAGATTTCTCCAAATATCATGGGCCGTTTCAAGTTTACAAATTCTATTAAATTCACCTAGATTTAGAGCACTACAAAGAACATTCATGGCTTGAGCATTTGCTAAGGCATTATCTCTATCTAAGTTTGTCATGTCATCATCATCAAGAATTGCAAACCCCTCATCCACCACTTTCCAAATCTTTCCACCCATGGCTTTAAGATAGACCATCATTCTAGTTTTCCAATAAGTATAGTTAGATCCATCAAAGAGTGGTGGTTTACCAATATTGATCCGACCCTCACTAGCCATCTTTATCCTACTCCGGGATGGTTAAATCCTCTAAAATGGAGTCCTCGCTCTGATACCAATTGAAAAGGATCTAGGATATTGACTAGAGGGGGGGTGAATAGGCGATTTTAGCAATTTAGCAAATAATCAAACAATTTGTAATAAATGAGAGCAATTTAAATAACACAAGATGAACAATGAGCAATCTCAACACAAGGATATATCCCGTGGTCTCGGTGATTTGCCGATCACCCCTAATCCACGTTGAGGCAAACTCAAATCTCTAACCGCTCCTCTATCTAGTCAACCTTCTCTCGAGAAGTGACCTAGATCTTGAGCCGGACTAGTGTGATGAGTTATCCAAACCTCGATTTCACTAAGGATGCACTTTACCACTCCGGCAAGGCGTGCTCAACCTTTCACAAGACGTTTTGAAGCTTCTTCACAATCTTCCTTGAAGAGCTCTTCAAAACCTTTCTCTTAGCCGTCTAGGAGCCGGCAAAACTCCAAGAGTAACAAGCCGGTGATGATCATTTTGCCTTCTTCTAGTGCCACACGATTGATTCAAAGATCTAAATGCAATGCACTAGAGATCTCAAATGCACACTCTCACAAATTTGAGAATTTGAAACCTAGAGTGTATGAAACTAGCTTAGGCTCTCAAGGATGATGACAATGCTCAAGATTATGCCAAAGTCCTGAACAGGGCCGTGCATGGGAGTATATATACCCCCCACAATTAATATAGCCGTTACAGGCCGTTGGAAGAAAAAGATCACCTGGCGGTCAGACCGCAGGCACAAGCTCGGTCAGACCGCCGCAATTGCAACGGCATTAAACAGGTGCAATAAATGCTCAACTGCCCTTGTCAGGCACACATACGGTCAGACCGGAGCCTATTTCGGTCAGACCGTGAAACTGTCCAGAGACGACATAGTTTCTGGACACCTTATACGGTCAGGCCGAAATATACGGACAGACCGGCCAAACGGTCAGACCGCAGTTCAAAAACAAGGTCAGACCGATTTCACGGTCAGACCGGTCTAACACACGGTCAGACCGTAATAGCTCAAAATGCCAGAAGGATAAAACAAGAGGTTCCAGGAGTCTGACCGAGAATTTAACTACGGACAGACCGACCTTAAAAAGGAATACACTATGCATAGACACAACATCGGTCAGTCCGAGATCTTAAACGGTTAGTCCGATAATTCGGTCAGACCGGTCTAACACACGGTCAGACCGACTGAGACAGACAAGAGCTGAAATAAGCATTCTCAAAGGATGTGACCTTCTAGCATGCAATGCAAGTGGATTTTATGATTTGTGGCACATAGATGAAGTATTTTGTGATACACCACATGCTCCTCTTAATAGTACGGCAACTATCCTAAAATCCGGTCAAAATTCTTCTCTAATCACCTTAGACCGGTAAAAATGGAAAAGATCCTATTTCGTACCTTTGCCCTTTTGATCAATGCCCTTTCTTCATCATGATGCTCTTTCTTTGCCTTTCATTGACCTGTCTTTTAAGTACTTTCTTTGACACAACTAGACAGGTAACGTTAGTATAGCATTTGTAGTTGTCATTAATTATTAAAACACTCTATAGGGGCCTAGAAGCTACACAATCTGAGTAATGTAGCACAGTACCTGTTCACATGAATAGCAATCAGATATTTTATATTTAGTATTACAAATATTTAAGGATACTTTAATGCATGTTTTTGAGTAAGATTTGGCTATGTCCTAAACAAGCCTCAAGCTATAAAAGCCTTTGTGATACGGGGTGCCCGATCTTCACTATTAGAATCTGATAATCCATGCACCCTGATGAATCTTGAGGCCAACCACTACCAATGCAACAACCTGTGACAAGTGTTCGCCCAATCACATGCTTAGTTTCCAATCTACTCGGCCATGCAAGAGTAGATACACAGATTGGTCATTCTCAAAGAACCGCTCCTGCAAATCACAAGGAATCACCAGAACAAAGGGGGAACAGAGATACGCTCTAAAAAGGAGTTGTTGGTGGTAGCCAAGGAAACCTAACAAATCTTGTATTTCAGTTTATTAGTGGACTTTAAGTCCTACAAGGTTTGGCCCTTACAATATATATGGGTAAAATAACCGACTCAATGCAAGGCCCAGTCTAAGAAACTGAATCCAACTCCATCTTGGCTCTAAACTAGTTTGGACTAACAAATAATAAACGAAACAATGCAACTTCCCAGGATACATGGTTCAGACTCCAGCTAATAGAAAGATTCGTGCCAGCGCCTCACATAGACGTCGCCAAATAGAAATTGTGTCAAACTCCCCTAGTTTGATACAACTTGTTTTTGTTATCCGTTCGGCTATATACTGAGAAAGGAATTCCACACGTGCTTTTGTCGATGATTTGGACTCAGGGTCCTCTTGTCGATCTTACGCAGATTTGTGAGTTGTGAGATCTTTCGGGGGCGACCCTCCGGAAAGATAGGGTAAGCAATGTCAATAGGGACGTGAAGATTTATACAGGTTCGGGCCCTCGATGGTGGGAGTAATAGCCCTATGTCCTGTTGTAATTTCACTATACAGGGTAAAAGTGTTTACAGGGAGAAGAAATTATCACAGGTGATGATCTCTTCTATATGTTTATCTATCGAATTATGTCTAAGTCTTCAAGCTCTGTTGACTCACAGTCGTGCTTGTTGGTTGTCTTAACTGCCTTTTACACCGCGCATTGTCTCTCCTTTTGCACTGATGAAAGGGCACCAATGCGAAGCGGTTCTGGACAGTTGTTCATGGTGCATTTCGTATAACTGCACTCTTCTCCTACGTAGGTTTAACACGTGCAATTAGTAGATAACTGCACATGCTATCCTCCTGGTAGTTGTCTTCAAACATGGTAGAAGTTATATTGATACTGGGGACGTGTTTGTAAAAGACTTAAACACTCCCAAGTTATCTTGGTCGCATGTAGTCAGTGACCTTTTGACCGCGCACTATCTGCGGCCTTGTAATCACACAAGGGCTGCAATCACAAACTCCCTTTGTGTCCGTGCTCTTCTAGTGTATAGAAGACTGATCGTCTAAGACCATATCGGCTACTAAGACATATAGACACATATCATATTCGAACCTAACTTGAACCCAATATGTATTAGCTAAACTAGCTCAGGTGACAATCCCTGTCAACTTGCCCCCAAATTTGAAAAAAATGAAGAAACTAATTTATTTCAAATTTTTAGTTCGCATCGAATTATGGAACCTGACACTTCAAATTCCTCAGTTAGTACTGTTTTGTCGTGTGACGGTTCATTTCCCGAGAAAACCTTGAGTTTTTCTTGACAAGTAATAATGAATTTATTGATTTATTTAATCAAGGCAGCAACTGTAAATTCTAGTTTTCAGAACTCGAGACGTGCGTGGAAACGAACCGTCGCCTCCAAATTCTATAAATAGAGGAGCCTCTCAGTCCTTTGAACTTACAATTTTCCCTCTTGACTAAGGCTTTTAAAGTTACTTCTCTTCTCTTGTTCCACCCTCCCTCTTCTGTTCTTACCTCAATGGCGAACCAAGGCTCCAAGAACATTATTGAGATTGAGAGTGATGAGGAAGAAAAAGAAGTGATAACCAAGCTTGATCAAGATTCCCAGAAGGTAAGTCTCTTCTGAAATTCTAGTTGTAAGTTATTCTTTTACATCCTGATCATTTTCAAAGCAATGCATTTTGGAACTTACACGTGTTTGAGGAACTGGTTCCTCCAAAGAAGAGAGCGAGAATGATGAAGGATCCTCCAGTGGAACTGCATCAAAATCGCTAAAGGGGACCGAAACCTGGGTTGTCACATTACCCTTCTCTTCGGCCCCAGCAACTCATCCAGTCGCATCTTCATCTCCACCTTTAGGGATCCACAATAATCCTTCAAACCTTCCCACTTCCGGAGGAAGTCTTACATCATCGCGACTAGATGATACACCTTCTTTGGATCATCAGCTTTTGTCTGGTGATCAAATTTCTGGTGAAAATATCTCACTTCCACATCCAAATCCATCCCAAAACCTGGCTTTCTCCTCTGCTTCTCAGGTAGTGATCTCCTTTTTTTTTCTGTTGGTCGTGTTTTCTGGTCGAAACTAACCCATGCAGGCACAAATGCAGGAGATAAGAGCTACTAGATCCCTCAGCGATCAGCTTGCTGAGGTCCAAGCACTTTTTGGTGAGAGAGTAGCCTTGTGCAGAACTCTCCAAAAAGAAAAAGAGGCACTAGTGAAGCGTACTGAGGAAATGTAGTCGACTATTCTGCATCTGGCAGAATGTTATGATGGCTCCCACGAAGAGGCGCGCCAGTTTCGATTGGAGAGAGACTACGCTCGACAACAACGAGAACTCTCCGATACAATAAGGAACAGTAGCACTCCTTTGCTACGGGATGATGTAGATAGGCTTAAAACTATTGCTAGTTCTCTTGGGGCAGCCAGTGTAGATCGCACTGATGCCAATATGTCCCTTGGAGAACTTTGCAAATTGCTTTCGGATCAGGTCGATGCTCTGGTCGCATGTATCCCTTTTGTATGTAAAGATTGCAAGAAATAAAGAATTTCTTTTCCTTATATACTTGACTATTTTAGATGATTATGTATAACTTATAATCACCAAATTAGAATTCTTTACATTCTCTGTGTGAAAAATGGTTACTAGAGGACGTTTCTGTGACCAAAGATACACAAATAGTTAGCCTTCTGTCCAAGATCAACTCAAGAAGATTTTCAGGTCTCAGAACAATATTGGGACCACGCACAATTTAAAATAATATTGCTATCAAACATAGTATTGAGATCACAGAACAGCATTGCGATCATACATAGTACTGCAATCACAGATTATACTACGATCACAGAATAGCATTGCGATCAGTGCAGAAAATATAAGGTTATCTAAAATCATAGGTTGTCAATTCCTTTAAGAAATCTTAAGAATTTCTCCTATAATTATCTGTACCATAGCCCCCGAATGTGAAATAAAATAATCCTTAGTAAAAGATACATTTTGCTTCAGATTCATAACAGGGTAATGATAACGGGTTTCAACAGGAAAGGCACCTGTTTTGGGAAATTATTAAAATAATGCGCCTGGAGAGGAGTCGTCTCAAGCATATAAAAAGTAAAGGTAGCTTACTAGAGAAGTTTCACAGCCAAAAACCCTCTGTTGCCTTAGACATTCTCGCCGCACAAAACCCTCTTTTGCACACCTTGCCCTTATCGTCTCCAAAGCCGTCACCCTTCCACCGATCTCACCACCAATAGCGTCTTGGAACCGATCCATCCACCATTCAGAAGAAAGCCTAGTGGCACTCGAGAGAGAAGAGATTCTTCCCCCACGGTTGCTGATCAACTGGCGGCCGACGGAGAAGAATGAAGAAGCCCCAGTCGTTCATGAGAACGAATTGGTGATCTTCGAAGAATACCTACGATGCGGGTTCCGACTTCTGGAGAGCGAATTTCTCCAGGAGTTCTTGCACATTACGGACTGCAACTGGTGAATCTCCATCCAAATGCTGTTCTGGTACTAGCCATCTTCCAGCATTTGTGCGAGGCTTTCGTTGGAGTGCTGGCCAGCATGGATCTTTTCTGACGCTTCTATTTCTCGGCATGGTCGAAGAGTAGCAATGCCGCGGGCTGCATCTACTTCTGCATAAGGGGGAAGAAAATGTACCCCTTTCTTCCATTGCTGGATTCGGTGCACTGGTGGCACCACAAGTGGTTCTACTGCACCCCACCTTCGGAGAATCACCTCTGGTTCGAGAACAATCGGCCAGAGAAGAACAGTGAAATGGACACCATTCCCACTCTTAATCTGAGGTTGAAGAAGCAGGCTCAGGCCATTCTTCATTTAGTCAATCAAGGACTAGCAGCGCGGGATATCATCTGCGATTTTGTGAGAAATAGGGTGAGCCCCCTGCAGAAGCGGGAACACCCTGCCTGGGAAATAGAATCCATGGCAGATGGTACCCTGGATTACAATACAGGTATGTTCTCTAGTCTACAAAACGTACATTTGTACTGATGTAAAAAAGCGTACCCAATAATTTGTACTTTTCATGACACAATTTTATCGTTGTCCGAGATCGAAAAATGGACAAACAGCCCGTTGCGGTCTTATAATGCCGCAACAGAAGGAGCTTAGGGATCCCCAGAGCTTAATAAATAGCGGCGACGATCTGAAATAGGAACTTCAAAAGGTATGACCTATTTTTTTTATAGAACTTGTTACAAATCATGTATTTCATTGAGATCTTCAAACCGTCTGCCTGAAACGATACAGCTACTGGGAGGAATCATCGGGACGAAATGTCGCGCCCCGAGACTGGGACAACGACTACTCCTGTAGAGACCTAGCTCGCTGCAGCTAGTCCCATACCACAAACCTTTGACTTCCCAGGATGAGTCAAACACAGGAGTATATTACATTGCAACAGAGTACTCACAAAATATTAAGCAGTGTGGCCTGCTGGCCTTAATATTACATAAAGAGGATTACAATGCCTACAAGGCATTCAGGGTTTAACAAAATATTTAACTACGCAGCAGAAGATAGGTGACCCTCCCACAAAAGAAGTTGACGGCAGAACAACACACTTCAGGGTTCTGGCGGAACTGATTCTCCTCCTTCTGGATCCACGTAGTACTCCGTGCCATCGTCTTGATCAAAGTAGGCTCCATCTATTGAGTTAAATGTTGCAAGGGTGAGCACTTACGTACTCAGCAAGTCATAGGTAAGAGTAAATACATATAGTAGTGATGATATGAACCTAGACTAGTCAAGAATTATGGATATTTGTAAAATAATCTTTTCCTTTCTCATCTCATCTTATGGCAGCACTTTTCATAAAGTAACATCATCATTCATGTTCACTAGATTATAGCACTACCGCGACACGTCGACACACGACAGCCCACGGCAGCACTCCTTATCATGACAACACATGTCATTTGGGTAATCTTGATTTAAACATATTTTATTTAGAAAATAGTACTTGTGTCACACCCCGTGGATTTAATCCACCGCAGCAGACTCCTATAAACCCGGGAGCTCGGAGTATTCGAATACATTTTTAACTCTGCAGAGAGGTACCAATTTACCCGCAAGATATTCCACTTTCAAACCTTTCCTATCATAACAAAATGATTGGACCCCTGACTCACTTCATACTGTGAGCGGCAAGGTGGAAATAACAAGAACTTTTGTTATGTTTTACTCACAATTCACCCCCGACCCTGTGGCTCTCAGCGAGGCACAGTTGTGGCAGGTTGTATCCAAACCTCCACCCCTTTGCTTATTCCCATTACTGGGTCAGCGTGCTTGATCACCTTCAGTGATATGTGTGGGAGCCGCGCTCCGTGTTTATCGTGCATCACAACACATCTCATGCAGGGGTTTCATGTGCGATCCACATAATTACTTGTTCAGTCCTGTCCCATACCAGGCTTGCGGTTAGCACGTTGTTCATGCCACTAGACGCACAACACAAGGTTCTAGTCCTTACATGCCAATGACCAGACCATCCACAACCCTGCACCTTCAGTGCCTGCATTCCTTTGCAGTCTAGCACCTCCAGTGCTACAGCCATCCATACCATTTTTCTGGTCACGGCTAGGGGTTTTATTTCATGAATATAAGTATATAGATACATATAATAGTTCATGGCTCAAAACTTGTTTATTTCACATTTCACAGATAATCAGTCTAGTACTGCCAATTGATAAATCAACCATTCTCAATCTTTCACATGCAATATTGCCTATATTCAAGGTTATATTATAGCAACATTTAAAATATAGGTTCAAGATGACCAAGGATATGACTTGCCTTCCGCGTCGTAAGATACAGCAGTTGACGTCGGATCCGCAATGAAGTCCTCGAACTCGGGCTCTTGATCTGCTCTCCAATCAAACAAACAACCAATAATCATAATCTTTTCCATACATTATTATACTATATGCAATGATGAAAAGATGAAGTCTTGATGATTCTGAAATGATTGGGTTTAGAGGCTGATTAGGGTTAAGTTAAGGAAACCAATGTTAAGATTAGCTGTCAAAGGTTTACAAGGTTCCAAATGTCTCAAAATATCAGAATGATATCAAGGTTGCGACTAGTTCGCTCAAAAACAGCGAACGTCTTTAGGTCGACATTCGGTTCAAAGCATCGACATAGGGTCGATGAATGATAGAGGGGTTATCTCAACTTGTGGTAGTAGAATAAAATGTAGATCACAACTCTACAAATTTAGTGGACAAAGTGGTTTTCAAATTACACAACCAGAAGTGGGTAAACAAGGTCAATGCCACTGGCTGACAAGCTCTGGCATAGAGCTGACAATGCCAAAAACTAGGGCTTAGCATAACTTTTGATCTGGAGCTCCAAATGATGCACCACTTTGTCTGGGAGGTAGGCTTGAGTAACAGGAACAATTAAGTCAACAGGATCTAGGGCAAGAAATGGCTGGGAAGCAAGAAATTTGATGATGAACAGAAATGAACTGGCTGCACTGGAGCAGTTCTGGACAAGATCTTGGCATGGCTGTAACTTCCAATCTAGGCCGATCTAGGTGTCGGGCTAGAAGACAAAAATGCTCAGGAGACTAAGGCACATCTAAATGACAAGGTTTCGAGGGCTGAAATGGCTGGGATCACTTTTCCGATCATCGGCGCCGGAGAAGAGACACTGCCAGTTGAGGGTTTCTGCTACAGGCCGAGAGAACTAAATTCCTTGCTTGGAGAGCATCTAGGAGGTATAGGGAAGCTTCTGGTAACATCAAATTGACTGGAGGATCACCGGAGAAGCCTGGCGATGATCGCCGGTTTCTGGTGAAGCTCGGTTTAGAGTAAAGCTTCGAATGATGTTTAATTAGGGATTCTAAGCTTACAGGCTTGCTTGAAATAACCTACAGATCAATTTTGTTTACAGGATCGAGGGCTAATTCGAATTGGTTTGGCCTGCATTGCCGGAACAGGGCAATCTTCGATTTTCAGCCATTTCCGGTGATCATCGGCGTTAGAGTCCACCGGAGAACAATTAAATGATATCACACAGAGAGGATGAGTAGGGGAACTCATTGATGTTGTTAATTTGGCAGGAAATTAAGTGTAGAGCGCTGGCACCGTGAGCCTCCTCGACGGCTCGCCGGAGAAGATGACTGGAACAGAAATTTCTGGGACTTGGCTGATTTCCAGTGAGGTGTGAGGGAGTTGCTGAGCACAGTGGTGTTTAAATAGACCAGGCGCAACTTGCAAGGAGGGAGCAGTGAATTGATTTGGCAGCTGGTGATGCGATTGGTTGCGTGCTGGAGCAACAGCGGCGAAGACACAGCGAAGAACGGTGATGCGACGGCGACAAGCTTGTAGCTGATCACCTCGTTGGTTCATCGGGACTTTGCAACGCTAGAGCACACGGTGGCGACAACAACTGGCACGGCGCAAAAGCAACTGACAAAAGCCTGGTGTTTCTGCTGCTGGTCGCGCACGAGGGCGGTGCTGTCGTCGACGTAGCAACGACGCTGCCACGGTGACGGCTGAGGCGAGGACACGTGCGTACTGGCATGCACGGTCACAAGCGCGGCGAAGCTTGGCCGGCGGCGAACGTGCACGGCGCAAGAAACCACGGCGAGTCCTGGTCGCGTACAGCAAACGGCCTGGTCGAATGCTGCTGTTGACCTGGTCGAAAATGGATTCATTGGCAATTTCCATTCTTTGAGTTTTGGACTGAAATGTAAATCTGGAATTTTGGGAGATTTAAACTGAAATTGGTTCTGCTGTTTTGGTAATCTTTATTCAACAGATGATTTGGCATAGATTGAAGATAAAATTTGGCACATTTGGATAGCTTTTGATACAACTGAAAATAGAGTAATTTAGGGTAAAATTAGATTTGAGTTTTGTCGATTTCGAATTCTGGCATTTAGGTTTTGATTTTGACATCTGTACAGAAGAGAAACTTGTGTTAAATAGCAATTTGAGAAGATTTGCCGAAGAAATTTTGAATTTGGAGTTAATCTGGAGATTTTAGCCTTTTTGGGTTTTCAGATATCAGATAAGGACTAATTTGCGATAACTCTTGGACTGATTTGTGAAAAGAGTCTAGATGATAAAATCTGGCTGTCAACTTTTTATATTAAGGTATTGACATACCCATGATCATATTCCAGGAATAATCTGGTCTGAACTTGGTCAAGATTTTGATTAAATCTGTATTTCTGAAACTTAGGGTATTTGGGTAATATAAGGTAATTCTGTTTTCGAAAACAGAAGGAGTTGATAATTCTGGAAGTTAGAGATAGAATTGGATCTGGGTTCTGAAGACTTTTAAGTTCAAAGTAACTGATAGATCACATCTGAACAATCTGATCTTGATTTGAGGTCACAGGATAGATTTTGGAGATTTTAGGGCTTAGGATAGATACTGATCTGGCTATTACTACTGATACATGCATGCATGCTATTGATGAAAAAGGAAATTTTCACCCCTAACTCAGGGTGTTACACGAAACGTCCCGGTGATGATGCTGGACCCTCTGGGGCTCAGTGGTGAAAAAGGTAAAGAGAACCTCTTCAAAGCGGAAGATGAAGCAGCCTGCTCCCGAAAAATCTAAGAACATCTTAGGAGGCGCTTCTTCAAAAAAGAAAACCACAACCGCGAAAAAGACCGTGGTAAGATTTTCTGTGCCCCATATACCCTCAAGTGCAAATAGGAATTACTTCTTAGTAGTACAGGGTGAGGGGAGTGAGGACGAGGAAGACGATGTTCCTCTTATCCGTCGCAAGAGGAAGTCGATGGACCTTCTGGAGGTAAGTGTTCCAGAGAGGTCAACCTCTCCTCATATCGCCGAAGTCTTGTCTCTGACGGCAATGACAGAAACAGCGACACAAGATCCCGTGGTCACAGAAGATCTTGCGGTCACGGAGGAGACTCCCAATCCGGAGGCCTACAAAGCCCTAGGGTTGATAACTCCTCCCCCAATGATCGAGGGGACTACTGCGGTAGGAACTTCACAGTCTTTTAATTTTTTTACTTCCCTGCATATACCAATCACATTGTGATCGTGCAGGGAAAAGAAGACACTGTCCTGTTTAAGAAAAGGAAAACAAGGACAAATGCTGATGATACTTCAAAAGGGGCACCCAGTGGGCTTCGTTCTCCCCAGAGCTCATCGTCGAAACCAAAACCCTAGACAGGGTTTCGTATAAAGTAAGAATATTTTCTCTTATTAATTCTATGTCATCAACAAGAGATATCATAAGCTATGATGTTTAGACGCAGGGACCCCGCACTCAATGCCCCGGCGACCTCAACAACTGTCGGCGCATTAACTACCGCAGAGGTCATCGGTGAGGCATCCTCTCAGGCCATTGTAGAGGAAATAATAGTGGACATCCAATCTCAGGGGATGGAAGCCGCAGTCCTAACCGCAGGGGAAGATCGGCAAGAAAAACCATCCGCTGCCCCTGTTGCCAAGGAAAAAATGAGTCTTGAGGCTCAAGCTTTCGCTGAACCTGAGAGTGGTTCATTCAGCGATTTTGTAGAGGTAAACAGAGACTCTCTCATCACTTCTGATTTTGCGAAACTTAGGAATGTTCAAGTCTCAAGAGCAATATCTTATTGTGTTTCGGGATTTTACCCGGGTGGCGACCAAGTCAATAGCTGTAGCAAAACATATTAAGGTCGCACAATGGGAGATCAGCCGGCTACAACAGTAAGTGTGATGCATCTCGTTCATATCAACTTGAATTCTCATCTAAGCATAACTATTGTTTTCTTTGTTACAAAGAAAATACCTTTCTGAACAAGAGCCTAGCTGATCGGGAAAGCAAAGAAGAAGCTGTAGCCGCAAGATTTTCCTTTCTAGAGAGAGAACTTCACGAGGCGCAGTCAAAGCTCTTTTGTAAGTTTGTTTCCAACCAGAAAACATTATTTCGTTGCATGAACTGCTGTATAATTAATTACCGTGTTCATCTAGTACAAGAGGATCAAATAAGCCTTCTTTCAAAAGATAAAAATGACCTTCAGGCGACCATCGAGTTCCAAAGCTCGAAAATTGACACTGTCTGCACAGAGAATGAAACCTTAAAAGCAACGATTTCATCCTACAGCAGTGCTCAATCGGACATCTTCGAAAAACTGAAGATGGTGGCAACTCTGCTCAAAGTTGACGTGGTCGAATCTCAGAAGAACAATCCCAGCTTTAGTGAGTTATCCATATTGGTCGTGGCTCAAGCAAAATCACTTCTCGAGTATCTTCCTGGAGATATAAAACGGCAAGAAGAGGCAATGAAGTCCAATGTAAGATCTGTAGCCTCTACCATTCTCTACAGATTTTGATTTCACCATGGCCCAAATCTGAACTTGAAACCAGTGGTGGAAGACGCAGAGATCGAGAGTGAAGATCAGCTTGAAGCCATCTCAAAAGAAGTCAAGCCTCTGGTGGAAGACCTTTTGAAAGAACTGGGCTTATGATGATTCATTGTAATGAACAATGATCCTCTTTGTTAATTGTACCTGCAAATATACAATTATAATGTGCATGCCTCAAGTTTTTTTTTTTTGAAAAGAGTATACTTATTTCGTTTCATATTGTGGCCATATTCTCATATCCCCCTCCTGAGATCATAAATACTGAAGGCTTAGTGTTATAATCTCAGGAAAAATATGGGTTTTTGACGATCAAAAATATCTAGTAAGTCTCTTACACGTTTAGAAACGGTTTACAAAGAAATGCCTCAACTTAGATATGATCATCTGATGGTACCGATACTGATCTCAATATGGCATCGGATCTTATTACGAACAGGCATCCACTCGAAGGGTCAGAAACATGCCAGCAAGTCCCGTGTGTATTTAGAAACGGCTTATTTAGGGATGTCTTATCTGAATGTGACCATGAGATCAGCCAGTGAATCTGATCAGGTTATCATAGCAAGATGGTTATTGGCAATCAGCCCTCGAGCGTAGCTCGGTTTATGGGTATGACAAAAGAGAAAAAGGACCATAACATAATTCGAAGAGAAGTACACACAGTTTTTTTTAAACAAATCATGCTAATTGAAAAGGATAAAAGAATTGAAAAATCTTACACGTAGAACTTGCATAATTCGTCTATGTTCCAAGTATTGGACAAGGGTCTTCCATCCTCCATCGCTAATCAAAGTGATCTTGGTCACAATACTGAAACTACAGTGTAAGGGCCTTCCCACTAAGGAGAGAACTTATTACAATTAGATTGGTTTTGTATTTTTCGTAAAACCAAGTCACCCACATAAAGACTACGCGGTCTCACCCTTTTGCTGTGATATTTACACAAAGCTTGTAAATATACTGCTGACTTGATCAGCACCCGAACGCGTTTTTCTTCGAGGAGGGTTATATCCTGAGTACGTTGTTCGAGTTGATCAGTCTAATCAAATTGATCTACCCGAATAGAACCAATACGAATTTCCATGGGTAATACAGTCTCAGCGCCATATACCAGTTGGAAAGGTGTCTCACCTGTAGTGCGACTACAAGTAGTGCATAGTGCATAGAACGGAGTAGAGTTCATCTACCCAAGCCCCTGAGCGCATCTTAAGGTGATCAAAAACACGTTTCTTTATGCCTTGTAATATCTGCCTGTTGGCACGTTCGACGGCACCATTGCTCTGTGGGTGGGCTACAGAAGCAAAACATACTTTGGTTCCAATATCGTCGCAATAGTCCAGAAAAAGACCACTAACGAATTGGGAACCGTTATCGGCCATGAGACGACTTGGAACACCAAATCGAGTGACGATGTTCTTATGGAAGAACTTCTTTGCTGCAGCAGTAGTAACGTTACGGACTGGTTCAACCTCAATTCATTTTGTAAATGTATCGATGGCTACGAATAGAAACTTGTACCCATTGACCACTTGGGGCATAGGACCTACAATATCTATCCCCCAGACCGCGAAAGGCCATGTTAGAGGGATAGTTTATAAGGTATATGCGGGCTGATGAACCTGTCTTGCGTGAAACTGATAATGTGGGCATGTTTTTACCAAATGCTTGGCATCATCAAGCGCCGAAGGCCAATAAAAAACCCTATCAGAAAGCTTTTCCAACCAATGTACAGAATGACGCGTGTGCACCACATACACCATCATGAATTTCTTTCAAGAGGGACTTGCCTTCCTCTTGAGATATGCAGCGCATGAATACTCATTGAGTACCCTTCCTGTACAAAACCCCTTCTATGAGTTTGTACGAGCGCACTTTTCGAACCAACCGATCGCTCTCGATTTCATCCTTGGGCAAGGTCCCATGTTCGAGATAGACCCTCAATGGTTGAGTCCAATCTCCTTCGTGTCCAAGGTTGGTGACGCAGACTGTCACCAAATCGTCTTCGATTGTAATCATAATCAAAGGATGTTCTAAGTGTTCAACAAACACTCCTGCCGGAGCAGATGTACATGACGACCCACTTTTAGATAATTGGTCTGCGAGAATATTGTCCTTTCGCAGGATGTATTAGATTTCGAAATGACTAAAGTGTTTTTCCAATTTCCTCACTTCTCCAAGGTAATGAGCCATTGTCACATCGGAGGTGCTGTACTCCTTGTTTACCTAGTTTATGACCAACTGTGAGTCTCCCCTCACCACTAACCGATGGACTCTGAGGCATTTAGCTGCCCGGAGACCTGCAATAAGACCTTCATACTCTGCAGCGTTGTTGTTCGCAACAAAGTGTAATGAATGACATACTTGAGTTGGTCGCCCTGAGGCGTGATTAAGACCACTCCAGCCCCCGAGTGTTGAAAACTACAAGAGCCATCAAAATACATCGTCCAATGGTCGATGCATGGTAAATCTTTGGATTCTTGCAAAGGAGGGTTAGGATTTGTCCATTCGACCACAAAGTCTACAAGGATTTGAGATTTAATCGTTGTGCGAGGGTTGAAATGGATGTCAAATGCTCCCAGTTCCACTATCCACTTCGCGATGCGACCAGATTTCTCCGGATTGCGGATTTTATCTCCCAAAGGGAAGGACGAGGCCACAATGATTTTGTGCGCCTGAAAGTAATGTCGTAGCTTACGGGAAGCCATCAAAAGTGCGTAAAGTATTATTTTGACCTCAGGGTAGTGCTCCTTTGGACCATGAAGTACCTAGCTTATGTAATAGATGAGTTGTTGCACACCCTCTCTTTCCGTGATCAGAACCGTGCTAACCGCGTGAGGGGTGGCTGCCAGGTAAAGAAGTAGTGGTTCCCCTAAGTTTGGAGAGACCAACACTGGCAGAGTGGATAAATATGCTTTAACCTCTTGAAATGCTTTCTCGGCCTCGTCCGACCTGGTAAAACCATTGTGTTTTCGAAGAGCTTTGAAGAAAGGCAGTCCTCATTCACCTAGTCGCGATATAAATCAGCTTAAAGCTGCTATGCGACCTGCTAGGCACTAGACGTCCTTCATGGTCGAAGGAGACCTCATTTGCTCAATTGCCCTGATTTTTTCGGGATTGACCTCAATTCCTCTAGAACAGAAAAGAAAGCCTAAAAGTTTGTCAGATGAAACTCCAAAAGAAAATTTCTCCGAATTCACCTTTATTCCATGTTTGCTTAGATTACAAAAGGTTTAAGCAAGATCATCTAAATGATTCGAGCTATCCAAGCTTTTTACAACCAAATCATCAACGTAAGCTTCGAGGTTACGCCCCATCTGGGAAACAAAGGTCTTTTTCATCAAGCGCTGGTAAGTGGAACTAGCGTTCTTGAGACCAAATGGCATTCTGACGTAGCAGTAAGTGCCAAATGGTGTGATGAAGGCAGTTTTCTATTCATCTTCTTCTGCCATGCTAATCTGATGGTACCCTGAATAAGCATCCTGGAAGCTCATCAGTTCGATCACAACCCACAGTAGAGTCGACCAAATGATCGATGCGGGGAAGGGGAAAATCATCCTTCATACAGGCACTGTTTAGGCTGGTGTAATCGATGCACATGCGCCACTTACTATTTGACTTGCGGACCATGACCGGATTTGCAAGCCACTCAGGATGATCGACTTTGCGAATAAAACCTTCCTTTTGGAGTTTATCTAACTCCACTCGGATGGCTTCTTACTGATCAACAGCAAAGCGTCTGAGATTTTGCTTTATTGGTCACTGTCCAGGTCGAATTGCTAACCTGTGCTCAATTACCTCCCTTGGGACTCCAGGAATGTCGGATGGTTTCCACGCAAACACATCTGCATTTGCCAGGAGGAAAGTAACGAGCTCGAGTTCCTATTTGTCATCCAGGCCTGATCCAATCTGAATTGTTCTAGACGGATCATCTGGGTACAATGGAACTAGTTTTAACTTTCCGTCTGGTCGCGGGGCAACTTTGATCATATCCGCAGCTGTGGTCGCAATCTTGACATCCCGAAGGGGAAGCTAATCCACTAATTCCAGGGATAACCGATCACAAGTCAATGCCACATTCCGGCTGCCATGGACTGAAATAACGCCTTTGGGGCTAGGCAATTTGCCACACTGATAAGCATAGTGCGTCGTCATCATAAATTTAGCAAGTTGGCCTACCAAAAATAGCGTTATAGGCCGAATCACAATCGATCACATCGAAGGTAACCAATTTTGTTCGGAAATTATCTGGTTCCCCCAAAGTTACAAGGAGTACCACCTGTCCCATCGGCATCATTGAGAGACCAGGAATTATCCCATAAAATGGATGAATTATGGGCTTAATTTTTTAACGAGGGATCTGCATCTCGTCTAGTGCCTTGACCAATAAAATGTCCAAGGAACTACCTCAATGGTCGAGTAAGCCCAATAGGACAGTCAGCGCGATCGAAAGTCACAGGAGTTTCCGACCAATGGGGGTACTGAGGCTCGCCAAGGGGAGCCTCTGTTTGATTTACCTCGCGGTAAAATGTCTTAAACTGATGCTTCGAAAAAAAAGGGAGGAACCTCCAAAAATAACATTAACATGATTTTGAGGTACCTTGTAGGACATCTCTTCGTCTCTGTCGGCGTCCCTAATCCCACAAGTCTGATCTTTTGGTGGCAAGGTCGGCATCGGTCCAACTCCCTGGTAGAAGTCGTCTAATTGCTTCAACCAATTCCTGCAATTCTTGAGATCGTGTCCCAAAGAGTTGTGGAACTGACACCACTTCTTGCCTCCCTACGGGTTAGTTTAATTTCCCGATGGGTCACTATCGTGGCCACCAAAGGAGGTTTTATTCTTAAATGGAAACTTGTTACCATTTGTCGGTTTCTCTACAACTGCAACCTCCCAGTATTGTCCAGTTTGATTTTTCTTGGGCCTCTTTGACTTCCCGCCTGACGATGATTCCGGCTTCTTGCATGCTTGAATCCTCCTTCTTGACGTCTTTAAGACCTGGTTGAGGTGGTAAGTTACCCTTATCCACCATCCTATTCCATTCCACGGCCTCAGCCACATAGAAATAACAATCAGCCATGTCGAAGAGGTCGGGTACTGACCGAGGGGGATGGATAAGTAGATCTTCGGTAAATCTCCGATATCAGACAGCATGTTTGAATGCCCTAATAACGGAATTGTCGGATATGTTTGGGATGGTATTCCTCACCTTGACAAATCTTTTGACAAACTGCCAAAGAGTCTCAGTGGAGGTCTGGCACAGAAGATGGAGATTGTCTTCTTTGCCAGGCTTCTGATAGCAGTTCTGGAAGTTGTTGAGTATGGCGTCAAACAACATTTTCCAGTTATAAATCAAAGCCTCAGGCTGGTTGAACAGCCAGGTTCTTGGTGGTCCCTCAAGGACCGTTGGCGGGTAATTTGCCATGACGCGGTCATCACCACGCACTGCTTGAATAGCAGTGACATAGATCTGAAGGAACTCAGATGGAATCTAAGTTCAATCAAATCTTTCAATTTTTCGGGCTTGAACTTGTCCGGCCAGACCACCGCACAGAGGCCTGGCCAAAAAGCTTTTGAAACCACATAGGAACTGTGGAGAGTTCTACGGCTTTCAATCTGATTGCTGGCAACCTCATGAGGTGGTGATACGCCCCGCGGTCCTAGACGAGAATGGACAGGAACGTGATCTCGATCACGAGAAGCTTTGTCGTGCCGAAGTGACCCTGGTGGTAGTCCATTATGCCTACCCTGACTAGAGTAAGAATACTCCTTTTCATGGGAGCGTATCGTAGACCGAGAGGATGCTGTTGGGGTTGCATCAGATGCAACCTCATCCAGCTTCTCTACCAGGATTCTTGCAAAAGCCGATCTTTCTGCGTCTCCGACATTAGGAGGAAAATTATGCAGGACATCTGCGATAGACCGAAATTGCCATGTGTGCTCCTCCTGGGTGCGCCAGGCACCATTGTTTCTTCATCCGTCGGTGGGTAATCCGAGCGTAAAGAAGGCGTCTGGTCACATCTGTGACCATGTGGACGACGGGAGGAACTAGGGGCAGCATTGTAACGAGATTGCGCATTCTACAAAGCCTCCAAGGCGGTTGCGGAGTTCGTTATTCGTTGCTCGCGATCCTGATCCTCCTTTTGCCTACCTCCGGTTCTTCCTTCTGCCTGCGTTCTTGTTCCAGCCTAGAAACTCACTGAGTGGGTGTTTCTTTTGATAGAGCAGCGAATTCTCTAGGGACACTAGTACAGAAAAGCTTTCTTCTATCGGTAAAAAAAACCCTTCTACTATCGGTTTTCGTACCGATAGAGATAGACACGATAGAACAAGACAGAACATTTTCTATCGGTAAATAACCGACAGAAGAAATTAACAATTCTATCGGCATCTTAGGAGTGTACCGATAGCAAAACCGTCGTAGCCTGACGATTAACGGTGGGAAAAGTACACTATTCTAACGGTTAATTACATGAATACCGACAGGAAAATATTACTATTCTATCGGCACCTTATGATTGTACCGATAGAAAACCCGTCCTCATCTGACGTTTAGCGTTGGGAAAAATACCCATATTCTAACGGTTAATTATAAGTTTACCGACAGAAAAAAGTGTAGCACTCTCTCGGTTGGAAATGACATTATCGATAGAAAAATCATAGTAGTCTCTCGGTTGTGGATGAGTTCACCGGCAGGAAAAGTCACTATATTCTGACGGTTAATTTCAAGTTTACCGATAGAAAAATGGGTAGTAGTCTCTCGGTTGTTGATGAGTTTACCGATAGACAAAACCACAGTAGTCTCTCGGTTGTGGATGAGTTCACCGGCAGGCAAAGTCACACTATTCTGACGGTTAATTTCAAGTTTACCGATAGAAAAAACTACAGTAGTCTCTCAGTTGTGGATGAGTTACCGATAGAAAAAACCACAGTAGTCTCTCGGTTGTGGATGAGTTCACCGGCAGGAAAAGTAACTCTATTCTGACGGTTAATTTCAAGTTTACCGATAGAAAAATGGGTAGTAGTCTCTCGGTTGTGGATGAGTTTACCGATAGACAAAACCACAGTAGTCTCTCGGTTGTGGATGAGTTCACCGGCAGGAAAAGTCGCACTATTCTGACGGTTAATTTCAAGTTTACCGATAGAAAAAACTACAGTAGTCTCTCGGTTGTGGATGAGTTTACCGATAGAAAATTTGTAGTGGTCTGTCGGCTGTGAATGAATTTGCCGATAGAACATTCACATATACAGTACATTATTTGCATTCACAATACAGTACAGATGCAATACATTATAGATTGGATACACAATACAGTACAGATTGACACAATAGACAGTTATTCACATTTATTCACATATATATCGACAAATACAAATTGCAATCCAATGTGGACATTTATTGACATATATATTTATTCACATGTATATAAACAGTCTATGTACAGAGTACACGAAAAAGAGAAAATTATCATGGCGGATGGTTGGGCGCAACTTCCTCCATGACATATTGAGCCCAGATTTGTCGAAGATCTCTAATCTTTGCATTTTCGTATGAGTCTTTCGACATGGCGATCTGCAAGCATGTGTGAATAGTTAGTAACTAACTTCCTAATTTAGAACGTGACACCCAATTTTCAAATTTGAGTTAGCTATCGATGCTTACCTGGGGGAATTGGGCAAAGTTTGTCTGCACTAGGTCGTACATGTAGCGCAACACATAAAACCCGCATTCCCACGATTGCGGCTGCTGATGGCACTGAGATAATTGCATATGCGAAGACATGTTAGCTATTGTTTCCATAAACTAATTAAGCATAAACAAAAAGTCTCGTGAGTACCTCATATTCTTTCCAAGCTAGTAGGGAGCTCTGCGGTGCGGCATGCCTCCCTCCAGCGGACGCATATTTATCAAAAGCCCTGCATTTCAGTTAGTATTGCCCGTTAATGTATTATCATTAGCTAGTGAGGTGAAAATTTAAATCAAACATATAAGGTACTTACGCCTCCATATTCCCCTTGACCACATATTCGATCGATAATCTGTCACGCATCGAATCGAGGTAGTACACCTCGTTCCTCGGCGGACAGATCACGATGAGGATCCAGTGGCCCCTGCATTGTACGTAAAAGAGGACCGCTAGCTCAAAGTATATCTCAGGTGTAACATACAAGATCGAGTTAAATTAGTACGAAATGCACTAACCTTTGGTGGTACGGCACCAGAATGAACTCCCTGTCCTGCTGCGCCATCAGCGCCTTGGATATGTACAGCTCAGCGTGCGCGGCGTCGTGCTCTAGCATCGTGAGGCTTATTTTCTCTGGGTCGAGGAAACCCACCTTGTCACACGCAGCCTCCGATGCTAGCCTATACATGCACCTGCATGCAAAGGACGACATTAGTATTGCACAGAAAGTTACTACATTTCAAATGAACTACAACAATGCAGAGTTAGCAAACAGAGTTAGAAAACAACAATACATAGCATCAGCAAACTCACAGGACTCCAGTCCGTATGATGGACATATCGAGCTCCCGCCAGTTGTAGAGGTCGAACAGATCCTCGTGTGCCACGGATATACTCCCGGGCTCACGGTGGAACTGCCCAGGCCTGTAGGGAACTAAGAAGTTCAGATTGCGCCGAGCTCGGTGTAGGTACCACTCGTGGAGGTCTCTGGTTGATCGATCCAATTTGCGCAAAGCTGCCTCCGACATGAGTGGGAACCCGTTCTTGAACCTCTCCGGCTGTCCCTGTCGCCCTTTTCCCTTGCCTTTGCCCTTGCCTTTTGCCGGGGACTGAGCGCGTACCTTTGAAGGCAAGGGCGAGGTGATGGCAGCTTTCTTCCGAGGTGAAGGCGTGGATGCGCTGGGTGGGGTGGAGGCCGTCTTTGATGTGTCCAGGGTCGCACGAGATCGGGCCTCATACCCCGAGCTGGGGGCACAGTCCCCTGGTAGCCCAGCGGCAGGCCACTTCAATTAATGAGCACGTATGTTAGATTATGCAAGTTGAGTGTACTGAGTAGCATGTAATCTAAAATGTGTAGGATTTACCGGTTGTATTACAAGACACTTCTTGGGCCACTGTACATAGGAGCCCACTGCCTCAGCAAGTGTCTGCAGTTCCTCTATTGGGACTGGCAACGGAGAATCGTTGTAGCCCGGCATGGCCATGTCCACCTGTACCTTTGCGAAACCCAACCGCAGAGGTACACAGTGGACTCGGACATCCGGCCCAGACGGATATACGAAGCCATGTCCAACCACTTCCTGCCCGGCGCCTACGTGATTCTGTAGGATGCAGCCCTCCAGCCCCTGCAAATTTGTAACAATTAAGTGCACAGATGAAGGCTTGCATCAACTTAAGTGCACAGATGAAGGCTTGCAGTACCTCAAGTAGATCCACTGGATCCGCGAGTACCTTCGAAGCGCAACCGCTTATCCGACCCCGCGGGGTACCGTCGCCCTGGGGATCCGCATCTGCACTCTTGGCCAGCAATGCTTCTCTCAACCGTGCAAACTCTTCCCTCATTTGTGCGACCTCGGTCTGCACCTCGGACTGTACCTCAGCCCGTATCTCAGCCCACATCTCCGCCTGTATCTCCTCCCGTACCTCAGCCCGTATCTTATCGGAGAGGTCAGCTTCCTTTTCCTTCCAGGTGCGGGCCTTCTTCCTCAGTGGAGCCGGATCTACGAAACCGGCCTTCCACGACACAATGGCTCCCACGGCCCGTGTCCGCCCGGGATGCTCCTTATTTCCTAGAGCCTGGGTGAGGATGTCGTTCTCCCTCTGAGGGGTAAACAATCCCTCCGCTGTCTCCTTCTCAAAAGAGATATGTTACATTTGAAGGTACCTTGTGAGACAAATTGCCTTATATACACTTGTGCGCACACAGTTTACGAGGTTAGCCAACTTACCATTCGCCTCACAACGTCGGCGTCCCCAGGGGTTGCGAACTGCACATACCCCGTGGACGACACGGACCCCCTCCCCCTCCACCATCGCTTGCACCTCTCATCCCGGATCTCGGAGAGCGGCAACTCAGGGGTGTCGATGACAGGATTTTGTTCGTCTTCCTTCTTCCACTGTTCCTCCTTCCCCGCAGAGCCCCGGGATCCGAGCCGATGCGGGTGGTCGTTCCTCTTCTGGATCGCCCTATTCTTCTCGCTAAGGGCCTTGAACTCCTCAGTCCCCTTCTGCTTGGTGAATTCCTCCCATACCTCCTCCGATATGAAGGGGTACTTCTCGCAAGGAGATTTCCCCGCAGCGAGGAAGTTACTGACGAGCCAGCTCTTAAAGGTTTTCCATGTTCCGTTCATGTCCTTCAAGCAGGCAGTCCTAGGTGTATCGTCGGGGATGTTCCACTTAGCCTGTTTCCGAAAAATGCATACAATTAATCACGAGTTAGTTAACTTTAGTATAAGCCAAGAGAATGTGATTACGAAAGAGTTCAGCGATTTCAGTTCATTTAACCTTCACTTCCGCCCACAACCTATCCCTCTCGTCCGCCGTCACGTCCTTCCAGCTCTGGACGGTGATCTTCACCCTTTCTTTCGCCAACAGCCCAACGTAGGCCGCGTACCTCCCAGCATTCTTTCCAATCGGCCTCCCAAATTGGTTGAACTCACAAGAAAGATCCGTGCGTTTGGCCAAACGCCCCAACGTCGTCGCTCCTCGCCCCACCCTCTTGCGCTGGGATGTAACAGCTGCATCTTCAGTAGTTACGATGGGGTTGGCCCTAGTCGAACCACTAGTACCATCCGATGAAGACGACGACATGTCTTCCCCTACAAAACCTTCAACAAACCATATATATGGCAATTAATTCGCCTTGGAGTTCCATAACTCAGCCCAGGACTGGAAACTAACTAGGGCGGCAAAAGGGAAAATAATACAAAAAGAAAGACATGCATAAATTACTTCCTGAACTGTTCAGAAATATTTTCTATCGGTAAACACATGAGCTGCCGATAGACCATAACAATTACCTCCACAGAAGACAATTTTTCTATCGGCAAACACGTGAGATACCGATAGAACATAACAATGTTCTCTACATATGGAATTTTGTTGACAAGCCACCATTCACTGTCATCACATAACATTCTCGATGATTTGTTACACTAATATTCATGGGCCAGCATTATTATTTCACACGTAAATATGCACACAAGCATCTAAGTGCCACTGTGCATAATCTTTAGCCTAGCCTGTATGTGAGTCATCAGGACTTCACATCTATTAGGTTGGGAAAAGTCATGTATATAGGCATTTGAAACATATACATCGAAGACCCATCCACATTGCCATATATTCATACGAAGTGAGTAAAAATTCCCAACCAAACTAGTACATTGCATGGCTCATGTCCTTCCAGATCCAAATTAAGTTTTACTACTTGTGCAGAAAAATTTTCTATCGGTAAACACATGAGCTGCCGATAGAATATGTGTAAAACACCTCCAACATATAATCTGTATTACATGGCAGTTGGATACAATTGATCACACATACAGCAGTATAGATAAGTTAAAATCTCAAAACAGGTTCATTACAGCACTGGAACATATTATGTAAACCCTAATTAAAATCAACATTGCCTGCGGAATGTACATAAGCCAACACAATAGGGAACCCTAGTGTAATTGCAAAACTCGAAGAATTAGTACGTGCAAAACACTAGGATCAAATAAAGAAGATGCTGGAAATAGAATGACGAATTAGGGTATTTACGGCGGCGATCAGTTCTGGTGATGGAGAGGCGGTGTAGAACGCAGCGGCGGCCGGCGAAGGACGAAAATAAGAACCGGTGGCAGTGGCGAACCAGTGTCCAGCCGGCGATCGTCGTGTGGGAGCGAGGAAGTGAGTGGTCACGGCGGAGGTTGGGGTTTTCTTCGCTCTCGAAGAGACGCAGTGCTCTAAGGTGGAACTGTTCGAGTGGAGGGAAACTAAAGGGCCGTGTACGAGTAATAAAGTTGCGGAGGAACTTTTCTATCGGTACAACAAAATGATACCGATAGACTTATGTACTTTTCTATCGAAACAACAAAATAATACCGATAGAACAAGTAAATTTCCCGGAAAAATATTTGAAGTAGTGGATGCCTTTTTCTATCGGTATAAACAATAAAATCCCGTGAGACCAATTTTCCACAGAAAATTTTTTTAAAGTGCTTGAGATTATAGTATTGGGTGCCATTTTTCTATCGGTAAAAACAACAAAATACCGTGAGAGTAATGAAAAGGTGCCTTTTTCTATCGGTATAAACAAAAAAATCCCGTGAGCCCAATTTTCCCCAGAAAATTTTTTTAAAATGCTTGAGATTATAGTTTCTATCGGTAAAAACAACAAAATACCGTGAGAGTAATGAAAAGGTCCTTTTTCTATCGGTATAAACAAAAAAATCCTGTGAGACCAATTTTCCCCAGAAAATTTTTTTGAAGTGCTTGAGATTATAGTTTCTATCGGTAAAAACAAGAAAATACCGTGAGAGTAATGAAAAGTGCCTTTTTTCTATCGGTATAAACAATAAAATCCCGTGAGACCAATTTTCCCCAGAAAAATTTTTTGATTAAGTGCTTGAGATATAGTATTGTGTGCCCTTTTTCTATCGGTAAAAACAACAAAATACCGTCAGAGTAATGAAAAGGTACCCAATTTAACATCAAACAGACCGTGGTTGAAAGCTGCAGAATGTTAAAGAAAGAGGGAAGATAGCCGGAAAATTGGAAAATTGACATAAAATGAAATTGTTCATTCATTGTTGTTTTATCACTTACAAAAAAAAATAAAACCCAAAATGCTAGGTCAAGGGGTGGTCTTAGCCCTGGCTGCATGTAGAATAGAGTCAGTTAGACTTGCAGCCAGGACGCAGGACTCCTCTAGCGACAAGTTGTCCCTAGGATCAACTACTACTGCGTCGAGAAGGCCTGCGACCTCCCTCAGCTTCGCTATGGTATCCTTCATAGTCAAACCGCAGCCAGCGATGGTCATATCCGCGGCTTTCTTCTCCTCGCGAAGACGCCTCGTCCTCGCCCTAGCATTGTCACCATCTGTCTTCATGCGCTTAATGCGCTAGAAGAGATCGTCAAGGTCAAGCCATAGCTGAGTGTGCTTGTCTGTAAGGAGCTTGTGCTCCTCCTGGAGGGCCCTCAGGTTAGCCTTCACTTTGGCAGTGTCTTCCACGGCTACCATTCCCTGTGCAAATCAACAGGTCAAGAATGAACTGAACATGGATTAACAATACAGGGGTAAACCGAGGAGATTTAGAGTTCTTACCGGGGAGGGCGTGGATGACGATCCCATGGAGGTTGCCATTGTGAAAGAGAAGATGAGGTGTCGAACCGTTCGAGAATTAGAAAAACAACAAAATACCGCGACGCATGGCGAGGTACTTATAGAGTTTCCAAGGCGGCGCATGGCGACACGGTTGAGAATTCAAAGCGGCAGAGTATTCTTCTATCGGTAAAAACAGGAAAAAACCGTCAGACAACAAATACCGTGAGACTAACGAATTTATTCTAACGGTAAATAGAACAATACCGATAGAAAACGTTTTGAAGTGCCTGAGAGAAGATGTCCTTCTCAATCAGTATAAATAACAAAAGGGATTTTTGCAGAACTTAATTTGAAGAGGCTGCGATGAGATTTTTGCAAGTGCTATTTGAAGGGAAGAATTAAATATTTACAGGATAAAGGTACTGTACATGTTAGAACTCATGCTGTGGAGTAAAATTGAGATGTATTAATGCTGTGAACTTGCTTATCATTAAATTCTAAAGAAAAATGTACTGCCTGATGTATTAATGATAAGTTTCTCACCTTGCTGCAGAACTTGTGGGCTGTTTTCTTGGCATTTATCCTTGAAATAGAAATTAATCATCAATGGTTCTCAACCCATAATCCTTCTTCGTGGTCATCTCGCAGATACGTTGTTTCGTCGATATCTTCAGTACGGATAGATTGAATGTCCTCTAAAAATGGAGGTATTTTATCGAATTGGTTATACTCCTCTTCGTCGACAACATCTTCGACCCCAACAATACGTCTCTTGCTGTGGAGGACAACATGCAAGTTTGGATTGGCCGGGTCAACGATGTAGAATACCTGTGTGGCTTGCTTTGCAAGTATGAATGGATCGTCTTGGTGTCCGACTCTACCAAGATCGACGAGAGTAAACCCGTAACTGTCAACTTGAACACCTCGAGGGATTTCGACCCATTGGCATCGAAACAGGGGAATCTTAAGTAATCCGTAATCGAGCTCCCATATTTCATCAATAACACCGTAATATGAGTTCAGCGCCCTTACTGACCTGGCATCCTCGGAAATAGCAAACAGTGTCACTCCGCTACATTGCGTGCTACTCTTGGCGTCTTGAGCTCTTGTGTAAAATGAATACCCAGTGATGTCGTACCCCTGCCAAGTCCCTACAGTGAATCTTGGGCCTCTAGCCAACCATGTCACAGTTTCACTTACGGAGCCCTCGGCAGCGCGCGTGACTCTTTCTTGGATCCACTCAGCAAATTTCCTGTTATGTTCTCTGCTTACCCAAACGTCTGACTTCGAAGGATTCTGTGACCGTAACATTACCTTGTGCTCGTGTATGTATAGCTCGACCTCCGTCATGTGTTGTAAGACCCAAAAATGTGATTTTGCGTACACATCACGAGCGGGGACGATAGCTTTGAATCCAATCGTTCCGATTCCCTCAAGCCTACCCTCGTGTCGGGACCTAGGAACACCAATTGGGTCAACCCCGGCCATATAATCTGTGCAAAATTCAATCACCTCCTCGGCGGCATAACCTTCCATGATACTCCCCTCGGGTCGACGACGAGTCCTTACGTATCCCTTCAATACACCCATAAATCTCTCAAATGGATACATGTAGCACAGGCACACGGGTCCACAAAACTTAATTTCTCTGATAAGGTGAACAATCAGATGGACCATAACATCAAAAAAGGATGGAGGGAAATACATCTCGAGCTGACAAAGAGTTGTAACCACGTCGCGTTGCAAAGCGTCCAGTCCATCGGGATCAATTACCTACGAGGACACAGTTGCGCCAAATATTCGTATCAGAAAAATCTTCTAATTAAGCTCCACAAATGGAGGTAGTGAACTTATAGTACGAGTGCACGTACTTACCTTGCAAGATATTGCGTTGAAGAAATAACATAGGTTTGTGATTGTCTCTCTGACTTTAACTGGGAGAATGCCTCTGATAGCAATGGGAAGCATCTGTGACATCAATACATGACAGTCGTGGGACTTCATGCCAACCAGTCTTAGGTCCTTCATAGACACAAGTTTTTTCAAGTTCGCGGAGTACCCACATGGAACTTTAACACCGTGCAGGCACCGACAGAGTTCTGTTTTTTCGCTCTTGGACAACGTATAGCAGGCCGGGGGGAGGTATGTACGCTTTCCATTCTCTAAAGGTGCAAGCTCAGTCCTTATCCCCATTTCCACCATGTCACGACGAGCTTTCACACCATCCTTTGTCTTTCCCGGAATGTTCAACAACAAACCAATCAAACTGTCACAGACATTTTTCTCTACATGCATGACGTCAATGCAATGTCGAACTTGTAAGTGCTCCCAGTACGGTAGATCCCAGAGAATCGATCTCTTCTTCCAAACATTTTTTTCTCGAGGTTTAGAATGCTTACCAAACTCAACTTTGATGTCGTTCACGTGCGAGTAAATCTCCTTACCGGTCAGAAACACTGGAGCTGATCCCTTCTCAGGCTTCCCGTTAAATGATTTCCTCTTCTTACGGTACGTGTGATGCACCGGAAGAAACCTGCGGTGACCCATGTACACTGTTTTCCGGCAGTTTCGCAGCCACATGCTCTCAGTTTCATCTAGGCAAATAGGGCAAGCCTTGGCTCCTTTCGTACTATACCCCGACAAATTGCCGTAGGCAGGAAAATCATTTATGGTGCAAAATATCAGGGCCCGCAAGATGAAATTCTCTTTCTTGTATGCATCCCACACCTGCACACCCTCGCTCCACAATTTCTGTAAGTCCTCGATTAAAGGCGCTAGAAACACGTCAATATCATTTCCGAGTTGTCTGGGTCCTGAGATTAGTAACGCCATCATGATGTACTTGCGCTTCATGCATAACCAAGGAGGAAGATTGTAGATGCATAAAAGAACCGGCCAAGTGCTGTGACGGCTGCTCATATTACCATGTGGGTTCATACCATCTGTACTCAGCCCGAACCTTACATTCCTAAGTTCGCCGCCGAACTCAGCAAATGTTCTATTGATGTTTCTCCATTGAATAGAATCAGCTGGGTGTCTCAGTTTTCCGTCTTGTTTCCGGGCTTCACCATGCCAACGCAAGTGCTTCGCGACTTTCAGATTTGCAAACAGCCGCTTCAATGTAGGTATCACAGGCAAGTACCACACAGTTTTTGCCGGGGGCCCTTTCCTTACCTCGTGACGTTCACTGTCAATCCGGTCCCTACGCGTATACCTCGATGCGCCGCATCTTGGACCAACATGCAAACTGGAGTACTCGTTACGGTACAACACACAATCATTTGGGCATGCGTGTATTCTTTCGATTTCCATTCCCAACGGACACAACAGTTTTTTGGCTTGGTAAGTAGATCTTGGCAACTCATTTCCCTCTGGAAGCATGTCCGCTAGAAGATCTAATAGTGCCGTGAAACTCTTATCACTCCAACCGTTTCCTGCCTTCAAGTTATATAATCTCAACACAGAAGACAGTTTTGTAAATGTTGCACATCCAGGGAACAGAGGCTTCTCAGAGTCAGCAATCAGTTTCTCAAATTCACAGAAGTCATTTTCGTTGTAATCTTCCTCTACATCACGTAACATCTCATCTAGATTGTCATCATCATCATCTACGTGCACATCGGAATGAACATTACCAAAATTGGGATGATCATCGATATTATTGCAATCCACATCCGAGTCGTGCTGATTGGTAGTAGTGGTGCTTGTTTCCTCAAGATCTTCGCCATGCCATATCCAACGGGTGTATCGCGCGTTAAAACCACGACGAATCAAATGACTCTTAATTTGATCAGAGTTGCTAAACCTCTTCAAGTTCATACAATCTGTACAAGGACAGAGCATATTTTTCTCTCCCTTCCACTCCTTTTGTTGCTCAGCAAATTTAATAAACTCATTCACACCATCCAAATATTCAAGAGTAGTACGTTTTATTCCATACATCCAATATTTCCTGTCCATCTACAATTAACAAAATTTAACGAGTAAGCCATGCATGAAACCTGCCCGATTAAGTTATGTATATGTACATGTACAGCCTCTTACAACAGATACATGTGTTGAACCCTAGCCTGACGAAATTAACACTAATTAACCTAGCTAACTACACAATACAAGCTAGTTAGCTCCTAAAACATGACGCATTTCCAGCTACCAAGCTCCCAAGCTTAGAGCTACAACTTGGAACTACACAATACAGCTAGCTTGCAAGTAGAGAGGAAGGGAGATCTAGAGGGAGAGAGAGATAAGTGTCGACGATTAAGCGTACCTTAAAGAGAGGGGCGCAATCAACTTCCCTCCAGCCTGCGCTGATCACCCTAGCAGTGTAGCTGGAACTTTCGTCACAAACAGAGGGACACAGGGTGCAACAGAACAAATTAAAGAGCAGCACAGCAATGCACGAGTGGGGTTTTCCTTATAATGGACATTTTTCTAACGGTAAATACATGAAATAACCGTTAGAGAATGTGCATTACCGAGCAGGTACAGGACTTCTTCTTTCGGTAAATATGTGTACGAACCGTTAGATGATGCATGACACTCGAGCATGAGTTTTTCTATCGGTAAATATGTGTATTTACCGTTAGAATATACATTACTGAGCAAATATATGTGTTTTCCTATCGGTAAATATGTGTACTTACCGTTAGATCATGCATGACACAGCACGCACATGAGTTTTTCTATCGGTAGGTATGTGTACTTATCGTTAGATGATGCATGACACTCGAGCATTAGTTTTTCTATCGGTAAATATGTGTATTTACCGTTAGACTATGCATGACTGAGCAAATATATGTCTTTTTCTATCGGTAAATACACATATTTACCGTTAGAATATGCATGACAGAGCAAATATATGTGTTTCCTATCGGCAAATATGTGTATTTACCATTAGAATATGCATGACTGAACAAATATATGTGTTTTCCTATCGGTAAATATGTGTACTTACCGTTAGAGGAGGTACTGGTACCAAACTGGTACAAACATGCACATGCCATTTCTCACATTCAAGGAATCATATCAATGTAACATCAAACAGATCTTACATCAAACGGATCTTAACTAGAAGATAAAGCAATATATTTCAAGAAATGCTAATTTGTGGATTAACTAGGAGACACAAAAATACTTTTCGTAGGTAGTTGGGACTTCATCTTGCCAAAGAAATTACAGATGCCAGTTCACAAATTCAGGTACAAACATACACATGCCAGTTCACCAATACAAATTCAGGTACAAACATACACATGCCAGTTCACCAATACAAATTCAGGTACAAACATACAATGCCAGTTCACAAATTGAAGTGCATGTCTGAAACAGCAGTACAAATACACACCTACCTACCAATACAATTAAATACACAAATACTCCCTGCACATTCAAGTTCATGTCCCAATTAGCAATACATGATACACAAATATACAACAATTCACACATTCGATGTATATTACAAAAGCCACGTCTGAAATTAACAACAGATCACGACGAGGACCCAGTGGCCCATACATGCATTTTACATAAAAGGGAATCTTTGCAGGTAGCCACAATGCAACTACCGACTACAAGTTAGACCTGATACATCACAAATCCATTCATCCAAAACAGCAAATGTCTGAACCACATTGGACTTAACCATAGGAGTTCAGTTCGAAGACGCCCGAGGAGCTGGAACTGCCGTCGACATACATTTGTACGTATTGGTGATTTCCTCGGACTCAAACTCGATCAACTGAACTCAACTCAACTCCATTAACAAAAAGAACCTACCTTCCAAGATGTTGTTCTGTGTAGTGATGGTGTAGAATGGCTGTGCAAATAACAACAATTCTTCTTCTCCAAGCAGGTAAGCATCTGGCCACAAGCTGGTGCATGCAAAAAAATGTAAGATGCTTTCTATAGGTCCTGATTTGAGAAACACGCCGGGCTTAAACATCTTCTCGACCGAGCCAACCAAGATCTCGCCCTTCACGTCCTTCCAGCTCTCGACGGTGATCTTCACCATTTCTTTCGCCAACAAGCCAACGTAGGCAGCATACTGTGATGAAGAACCGTGAAATACGTTGCCCCTCACGAGCATCATCCAAGGACCTGAACAGATCATAATCATATTGAAAAGAAGACACATCAAAATGAAGGATACAAAAAAAGCAGAATTATTGCCATAATCGGATTAGAATAATCTAACAATATTGCAGAAATTTTACGTACCTTCCTTGGGATGCCGACGTCTAGAGGGCGTCGATGGAGGTGCGGAGGTGCAGCGGTCCCCTGTAGAGGTGCGCCTGCCGTCCATGGAGCTTACGGGTTAGGACTACGAGCCCCAGATGAACTGTGAGAATGAAAGAGACATACCCGTGTATTTATACAAATATATATTTTCTATCGGTATCAAAACAGAACACCGTTAGTAATAAAAACATCTGTAGAAGGCGAATGGTTCTATCGGCACAATAAATATTACCGATAGGAATTTTTGTACATACTCTATCGGTTTGTACGTACATTGCCGATAGAATATTACTAGTTGTAGAAGGCCAACAGTTCTAAGATATTTTTGCAATATTCTACCGGTATAAACATTCATTACCGATAGAATAAAACTATTTGAAGACGAACAGTTCTAAGCAATTTTCTATATATTCTAACGGTAAAAGAATCCATTACCGATAGAATAAAAATATTTGTAGAAGGCCAACTATTCTATCGGCGCACTACATATTGCCGATAGGAATTTTTAATATACTCTGTCGGTATATTCATACAGTAGCGATAGAATAAGTCTAGTTGTTGAAGTCGACCAGTCCTATCGGCGCACAACATTCTTCCGTCAGTACTTATGCATCTCTTCTAACGGCAAATATGTTCATCACCGCTAGAGTAAATCATACTATTTATTCTATCGGTAAGTTTCTTAGAAACCGATAGGGAAAATACATCCGTCGGGCTTTTATGACCGCGAGGCACATTTTCTATCGGTTTTCTGCTGTTTCGCTAATAACCGATAGAAGATAGGGGTTAGTAGACTGCATTTCTGTACTAGTGGGAGCAATGCCGCAAAAGGAGAAAACAACTCTTTTGTTCCGAATCAGATTCGAAATCAAATAGAGAGTGGAGGTTGTCGGGATCAAATCTTCCAGGACTAAATCCTTCATTACCATCATCCATGTCCTCAACAAAGACAAGTTGCGATACGGACTCAGCCTCCAAGGTAGTGGAACTCACATGAGGTTCCTGGTCTATCCTCCCTGTTCCCTGGTCGATAGACATGACATGTGTAGGAGAAGACGCATCCTCAGGATGTTCCTAAGGATCATCTTCGCGATCAACCTCTTCCATTGGAACGGATCGCTAGGCAAGGGCATCCGTATGTGGGCTTAATCATCGAGATCAAAATAGTTCTCGGAATCATATGCCCGAGACATGACTTACCAAATCTCCTGATGAAAGAAGAACACCTTGAGAAAGGCCCCAAGGTGGGCACCAGCTGTCGATGATTTGGACTCGGGGTCCTCTTGTTGATCTTACGCAGATTTGTTAGTTGTGAGACCTTTCAGGGCATCCCTCAGGAAAGATAGGATAAGCAATGTCGGTAGGGACGCGAAGATTTATACAGGTTCGGGCCCTCGATGGTGTGAGTAATAGCCCTACGTCCTGTTGTGATTTCACTATACAGGGTAAAAGTGTTTACAGGGAAAAGAGATTATCACAGGCGATGATCTCTTCTATATGTTTATCTATCTAATTATGTCCAAGTCTTCAAGCTCTGTTGACTCGCAGTCGTGCTTGTTGGTTGTCTTAACCGCCTTTTACACCGCGCATCGTCTCTCCTTTTGTACTGATGAAAGGGCACCAACACGAAGCAGTTCTGGATGATTGTTCACGGTGCAGTTCGTATAACTGCACTCTTCTCATACGCAGGTTTAACACGTGCAATTAGTAGATAACTGCACACGCTATCCTCCTAGCAGTTGTTTTCAAATGTGGGAGAAGTTATATTGATACTGGGGACATGTTTGTAAAAGACGTAACACCCCCAAGTTATCTTGGTCGCATGTAGTCAGTGACCTTCTGACCGCGCACTATCTACGGCCTTGTGATCACGCAAGGGCTGCGATCACAAACTACCTTTGTGCCCACGCTCTTCTAGTGTATAGAAGATTGATTGTCTAAGACCATATCAGCTACTAAGACATATAGACACATATCAGATTCGAACCTGACTTGAACCCGATATGTATTAGCTGAACCAGCTCGGGTGACAATCCTCGTCAGCGTTCCTCTCCCTTTCGAACACATCTCTTCCCTTTGGTTTGCTTCAGCTCCACGCAGATCACGATGGGCACCAACTATGGGAAGAAGATGGCGCATAGGTTAGATGCCCGACCTTCATGGCGTAGGATCAATGGAGGGGGTGGTAACTAGTCGAAATAAATCGACTGGAGGTAGATGATCACGAACTGAGCGAGCGTTGGGAAGACACAATCCGAAGCTTCCAGAACACCAACTTGCTATCCAAACAATCACCAACCCACAATTGGAGACTAATCCACACAAAATGCCCGAAAGTGTGAAGCACGAATTAGGGGAAAACCCTAAGGCTTTCGTTCCGGTGAATTCTGCGAGAATTCATAAGAAAATTGGTAGAATGACCCTCATCTCTTAAAGAATCATGAATAACTTCATTTTGTCAACTAAATTATGAATTGTCCTTCTACATAACATTGTTCCCCTCTATTTATTGAGCAAAAAAACAAAATAAATAAAAGTAAAATAATTCTAAAATGTGGGGTGGAACTAGCCACGAGGTGAGGTGGACAGATGTTGGGTTGCCCCAAGTTGGCAATTGTTGGGCTAGTTTTCCAGTTGTGCTTCCTCCTGAATTTGGCTAAGTCTTGGATCCTTGTCTCCTCTCCTATGCACTTGTATCACTTGTCTCCTCTCCAACAAACCTAAGTACACAAAATGAAGATGCAAAAGGAAGTACTGCCAATTCACAGTTCTCAATTAGTGGATGATACGGGTGCCCGATCTTCACGACATAGAAATCTGATAATCCGTGCAACCTGATGAATCTTGAGGCCAACCACTGCCAATGCAGCAACCTTCAACAAGTATTATCCCAATCACACACTAAGTTTCCAATTCACTCGGCCACGCACACATTGGTTGTTCTCAAAGAACCGCTCCTACAAATCACAAGAAATCACAAGAACAAAGGGCAATAGAGATATGCTCAATAACGGAGTTATTAGTGATGGCCAAAGAACCCTAAAAAAGTGTTTATTTATGTTTATTCATGGACTTTCCGTCCTACAGAGTTCAACCCTTACAATATATAGGGGTAAAACAACCAACTAAAAGTAGAGCTCGGCCTAAAAAACCAATTCCAACTCAATTTCAACACTAAACTAGTTTGGACTCACAAATAATAAACAAAACAATACAACTTCCTAAGATACATGGTTCGAACTCCAACTAATAGAAAGATACATGCTCGGGCCTCACATGTAGGTGGCTAAATACAAAACATGTCAAACTCCCCTAGTCCGATTCAACATGCCTTTCTCATCCGTTTGGCTGCTTACTTGCAAAGGAATTCCACACACTCTTTCCTCTCCCTTTTGGACTCATCTCTTCCTTTTGGATTGCTTCAGCTCCTCACATCTCTTTCTAATCTCTCTCAGACTCATGGGATTCTCCTTCAAATCTGCACACAAGCAACAAAGGGCTTTTGGACAATAAATAATTCTCATCAAGAATACATGTAGAATTAGTTAGGAACAAATTAACCTCTATTTGTAGCTTCTTTGCTCTAGCTCTTGTAATCGGTCCAATACTTCCACGATCTGAGAATATCTTCTTAGGGATACCATGCAATCTCACTATACTTTGCATGCATAATTCTGCCAACTTACTGCCATTGTAGGTCTTCTTGACAGGCATGAAATGTGCAGTCTTGGTGAGTCTGTCTACAATGACCCATATTGAATCGTAACGTCCTTGTGTTCTGGGAAGTCCTGTAATAAAATCCATTCCGATTTCTTCCCGTTTCCATGTTGGCACAGGTAGGGGTTGTAACTCTCCAGCTATCTTCTGATGGTCGGCCTTGATCCTCTGGCACGTGTCCCATCTCACAATGTATGCCACAATTTCTTTCTTCATATCGACCTACCAAAATCGAGTTTTCGAGTCTCGATACATCTTTGTGTTACCAGGGTGTATTGAGTATGGAGTTTTATGAGCTTCATGCAGAATCAGCTCCTTGAGGTCTGCGCTTTGAGGTACACAGATCCTTCCTTGTTACCATACAATTCCTTGTTCATCCTCAGAAAAATCCCGAGCCTTACCTAACCTGATTCGGCTCTTGATCTTGCAGATCTCTTTATTTTCCTTTTGAGCACTCTCTATTTGTTCCTTGAGTCGGGATATTACTGTGAGAGTGGCTGACCTTCCTGACGGTACCACTTCTACCTCTAGTCCTTGCAATTCCAGCTGTAAGTGTGGGTTATTCAGTACAATCTCTTGTAAAGTGTAGACCTTTCTACTCAAGGTGTCTACTACCACATTGGCTTTTCTTGGGTGGTAGAGAATGCTGAGGTCATAGTCCTTGATTAGCCCTAACCAACGACGTTGGCGCATGTTGAGTTCTGTCTTGGGTGAAAATATACTTGCGATTCTTATGATCCGTGTAGATTTCACACTTATTTCGAAGCAAGTAATGTTGTCATATCCTCAAGGCATGTACTACCGCTGCTAATTTCAAGTTATGAATAGGGTAGTTTTCCTTATGTAGCTTTAGCTGTCGTGAAGCATAAGCTACCACTTGGCCTTTTTGTATCAACACACAGCCTATGCTTAGCTTCAAAGCATCACAGAATACTTTGAAGTCATCCTTACTATCTGGCAATGTGAGGACTGGTGTGGTTGTTAACTTTTCCTTAAGTTTCTGGAAACTTTCTTCGCACTTGGCGGTCCATTCAATGTGACCTCCTTCCTCAGCAGATTGGTAAGGGGGGTTAGTGATCTGGAATAATCCTTCAATAAATTTCTGATAGTAACCTGCTAATCCCAAAAAGCTTCTGATCTCTGACATGCTGGTAGGTTACTTCCATTCCTTGATCGCGGCGATCTTGGCCGAGTCCACTAAAATTCCTTTTTCTGTCAAAACATGGCCGAGAAATGCAATCTTCGTCATCCAAAATTCGCACTTGTCGGATTTGGCATAGAACTAGCACTCTCTTGGTCTTCTCAAGTCTTTGTGCAAGTGCCGCTTATGTTCCTCTGGACTTCTTGGAGTAGATGAGGGTGTCGTCTATGAGCATAATGACAACTTATCAAGATAATCCATAAATGTGTTGTTCATGACGTTCATGAAGGCTGCTGGGCATTAGTTAGTCCAAAGGTATTACAGTAAACTCGTACAGCCCGTATCTTGTAGTGAAAGCAGTCTTGGTTATGTCCTTCTTCCTGATTTTCAGTTGGTGATAGCCGGGCTTTTGGGCTATCTTGGAGAATATTCTGGCTCCTCGAAGTTGGTCGAATAGTTCATCAATCCTTGGCAGTGGATACTTGTCTTTAATGGTCATCTCATTCAGCGCTTGGTAATCCACGCACATTCTTAGAGTTCCATCTTTCTTCAACAGCATTGGGGCTCCCCAAGGTAAAGCACTAGGTCAGATAAATCCTTTACTCTCTAGCTCCTCTAGCTGACTTTTCAACTCTTCTAAGTCTGCTACTGGCATCCTATATGGTCTCTTAGCTATAGGTGCCGCTCCTGGTTTAAGCTCAATGGTAAACTCTATCTCCCTATTAGGTGGCATCCCTGGGAGTTCTTCTGGGAATACGTCCGAGTATTCCTGTACTATGGGCACTTGATCCAAGCATATCTTCTGAAGTGCTTGAATAGACCCTCGTGGTCTCTCAACTGATGACTTGTCTAGATGAAACAAGACTTTCTTTCCCTGGTTACTAACAAGGCTTAGAGTTTTCCTCTCTCAATCCACTAGACCTTTATGTTGGGATAACCAACCCATTTCCACTACCATGTCTAGGCCTTGCAGTTTTAGGACTAATAGGCTAGCCATAAACTCTTCCCCTTCTACTCTGAAGGTTATATAATGGCAAGCTGAATATACAGGCAGCTTAGCTCCTGGGGTCTGTATATCCATAGAGTACTCTAGAGGTACCATATGTATTCCCACTTTAAATGCAAAATCATCTTATATGAATGAATTTGTAGCTCCAGGATCAACAGTATTAAAGCAGATGCAGACTGGATCAAGAATCTACCTAGGAGAATGTCAGTGGCGTTGGTTGCTTCTTGAAGAGAGGTGAAGTTTAATCGGCCTCCTCGGCCTGACATTTGTTCTCTTCCTCTTCCTCGTCCTCGGCCTGCTATGGTTCCTCCTCTGTTGGGCGAACTTCCTTTGGGGTTCTGCAATGGTGGTGAAGCTGTGGTCCTGGATGACATCGTCTGTGTTCCAGCTTGTGATCTTGCTATTGACGTTGGGAGCTGAATCCAAGGACAACTGTCTTTGCGGTGTCCATACTGCCCACAGTGAAAACACTGAGTTCTAGCATGAGGGCAGTCCCTTTGGTAGTGGGCTCCTTTGTAGCTTGGACATGACGGTGTTGCTGGTGATCTTGGTGCTTGGTAGACTGGTCAGAAATTGGGAGATGTTGGGGCTCTTCCCCTGGTCGGGTTAGCTGGCGGCCGTGCTTGCTGTAGCATCTTCCTTTTCCGACTTTCTTCTCCTATGCTCCTCTTTTCTTCCACCTTCAATACCCGATTGACTAAGGTTTGAAACTCTGAAAATTCGTGGGAGGCAATCTGGTATTGTAGATAGTGCTGAAGTCCTTCGGTGAAGCGCTCAATCTCTTTGTCTTCCGTGTCGATGTCTCCTGGCGCGTAGCGAGCTAGATGGCTGAATTGGTGCAGATATTCCGTAACGGTCCGGCTCCCTTGTACCAAGTTTCGGAACTCTCGGCGTTTGGCGGCGATGACACCGATGGGTACGTGAAATTTCCGGAATTGTTCTTTAAATTCTGTCCAGGATATGTTATCCTTGTCAGGGTGAGCCTCTTGATAGTTTATCCACCATGCGGCTGCTGCTCCTGTGAGTTGGTGTGATCCAAATAAAACTTTCTCTCGGTCGTTACAACGAACTGTATCCAACTTCCTCTCGATGTCCCTGAGCCAATCATCGGCGATGATGGGATCAGTTGCACTAGCAAATGTTGGTGGTCGGGTGATACCGGCCTAGACCGTCTCGCAATAGAACGAGGACGATGCAGTAGGCGAGTATTCTAGTCGTTCTTTCCACAAGGACTAGAGAAAAAAAATCGTGTAAAACTAAATTAAATCAATGGCAAAAGAAAATAAATCGGACGAAAGAAAAGAAGATGTCGGAAGAAATAAAGAGAAAGAGAGGTGATTTCCTCGACAAGTGACTAGTGTTCATCCTAAGCTCATGTTTCGTAATACAAGCAATAGAAGGAAATCGTGTATTGGTAGCGCGCGAGGCAGCGCTAACAACCATCAGCGATCACAATCTATGGCGAGTATCGACGAATCACAAGTGCAAAGCAAACGCCAATCATCTTCTCATCCGAAACCACAACAGCAAACCTAAGCAAACAACACCAGACCGAACCAGGGTTTCATTGATAAACATTTGTAATAAACACCTCAGAAACATTGGAAAATCAATTCAGCATGAACCAGCTCAATGATTGCACACAAAAGAGATAGATGAAGCTATTCGGATTTCGCAGTATAAAAGAACAGCAATCGCATGATATTTCTCAACTTCGCATCTAGACAAGTAAACAATGACTAAGCACAGGCATTTGAATCAACAGGGTACTAAAACCAGCAAAAATCAGCCATGAACTCAGAGAAGAAATGACTTTGGCACAGTCCAGAATTCAGTTCCAATTCACTGCAGTTTAAAGTTCATCTATGCGATACAACAGTGACAAAAATACAATACAGGCAGTTTATGAGGAGCAGCAGCAAGACAGACAGTTAATCGATATCAAGCTCGAGTTGCAGCTCAAATCCATTCAGTCCTTCATACCAGTTGGGCTAAGTTTTCAAGCAACAGAATTAGCAAGTTTGATCCATCCAATTCAAATTATCCTAAAACTAAAATCTGATTCAGAAATTGAGGAGCTCTGTTCAATAATTACAGACACACAGCAATTCATACATGCATACCATCATCAATTCAGTTTGAAATTCGAAGAACAGGAGACAGGGAATGAGAATGCACACTAATTGCTTGTTGTTGAGATGTTCTAGTTCCTGGTGCGGATGACCGAACCCGATGAAGCTGCTGGTTGTCGTGGTCGTTGAGGCGGTTTGTTCCTGGTTGCTGGAGAAGTGGAGCAGAGGCTGATGAAGCTACAGCCCAAACCGTGGGGAGAAACTCGTCTGTGTGCCGTGGTTTAGATGGCGATGAAGGGGATGAGCTAGAGGTTGCAGGGGCGGAGCCAGCGAATCGGGACGACGCGCGGATCTAGGAGAGGGAGGAGAAAGAGGCGACGAGAGGGAGGAGACACCGCCGGCGTATGGAGGCGCGCCGAGGAGACCGGGGAGGAGGCGTTGATGTCGACGCACGAAGGGGACCGGCGAGCTCGGCGGCGGCCCTGTAGAAGGAGGCGGCGCTGTTTTGGGGCGGCGTTGGCGGCTTGGAGTGGAGCGGCGAGGAAGGAGGCGCTGATGCCGGCGCACAAAGGGGACCGGCGGCGCCGTGGAGATCCGGTGGCGGCGGCGCGAAGAAGAGGCGGCACCGGCTCGGGTTGGTGGAGGAGCGGCTGGCGCCGGAGCACGAAGATGGTGGGATCCGGCAGGATCGGCGGTGGTGGCGCCGCGCGGCGGCTGTGGTGGAGCAGTAGGGGAGGCGCCGGCACGGATCTGCGACGGTGGAGTGGTGTGGAGGAGATGATGTGGTGGTGAAATGGGGAAGATGAAGACAAGAAAAAGGAAGAAGAAGGGGAGGAAGGGGAATGGAGCACCGCCGGCGTATGGCCCGGCCGCCGGCGGCGAGGTGGACCGAGGTGTGGAGGAGGATTTGGGGGAGAAAGAAAAGAAGGAAAAAAATAAAAACCGGGCTCAGATCAGTTGGTGGCCGGCGGCTAGGGTTAAAACCCCCAAATTTGGCATTTTTACACTTGGGTCCCTGGATTATTCAGAAATTGCAGAATGGACCTAGTGGCTAGGGTATGGGATTCCGGGCCCCCGGTGACTCCGATTTCGGTGCGGTCAGTTCCTACGCTACCGCGGGAATGCGCACTTCCATCCAGAATCGACCGAAGGTCAGAATAAGTCGATGAGGCGTGACCGCTAGCTAGAAATCCATCCAATCGTCGCCGACCTGTGATAAAAATTGCAAAACGAGTAATCCGCTCGATTTGGCGACAAATCTCGAATAATCTAGACATATGCCGAGGTTAATGACTGATATGCGCAAAATCATGGGGAAAATATACAAGAAAAATAAGACTTATCAAGTAAATATCATCGGGTCTTCTGAAAATCCAATTGTCGGGTTCCAACAGCAGTTCCTTCAGTTGTCCCTCCTGGCATCTTTTGAATAATCTGGGCCAACAACTGGGTGTGGGCAGCTTGTGCCTCCTGCCTGCTCTTTTCCATGGAGAGAAGAATTTCTTGGAGGGTTGGCTGATCTTCCTGAGAAAGGTTTGATTCCTGGGGTCTCTGTTGAGATGAAGATCCTCTCCTTGCAGGGTTTCCCCTGGGTGAAGCTTGCTCCCTGTCCTCCTGACTACCTTGCGATCTTCTCTTCGTGTACACCATACTGATTCTTCTGAAGGAAGGCAGATAGGTCTAACTAACTAAGAGAGAACTAGGGCACTAATGCGGAAATTAATGCAACTATTTAATACACAAAACACTTAGGCTTCTAGCCATAGTAAACAAGTTAACCATTGCGAAAGCAACGGCGGAGCACAAAAGCTAGCAAGAGCATCCACCTGCTCAATCTATACTACCCTTTTCCCGGCTAATCTCCCACGGCGGTCGACTAACTACTCAACCAGGGTTCTACCAAAAGAACTAGGCTATGTGCCGTAGCAATGTAGCCCAACTCCTGAGGCACTCTATAAAAGCAGAACGCTCTCTCGACATCTTGCCGAATTTTTAGAAAAGCCAAGTAAGACTTTTGAAATCCAAAACTTTTAGAAGCTACAAGGCTCCTGTTTTCAAAAATAGTGTTTTTAGAAAATAGATTTTTAAATAAACTACGCCTTCCTGGCGAGCCAATTCCTAAAGGTGTCGTCCTACAGTCAAGTTCTCATGCTGCTCTGATACCACTTTTTAATCTGTCGCGCCCTGCACAGGGTACCACGACTACTCCCGTGGAGACCCAGCTCGCTGCAGCTGGCCTCGTACATACATACCACTGACTTCCCAGGATAAGTCAAGCACAGGAGTTCATTGCAGCAGAGTAACTTACAAAATATCATTCATAAACAGTATGGCCTGCTGGCCTGGTACAATAAAAGAGTAATAAATGCATTCACGGCACAAATGGTCTAATTAAAACAAAAAGACAACTACTAGGCGGAAGCTAGGCGAAACCCCCACAGTCGTAAGAAGTTGACAGCAGAACAGCTAGCACACTTTAGGATTCTGGCAGAACTGGCTCTCTTCCTTCTGGATCCACGAAATCTTCCAAGCCTTCGTCTTGGTATTGTAGCACTCCATCTATTGTTGATAAGTTGCAAGGGTGAGCACTTACGTACTCAGCAAGTCATAGGTAAGAGTAGAGATACGTATAGTAGAGATGACATGATGCTATGCTATTGAGGGAAAAGAGGTGAGAGGGTTTTTCCATAAATACTTTTCTTCCAAGCTTTTCAAATCTCATGCTCATGGCAGCATTTTATATACTTAGGGCACAATCCACATGCCTCATAGATATCACATGATCACTAAATTATGGTACTACCGCGACACGTCAGCACATGACAGCCCTCGGCAGCACCCCTTATCATGACAACACATGTCATTTGGGTAATCTTGAACTAACAATTTTTAATTTATAAAACAATACTTGTGTCACACCCCGTGGATTTAATCCACCGCGGCATACTCCTAAAACTCGGGAGCACGAAGTATTCGAATATATTTTTAACTCTGCAGAGGGGTACCAATTTACCCGCAAGATATATCCACTTTCATGCCCTTCCTATCACAAGGATAGGAGCCCTGACTCACTTCATACTGTGAGTGGCAAGGCGGAGATAACAAGAACTTTTGCCATGTTTCACACACAATTCACCCCAGACCCCGTGGTTTTCTTCACGCAAACCACAGTTGTGGCAGGGTTACACAACCCCCACTAATTGGCATCTTCCCCTCAGGGTCAGCGTGCATGATCACATCCTGTGATATGTGTTGGAGCGCACCCCGTGTTTAATCATGAGTTGTCATATAGGGGTTTCATGTGTGATCCACATACTACTTGTTCAGGCCTGTCCCATACCAGGCTTGCGGTCGGCACGTTAATCATGCCACTAGACGCACAACACAAGGTTCTAGTCCTTATATGCCAGTGACCAGCTCATACCATAATCCATGCACTTCCAGTGCTGGCACATCCTGTGCGACCAAGCACCTCCAGTGCTTTCACCATTCCATACCAAAATACTGGTCACGGCTAGGGGTTTTATTTCATGAATATAAATATATATATAATATATTAGTTCATGGCTCATTATTTGATCAATTCACATTTCACAGGCATCAGCCTGATGCTGCCATTTCATAATTCAACTATTCTCAATCTTTCACATGCAATATTATTTTATAATCAAGGTATATTCTAGCAATTCATAAAATATAGGTTCAAGATGTTCAAGAATATGACTTGCCTTCCGCGTCGTAAGAAACAGTAGTTGATGTCAGGTCTGCAACGAAGTCTTCGAACTCGGACCCTTGCTCTGAACAAGGTTCAGACAAGCAAACAGGCATTACAATCAATCATACTCTTACTATTCCACTATATGCGATAATGCAAGGAGAAACACTTAGGCAATACAAGATTTGAGAGTTCTGAGAAACGATTAGGGTTAAGATTAGTTGTCAAGGGTTTACAAGGTTCCAAATGTTCCAAAATATCAGAATGATACTAAGGCTGCGGCTGGTTCGCCCAAAAACAGCGAACGTCTTTAGGTCGACATTCGGTTCAAGACATCGACATAGGGTCGATGGATGATAGAGGGCTCAACTCAAGTTGTGCCAGTAGAATAAATTGTAGATCACAACATCAGGAGTCTAAGGGACAAAGTTATGTTCAGTTTGCATACCCAGAAGGGGTCAAACTGGCCCAATGCCATTGGCTGACATAGGTTGACAATGCCCAAGAATGGCATTGACATGGTTTGAAAAGTTTCTAGTGGCCAAAATGGGTTTTGATTCAAGCATATGATGCACAAGGTAGTGAAGAAACTGTTTGACAAGGTAGTTTTTGGTTTGCATGACCAGAGGTGGGTGAACAGAGCTAATGCCACTGACTGGCATAGTTTGACATAGAGTTGACATGGCCAGAAACTAGGGTTTGCCATAACTTTTGATCTAGGGCTCCAAATGATGCACCACTTTGTCTGGTAGTTAGGCATTTGTAACAGGAACAAATGTCTCAACAAGATCTAGGGCAGGAGATGGCCAGAAAGTGATGAAAACCGGCAAAGAAGTTGACTGGCCTGGAGCACATGCAACATAAACAGTGCAGTAACTAGGGCATAGCTATATCTCACAATCTAGGCCGAATTGGGAGTCGTGATAGAAGACAAAGTTGCTCAGAAGGGTCCAAAACATCTAAATGGCAAAGTGGCTAGGGCTGGATCGGCTGGATTTGGAAGATACTAGCTGGAGAAAAGATGAACTCAAATCTGATTTGGGCATTTCTGATTTAAAGTGATTGAACTCAATTCCTTGCTTGTGTATGGTCCTCAGGGTACTAGAAATGCATTGGTGAAGTTAGATTAACAGATTGCTCAACAGAGAAGCTAAATCAGTAAGTACAAGTTCATGTTCATGGCTGGAAATTGGGGGTTTTTGTTTTACAACGAATTTGCTCAAACCAATAGCTGAGGGGTCTTAAGTGAGCTATTCTAAGCATCTTTCACTACTGGCTCGAAGATCAATTCGTTCTGGAATGAAGTTAATTGCTCGCCGGAGCTACTGGAGTAAAACTAAAATTGCCGGCAACTGAGGGTATTTAAACTAAATTCCAAGCTCGAGAAGCATGAGGGAGATGAGGGAAGCTCACTGGGGGTTCTGGGTTGAAGTAGGAAGCAGTGGTTGAAGCTAGCACCGAAGCTCCCTTGCTGCTCACCGGGGAAGAAGAAGAAGACGACGAGGTTTGAGGACGTAGGTGTTTCTGGTGGGTGTGTGATGCTTCACTGAGACCAGGGACTATTTATAGAGGATTTGGAGGAGATGCAACGGCTAGAAGTGCTCGGGGAGTTGTAGCCGGCAAGATGCGACTGGATTGGACTTCACGGCGAAGACAGGCGGCGAAACGACTCGGTTCAGCGGCCGTGAGGGCTTTTGCAGGTGATGGGAAGGTGAACTGATGGCTAGCCGCGGCGAGTTCTCCACGTGGCTATGCTTTCCTGCTGGAGCCGTTGCCGGTGGCGTGCAAACGAGAGAAACCAGCTGGTCGCGATCCTCGCTGGAGAAGATCCACAGTGGCCAACGCCGAGCACACACGTGGCAACAGGCGAAGCAAACAGCAGTGGCGCGCTCGAGGTCGAAGGCTCCCATGCTCGTGCGCTGTTCCAGGTCGTGGTCGAAGTCCCAGGCGCTGGTCGAAGACAGCAGCTGGTCGGTTGCATTGTTCTGGTCGATCAGGGGCGTAATTGTAATGATTTCGGTTGAAGAGTGGACTGATTTGTAAATCTGGTTTTAAAGAGGTTTAATTTGGAATTTGATTTCATGGATGAGTATAATATTTCTATTAATACTCATTTAGCTCAAATCTGGAGAAAATTTGATAAGGTTGGAGGGATTTCACCTATTTTCGAAAATAGGGTAAAATTAGGGTAAAATAGATCTGGATTTTGTCGATCTCGAATTCTGGTAATTAGGGTGAGATTTGGAAGTTTGATCAGAAGGGAAATCTGTATCAAATAGTATTTGGGAGATGTTCCCTAAAGAAATTCTGGGGTTGGAGTTGGTTTGTGAGTTTTAGCCTTTTCAGGCTTCCAGGTAAACAGAGAAAGGACTTATTCGTAGTAAAATTTGGACTAAACTGCGAAAAGTACTTAGATGAAACAATCTGGTTTCCAACTTTTTGGAGTAAGTTGAGGATATACTTAGGAACATATTCCAATAGATACTTGAGTCTGGATAGGGTTAGATCATGATAACTCAGTTATCTGGGAACTGGGGTATTTAGAGTAAATCTGAATTTCATGTTTTCGAAAACAAAAGAGACTTAGATACTGGGACTTAGGGTTAGAATTCAATCTGGCTCCTGAAGACTTTTATCTTCAGAATAACTGGTAGGTTAAATCTGGGTGGTCAGATCTTGATCTGGATCTAGAGAATAGATTTGGAGATTTTTAGGGTTTGGGAGAGATTAGGGTTCAGCTGATCTGGCTACAACTACAGGGATACATGCATGCAGGATTTTATGCAAAAACTTTTCACCCCCAAAACCAGGGTGTTACATGAACTGATTTGGCTTCACTTGATGTAGAAGTTGTGCTAGTGCTAGGGATTCCCTCATCATCCTCCTGTATCTTCTAGCCCAAAGACTGGTGATAAATTAGTGACATTAAATGCACTACTAACAGCATAGTCATCTCCTCGAAGCTTGATCTTATATTCATTATCATTTATCTTGGCCAGCACCCTGAACGAACCATCACCTCATGGCATCAACTTTCACTTACGCTTCTCCGCAAAGTGATCTTTGCGTAGGTGCACCAAACTAAGTCATTTGGTTCAAACAACACCTTTCTCTTCTTAGTAACCACTGCAGCATAATACTTGGGCTTCTTTTTTATCTCTTCTTTGGTCTTCATGTGTATCTTCTTGACATATTCAGCATGCTTCAATGCTTCCATATTGGTGCGCTCTTGCAAAGGTAGTGGCAGCAAATCAAGCGGCGTGAGTGGTTTGAAACCATACACCACCTCAAACGAACACATTTGAGCTGTAGAGTGCACTGCCCTGTTATAAGAAAATTCAACATGCGGTAAATAGTCCTCTCACTCTTTTTAAGTTCTTCTTGATCATTGTTCGCAGCAGCATTGAATGTTCTATTCACCACCTTCGTTTGTCCATCAATTCGTGGGTGACAAGTGTAAGATCGAGGATGCCGACTAGAGGGGGGGTGATTAGGAGGCTTTTAAATTTTCTTCCCCGCTAAGCAATTTTAATCACGATAATTGTTTGAGTTAAATTATACAATGAGGCTTAAAGGCAATTTAAACAATTTGTTGCATTCAACTAAATGAACTATTCAATATGACAAGCAAGAATGATGAATTTAGCAATTGTGTCAAGATGAATATAAAGCAAGTATGAAATACGCAATTGACACAATATTTTTACCGAGGTCTCGGAGACTCGCCCGATCTCCCCTACTCCTCGTTGAAGCGCTCTCTCGGAGCCTCGCTTCTATATCCACGAAGGATATCTCACTAGGGTTGCTCCTTCTCCACACCGGATAGGCGAGCACCACACCTTTCACAATCCTTTGCCGGCCTCTCCGACAACCTTCAATTGGAGAGATCTCGGCTCTCCTCCGGCACCGTCTAGGCGAAGGCGATCGCCAAGAGTAACAAGCCGGATGCACTTTCACTTCAATCAACCACGTGCTAGAAGCTCAATGATGCAAATGAGATGCTCAACACTCTAGCACTAGCAATCTAATGGAGATGAAGTGCACTAAACACTCACACAATCTCCCTCAAGCTCTCTCTCAAATCTACTCAAGATTTGGGCTCAATTCTAGCCTCTAAATGCAATAACTCAAATGCAAATCAATTGGCTAGGTTTTCAGCTGAAGAATGAACTCTTTGAGCACCCAAAAATGAAGCCAAACACGAAGTATTTATAGCCTCAAAGAAAAACTAGCCGTTTGCAAGAAACCGGGCCAAAAGTTGTACAGGCCGGACATTGTCCAGTCACTTCAGACACTGTCCGGCCAGTACAAAACTTTCAGCCGTTGCAAACGTGTCAGTGACCGTTGGGCGAAATTTGTGAAGGCCGGACGGATACCATTTGTCCGGACAAATGGATATGTCTCTGTTAACTCTCGGCTCAAAAAAAACTTGTACAGGCCGGACAATGTCCGGCCATTTCGGACAAAGTTCGGCCACTTCGGACAAATAGCTTCGGACGGATGCATTTGTCCGTTTCATTTTTCGGCTCAAAAAATTTGTACTGGCCGGACAATGTCCGGTCACTTCAGACACTGTCCGGCCACTTCGAACAAATAGCTCCGGACAGATGTATTTGTCCGACCACTGCACACTGACAGTAAAACAAGCATAACTTTTGATCCAGAGATCCGATTGAGGTGATTTTTGATTTGTTAGAAAGATACTCAGAGCTCTACAATTTTGTCAACAGGAGCAAGACCTAGAAAGGTCTAGAAACTTCTAGAAAATTCAGAAACTTTCCTGCTGTCAAAATGTTCAATCCAAAAATCATCTCAAATGCAATTTTAGAGTATTTGCACATACGGATTTGCCGTTTTCTCGCGGATGTGATTTGTGTCACTTAGCAACGACCATGACCACACAGGTCTTGACATCCGATCGAAACCAGGTGGTCGATAGGGTTTGGTCGAGCGTACGCAAGCGAGTGGAAGACTGGTACGACCAGTCCGAACTCCTACGACCACGCCCAAACCCTAAACAGAAAGCCGACAAACAAGCGACACGACCACGACCACGTATCAACACTGATACGATCAGAATATGCAAATACGACCACAACCAGCTCTAGACAAATAAACCAATTTAAACAGCTGGCGATCACGACTAAGTGCAGTTTTCAAAATATTTAATCTAATGCACATGAACTACACTTAGACTCACTAGTAATGCAAGACACTAGTGCAAGATGATATGAATGCATCTGAGCTTCCGCACTAGATAGATTCAAGCTATTAGTTTCCGACCCCTCTTAATAGTACGGTCAAACTAGTAAAAACAAACCTATTAACCCGGTCTGTCTCCAAACACCGAGACCGGTAAAATCCTAAGAGAACAATCCTTAATCTTGGATTTTACCTTAGGTGAAGTTCGACCTCGTGAAGTTCGACCGCTCGACGCTTGTCCCCGCAAGGCTCGACCTCGCTAAGCTTGACCTCGTGAAGCTTGACCGCTTGACACTTGTCCTCGCAAAGCTCAACCTTGCTAAGCTCGACCTCGCTCGAGATGTCTCATATCGACTTCATCCTCTTCACACCCTTGCTCGCTTTTATCCTGCAATCAAACTGAGACTACAATACGTACACTCAATGCACAACATTAGTCTCATATATAAGTCGCCATTAATCACCTCCAGAGAAGCTAGTCCACATAGGAGTTAGCTCAACGGTTTCTCTTTCAAATGACATGACAAACTATATTCAACGAGTAGCAAATGAGTATAAGATAAAATACAATCATATAGATCGTAGATGATAAACACATACGCACACGATCCATACTACTCAACTTATGATATCAATCAATATGGATGACTAATATCATGAGCTCTCTCTCAATCATACATGGAGATATCAAATCCAGAACACGGAGTCATCAACCTTTTGCACAAACATGGATAACTAATCATCCTGAGCTCTCCCTCAACATGTGCATCGATATTAAATCCACAACTGGAGTCATCAACCTCAAGATTTAACATATAACATCTTGATCAATCAATTAGCACAAGCTTGATGCAACCACCGAGCTCATCCTCTACATATGCATCAATATCAAACCCGCAATCGAGGAAAACATCCAATTCAGGGTTTACCGATAATCAATTCAATTTACTTGTGCTAAATCAGGATTTATCTAAATTGTCATTTAATCATCAAATCTGATATCTTCATATTAACTTTAATCATCATGGATTTATCCAAAATGTCATTAATCATCAAAACCTAGATACTAAGATCTACCTAGATCCAACAACAAGTTGTTGAAAACAACAGCTTTCTCCCAAGCTTGGCCCACAAAGTCATCCAAAAATAGCTCATAAAGTTGACATCACGATCGGAAATGATAGTTCTTGGCATTCCTTGCAATCTCACAATCTCCCTTAAAAACATGTCTGCTACAAGTGATGCATCGTCACTTTTGTGATATGGTATAAAGCGTACCATTTTAGAGAATCTATCAACAACTACAAATACTGACACCCTCCCCCGCTTAGTTCTAGGCAATCCTAACACAAAGTCCACACTAATATCCTTCCAAGGGGCACTAGGTACTAGTAGTGGAGTGTATAAACCATGAGGATGCAGTTTAGATTTATCTTTGTGACATGTGACACACCATTGTACAAACCTTTCAACGTCTCTCCTAATACTTGACCAATAAAAAATGATCAGCCAGCAACTCATAGGTTTTCTCACGCTCAAAATGTCCCATCAACCCTGATGAGGACATCACTAGCACTAATACTTCTAATCACCATCCATCACATGTTGATGATCAAATGGATGGGATTTCTTTTGGACATATTACGAGAAGCAAGCCAAAACAATTACAAAAGACGATATATTCTAAGGTGAACGCTAATCTTGCTTTGATTAATTATATGGTTTTAGATAATACCGTACTTTTGAGTGCTTGTTTTGTCATTCTCAGGTGTGAGGAAGTTCTAGGAGAACATGGAGCTGCAAGGGTTTTAGTTCCATCTAAATGTAAGCATACTTTGGACCACCAATCAAATTGAAAACCCAAGTGCACAAATCCAAGTGGAAATTTGAATGGAGATAGCAAGTATTTCCCAATTTGAGTTCAATCAATGCCGATCGAAATACATCATATGTGTGATCTTTCTCAGGTGTGATGAAGTTCTAGGAGAACATGGACCTGCAAGGGTTTTAGTTCCATCTAAATGCAAGCATACTTTGGACCACCAATCAAAGTGAAAACCCAAGTGCACAAATCCAAGTGGAAATTTGAATGGAGATAGCAAGTATTTCCCAATTTGAGTTCAATCAATGCCAATCCAAATACATCATATGTGCACGGTTACTATTAACATGAATAGTAATCTGAATCATACATATTTAGAGATATTTTATATTTAGTATTAGAGATATTTATGAATACTTTAATACATATTTTTGAGTAGGATTCGGCTATGTCCTAAACAAGCCGTAGGCTATAAAAGCCTTTGTATGGGCACCATGTTAAGCACCCATGAATTTTATGAATATTAGACAGTTTGCAACAAGAGTTATTTACTTCTTTTGTTCTTGTGAATTCCTGGATTAGATTTGCGAGAAAGAAACTTCAGTTTCCCCCGATCTATGTGCTACGTCTATACGGCGTAGTTGAGCGGATTGGTTTTATCGGCACGTGGAAGGGTGGTTATCTCGGTAGCAGGTGGAGTGTTGTTCACATAAGCTCTCTTACTGTTGGCTACCTCCTTGTTCACAAACCACCCATTTATCATGTTATTGAGTTCTTACGTCATGAAGTTCAGGCCACCCTTGTGCTTCTGCATGTTCACGCATGCTCAGGCATATTATCTCGTATCAGAGCTTTTATTCACATGGTAGGACAATTTATCCTCATATTAGTTTAGGTTATTTTCTATCCTAGAGTCCAAAAAGACAAAAAAAACAATTTTACCTAGCCTTTCTATTTGCATTTTTTTTTTGGTTTTGTGTTTCCGAGTTTTAATCAGTCGGACTCGAGCTAAAGTTGCTAGTTGTTAGTCAATTTTCTTTGGTCTAACTCCTTGCCATTATCTTTCTTTTTGTTTTTGTTTTTCTAGCCTTCTTGCCGCAACAATAATTCTTGCTTTGCTGCACCATCCATTTGCTGCAAGTTGTGAGTTTTCAGTTGTTTTTCTACACCCCCTCTAGTTAATTCAGGAGTTCAAATTCAGTTGTGACATCCCTTAGAGTTAGAAAAACAAAAAAAGAAAAAAAGGTGTGAAATTTGCAAGCCAAAACAAGAAATTTCAGCACCCTAAAAAAAAGAAATAGAGGAAAGAGAGCAACGACTTAGTTTTACAAAACCGTTTACACTCTTTTGGCTCCTTGTCCTAGTTGCCAATTTCAATCTACATGCCCAATCTTTTGTGATCAGCAACTTGGACTTGATTTCCATTGGATAATTATTCGATTTTATAATTACTAATTTTCAGATTGTTTTTCCCCTTTCTTACCTATCCGAGCTCCACAGATTGACCTAAGTTTTATATTACGTCTCCTTTACAATCACTTTTTCATGTTATGATTGCCACCACAAGTTGCACAACCGCAATCCATCTAGGAAGACATCAGAACATTGGTAAGTAAGAGGTGAGGTTTTTGAGTGATTCCACAAAAAAAAAATTCCAGATTCAGGTTTCTTTTGTTCTGCTAACATGTCAAGCTTGGAAACCAATCCAAAATTGAAGGCGCTCTCCATTGATGCTTCGACATGGCTAGCCGACAAGTTTGCCTTGGAGAACCATTTGGGTGCTTTCGATGGTAAGATGGACAGGTTGGAGAGGCTAATCTTTGGCCTCAGAAACATGTGCATCGGTCATGATGCGCATGTGCACAACAACAACTATATGGCGGATGATGACATGGTACTGCACACTAATCGCACCCAAAGGGGTGTGATTTGTAATAACCACAAGTGAACGGTTGAACGTTCATCACTTGAGGGTCGAATTCCACGAGAAGCAAGCGTATTTGACTTTCTAGCTTAATGGATCACTGATTAAGTCTAAATGAGTTGGGGGTTTGTGTTTCTACAACTAATTCTACTACTAAAGCTATCAATCTAGGGTTTAAAAGCAGTAAAGAGCAAATATGAAATCTAGAGTTTGTAAGTAGGAATGAAAATCTAGGGTTTCGGGAGTTCCATAACCATCCGACGTAATTCTATCCCAGGTCCAAGATTGTAATTTAATTTCAATCATTTTCCAAGACAGATTAAGTTGCCAATATGGTCACTTGTACAACGATCAGAGGATCACTTTCACTGTTAGGTTTGGCGAGAGCCTCTCTCCTGTTCAGGGTTCTGCGTCAATGCGCTAAGGACTCAAGAACTCCCCAAAATTTATTGCTAAGGCTCAATTGTTACGTCTGTTGCCAAAACAAGAATGTAGGGTTTAGAGAAAGAAAACATCAGGAAATAACTCCAAAACTTGATATCAAGACCACAGAAGAATCGCGCCTTCTGGATTAGGTCATCTCAAACCCTAGAAGGGATGTACTCGAAAAAGCAAAATAATGTAGAAATAATAAGAATTAAATAAAATGTCAGGGGAAATCTCCACCCGATCATTCCCAGTGATAGCACCCCCGGGACCATGTCCCAAACGCCGCCACTGGCCCGGTGAGAAGTGCCCCAGTGACCCATCTTGGGCGCCGCCGTTGGCCCGGTAACAGGCACCCCCGGTGACCCGTCCCGGGTGCCACCATTTGTCCGGTGACACGGGCCCCCAGTGACCCATCCCGCGTGCCGCCGTTGGCCCAGTGACAAGGGCCCCTGGTGACCCCGTCCCGGGCACCGCCGTTTGCCCGAGGACAAGGGCCCCCGGTGACCCCGTCCCGGGCGCCACCATGTGCTCGGAGACAAGGGCCCCCAGTGACCCCGTCCCGGGCATTGCCATGTGCCTGGGGACAAGGACCCCCAGTGACCCATCCCGGGCGCCGCCATTGGCTCAAGGACAAGGGCCCCCTGTAACCCTGTCCTGGGCGCCGCCATTTTCCTGGGGACAAGGGCCCCCGGTGGTCCTGGGAGCCGCCATGTGCCCCGGGACAAGGGCCACCAGTGACCCGTCCCGCACGCCGCCATTGGCCAAAGGAAAAGGACCCCCCAATGACCCCGTCCCAGGCACCGCCCTTTGCCCAAGGACAAGGACCTCGGTGACTTGTCCCGGGCGCCGCCTTTGGCCCGGGGACAATGGCCCCCGGTGACCCCGTCCCAGGCGCCACTGTTTGCCCGGGGACTAGGTTCCCTAGTGACCCCGTCCTGGGAGCCGCCATGTGCCCAGGGGCAAGGGCCCCCGGTGACCCCGTCCCTGGCGTCGCCACTGGCTCAGAGACAAGGGCCCCCACTGAACCATCCCAGGTGCCGCCATTTGCCCAGAGACAAGGGCCACCAGTGACCCGTCCTGGGTGCCACCAATGGCCCGGGGACAAGGGCCCCAGGTGACCCCGTCCCGGGCGCCACCCTTTGCCCTGGGACAAGGACCCCCAGTGACCCGTCCTAGGCGCCGCCTTTGGCCCGGGGACAAGGGCCCCCGATGGCCCGGTCCCGGGAGCCCCCGTTTGCCCGGGGACCAAGGTCCCCGGTGACCCTATCCCGGGCACCGCCATGTGCCCGGGGACAAGGGCCCCCATTGACCTGTCCGGGGCGCCGCCATTTGCCCTGGGACAAGGGCCCCCGGTGACCCGTCCCGGGCGCCGCCTTGGGCCCGGGGACAAGGGCCCTCGGTGACCCCGTCCCGGGCACCACCGTGTGCCCAGGGACCAGGGTCCCCCGTGACTCTGTCCTGTCCCGCGAGAGAGCTCCCCTAGCCAACCCTTGTTGGGAGCACGTCGACAAGACTAGGGTCTCCACAGAGGTCCGAACCTGTATAAACCTTTGTGTCACTCTCTGTGTTGGCATGACGGGAGAGGACCGGTCACACGGTGAGCTTGCGTTGCTTTTCACTCGCTAGGAACCTCTGTAGAACCTGCCGGGGTATTCGCAATACCTCGACATAAAAACTCACTTGATTTCTTGGAAATTGAAGTTTCCATCCTTGCCGGCTTACAAAAGCTGGAAAAATAGAGAAGAGGGCTCTTCTAAGAAAACTAGACTAAAAACTACTACTAAGCCCTAAAGACTAGCATGTAAAAAGATGATAAAAGAGATATCTAATTGATTCAAAAGCTTCTCTATTTATAGTACATGAGTTAACATGCCCAAAAACAACTCCTTGACATGCAGGTGATGAAGTCTGGCTTCAAACGGTCTGAGAACAGATAAATCTGAGTCAAAACTGTCCAGATTCGACAAGTTCTGATCAAACCCAACTAAAACCGACCAAAACCGACCAGTTCTGATCAATACCTACCATTGTTAGTGGAAAAGAAATCTTATACAAAAGATATGTATGGGTGTAATTCACTTTATCTCACCTTCTCTTACCAACCAAAGTTTGTATGCTTCCTTTCCAGATTTGTAGGAGTGTGCGTAACCTTGGGGCCGGTAGACAGAATTATAGGTGCTGAACAAGTGAATAGAAAATCGAGGATGTGTATAAACAGTGGCTAATATGTGGTGCTTGGTGGGTAACTGTTTAACCTACAAATAATCTGAATTGTAGATATTGTAGAGTTAAGTAGTAATTCAAGCTAAAATTCATTGCCTTGTTGCTGATCACAAGAGAAACCCACACACAAGGAGCTAGTATTGCACCAATATAGGGTAAAGATGGAACCTTACTGCCCTAAATGGTGAACGTCCAATATGAACAACACTTCGCCTTCCGTCCAATATGAACAGCCCTCGCTTGGTTTCCTCCATTCTTTCTTTTCTTTCCTTTTTTAAAAATTTTTATTTATTTACTTATTTTATTGGACTCGGCAAACACGAAATTAGGGACTGGAAACAAGAGCCACATGATTTGGAATGACAGAATCCCCAAAAAGGACAAGTCAAAAACGACCAAAAGGGGTGCCGAAACTTGTTGGGTTCCAAAGAGGTCGAAATAAAGTGATTTTTGGGGTCATATTTGCAATAGGACACTAATCATATTGCAATATTCAGGTCAGCATCGAAATAAGCTTTCCAACGGATCCAAGAAAATCGAAATCGGACTCCGTATGCAAAAGTTATGGCTGTTTTACAGAATGCTGCATACATCGCCACAATAACCACGGACATCCAAACTAGCAATCTCGGAATTGAATGAAACTCAACGAGACACACTAGGACACCTTTAGGAACAATTGGATCAAAGGACACACCAAGAACATAATTGGTTTGATGGTTTGTGGGTTAGAACAGCAGGGATTGAAAAGCTCAAAGAACACATGAAGGAAAATTGATCAGCCATTAAACATGACTTCTAATGAACTAAAACCTAAACTAACTCACCAAAATAGCAGATTAAACTAAAGGGCACGAATTATTTTTTATTTTTTTATAGGACGAAAAAATAAATTATGGTAGCTAGGGTAAAGATTCTACCATGTCGACCATGCTCTAATACCAAGATGATACGAGGTGCCCGATCTTCAAGACGTGGAATGTGATAAGTCGAGCAACTTGATGAATCTTGAGGCTAACCACTGCCAATGCAGCAACCTGCAACAACTATTCGCCCAACCACACGCTAAGTTTCCAATCCACTCGGCCACGCAAGAGTAGACACATAGATTGGTCATTCTCAAAGAACCGCTCCTGCAAGTCACAAGGAATCACGAGAACAAAGGGGAAGAGAGATACGCTCAGAAAATGAGTTATTGGCAATGGCCAAAGAACCCTAACAAAGTGTTTTTTTTTATTTGTGGACTTGTCGTCCTACAGAGTTCGACCCTTACAATATATAGGTGTAAAATAACCGACACAAAGTATAGCTTGTCCTAAGAAGCCGATTCCAACTCAATTTCGATACTAAACTGGTTTGGACTCACAAATAATAATGAAACAATACAACTTCCTAACATACATGGTTCGGACTCCAACTAATAGAAAGATACATGCAAGCGCCTCACATGTATGTGGCTAAATTGGAAAACGCGTCAAACTACCCTAGTCCGATTTAACATGTTTTTCTTATCCATTTGGCTGTTTACTTAGAAAGGAATTCCACACACGCTTTCCTCTTCCTTTCAGACTTATCTCTTCCCTTTAGATTGCTTCAGCTCCACGCATCTCTTTCTGATCTCTCTCGGCCTCATGGGATTCTCCTTCAAATCTGAGCACAAGCAACAAAGGGCTTTTGGGCAATAAATGATTCTCATGAAGAATATATGTAGAATTAGTTAGGAATGAATTAACCTCTATTTGTAGCTTGTTTTCTCTAGCTCTTGTAATCGGCCCAATATGTGCATGTTGAACTAATTTGGCTTCACTTGATGTAAAAGTTGTGCTAGTGCTAGGGATGTCCTCGTCAGTTGAGCCAAGTTAGCATTCATCTAAGTCTGAATCTGTTTAGCACAACTACAAGTGATTGGACCCGTAGGTTCTATACGAGATGAATGGTTCTCTCCCTCTCCCTCAAGTGTAGCATCAATGGGTATGATGTCCTCATCATCCTCCTCCTCTTGAAAAATGAGTTGTCCTCGACTCTAAATATCCAAAGGATGGGGAGAGGTCAGACATGTTTAATGTAGCACTAACACCATACTCTCCAGGAATCTCAATCTTGGACGCATTGTTGTTAAATCTCGTGAGCACTCGGAATGGTCGATCACCATCTGGCTGCAATTTATACTTGCAATGCTCTGGAAAACACTCCTTGCGTAAACGTAACCACACCAATTCTCCCGGCTCAAATATAAGCTTCTTCCTTCCTTTGTTAGCTCTCTTCTCATACTGCTGGGTCATTTTCTCAATGTTTTCTTTCACCATCACATGGATCTTCTAAACAAAATCAGCACACTTGGGCGCATCCATGTTAGTTCGGTCCTGCAAAGATAAAGGCCAAAGATCTATGAGACCGGTAGGTTTGAAACCATAAACTATATCAAATGAACAAAGTTTTTGGGTTGAATGTACCACCCTATTATATGCAAACTCCACATGCGGTAGACAATCTTCTCACATCTTCAAATTCTTCATTAGAACTATTCTCAATAGAGTGGACAATGTGCAATTTATGAGAATAAGAGCATCTCACATCTTCGGTTTGGGGGTGGCATGCAGTAGAAAATCTTCTCACGTCTTCAAATTCTTCACATCTTCGGTTTGGGGGTGGCATGTAGTAGAGAATAAGAGCTTTATGCCAAGCTTCCCCCACAAAGTCTTCCCAAAATAGCTTAAAAACTTGGCGTCACGATCTGAAACTATCATCCTTGGCACACCATGTGACGCACAATCTCCCTGAAAAAGAGTTTAGCAACATTGTTCCTACAACAGGGAATAAAATGAACCATCTTACTGATCCTATCAACTACCACAAATACTGAACCCCTCCACCTCTTAGTCCTAGGTAAACTAAGAACAAAGTCCATACAAATATCTTCCCAGGGTACACTAGGAATAGGTAAAGGAGTACACAAGCCATGTGGTTTAAGCGAGACTTTTCTTTGGTTGTGTTCGCTATGCCCCAAGTATCATGCCTACAAAATTTGGGAGCATTTCGAGTTTGTTTGGACCAGTTTCGACGAAAGACATGGAAATTGGAAGAAGAAAAAACCTTAGACCGATCCCAGCACGACCACAGGCACGACCAGGCTTGGTTTCGGCCGCTTTCTTGGCACGATTAGGCTCGATTTCAGTCGGCTTGCACGGTCATGACTAGCCTTGGTTTCAGTCATTTTGCAAGGTCACGACCAGGCTCAGTTTCAGTCATTTTACATGCCCGCAACCAGGCTTGGTACAACCCTGGGCACGACCAGTCGTGGTAATTTTTCACGGCCAAGCTTTTGCTCAGCATGACTAGGCTCGATATCGGTCGATTTACTTGGCACAATCGCGGGCATGACCCGTGCTACAGGTCATGCCCAGCTCAGTTTCCAGCTGGTTTTAGTCATTTTGGCTCAAATTTATCTGTTTCTTGTGCTGTTCGAAGCCAGATTCTATCACCTACACATCAAGAGTTATATTTGGACACGTTAACAATACTATATTATAAATAGAGATGCTTTTGGCTCAATTAAACATGCTTTCCTTAGTTTATTTTAGTTTAGTTAGTTTTAGGTTAGAAGAGCCACCTTCTCTATTTTCCACATTTGTAAGCCGGCAAGGACGGCAAACCTAATTCTTTGATGAAATTGTTTCATCGAGAAGATCTCTCTTCTGGGAACTTGGCCCCTTCTCATGGTGCGGGTAAGCCAGTATACATAAGTATAGAAATAAAGAGTAGAGAATGTATAATCTTAGAGGAAACAATGAACTTTAATAATTCTGAAAAGAATACAAGTTACAAGTCCCATGGGATTTACAAGCTCTCATTTCTCCAATGGAAATGCATCTTGACTTAAGGAGATTGTGTGGTTCATGGTTCCTCAGGGCTTTTGAAAAGCTCCTGGTTAATTACATCCGCAGAACACCTCTGATTAAGTTGTGTTGATGGTTGTCATCTTCAAGCCTCAAAATAACTTTGCCCTTGATGAATAGATGCAATGCCCATGCATCCAAATATGCAAACACATAGCTTCGTCAGTCTATGGTGCTATCACAAAAATGTGGTGAACATTGGAATATTAATCAGTGTCTAGCTAGGGGGTTGTTCGACCTTGTCAATCAAGAACTATTGGATGCCTTTGCCTCATCAGTACACGGCATGAATGGAGTTCAACTTAGTCAGTCACAGACAGAGGTTGTTCCGCCACATCGGTACCCGAACAAAAATTTCGCCTTCGCCTCATCAGTACTGTCGACAATTGGAACCTGGGGTTCCTTCTGTCGAACTTATACAAAAGTGAGATGGACAATGAAGGGAGCCAATCAGACAAGTACCAAGGTATTCAAGGTATCTACGAATCAGGGACACGAGAATTTATCCAGGTTCGAGCCCTCATAGCTGAGTAATGACCCTACGTCCTGTGTATTTGTTTATGTGGAAAAAAGGATTACAAAGAGATTATTACAATGTGTGTATGCTAGCTAATCCAATCTGGCTATGTCTAATCTTCTCTGTAGTCAATCGTCCTTCCTTGATCCTTCCCTTGAAGGCCTTCTTATAATTGCCGAAGAGGTTGCCGGTTATCCTCCTGAAGGCACATCCCACAATCACTCATAACCCCCTCAAGATGGTAGCTGCGGGACGTGGGTATGTGGTGATTGTCGTAGATCACAGTTACGTGGTAGTTAGGCAGCTTTGACTTGGCATCGTGGAACTACCTCACCATCCTAACCACCTTCGAAGGTTACCTTGTCAGGGGCTTAAGATTATCTTGGGAATAATCACAAGGATCAAGGTATGGTTATGATAAAGGGTGGTATCGTACTTCTGCGACCACTATAATGATATTAGACTTCGTATCTGTGAGAGGGTCTAGTCATAGGAGATGTCTCTGCAACCATAGCGTTCACGGAAACAGCACGAGGTATGGACTTTATTGTAATAAGTGTTTTATAATTTGCACAAAATAAATATGGTTCTTGGGCTATATCCAGAACATCCTTGGATTACCCGGTGTCTCTTCCCCTGGCCCTGGGCGACCATAGGAAGGTACTCGCGGTCATGGTTCGCTATGTGCAACCATAGAATGCTATGCGTGACCACGGAGGCCTAAGTACAACTAACAATTCTCGTCAGCTAGCCCCCGAATTTGAAGTGACAAAGGCCTACTCCAGTGGTTATGTTGCTTCAAATTCTCAACAGTACTGCGTTGTTTCGAATCCCAACATATCTCAAGGGGAAGAAATTACCTGGCACGCAATAGGGAAGATCTCGAGGCCTTCGTGCTATGCCCTAGGCTGGGGACTCAAAGTGTCGCGTTGGTAATCCTATAAATAGTTGTTCCTTTGCTGTGGAATTTTCAAATCCTTCGAAAAATTTTCTAAGTCTCAAACCTATTGTGCCGCTCCCCTTAGGAGGACAACGAGCGCCTCGAGGAGAAGTGCGTTCGATGAGGTTGAATGCAACTCCAACGGCATCATCCCACTCTATGATTTGCTCCAATGAGAGAGATTACTCTCACTCTAGTCATGGCAGGCACAATCGATTGCTGTCAGGACTAGTTCGGCATGATAAGGTCAGGCGGGTTGGAAGTTCCCGTGATGGAGATCGCGTACCTGTCCATTCTCTCCTGGGTCCGCGTGGTGCATCCCCTCAAGGTAATATCGCCCGCGACCATGTCGAAGGCCGCGGACTTCTCCGCAGTTCCTATGTCGGTTGTAAAGCTTTCTCACCGGGCCTTTGTGCTGTGGTCTAGCCTGATAAGTTTAAACCAGGAATGATTGAAAGGTTTGATGGAACTCATAACCCATCCAAGTTTCTTCAAATCTACATCACTACCATCCAGGAGGCAAGAGAGGATGACCGCGTTATGGCCAATTATTTGCCAACTATTCTCGAAGGACCGGCGAGGAACTGGTTGTTTAATCAACCAGAGGGATCAATTTACAATTGGGAAATGTTGTATGATGCAATACTCAACAATTTCCAAAATTGTTACCAGAAGCCTGGCAAGGAGGATGATCTTCATCGCCTACGCCAAACTTCTACAGAGACTCTTCAGCAATTCATCAAGAGATTTGTTGGAGTGAGAAATACCATTCCAAACATTTCTGACAACTTCATTATCAGAGCATTTAAGCATGCAGTTCGATATCGGAGGTTTACCGAAGATTTACTTATCCATCCACCCCAGTCAGTGGCCGATCTCTTCGACATGGCTGACCGATATTCCGATGCGGCCGAGGCCGTCGAATGAAATAGGATGGTGGATAAAGGGAATTTACCGCCTCAACCAGGTCTCAAGGATGACAAAAAGGATAATTCTAGCAAGAAACCAAAATCATCATCTGGCAGAAAATCTAAGAAGTCCAAGAAGAATCGGGCTGGACAGTACCAAGATGTTGCTGTCGCTGAAAAACCACCACTAGGAAAAGGTAATAAGTTTTCATTCAAAAGTAAACCTCCTTCTGGTGGCCGCAATAGCGACCATTTGGGAAAATAAGCTAACCCGCAAGGAAACAAGAAATGGTGCCCGTTCCATAATTCTTCGGGACATGATCTCAAGAATTGTCGCAATTGGTTGAAGAAATTGGATGATTTCTATAAAGGAATTGGACCTATGCTGACCATACCACAAAAGGATCAGGCCTGCGAGGTTAGAGATGCTAATGGAAACGAATAAATGTCTTACCAGGCACCCCAAAACCATGTCAATATAATTTTTGGTGGTTCATCTTCTTACTCTTCTAAGCGTCAATTCAAAACTTTTTACCGCGAGGTAAACATAGTTGAGACTCCCCTCGGTGAGCCTCAATATCCTCGTTGGTCGGAAACTCCTTTGACCTTCGATCGGACTAATTCTCCCAAGGGGCTCATGTGACCATTGCGGCTTCCTTTGGTCATAACCCCAATAATTAGCAATGTTAGGGTTGAAAGAGTTCTGATCAACGTGGGCAGTTCTTTGGACCTATTGTTGGTCAAGGCACTGGATGAGATGCAAATTCCTCGTTCGAAGATTAAACCCATAATTCACCCTTTTTATGGTATAATCCCTGGTCCCTCAATGATGCCGATGGGGCAGATTGTATTACCAGTAACATTGGGAAAGCTAGATAACTTCCAAATAGAATTGATTACATTTGATGTGATTGATTGCGATTTGGCATATAATGCTATTTTTGGCAAGCCAACACTTGCTAAGTTAATGGCAGCAACGCATTATGCTTATCAATACGCCAAGCTACCAGGCCCCAAAAGCGTTATTTCGATCCGACGCAGCCAGAACACGGCACTTACTTGTGATCGGATATCTCTAGAGTTGGTGGATCAGCTTGCCCTTCAGGATGTTGAAGCTGCGACCACGGCCCCAGATACGATCAAAATTGTCCCGCAACCAAATGAGAAGCTAAAGCTAGTTCCATTATACCCGGATGATCCATCTAGAACCATTCGGATTGGGTCAGGTTCAGACGACAAATAGGAACTCGAGCTCATTACTTTCCTCTGGGCTAACGCACATGTGTTTGCGTGGAAACCATCTGACATGTCTGGAGTCCCAAGGGAAGTAATTGAGCACAGGCTAGCAGTTCGGCCTGGACAGTGACCAATAAAGCAAAAGCTCAGACGCTTTGTTATTGACCGACAAAAAGCCATCCGATCGGAGCTAGACAAACTCCAGAAGGCATGATTCATTCATGAGGTCGATCATCCTGAATGGCTTGCAAATCCTGTCATGGTTAAGTGGCGCATGTGTGTCGATTACACCAGCCTAAACTGTGCCTGCCCAAAGGATGATTTTCCCATTCCTCGCATCGATCAGTTGGTCGATTCTACAGCGGGTTGCGAACTGATGAGCTTCCTGGATGCTTATTCAGGGTACCATCAAATTAGTATGGCAGAAGAAGATAAAGAGAAAACTGCCTTCATCACACCATTTGGCACCTACTGCTACATCAGAATGCCATTTGGTCTCAAGAACGCCGGTTCCACGTACCAGCGCTTGATGCAAAAGACCTTTCTTTCTCAATTGGGGTGTAATCTAGAAGCTTACGTCGATTATTTGGTTGTAAAAAGCTTAAAAATCTCCAATCACATAGACGATCTTGCTGAAACCTTATTGTTGACAATTTGGACTCGGGGTCCCCTGTTGATCTTACGCAGATTTGTGAGTTGTATGTGAGACCTTTCAATGTGCCCTCAGCTAAGTTAGGATAAGCAATGTTAATGGGGACGCAAAGACTTATACAGGTTTGGGCCCTCAATGGTGGGAGTAATAGCCCTACGTCCTGTTATGATTTCACTATGTATGGGAAAAGAGTTTACAGGGAGAAGAGATTATCATAGGCAATGATCTCTCCTTATACTTCTATCTAGCTAACTATGTCTAAGTCTTAAATCATGGATGACTTGTTGTCTCTTGACGTCTCTCTCCTTCATCATGCATTTAGTCATCCTTTTATACTGAATGAAAGGACGCCAATGTGAAGCAGTTTTGGACGGTTGCTATGGTGCAGTTTGTATAACCGCACTCCTTCTCTTCGCCGGTTAAGCACGTGCAATCATGGATAACCGCACATGTTAACCTCCCGGCGGTTGTCCTCACACGTGGGAGAAGTTGCTTTGTGCCTAGGAACATTTTCAATAAAGGCTTGAACACCCCCAGGCTACCTTGGTCATGCATAGTCAGCGACCCCTGACCGCGCACTGCATGCGGTCTTATGATCATGCAAAGGCTACGATCACAAACTAACTCTGTGTCCGTCTGCATCCATAGTGGCTGCTAAGACACAAAGACACATATCTCATTCGATCCTGACTTGAACCCGACATGTGTTATTCAAACTAGCTCGGGTAATAATCCACGTCAGCTAGCCCCCAAATTTGAAGAAATGAAAAGACTTATTTACTTCAAATTTAGTTTGCATCGAATTATGTAACCTGACGCTTCAACTTCTTCAATTGGCACTATTCCACTATGTGCTGGTTTATATCCCAAGAAAACTTTTGGGTTTTTCTTGACAGGTAATCATGAACTTATTGACCCACTTAACCGAGACGAAAAGCTGTAAGTACGTTTTAAGGACTCGAGGCACCCTCGAATGCGAATCGTCGCCTCCGGACTCTATAAATAGCGAAGCCTTTCAGTTGTAAACTTACCATCTTTCCTTTTGGTTAAGTCTTTTAGAACTTGTCTTCACTTCCTGACTTCTTTTCTTTCCCTAATTCTTATCTTAATGGCGAACCGAGACTCCAAGATGATTGTTGAGAGTGATGAGGAAGAGGCAGAGTCAAGAGCAAAGATCGATCAGGACCTTCAAAAGGTAGTTATCTTCAAAAAGCTCTGATATTGATGTCTTCTGGATAGGTTCCAAAGCAATGCGTACTGGAATATGTAGGTACTTCAGGAGCTGATGCATCTAAAGAAGAGATCCAAAAATGACGAAGGATCCACTAGTGGAGCTGCATCGAAAATTCTAAAGGGTGCTGGTAACTGTGTTGCCACATTGCCCCTTGCAACCCATCCAGTTGCATCTTCATCTCCACCTTTGGAGATCCACAACAATCCTTCCAACCATCCCACTTTAGGAGGAAGTCTCACACCCTTGCGACCAAGTGATCCTCAGCTTTTGTTGGGTGATCAACTTTCTGGGAAAAGTCCCACATTTCCACATCCAAATCCCCCCAAAGCTTGGCTTTCTCCTCTGCTTCTCAGGTAATCACCTTCATTTTCTCTGCTGGTCATGTGTTTTTTTCAAAAATAACCCATATTTGTACAGGAAGTAAGGGCTCCTGGAGCCCCCAGCGATCAGCTTGCTGAGATCCAAGCACTTCTGAGGGAGAAATCTGACTTGGTTAGAACTCTCCAAGAAGAAAAAGGGCGCTGAAGAAGAATTCTAAGGAGATGTCCTCGGCCATTCTGCACCTAGCAGAATGCTATGATGGAGCTCGCGAAGAGGCACGTAGGCTTCGATTAGAAAGAAATCGTGTCTAAGAGCAGCGAGACCTCTCGGACACAATAAGGAATAGTTGTACTCCTTTAATAAGAGATGACGTCAATAGGCTTAGAGACGTCGCTAGTTCTCTTGAGGCGGCCAGTGTTGATCCCACTGATGTTGCTATGTACTTAGGAGAACTTTGTAAATTACTTTCGGATCAAGTCGACGCCTTAGTCGCCTGTATTCCTTTTGTATGTAAAGACTGCAAGAATTTCTTTTCTTTACATGCTAGACTCATTGAACAATTATTTATAATCATCCACTAGTACCCTCTGTGTGAAAAATGATAACAGGAAAATACTTGTCGCGCCCCGACCTAGGGACTACGACTACTCCTGTGGAGACCCAGCTCGCTGCAGCTGGTCCCATATATGCATACCATTGACTTCCCAGGATAAGTCAAGCACAGGAGTATATTCACATTGCAACAGAAAAAATTACAAACTATTTAAGCAGTGTGGCCTGCTGGCCTTAATACAACATAAGAAAATTACAATGCCTTCGCGGCATACATGGTCTAGCATAATAACAACTACACAGTAGAAGATAGGTGACCCTCCCGCAATGAGAAGTTGATGGCAGAACAACACACATCAGGGCTCTGGCGAAACTGGCTCTCCTTCATCTGGGTCCAAGAAGTTCTCCACGCCTTCTTCTTGATCATGGAACGCTCCATCTACTAGATTGTAAGTTGCAAGGGTGAGTACTTATGTACTCAGCAAGTCATAGGTAAGAATAGATACATATAGTAGTGATGATATGAACCTAGACTAGTCCAGAATTATGGATGTTTGTAAAATGACCTTTTTCTTTCATATCTCCTCTTATCTTATCTCATGGCAGCACTTTTCATAATATAGCATCACTATTCATGTTCACCAGATTATAGCACACCACGACACGTCGACACACGACAGCCCACGGCAGCACCCCTTATCATGACAACACATGTAATTTGGGTAATCTTGCCTTATCAAATTTTATTTAGAAAACATACTTGTGACACACCCCGTGGATTTAATCCACCACAGTAGACTCCTATAAACCCGGGAGCTCAGAGTATTTGAATACGTTTTTAACTCTGCAGAGAGGTACCAATTTACCCGCAAGATATTCCACTTTCATGCCTTTCCTATCAAAATGATTGGACCCCTGACTCACTTCATACTGTGAGTGGCAAGGTGGAGATAACAAGAACTTTTGTTATATTTCACTCACAATTCACCCCTGATCCTGTGGATCTCTCGCGAACCACAGTTGTGGCGGGTTGTACCCAAACCCCCACCCCTATGCATATTCCCATTACTGGGTCAGTGTGCATGATCACCTTCAGTGATATGTGTGGGAGCCACACTCCGTGAAAATCGTGCATCACTTCACATCTCATGCAGGGGTTTCATGTGCGATCCGCATAAGTACTTGTTCAGGCCTGTCCCATACCAGGCTTGCGGTTAGCACGTGTTTCATGCCACTAGACGCACAACACAAGGTTCTAGTCCTTATATGCCAGTGACCAAATCATACCACAAACCATGCACCTTCAGTGCCTGCACATCCTTTGCAGTTAAGCACCTCCAGTGCTACCGCCATTCCATACCAAAATTCTGGTCACGACTAGGGGTTTTATTTCATGAATATATATAAGTACATATATAATAATTCATGGTTCACTATTTAATCATCTCACATTTCACAGACATCCAGTCTAGTATTGCCAATTCATAATTCAACCATTCTCAATCTTTCACATGCAATATTATTTATATTCAAGGTTATGTTATAGCAACTCTTAAAATATAGGTTCAAGATGTCCAAGAATATGACTTTCCTTCCGCGTTGTAAGAAACAGCAGTTGATCATGTCGGGTTAATAGTGAAGTCCTCGAACTCAGCTTCTGGATCTGCTCGGCGACAGACAAGCATACAATAATTACTAACTATGATAAATGATTTATGATCTATATGCAGATATGCTTAGAAGAATAATTGAACGATACTGGAGATAATTGGGATTGCAAGCTGAACTGAGTCGAGATTATAGGGTTTCAAGGAGTTTGGCTAAGGATGGGTGTTAGATGCTCTTAGGGTCTCAAGGCTGCAATCAGGACATCAAGGTTCTAACATAGCTTTAAGGAAAGCTAGAGAGCTTATCTCAAGTTGTGACAAAAGAAGAAAATGTAGATCACAACTCTACAAATTCAGTGGACAAAGTGGTTCTCAAATTGCACAATCAGAAGTGGGTAAACAAGGCCAATGCCACTGGCTGGCATGCACTGACATAGTGCTGACAATGTCAAAAACTAGGGCTTAGCAGCAAATCCAATTCAAGGCTTCATCTGCTGCGCCAATTATGTCTAGGAGATAGGCTCAAGTAACAGGAACACAACGCAAGTGGTTTCAAGACCTAAGATGGCCGGACGGTGACGAACTCCGGCGAAGAAAGTCGGTGGCGATACGGCAAGACAATAGCACTGGACAGAATCTTTGGCATAGCTATATCTTGCGATTTGGACGGTTTCAGAGGTCAGGCTAGAAGAGAAAAGTGCTCAGGAGATCAAGGCGAAGATACTAGACAAGGTGGATTGAACGACGGTGGCCAAAAACAGATTCCGGTGAACGGCGCCAGAGAAAACGACACTGAATTTGGGGGATTTTTCTACACAGGTTTATAGGCTGATTCCTTGATGTGAGAGTGGAAGGGAGGTGTGAGAAAGCTACTGGCATGGTTAATTTGGCTGGAGGATGGCCGGTGTGGCCTGGCGACGTGAGCCAGTTTTTGGTGAAGTTCAAATTCGGGGAAAGTCTTGATTCGAGCTCAATTGGTGATTCTAGGTTCACATGCATACGCATAACAACTCTCTGATCATTTTAATCTACAGGCTCGAAGGCTAATTTGGGCTGAATCGGGCTGCATTGCTGGAATAGGGCAAATCGAAGATTCCGGCAATCACCGGCGTTAGGGTCCACCGGAGCTCGATTAGATGCTACAGAGCGATGAGGGGATGAGAGATACTCACTGGTGGTGTCAATTTGGCAAATGGTGCAGTGGTTGAAGCTGGCACCGTGATCCTCCGTACTGAGCTCACCGGAGAAGAAGACGAAGGTGGAGGAGATAACGATTTAGTAAATTTTGGTGAAGTGGAGATTATACAGGGTGTTGGGCTACTTAAATAGACTAGGGAGAAGATTGCAAAGAGGGAACAACAAAGGAAATTGCACAAGGGACGAGACTGGCCGGGCGCAGGCGCGACAACGTTGCGATGCGACGGCGACAACGGTTCTGCAGCTGATCAAATTGTCGCTTCATCAGGACTTAGCGCTAGCTGGTGCAAGCGGTGGCGACAAAACTGGCATGGCGAGGCAACGTGGCATGGAGTTGCTGACAAAAGGCTGCTGTTATTGCTGCTGGTCGCACACGGGAGTGGTTGCTGGTTGTTGGCACTGCCACAACGTTGGCTGAGGCGCGGACGCATGCGCATATGCAAACACAAGCATGCACGGGCACAGGCGCAAGCGAGGCTTCACCGGCGATGAAAGATGCAATGGCGCGGCACAGCTGATCGCGGTCAAAAACGGTGAGATCGAACGGAGTTTCTCCTGGTCGAAACAGCAGGCTGGACTGAAATGCAATTTGCTGATTCTTGGCTTTGGGCTAATTTGTAAATCTGGAGATTTGGATGGTTAGGGTTGAATTTGATTTTGCTAATTTGGTAAACTTAATTTAACAGATAATTTGGCACAGATAGAAGATAAAATTTGAAACATTTGAATGGTTTTTGAGTGAAATTGATAATAGGGTAAATTAAGGTATCTGAAATCTGGATTTTGTCAAATGTTGAAATTCTGGGATTTAGGATTTGATTTTGAGATACTCATATAACAAGATTTTGTGTTGAATGGCATTTGGGAGGTGTTCCCTGAATCAGATTTGGATTTGGAGATGATTTGTAACATTTTGCCTTTTCAGGCTTATGGAAAATCTGTAAAAGGATTGATCTGAGATACCTTTTGGACTGATTTGCGAAAAGGGTTTAGATGATGAAATTTGGCTGCTAACTTTTTGGATTAAGGTATTGGCATACCCTTGATCATAATCCAAAAGTAATCTGGTCTGAACTTGGTCAAGATTTTGATTAAATCTGAATTTCTGAAACTTAGGGTATTTGGGGTAGTATAATATATTTCTGTTTTCGAAAACAGAAAAGAATTGATAAATCTGGAAGTTAGAGATGGAATTGAATCTGGGTTCTGAAGGCTTTTATACTCAGGATAGATAGTAGATCAAATCAGAAAAGCCAGATATTGATTTGGGTCTACAGGATAGATTTTAAGATTTTGGGCTTAGGATAGAATAAAGCTGGAGCTGATTTGACTGATCTAAAAGAAACATATGCATGCATGACTTTTTATGCAAAAGAAATTTTCAGCCCAAACCCAGGGTATTACAATACTTCTGCAATCAAAACGTACACAGGTAATATGTATTCTGTCTGAAACCAATTTCGGACTTCGGTCTCAAGATAGCATTGAGGCAACAAAAACCTTTGTGATCACAGAACAGGCTTGAGACCACACATAGCACAGAGGTCACAAACCATATCAAGATCACAGAATTACATTGCGATCATGCATGGTACTGTAATCAAAAAAGAATTGCCATTTTTTTTTTGAAATTGTGATAGTGCTAAAGATATTAATTTCCCAAGAAATATTTCTTATTTCTCATATAATTATTTGTACCATAGCCCCCGAATGTGAAATAAAATGATCTTTATTAACTTGGAACAGATACATTTTGCTTCAGATTCACAACAAGGTAAATGATATGATAACGGGTGCAACAGGAAAAACACCCGTTATGGGAAATTACTAAAATAATGCACCTGGCGACGAGTCGTCTCGAGCATATAAAAGGAAGAACTGGTGTGGCTGAGAAGCTTCAAAACCAAAACCCTCTTTTGCTTCAGCCATTCTCACCGCAAAAAACCCTCCTTGCATAACTTGCTCTCATCGCCTCCAACAAAGCCATTGCCTTTTCACTGACCTCGCCGTCAGTGGCGTCCTGAAGCCGATCCATTCACCATAATGAGGATAAATCCTTCCACCGCGGCTGCTAATCAACTGGAGACCAGTAGAGAAGAACGAAGAAACCCCAGTCGTTCATGAGAACGAACTGGTAATCTTCGAGGAGTTCTTGCGATGCGGGTTCTGAGTCCCGGAGAGCAAATTCCTCCAAGAGATCCTTGCACATTATGGACTGGAGCTGCTGAATCTCCATCCAAATGCCATTTTGATCATGGCGATCTTCCAACACTTGTGCGAGGCTTTCGTCCGAGTGATGCCCAGCGTGGATCTCTTCCGATGCTTCTACTTCTGGGCATGGTCAAAGAGTACCAATGCCATGGGCTGCATCTACTTCCACATAAGGGAGAAGAAAGAGTATCCTTTTCTTCCTCTGCAGGATTCGGTGCACGGGTGGCACCACAAATGGTTCTACTGCACCCCTCCGTCGGAGAGTAACCTCTGGTTCGAGAACAATCAACCAGAGAAGAGCAGTGAAATGGACACTGTTCCTGCTCTAAATCAAGAACTAAAAAAGCAGGCCCAAGCAATTCTTCACCTAGTCCAACAGGGATTAACAGCACGAGATATCATCCACAACTTTGTCAAGAATAGGGTGAGGCCCCTGCGGAAGAGGGAACACCCTGCTTGGGAAATAGAATCCATGGCAGATGCTACCCTGGATTATAATACAGGTATGTCCTCTACTCTACAAAATGCACATTTTTACCGATGAAAAATATCGTACCAAGTAAGTTGCCCTTTTGCGATGCAGTCTTATCGTTGTCCGAGATCGAGAAACGGATGAATAGCCTTCTACGGTCTTATAATGCCACAACAGAAGGAGCTGAAGGTAGATATAGTCGAACATCAGAAGGACGACTTAAGCCTCAGCGATTCATGCAAACTGGTTGTAGCTCAAGCTGAATCACTACTCGAGTATCTCCCTGGAGATACAAAACAGCAAGAAGAGGCAATGAAGACCGATGTAAGATCTATAGCCTCCGCCCTTCTCTGCAAGTTAAGACTTCACCATGGTCCAGATTTGGACTTGAATCCAGTGGTAGGAATGCAGAAATCGAGAGTGATGATCAGTTTGAAGCCATTTCAGAAGAAGTAAAACCTCTAGTTGAAGGTCTTATGAAAGGATTGGGCTTATTGTAATTTATTTAAATTGTACCTATAAACATATACTTATACTATGCAAATGCATGCCTTCGGTTCTTCGAAAAGGTGTACTTGATTTCATTTTATATTATGGCCATATTCTCATAGCGCCCTCCTGAGATCATAAGTACTGGAGACTTAGTGTTATAATCTCAAGAAAAATATGGGTTTTTTACGATCAGAAATATCTAGTGAGTTTCTTATAGGTTTAGAAACGGTTTATAAAGAAATGACTCATCTTAGATACGATCATCTGGTCATACCGACACTGATCTTAATACGATACCAAGTCATTATGAACAGGCAACCACTCGAATGATTAGAAACATGCTAGTAAGTCCCGTGTGCATTTAGGAACAGCTTATTTAGGGATGTCTTATCTAGATACGACCATGAGATCGGCCCGCGAATCCAACCTAGTTATCATAATAAGATGGTCATGAGCGACCAGCCCCCGAGCGTAGCTCAGTATGGGTGTGGCAAGAGAAAAAGGAAACCATAACATAGTTCGAAGAAAAGTACACACTATTTTTTAACAATCATGCTAATTGCAAAGGATAAAACAAATGGAAGACTTACATGTAGAACTTGCGTAGTTGATCTATATTCCAAGTATTGGACAAGATCCTTCCATCCTCCATCGCTAATCGAGCCGATCCTGGTCGTGGTACTGAAACCACAGTATAAGGGCCTTCCCACTGAGGGGAGAATTTATTGTGGTTAGACTGGTTTTATATTTTTCGTAAAACCAAATCGCCCACGTGAAGACTACGAGGCCGCACCCGTTTACTGTGATATTTACGCAAAGCTTGTAAATATATTGCGGACTTGATCAGTGCCCGATCGCATTTCTCGTTGAGGAGGGTAATATCTTGGGTCCACTGTTCGAGCTGATCAGTCTGATCGACTTGATCTACCCAAACAGACCCAATGCGGATTTCCATAGGTAAGACAACCTCAGCACCATATACTAGTTGAAAAGGTGTCTCCCTCGTAGCCCGACTACAAGTAGTACGTAATGCCCATAGAATGGAGTAGAGTTCATCTACCCAAGCCCCTGAGCGCATCTTAAGGTGATTGAAAACTCGTTTCTTTATGCCTTGTAATATTTGCCCATTGGCACGTTCAACAGCACCATTGCTCTGTGGATGAGCTACAGAAGCAAAGCATACTTTGGTCCCAATATCGTCGCAATAGTCCAAAAAGATACCACTGACGAATTGAGAACCATTGTCGGTAATAAGACGACTGGGAACACCAAATCGTGTGAATATATTCTTATGAAAGAATGTCTTCACCGCAACGGTGGTAACATTGCGAATTAGTTCAGCCACAATCTACTTCGTAAATGTATCAATGGCTACGAACAAGAACTTATACCCATTGACCGCTTGGGGAAGAGGACCCAAAATATCTATCCCCCAAACCCCAAAAGGCCATGTTAGAGGGATAGTGTGTAAGGTACATGCGGGCTGATGAACCTGTCTTGCATGAAATTGACACTGTGGGCATGTCTTGACCAAATGCTTGGCATCATCAAGTGCCGAAGGCCAATAAAAACCCTGTCAGAAAGCTTTTCCAACCAGTGTACGAAATGACGTGTGTCCACCACTTACACCGTTATGAATTTCTTTCAAGAGATATTTACCTTCCTCTTGAGATATGCAGCGCATGAATACTCCTTGAGTACCCTTTCGGTATAAAACCCCATCTATGAGTTTATAGACGCGCACTTTCTGAATTAACCAATCACCCTCAGTTTTATCCTTGGGCAAGGTCCCATGTTTGAGATAGACCCTCAATGGATGGGTCTAATCTCCTTCATGTTCAAGGTCATCTTCGATCGAAGTCATGATCGAAAGTCGTTCCAAGTGTTCAACGAACATTCCTGCCAGAGCGGATGTGCGTGCGGACCCAATTTTACATAATTGGTCAGCAAGAATATTGTCCTTTCGCGGGATATATTGGACTTCGAAATGACTGAAGTGTTTTTCCAATTTTCTCACTCCTTGTTTACCTGGTTTACGACTAGTTGTAAGTCTCCCCTCACCATTAATCAATGGACTCTGAGGAATTTGACTGCCCGGAGCCTTGCAATAAGACCTTCATACTCTACTACGTTGTTGGTCGCAACAAAGTGTAATTGAATGACATACTTGAGCTGGTCGCCCTAAGGCGTGATTAAGACCACTCCAGCCCCCAAGTGTTGAAAACTATTAGAGCCGTCAAAATACATCGTCCAGTGATCGGTGCAAGATAAATCTTTGGATTCCTGCACAGGAGGGTCAAGATTAGTCCATTTGACCACAAAGTCTACGAGGATTTGAGATTAAACTACTGTGCGAGGGGTGAAATGGATGTCAAATGCTCCAAGTTCCACTATCCACTTCGCGATGCGACCAGATTTCTCCGAGTTGCGGATTATATCTCCTAATGGAAAGGATGAGGGCACAATAATTTTGTGCGCTTGGAAGTAATGTCGTAGCTTATGGGAAGCCATCAGAAGTGCGTAAAGTATCTTTTGGACCTCAGGGTAGCGCTCCTTTGAACCGTGAAGTACCTCGCTTACGTAATAGATTGTTTGTTGTACATCCTCTCTCTCCACGACCAGAACAGCACTGACTGCGTGAGGTGTGGCCGCCAAATAAAGAAGTAGTGGTTCCTGTGGGACCGTCATTTGAGGAATCCGGTGGCAACCGCCCAGGTGGGTTGCACTCAGAAAGGTACAACACAAGCTTACAACAACAGAATTTACTTTAAATAGTAAAGCAGATAGTTAAAACAAGTAGAAGGTCATGAGGACCAGTATTACAGTACCACAACGTCAAGGATAACGCTAATAAAGTTGATATAAAAATAAAGAGTTTCTCAATACAAAAGTTGGTATCAATGTACCGAAAACATAGGACAGCACAGAAAGCAACAACAAAGATCTTCACATCCTTCTGCAGTGGCCCAGCATGGGCTTACACCACATCGGACTCCATTGGACGCATGACCCTCCTAGAAGCTCGAATCGCCTGGAAAGGTTCCTTCCTCTTCTTGGTACTCAAAACCAAAGGAATCGGGATCAACGAATCCCTCTTCTGAATTTGTATGCAAAGGCAAGGGTGAGCATGTTTTTACGCGATGCTCAGCAAGTCTCGTTATGAGAATGCAAGTATATAGATGAGGGGTTCTCAAGGAATGAGGTCTTTGTTTTATAGATAAGAATAGAATAGATTTTCACTCTAAAGTTATAAAGGAAAGCTTTTAATTTCAAAAGCAATACTTTGAAATCTTAAGTTATACTTTAGAAATTGTTATGCGTGATGGTCTCCCATGAGTCATCACTTTTATTAACCCACATTATGAAAACATTCCAAATATTACTTGTGCTGAAACCGATGGATAAAATCCACTACGAACAGACTCCTAAACCTGGGAATACAGAGTATCTGATACCTCTTTTACACTTTGCAAAGGTGTACCTCTTTTTAAATCCACTAGTCCACTCGACTTTCAAGTCGGATCAGCTCCATGCGGTTTATACACATGTGACAAGGTTGAGATCACACAACGATTTTGCAGTCTAGTATTAACAGTATCCCTGCCTGGTAAATAGACAATTAAGTCTCAATTACCGTTGTGGGTCCTCCCCACTGCCTTACTTCCTAGCCTTGGCCTATGTCCTCGCAAGACACATAGCCTATGGATGCAGCCGCGCACGACTCAAATCCAGGCGTAGGGCGACTTCCTTCTATCCACCTTATACTCTCATTATTTTTGTGAACTCACATCACTCACAGCCGAACTGCGGCCCACCAGTTTCCACGCGAGAAACCGGGCCGACATACCATGCAGGGAACTGCTAATACCAAGAAAGCTACTAAGTTGTCTTGTCCCATACCAGGCAAGTGGTTGGTATGTTTTCATGTTGCATAGAGACACAGCACAAGATTCTTGTTCTTATGAATCAATAGTGAGGAGACACTCACATACCCAATGCGCACACAGCAGCCAACCAATCAAACCATCCTCACTATCAATTCCTATTTCACATTTTCTTTCACAAAAAGGCTTTTCAAGCATGTTTATCATGTGATTGACCATTTAACACTTGACTCATATATTTAAGCATAAGCATATCCTAAGCATAACATCCTAGGGTGACAAGGGTGCTTGAAGATTCAATCATAAGGGGCTTTACTAGGATTTAGGTCATATCTATCCATATTCTTCCAATATAATTTCTATTTGAATATAAAGCATGCATATACTTGGAAAACAATTAATCTAATTCATTTTCAAATTATTGGGAGAGACATGATCAAGGGGTGGAGACTTGCCTTGCAATGAGGGGTCTAACAGCTCTGCTCGTTCTTCGAAGATTCCTCCCTATCCTTCCGCTTCTGACTCTACTCTCGCAAACAAAGAAACAACACAACACATCGCACTATAAACATACAGAAAATATTTGTTATTGAAAAGTATACATAAAGTATAGATATGCATGAAACGAAATGATCTGGACAAAGATATTTGAGCGCAGCTCAAAGAGATTGGCTTTGAAGCATCGAATGTCGAAGGGTGACATTCGGTGCATGGCTAGACAATGTCTGAGAAAGACATAGAGTTAATCTGGAGGTTCCAAAAGATCAAGATGGGTTCAAAAGGGTGTATTAGGTGCCAAACACAGTAAGGCATCTAATGGACAAATTGAATTTGACAGAAAAGTCCAGGAAAGCAGAGAATTTGCAGTTAGGTCTCTGGCACAGGGAAATTGCATGCCAGTGCACTGCAGCGAGCTAGGGCATACGCGTCTGGACAAACCACGCATGGGCTACTTGTCTAAGTTTGTCAAACGTGTAGGCGAGATCGAGATGAAGCTACTAGTGAAGTGAATTGGGTAAAGGTGCCTTGATGGCGGCGAACGGCGAGATTCAAATCGTCGGCCACTTGAAACAATGACGGACTACGGTGACAAAGAAATAGGGTTGATTAATCTAGAAATTGGTTGAGGGGTTTTGATCGTGAGGTGGTACAGATCGTGCTGGAGCGAGGAATTGAACTAGGGTGGTGATCTGAGGCTCGCTGGCGTTGACGCCAGGCTCAGGAACGATGATGAAAGGGGCACCGTTGATACACAGCAATGCTGGGAAATTGGCTTGGGCTACACCATCTACGGGACACAAGAAAGGTGTAGATGGGGTTGAATTGGCTAGAGGAATGGCGGAGCGTGCCGGCGACGTGAACCGTCCTCAGCAGCGTGCGAAGAAACCGGGGAGCTCACAACACAGCGTCAATTTGAAAACTGGGTTCATAGGCTCGCTTAGAATCTACAGAGGGTTGTTTTGTTTCAGTGAAAGGGGCGATGAAAAGGGTTGGAGAGACTTTGATTTTGAGAACAGGGCATATAAGCCTTTACGGTGATCACCGGTGATGGGGATCACCAGAGTCAAATTGGACGCTCAGGCACAGAGAGTTAAGCACAGGGGACTCACTGGTGTGGTTAGCTTCAGGTTTGGTGAAGTGAGGGACTCTGGCGACGGTGGCCTCAACGGCGGCTCGTCGAGGACAAAGAAGAAACAGAAGAAAGTGATGAAAAATTGAGGGTTTAAATAGACGGTTTGCTAGAGGGTTTAAACAGAAGAAACAGAAGAACGTCAAAGACACAGGAAAGAGACGGTTTGCTGGAGGGTTTAAATAAGTGCGGGACAGAAATTGCAAGCGAGAAATCAGCACATGGTTTGCACCGGGGACGAGACTGCCGGGTGCAGAAGAAACAGCAGTGAACGGTGAAGCGACGGTGAGCAGGCGGCTAGCCAGCTTTGCCAGAAACGGTCGGGGCTTAGGAACTTGAACCAGGGCGGTGTAGAGACGAAGGCGACGCGTTGACACGGTGGGGCTACATGGGGCAACGAAGCTGACAAAGTCGCTGGAGCGAGCGCGGGGCGCAGCACTGGTGCCGTTGCTGCTACTGGTGGTCGAAGCACTACCACGGTGATGATTCAGGCACGGACACGAGTGCAAATGCAGGCACGGACAACCACGAGCACGGGCGACGTCTCATCACGGCCGGCGGCGAGGGGACACGGCAAACACAGCTGGTCAAATGGGCTCTGCAGCTCTGGTCGAAACAGTAACCGAGCTCTGGTCAAAAAGGGCTAGAAAATGAGACTTGGGCCGATTTGCAATTTCAAAAGATTCCTTCAAGGACTGATCTGTAAATCTGGAGATTTGGAAACGTTGAGCTAAAAGAAATTTCACCAGGGTGGCTTACTAAACTTAATAAATAGTTTAGTAAAGAGAAAGAGAAGAAATTAGGGTTTTGGTTAGGTCTCGACCTTGTCACATGCGTATAAGCCGCATGGAGCTGATCCGACTTGAAAGTCAAGTAAACTAGTGGATTTAAAAAGAGTTACACCTTTGTAAAGTTTAAAAGAAGTATCAGATACTCTGTACTCCCAGGTTCAGGAGTCTATTCATAGTGGATTTTATCCATGGGTTTCGGCACAAGTAATATTTGGAATGTTTTCATAACGTGGGTTAACAAAAGTGATGACTCATGGGAGACCATCACGCATAACGATTTCTAAAGTATAACTTAAGATTTCAAAGTATTGTTTTGAAACTAAAAGCTTTTCTTTATAACTTTAGAGTGAAAATCTATTCTATTCTTATCTATTAAACAAAGACCTCATTCCTTGAGAACCCCTCATCTATATACCTGTATTCTCATAACGAGACTTGCTGAGCATCGTGTAAAAACATGCTCACCCTTGCCTTTGCATACAAATTCAGAAGAGGGATTCGTTGATCCTGATTCCTTTGGTTTTGAGTACCAAGAAGAGGAAGGAACCTTTCCAGGCGATTCGAGCTTCTAGGAGGGTCATGCGCCCAGTGGAGTCCGATGTGGTGTAAGCCCATGCTGAGCCACTACAGAAGGATGTGAAGATCTTTGCTGTTGCTTTCTATGCTGTCCTATGTTTTCGGTACCTTGATACCGACTCTTGTATTGATAAACTCTTTATTTTTATATCAACTTTATTAGTGTCATCCTTGACGTTGTGGTACTGTAATACTGGTCCTCATGACCTTGTACTTGTTTTAACTATCTTCTTTACTATTTAAAGTAAATTCTATTGTTGTAAGCTTGTGATGTACCCTTCTGAGTGCAACCCACCTGGGTGGTTGCCACCGGATTCTTCAAATGAGGGTCCCACATCTAATGGTTTCAGAGCAAAGGCTCGACTGTAGGTCGTGACCCTTCTATAGACATTGGCATCCCTAGAACAAAAAATCGCTAGATTATTTGGCTAAAATCTAATTTCTCTAAACAAAATATATTTTGTAGTTACTCTTTTTGATTATTTGAAAAAGCTTTAAACAATATTTTAACTTTTAGGTGCTTTTGCGTTCTGTCTCCCTAGATGGCTTTCGTGCCTCAATGGTAGTCTACGAGATCCCAGAGCGTGGAGTTGGACCTGATGGACACGGACGAAGATCAGGAGGACTCAGAAGAGGTAGAGCCTTGTGGTTCTTCCATTACCGACGTGTGATCCCAAACTTTCCCTGGTTTAACCTTTTGTGCCTAACCCCAGCAAACGTTAGATCTTTTGTGTAGTAGTTGCTTGTCGTGATGTGTGCTGGTTGTTAAATATTCTTGTAAGCCGTAGAGGCAAAACTATGTATTTTATGAAAAGTTAATTTATGAAAAGCATCTGCACATTTCCATCCTTGTCTCGTGGATCGATATCAGTGTTCCACTTGTACCTTATCTGTGTTTCCCTCTGAGTCAGCAATCATTTCTTTGACCTCCTGCCAGAGCAGAATGGTTAACATTAGAGGAAGATCTTAGGGAAGAGAACCCGAGGAAGATACCTGTGACATGAGGAACATATCTGGAAGAAGAGTCCGTACCAACCAAGATCAACCCGGATCATCAACTTCCATGCCACAAGGAGGAAATATCAGTGATATGTTGATATGGATGGAGCAGAATAGATAGTAGGAAATGGCCAAATCTTAGAGCAAATGATGCAAAACTTACCATCCGAACATGTTGAGGGATTAGCAATTGGAGCAAGATTAACCAATTTTCAGAAGACGTGCCCTCCGACCTTCTTAAGCAACAAGATCTCCCACACCAGTTCAGAATTTTGCCAGAGATGTTTTGTCACCCAGAGGAGGAAGAATTTAAATCAGCAAGGGAAGAGGAATACTGACTACGGGATGAGACCGACTCAACTACATGTCTACAGTTGAAGCTGGAGAAGCATATGATGTCGTGATTGGTAGAATTCTAATCTTTTCTCAGTTATTTTTTTTGACCATGGTGCAATTCACTCTTTTGTGTCATAGTCTTTTGTGCTGAAAAGTGGATTCAGTGGATTATCCATATCTGCTCTAGAGTATTCCATTCTTATTCAGTTCCCCAGAGCTAGAATGTCGGTTAGATCTATTTAAATATTGCCTTTTGTATCGGCAACATAGGATTCCTAGCGAATCTGCTAGTTTTAAATCTTCAAGTGTTAGACTTTATACTTGGAATGGATTGGCTAGCAAAGCACAAAGGTCAGATGGACTGTGAAAGGAAGACAATCACGCTGACCAACACTGAAGGAGAGCAGGTCACATTCCACGCAGAGAGGACTTTAGTGAGTGACCATGTAAGTAGTCTGAACTGTATTGAGAAAATTGAGTTCGAGAAGATGCCAATAGTCAATGAGTACCAAGAAGTCTTTCCTGAAAAACTCCCAGGAATGCATCCAGACCAGGACATAGAGTTCACCATTGAGCTGAAACCTGGATCGACTCCATACGCTGGCACGAATGACGAGCCAAGAGCAAGAAGAGCTAAGGAAGCAGATAGAAGAATTGAAAGAGAAAGGATTCTTCAGAACAAGTTCTTCACCCTAGGGAGCCCAGGTACTTTTTGCCAAGAAGAAAGACGGTAGCTTACGACTCTGTATTGACTACCAAAAGCTGAATGATATGACCATCAAAAACAAGTACCCTCTGCCTAGAATTGATGATCTTTTTTATCAGCTCAGAGGAGCAAAGATATTTTCAAGAATCGACTTAAGATCGGGATACCATCAACTGAAGATTCGAGAGCAAGATATCCCAAGACTGCATTCATAACGAGATATGGATTACATTAGTTTACAGTGATGCCATTTGGATTGATAAACGCACCCACAGTATTCATGAACTTGATGGACAAGGTCCTCATGGAAATTCTAGATAAGTTCATCATTGTAATTGTGGATGATATCCTTATTTCCTCTAGGACAGAAGAACATTTTCATCATCTCAGATTGGTGCTAAAGAAGTTGGCAGATCCTTAGTTTTATGTCAGGTTTAATAAGTGTGCCTTTTTGTTAAAGGAAATTTCTTTTCTAGGCCACATCATTTCTGACGAAAGAATATTCATGGAAGAAACCAAAGACAGTGACGGAGATCAGAAGTTTCTTAGGATTGGCTAGATATTACCAAATATTTGTTGAAAGATTTTCTAAGATCACCAAACCACCCGCCCAGCTGCTAAAGAAGAACATCCCTTTTGAATGGACTAAGAAATGTGAAAAGAGTTGAAGAAGAGTTGAAGAAGAAACTGACAACTGCACCTATCCTTATATTGCCCGACGACAAGAAGAACTTTGAAGTTTATTGCAATGCATTAAATTAAGGACTAGGTTATGTTCTCACGCAAGAAGGAAAAATAGTGGCACATGCGTCAAGACAGTTGCGACCTCATGAAGAGAATTACCCAACCCTCGACTTGGAGTTAGCAAATGTTGTCCACGCATTGAAGATTTGGCAACACTACCTATTGGGTAACAAATGTGAAATCTACACTAATCACAAGGGCTTAAAGTATATCTTCACACAGCAAGACTTAAATATAAGGCAACGAAGGTGGTTAGAGCTTATCAAAGATTATGACCATGGAATACACTACCACCCCGACAAAGCGAATGTAGTAGCTGATGCACTGAGTAGAAAGTCTTACTGCAACCAAGTGAAGTGTCTAGGACTACCACCTCAATTACTCAGAGATTTTGAGAAACTACATTTGGAATTTGTTGAACAAGGAACCATCGCCGCCTTGAAGGGAGAATGCGAATTGAAGGACCAAATTCAGAAGGCTCAGTTAATGGATCCAAACATCCAAAAGCTGAAGAAGGACATGAAGAGTGGAAGTGCAACTAATTTCAGAGAAGATAAATAAGAGATCTTATGGCAACATGACCGTATCTGTATTCCAAACTGCAGGGACATCAAATACCTGATAATGCGTGAAGCTCATCATACCTCTTACTCCATACACCCAGGCAGCACGAAGATGTATAAAGACTTGAAGAGTCAGTTCTGTTGGAATGGAATGAAGAAGGAAATTGCTAAATTTGTAGTATCTTGTGACACTTGTCAAAGAGTAAAAACAGAATATCAAAAGCCTGCAGGACCATTACAACCCATACCAACCCCTGAATGGAAGTGGGAATGAAATTGGAATGGATTTCACACAGCAGGATTACCAAGAACCAGAAAGATTATGATTCCATATAGGTCATAATGGACAGACTGAAGAAGGTAGCTCACTTTCTACTGGTGAAGACCCAATACACGACTAGACAACTAGCGAAGTTGTATCTCAACAGGTTTGTCGTTCTGCATGGAGTGCCAAAGGCGATTGTTTATAATAGAGGAGCCCAGTTTGTGTCGAAATTTGGGGAAAAATTACAAGAAGCCTTGGGTACAAAATTAAAGTTTAGTACAGCTTACCACCCACAGATAGGAGAACAGACTAAGAGAGTAAATCAAATACTGGAAGACATGTTAAGGGCAAGTGCTTTGGATTATGGAAATTCTTGGAAATCATTCCTGCCATACGCTGAGTACACCTACAACAACAATTATTAAGCAAGTTTACAAATGGCACCCTATGAAGCACTCTATGGAAGAAAATACCGCACACCCTTATACTGGATTGAAGTGGGTCAAAAGCAATTCCTAGGACTGAAATTAGTGGAAGAGACTACTACTCATGTGAATATTGTACAAGGGAGATTGAAAACGGCTTAGTCTAGACAAAAGAGCTACGCCGACAACAGGAGAAAGGAATTGTCTTTTGAAAGAGGTGATTATGTCTACCTTATAGTGACACCATACGAGAGAATTCGTAGATTCCAAATGAAAGGGAAATTGAACCCAAGATATGTTGGACTATATCGAATTCTGAAGAGACAAGGAGAAGTGGCATAGAAGCTGGAACTGCGACCTAAACTAGCTGGAGTTGACGATGTTTTCCACGTGTCTCAGCTAAGAAAGTGCCTAAAGAAACCTATGGAACAGATATCTCCTACAGAAGCTGAAAGTCAACCAGACCTGTCATGCCTAGAGTACCCTACAAGAATATTGGAGATCAGCGAAAGAAGATTGAAATCAAGAACCATTAGATTCTGCAAAGTTCAAAGGAATAATCACATAGAAGAAGAATCGACATGGGAAAGAGAAGAAGAACTGCGTCGAGATTTTCCCTACTTGTTTTCAGACCTACCAGAATCTCGAGGACGAGATTATTTTTAAGGAGGGAAGGTTGTAACACCCCTGTTTTCGCTAAATCTTAACCCAATTCAAGTCTGTTATCCCAGAATCATAATCCAAGGTATACCAATACCCTAACCCCAGAAGTTGATAGCAAAACTCCATCATTTAGAACCCTTTTCGCAAATCAGCCCAAGAGTATCGTAGATTAGTCCTTTTCAGATTTTCCAAAAGACCGAAAAAGCTAAAAACCACACATTGACTCCAAATCTTGATCTGATTTAGGGAATATCTCCCATTCACTATTCTGAACAAGTTTTCCTTCTGCGAGATTTCTAAAATATCATCCTAAGTCCCTGTTTTTCGCCTCGCCAAATTCCAAACCCTAATTACTCTACTTTACTCTGTTTTCGTCTCGGCTCGTATCACACAACGATTTTACAGTCTAGTATTAACAGTATCCCTACCCGGTTAATAGACAGTTAAGTCTCAATTACCGTTGTGGGTCCTCCCCACTGCCTTACTTCCTAGCCTTGGCCTATGTCCTCGCAAGACACATAGCCTATGGATGCAGCCGTGCATGACTCAAATCCAGGCATTGGGCGACTTCCTTCTATCCACCTTATCCTCTCATTGTTTTTGTGAACTCACATCACTCACAGCGCACGAAGAAACCGGGGAGCTCACAACACATCTTTAATTTGAAAACTTGGTTCACAGGCTTGCTTAGAATCTACAGAGGGTTGTTTTGTTTCACTGAAAGGGGCGATGAAAAGGGTTGGAGAGACTTTGATTTCGGGAACAGGGCATATAAGCCTTTACGGTGATCACCGGCGATGGGGATCACCGGAGTCAAATTGGATGCTCAGGCACGGAGAGTTAAGAACAGCAGACTCACTGGTGTGGTTAGCTTGAGGTTTGGTGAAGTGAGGGACTCTGGAGACGGTGGCCTCAACAGCGGCTCGTCTGGGACGAAGAAGAAACAAAAGAAAGTGATGAAAAATGGCTAAGTCAAAGACACAGGAAAGAGACGGTTTGCTGGAGGGTTTAAATAAGGGCGGGACAGAGCTTGCGTGGGAGAAATCAGCACGTGGTTTGCACCGGGGACGAGACTGGCCGGGCGCAGAAGAAACAGTGGTGAACGGTGAAGTGATGGCGAGCAGGCGGCTAGCCAGCTTGGCCAAGAATGGTCGGGGCTTAGGAACTTGATCCAAGGCGGTGCAGAGATGGAGGCGATGAGTTGACACAGCAGGGCTACGTGGCGCGACGAAGCTGACAAAGTCGTTGGAGCGAGCGCGGGGTGCAGCACTGGTGCCGTTGCTGCTGCTGGTGGTCGAAGCACTGCCACTGTGATGATTCAGGCATGGACACGAGTGCAAATGCAGGCATGGGTGACCACGAGCATAGGTGACGTATCATCACGGCCGGCAGCGAGGGGACACAGCAAACACAGCTAGTCGAACGGGCGCTAGAGCTCTGGTAGCCAAGCTCTGGTCGAAAAGGGCTGGAAAATGAGACTTGGGCCAATTTGCAATTTCAAATGATTCCTTCAAGGACTGATCTATAAATCTGGAGATTTGGAAAGGTTGAGCTGAAAGAAATTTCACCAGGGTGGCTTACTAAACTTAATAAATTGTTTAGTAAAGACAAAGAGTAGAAATTAGGGTTTTGGTTAGGTTTTGAGCCGAGACGAAAACAGAGTAAAATAGAGTAATTAGGGTTTGGAATTTGGCGAGGCGGAAAACAGAGACTTAGGATGATATTTTGGAAATCTCGCAGAAGGAAAACTTGTTCAGAATAGTGAATGGGAGATATTCCCTAAATCAGATCAAGATTTGGAGTCAATCTATGGTTTTTAGCTTCTTAGGGCTTTTGGAAAATCTGAAAAGGACTAATCTGCGATAGTCTTGGGCTGATTTGCAAAAGGGGTCTAAACGATGGAGTGTTGCTATCAACTTCTGTGGTTAGGGTATTGGCATACCTTGGATTATGATTCTGGGATAACAACCTTGAATTGGGTTAAGATTTAGCGCAAACAGGGGTGTTACAGTTCCCCCAAATTCGGAGAGACCAGTACTGGCGGACTAGACAAATATTTTTTAACCTCTTGAAAAGCTTTTTCGGCTTCATCCGACCAGGTAAAGCCATTGTGTTTGCGAAGAGCCTTGAAGAAAGGCAGGCCTCGTTCACCTAGACTTGATATGAAACGGTTAAGGGCTGTCATGCAACCTGTTAGGCTCTGGATGTCCTTCATGGTCGAAGGAGATCTCATTTGCTCAATGGCCCTAATTTTCTCAAGATTAACCTCTATTCCTCTCAAACAAACAAGGAAACCGAAAAGTTTGCCAGAAGAAACCCCGAAGGAACATATTTCTGTGTTTAATTTTATTCCATGCTTGTTTTGATTACAAAAGGTTTCAGCAAGGTCATCAAATGACTCAAGCTTTTTAAACTTTTACTACCAAATCATCAACGTAAGCTTCAATATTACGGCCCATCTGGGAAAGAAAGGTCTTTTGCATCAAGCGCTAGTATGTGGAACTGGCGTTCTTGAGACCAAATGGTATTCTGACGTAGCAGTAGGTGTCAAATGGTGTGATGAAGGCAGTTTTCTCTTCATCTTCTTCTGCCATGCTAATTTGATAGTATCCTGAGTAAGCATCCAGAAAGCTCATCAGTTCGCAACCCGCTGTAGAATCGACCAACTGGTCGATGCAGGGAAGGGGAAAATTATCCTTCGGACAGGCACTGTTTAGGCTGGTGTAATCGACGCACATGCGCCGCTTACCATTTGACTTTAGGACCATGACCGGGTTCGCAAGCCACTCAGGATGATTGCCTTCATGAATAAATCCTGCTTTCTGGAGTTTATCCAGCTCCACTCGGATGGCTTCTTGCCGATCAATAGCAAAGTGTCTGAGCTTCTACTTTATTGGTCGTTGTCCTAGTCGAATTGCTAACCTGTGCTCAATTACCTCCCTTGGGACTCTAGGCATGTCGGATGGTTTCCACACAAACACATCTGCATTAGCCCGGAGGAAAGTAACGAGCTTGAGTTCCTATTTGTCGTCCATGCCGGATCCGATCCAAATGGCTCTAGATGGATCATCTGAGTACAATGGAACTAGTTTTAACTTTTCATCTGGTCGCGGGGAAACTTTGATCATATCAGAAGCCGTGGTCGCAATCTTGATGTCCTAAAGGGAAAGCTAATCCACTAACTCCAGGGATAATTGATCACAAGTTAGCACCGTATTCCGGCTGCCTAGGATCGAGATAACGCCTTTGGGACCTGGCAACTTGCCGCACTAATAAGCATAGTGTTTCACCATCATGAATTTAGCGAGAGTTGGCCTGCCAAAAATAGTGTTATAGGCCGAATCACAATCAATTACGTCGAAAGTAATCAATTCTGTTCAGAAATTATCTGGTTCTCCCAGTGTTACTGGAAGTACCACCTGTCCCATCGGCATCATGGAAGGACCAGGAATTATCCCATAAAATGGATGAATTATGGGCTTAATTTTTGAACGAGAGATCTGCATCTCATCCAGTGCCTTGACCAATAAAATGTCCAAGGAATTGCCCCCATCGATTAGAACTCTTTCAACTCGAGCAATACTGATAATTGGTGTAATGACCAAAGGTAGTCTCAATGATCATGTAAGCCCTACAGGACAATCAGCCCGACCAAAAGTCAAAGGAGTTTCCGACCAACGGGGGTATTGAGTCTCACCAAGCAGAGCATCTACTTGATTTACCTCGCGATAAAACGTCTTAAACTGACGCTTAGAAGCAAAAAAGGAGGAACATCCAAAAATAACATTAACATGATTATGGGGTACCTGATAGGACATCTCTTCGTCTTCGTTGGCGTCTCTAAGTCCGCATTCCTGATCTTTTTGCGGCAAAGTTAGCATCGGTCCAATCCCCTGGTAGAAGTCGTCTAGTTGCTTCAACAAATTCCGGCAGTTCTTGAGATCGTGTCCCAAAGAGTTGTGGAACTGTCACTACTACTTGTTTGCCAGCGGGTTAGTCTGTTTTCCCGGTTGTTCGCTATCGCGGCCACCAGAAGAGGTTTTATTCTTGAATGGGAACTTATTACCTTTTCTTGGGGGTGGATTCTCTGCAACGGCGACCTCCCGGTATTGTCCAGTTCGGTTTTTCTTGGACTTCTTTGATTTTCCACCTGACGATTCCGGCTTCTTGCTTGAATCCTCCTTTTTAACATCTTAAGACCTGGCAGAGGTGGTAAGTTTCCCTTATCTACCATCCTATTCCATTCCACGGCCTCAGCCGCATTAGAATATCGATCAGCCATGTCGAAGAGGTCGGCTACTAACCGAGATAGGTGGATAAGTAGATCTTCAGTAAACCCCCGATATTGCACGGCATGTTTAAATGCCCTAATAACAGAGTTGTCTGATATATTCAGAATGGTATTCCTCACTCCGACAAATCTTTTGACAAACTGCCGAAGAGTCTCCATTGAAGTCTGGTGCAAATGCTGGAGATCATCCTCTTTTCCAGGCTTCTGGTAATAGTTCTGGAAATTGTTGAGTATAGCGTCACACAACATTTCCCAGTTATAAATCAGACCCTCTGGCTGGCTGAACAACCAGGTTCTCGCTGGTCCCTGAAGGACCATTGGCAAGTAATTTGCCATGACACGATCATCTCCACCCGCAGGTGGAATGGCGATAATGTAGATCTGAAGGAATTCGGATGGATTCTGAGTCCCATCAAATCTCTCAATGGTTCCTAGCTTAAACTTGTCTGGCCAAACCACGCACAGAGGCCTTGTGAGAAAGTTTTGCAGCCAACATAGGAACTGTGGAGAGTTCTACGGCTTTCAACTTGATCGCGGGTGACCTCACACTATGGGGATACGCCTCACTGTCCCAGACGAGAATGGACAGGAACGTGATCTCGATCGCGAGAATTCCCAACTCGCCTGGCTTTGTCATGCCGAACTGATCCTGGTGGTAGTCGATTACGCCTGCCATGACTGGAGTAAGAATACTCCCTCTCATGGGAGCGAATCGTAGACCGGGATGAAGCAATTGGAGTTGTGTCAGATGCAACTTCATCTAGCTTATCCGCCAGGATTCTGGCAAAAGCCGGTTTGTCCGCATCTTTCGATATTAGGAGGAAAATTACGCATGACTTCCGCGATAGAACCAAGTCGCCCATGCGAACTCCTCCTAGGTGCACTAGGTGTCATCGTTTCTTCATCCGCCGGTGGATAGTCCGGGGGCAAAGAAGGTGTTTGGTCGCATCTGCGACCATGAGGACGACAGGAAGAACTTGGAACGGCATTATAACGAGACTGCGTGAGCTGTAAAGCTTCTAGTGCAGTTTTGTGAAGTTCATTACTCGCTGCTCATGATCTTGATCCTCCTTTTTCTTGCGCTCCAATTCCTCTTTTTGTCTGCGCTCCTGCTCCTCCCTAGCAATTCGTTGCTCAGGAGTTTCCTCTAATAAAGCAGGAAATTCTCAGGGGAGCAAGGTCGCAGAAGGAGAAAACATCTCCATTGGTTCCGAATCGGATTCGAAGTCAAAAAGAGACTGGAGGTTATCAGGTTCAAACCTCCCAGGGCTAAGCTCCAGGTTATCATCATCCACATCCTCAACGGCGACGTGTTGTGGTACATATTCAGGCTCCATGGTGGTAGAACTCACATGAGGCTGTTGGTCTATCTTCTCTGTCTCTTGGTCAATGGACATGACCTGAGTTGGAGAAGATGCATCCTCTGGATGTTCCTCAGGGACATCTTTGCGATCCACCTCTTCCTTTGGAAGGGGATCGCTAGGTGAGGGCATCCGAATATGAGCATAATCCTTGAGATCGAAATTATTCTCAGAATCATACGCCCCAGACATGTCTTACTGGAACACCTGATGAACAAAAGGCACCTTGAGAAAGGCCCCACTGTGGGCGCTAGCTGTTGGCGATTTGGACTCAGGGTCCCCTGTCGATCTTACGCAGATTTGTGAGTTGTATGTGAGACCTTTCAATGTGCCCTCAGGTAAGTTAGGATAAGCAATGTCAATGGGGACGCAAAGACTTATACAGGGTCGGGCCCTCAATGGTAGGAGTAATAGCCCTACGTCCTGTTATGATTTCACTATGTATGGGAAAAGAGTTTACAGGGAGAAGAGATTATCACAGGTGATTATCTCTCCTTATACTTCTGTCTAACTAACTATTTCTAAGTCTTAAAGCGTGGATGACTTGTTGTCTCTTGACATCTCTCTCCTTCATCGTGCATTTAGTCATCATTTTATACTGAATGAAAGGATGCCGACGTGAAGCAGTTCTGGATGGTCGCTATGGTGTAGTTTGTATAGCAGCACTCCTTCTCTTCGTCGGTTAAGCATGTGCAATCATGGATAACCGCACATGTTAACCCCCCGGCGGTTTTCCTCACACGTGGGAGAAGTTGCTTTGTGCCTGGGAACGTTTTCAGTAAAGGCTTGAACACCCCTAGGCTACCTTGGTCGCGCATAGTTAGCGATCACATGAACACGCACTGCTTGAGGTCTTATGATCGCGCAAAGGCTGCTATCACAAACTAACTCCGTGTCCGTCTGCGTCCATAGCGGCTGCTAAGACACAAAGACACATATCTCATTCGATCCTGACTTCAACCCGACATGTGTTAATCAAACTAGCTCGGGTAATAATCCTCGTCACTTATGTAATTTGAACAAGCATGGAATAAAGCTAAACCCTGAAAAGTGTTCCTTCGGAGTTTCCTCCGGTAAACTTTTGGGTTTCCTTGTTTGTTCGAGAGACATCGAGGTTAATCCTAAAAAAATTAGGACCATTGAAAAAATGAGATCTCCTTCGACCATGAAGGACATCCAGAGCCTAACAGGTTGCATGGTGGCTCTAAGCCATTTCATATCGCGACTAGGTGAACGCGGATTGCCTTTCTTTAAGGCTCTTTGCAGGCACAATCAGTTTACCTGGTCGGATGAACCCAGAAAGCCTTTCAAGAGGTCAAAGCATAATTATCCAGTCCGCCAGTACTGGTCTCTCTAAATTCGGGGGAACCATTACTCCTTTACTTGGCGGCCACCCCTCACACAGTCAGCGCATTCCTGGTTGTGGAGAGAGAATGTATACAGCAACCAATCTATTACGTAAGTGAAGTGCTTCATGGTCCAAAGGAGCGTTACCCTGAGGTCCAGAAGCTACTTTATGCACTTCTGATGGCTTCTCGTAAGCTACGACATTACTTTCAAGCACACAAAATTACTGTGCCTTCGTCCTTCCTATTGGGAGATATGATCCGAAATCCGGAGAAATCTGGTCGCATTGTGAAGTGGACAGTGGAACTTGGAGCATTTGACATTCATTTCACCCCTCGCATAGCAGTTAAATCTCAAATTCTTGCAGACTTCATGGTCAAATGGACTAATCTCGACCCTCCTTCGCAAGAATCTAAATATTTACAATGCTCCGACCATTGGACGATGTATTTTGACAACTCTTGCAATTTTCAACACTCGGGGGGCTGGAGTGGTCTTAATCACGCCTCAGGGCGATCAACTCAAGTATGTCATTCAATTACACTTTGTTGCGACCAACAACGCAGCAGAGTATGAAGGTCTCATTCAGGGCTTCAAGCAGCAAAATTCCTTGGAGTCCGTCGATTAGTGGTGAGGGGAGACTCACAGCTAGTCGTAAACCAGGTAACAAGGAGTACAACACCTCTGATGAATCATTACCTGGGGGAAGTGAGGAAATTGAAAAAACAATTCAGTCATTTCGAAGTTCAATATGTCCCGCGAAAGGATAATATACTCGTAGACCAATTATCAAAAATTGGATCCTCATGCACATCAACTCCAGCAGGAGTGTTCGTCGAACACCTAAAACACCCTTCGATCATGGCTTCGGTCGAGGACGATTTTGTGACAGTTCACGGGGGGATGATAAATCTCATATTTGTTCTTATTTTCTAGATATTTTCCCCTCATTCATGCTCATTTTAGTCATAAAAATCCTCATATACTCAAATATATTTGTATCGGCTATCGTTCGACCTTGACTGTGTGTTTTGTTTTTTTTAATCGTAGGTCAACGCAATTCGGGCAATTTATGGCTGAATGGATGAGCTTCATCGACTGGATCTAGCGAACGGATGATTCCGCAAAGAAGTGCGCGTCACCACGGATGCATAGGAGCTGACCGCGACGAAATTGGAGTCTCCAGTAGGCTATACCATCTAAACCTAACAGCCAAGGACTCTTCTACTAATTCTTCCAAATCCGAGTACCTATTTGCAAACTAGCCAAGATTCAAATTTCCTAACCCTAACTCGAATGGACTTAATTTCTATTACCAAAAACACCGAGGGCATTTTGCAAAACCACCAAAATCAAATAAAATGCCCTAGCCGCCACTGTGAACAATTGGCCTGGCACATACCTAAACTCTCCCTCACACTACTTCTCTCCCAACCCCGGCGAGCTTACCGACGGCGGCCAGGTCCACGCCTCGGCCACGACATCCTCCCAAGACGCCACGGCTGCGGCCCAATTCCTCAACAACACCTACGACGGTGTGCCCTGTTTCTTCATCCCCTATTTGCTTCACCGACATCGTCCTTGATGACCGCCAACCAACAACAAATTCCATCAGTAAATTTTCGGTGATCATTCCCTTTCTATTACTCTTTGTTTTTTTGTCAAATTCTTGTGATGAACAACTGAATGTATGAGATGGATGGATTTGAATTATCTATTCTGAGATGAAATTCTGACTGTTTTGTTTGAGATAACAGATAAAATTGCTTGAGTTCCAACACTTGTCTGATGAACAGATGGAGAAATTAATGAACAGAAATTAAACTATAACTGTGATATATGATTGTTAAATGAAAACTTCGATTGATTTCTCATTTTGTTGTAGATTGCTGAATCCCCTGTTCTGTTATGATTGTGTGAGCTGTTGCAGTACTGGGATTGTATGGAGATGTATCATATTGAACTGAAACTAGCTCGTCCAAATTAGTTTCTTTCATCTCTAGTTGGTTGCATGAAGTCATTGGTGCCTTATGCTCATATCTTATTCAATCATTCCTGTAATTCTTGTCTGGGTTAGATTGGTTTGCTCACCATTCTTCCTGTGAATGGTTCTTCTGTGATTGAAAATTGGTCTTTTGAGATATTTTGAATACTGGAACACGAAGTGAGGTACTGAATTGTTCATTTCAATTATCTAAATCCCTGTTGTCTTCTGGCTGTTTTGTTTAGAGGCACGATCATCTTTGAAGTGAGTTGTTGCATTCTTCTATGATCCAAGAAACTTAAATGCATTATCCTGTATTCAGAGATTGATTACTCTTGCGAGTCGCTATTATTTTAAATCGCTTCATAGTTGGTCTTCAAGAATATTTCCAGTGAAACTAGGGGTTTGATCTTGGTATTTTGGAAACTCTGTTGATTTGATTCCTGGGTCTTTGGAATGCATGTTGTCTCCTTGGCGCTAATTGCACTTTTATTTAGTTTCTGAGGTACATCATTAACTATTTACATCTTTGAACTGAATTGTGTTGAATTTTGGATTTTCTGCTTTTGCTTACTGTTGTGGTCGCGGTTGAGATGGTGATTGGTATTTGTTTTGTACTTGTGATTCATTGATACTCGTTGTAGATTGCAATCACTGATGGTTGTTAGCGCTACCTCGCGCGCCACACCTACACGATTTTTTTCTATCGCTTGTATTACGAAATGCTGGTCCAGAACGAACGCTAGTTGCTTGTGGAGGCAATTACCTCTCTCTTTCTCTTCATTTTCTGCTGACATCTTCTTTCTCTCGTCTGTTTTGGTTTTATCTTCCCACTGATTTAGTTCAATTTCACATGATTCGTTTTCTCGTCCCTGTGGAAAGAACGACTGAATACTTGCCTACTGCTCCGTCCTCGTTATCTTGAAACCCTAGAGTCTCGACTCAGTTCAGCTTGCAATCCCAATCATCTTCAGTATCAATCAATTATTCTTCTAAGCATATCTGCATATAGATCATAAAACATTTTAATATAGTTAGTAATTATTATATGCTTGTTTGTTGCCGAGCAGATCCAGCAGTTGAGTTCGAGGACTTCGCTGTTGACCCGACATCGACTGCTGATTTTTACGACGTGGAAGGCAAGTCATATTCTTGGACATCTTGAACCTATATTTTAAGATTTGTTATAACATAACCTTGAATATAAATAATATTTCATGTGAAAGAATGAGAGTGGTTGAATTATGAATTGCCAGTACTAGGCTGGATGTCTGTGAAATGTGAAATGATCAAATAATGAGACATGAACTAATATATATTTATGTATTTATTTATATTCATGAAACAAAAGTGACGAGGATTGACACCCGGGTCACTTCTAATAAACTTTTGGTTCAAGACAGGTTCGAACCAGACATATATCTGGCGATGCGAACTCAAGCTATTCTGAGGGGCATCACCGTGAGGTCGCAAGCTTTACGCGATCAGGTCGCGGGTTTCGTGCGATCAGGCCGACAGCCTTGTGCGGTCAGAAGTTCGTATGCTATACGCGGACTGGATATCCGGGATGTTGCGCGGTCAGCCCACATTCCGCGGTCAGGACATTCTCGACCAGGGTGCTTGGAGTTTATTCGGTTATCCTTATATCAGGATATTCCAAGCATCCCGAAGATTCCTCCACGTTGAAGACCAACCGTCAGAGGTTAATATATGCGGTTATTCATGATCAAAACGTGTTAATAACCTCCGTGGAAGTTAATAGCGGTTCTTCAGGAACCGCATCCAACCGTTTGATACAGTTTTCTTCATATGGCACCCTTTCGACCAATATAAAAAGGTGGCAAAGTACATCAAACGGAGGATCCAAGACATTTGGAAGAACAAGACCCCTGATACAAGTGAGATACAAGATATCTCGACCGCTCAAACAGCCAAGCCTACGGCTTAGATTAGACAATACTTACAAGTCTCCTATAGCTTCTTTTTGTACACTTATATAGGAGAAACTTTCGCCTGTGAAGGTTTCTCCCCGCTAGTTGTAAAGTTTTATCACATATAGTGAAATCCTAACAGGACGTAGGGCTTTTACTCCCACCATCGAGGGCCCGAACCTGTATAAATCTCTCTGTGCTCCTGTTCACCATTGTTCTACATACCTTCCCGGAGGGTCATCTTGAAAGGTCTCACAATTACAAATTTTGCATAAGTTCGGCTAAGGACCCCGAGTCCGAATCGTTGACAAAAAGCCCTAGCTATGACCAGAATTTTGGTATGGAATGGTGGTAGCACTGGAGGTGCTTAACTGCAAAGGATGAGCAGGCACTGAAGATGCAAGGTTTGTGGTATGATCTGGTCACTGGTATATAAGGACTAGAACCTTGTGTTGTGCGTCTAGTGGCATGAAACACATGGTAACCGCAAGCCTGGTATGGGACAGGCCTGAACAAGTACTTATGTGGATCGCACATGAAAGCCCTGCATGAGATGTGAAGTGATGCACCATTTGCACGGAGTTCGGCTCCTACACATATCACGAAAGGTGATCATGCATGCTGACCCAGTAATGGGAAGATGCAATAGGGGTGGGGGTTTGGGTACAACCAGCCACAACTGTGGTTCGAAAGAGATCCACAGGGTCAGGGGTGAATTGTGAGTGAAACATAACAAAAGTTCTTGTTATCTCCACCTTGCCACTCACAGTATGCAGTGAGGAAGGGTCTAATCATATTGATAGGATGGGCATGAAAGTGGAATATCTTGCGGGTAAATTGGTACCTCTCTGCAAAGTTAAAAACGTATTTGAATACTCTGAGCTCCTGGGTTTATAGGAGTCTGCTGCGGTGGATTAAATCCGCGGGGTGTGACACAAGTATGTTTTCTAAATAAAATTTGATAAGTCAAGATTACCCAAATGACATGTGTTGTCATGATAAGGGGTGCTGCCGTGTGTCGACGTGTCGCGGTAGTGCTATAATTTAGTGAACATGAATAGCGATGCTATGTTATGAAAAGTGCTGCCATGAGATGAGATATGAAAGAAAAGACTATTTTACAACCATCCACACTTATTTACTAGCATAGGTTCATATCATCCCTACTATATGTATCTACTCTTACATATGACTTGCTGAGTACGTAAGTACTCACCCTTGCAACTTACAATCCATTAGAAGGAGCGATCAATAATCAAGACGAAGGCGTGGAGAACTTCTTGGACCCAGATGAAGGAGAGCTAGTTCCGCCAGAATCCTGATGTGTGTTGTTCTGCCGTCAACTTCTTACTGTGGAAGGGTCACCTATCTTCTGCTGTGTAGTTGTTATTTTGCTAGACCATGTATGCCACGAAGGCATTGTAATTTCTTTATGTTGTATTAAGGCCAGCAGGCCACACTGCTTAAATATTTTGTAAGTTTTTCTGCTGCAATGTGAATATACTCCTGTGCTTGACTTATCCTGGGAAGTCAATGGTATGCATGTATGGGACCAGCTGTAGCAAGCTGGGTCTCCACGGGAGTAGTCATAGTCCCCAGGTCGGAGCGCGACAAATTATGGTATCAGAGCAGCATGAGAACTTGACTGTAGGACGACACCTTTAGGAATTGGCTGCGCCAGGAAGATGTAATTTATTTAGAAACTATTTCTTTGAAAACTCTATTTTGGTAAAAATGAGCTTTGTAGATCATAAAAACTTTTATTTCCATATCTTATTTGGGTTTTCTAAAATTCGGTAATATTGCGAGAGCGCGTTTTGTTTTCTCAGAGTGTTCTAGGGGTTTAGCTGGGGATAGTATAGATAGAGCTGGTGATGCTCTTGATAGCTCTTTGTGATTCACTGTTGCTTTTGCAATGGTTAACTTGTGTATTATGGCTAGAAGACTAAATATTTTATGCACTAATTTAGTCTGCATTAATTTTTGCATTGCTGTCTTAGTTGGCCCTAGTTAGTTAGATCTGCTTGGATTCTCTTAAGAGCCATTATGGTCGACACAAGGAGAAGATTCCGAAGCAATGGAGAGGACAAAGATCAGACTCCGCATGAGGACCTTTATTTCTGCAAGGATCTCAGAGTTCCAATCCTCCTCAGAATGAGTAACTCAGTTTGAAGGAAATTCTTCTATCAATGGAGAAGACCAACAAGAAGCCACTTGGGAGAAGGAAGAGGAACTTCAGCGAACCTATCCTTATCTTTTCTTATCTTAGGTAAATCTCGGGGCGAGATTTCTTTAAGGAGGGTAGATCTGTAACACCCTGGGTTTGGGGTGAAAATTTCTTTCTTAAAAAGTCATGCATGCATATGTCTCTTCTAGATCAGCCAAATCAGGCCCAACTTTATTCTATTCTAAGCCCAAAATCTTAAAATCTATCCTGTAGAACCAAATCAAGATCTGACTTTTCAGATTTGACCTACTATCTATCCTGAGTATAAAAGCCTTCAAAACCCAGATTCAATTCCATCTCTAACTTCCAGATTTATCAACTCCTTTTTTTTTTCGAAAACAGAAATATATTATATTACCCCAAATACCCTAAGTTTCAGAAATTCAGATTTAATCAAAATCTTGACCAAATTAAGACCAAATTATATCAGGATTATAATCAAGGGTATGCCAGTACCCTAATCCAAAAAGTTGACAGCCAGATTCTATCATCTACCCTTTTCACAAATCAGTCCAAATTGCATCGCAAGTTAGTCCTTTTTCTAGATTTTCCAGAAGCCTGAAAGGGCTAAATGTTGCAAATCATCTCCAAATCCAAATCTGATTCAGGGAACACCTCTCAAATGCTTTTCAACACAAAATCTTCTTATATGAGTATCTCAAAATCAAATCCTAAATCCCAGAATTTCAGCATTTGACAAAATCCAGATTTCAGATACCCAATTTACCCTATTATCAATTTCACTCAAAAACCATTCAATTGTTTCAAATTTCATCTTCTATCTGTGCCAAATTATCTGTTGGATTAAGTTTGCCAAATCAGTAAAATCAAATTCAACCCTAACCATCCAAATCTCCAGATTTACAAATCAGCCCAAAACCAAGGATCAGAAATTGCAAATCAGTCCAGATTCGACCTGAGCAGCAGCTGTGTTTTCGACCACAACCTCATCGTGCTTGTGCGCCGTGTTCGCTCGCCGCCGGCCAAGCCACGCTTGCGTCTGTGCCCGTGCATGCTTGTGTTTGCATATGCCCTCGTGTCCGCACCTTAGCCATCATCGTGGCAATGTCCACGACCAACATCTGCTTCCACGCGCGACCAGCAGCAACTTTTGTCAGCAACTCCACGCCACGTTGCCTCCCCATGCCAGTTTTGTCGCCACCACTTTGCACCGCCCAGCGTCGTCGAGTCCCAACGAGCCGACAATTCAATCAGTACAGAGCCACCTGCTCACCGTCCTGTCGCTGCCATTGTTTCTTCACCGTTGTCGCGCCTGCGCTCGGCCAGTTAAGTCCCAGGCGCCAATTCCTTTGTTGTTCCCTCTTTGCAAGCTTTGCCCTGGTCTATTTAAGCAGCCCAACACCCTGTATCATCTCCAGCTCACCAGAAATAGGCTAAGTCCCAAATTTCCCCACCTTCGTCTTCTCCGGCGAGCTCAGCAAGGAGGCTCACGGTGCCAGCACGCCCCACTACACCAACCTTCAAATTGAAGCCACCAGTGAGTTCTACTCATCAAACTTTCTGTGCTGTATCATTTAATTGAACCCCCGTGCCCCTCATCGCCGGTGATCGCCGGAATCTTCGATTTGCCCTGTTCCGGCAATGCAGCTTGATTCAGCCCAAATTAGCCCTCGAATCAGTGGACTAAAATGATCAATGAACTAAGTTTAGCAAGCCTGTAAGCTCAGAATCCCCAATTGAACTCAAATTGAAGCTTTTCCCGATTTTGAGCTTCACCAATAACTGGCTCACGTCGCCAAGCTACGCCGGCGATGCTTCGGTCAAATTGACTTCACCAATAGCTTCCTCGTGTCCCTCTATCACTCTCCAAGCGAGGAATTAACTTCAAACCTTCTGTATCAAAAACGCCCAAATACAGTGTCGTCTTCTCCGGCACAGTTACCAGAATCTATTTCTGGCTGCCGCCGTCGAATCCACCTTGTCTAGTATCTTCGCCTTGATCTTCTGAGCACTTTTCTCTTCTAGCCCGACCTCTGAAACTACCTAGATCACAAGATTTAGCTATGCCAAAGATTATGTCCAATGCTATTGTCTTGCCATGTCGCCACCGTCTTTCCTCACTGTCGTTCATCACCGTCCGGCCATCTTAGGTCTTGAAACCACTTGCATTGTGTTCCTGTTACTTGAGCCTGTCTCCTAGACATAATTGGCGCAGCAGATGAATCCTTGAATTGCATTTGCTACAAAGCCCTAGTTTTTGACAATGTCAGCCCTTGTCAGTTTATGCCAACCAATGGCATTGGGCCTATTCAACTACTTCTGGTTGTGCAATTTGAGAACCACTTTGTCCATTGAATTTGTAGAGTTGTGATCTACACTTTCTTCTACTGCCACACCGTGAGATAAGCTCTCTAGCTTTCCTTGAAGCTATGTCAGAGCCGTAAACCGAATGTCAATCGGCTGACATTCGCTGTTTTTGAACAAACCAGCCGCGGACTTGATGTCCTCATTGCAACCTTGAAACCCTAAGAGCAACTAACACCCATCCTTAGCCAAACTCCTTGAAACCCTAGAATCTCGACTCAGTTCAGCTTGCAATCCCAATCATCTTCAGTATCGTTCAATTATTCTTCTAAGCATATCTGCATATAGATCATAAAACATTTTCATATAGTTAGTAATTATTATATTCTTGTTTGTCACTGAGCAGATCCAAATGTTGAGTTCGAGGACTTTGCTGTTGACCCGACATCAACTGCTGATTTTTACGACGCGGAAAGCAAGTCATATTCTTGGAAATCTTGAACCTATATTTTAAGAGTTGCTATAACATAACCTTGAATATAAATAATATTGCATGTGAAAGAATGAGAATGGTTGAATTATGAATTGCCAGTACTAGACTGGATGTCTGTGAAATGTGAAATGATCAAATAATGAGCCATGAACTAATATATATTTATGTATTTATTTATATTCATGAAACAAAGGCTCTAGCCGTGACTAGAATTTTGCTATGGAATGGTGATAGCACTGGAGGTGCTTAACTGCAAAGGATGAGCAGGCACTGAAGGTGCAAGGTTTGTGGTATGATCTGGTCATTGGCATATAAGAACTAGAACCTTGTGTTGTGCGTCTAGTGACATGAAATATGTGCTAACCGCAAGCCTGGTATGGGACAGGCCTGAACAAGTACTTATGCGGATTGCACACGAAAGCCCTGCATGAGATGTGAAGTGATGCACAATTTGCACGGAGTTCGGCTCCTACACATATCACTAAAGGTGATCATGCACGCTGACCCAATAATGGGAAGATGCAATAGGGGTGGGGGTTTGGGTACAACCCGCCACAACTGTGGTTCGCGAGAGATCCATAGGGTCAGGGGTGAATTGTAAGTGAAACATAACAAAAGTTCTTGTTATCTCCACCTTGCCACTCACAGTATGCAGTGAGGAAGGGTCTCATCATATTGATAGGATGGGCATGAAAGTGGAAAATCTTGCAGGTAAATTGGTATCTCTCTATAGAGTTAAAAACGTATTCGAATACTCCGAGCTCCTGGGTTTATAGGAGTCTACTGCGATGGATTAAATCCACAGGGTGTGACACAAGTATGTTTTCTAAATAAAATTTGATAAGTCAAGATTACCCAAATGACATGTGTTGTCATGATAAGGGGTGCTGCCGTGTGTCGACGTGTCACGGTAGTGCTATAATTTAGTGAACATGAATAGCGATGCTATATTATGAAAAGTGCTGCCATGAGATGAGATATGAAAGAAAAGACTATTTTACAACCATCCACGCTTATTTACTAGCATAGGTTCATATCATCCCTACTATATGTATCTACTCTTACATATGACTTGTTGAGTACGTAAGTACTCACCCTTGCAACTTACAATCCATTAGAAGGAGCGATCAATAATCAAGATGAAGGCGTGGAGAACTTTTTGGACCTAGATGAAGGAGAGCCAGTTCCACCAGAATCCTAATGTGTGTTGTTTTGCCGTCAACTTCTTACTGTGGGAGGGTCACCTATCTTCTGCCGTGTAGTTGTTATTTTGCTAGACCATGTATGCCGCGAAGGCATTGTAATTTTTTTATGTTGTATTAAGGCCAGCAGGCCACACTGCTTAAATATTTTGTAAGTTTTTCTGCTGCAATGTGAATATACTCCTGTGCTTGACTTATCTTGGGAAGTCAATGGTATGCATGTATGGGACCAATTGTAGCGAGCTGGGTCTCCACGGGAGTAGTCGTAGTCCCCAGGTCGGGGCGCGACAATTTCTTTCTATCACTTGTATTACGAAACGCTGGTCCAGAACGAACGCTAGTTGCTTGTCAAGGCAATTACCTCTCTCTCTTTCTCTTCATTTTCGGCTGACATCTTCTTTCTCTCGTCTGTTTTGGTTTTATCTTCCCACTGATTTATTTCAGTTTCACATGATTCGTTTTCTCTAGTCCCTATGGAACGAACGACTGAATACTCTCCTACTGCTCCGTCCTAGTTCTCTTGCGAGACGGTCTAGGCCGGTATCAATTTTTGGCGCCGTTGCCAAGGATTAGATTGAATGCAAGCGTGTTCAACTGACTAGATCTTTTATTTTTGTTTCTTTTTGGTTTTTGTTTGCACCTTTTCCTGCCCCTTTTTCCCTCCTGCTCTTTTATTTCTCGCACTTCTTGTCCTTTTCTCGTTGATTGGTTGATTTACATTGATTGAGGATATGGATGGTTACCATTCTTTTTGTGATGCATGTGACAATCTTGGTGCTAAATTAGATGATTTGCCTCGTCAGATAGATATAGCTCTTCGTGGATTATTTGCTTGTGTTAGTGTTGCTCCTATATGTTCTATTTGTGGTATTCGAGGTCATTCGCCCGCCGCTTGTCAGCGTGGTCGAGGATCCACTATATATCATCCTAGATGGCCTGCATACCCAAATTCACCGTATAGGAACAACCACCCTGTTATCTCATCATCTTCTCCTAGTTATCTTTCGCAAGGTTTTAGGTACGGAGAGCAGCACCCATGTACATCATATCAGCCTCCGTACTTGTCACATCAACAGTACTCACAGTAGTCTCTTGCATATGAGGATACATCTAGACTTGAGGTGCTGTTGGAGCGTCATTTGAAAAAGATGAATGAATTTCTACATCCGTCCCCGCAGTCGTCTCCCGAAGTTGAGGATACATCCAGACTTGAGGCATTGATGGAGGGCTTGATTAAGCAATCCGAGCGCCTCATGACCCAGCATTCAGAGGATGTGAAATTATTGTGAGCTGAGATGCAGGGTGTGTGATCTTGCATAGCTGAGTTCAGAGGATATCGAGATTTAGTCCACATCCTGCCATCTCAAGTACCTACATTTGAGGCCATCACACCTCCGTTGAGTGTCCCAGAGCCCACCCATGACATCTATCTTGGAGACCCACACGGAGAGACCACAGTATTGAGCGACGAGTTTCGATCTGATCTTGTTCCTTCGACGTCGCATCAATCACCTCTGCCTCCTGCTGATTTGATCACGTTTGATGATGATGGCGAGCTTGTTTTTGAGACACCTCTGCGTCCATTTGGACCGTTTTCTTTTGATGACCCATTGATAGACGGACTAGAGATAGAGAGCATCAGTTTTGAGGTTGCAGACCCCCCGTGTCACACCTATGATCCTCTTACTGATGACACTGAGCTTGAGACAATTTTGTTTGATGATGCGGATTTGAGCTATTTGGTTGATGATCTTGATATCCCTCTGCTTGATATTGAGACATCTGATACTAAGGATATTCATAATTTTGCTGATGATCTATAGCTTCAGGAGTCTGAATTGGAGAGCTTCACTTTTGATCTTATGGACTTCCTAGACGATTCTTTGAGCCACAAGATCGAGAGGGAGACGTTCATATTTGCTAACGAGGCACTTCCTTTTCACGACGGGGAGTGCGTTCATCTTGATCCAGCAAACACCACCCCCGTGGAGGTTCTTCTTACCCCACACTTCACGCCATCTACTATTCAGGTAGACTTGAAATCCCTCCCGTATCATTCTGAGTTGTTTAGTTCTGATGCGGCTATTCATATCCCTTCGAGTTGTCATTTACCTTGCATCGACATATGCCTTCCTTCTTATATGTGTTATCGATTAGTCGACGTGAAAGGACCTTCGTCAGCTGACTTTTTGGAGGGCCTTGTCCCTACCATACACACGTGCTTGTTCTTTCTTCATCTTATTTGCATGTTAGCACGTGTGGCTTCTCGACCGCGAGCAGACTTGCTCCGAGTCGACATTTCTTGGGATCCTGGTGGATTCCCAGCCATGCTGATTCTGACAGGAGGGTGGACGTGGAGCTTCTACTACGTCCCTCACTAGCCCTCCTCCTGTGCTTCAATTCCATATCTTTTGAGGGTCGAGCTTCAGACCTAAAAGAAGCGCTTCTCGGGAGGCAGCCCGAGTCATTCTTTTCCTTCTTTTCTTTTCTTTATTTCGTTTCTTTTTATTTTGTAAATTGTAGTTAGTTTCTCTTTCTTTTTCTCTTTTCAGGACCTACTATCATCCGGACATGTGCATGAGATCTTCGGAATGGCTCATTGTCACGATATTGTCTTCATCATATACCCGGTGAGCTGTCTCGAACCTCATGTTACCCATTTGTGCACAAACTTACTTTCTTGCATCCACCCAACCTATTTTGCATTCATGTATGCATAGAGACTATGCATGTTTTAAGCTTGGGGGGGGGGGGAGTGCATTCAAATCTGAAATTTGGATTTAATTTTTCAAAAATTCGGATGATTTTACACTAAAGTCGCGCAATTGTGCATGTATGAGCTTCAATTCTCTATATTTGTGTAAATGTTGTGATTTATGACTATTTGTGCATGCTTGTACTTGTGTATGTGATTGTTGATTATCTAGCCATGTAGGCTTATGTATTGTATGTCTGTGATATATCTCTTGTATGAACTGTTTGCCCGACAAGCTAATTACAAGAGAGGTCATGCTAAAATTTTCTTGAATTTTGTTTAAATTGTTCACACTAGTCAAATTGTGAATCTTGTGCAAATTTGAGTGTAAATTTTGGCATCCTTGTTACCATGTTTATCTTGTATTTGTGATATTAAAAAGATTAGTTTAGATCGTTTAGTCACGTGATTTATGTACATGGCCTCCTACATATCACTTCTAGTTACTTAAACCATGGTTTTACAAACTTGTGCAAAATAAGGTTGCAAATCCTGCTCTCCATCTAGTAGGCAACTTCCATTTCACCACTTAATAAAAACTCCTCTACTCTCCGCTCCTCCGAGTTAGTCGATGTTTGACTTGTTTTTGCATCATTAAAATGTTAGCTTGTTCATTAATCATCGAATTGAGCTCATGAGCGTGTTGGTCACTCTATGGAACACATCGCCTACTGCGATGGACCTAGGGTAGAGTACGAAGAGACCCGCAATTAATAAGTCGAACGGGAAGGAGCTAGCTTAAGCACTAAATTTCAAAAAAATTTCAATAAGGTTAGAAAGTGATTAGTGTGATGTCTAGCGAGGCTGAAACATGTAATCATTGCAATTATCTAATTTTAAACTCATCTTTTGATATTCATATACATGCTTATACATTGGTCACTCGTTTGCATATTCTTCACTCATTTTTGCCATATTTGAATATGGTTGGTCGTGTGTGATTTGTATATAATTCATAATTATTTGCGACCTTTCTTTGAGTTTTCTTGTGCTTGCGGAATAAATAGTTATAATACACTAGACTGTCGCATTCATGCATTACTTGTTGTCCTTCTTCATTCACTGATTTTATTTGCTTGAGGGCAAGCAAAAGTTCAAACTTGGGGGATGATAAATCTCATATTTGTGCTTATTTTTTAGATATTTTCCCCTCATTCATACTCATTTTAGTCATAAAAATCGTCATATACTCAAATATATTTGTATCGGCTGTCGTTCGACCTCGACTGTGTGTTTTGTTTATTTTAATCACATGTCGACGCAATTCGGGCAATTTATGGCTGAATGGATAAGCTTCATCGAATGGATCTAGCGAACGGACGATTCCGCACAGAAGTGCGCGTCACCACGAATGCGTAAGAGCTAACCGCGACGAAATCAGAGTCTCCAGTAAACTAGACCATATAAATCTAACAGCCAAAAACTCTTCTACTAATTCTTCCAAATCCGAATACCTATTTGTAAACTGGCCGAGACTCAAATTCCTAACCCTAACTCGAATGGACTTAGTTGCTATTACTAAAAATACAGAGTGCCCTTTTGCAAAATCACCAAAATCAACAAAATACTCTAGCGGCCACAGTGAACAATTGGCCTGGCACATACCTAAGCTCTCCCTCACACTACTTGATGCGCACAGTGGCCCGATCTTCCGACAGGTAGAGGTAAGTCGATTGGTGGAGACTCGACGTTGACGATCCGGCTTCCGATCAGAACCGATCCGAACCCAGCAATCGCTACACCACGGCTCTGTTGGTTATCAACCATGCACAAACACGATTGACCTCGCCAAGAAGGCTTATCCCTGCATGCGAATCGAGAACACAAGCAAGAACGAGAAAGAAGCAATCTGAAATATTGCAAATATAAATTGAATCTCACGAGTTGGGGTTCCACAAACCGATACACGGCGAAACTGTTCTTTGACAGATTAATCTAAGCAAAACCCAAACCAAACCCTAGCGGCGGCTACTGAATATAAGGGCTAAGGGACGTCCTAGAAACCCTAGACGTGTCCGTGATGGACTCCAACACGATACATGGGCCAACGGCCCAAATTGGTGACGCAGCACCCTGGGACAGATTCTGTCCGCCAACTTGCAACGCGAATTCCCGTCGACTCAGCAGTCCAATTGACCTGAAACCGGTTCCATTGGAAAGGTTATCTCCTTAGCTTTCGATACATATGTGGATCATTGAAATCGGAGTCCGTTTGTGGCCTGGGCGACGATTTTAGTGAACACTGCTCCTGGTGGCCGAGGTAGTCGACTCCGAGATGAATTGGGACTCCGACTCCGAGATGAATTGGGACTCCAACTTGACTTGGACGCCCTCCTGGCCTCTCTCCTGGCCCTTGCTGGTTCCCAAGGCCTTCATGATCCTCTCCAAAGTTCCTAAGTACAATATAATCAATAATATCATTAAGTAGCATACTATCCTCACAAGTATATACACGGGCACTTAGGAACGAGCTCACCTGTTGATTCAATTGCCGTGCTCGTGCTCTTGTGATGGGTCCTTGCATCACAACTGGAGGAGTCTCGGGCGTATGCATAGGAGTGATGTCCTCATCATCCTCCCCCTCTTGAAGTGGAGTCGTCCTCGACTCAAGCTCATCTTCTTCTCCCATGAACGGTTTCAAATCTGCAATGTTAAATGTGGGACTAACCCCAAATTCGGGCGGCAACTCAAGTTTATATGCATTATCATTTATTTTCTCAAGTATCTTGAAAGGACCATCAGCTCTAGGCATTAATTTAGACTTTCGCAATTCTGGAAAACGATCCTTTCTCAAGTGTAACTGTAACACCCTGTTTTTGCCAAACCCTAAAATAGCCAAAATCCACATCTGGACCCCAAACCCTAATCTGTTTCAGCCATTCCCTTCTAAATGTTGTTCAGAACATTTTTCCCTTCGGGACCATCTCCAAAATCTCACCCTAAAGCTGAGTTTCAGCCCTCGCCATTTTAAAACCCTAATTACCCTATTTTACCCTAAGCCGTTTTCCCCAATTTTGTCGAAACTCTTCAGATCTTGCCCGATCTTACCAAACTTTGGCCAGATAAGTTCTAAAAATCTTTTGCAACTTAGCTGCGAAATCAGATTTCAGATGGGACCCTCAGATCTCCAAATTTGCAAACAGGCCCAAGTTCTATTCAAGTTTTCCTCACAGAACAGCCCCTGGAACAAATTTCAGAAATTACAGAACGGCCCAAACTTCTTTTCAGGTCCTTTCGACCAGCCCCTGGTCGTTGCCACGACCAGTGCACGAGCCACCGTTGCCGCGCCGTGTTCTCGCCGTGTTTGTTCGCCGCCGGCCACCGTTTCTTGTCGCCTGCTTTGTGTACAACTGAGCCACCTCCCGCGCACGTGCCAGCACAGTTGCATCGCCTCGCCCAGCGGATAAACGGCCGCGCTCCAGTAGCGTTTCGCGCGCGCGCTCCCGTTGCCGTGGCATTTGCATGTGTGTACGTGTCATCGCCGGAGCCTTGCTGTTGCCTCCGCATCTGCGCCGTTCCAGGTGAAGTCCCAATGCAACTGGCAAAGCTGCAGCACCGTCTGAGCGCGATCACGTCGCCATCGCCGTCGTTGCGCCTGCGCCCGACAAACTTCTCCCCGGCGCAAGCAACCACTGTCGCGTAATCCCTCGCAAGCTCCGTCCCCGTGCCTATTTAAACCCCCTCAGTGCTGTGAAGAAGCACAACTTCAAGACTTAGCCAAATTCCCAGTTAATTTCTCACCGCCGTCGAGTTTGCTTTCTTCTCCGGCGAGCAACCTCTGGAGCTCACGGTGCCAGCCCAATCCACTGCACCATTCTTCAAACCAAAGCCACCAGTGAGTTCCCCTCTTTCCCCTGTTCGTGTCATAGCACCCAATTGCACCCCGGCGAACCTTAACGCCGGTGATCACCGGAAAAGCTCAAAACCCCTGTTCCTGCAATGCTACCTGATTTAGTCCAAATTAGCCTTAGTGCCAGTAGAAGAAATTGATCAGCATACTCTTTTTAGCAAGCCTACCAATTTGGTTTTCAAAATCGAGCTAAGATCATAGCTCTCCCCAAATCGCGCGCCACCAGTAAACTGGCTCTCGTCGCCAGGCCACACCGGCGATCCTCCGGTCAAATTGACCCCTCCAGTAGCCTTGTTGTGCCCTAGAGATCATTCCCAAGCTTGGAATTGAGCTCTTTCGCCCTGTATCGAAAACCCCCTTTGTCCAGTGTCGTCTTCTCCAGCGCCGGTCGCCGGAATTCTCTCCCGGCCGATCTAGCGCCTGAAACCTTGTCCCTTAGATAGATTCCAGTACCCTGAGCAATATTGTCCACTAGCTCGACACCTGGATCTGCCTAGATTGTGAGTTATGCCTATGCCAAGATCACTGTCCAGTAGCTCAGTTCATGTCCAGGCCACCGTAGTTCATCGCCAGATTTGGCCGCCCTCCGGCCACTTTCAGCCCTTGTGCCTGTTGAGTATATTGTTCCTGTTAGTAATGCCTACCTCCCAGACAAAGTGGTGCATCAATTGGAGCCCTGAATCAAAAGTTAAGCCATGCCCTAGTTTCTGGCCATGTCCAGCACTATGTCAGTGCATGTCAGCCACTGGCATTAGCCTTGTTTGACCCCTTCTGGTTGAACAATTGAAATGCCACCTTGTCCTTTAGATTCCTGGAGTTGTGTTCTACAACTTTCTCTTCTATCACTTCTCCAGAAAACCATCCTAAGATCAGTTTATAGCTATGCCAAAGCCATGAACTGAATGTCGACCCTTCGACGTTCAATCCTTTTTAGCCGTTTCTTCGACCAGAGCCCGTGTGACCTTGCCCTAACCTTTTCCCCTGCATGCATGACTTATTTACTTAATACTTTCTATAGAAACTATTTTCAGTATGCTTATGTGGTGTATGTTTGTGTGTTATTTGATTGCCGCAGAGTCAGAAGCTGAAGGAGCGGAAGAAATCTTTGAAGATCCGTCTGAGTTTTTAGACCCAACATCGCAAGGCAAGCCTCATTCCTTTGATCATGTCTCACCCAATATTTTCATATGAAGTATATTCACTGTTTCTTACTATGCATGCTTATTTGAAGTACAAGTATGTTTGAATGACATGAATAGATATTACCTAATAGATTATGAAACCCCTTTTGTTATTGAACCTGTATATATATGCTTTTGTCACCCTAGGACTCATATACTGAATATTCACATTAAACTAGAAATGGTCAAACACATGAGAAGTTATGATCAAAACCGTTTTGTCAAGAAAACTGATAAAAGGGATCAGTAGTGAGGATTGGTTTGTATGGAGAGGGTGCGGTGCGCACCAGGGAATGTAAATGTTCCTCACTATTGGTTCATAAGGACAAGAACCTTGTGCTGTGTCTCTATACGAATTGTAAACGTACCAACCACTTGCCTGGTATGGGACAGGCACAACTTAGTAGCTTTTTGGTATTAGCAGTTCCCTGCATGGTTTGACGATCTGGTTTCTCGCGTGGAAACTGGAAGGCCAAGGTTCGGCCATGAGTGATGTGAGTTCAGAAAAATGATGAGAGGTAAAGGCGTAAAAGAAGGAAGGCGCCCTAGACCTGATTAAGCCGTGAGCGGCTGTAATCTTAAATGGTCGTATGTCTCGCGTGGACATAGACCAAGGCTATGCGTCCTGCGGGAACATAGACCAGAGAGGCTAGGAAGTAAGGCAGTGGGGAAGACCCACAACGGTACTTGAGACTTAATTGTCTATTTACCGGGCGGGGATACTGTTAATACTGAACTGTAAAAGCGTTGTGTGATCTCGGCCTTGTCACATGTGTATAAGTCACATGGAGCTGATCCGACTTGAAAGCCGAGTGAACCGGTGGATTTAAAAAGAGGTACACCTTTGCAAAGTGTAAAAGAAGTATCAGATACTCTGTACTCCCAGGTTCAGGAGTCTTTTCGTAGTGGATGTTATCCATGGGTTATAGCACAAGTAATGTTTTGGAATGTTTTCATAATGCGGTTAACAAAGTAGTGACTCATAGGAGACCACTACATCTAATGTTTTGTTGAAAACCTGTTTAATGTTTAAAGTACCATTTTCATGACAAAAGTACTGTTTTACTGAACAAATGACTTGGAAATCTACATATCTTTATCCTTATAAAACTCAAACCCCAGAATCATATGTTTCACCCTCATGTAAGTACAATTACAATAATCCCCGGAATGAGTGTTGCTGAGCACCAAGTGCTCACCCTTGCATTTTACATCCAACTGTAGAAGAGGGATTCGAGGATCCCGATTCCTTCAGTTATGAGTTCCCGGCAGAAGATGGAAGTGCCCCGGACGAGCCCACTTTCTAGAAGGATTGCGCACCAAGTCAAGTCAGATGTGGGAGGAGCCACTCTAACCCCGCTGAGAATGGAAATCAAGCTGTTCGTCGTCGCTTTGTGCTTTATGTTGTGTGTTCGGTACTTGGATACCGATTCTGGTTCTGATAAACTAGTTATTTTCCTAGCAACTCTACTTAGCGCCATTTTCGGTGCTTTGGCTATGTAATATTGGCCATGTGGGCCTGATACTTGTTTAATGATATTACTATGCTTGTGTGGTTTGGAGCTCTTGTAACATCCTGCTGTGTGTAACCTACCTGGGCGGTTACCAAGGCGATCCTCAAATGGGGGTCTCACAGTAACCATACTAAATCACCCGGTTCAAGTTTTACTTCCTTTCTACCTTTACTTCCCGCAGTCCTATACCTTTCATTCATCATTTCAATATTTTCTTTAGTCTTTTCATGCAATTTCAGAATAAATTCAGCACGTTCCTTAGCATCATGATTAACTCGTTCACTAGTAGGTAAAGGTAATAGATCAATAGGAGCACGGGGATTGAAGCCATACACTACCTGAAAAGGACTTACCTTGGTGGTGGAGTGTACCGCCCAATTATAAGCGAACTCAACATGCGGCAAACACTCTTCCCACATCTTCAAATTCTTCTTCAAAACAGCCCTCAACATAGTAGATAATGTACGATTTACTACCTCGGTTTGGCCGTCGGTTTGGGGATGACATGTTGTTGAAAACAGCAGCTTGGTCCCCAATTTATTCCATAGAGTTCTCCAGAAGTGGCTCAAAAACTTGGCATTACGATCTGACACAATAGTAGAAGGCATACCATGCAAGCGAACGATTTCTTGAAAGAAAAGGTTAGCAATATTAACAGCATCGTCGCTCTTATGACAAGGAATAAAGTGAGCCATCTTAGAAAATCTATCAACCACCACAAAAATACTACCCCTCCCCCTCTTGGTCCTAGGCAGTCCTAAAACAAAGTCCATAGATATATCCTCCCATGGAGTGCTAGGAACAGGAAGAGGCATATATAAACCATGTGGATTCAATCGTGACTTAGCCTTTTGACATGTAGTGCAGCGGGATACAAACCTCTCAATGTCTCGCCTCATCTTCGGCCAAAAGAAGTGAGCGGACAGAACGGCCTCCGTCTTCTTGGCACCAAAATGACCCATCAAACCTCCTCCATGAGCTTCCTGTATCAAAAGAAAACGAACGGATCCAACTGGAACGCATAGGCGGTTAGCTCTAAACACAAATCCATCATTTATCACATATTTGTCCCATGTTCTTCCCTCTTTGCAATGCAGCAAGACATCCTTAAAATCATCATCATTAGCATATTGTTCTTTAATTGATTCCAATCCAAATATACGACAATCAAGTTGGGACAACATGGTATATCTCCTAGACAAGGCATCAGCAATCACATTATCCTTCCCTTTCTTGTGTTTGATAACATAAGGAAAAGATTCAACAAATTCAACCCATTTAGCATGTCTACGATTCAGTTTCACTTGACTGCGAATATGTTTTAGCGACTCATGATCGGAATGAATAACAAATTCTTTGGGCCAAAGATAATGTTGCCACGTTTCTAAAGATCGTACAAGAACATACAATTCTTTATCATACGTGGAATAATTCCAAACAGGACCACTCAATTTTTCGCTAAAGTAAGCAACAGGTTTACTATCTTGCATCAAAACACCGCCAAGTCCAACCCCACTAGCATCACATTCAAGCTCAAAGGTCTTATTAAAATCAGGAAGTTGGAGTAAAGGTGCATTAGTAAGCTTATCTTTCAAAAGGTTGAAGGCAGTCTCCTGTGCTTGCCCCCAATGGAACACAACTCCCTTCTTCGTCAACTCGTTCAATGGGGCTGCAATGGTGCTGAAATCCTTCACAAAGCGGCGGTAAAATCCGGCAAGTCCATGGAAGCTCCGCACTTGTGAAATCGTTGTGGGCGTTGGCCAACTCTTAATCGCGTGCACCTTGGCTTCATCCACCTCAATTCCCTGTGTAGTCACAACATAGCCAAGAAACGATACTCGTTCGGTGCAAAAAGTGCACTTCTCGAGGTTACCAAATAAACGTGCAGCACGCAAAGCATCAAAAACAGCACGTAGATGATCAAGATGTTCATGTAACGACTTACTGTAAATCAATATATCATCAAAATAAACCACCACAAATTTCCCAATGAAAGCTCGTAAAACCTCGTTCATTAAGCGCATGAAAGTGCTAGGTGCATTAGTTAAACCAAAAGGCATGACTAACCACTCATACAATCCAAACTTGGTTTTAAAGGCTGTTTTCCATTCATCTCCCAATTTCATTCTTATTTGGTGGTATCCACTACGCAAGTCAACCTTAGAAAAAATTATAGAACCACTTAACTCATCAAGCATGTCATCTAACCTAGGAATAGGATGACGGTACCTTATTGTGATATTGTTAATGGCTCTACAATCTACACACATGCGCCAACTGCCATCTTTCTTAGGAACCAAAATAACAGGAACAGCACAAGGACTAAGGCTCTCACGTACATACCCACGGTCCAAAAGATCTTGGACTTGGCGCTGAATCTCCTTAGTCTCCTCGGGGTTGGTCCTATAAGCAGCTCGGTTTGGCAAACTCGCTCCAGGTATCAAATCAATTTGGTGCTCAATCCCTCGTATGGGTGGGAGTCCTGGAGGTATCTCGGCAGGAAAAACATCTGCATACTCCTGCAAAAGGTTAGGGACAGCAGGAGGCAAAGTACTGGGCATATCATCCAATGAAAACAAAGCAACTTTGCATATCAAAGCATAGCACGGTGCATCATTCTCATTAATTTCAGCAAGGTCACATTTTGTAGCAAGCATAACACCACCCTTCAATTTAATTCCCTCGGACCTAGAACTAGGTTCTTTCTTGTCTTTCTTAGGTGGGAAAATATTTTTAGCCACTTGCTGATTTTCAGATTCAAGCGCACTCTCTTTTCTCTCATTTTCAGCTCTCTCTTTGTCACATTGCACAATTTCAGTAGGAGTCATAAGAGTGTATAAGAGTGTATTTGTTACTTCTACCGTGATGAATTGCATCAGTATCAAATTCCCATGGACGGCCTAACAAAAGGGAACATGCTTGCATAGGCACTACATCAAAATCAGCAAAATCATGGTATGTTCCAATGGAAAATTGCACTCTCGCGTTTGTGTTACCTTCACCTTACCGCTGTTATTGAACCATTGAATATGGTAGGGATGAGGGTGTGCACGTGTGAGCAAGCAAAGCTTCTCCACCAGATCTGAACTCACCAAGTTATTGCAGCTCCCACCATCAATTATGACACGAACATGACGGTCCTTGACGATGAGGTACATCTGAAACAAATTATGGCGTTGTAGCTTGTCCGCTTGCTCCATTTGAGCGCTCAACACTCGTTGCACAATGATTGTCCTATAATTCTTGGTGGCAGCGGTCCCTAAAATCTCCTCATCATCGTCGTCCGTCTCATGGTCATCCTCATTATCTGCAAGGTTAGCTACAAGAGCTTAAAATTGTTACCTCCCATACCTTGACGGTTGTTATTTAGGCGTTGTTGTTGTCGCACATCCTGTGCAGCGGCGCGAGCGGCAAAGGCATCATGGCCCTCTCCATCCACTTCATCTCCCACGACAGACTCTTCTTGATCTTCCACTCTGTGAGCTCCATTGGGAGGCGGCTGTCTCTCAAAATTTTCCAACCTGGTAAGAAGATTGGCGATGCTTCGCTCTATCCTCTCCAATCTTTGGTCGTTATCTTGGCCGATCCTTGCGATGTTTGCGTTGATGTCATTGAGCGCGTTGTTAAGCTCGTTCCGTGTAACACACTCATCTTCCTCATTACCTGCCATTGTTAGTTGAAAGAAAGACAAAAGAAACAAAAACAACCGGTGGTATAATCCCTATCAACTACTTTGGCGGCAGAAGGTGGTTTCACTCACTCTCAAGCGTCTTACCACGCTCTTACAAGTGTTCTTACCAATGCAACAGGTGGTACAACCGGCGGCTGGTTCGTGATACCGTGACAAGCTTGAGTGTAGCGATTGCCGAATTGAACCTGAACTGATCAGAAGAAAGGTGGAGCTTGGAAGGCAAAGTATAGTAGCAAGGATTAGCAAATTTCGAAAATAGTTAGAAAAGCTGAATAAAGATTCAAAGTTCTTGTCACAGTTGCTGGCCTAAGCGTGCTCCTATAACTAGTTCAACCTAGCAAGGGATATATCACAGCACAAAGGACTCAAAGGATGCAAGCAATTCTGATTTTCTACTTCTCTTTCTCTTCTCTCTGTTTTTTTTTTTTTGCCGGTTTGGCTCTTTCTCTAACACAAATATATACCTCTTAACTCAGAGGAGAAACAAAAATCTCACAATTTGAAGCAACAAACGACAGGAAACCGATGCCCGAAAGAATTGACAAAACAGGACAGCAAACTTCCGGGCGTCGAAACTCGGTCTTAGAAGCTTTTTTTGAGGGTCAAAAAAAATGCACAGGTCTAAAGACTTGTGGAATTTTCAGATGCGCGTCGTCGTCCCCTTCGAAACAAAAAAAAAATAGACCCAAATCGGAGTTCGTATGCAAAAGTTATGCCAGTTTTAGTGAACACTGCATAATCTGGAATTGCTCGCGAATTCAGATCTTTCTCCCGGTTAGGCTAGAATAGGATTAGGTTTGCGGGTGAAAAAGGATGGCCAGCGGTGCAGGGCAATTGACACAAGGCGGCTCGCGACCTCAAACCAGCAACAAGACGATGACTATGGATCAATACTCAACAATACGATACTGAAAACGAAATTGCAAAGCTCAAAGGGTTGTAGGACAGCGGAATTGATGATGAACTTTTTTGTGGGGCAAATTTTCTGGACTCTAGGACGACGGCAAAACAAAACTAAAGGGGATACAATGATACCTGACGGGAAACCGAGGCTCTGATACCACTTGATGCGCACGGTGGCCCGATCTTCCGACAGGTAGAGGTAAGTCGATTGGTGGAGACTCGAAGTTGACGATCCGGCTTCCGATCAGAACCGATCCGAACCCAGCAATCGCTACACCACGGCTCCGTTGGTTATCAACCATGCACAAACACGATTGACCTCGCCAAGAAGGCTTATCCCTGCATGCGAATCGAGAACACAAGCAAGAACGAGAAAGAAGCAATCTGAAATATTGCAAATATAAATTGAATCTCACGAGTTGGGGTTCCACAAACCGATACACGGCGAAACTGTTCTTTGACAGATTAATCTAAGCAAAATCCAAATCAAACCCTAGCGGCGGCTACTGAATATAAGGGCTAAGGGACGTCCTAGAAACCCTAGACGTGTCCGTGATGGACTCCAACACGATACATGGGCAACGGCCCAAATTGGTGACGCAGCACCCTGGGACAGATTCTGTCCGCCAACTTACAACGCGAATTCCCGTCGACTCAGCAGTCCAATTGACCTGAAACCGGTGCCATTGGAAAGGTTATCTCCTTAGCTTTCGATACATATGTGGATCATTGAAATCGGAGTCCGTTTGTGGCCTGGGCGACGATTTTAGTGAACACTGCTCCTGGTGGCCGAGGTAGTCGACTCCGAGATGAATTGGAACTCCGACTCCGAGATGAATTGGGACTCCAACTTGACTTGGACGCCCTCCTGGCCTCCCTCCTGGCCCTTGCTGGTTCCCAAGGCCTTCATGATCCTCTCCAAAGTTCCTAAGTACAATATAATCAATAATATCATTAGGTAGCATACTATCCTCACAAGTATATACACGGGCACTTAGGAACGAGCTCACCTGTTGATTCAATTGCCGTGCTCGTGCTCTTGTGATGGGTCCTTACATCACAACTGGAGGAGTCTCGGGCGTATGCATAGAAGTGATGTCCTCATCACTACTTCTCTCCCAACCCCGACGAATTTGCCGATAAGGACCAGATCCACGCCAACGACAAGCCGCCGGTCTTCTTCCCTATTACTATCTCCCCCTTTCTTCCACATTTTCCCCTCCGGTGAGCCACCGATGCTCTCTCCCTTCATCCTCTCGCCACATTTCGGCCTCCCCTCTCCCATTCGTCTTCACCACCAGTGAGCTCCCCTCTTCTTTACCTCCTCCTTCCTCGCTGTTTTCTCTCCTCCCTCTTCTTTTCCTTCCTTCCTTCCTCTTTCTTTTTCCTCTCTTTTTCTTCTTCCTCTTTTGCTTCCTCTTCTGTCTTTTTGCTTACTCCAGATCACACCGCCAACTCCAAAAGCCCCAAATCCACATCCACACGCCGCAACCTCCATAGCTCCCGCCGGTCCGAGCTGCCACCACCCCGCACCCCAGCGCCGCCGATCCCGCGTGTGCCGCCCTCGCCACCGGATCTGGCCGCTGCACACCGCCGCCTTTGCCGCGCCGCCTCCGCCACACCCGAGCCGCCGCCAATCTGCGGGCTCATCGCCGCCTTCCTCGCGCCATAGCCGCGGCGGCTCCTCTCTTCCTCCATCGCTGATCCGCCACCGGATCCGGCCATCCCGCGCCGCGCCACCACTAGATCTGTCCCTCTCCCAGATCCACGCGCCGCCACCACCTCCTGCGCCGTGCCGCCACCCACCAGGCGCCTCCATCTCGCGCAGCGCCTCCCGCGCCTCTCCCGTCGCCGATCCGCCGCGACGACACCGGAGTTGCGCCTCCATCCGCTGGTCTGCCCGATCCGAGCCACCACCACAGCGCCGGCACCACCGACCTCCACCGCGCGCCATCATCCCGACGAGCCGCCGCCAGGCAGATCTGTCCGATCCGCCTCGCGCCGCCCACGATCTCGCGCCTCCGCTTCGCGCCACCACAAGCCGTCGATCCGGCGCCTCCCTTGGCCACGACATCCTCCCAAGACGCCACGGCCGCGGCCCAGTTCCTCAACAACACCTACGACGGTGCGCCCTGTTTCTTCATCCCTGATTTGCTTCACCGACATCGTCCTTGACGACCGCCAACCAACACCAAGTTCCATAGTAAATTTTCGGTGATCATTCCCTTTCTATTACTCTTTGTTTTTTTTGTCAAATGCTTGTGATGAACAACTGAATGTATGAGATGGATGGATTTGAATTATCTGTTCTGAGATGAAATTCTGAGTGTTTTGTTTGAGATAACAGATGAAATTGCTTGAGTTCCAACACTTGTCTGATGAACAGATGGAGAAATTAATGAACAGAAGGTAAACTATAACTGTGATATGATTGTTAAATGAAAACTTCGATTGATTTCTCATTTTGTTGTGGATTGCTGAATCCCCTGTTCTGTTATGATTGTGTGAGCTGTTGCAATACTGGGATTGTATGGAGATGTATCATATTGAATAGAAACTAGCTCGTCGAAATTAGTTTCTTTCATCTCTGGTTGGTTGCATGAATTCATTGTTGCTTTATGCTCATATCTTATTCAATCATTCCTGTAACACCAATCACTTCAGAGATTGAATAATTCCTGTAATTCTTGTCTGGGTTAGATTGGTTTGCTCACCATTCTTCCTGTGAATGGTTCTTCTGTGATTCAAAATTGGTCTTTTGAGATATTTTGAATACTGGAACATGGAGTGAGGTATTGAATTGTTCATTTCAGTTATCTAAATCCCTGTTGTCTTCTGGCTGTTTTGTTTAGAGGCACGATCATCTTTGAAGTGCGCTGTTGCATTCTTCTATGATCCAAGAAACTTAAATGCATTATCCAGTATTCAGAGGAATAGAGATTGATTACTCTTGTTAGTGGCTGTTATTTTAAATCGCTTCATAGTTGGTCTTCAAGCTTATTTCTAGTGAAACTAGGGGTTTGATCTTGGTATTTTGGAAACTCTGTTGATTTGATTCCTGGGTCTTTAGAATGCTTATTTGCTCCTTGGCCCTAATTGCACTTTTATTTAGTTTCTGAGATACATCATTAACTATTTACATCTTTGAACTGAATTGTGTTGAATTTTGGATTTGCTGCTTTTGCTTGTTGTTGTGGTCGTGGTTGAGATGGTGATTGGTGTTTGTTTTGTACTTGTGATTCGTTGATACTCGTTGTAGATTGTGATCATTGATGGCCACACCTACACGATTTCTTTCTATCGCTTGTATTACGAAACGTTAGTCCAGAACGAAAGCTAGTTGCTTGTCAAGGCAATTACCTCTCTTTCTCTTCATTTTCTGCTGACATCTTCTTTCTCGTCTGTTTTGGTTTTATCTTCCCACTGGTTTAGTTCAGTTTCACACGATTCGTTTTCTCTAGTCTCTGTGGAAAGAACGACTGAATACTCGCTTACTGCTCCGTCCTCGTTCTCTTGTGAGACGGTCTAGACTGGTCGACCTTTGACATTAAGAAGATTGGACCCGACCATTGCGGATCTATCTTAAACATGGGATGTTGCCCAAGGATGATACCATAAGTGATCGGTTAATTCAAAATGCACGTCTACATAAAATCATTGATGGAATTTTATATAGGAAGGGTACTCAAGGAGTATTCATGCGCTGTATATGTCAAGAGGAAGGTAAATCCCTCTTGAAAGAAATTCATGACGGTGTATATGGTGCACACGCGTCATATCAAACATTGGTCGGAAAAGCATTCCGGCAGGGTTTTTATTGGCCTTTGGCATTTGATGATGCCAAGCATTTGGTGAAAACATGCCCTCAGTGTCAATTTCATGCAAGGTAAGTCCATCAGCCTGCATATGCCTTACAAACTATTCCTCTGACATGATCTTTTGCGGTCTGGGGAATAAACATCGTGGGTCCTATGCCCCAAGCGGTTAATGGGTACAAGTTCTTATTCGTAGTCATTGACACGTTTACCAAGTGGATTGAAGCTGAATCAGTCTACAACGTTACCGCCGCTGCGGCGAATAAATTCTTTCATAAGAATATTGTCACACGATTTGGTGTTTTAAGTCTTATTACCGACAATAGTTCCCAGTTTGTTAGTGGTCTCTTTTTGGACTATTGCGACGACATTGGGACCAAAGTCTGCTTTGCATCTGTGGCTCATTCACAGAGCAATGGAGCCGTTGAATATGCTAACGGGCAGATATTACAAGGCATCAAGAAGCTTGTTTTTGATCGTCTTAAGATTTACTCGGGGGCTTGGGTGGATGAACTCTACTATGTTCTATGAGCACTACGCACTACTTATAGTCAAGCTACGGGTGAGACGCCTTTTCAACTAGTATACGGTGCTGAGACTTGTCTTACCCACAGAAATTCGAATCGATTCTGTTCGTGTTAACCAATTTGATCATTCTGATCAACATGAATAACGTGCCCAAGATATTACCCTCCTTGAGGAGAAACATGATCGGGTGTTGATTAAGTCTGCGGTATATTTACAAGCTTTGCATAAATACAACAGTAAACGGGTGCGACCTCGTAGTCTTCACGTGGGTGACCTGGTTTTACGAAAAATACAAAATCAGTCTAATCGCAACAAATTCTCCCCTCAGTGGGAAGGCCCTTATATTGTAGTTTCAGTACTGCGACTAGGATCAGCCCGATTAGCAATGGAAGACGAAAGGATCTTGTCCAATACTTGAAACATAGATCAATTACGCAAGTTCTACGTGTAAGTCTTTTCCATCTCTTTTATCCTTTTCAATTAGCATTTTTTTATTAAAAATAATGTGTACTTTTTTTCGCGTTATGTCATGGTTTGATTTCTTTTGTCCCATCTGTTCTAAGCTATGCTTGGTGGCTGGTCATTGACGATCATCTTATTATAGTAACTAAGTTGGATTCGCTGACCGATCTCATAATCGCATCTAGATAAGACATCCCTAAATAAGTCGTTTCTCAACGCATATATGACTTACTAATATGTTTCTGATCATTCGAGGGCTGCCACTTCGTAATAAACTTTGGTATTATATTAAGATTAGTATTAGTATGACCGGATGATCATATCTAGTTGAGACATTCCTTTATAAACCATTTCTTAACGTATAACGAACTTACTAAATATTCCCTGATCATCAATAACTCATATTTTTCCTGATATTATAATACAACACATTCAATATGTATGCTCTCAGGAGGGGGCTAGAGGAATATGGCCATAATATAAAACGAAATTAAGTACACCTTTTAAAAAACTGATAGGCATGCATTCGTATATTTCTAATGTAATTGTATATGTACAAATACAATTTAAACAGAGGATCATTGTTCATTACAATGAAATCACAATAAACCAAGTTCTTTCAAAAGATTTTCAATCAAAAGCATGACTTCTTCCATGATAGCTTCAAGCTGATCTTCACTCTCAAACTCTGCATCTCCCACCACCGAATTCAAATTCAAATTTGGGCCGTGGTGATGTCTTAACTTGCACAAAATGGCAGAGGCTACAGATCTTGCATTGGTCTTCATTGCCTTTTCTTGCCGTTTTGTATCTCCAAGAAGATACTGAAGAAGTGATTCAGCTTGAGCCGCTACCAGTTCACATGATTCGCTGAGGCTTAAGTTATCCTTTTGAGGATCGATGATGTCAGCCTTCAGCAAATCTTCGACCATCTTCAGTTTCTCAAAGGTTCCAGACTAAATGCTACTGCAGGATAAGACTGTTGCCTCCAGGGTCTTCCTCTCCTTGCAGATAGTATCAATCGTCTTCTTGAATGACTCGATGGTCGTACTTTGATGCTCGATGGTTGCACAAAGTTGCCCGGTTTGAGTTTCAGCTTGGGCACACTTCTTCTGGAAGTCATCTTTCTCCTTTGAAAGACTGCTAATCTGTTCCTCTTGTACTGCATGAGCAAAGTAATTAAGTTTACAGCAGTTCATGTAAAGAAATAACTCCTTTTTGGTCGGAGTAAACTTATAGGAAAGCTTTTACTGCGCCTCATGGAGTTCGTTCTCTATAAAGAAAAGTTTCGTGGCTGCAGCTTCTTCCTAGTTTCACTGATCAACCATGCTCTTTCTTAAGGAAGAATTTTCCCTGTGACAAGAAAGGTAATAGTTATACTTAAATGAAATTCAGGATAGACAAGTATAAGGGTGCTTAGTGTTGTAATTGGCTGATCTCTCTTCGCGCGACCTCAATATGTTCAACTAGAGCTTTTGACCTGGTCGCCACTTGGGTCTGATCCTGAAACACAATAAACCTTGTTGCTTAATCCTAAACATTTCTAAAATCTTCGGTCTCAGAGAAGTTAAACAAGTTTTTCACTTGCCTCTAAAAGATTGTTGATTGTGGCCTTCAGTGAGCCCTCGAGTTCAGTTGAGGAGCCAACCATCAGATCAGTCTTTTCCTAGACAACAGGAGTGGCAAATGTGGTTTCTTGCTGATTTGCTCCCACTGTCGAGATTGATGTTGTGATCTCCATCTGATCAGATTAGAGATCCCTAATTATTTCTTGAACAATGGCCTGGGGGGCTACCTCAGCCATTGAACCTGCACCTATGTCTCTCACAGCCTCGACAGTTGATGTTTCGCCAGTTTTTGGAGAAGTTGGCAGAGCGCTAGACGCAGGGTTCTTGGAAGAATCATAACTTGTGACATGTCTGTTTTAAACAAACATGATTTGGCAAGACATGATGCTCTTACTTGATACGAAACCCTATTTGGTTCTTGGGTTTCAGTGGTGCACTCTGGGGAGAAAGAAGCACACTGTGCACCCCTGTTAAAGTGTCATCAACATCTGTCCTAGTTTTCCTTTTCTTGAATAGAATAGAGGCTTCCTTCTCCTGCATGTTCGCAAGATGATTGAGATATGCAAAGGAGTAAAAGCTTAAGAAATGTGAAGTTCTTACCACAACAACTCTTCGGCGTTCGAAGGAGGTGTCACCAGCCCTGCAATAGCTGCAACCACAGCTTCAGAGTTCTCTGCGACCATGGTTCCCAAGATGGTGGTCTCAGGGCTGGGAATTTCCTCTGTGGCCGCAAGTTCTTCTGCGACCACGCGATCCCCTGCCTCAACATTCGCCTCCGCCATGGAGGACAATATGTTGGCAATGGTTGGAGAGGATGGCCTCTCTGGAACATTAATCTCCAGAGGGCTCGCCGCTTTCTTCTTGCGGCGGATAAGAGGAACATCGTCTTCCTCATCCTCGCTCCCCTCACCCTGTACGATTAAGAAATGACTCCTACTCATACATGGTATAATAGGGGGAAGAGAAAACCTTACCGCAGTAGTTTTCGAGGTAGTCTTCTTCACCTTAGATGAGGCCCCTCCAATGGATTTCACTTTGGACGTTGCAGGGGTTCACTCCTTCATCTTTTTGGGCTTATAAGAGATAACTTTCACCCTCTTCGATGCTGGTCTCCCAGAAGTTCCAGCATTGTCTCCAGGACGCTTTGTCCTGACAACTTGCCCCTTCAGTAGCTACATCATTTCAGAATTTGCGATTTGATGATTAAGATCAACAGACGTTTATGGACAAGTTCCTCAAAGGAAGTCTTACCTTTTGACGTTCTTGTATAAGATCGTCGCTGCTGTTGATCAAGCTCTGAGGACGGGGCAATCCTAAAGCTCCTTCTGTCACCACATTATATTGCTTCAGAAGGCTATTTGTCCTTTTTTTCTATCTCGGAGAAGGACAGACTGCATCACAAAAGCAAATTACTTGGTATGGTATTTTTTTCATCAGTAAAATTGCATATTTTATGGATAAGAGAGCATACCCGTACTATAATCCAGGGCGTTGTCCACCATGGATTCCACCTCCCAGGCAGGATGTTCCCTCTTCTTCAGAGGACTTATCCTATTCTTCACAAAGTCATGGATGATATCCCATGCGGTTAACCCTTGGTGAACTAAGTGAAGAATGACTTGAGCCTGTTTCTGCAACTCTTGGCTCAATATGGGGACAGTGTCCATCTCACTGGCCTATTCTGGTCGACGGTTCTTGAACCAGAGGCTACTTTATGATGGGGGGCAGTAGAACCATTTTTGGCTCCATCCATGCACAGAGTCCTGCAGAGGGAGAAAGGGATAATCTTTCTTCTCCCTTATGCGGAAATATATACATCCTGCAGCATTGGAGCTCTTCGACCATGCCGAGAAATAGAACCGTCGAAAGAGATCTACACTTGGTAGTACTCCGACGAAGGCTTCACAAAGATGCTGGAAAATCTCCAGAATCAGGATGGCGTTGGGGTGAAGATTCACCAATTCCAGCCCAAAATGTGCCAGTATATCCTGAAGGAACTTGCTTTCTGGAAGGCGAAATCCGCATCGCAAGAACTCTTCAAAGATTACTAGTTCATTTTCATGAACGTCTGGGTTTTCTTCGTTCTTCTCCATCGGCCGCCAATTGATTAGCAGCAGCGGGGGAAGGATTTCCTCTTTTTCCAACACCATCAAGCTCTCGATATTGTAGTGACTTGATCGACTCCAGGACACCATTGTTGTAAGAACTATTGCAACGATGGAGGCTTAGGTGGCGATGAAAGCAAAGGTGCACCGAGAGGGTTTTTTAAGGCTTGTTAAGCAAGGTACCTTCTCCTTTTATCTGCCCAAGGTCACTACCTGTCGTGCTCATTATTTTAGTAATTCCTCATAATGGGTCCTTCATGGATTGAACCCAACAACACATCATTACCCTGATAGAATTTGAAACAAAATGCACCTTTTTGGAAAATCCAAACGTCATTTCATTTCAAATTCGGGGGCTATGCTACAAGTGTTTATAGGGGAATTTTTTGCGGATTAAATACCCTATGATTTTAGGGTAATCTCAATATTTCAGTACTGATTACGATTTCAAGGTAAATTTCATGATCTCAGTACTATGCATGGTCTAAGTATAATATTCTAATCTCGGTATTAGGTATGATCGCAATGCTATTCTGTGATTGCGGTACTATGTGTGGTCTCAATATTATTCTGTGACCATATGGTCTCAATGTTGTTCTGTGACCTCAGTGTTGTCCAATGTTGATCATGGACAAAGAATATATTACATGTGTATGTTTTGGTTGCAAAGACATTTACCTGTAACCATTTTTCACACAGAGAATTTAAAGAACTCTGACTGATGATTATAGATTATACGTAATCATTAAGGGAGTCAATATGTAAAGAAAAGGAATTTTTTATTTATTGCATTCTTTACATACAAAAGGGATGCAGGCAACCAAAATGTCAACCTGATCTGAAAGTAATTTACAAAGTTCTCCAAGGTCAGGTTGGCATTATAGCACCAACACTGGCTGCCCCAAGAGAACTTGTGACGTCCCTCAGTCTATTGACATCGTCTCTTATTGCGAAGTAGCAGTTGTCCCTAATTGGATTAGAGAGGTCTCGCTACTCTCGGGCATGGTCCCTCTCTAAGAGGAACGTGCGCGCCTCTTCGCGGACTCCATCATAGCACTCAGCCAGGCACAGGGTGATGGGGAGGATGCCCAAGGCACTCCCTCAGCACCTCATTCTTTTCTTGGAGAGTTCTGCACCAGGCAGATTTCTCTCTCAGAAGAATCTGGATCTCAGCAAGCTGTTCGCTAAGAACCCAGAGAGCCTTCTCCTCCTGTACATAGATGGGATAGTTCCTGAAACATGTGATAAACAGAGAGGATGAAGATAATTACCTGGGTCGCAGGCTGAGAGGAAAAAGCTGAGCATGGAAGGGGACTTGGTGATAAAGGCACTTGCAGGCACAGTGATACCTACTCCCCCAGAATATGGATCCAAAGAAGGTGTTGAAGTTGGAAACGGATGGGTTGCAAGGGCTAAAGAAACTAGAGGATGCAAAGAAAGAGATGAGGGCAATGTAGTAGCCTAGGTCTCCGCACCCATTAGCCTTGTGGATGATGCTCCACTAGAGGATTCCGCGTCATATCCAGACCATTTCTTCGAAGATGTTGGTTCCTCGAACAGCTGTGCATTCCAAAATGCATTACTTTGGAAACGCTCAAACTGCAAAAAGATTCACACAGATGTTTCAGAAGAGAATTACCTTCTGAAGAGCCTGTCCAATCTTGTCTTCAATTCTTATTTCTTCCTCATCGCTCTCAACAATCTTTTTGGAGTCTCGGTTAGCCATTAAAGATGAGAGTAGAAGAGGAAAGGAGAAGTAAGAAGATGAAAAGAAAATCTAAAAGACTTAGCTGAGGAAAACTGGTAAGTCTTTTAACTAAGGAACTTCGCTATTTATAGAGCTCGGAGGCAACGAATCGCATTCGTGGGGGCCTCGAGCTCTTAAACGCACTTACATTTTTTTGCCTCAGTTGAGCAGTCAAAAACTTCATGATTACATGTCAAGTTAAACCCAAAGATTTTTCTTGGGAAATAAACCGCCACACGGTGTACAGTACATCAGAAGAAGGTGAAGCGTCAGGTTCTTCATTCGAAGAAAATTAAATTTGAAGTTATAATCTTTTTATCTCTTCAAATTTGAGGGCTAGATGACGAGGATTATCACCCAAGCTAGTTATTTATTTAATATATAAATCATGTTCAAGTTAAGTTCGGATATGATATGTGACCCTGTGCCCTAGCTGCCGCTATGGTCGCAGAGGACAGCTTCCTGCATACCAGAAGGTCGCGGGCACAGAATCAATCTATGGTCGCAGTACTTTCACGATCATGAGGTCACAAGATATGGGCGACCAAGATAACCTGAGTGTGTTTGAGCCTTACTGGACACATTCTCAGGATAAAAGATAACTTCTTCTCCCACGAGTGAAGACAGCCGTCAAGGAGTTACGATGTGCAGTTATCTATAAACTGCATATGTTAACCGGCAAAGGGATTAAGCGTAGTTATACAAACTGCACTATGACAACCGTCCAAAACTGCTTCACAATGGCATCCTTTCACCCAGTATAAAAGGATGATGGGCATAGAAGTAGGGGATGACGAACGGATAATAGAAGACACCGATAGACAAAAGTACTAAAAGAGATTGATTTGCCTCTGTAACAATCTCTTTTCCCTGTAATTATCTCATATATAGTGAAACCACAACAGGACATAGGGCTATTACTCAATCTTGTTGAGGTCCTAAACCTGTATAACTCTTTGTGTCCCTGACTTATTCTTGTCTTAACTTACCTGATCACACCCTGAAAGGCCTCACACTTAACTCACAAATCTGGGTAAGATCGATTGAGGACCCCAAGTTCGAATCATCGACACAGGGCTCCTCCTGCTGCTTTGCCGATGCCATCGACCGAGGCTGTGGGTAGCGCAACAGGGGAGGCGGCCATAGAGAGTGTTACCGTGACAGCTGAGGTCGCAGTTTTTGAGGCCATTAGTGGAGAGTTTGCGCCCATCATCAGCGAGGTGGGAAGAGATACCCAACCAGATGTCCTTGCCTAGGATGAGGCGACGGAAGCCGCTGTTGAGGCGTTTGCCCCGGGGATAGACGAACAAGTATACATCTATGTTTCCCCTATGGTCGAAGGTAACATGCTTCCCTCTTGTTTGGGAGAACAAGGAGAGGAGGCAGCGGTCGACCGTCTCAGCCAGTACCAGCGCTTTGTTGATAACTCACAGCCATCGTCGGCGCCGCCTCGCTTGGCTTCTGTTAGCCAGGCATGCGGATCCAAAGATCCTTGCAAGGGGTTTGTTCATGAGTTCTTGGAGGTAAGTGGAATTCTTTACCTACGGGCTCCGCGTTGTTCCTTTAGGGATTGGGCTCCTAGTATTTCTTGTTTTATGCAGGATATGACTCACGCATTTGGTTTGTGGGGCGAGCGAGTGAAGGTCGCTTAGGCCGAAAGAAGCCAATTGAAGAAGTAAGTACTTTGCTTCTGAGCCTAGTTTGTTGAGACTGTAGTAATACTTGTTGTTGCAGGGAAAATACTGTTCTGCAGAAGAAGCTGGCGGAAGCTGAAGAAAGGCTCGCCAAAGTCCTGGCCCTTGAGGCCGAGCTAAAAGAAGCCAAGGAAAGAGCAGCGACCTTTGACCAAGTATCAAGATTTTATGAAGCACTTAAAGCAAAATCTGAACATCTCCTAGTGCTTTATGAAGAGCAGCAAACCAAGATGAAACATAAGCTCACTTTTATCAGAAGTTTTCCTTACCTTGACGAATTTAACTATGAGATTCCTCTTCTTTTCAATACAAGAACAGCAAATTAAGTTGGTAACTGAAGAGAGGGATCAATTTGAAGAAAAATTCATCTAGAAGAGAATAGACATTGTTACGCTTCACAAGTCTTGTGAGCGTCACCAAGCATCTCGCGACAAGGCCAGACCCGCTGCCGAGCTTGCTCGCAATGAGAAGGATGCTTTGGAAGCGACTATTAAGAGCTATGGCAGTGTCGAATTGGACAATTTCAAGAAATTACGAATGGCCGCGGGCAGACATTATTGATCGTACGACGGATGACTTCAGCCTCAGTGAGTCTTGCAAATTGGTCACCGCACAAATTGATTCTCTGGTTGAGAGCATTCTTGAAGCTGCGAGGAGGCAAAAGGAAGCTTTGAAGTCCGACGTTGGGGCTGTTGCTTCCGCCATCCTTAGCAAGTTAAGGTGTCACCACGGTCTGGGTTTGGATCTAAACCCTGTGGGCGAAGATGCTACTTTTGACAGCGAGAGTCAATTGGGTGCTATAATGGATGAGGTGAAACCTCTGCTTCAGAAATTGCTTCGAGATCTTGATCTTATTTGATGTAAAATCTGTGATGCCATCTTGTAATAGTAGCATTATTGGAATGAAAATGGAAATGTTTACCTGACTTAGCGATGATTTTGTACCTTGCAAATATATACAATTAGCAAAGTTTTCAATAATACAAAACAATACTGAAATGTTAAGTACTTTTCCTGACTTGATGCCATAGGCTATATTTCCCTAGCCCTCTCCTGTGACCATGCGTATATTAAATCTTGGTATCATGGTCGCAGGATTGAGATGAGATTGTAGCAATCTCTTATGCGTGAGATTACGGTTTAAGAAGAGGAGCTGTGCTTCTATGCAATCTCATGGTCGCGAGAATAAACATTTGAATTAAAAATGCATAAGCTTTTTGCGAACTGACAGCCACACGTGTGATCTATGACATGCTAGAAAGTCCCTTATGCGTTGAGAAACGGCTTAAAAGAGATGTTTTGACTAGATGTGATCACGAATTCTTTTAGTGAATCCACTCAAGCATTTGTTATAAAAATGCTTATTGTGACCAGCCCCCGGGCGTGGCCCGGGAAAAAGATAGGGATGAAAAGTAGGAAACTAACGACAACAGAAAGTGGAAGAAATACTAGATTTAATTTGAAAATGTATGAGGGAAGTGGAGGGACTTACACGTGAAATTTGCGCAATTAGTTGATTTTCCAGGTGTTAGAAAGAACTCTGCCATCTTCCATAGCTAATCTAGTCAATCTAGGTCGTGGCATTGAGACCACAGTGTAGGGACCTTCCCATTGGGGAGAGAATTTATTGCGATTAGACTGGTTTTGGATCTTTCTCAAAACCAAGTCTCCGACGTGAAGGCGATGTGGTCGCACCCTTTTGCTGTGATATTTGCGGAGAGCCTATAAATATGCTGCAGACCGAAACAATGATTGATTATGCTTTTCTTCCAGAAGAGTGAGTTCATCGTCGCGTGCTTCATTTGGATTTGTATGATCAAAATTATGCACGTGAGGAGAGCCAAGGTGGAATTCGCTTGGTAACATAGCTTCAACATCAAAAACCAGTTGGAAAGGTGTGTCACCTGTTGCTCTACTTGGTGTGGTGCGAAGTGCCCATAGAACGGAATAGAGTTCATCTACCCAAGCCCCCGAGCATATGTTAAGATGGTCGAAAACGCGTTTCTTAACCCCTTGTATTATCTGCCCATTGGCACGTTCGATGGCCCCGTTTCTTTGCGGATGATTGCCAAATGCAAAACAGACTTTGGTGCCGATATCGTTGCAATAGTCGAGGAAAAAACCACTAACAAATTGGGAACATTTGTCTATAATGAGATGATTTGGGACACCAAATTGTGTCACAATGTTCTTGTGGAAAAAAAATACTTCGTTGCTGCGGCGGTAATGGTTCTGACCGGTTCGGCCTCTGTGGGACCTTCATTTGAGGATTCCGATGGCAACCGCCCAGGTGGATTGCACACAGAAAGGTACATCACAAGCTCACAACAACAGGATTTACTTTAAACAATAAAGAAAATAGATAAAAACAAGTACAAGGTCAAGAGGACCACTATTACATTATCATAATGCCAAGAATGACATTAATTAAAGTTGATACAAAAGTAGAGGGTTTTTCAAAATCAAGAATAAAAAATGATCGGCATCGGAGTACCGAACACAGAAATAACACAAAAACAACAAAAAGGGTCTTCATTTCCGTCTGTAGCGGTTCGGCTCGGGCCTTTACCACATCGAACTCAACTTGGCGCATGACCCTCCTAGAAGCTCAAATCGTCTGGAAAAGTTCCTTCCTCTTCTCGGTGCTCAAGGCTAAAGGAATCAGGATCCTCGAATCCTTTCTTCTGAATTTGTGTGAAAAGGCAAGGGTGAGCATGTTTTTACACGATGCTCAGCAAGTACCGTTATGAGAATGCGGGTATATAGATGAGGGGTTTTCAAGGAAAGGGGTCTTGGCTTTATATATATAGGAATAGAATAGATTTTCACAAATAGGTTGAAGAAAAGGTTTTTGTTTTCAAAAGCGATGCTTTTAAAATCCTAAGCTAGATTTTCAGAAGATGTTGTGTGTGGCGGTCTTCCATGAGTCACCACTTTATTCAGATTTTGTGAAAAACTTTCCAAAAGCTACTTGTGCTGCATCGACGTGGATAGAATCCATAGCGCGCAGACTCCATAACCTGGGAGCTCAGAGTATCTGATACTTTTTATACTTTGCAAAGGTGTACCACCTTAATCCACCGATCATTCACCTTTCAAGTCGGATCAACTCCATGCGACTTTTACGCATGTGACAAGGCCAAGATGACACAACAATTTACAGTCCTAGCATTAACAATTCCCTGCCCGATAAATAGACAGTTAAGTCTCAAGTACCGTTGTGGGTCCTCCCCACTGCCTTACTTCCTAGCCTGGGTCTATGTTCTCGCAAGACACATAGCCTCTCTTGATTACAACCGCGCATGACTTAATCTGGCATATGGCGTCTTCCTTCTTTCCAACTTTTCCTCTCATAATTTTTCTGAACTCACATCACTCATGGCCCTCAGTGGCCCACCAGTTCTCGCAAGAAACCGGATCGACAACCATTGCAGGGAAAAACTAATAATAAAGAAAGCTACTAAGTTGCGCCCGTCCTATTCCGGGCAAGTGGTTGGTACGTTTTTTATGCCGTATAGAAGCACAACACAAGGTTCTAGTCCTTATGAATCTTTAGTGAGGAGTCTTTCACATTCCCAGTACGCACACAGCACCATCCAATCAAACCATCCTCACTATCGATTCCAACCACATTTTCTTTCACAAAAAGAGGTTTTGAACATGTTTTTCTCATTTGTGACCATTCAACATTTAACATATATTCTTGAGCATAGCATAGCATAGCCTAAGCATGATATTCTAGGGTGACAAGGGTGCATGGATATTCAATGTCAAAAGGGGCTTTACAGTTATTTAGGTCATATCTAATCATTTCATTAGAACATAACTCTTATTTGAATCTAAGACATGCATATACTTGAAAACAGTTAACATACTTCATTTCAAAATATTAGGCTAGACATGACCAAGGGTTTGAGACTTGCCTTGCAATGATGGGTCTAGATACTTGGACGATTCTTCGAAGATTTCTTCCGCTCCTTCAATCTCTGGTTCCACGGCGGATACAAATAATACACACATACGCTATATAAGCACACAGAAGATAGTCTTTATGGGAAATGATACGTAAAATATATCATGCATGCAGGGGCAAGGTTTGGACAAAGTCACTTGGATGCTGATAGAAGAGATGGGCTCAAAAGGAGTTGAATGTCGAAAGGCTGACATTCGGTCCACGGCAAGACATAGCCTTAAGTTGGTCTTAGGTAGGTTTTCTGGAGAAGTGACAGTAGAGAAAGTTGTAGAGTACAATCCAGGAATCTATTGGACAAGGTGGCATTTCAGTTGCTCAAGTGTAACAGACCTAAATCATTTAATGCCACTGGTGGACATGCACTGATATAGTGCTGGACATGGCCAGAAACTAGGGCATGGCATAACTTTTGACTCAAGGCTCCAATTGATGCACTACTTTGTCTGGGGGTTAGGCCTTGATAACAGCTACAAAACACTCAATAGGCTCAAGGGCAGAAAGTGGCCGGAGGGTGGCCAAATCAGGCGAGTAAACACGGTGGCCTGAGCTAGTGGACAGTGATCTTGGCATTGGAATATCTCTTGATACAGGTCGATTCAGAAGTCGAGCTTGTAGAAAATAATGCTCAGGGTACTGGGGTCTATCTAAGGGACAAAGTGACCGGAGCTAGATCGGCCGGGGAAAAATTCCGGCGACCGGCGCTGGAGAAGACGACATGAAAATTGTGGGTTTTTGATACAGAGAGTTTGAACTCAATTTCTTGCTTAGCGAGTGAGAGGGTGAAGTGTGAAGTCTACTGGTGGAGTCAATTTGGTCGGAGAATGACCGGAGTGGCCTGGCGACGAGAGCCAGTTCACTGGTGGCGCGCAAATTGGGGAAAGCCACAATCTTAGCTCAATTTTGAAATCCAAACTCGTAGTCTTGCTAAAGGGAGTGTCCTGAACAATTTTCATCACTGGAATGAGGGCTGATTTGGATTAAATCGGGCAGCGTTGAGGAAACAGGGGATTTGGGCTTTTCCGGTGATCGCCGGCGTTGAGGTTCGCCGGGGGCCAATTGAATGCTATGACACATACAGGGGGATGAGGGGAGCTTACTGGTGGCGTTGGTTTGGAGTGAGAAACTACGGTTGAGGCTGGCACCGTGAGCTCCAGAAGTGACTCACCGGGGAAGAAGGTCTTCACGGCGGCGCTGGGGAATTTGCTGCTCTCTGGTGCTAGAAGCTAAAGCAATGCAGCTGAGGGAGTGGTGTGAAGTGATGCTGCGGTTGAGGGGGAGCTTATATAGGCGATGGGCTGAGCTCTCGGTAGTTGAGGCAAATCAAACGGGATTCGCGGCTGACACCGGAGGTGGAATCGAGATGGCGTGCAAGCGTTGGGACGCGGCAACGACTGTGCCAGGCGAGGGGAATCATGGCAAATCCTGGCTGGAGCAGGGCGACGAGATCACTGGCTTCGGCATGGCTGCAACGTGGCGTTGCTTTGCTGCTGCTGGAGCACACGCGCGCGCGAGGGAATCATGGCACAGGCGCGGTTGAGGTGCTCCACGGTGGCGGCACGGTTGCGCACAGGTGGTGCTGCGTGGCAGTGATGGTGGCAGCGCGGGAAACTTTGCCGGCGGCGAGCTCTGCGGCAGGGCTAAGCGGCGGGGCACTGGTCGAACGATGCTGGTGCTCTGGTCGAGAGCAACAACCAGGGGCTTGGTCGAAAAGGGCTAAACAAGAAGGCTAGGGCTGATCTGTAATTTCAGAAACCTTCACCAGGGACTGTTCTGCAAGGATTTGGATCAATTTGTAAGGAATTTGAGTCGGGAATTTGGGCCTATTTGCAAATCTGGAGATTTGGGGGGCTGATCTGAGTTCTGGTTTTGCAGATGAGTGCTACTAAATCACTTGGATTCATCTAGCAGGAAAAATGGTGAAATCCGATAAGATCTGGTGGTTTTGACAAAAATCGAAAACAGGGTAATTAAGGTAAACAGGGTAATTAGGGTTTGAAACTTTGGCAAGGCTGAAACTAGGGTTTCGGTTGAGCTTTTGGAATTCTTCCAGAAGGGAAAAATGTTCAGAATAGTGAATGGGAGATGTTCATTGAATCAGATCAAAGTTTGGAGATGGTCTGAGACTTTTAGTCTTTTTGGGTTTCTGACAAATCTGAAAAGAACTGATCTGCGATACTTTTGGACTAAAAAGCGAAAATGGTCTGAAAGGTGAGGTTTAGCTGCCAACTTTTTAAATTAAGGTAGTGGCACACCTAAGATCATAATTCTGAGATAAGAGATCAAAAATGGGGTTGAGACATCCGAGAGTCCAATGAAGATATGCTGACTGGCAAGCTAAAGAGATGGCAAAATTTGGGATGTTACAGCCTCAATCCATTTACTGAATGTATCAATGTCTACGAATAAGAACTTGTATCCATTGACAGCTTGGGGCATTGGCCCCAGAATATTTATTCCCCATACGACGAATGGCCAAGTGTCTGGCATCATTAAGCGCCGTGGGCACGTCTTGACCAAGTGTCTGGCATCATTGAGCGCCGTGGGCTAGTAATACCCCTGTCAGAAAGCCTTTCTAACCAGTGTTCTATCAGAAGGTTTTGGCCTTCTTCGTGAGGCATGCAATGCATGAGTAGCCTTGTGTACTCTTTTTGTACAAGGTCCCTTCGACCAGTCTATACATGCGTGCCTTTCTAACTAACCGATTAGCCTCGGTCTCGTCCTCAGGCAAGGTCCCATGCGTAAGATAGATTCTCAATGGTTGGATCCAATCTGCTTTGTGCTTGAAGGTGGCAATGTTAGTCATCGCCTCGGTCTTCTCAATGACTGAGGGATGTTTTAAGTGCTCAATGCACACTCCTGCCAGAGCGGATGTACGTGAGGACCCAAGTTTTGATAACTGGCCTATGAGAATATTGTCTCTTCGTGGAACGAATTGAACTTCTAAATTTTTGAAGTATTTTTTCTAATTTCCTCACTTCGTCCAAGTAACAAGCCATTGTCTCGTCGGAGGTGTTGTACTCCTTGTTTACCTAGTTTACAACTAGCTGTGAGTCTCCCCTCACCACTAGCCGATGGACTCCAAGGGATTTGGCTAATCGAAGCCCGGCTAGAAGACCTTCATACATTGCTGCATTGTTAGTGGCAACAAAGTGGAGTTGTATGAAATACTGGAGTTGTTCTCTCTGGGGCGTGATTAAGACCACTCCAGCCCCCGAGTTTGAAAAACCACGAGAACCATCGAAGTACATCATCCAAAGGTCATTAGTTGACAAATCTGTCAGCTCTTACGGAAGTGGTTCAGGATTAGTCCATTCGACCACGAAATCGGTAAGAATCTGAGATTTGATTGATATACGAGTAGTGAAATGGAGAACAAATGCTCTGAGTTCTATTGCCCATTTCGCTACCCGACTAGTTTCTTCCGGATTACGGAGAATGTCCCCTAAGGGAAAGGATAATGGCACAAAAATTTTGTTCGGTTGAAAGTAATGTCGCAGCTTTCAGGAAGTCATTAAGAGGGCATAAAGTAGTTATTGGACTCGGTGTAACACTCCTTTGGTCCGTTTAGTACTTCTCTTACGTAATACACTGGTCGTTGCACTCTGTCCCTTTTTGTGACCAGCACTACACTGATCGCGCAAGGGGTTGCTGTTATGGAATATACGTATCAGATACGAATTCGAATAAGATTTGAATCACATCAGGAAATCTAATTTGGTAGGATTTCTTCTGCATGGGCAGTTCGGATAAGATTTGAATCTCATCAGGAAACCTAATCGTTAGGATTTCTTCTGCATGGGCAGTTCGGATAAGATTCATATCACATCAGGAAATCTAATCTGTTAGGATTTCTTTTGTATGACCCTATATATAGAGATGTATGATGGGCTTTGAGGATCATCATAAAAGCCATAGCTGCCATCTCTTTTGATAGCCCCTAAACCCTTGTCGTACACGTTGGTGCTAGCACACCATCGTACGACATTCCATCCCGGTACGTGTGGATATCGGTAGAGGCGCTGCTGCAATTGCTGCACTGATTAGAATGATCCGTGAGCGGTCATTGTCATCTACATCTGCTAATCAGGACGATCCACAAACGGTTGCTGTGAACATTCGATTGCTTCACCAAATCTGCTTCCGCTATTGGTAATAATCTAATCTATGATCTATTACTTGCAGTCTTCGAGTAAAATTTTTGAAATTCTGCTAGTGTAGCTTACTCGGTTTCCAACAATTGCGGCTAAGTAAATGAGCAACGGTTCTCCTGTTTTTGGGGAAACTAACACTGGAGCACTCGATAAATATGCTTTGACCTCCTGAAAGGCTTTTTCAGCCTCATCCGACCACTGGAAACCATTATGGCTACATAGTACCTTAAAGAAGGGTAAATATGCATGTTTGCCTAACCGTGATATGAAATGACTTAAGGCCGCCATTCGGCCTGTTAGGCTTTGAACATCCTTTGTTGATGAAGGGGATCTCATTTGTTCAATGGCCCGTATTTTATCGAGATTAACCTCAATGCCTTGTGAACAAACAAGAAAACCTGAAAGTTTACCAGAAGAAACTCCAAAAGAGTACTTTTCAGGATTTAACTTGATTCCATGTTTATTCAAATTACAAAAGGTTTCAGTGAGATCATTTACATGATTAGAGCTTTGTAAGCTCTTTACAACCAGATCATCTACGTAAGCTTCTAAGTTATGCCCTAATTGAGATAGAAAGGTCTTATGCATCAAACGCTGGTACGTGGAACCAGCGTTCTTGAGCTTAAATGGCATTCTGACATAGCAGTAAGTGCCAAAGGGTGTGTTGAAGGCAGTTTTCTCTTCATCTACTTCTGTCATGCTAATTTGATGGTAGCCTAAGTAAGCATCCAGGAAGCTCATCAGTTCGCAACCCGCTGTGGAATCGACCAATTGATCGATGCGAGGAAGGGGAAAGTCATCCTTCGGGCAGGCATTGTTCAGACTAGTGTAATCGACGCACATGATCCACTTACCATTGGACTTAAAGGACCATGACCAGATTCACAAGCCATTTGAGATGGTTAACCTCACGAATGAAGACAGCTTCCTAAAGTTTAGTTAACTTTGAACGAATGGCTTCTTGAGGGTCAAGAGCAAAGAGTCTGAGCTTTTGCTCGATTGGTCGTTGCCCAGGCTAAATAGCTAGTCTATGCTCGATCACTTCCCTTGGGACTTCGGGCATATCGGATGGTTTCCACGCAAACACATCTGTGTTAGCTCAGAGGAAAGTAATGAGCGCGAGTTCCTATTTTTCATCCAGTGTTGACCCAACCCGAGCAGTCTTAGATGGGTCATCTGGGAATAAAGGGACTTGCTTGAGTTTTTCGTCTGATCACAAATTTTTCTAGACCGCATCAGGTCCTTTGGTTGCCAACTTGACATCCGGTAGGGGTAGTTGATCGACCAGCTCCGAAGAAATGCGAGCACAAGTGAGAGCCGTATTTTTACTACCTCTAACCCTGATGACACCTTTTGGCCCTGGTATCTTGATGCACTGATAAGCGTAGTGTGTCGCCGCCATGAACTTGGTGAGTGAAGGCCTGCCAAAGATGGCGTTGTAAGCTAAATCAAAATCAATCACATTGAAAGTAATTAATTCTGTTCAAAAGTTTTCTGGTCCTCCGAGTGTTACGGGTAACACTATTTTCCCGATGGGCATCATCTAGGAGCCAGGTATAATCCCGAAAAATGGGTGCACAACTAGTTTGATCTTTGAATGAGGTATTTGCATCTCGTCAAGTGCTTTGGCAAATAGCAGGTCAAGAGAACTGCCCCCATCGACCAACACTCTTCCCACTTTAGCATTGCTAATAATGGAGGAAATTACCAAAGGAAGTCGTCGAGGTTGCGACAATCCTTTGGGACAATCGTCCTTGTTAAAGGTCAAGGAGGTTTCTGACCAACAGGGGAATTAAGGCTCTCCAAGGGGACCTTCAACATTATTTACCTCCCGGCAAATAGCTTTAAAATGAAGCTTAGAATAATAAGATGAAGACTCACCGAAAATAATGTTAATATGAATACTAGGTACCTGGTATGGCATTACCTCATCCCCATCGGCGTCCTTCGTTCCTCAGGATTGTCATTGTTCTGGTATAGTCGACATAGGAGTAGTACCTTGATAGAAATCTTCCATGCATTTCAACCAGGTGCGGCAATTCTTGAGGTCGTGTCCAGAAGCGTTGTCTAATGGACACAGTTTCTTGTTTCCCTCTAGTTTGTCTGTTTTTCCGTGTGGTCGCCAGTTCGACCACTGGAAGGAGTTGTATTAACTTTTTTACCTTTTTCTTGTGGTTGCTATCCAAGACTGCGACCTCACAGAACCGTCCTGTTCCAAACCTGTTGAGCTTCTTAGATTTGCCACCTGCAAAAGATTCAAACTTCTTGTTCGATTCTTCCTTCTTCTCGGTTTTTAGGCCTAGTTGAGGAGGTATGTTACCCTTATCTACTATTCTATTCCATTCTACAGCCTCAGCTGTGTCAGAATATCGATCAGCCATGTTGAAATGTTCTGACACAGACCGTGGTGGATAGATACTCAAATCCTCCGTAAACCTTCGATATCGAACACCGTGTTTGAAGGCCCTAATAATCAAAGTATCAAAGATATTGGGAATGGTATTCCTCACTCCCACAAACCTCTTGACGAACTGCCCAAGAGTTTATGTTGAAGCCTGGCGCAAATGATGAAGATCATCTTCATTGCTAGGCTTTTCATAGTAGTTTTGGAAGTTGTTGAGGATGGCATCGCACGACATCTCCCAGTTGTAGATTGATCCTTTTGGTTAGTTGAACAGCCAGGTCCGTGCTGGACCTTCAAGGACCATTGGCAAATAACTCGCCATGAGCCATTCATTTCCTCCAGCAGCTTGGATGGCAGTGATGTAGATCTGAAGAAATTCAGTTGGATTATGAGTCACGTCGAACCTCTCGATCGTACTGGGTTTAAACTTATCAGGCCAGACCACATTTCATAGCTTGAGTGAAAAAGCTTTACATCCCACGTACGTACTGCGTGGTCGTCGATCATCGCGACTATCGCCGTGGTCACAGGAGGAATCGACTTGAGGAAACTCATGGCATGGCCCCAAATGCGATGCACTGGTACGCGGTTGTTGTCATGGGAAGTATCAGTTTGCCTGGTTTTGCCGTGTCGGGCATAGGTGGGGTTATGTCTCTTGTGACTTTGATGCAAACCGTCTTGTCGTTTGGTCGTCAAACGTGATGATGCTGCTGGAGTAATACCCAAGGTGACATTCCTCGAGGTTATCCACAAGTACCCTTCTGAATATAACCCCATCGTCACTTGCTAGACTGGAGGGAGGATTGCGAAGAGCATGTGCAATTCTCCGGATATGGCCCTTAGCATTCTTTCTGGGCGCTGATGGGGTTTCCAGTGTGGTTGCCTCAATCGTCGGGGAGTAATCTGGAGATGAGATCGGCGTGTATTCATGCCTGCGACCACCTAGATGGGGTTGTTGAGACGTTTTCGGACGACGGTTGCAGGTAGCAGTATTATGGTGGGTTGGCACAAGTCGTACGAAATACTCTGCGACCTTGCGGACCTTGGCGTCTCATTGCTCGCGTGCATTGTCTTCTCCCTGTTTACGCTCTTGTTCTTCCCTAGCAACCCGTTGCTCGGGATTTTCCTCAAAAAGTGCGGTGACTTCCCTCGGAATTGAATTCGTGGTCAGAGAAAGCATCTCATCTTTGTCGGAGTTGGACTCAAAATCGAAAAGAGATTTTAAGTTCTCCGGGGAAAATTCTCTAGGCGGAAGCCAAGATCATCATCTCCCGTATTACCTGGGATAATAGGCTGTGGCACATACTCGCTCTCAGACGCGGTAAAACTCACAGAGGGTAAGTGAATTGCCTTATCTGATTCCTGATCAACAGACGTGACTGGAATCGATGACGATGCTTCCTCAGGAGAAATCTCGAGGGTAAGTTCGTCACCACTGATGGGGACACTATCTTCGTGCACCGCATCTACATGATCCTCGAGATCGAATTCGTTCTCGGAATCATGCAAGCAAGGGAATGGATCCATGAATATGATGAACCTTGGTGAAAATGTCTTCAAGGCCGCACGGTAGGCTCTAGCTGTCGATGATTGGAATCTGGGGTTCCTTCTGTCGAACTTATGCAAAAGTGAGATGGATAATGAAGGGAGCCAATCAGACAAGTACCAAGGTATTCAAGGTATCTACGAATCAGGGACTTTATGGCAATAAGTGTTTTATAATTTGCACGAAATAAATATGGCTCTTGGGCTATATCCAGAACATCCTTGGATTACCCAGTGTCTCTTCCCCTGGCCCTGGGCGACCATAGGAAGGTACTCGCGGTCACGGTTCGCTATGTGCGACCATAGAACGCTATGCGTGACCACAGAGGCCTAAGTACAGCAAACAATCCTCATGGAATTCAACCCTCAAGTGCTCAACATTCAACCCTTCTCTTACGGTATTACATCGATCATGCCATCTGGGTAGCGATCAAGAAATTTATAAAACTAACCCGAAACTTTAAAAAATTGCAAAACTAACGTTCAGTCGTGAGCGGCATCACGCGACTGAGCTTCAGTCGCTTGCTCAGCTAGCGACTGAAGATGTGGCAGCGCGCAGCGCACCGCTGGCCCAGCTCGCCCGCCACATCAGTTTTAGTCGTTAGCCCGGATAACAACTGAAACCTGTAGCTCTTCAGTCTGAAACCTGCTGCTCTTCAGTCGCTAGCTCGGCTAGTGACTGAAACCAGTATATATTGTACTGGCAGTAGGGAACAGTCACTTTCACAATTACTTTTTCAGAGCTTTTTCGAAAAAAAACAGAAGAGGAGAAGAAAGAAAAAAGAAGAGAAGAGAGGAGAAGAAAGAGAAGAGAAAAAAAAAGCAATTTTTGACAATTTGTTTAATTGAGGTACATTTTTTAACTTGTAGATATTATGTACATTTAAATATTTGTTTAATATTATTTTAGGGTTTAGAAATTTAATTATTCTAGTGTTTCTGAGTTTTAGGGTTTAGAAATTGAGTTGTTCGTTTCATGGTTTTGTGGTTTTTGGGCTCTAGAGTTTCAGGGTTTTAGGTTTTAGAAATTGAATTCTTCGATTCACCTAGGTATAAAAATTTAAATTTCTGCTTCACCGCTTCACCTTAGGACAGGTATTCTAGGGTTTCTGGGTTTTAGGGTTTCAGCATTTTAGGGTTTTTGGGTTGTAAGGTTTAGAAATTAAATTGTTCGTTTCACCCTATGTATAAAAATTTAAATTTCTGCTTCATCGCTTCACCTCAGGACAGGTATTCTAGGGTTTCTGGGTTTTAGGGTTTAGAAATTAAATTGTTCGTTTCACCCGATGTATAAAAATTTTAATTTATGCTTCACCGCTTCACCTAGGACAGGTATTCTAGGGTTTCTGGGTTTTAGGGTTTCAGCGTTTTAGGGTTTAGAAATTGAATTGTTCGATTAACCTAGGTATAAAAATTAAAATTTATGCTTCACCGCTTCACCTTAGGATAGGTATTCTAGGGTTTCTGGGTTTTAGGGTTTAGAAATTAAATTGTTCGTTTCACCCTATGTATAAAAATTTAAATTTTTGCTTTACTGCTTCACCCTAGGACAGGTATTCTAGGGTTTCTGGGTTTTAGGGTTTTAGCGTTTTAGGGTTTAGAAATTGAATTGTTCCCTTCATCCTAGGTATAAAAATTTAAATTTCTGCTTCACCCTAGGTATAAAAATGTAAATTTAAATTGAATTGTTCGCTTCACCCTAACACATAATGACAAACTGTTTAGGCTATGGAGCAACCTAGTATGGTTTGCGTTTATTATGGAGCTGGTATAATCCATAATGGATCAAATGGTGATGATCTGGGTGCATGTATGCATATTTATGGTCAAATGGCACAACCGCAATCAATGTCTTTCAATGATTTGAAGATGTGGTTAGTCGATTTGTTACAACTCAATCCTGCGACAGATACTCTTAGGGTTGAAGGCATGGTGCCGGAGGGAAATAAATGGGTTCTTAAGACACTGAAAAAGTGACAAATCTTGGGGTTCATTTGGGCGATTTGTGACAAATCCAAGTTATGGCGGCGGAGTCATCATACTTTATGTTGAAATCTTAAGCGCACATAGTTCGGTAGGAAGTCATTCCGTTGGAATCGGAGGTGGCACCGCTAGTCTCAGTACTGAAGGTGGTACTAGCAGTGCCGCTGGCAGTACCATTGCCAGTGTACCTAAGCGAACAGCAAGAGTCGCGCCTACAACTCAGTTTGGCGACCATCAAGTTGGCGCAGTTGATGAACTGCCCGAATTGGAGGAGAATTTAAATGAGTACACTGATGCGTTAGATATGTATGAATCTCCCGAGGAACCCACGGAACAACAGAATCCTATAAATGAATGGACTAATCCATCATCTTTGATGTCTGCTGTGGTTCCTGATGAATTGAATTCGTGATGGTCCTATAATGAAACAACCGTCCAGCTTGGGCAGCTATTTTGGAGTAAGAAAGATGAAAAAAAAGCCATTAATGCGTGGGCTGTTTCACTGAATAGGCCATTCCGGGTGGATAGATCAACTCCGAGCTTGTGGACTGTGAGGTTCTTGGTCGAGAATTGTCCGTGGTACGTACGTGTCACACGCCCACAAGACGAGCCTTTCTTTCATGTGACTAGAATCGCAGACCACAGATGTCTGGCGGAGGGCATGGTGCAGCATCATAAAAATATCACCTCCAGTTTTGTTGCCAGCCTGATACTATCAGTAGTAAAGGAAAATATGGCAATGGCACCGAAAGTAATTATTGCACATGTTGCAGAGAAGTACGGGTACAAAATCAAGTACGGGAAAGCATGGAGAGCTAAACAGAGGGCATTGGATGAGCTTTTCGGGACACATGTTGAGGCATACAATTTCGTACCAAGGCTATTGCGGCGCATATGCGAAGCAAATGTAACACCCCTGTTTTGCTAAACCCTAAAATAGCCAAAATCCACATCCGGACCCCAAAACCTAATCTGCTTTAGCCATTCCCTTCTAAATGCTGTTCAGAACATTTTTCCCTTCGGGACCATCTCCAAAATATCACCCTAAAGCTGAGTTTCAAGCCTTACCTTTTTTAAAACCCTAATTACCCTAATTACCCTAAACTGTTTTCCCCAATTTTGTCGAAACCCTTCAGATCTTGCCCGACCTTACCAAACTTTGGCCAGACAAGTTCTAAAAATCTTTTGCAACTTAGCTGCGAAATCAGATTTCAGATCGGACCCTCAGATCTCCAGATGTGCAAACAGGTCCATTTCCTATTCAAATTATCCTCACAGAACAGCCCCTGGAACAAGTTTTAGAAATTTCAAATCGGCCCAAACATTCTTTTCAGGCCCTTTCGACCAGCCCTGGTCGTTGCTTTCGACCAGTGCCCGAGCCACCGTTGCCGCGCCGCGTTCTCGTCGCGTTTGCTCACCGCCGGCCACCATCTCTTGTCGCCTGTATTGTGAACAGCTGAACCACCTCCCGCGCACGTGCTAGCCACCGTGGCATCGCCTTGCCCAGCGGTTAAACGGCCGCGCTCCCGAGCTTTGTTTTCGCGCGCGCTCTCGTTGCCGTGGCAGTTGCATGCGTGTACGTGTCATCGCCGGAGCCTTGCTGTTGCCTCCGCATCTGCGCCGTTCCAGGCGAAGTCCCAAGGCAACCGGCAAAGCTGCAGCACCGCCTGAAGCAAATCACGTCGCCGTCGCCGTCGTTGCGCCTGCGCCCGACAATTTTCTCCCCGGCGCAAGCAACCGCTGTCGCGTTTCCCTCGCAAGCTCCGTCTCCGTGCCTATTTAAACCCCCCCCTCAGCGCTGTGAAGAAGCACAAGCTCAGGACTTAGCCAAATTTCCAGTTTCTCGCCGTTTTCGCTTTCTTCTCCGGCGAGCCAGTGAGTGAGCTCACGGTGCCAGCCCTTTCCACAGCCCCTCTCTTCAATCCAAGTTCACCAGTGAGTTCCCCTCGTTCCCCTCTCTGTGTCATAGCAACCAATTGCACCAGATCGATCCCCATCGCCGGTGATCGCCGGATTCCCGATTTGCCCTGTTCCCCCAATGCCGTTCGATTCAGCCCAAATTAACCCTCAATCCTGTAGAAGAAGTTGATCAGTAAGCCTAGTAGAGCAAGCCTGTAGAACCAGAATCCCCAATTAAGCTCAAATCGAAGAAATCCCAAATTTGAACCTCGGCCGTTCGCCGGACTTCGGCGCCAAGCTTCTCCGGCCGATATCCAATGAAATTAACCTCCCCAGTAGCTTTGTTGTGCCCTAGAGACCATCCCCAAGCTTGGAATTGAGCTCTTTCGCCCTGTATCAAAAATACCCAAGCTCCAGTGTCGTCTTCTCCAGCGCCGGTCGTCGGAATTTGTTCCCGGCCGATCCAGCACCTGAAACCTTGTCCCTTAGATAGATTCCAGTACCCTGAGCAATATTGTCCACTAGCTCGACACCTGGATCTGCCTAGATTGTGAGTTATGCCTATGCCAAGATTACTGTCCAGTAGCTCAGTTCATGTCCAGGCCACCGTGGTTCATCGCCGGATTTGGCCACCCTCCGGCCACTTTCAGCCCTTGTGCCTGTTGAGTATATTGTTCCTGTTAGTAATGCCTACCCCCCAGACAAAGTGGTGCATCATTTGGAGCCCTGGATCAAAAGTTAAGCCATGCCCTAGTTTCTGGCCATGTCCAGTCCTATGTCAGTGCATGTCAGCCACTGGCATTAGCCTTGTTTGACCCCTTCTGGTTGAGCAATTGAAGTGCCACCTTGTCCTTTAGATTCCTGGAGTTGTGTTCTACAACTTTCTCTACTATCACTTCTCCAGAAAACCATCCCAAGACTAGTTTCCAGTTATGTCAAAGCCATGAACTGAATGTCGACCCTTCGACGTTCAATCTTTTTTAGCCGTTTCTTCGACCAGAGCCCTTGTGACCTTGCCCTAACTTTTTCCCCTGCATGCATGACTTATTTACTTAATACTTTCTATAGAAACTATTTTCAGTATGCTTATGTGGTTTGTGTTTGTGTGTTGTCTGATTGCCGCAGAGTCAGAAGCGGAAGGAGCGGAAGAAGTCTTTGAAGATCCGTCTGAATTTTTAGACCCCACGTTGCAAGGCAAGCCTCATTCCTTTGATCATGTCTCACCCAATATTTTCATATGAAGTATATTCACTGTTTCTTACTATGCATGTTTAGTTGAAATACAAGTTATGTTTGAATGACATGAGTAGATATTCCCTAATGAATCATGAAACCCTTTTTGTTATTGAACCTTCTTATGTATGCTTTTGTCACCCTAGGACTCATATATTGAATATCCACATTAAACTTGAAATGGTCAAATGCATGAGAAGTTATAATGAAAACCGTTTTGACAAGAAAACTGATAAAAGGGATCAGTAGTGAGGATTGGATTGTATGGAGAGGGTGCCGTGCGCACCAGGGTATGTGAATGTTCCTCACTATTGGTTCATAAGGACAAGAACCTTGTGCTGTGTCTCTATACGAATTGTAAACGTACCAACCACTTGCCTGGTATGGGACAGGCACAACTCAGTAGCTTTTTGGTATTAGCAGTTCCCTGCATGGTTTGACGATCTGGTTTCTCGCGTGGAAACTGGAAGGCCAAGGTTCGGCCATGAGTGATGTGAGTCAGAAAAATGATGAGAGAAAAAGGCGTTAATGAAGGAAGGCGCCCTAGACCTGATTAAGCCGTGAGCGGCTGTAATCTTAAATGGTCGTATGTCTCGCGTGGACATAGACCAAGGCTATGTGTCCTGAGGGAACATAGACCAGAGAGGCTAGGAAGTAAGGCAGTGGGGAAGACCCACAACGGTACTTGAGACTTAATTGTCTATTTACCGGGCAGGGATACTGTTAATACTGAACTGTAAAGCGTTGTGTGATCTCGGCCTTGTCACATGTGTATAAGTCACATGAAGCTGATCCGACTTGAAAGCCGAGTGAACCAGTGGATTTAAAAAGAGGTACACCTTTGCAAAGTGTAAAAGAAGTATCAGATACTCTGTACTCCCAGGTTCAGGAGTCTTTTCGTAGTGGATGTTATCCATGGGTTATAGCACAAGTAATGTTTTGGAATGTTTTCATAATGCGGTTAACAAAGTAGTGACTCATGGGAGACCACTACATCTAACGTTTTTAGAGAAAACCTGTTTAATGTTTAAAGTACTATTTTCATGACAAAGTACTGTTTACGGAATAAATAACTTGGAAATCTATATATCTCTACCCATATGAAACTAAAACCCCTGAATCATATGTTTCACCCTCATATAAGTACAATTACTATAATCCACGGAATGAGTGTTGCTGAGCACCAAGTGCTCACCCTTGCATTTACTTCCAACTGTAGAAGAGGGATTCGAGGATCCCGATTCCTTCAGTTATGAGTTCCCGACAGAAGATGGAAGTGCCCCGGACGAGCCCACGTTCTAGAAGGATTGCGCACCAAGTCAAGTCAGATGTGGGAGGAGCCACTCCAACCTTGCTGCGGATGGAAGTCAAGCTTTTCGTTGTTGCCTTGTGCTTTATGCTGTGTGTTCGGTACTTGGACACCGACTCTGGTTCTGACAAACTTGTTATTTTCCTAGCAACACTACTCAGCGCCATTTTTGGTGCTTTGGTTATGTAATATTGGCCATGTTGGCCTGATACTTGTTTAATGTTATTACTATGCTTGTCTGGTTTGGAGCTCATATGTCATCCTGCTGTGTGTAACCTACCTGGGCGGTTACCAAGGTGATCCTCAAATGGGCGTCTCACAGCAAATCTAGGCACAGTCACCGAAATTGTTGATACGCAGGCAATCGGCTCAGAGGGTGCTGTCATTCCTGGATGTATGGTACTGCAGAGATTTTTTTGGGCATTCCAGCAGTGCATTGCATCGTTTATGTACATCAGACCCATGCTCTGCATTGATGGAACATTTCTGACCGAAAAATACCATGGTACTCTACTGACTGCCATGACAGCTGATGCCAATGACCAGCTTCTCCCCACAGAATATGCAGTGGTCGAGGGAGAGAACTACAACAGTTGGTTGTGGTTCTTGGGCAAACTGAAGAATGAGGTCGTCAGAGATCAGGAGTGCGTGTGCCTAATTCACGACCGGAACACAGGAATGCTGAGCGCGATCGAGTACTGGCAATCAGGAGTGGATCCATCGATGACTTGGGATGACTTACAGAGTCGTTGGTGCTCTCGGCATCTTGGTGCGAATTTTCACACTCGTTTCAAGAGTAGGCCCCTGATGAAGGTGTTCAAGCGGCTAGCAAAGCAGAACCAAGAGTCCAAGTTCTCAGATATGTGCAAGTCGTTGGACGAGAGTATGTTGAAGGAAATGCAAGAGCCAGGTGAACCAGAGAATGGTGGCATTACCGGTGAGGGAAGTCGCAGAAGGCGTCTCAGTTTCAGTCAGTGGATTCAGCCCAAACCAAAGGAGAAGTGGTCGTTGCTACACGACACAGGCGGGGCACGGTACGGAATCATGATGACCAATCTGGCCGAGGTGTACAATTTCATCTTGAAGGGTGTGCGATGTTTACCACTCACTGCCATAGTTGAGATGATATTCTATTGCACAATAGCATACTACGACAGTAGGAGTTTGGCGGCATCAGCACTTGTGCACGACCCTTTAGTACACTGGCCCAAAAAGATTAATGATTACCTCGAATTTCGGACGAGAAAGTCATTGACACATGATGTCTATGTGCTGAGTCGTTTGAACGGAAACTACGAGGTTCAGCTAAGGCACAAACATGTCCACGACACATTGAGAGCAGGTCGGGTCCACGAATGCCGAATTAGAAATGCAGATGTCGAATGTACATGCAACAGCCTCAGCTGCTGCACATTCCTTGCTCGCATGTTATCGTCTCCTGCTCTGTTCCTGGGATCGATCCGGCACATTATATCTCAACTTATTATAGTCTGCAGTACATGTGGAAAACTTGGGAGGGTGTCTTCCATGGGTTTGCGGCGAGGGGAAACTATCGGGAGCTATCGCTGGAAGATGCCATCACGTGGATCCCAGACAAGAGGCTCCTTATGAGCCATGCCGGCCGACGTCGAGCTAGGAGGATACACAATGATATGGATGCAGTGGAGCATGAGGACGACCTACGTAGATGCACCGCTTGCAAGCAGCCTGGGCACACACGAAACCGGTGCCCGCAGGTGGCAAGCACGTCAACTACTCTGAGAAACTGAAGTAATTCACTTTTTTCTGTATGGGTTGCTGTGAAATTTCTTAAATAAAACTTTAATGTTGCAATGCATTGTTGTTAATTAAATATTCACTTGATCGACCAATATGTGATAACAACAAGGATGGCAGATGATCAGCAGCTTCCCGAGCTGATTGCACAATACCATCAGGAGCATCACCATGCTCGACACCTTCTACAGGGTATCGTTCTGCCAGCTCTGTGCATGAGAACACTGCGGGAGATGTGGCCCCTTGATGAGCGGTTCGTGCCTTATTTTCTCAAGGCTGGACTGCTGCCGTTCGCCCGCATGGTAGATCGGGCTTGGCGATTCCCCTTTGATCGAGCCCTGATTAGTGCGCTCGTGGACCGATGGAGACCCGAGACACACACCTTCCACTTCAGTTTCGGCGAGCTCACCGTCACGCTGCAGGATGTCAGCATGCTACTCGGTCTGCCTATTCGTGGGGCCATATATGTCCCATTGACCACTGACAGAGCTGCATGGCGCTTGGATTTCTTGTAGCGCTTCGAGGGCGTAGGGCTAGCGGGGGGTTTTGAGCAGACTGTGGGAGTTCCCCAGAGCTATTTGCGCGCTGTCCGGGATGCTCCACTCCCCTTGGCCGCTCCAGAGGAGGTTTTCAAGCGCCACCTTGAGGCGTACTTGCTGTACCTGTTTGGGTGGTTGCTCTTCCTTGGCACCCACGAAGACATCTACGAGCGACAGTACGTTCAGCTCACCAGGAGTATTGCTGACTCTGACCTGGGGAACGTGCCGCGGTTCAGTTTCGGATCCGCCATGCTCTGCCACACCTACAGGGGGTTGTGCGACACCACGAGAAGAGACAAAGTGTGCTCTCTTTTCACTGGGTGCGCCGTACTCTTGCTGATGTGGTCGTATGAGCATTTCCCCGTCGGTCGACCACTGGTGCCGGGGGATCAGTTTGCGTTGACCCGTTATGTGAGGGACGGCCCCATGCTGGGATGGATGTGGGTAAGGCTGAGTTTGAGGTGGTCCACAGATCAGGCGCACCTTTGCTATCCTTCGTATGCCACGAGCTTCAATCTACTCCTCGACGACAGCGTCATCTGGGATCCGTGGACCACCTCAAACTTGCAGTCCGTCGCACCAGTTGGCCTTTCTTCTCTTTGTACGCAGGATGCTGTTACTGGCGTACCCAAGTTCTTTCGGTTTTTTCGCACATGGTTGAGGGGTACTCGCCTGAGCGAGTTATGCGCCAGTTCGGCCTACGCCGGCATGTCTCGGTGCTGCCTCCTCGATAGATCGCGCACCATATTCACGAGTATGCCAAATATGCATTACATTTGCACGTGACTTTATAAATGATTTCTGTCACTAACTAATTTCTTTTGTCCGCAGGCAATCGAGGAAGGGTCGAGTGAGGGACAATTTTGTTCTTCGGCAGCGGCCCTATGTGGAGGAGTGGATGAATTGGGCCACACACACATGGTGGAGGAGAACAAGCCGTATAGCCACGACATCCATTTTTTTTACCTAGCCTGGTACCGACCTCGCACGATCTACCGATATGCAGGCGGTTCCACCAGCTGTGCCTGATGAGCCCGTCCCTCCTACCACCATCGACGAGTGGTTCGACCGACACCTTCCAAGGCGAATCCACTCTTCTGTAAGTTTCGAACTCCCTACAACCTTACTTTCACATGGATTGTCATTCTATAATTGCATTAATTCGTGTGTGCAGCTAGACACCCTCGGCGTCGTCTCTGCCGATGCACGGGATATGATGCTCAGGTCCTGCAATGCACCCACCATGCCCAGCGACGATGTGTACGCATATTGTGCAGAGGTCGAGTGGTAGGTCGATCAGATTCTGGTCGATTTCAGAGTGCTACTGCCACCTCACTTGACTGTGATTCCCCCACCATCACCGTCGGCGCCGAGTCCTTCATTGCATGTGTTGCCTTAGGATCGCCCCTCGTCGTTGTGCCCTCCGCCTCCACAGCCAGGTTTCATGCCGCCGACAATTCTTCAGATGAAGAGCTCAATATTCCTGCATGGCACCAGTCTCTCGGCCAAACATAGCAGCATCCTACATAGCCTGACTTTCTACGCGGACACCACCGGCGAGGAGACGGCGCGTTAGGGATTGTCAGACCCCCTCTCGCTAAACACCATCGGAGTATCAGGACCAGCCATAGAGGGGGAGAAGGCATTAGTTTGATGTAGATTTTTATCGTACTTTCCAGTTTTCGGTATGCATCTTTCATACTTTTGAACTTTTCTACTTATTGTTTAGGATATTTTGATTAATAGATTTAGAGTTCCAAATATCATCCATCCAAATAGAGCTTAACGGCCAATACAAGCTGATTAAACTCCAACATTGCTTGGCAAAGTAACATTCAAAAAACAAATGAGTTTGAGTTTCCAAGATCCCTCCTGCACAGAGTTCACATTCCAAAGAAGAAATCTGGAAATTCTTTATAGCAATCCTCTCTCTAGTATTTCACCGATCCCAGAGGAATATCCAAAAGAACACTTTGAGTTTAATCATACAGCTTTTTTCCAACATCCTTTGAAGATAGGATGAATATGACAATCCCCCATCAATCTTTTGTAAACAATACTAGTTTGAAAAGACAAGGAGTTGCTAGATATCATATGCCAACAATCATTAGTAGAAGCATCACCTAGATGATCCGATTGAAGGGCAAGCAGTTGTTGAAATTGAAGGAATGCTCTCTCTGAAAGAGGAAATTGGAAATAATTGTTACCCAAGTCTAAATTCCAGAATTGTTGGACTTTGAAACTTCTAGCTGAGAGAGAACAGTTCAGCCCATTTGTGAGCAAACAATTCTGAATTCCAAAGATCCTTCCAAAAATTGCACGTATCTCCTTTCCCAATTGTGCAGATCGAAAGTCCTTTAAAAATAACTAACAAACACAATATATCCTTTCACCAAAATGAACCAACCAGCTGGGAATCAAGAGGGAGATTAATAGAATAGTAAGAGCTCCAAAGAAACTGAACCCAGGGAACAGGTTTTTTGTTGAAAAATTGGAACAAGAACTTTAGAAGCAGCGCCAAATTCTGAGATCTTAAATTGATGATCCCAAGTCCTCTGTTAACTCAATCATTAAAGACTTCTACATGGAGGTTATCATTGCTGCCTTATGGAATATCTGGAAATGCCGTAATATACAGATTTTTCAAGCTGAAGTTCCTACTCTTGCGTATTGGAGAAAAGCTTTCATCCTGGACATGAAGCTGGTGGCTGAAAGATCTCCTCAAAGGATCCACTTTCAAATTTTTAGTTGGATTGACAATTTATAATTTTCCTTTTTCTTTCTTTCTGTTCTCTATTACCTCTTATTATTTTTAATATAAATCATTAGCAGTAGGCTTCTTGCCTACTGCATTTCGTCAAAAAAAATATTTTGATTAATTAGCATCGAGGAGGTACAAAATCTATTATTTTAGGTTTACAATGGTAGCCCAGCTATTTCTAGTTTTACAACGATAATTATCAAATACATGTGTTTTGCGATGGATGGATATTTTGATTAATTAGCATCGAGGAGGTACGAATCTGTTATTTTAGGTTCACAAGGGTATCTCAGATATTTCTAGTTTTACAACGATCATTGTCAAATACATGTGTTTTGCGATGGATGCAGATCAATACATATGTCAAATACAAGGATAAATGTAAAATACATATATCTTCCATGGCTGTCCTCAAGAAGAAGTATTAATATTTGTAACTAGCATAACTTTCATAAACATATCCTAGCCTAACTGGTTTGAATCCTCCAAGTTTGCCCTTTGGTCCGGGTTCGAATCCCACTCCTACCATTACCAATATTTGCCTTATTTTGCAATGGTTTCAGTTGCTAGCCGGGCTAGCGACTGAAGGGCTGCAGGCTGGGTTAGCGACTGAAGCTCAGTTGCGTGATGCCGCTCGCGACTGAATGTTAGTTTTGCAATTTTTTAAAGTTTCGGGTTAGTTTTGAAATTTCTTTTTTTATTAGGTTATTTCTAAAAAAAATTCCATAGGAAGGTACTCGCGATCACGGTTCGCTATGTGCGACCATAGAATGCTATGCGCGACCACAGAGGCCTAAGTACAGCTAACAATCCTCATGGAATTCAACCCTCAAGTGCTCAACGTTCAACCGTTCTCTTACAGTATTACATTGATCATGCCCTCTGGGTAGCAATCAAGTTTTTGGTGCCGTTGCCGGCGAACAATAGTAATTCATCTTTTAGATTAATTTTTGCTGATATAAGCCTATCTCACTTCTCAATCTTGCTTCTATTTTTCTTTTTCTTCTTTCTGTGCACCACTAATCTTTTATGGAGGTAGTGCAATCTGGATAGCTCGGACAAACCTGTCGAAACTGCGTGCCGACTTTGGTATGAGCCAAGGCAAGTAAGATCAGAGAAAAATTTGTGACAAACCATTAAATAGAACAAAGAATAGCCAATAATGATGGACCAAAAGAGACTAAAGGATTATGCAATCCTGCTCAGCATGGATTTGCAATTAATTATTCTTAGACCAGCAATCAAATCAAACAATTTTGAAATAAAAACTGTGCTCTTGAACTTGGTACAACAAAATCAATTCAGCGATTATCCCACTGAAGATCCATCTATGCATTTACATATGTTTCTTGAGCATTGTGATTTCAAGATTCATGGAGTAACACAGGACGCCATTCTCTTGAGGCTCTTTCCTTTCTCTCTGTGCGAGAAGCCGAGGGCATGGCTGTACACTCTTCCTCCCGTGTCGATCACCACATGGGAAGAACTCTGACACTCCTTTCTTAGTAACTTTTTCCCTACTACTAAAACTGTTCATATTCGCAACCAAATTGCATCTTTTTCTTAGCAGGTAGGACAACCACTTTATGATGCTTGGGAACAATACAAAGACTTGCTGATCAAATGCCCGCATGACAGACTAGAAAAGTAGCTTGTGAGTCATAAGTTCTATAGCGGGCTGAACTATAATGTGCGGATTGCTATAGATGCCGCTGTTGGTGGTGCACTAATGAACAAAAGTGTAGATGAAGAATATGAACTTATCGAAGATATAACTCAAAACTACACACAATGGGGAACCGAACGAGTTGCTCAACAGACTCTGACCAATAACATGTATGTAAGTGTAATGTCTCAATTAGACGAGTAGGTAGTCCTTCTCACTGATAAATTAGCTATTCTTGGATCACCTGCTAAATCTTCTGTTAATGCCATTGCACCTGTATGTGAACTACGCGGCATACAAGGCCATTATGGCCATGAATGCCAATTTAACCCATCCATGGAGCAGGTGAACACTTTTTAGGGTGCACAACAACAGCAAGGTAATACCTTTCCTAACTCTTACAACTCTAGATGGTGCAACAACCAAAATTTCGCGTGGTGAGGACAAAATCAGCAACGTCAACATCAACAAAAAAGTTTTAGACAGCAGCAACTACACCAACAAAATCCCCCATATCAAGCACAAAGGCAACCGTTCCAACCACAAAATCAACAACCATATCAACCACCGCACCAACGACAACATGAGCAGTCGAATATGGAGCACATGCTAGAGTACTTTTTAGAAAATCAAGAGAATGAAAAACATCCATGAACCAAAAGATGGACTCCATATCAACTGGCGAATCCTACACCAAAAAATGATAACCCTCTTCCTTCTCAACCAATCAATCCTTGTAATTCTGAACAAATTAATTCTATTGCTTGTTCTAACCCTCTTATTTCTAATGCAGTGATCCTAAGGAGTGGAAGAAAGCTACCGGAACGAACATCACCCACCGAACCACTATCGGCAAGTAAAACAACAGAAGTACCATTACCGCCGACGGAGGATGACGACAAGATTGCCGAACCAAAAGAAAAGGAAAGTGGAGAAAATCAGGTAACACGTGTTTATAATCCAACTCCACCTTTCCCAAAAAGGTACAATAAAACAAACCTCAATAAGCAATTTGAAAATTCATGGAAATCTTGAAAAGACTTAATGTCACTGTATCTCCCACTAATTTGACAACTCAAATGCCTTCTTACGGAAAATTCTTAAAAGACATACTCACTAAAAAGAGGGATTTGAGAGAATTTCAAACTATTGGTTTGACCGAAAATTGTGGTGCTTTAATCCCGTGCAACGTAGGTACAATACATGTTAATCAAGCTGTTTGTGACCTAGGTGCAAGCGTGAGTGTGATGCCTCTTACCATCACACAACGTTTGAGCATGGGTGTGATCAAACCTAGACGCATGGTTTTGCAACTAGCTGATCGCTTAGTGAAGCATCTAGAATGAATCTTGGAAGACATGCCTCTTCAACTCGATAAATTTTATCTTCCAGTTGATTTTGTCATTCTTGATGTGGATGAAGATGTTGCTATACCCATAATATTAGGAAAACCAATGCTCCGAATATCAGGTGCCCTCATTGATGTTCATGAGAGATGAATTACTTTTCACATAGGGGATGAGAAAATTTTGTTTAAAATGTCTAATCTTGTTAACTGCCCTATGTATGAGGAAAAACTTTGCTACATGGACACTATAGAAGAAGTCTTGGAAGAGGAATCACCACTTTGACTCACTTTGGAAGAAGAAACGGATGAAATTCTTAAAAATAAAAAAATAGATAACTGTGAAGAAGACAAACAAAATGAAGACGAACCAGCAAAAGAACCATCTAAACAGGACATCTCTGACTCTGACACCTCAGGTAAGGAAAAGGTAATTAAACCCACTCTTAAAAATCTTCCTTTCTCACTGAAATGTGTTTTTGGATGATGATGAGATGCAACCCGTTATTGTGAATGCAAACTAGACTGATTCGCAACTAGCTAGAAAAATTAATTTCTTTACTTCGTGTACACCGCAATGCCCTAAGTTATTCAATTGATGATATCAAAGGAATTAGTGCTGAAATTTGCATGCATAGGATCTCTCTAGTGAATAAAACAAAAACCTCCATTGAACGTCAACGTAGACTAAACACTAACTTGAAGGAAACCATTAAAGTTGAAATTTCTAAACTATTAGATGCTGGTATCGTATATCCTATTGTTGATAGTAATTGGTTTAGTCTTCTTCATGTGGTTCCAAAGAAAGGGAGTATGACTGTGGTTAAGAATGCTAACAATCAATTGATCCCTACTAGACTTGTCACTGGATGGCACATGTGCATTGATTATCGCAAATTGAATAGCGCCACTAGGAAGGATCACTTTCCATTACCTTTTATTGATCAAATGTTGGAAATATTTGGCCAAACATTCATATTTTTGTTTTCTTGACAGGTATTTGGATTCTTTCAAATACCAATTAATCCCAATGATCAAGATAAGATGATGTTTACATGTCCATTCGGAACTTTTGCTTATCGCCGAACGCCGTTTGGGCTATGTAACGCGCCTGCTACCTTTCAAAGATGTATGATGGCTATCTTTTTAGATTTAATTGAGGAAATAATGGAAGTTTTCATGGATGATTTCAGCGTTTATGGTTCCTCTTGTGCAGGTGCGAAGAAGTAAACCTTGTGCTCAATTGGGAAATGTGGCAATTTATGGTTCAAGAAACCGTGGTGCTTGGCCACGTAATTTCTAAATGAGGGATTGAAGTAGACAAGGCAAAGATCGACGTCATCACGAGTCTTTCACCACCGACCAATTTGAAGAACATACACAGTTTCTTGGGACACGCAGGTTTTTACCATCATTTCATTCAAGATTTTTCAAAAACTACTAAACCTCTCACCCAATTGATTGGTAAAGATGTGCTATTTGATTTTGATGAAAAATTTCTGCATGCCTTTAATAAATTGAAACATGCATGAACTGATGCTAGTGATTATGCAATTGGCGCTGTTCTAGGGCAACGAACGAAAAATTTTTTACATGCTATATACTATGTAAGGAAGACATTGGTTGATGCTCAAATTAATTACACCACAACTAAAAAAGAATTGCTTGCTGCAGTATATGCCCTAGACAAATTTCATTCATATTTGATTGCTTCAAACGTTAATGCGCACACTGATCATGCTTCTCTTATGAATCTTTTGACTAACACAGAACCCAAACCACAACTCACACGATGGATCCTACTGCTGTAGGAGTTTGATTTGGAAATTAAAGACAAGAAAGGTGCTGAGAATGCCGTCGCCGATCATCTTTCACGACACTTCACCGACACCGCCAACGTTCACATCAATGATGCCTTATCTGACAAGCACCTTTACTTAATTCAAAAATAACCATGGTACGCCAATTATGCTAACTATTTATTTAACCATCAACTTCCTCCCGGGTTGACATATAGACAACACAAGTGCTTCCTCCATGTCCGACGCTACTACTGAGACAATATGAACCTTTTCAAAAAGGGAGTTGACAAAATCTATCAATGATGTGAGCCCTGTTGCATCTAGGCCTTCATGCCTAACCCTGATTTTGATGATTAATGAAAACAAAGTGTTCCGGACTAATCGTGCTTTTTGAGATTGATTGTTACAGGATTAGTTGGGAAGAAATGCAAGTTGATCAAGATGAACCCAACTTAAAGTGAAGCACGAGACGCAAAAGAGCAAGGGACAAGACGCAAATCTTGAAGATGCAAAAGACCTCAGGTATTACAAGTTTTTATATTTTACCGATCTTGGCGTTTGGAGATGATCGGTTAGGAAATTCTTTTTTAGTTTTGACCGTACTATAAAGAGGGGTAGCGAAAGTCCTCTTTTTATCTCCAGCACAAACCGAGAATTCTAGGTCTTTGCATCGCATCATTTTCATGTGGATTTGGTTTTGATCTTATTTGAGAAATCTGGTTTTTCAGTTCTGTTTTTGGCAGCAGAAGAGTATTTGCTTTTTTCAGAAATATCTAGAAAGATCTGGCTTTTGCTTCTGTTGACAAAAAGATAGCCCTTGAAATTATCTTTCCAACAAGCTATTAAACACCTCTTTTGGATTTCTGAATTTAAAGTTATAGCTGTTTTTGTTCATGCTGACTGTCAGTTTGCATAACTGACTACCAGTTTGAATGTCAGTTTAGTGTAACTGACAATTGTCCAGAGAGGGTGTTTTTTTGGTCTCAGATTTTTGTACTAAACTGACTGTCAGTTTGTCCATACTGACTGTCAGTTGGGGTTTCGACCAGAGTGTTTTCAACTGTGTTTCTATTTGATTCTGGTCGAGCTAGTACACAAACTGACTGTCAGTTCGTGTAACTGACTGTTAGTTGTGGGTTCCAGCTTTCCTGTTTTGGCCACGAACGGCTAGCAAAGTTTTCGTCCGTAAATTTTGTCGGCCGTTGTGCACTAAACTGACTGTCAGTTAGGCAAACTGACTGTCAGTTTGGGTTGCTGATTTTCAGACCTAGCTCCAACGGTTCATTTGCTTCTTGAGGCTATAAATAGGGGCTTTGGGCATATGTTTTTCATAACAAGCAGCAGCATTTCATACACACTCTTGAGCATTAGTTTCTTATATAAAATCTTGATCTTTTGATCAAGTCGAGTGCTTTCCGATCCACCGAGAGTTTCAGTTCTTTTGCTTTTGCATATACTTAGCTTCTCGGTGCGTGTTTGGAGGTCTAGAGAAGATCTCGCTGCCTGTTACTCTTGGTGAGCGCCCTCACCTAGACGGTTCGGAGGCGTGGCCGTTGATCTCTCCGTTCGGAGATTGTCGGAGAGGCTCGGCAAGTGTGTACAAGGCATCGGTGCTCGCCTTTCCGGAGTGGACAAGGAGCAACCTTAGTTGATAATACTCTTCGTGAGTATTGAGGCAAGACTCAAGTGATTTGAGTGCTTCAACGAGGATTAGTGGAGACTGGGCGAGTCTCCGATACCTCGGTAAAAACCATTGTGTTCGTTTTCTTTCCCTTGCTTACATTATTTGTTCTTGATTTGTTCATTATTTGCTTTAAGTTTTCAAGTTTTTAAAGCCTCCTATTCACCCCCCCTCTAGTCGGCATCCTTGATCCAACACGTGGTATCAGAGCAAGGTCTCTCGATTCATTAGGCTTTACTGCCTAGAGAGAGGATGTCGACAAGCGGAGATTTTCTTCTTGGACATACCGGTCGTGCGCCCATCTTTGATGGAACAAATTATCCTTATTGGAAAGTGCGCATGTCGGTATTCCTAGAAGCCATGGGGCTTGATGTATGGGATATCGTTAAACTCGGCTTTACTCCTCCGGTTGATCCGGCAAGTCAATCCGAAGACGATAGGAGAAAGTTGCATTTAAATGCCCGTGCAAAAAATGCACTCTTTGCCGGTTTATCCTTAAATGAGTTCAACCGTGTGAGCAATCTCACGACTGCTCATAAGGTTTGGACTACCCTCGAAGAAATTTACGAGGGCACTACAAAGGTTAAAGAGGCAAAATTGCTAATGGTGAGGCAAAAATATGAGACATTCACCATGTCATCAACCGAGTCCGTGGATTCCATGTTTACTCGGTTAAATAACATTGTGAATGAACTCAAGGGTCTTGGTGTTGTGTTTACTGACCTTGAGCTTGTGAGAAAGATGCTTAGGGCCTTGCCGGAAAGCTTCAATACTTTGGTCACGGTTCTCACAAACTCCGATCTAACGACCACAACACCAACTGATCTTTATGGGAACCTCATCACCCATGAGATGCACAAGAAGGAGAAGAAGGAAGCGGCCGAACCATCGGAGACGAAGAAGAAAGCTTTGGCTTTCAAAGCAAACTCAAGGAACGATTCAAGCGAAAGCTCCTCCGATGAAGACCTTGCACTCATGGTAAAGAACACTCAAAAACTTCTTCGCAGGTTGCATAAGAAAGGTGTCAACATTGACACACGACCAAAGGGGCAAAAGCAAAACAACTTCAAAGACATCATTTGCTATGGATGTCATGAGAAGGGACACATAGCATCAAGATGTCCAAACAAGAACAAGGCGTGGAACAAGAAGAAGAAGTTCTTCAAGAAGAAGAATGAAGAAATCAAAGAAGCTTGTTTTGGAGAATGGATGTCCGGCGGAGAGAGCTCCGACTCCGACTCTGACAACGAAAGAAGTTGCTCCAAGAAGATGGCCGGACTAGCTCTCGGCAACATCAACACTTCAACTAGCTCATCCATTTGCCTTATGGCCAAAGGCGATGAAAAGGTACATTCAAACGATCCATCTTATGATGATTTAGTTGAAATGATAACCGAATTAAATGAAGTTTTTGGAAAAACTAAAAAGAAGTATAAGGCGCTTAAGGAAGAACATTCTTCCCTACGCGCTCAATACTCCGAACTTAAAGAATCTTATGAATGCATGCTCATAAAAGATGTTACAAATATCTCATCTAAGGTAGATGCTTCAACTTCATGTAATTTGGATGATTCTCCCTCTAGTAGTCATCACATTCCATGTGTTTCTAATGATAACATCCTAAATGAAAATAATGAACTTAAGGCACAAGTTGAAAAACTTAGAAAAGGCTTAGAAAATTGTTATAAAGGAAAAATATCTCTTGATCTAATCCTTAGTAAACAAAAATGTTCTTTTAGAAAAGAAGGATTAGGATATTTTCAAAAGAAAGGAAGGAAACAAAATTCTAAAACTATATTTGTTAAAGCATGCAACACATTTTGTCATAAATGCCATGAAACCGGTCATTCGCATGAAGCATGTCCCTTAATGACTCCAAATTACTTTGATACTTTCTACATGCTTCAAAAGTCGAGAAAAGGTTATGCTATAGCAAAGTATGTTGGTGCACCCATGTTAAACAAAAAGAAGAAATCTATTTGGGTGCCCAAAGCTTTGATTGCTAACATTGAAGGACCCAAAAAGGTTTGGGTACCTAAAAGAACTTAATTCTTTTTATGCAGGTGAACTACAAGACCGGTGGGAGGCATTGGGTGCTAGATAGCGGATGCTCCGAACACATGACCGGTAACAAGAAGTTGTTCACCTCAATAGAAGACAACTCAAGCGAGAACCAAAAGATTACCTTTGGCGACAACCGTCAAGGAAATGTGGTCGGCTTGGGTAAAATCGCAATCTCAAATGATCTATCTATTTCAAATGTTTTATTGGTCGAATCTCTGAATTTCAATTTGCTTTCCGTTGCTCAAATTTGCGATTTTGGTTTTAGTTGCACGTTCTTCCCAAAAGAAGTTTTGGTTGAAAGTTTAAAAGATAAATCTTTGATTTTTAAAGGCTTTCGTTTTGGAAATCTTTATTTGGTTGATTTTCATTCAAAAGATGCATCTCTTTCAACATGTCTTGTCTCTCAAACCTCAAAAGGTTGGCTATGGCATAGACGACTTGCACATGTTGGTATGCATCAATTGAGAAAACTTTTAAAACGTGATTTGGTTGTTGGCTTAAAGGATGTAAATTTTGAAAAGGACAAACCTTGTAGCGCTTGTCAAGCTGGCAAGCAAGTAGCTACTTCACATCCAACTAAGCGCATTCTTTCGACTTGCAAACCTTTGGAACTTCTTCATATGGATTTATTTGGACCTTCTGAGTTCCAAAGTATCGGGGGTAGCAATTATGGTTTTGTGATTGTTGACGATTTCTCTCGCTATACTTGGGTTTTCTTTATTTCCCAAAAATCTGAAACCCCCGATGTTTTCAAAAGTTTTGCAAAACGTGTTTCTACTGAATTTGAATTATCCATCAAGAAAATCCGTAGTGATCATGGTGGAGAGTTCGTTAATTCAACTCTATTTGATTTTTGTGACTCTCTTGGAATCAAACACGAATTTTCCACATCCTACACTCCACAGCAAAATGGAGTTGTTGAAAGGAAAAATCGAACACTTATAGAAATGGCAAGGACTATGCTAAGTGAGTACGATACTCCTACTCGCTTCTGGGCTGAAGCCGTACATACCGCTTGCTATTCTATAAACCGACTTTATTTGCATCCTCTTCTAAATTTGACTCCTTATGAACTTCTTATTGGGCGTAAGCCAAATATTTCTTATTTCTGAGTCTTTGGTTGCAAATGTTATATTCTTAAGAAAAGAAATTTTGGTGGTAAATTTCAAAGAAGAGTAGATGAAGGCTTTCTAGTCGGATACTCCACCACTAGTAAAGCTTATCGTGTTTTTAATAAAAATACAAGTTGTATTGAAGAATCGGGTGATGTCGAATTTGATGAAACTAATGGCTCACAAAAGGAGCAAGTATCTCATGAAGTTTCAGGTGAAGATCTTCAAGAAGCAATGAAGAACATAACTATTGGAGACATCAAGCCAACAGAGGAAGATCAAGAAGATGATGTCAACGTTGAAAATGTTGATCAAGACGAATCATCATCTCTTGTTGATCCTCCAGAACAAAGTCAAGATGAAGCAGTACAAGATGAAGAACCAAGGCAACACCAAACCATCACCAAGGATCACCCTCTAGACCAAATATTGGGTGACGTCAGTAAGGGTGTTCAAACTCGATCTCGTATTGCTGCATTTTGTGAACATCATTCTTTTTTATCTTCTTTAGAACCCAAACATGTTAATGAAGCTTTAAATGATCCTGATTGGATTAATGCCATGCATGAAGAACTTAATAACTTTGCTAGAAATGAAGTTTGGACTCTAGTTGAAAGACCCAAAGATCATAATGTTATTGGAACAAAATGGGTTTTCAGAAATAAGCAAGATGAAAATGGTATTGTAATTAGAAACAAAGCTCGTCTTGTTGCTCAAGGCTTCACTCAAGTCGAAGGATTAGACTTTGGTGAAACTTTTGCACTTGTAGCAAGACTTGAAGCTATTCGCATTCTTCTTGCTTATGCATCATGTTTTAATATCAAACTTTTCCAAATGGATGTAAAAAGTGCGTTCTTAAATGGTGAAATTTCTGAACTTGTTTTTGTTGAACAACCCCCTGGTTTTGAAGATTCTAAATTTTCAAACCATGTATTTAAATTGTCGAAAGCTCTCTATGGTCTCAAACAAGCTCCTCGGGCTTGGTATGAGCGTCTTAGAGACTTTCTATTATCAAAAGGTTTTAAAATTGGGAAGGTTGATACAACTCTCTTTACAAAGAAAATTGAAAAAGATTTGTTCATTTGTCAGATTTATGTTGATGATATTATCTTTGGATCTACTAATGGACATTTCTGTCATGAGTTTGGAGAGATGATGTCTAGGGAGTTCGAGATGTCCATGATTGGTGAGCTGAGCTTCTTCCTCGGTCTACAAATCAAGCAACTCAAGAATGGGACGTTCGTGAGTCAAACCAAGTACGTGAAGGACCTGCTCAAGCGCTTTGGGATGGAAGACGCCAAGCCAATCAAAACTCCCATGGCGACAAATGGACATCTGGACATGGACAAGAGCGGCAAATCGGTTGATTCTAAACTGTATAGGTCTATGATTGGTAGTCTTTTATATCTCACTGCATCTAGGCCTGATATCATGTTTAGTGTGTGCCTATGTGCTAGATTTCAATCAGATCCTAAGGAATGTCATTTAACTGCTCTTAAAAGAATCCTTAGGTATTTAAAATGCTATCCCAGTTTAGGCCTTTGGTATCCTAAAGATGCAAATTTTGAATTAATTGGGTACTCTGATTCTGATTATGCTGGGTGTAAGATTGATCGAAAGAGCACATCTGGTAGCTGTCAGCTGTTGGGGAGATCATTAGTATCATGGTCATCTAGGAAGCAAAATTCAGTAGCTCTCTCCACAGCTGAAGCTGAATATGTGTCTGCAGGAAGTTGTTGTGCTCAATTATTGTGGATGAAGCAGACATGTCGTGGTATTAAGAATACCCCGGCAGGTTTTGAAGACGATCCTAGAGGAGATCACGCAGCGCGGGTTGACCGGGTGACCGGTCCTCCCCCGCCGGACAAACACAAGAATAGACACGAGGATTTATACAGGTTCGGGTCCCAGTGGGGGCCCTAGTCCTGTCGACGCGCTCCCGACCGGAGTCGGCTTGGGAGGCTCTCTCCGGGGGAGAGGCTTCCGGAGCACGTCTGTGAGATTAGCTATTCCAAATAATAATGAGCTGATCCTTTACAACAGAGGGGTACAAGGGCTATTTATAGCCCCAAAAAGAAGCAAAAAACCTAAACTACCCCGGGAGCCACCGTCGGATTGAAGGGTAGGACCGTCCTTCTCCCGGTCAAACGTCTTGGATGCTTGACAGGTGGTCGCTGATTCCCGAGGCGTCCCTCGCGTGACCTGCATGTGATAAACAAACAGGGGTCTTACCTTTTAGGAGGGCGATGACGTCCGGGACCCCTTCCGGAGAGCAGGGTCCCGGGGACCCAAAAGGCGGCGCCCGGGACATGCCCGAGGGGCACGGCCCCGGGGGCCAAATGGCGGCGCCCGGGACATGCCCGGGGGGCACGGTCCCGGGGGCCAAATGGCGGCGCCCGGGACATGCCCGGGGGGCACGGTCCCGGGGGCCAAATGGCGGCGCCCGGGACAGGCACCGGAGGCCATGTCCCCGGGCCAATGGCGGCGCCCGGGACATGCCCGGGGGGCACGGTCCCGGGGGCCAAATGGCGGCGCCCGGGACATGCCCGGGGGGCACGGTCCTAGGGACCAAATGGCGGCGCCCGGGGCAGGCACCGGAGGCCACTGTCCCCGGTTGAATGGCGGCGCCCGGGACATGCACGGGGGGCACGGTCCCGGGGACCAAATGGCGGCGCCCGGGGCAGGCACCGGAGGCCACTGTCCCCGGGCGAATGGCGGCGCCCGGGACATGCCCGGGGGGCACGGTCCCGGGGACCAAATGGCGGCGCCCGGGGCAGGCACCGGAGGCCACTGTCCCCGGGCGAATGGCGGCGCCCGGGACATGCCCGGGGGGCACGGTCCCGGGGGCCAAATGGCGGCGGCCGGGACAGGCACCGGAGGCCACTGTCCCCGGGCCAATGGCGGCGCCCGGGACATGCCCGGGGGGCACGGTCCCGGGGGCCAAATGGCGGCGCCCGGGACATGCCCGGGGGGCACGGTCCCGGGGACCAAATGGCGGCTCCCGGGGCAGGCACGGAGGCCACTGTCCCCGGGCGAATGGCGGCGCCCGGGACATGCCCGGGGGGCACGGTCCCGGGGACCAAATGGCGGCGCCCGGGGCAGGCACCGGCGGCCACTGTCCCCGGGCGAATGGCGACGCCCGGGACATGCCCGGGGGGCACGGTCCCGGGGACCAAATGGCGGCGCCCGGGACAGGCACCGGAGGCCACTGTCCCCGGGCAATCATGGACTTACCTGGACTTGACCGCGTGGAGATTTCCCCCAACAGCAGCCCCCCATGCCCTCCGGGGACGAAGCTTGAGCCCCCGGAGGGAATGGTTACGGTACCGGGAAAATCTCCGGACGAAAACTCCGGACGAAAATCACTGGAGCCCCGACGACGCTTCGGTTTCCGTGTCGGGCGCTTTATGGCCGCGCCGTTCTCGCAATAAATGCACGCGTGGTTCGAAACGGCGTCTCGATTTACGCGCCTGTCCCTTCGTTTCCCGCGCACGATTTGAATTTCAGTGGTCCAGATTGCCCCGATGGGGCCACGTGGCGCGCATCTAGATCACGGCCAGCCTCTATAAATAGGACCTTAGGGGGCCCCGGAAGCTCATTCCAAATCTTCAACTCCAGCTTCAGCTCTCCCGGTAGCGCTCTTCCGGTAGCTTCTCCGGTAGCCTTCCCCGGTAGCGAGCGTCCGGGAGTTGTTGACTTAGCCACCTGAAAACTTAGCCACCCCAAAGAAAAAAGAAAACTGACCTAATGGCGCCCAAAGGTCGAGCGAAGACCACGGAGGTGCCCCCAGAGGAAATCCCCATGGATTTCCTTTGGGCCTCTGAGTTCTCGGCCTCGGACGCGGAGTCCCTGGTCAAGAAGGGCGTCGTTGAAGAGGGGGACATCCGGGTCCCCCTAAAGAAGGACGGAGCCCCCCGCCCCAGGCCCGGAGAGGTCGTGGCCTTCGAGGCCTTCCTCGAAGCGGGGCTCCGGCTCCCGGTGCATCCGATGCTCCGGGAGTTTCTCAAAGAGTACGGGGTGGCTCTCAACCACCTCACCCCGAACGCGCTCGTCCGTATGGGCCTTTTTATATGGCTCTACGAGACAGCGACCGGGCGGGAGCCCACCCTCCGCGCCTTCCGGTACTTCTATGAACCGGCGGCGCGGAGCTCCCACCTGGTGAAGGGAGGACCGAAGTCCCCCTTCGTCTCGGTGATGGTCCAAATGCTGCCCTCCCGGGTGGCGGACTTCCCGGCGGCGGCCTCCCGGGACCACTGGGGGGACTGGCTCCAGAGGTGGTTCTACCTCCGGGTCTGGGACGAGGCGGTGGTCTACGCCCCGGAGCCTCCCACCTACAGCCGATCATCCGCACCGAAGCCGCCGGTGTGGACGGACGAGGAGTTCGAGCTCCTCGGGAAGGTGGTGTTGGCGAAGAAGGCCCGCTCGATGCGGGACGCCGCGGAGGAGCTGGCGCTCCTGCGGCTTTCCCCCTTCTCACGCGGGGGAAGGGGGATCGGCATGGGCCCAGAGCAGTGGCCTCCGGTCAAGCCGGTGACGCGGCGTAAGTCCCCTGCATTTTTGTACTTGCAGTTTTTTATGAGAAATTGACTAACTTTTTACCTCTTGCAGTGCGCCCGTACCCGGCGGCGAGGGACAAGGCGGAGCACCTCCTGGGGAGGTACTTCGCCGACGAACACGAGCGCATCGTGCGCCTGGTGGGGGAGGGGCCTCCCCGGAACCTGGTGGCCGAGGCCTACGGGCTAAGGCTTCCGGAGAGGAAGCCCCTTCCCACCCCCGGCTCTCATAAGCGGGGGAAGGATGCGGCCGGGGGCTCGGAGCCCAAAAGGCCCCGGGTCCAGAAGACCCCCGCCCCGACGACGACGCCGGCGACGACGCCGGTGAGGGCCCGGGACGTGGCTCCCGGAGCCGAACATGCCCGGGCGGCGCCCCGGGCAGAGGCGACGCCTCCGCCCCCGGAGGCCCCCGTCGAGGCCCGGGGGAAGGAGGTTGTTACCGGCGGGGCGGGGTCCGATTCCGCGGACTACGCCCCGTCGCCAGTTCGAGTGACGCTTCTCTCGCCTCTCCCGGCGGCATTGGCGCCGGAGAGGCTAGAGGTGAGGTTTTCGGAGGCGGCGCCTCCGTGCCTCTTGCCGGTCGATGAGGAGGGGGGAAGCCCCTCAGTCTTCGAGGTCCCCCCGGAGCAGGAGGCTCCGAGGGCCCTCCGGCCTGGGGCGGGGAAAGGCCCGATGATCCCCCCCCGGGCGGAGAACCCCGCCCGATCTTCGTCTTCGTCTTCGGAGGAAACTTCGTCGACAAAGACGCCGGCGACGCCGGCCGTGCTCCCGGATGCCGAGGTCCGGGGGCCCTCTCCCGGCCGCGACAGGAGGGCCGGGCAAGATACCTCCCTTCTTCCCGCGGGGGAGGTGGCCCGCTACGCGGAGGGCCTGCACAACCGGAAGGTGCAGGCCTTCGTAGCAGGAGGAATGCTCCACGAGCGTTTTGAGGGGCTCGAGTCCCTCGGGGCCCAGGTAACTCGAGCTCTCAACACCTCGTCTTTTTTTCCTGCACTCGAGAATTTTCTAACTCTTTACGTATTTTGTAGGTAGCGACTGTTACCTGGGGCCTTGAGCAGCGGGTCACCCGGCTGCTCAAGGAGGCGGAGAGCCGGGCCGCGGCCTGCGTTGAGCAGCGGGAGGCCGCCCTCCGGGAGCGGGACGAAGCTCTTGATGAGCTGTCCCGGGCCCGGGCGCAGGTGCACCTGTCGGAGGGTTCCTACATCCGCCTCCGAGAGGAGGCCAAGGTGCGGGAGAAGGCGCTCCGGGAGCTCGAGAGCTCCAGCGTCCGGGCGCTGTCGGACGTGGGCCGCTCCGTCCGCTCGACCTTGGAAAGCCTTGGCGTTAGCCTGGGCTCCGGGAGCGGCCCGGAGGTGCCCCCGGCGACCCTCGCGGAGGCTGTGCGTTTTCTTAACGCACAAGTCTCCGCGATCCCGGAGGCTGCGGACGTCCGGGCACGGGGCCGGGCGATCCCCGTCATCGCGGCCGCCGCGGGGCTCATTGACTACCGTGGGGTCGGCGCCCGGGCGATCGGGGGGCGCATCCCCCGGAGCTTCCCGGAGGCCTTCGAGCCAACGCGCCGGGAGGTGGAGCTGCTGGCGGAGGGGTTCTACGACCGGATCATCCGGACGAGGTTCCCGACACCGGCGCCTCCGGCCGCGGATGCCCCTGCCCCGGCCACGGAGGAAGCTCCCCAGGGGAAGGACCCCAATGCTAAAGTATGAGCCTCCCCCGGGTCTTTAGCTAGGGTCCATTTTTATTTTGTTAGACATTTTGATTCTGGTAGCTTCTTAGGAGAAGCCCCGGGCACTTGTACAAAAACATTTTGCAATGAAACATATTTGAAATTTTTCTAAGTCTTTGCAATGAAATGTTACTAGGGTTCCCGGGGGGTTACTCCCGGGCAACGGTCCGGGAGAGGCTCTCCGGGGGACGCCCAAGCGGCTTTGATTTTGTTGAGCCTTGTCTCCAGGGAGCGCGACGGGGGTACTGCCCGGGAGCCTGTCCGGTTGAGGTGGCGCCCGGAGTGGCACTTAGATAATTTTGACAACAGCCGTGCTAAATTAACCCCCCGCGCCCGAAGGCCCAGATGATACCTCCCCTCCGGATACTTCCGCCGGCTGGGTACGAGTTTTGGCCCGAAGACGTACTTCGGGATTCTCAGCGTCGCGTCCGGGTGCTGTACCGGGACCTGACCCGGGAGCTGAGGGAGCGCCTCCGGGAGCTTTAGGCGTAGGGGCCTTAGGCTCGTAGAAAATCCCCCGGGTTAGGACCCGGGTTGTATCATTTCCGAAACCCACCGGAGGGGGAAGATGTCCTCCGGGTTTGTTGATCAATAAAGCGCGTTGTTTCCTTTTATTGCCTCTTTATTTTCTTCTTGGATGGTCTGGACGACTCATCTTAACAAGGATGAGCTAAGTTTCTTCGTGGGTGACCCGGGGGCCCCCTGTCCCCCCCCGCCCACAGCGGGCGGGAGGAGGCCTCCGCGTGCTGTGGGGGTAACAGGGTCCCCGGGGGGAGCATAACCTGTAGAAATATTTTCTAAGTTAGAAAATTGTAAAAACAGGATTTCCGAGGGAGGGACCTTCCGGGGTGCCCGGGGGCACCGGGAGAGGTTCATCCGGCCGCCGGGAGAGCGGGGAACCGGGAACAAGGCGCGGAAGGGGCTCATGAAAAGCCGATAAGACCTCCGGAGGGGAGCTTCCCGGGACTTCGTCCGGTCGCCGTGAGAACGGGGAACCGGGAATAATGTTTTCGAGAGATAATCATCCGGTCGTCGTGAGAACGGGGAGCCGGGAATAACGTCGACTCCCGGAGGAGGAAGATAGATCCAATCAAGCCGCAAGGGGCTGACCTTCCGGTCGCCGTGAGAACGGGGAGCCGGGAATAACGTCGACTCCCGGAGGAGGAAGATAGATCCAATCAAGCCGCAAGGGGCTGATCTTCCGGTCGCCGTGAGAACGGGGAGCCGGGAATAACGTCGACTTCCGGAGGAGGAAGATAGATCCAATCAAGCCGCAAGGGGCTGATCTTCCGGTCGCCGTGAGAACGGGGAGCCGGGAATAACGTCGACTCCCGGAGGAGGAAGATAGATCCAATCAAGCCGCAAGGGGCTGATCTTCCGGTCGCCGTAGGAGGAAATGCCCGAAGACGGGACTTGAGTGTTTGGGTAGGGGACTAATCTCCCAAAGTGACTCGTTACCGCGGCCGCTGGGGACCGGGTTGCCGCTTACACCCTCAGTCCACGAGGGCTGCTCGTAAGCCGCCCTTCAGGAGGGACTTGCTGGGGCAGGGCCCACTTCCTCACGGAGAGGGCATCCTCGCGGGGAGGGCTTCCTCACGGGGAGGGCATCTTCACGGGAAAGGCATCCTCGCGGGGAGGGCATCCTCGCGGGGAGGGCATCACCACTAGGGGCGGTAAACAAGAACAACCTGCAGTGAGACAGTTGAAGAACAAAAGCTATGCATTGATTAACAAAATATACAAAGCCCCCCGTGCGAAACCGCGAAAAGGGGGGGGGAAAGGGGAGCTACAGTGTCCCTCTTCCCCCTCCGGCGTGATCGCTCCGGGGGAGGGGACAGGCCCGTAAGGCTAGACGTAGAACTTGCGAAGTGAACGCAAGTTCCAGGTGTGCTTCAGCTCCTGCTCTTGAAGGTTGGAGAGCTTGTAGACCCCCGAGCCTAGGACAGCGGAGATCCTGTAGGGGCCCTCCCACTTGGGGGAGAGCTTACCCTGGGCTTGGGGGTATGTGACGCGCTTGAGGACAAGGTCCCCAAGGCGGAAAGCTTTCTCGCGCACGCGCTGGTTGTATGCGCGCGACATCTCGCCCTCGTAGATGGCGTGGCGGAGGAGCGCTCGGTCGCGTTCCTCCTCCACGAGGTCGATTTCCAGCCGCCGGTTGTCTTCGTTGGCTCGGTAGGCTGCGGTCGTGGCTCCGTTCAGGAGCTCGACCCGCAGCGACCGGAAGCCGATCTCCGGGGGGAGGACTGCCTCCGCCCCGTAGACTAGGGAGAAGGGAGCACGCCCTGTGGCCCGGGACGGGGTCGTGCGCATCGAGCAGAGGATGCTAGGGAGCTCCTCTGCCCACGCGCCCCACTTGGAAGCGGTTTGTTCGAGTCTCCGGCGTAACCCCTGTAGGATTATGCCATTGACCCTCTCGACGGCCCCGTTGCTTTGAGGATGGGCCACTGAGGCGAAGTGGATGACGATCCCCAGGCCTTCGCAGAATTCCCAGAAATAAGCCGAGTCGAATTGGGTCCCGTTGTCCACGGTGATTTCCCGGGGGACACCAAAACGACAAACGACGTTTTTCCAGAAAAACCGCTGAACAACCCGGGAGGTGATGCTAGCCAAGGGCTCCGCCTCAACCCACTTTGTGAAGTAGTCGACCGCGACTACCGCATACTTGTATACTCCGGGCGCTGGGGGGAAGGGCCCTAAGAGGTCCATCCCCCAGCGCACGAAGGGCCAAGTGATGGGGATAGTCCGCAGCGCCATGGGGGGGAGATTCGAGCCCTTGGCCATCTTCTGGCATGCTTCGCACGCGGAGACAAGGTCTCGCGCGTCGCGCATGACCGTAGGCCAGTAGAAGCCCTGTCGGAGGGCCTTGGCGGCGATGGCACGCGGGGCTAGGTGAGAACCACAGCTCCCCGCGTGAATGTCTTCCAAGAGTTGAAGTCCCTCCGACCGGGGGAGGCAGCGCAGGAGGGCTGAAGCCCCCCGCTTGTAGAGCCTTCCCTCCAGTAGGAGATATGCCCGGGCTTTGGCCCGGAGGCGCTTAGCCTCGGTCTCGTGGGGAGGGTCCCCCTCTCCCTTGATGAAGGAGATGAGGGGGTCCATCCAAGATGAAGGCCGGACGATCTCGGCGACCTCCGGGATTGGAGGCTCGGGGCCTGCATCCGGGGAGGCCACCGAGGGCTTCATGATGATTTCCAGGAAGGCCCCCCTGGGGAGCGTTTCCCGGGCGCTTGCCGCCCGTGCCAAGGCATCGGCCCGGTCATTCTCCCTCCTCGGGATATGCCGGGCCTCAAGGCCGTCGAAGTGCTTCTCCATCTTCCGTACTTCCTGCAAGTAAAGACTTAGATTTGCGTCATGGCACAGGTAAGACTTGTCGATTTGGCAGACAACAAGCTGAGAGTCTCCCTTCACTAGGAGGCGCCGGATCCCCAGGGAGCGCGCAAGGCGCATCCCGAGGAGCAGAGCCTCGTATTCGGCGATGTTGTTGGTTGCGGGGAACTCGAGCCGCACGGCGTACTCGAGCTCCCTTCCCTCGGGGCTCCGGAGGACTACCCCCGCGCCAGCCCCAGCGAGACACAGCGACCCATCGAACAGCAGGGTCCAATGGTCACTGCGTCGGGGCGGCACAGGGAGATCTTCGTCCCCGGACCCAGAGGCGGGAGTCCATTCTGCGACGAAGTCGGCGAGGACCTGCGACTTGATTGCGGAGCGGCCGGTAAGGGACAGGGAGAAGGGGGCTAGCTCGGCCCCCCACTTCCCAATCCGGCCGGTGGCTTCTTTATTCCGCAGTACCTCCCCCAGGGGGAGGGACGACGGAACGGTGATGGGGTGCCCCAGGAAGTAGTGCCGGAGCTTCCGGGACGCCATGAGGAGGGCGTAGCAAATCTTCTCCATCTCCGTGTACCGAGTCTTGGCCCCTTGGAGGGCTTCACTGACGTAGTATACGGGACGTTGCTGCCCCTCCTGCTCCTTCACCAAAACCGCGCTGACGGCGACGGGGGTCGCGGAGAGGTAGAGGAGCAAGGGCTCTTCCGGAGACGGACTCACGAGCATTGGAGGGCTCGAGAGGTACTTCTTGAGGTTGTTGAAGGCTTCCTGGGCCTCGGGGGTCCAGCGGAACCCCTCGAGCCCTCGGAGGATCTTGAAGAAGTGGAGGCCCCGCTCCCGCGAACGAGAGACGAAGCGACTGAGCGCGGCCAAGCGGCCGGAGAGCCGCTGGACATCTTTGACGGAGCGCGGCGGGGGCATGTCTAGGAAGGCCCGGATCTTCTCGGGGTTTGCCTCAATGCCCCGCTGGGACACGAGGAAACCCAGGAGCTTCCCCCCGCGCACCCCGAAGGCGCACTTCTCCGGGTTGAGCTTGAGCCCGAACGCGCGGAGGTTGCGGAAGGTCTCTGTGAGGTCGTTGATGTGGGAGGCTGCACGGGGACTCTTGACGACCGCGTCGTCTACGTAGACTTCGACGTTGCGGCCAACTTGATCTTTGAAGACCAGCGTCATCAGGTGCTGGAATGTGGCTCCCGCATTCTTGAGCCGGAAGGGCATGTGGCGGTAGCAGAAGGTTCCGAGGGGAGTTATGAAACTCGTCTTTTCCTCGTCCCCCTCCGCCATCCGGACTTGATGGTATCCCGAGTAGCGTCTAGGAAGCTCATCAGCTCGCACCCCGCGGTGGAGTCAACGAGCTGGTCGATCCGCGGGAGCGGGAAGTTATCTTTGGGGCAGGCACGGTTAAGGTCGGTGAAGTCCACGCACATGCGCCACTTGCCACTTGATTTCTTGACGAGGACGGGGTTTGCCAGCCACTCGGGGTGCAACACTTCCCGGATGAACCCCGCCTCTCGGAGCCGGGCTATCTCCGTCTTGATGGCTTCTTGACGTTCGAGGGAGAGCTTCCTCAACTTCTGCTTGATAGGGGGGTGACCGGGGGTTACCGCGAGCTTGTGTTCAATAACCTCCTGGGCGACGCCCCGCATGTCCGAAGGCTTCCACGCAAAAACATCGGAGTTTTCGCGCAGAAAGGCTGCGAGTTGTGCTGCATGGTCTTGCGGGAGCTCTGCCCCGATTTGGACAGTTTTGTCCCTGCTGCCCGGGGACAGCGGGACCTTCCGGAGGCCCCCTTCCGGACGCGGCTTGAGGAGGGGCCTCCCAGGGGATGGCGCAGCGACGTCTACGTCCGGGGGGGGAGCCTCCCCCCCGGGTGCCTTGATCAGATTGACGCTTCCTATTGTGGCAGCAGCTCGCTCGTATAGAGCACGGGCCATGTCTTGATCCCCTCGGACGTTGATCACGCCATGCGGCCCGGGGATCTTCATGCACAGGTAGTTTTGGTGGGTGGCAGCCCCCAGCCGATTGATCGTAGTCCTCCCCATAATCACATTGTAGGAGGAGGGGAGGTCCACTACGTCGAAGCGGACTAGCTCGGTCCGGTAGTTCTCCGGGGTGCCAAAGGTGATCGGGAGATCTACCTTGCCCACGGGGTGGATCGCCTTCCCCGGGACAAACCCTTGCAGAGGCCCTGCCGCTGGTTGCAGGAGCTTCTCATCCACCTGCATTTCCTTGAAGGTTTTGAGGAACAGGACGTCGGCGGAGCTCCCACCGTCCACGAGGATGCGGGCCAAGTGGCGATTGTAGATTATCGCAGAGACAATGAGCGCGTCGTCGTGGGGGAAGCGAACCCCTCGCGCGTCTTCCGCCGTAAAGGTGAGGGGGACGTCCGACCACTTGGGCGGCACGGACGCGTGTAGCACCCCCACTACCTTAACTTCTCACGCGTACTCCTTGCGCTGGCGCTTGGAATCCCGCCCGGAGGCGGACCCCCCTACGATGACGTTGATGCGGCGCTGAGAAGTTTGAAAGGGGAGAGCGTCTGAAGGCTCCCCCTCCTGCACTTGTTGCCCCCCCGCGGGAGCGGGAAGGGCCGGAACAGCTGGCCGAGGGGGCAAGGAGGCCGGAGTCCCCCCCCCCTGCCCGCGCTGGTCGAGGAACGCCGCGAAGTGCTGCAGCAGCTGGTGGCAATCTCGGGTGGCGTGGGTACTGGACCCGTGGAAGCTGCACCACGGTCCTTCCCGGCTTCTCCCCGCGGGGCCTTCGCGGCCGCGCGAAGACTGTCCTCCCCCATGGCCTCTCGGCTTGGGAAAGGGGCGGTTGCCCTTTGGGGGGTCGCGCGAGCCGCCTCCGCCCTCGAGGACAAAAGTGTCCCGAGGCCGTGGTTCGCTACGGCCCCCCTGCCTGGGGCGCCTGGGGGGATCCCGGGCCCCCCGCTCGGCGGGGGCAGGAGCCCCCTGGGTCTTCTTCCAGATGTCGTCTTCCTCCGCGCGAGCGTACTTTTCGAGTACGTTGAAGAGCTCGTCGGCGGAGGAGGGGCAGCTTCGAGAGAGTCTTCGGTGGAGTTCCCCCCGGGAGGATCCCACTTTTGCAGGCTTCGATCACTGTGGAGTCCGGGACGTGGGCCACTTTGCTTTTTACTTGGGCAAAGCGCCTGAAGAAGCTTCTGATGGTCTCCCCGGTTCTCTGGCGCACTGTGTATAGCTGTGAAGAATCCAGGGGACGTACGTAATTTCCCTGAAAGTTGGCGCAGAACTCCCGCTTCAGCTGCGAGAAAGACTTGATGGAGCCCGCCTTCAGATTGTAAAACCAGGAGCGGGCAATGCCGGTGAGGTAGAGGGGGAAGACGTTGCATTGGACGCTCTCGTCCCCCCCCCCCCCCGCCGCGGAGATGGGTGTGGAGTAGATCTGCACGAACTCGTAAGGGTCCGCTTCGCCATTATAATGTTCGATGTGCGGGGCACAGTAGGGCCGCGGCCATCGGATGCTGCGGAGTCTTCGACATAGAGGCTGGTTCGCCCCCTGCACCTCCCGGGGGGAGCCCCAGTCACTGTCTCCTTTAACGGGGGACGCCCCCTCGTTATCCGAGTCAGGTAGCGGCCCAAGAGGGCCGCCAGAGTGGTGGTGACGACGCTTCTCTTCCGGGCCGGGACTGATTTCCCGGACGTCCGGGCTTCCCTCCGGGGAGGATGGTTCTTCGGCGGGTCTCTTCCCCCGACCGGTGCGAGAGCGAGGCTCCCTGCGACAACGACCGGGGGGAAGCTCTTCCCCGCGGCTGGGAGAATGCATTCGCTCGACCTCCCCCCGGGAGAAACGGACCTGCTTCGCCGGGGGAGGGAGCTCCTGCACTGTAGCAGCCGGCCCGAAAGCTACCGGGGCCTGTTGGGGGGAGCCCCCTGCGACGGCCCCCGGGACCGGAAAGGGGGGAGCCCCTGCACCATCCGGAACTGGGGAGGGGGCGCCCGGGGCGACGTTTGGATCCGAAGAGGGGGGCCCTGCGGCAACGACCGGGACCGGAAAGGGGGAAGCCCCTGCGACATCCGGAACCGGTGGCGGGTGAGCCCCCTCGGCGACGTCCGGGGTTGGGGAGCCAATGCGGGGGGAAATTCGCTGAGGCACGGGAGCTGCTCTGTCTACCGACCCCGGTGCGGTAAACACGACGCGAGGGGCGGGACTGGCTCCCGGCGTAGGAATAACCCCCGGCATGAAATGACCCCCCAGCCCCGGAAGCGGGCCGGGGACGGGGTACCCCCCTGGTGCCACGAAGGGCCCGGGCACGAAATAGTCTCCCGGCACCGGGACAGGCCCGGGTGCCGACAAGTGTCCGGAAGTATATCCCGCGGGGGGAGGGAACCCCCCAGCGGGATCATACGGGGTAGACAGCCCCCCTGACGCCGGAGGGGCCGCTGGGTATCCCATGAACGGGGGCATGATCCCCGGACACGGGTGCGGCGAAAATGTGGGGGCCGAGGGCCGCGCCAGCACACTAAGGAGCTCGTCCATAGAGCGCTGGGCGCGGAGCTGGCCCTCTACGAGAGCCTCCAGTAGGGCGTCCCAGGGAGCCGGGGGGGCCGTCGGGGGGAAACTTGTCCCGGCCGAGGTCCCCGTGGCCTCCGGGAGCGACTCGGAGGTGGAGGCACCTAGATTGACAGGAAAGATGGGAGGCGGTACCTGGGAATGGATGCCTCCGGACGGAATTGCCGGAACAGCAGTGTCCCGGACGGGCGGCGCCAGGTCGCCAGGACCGGCGTCACCGGGAAGGGCGCGGGCCCTTGTTCTCGGAGGAGCCATGGCGATTCGTCACGGGTCCCCACGGACGGCGCCAACTGTCGTGGTATTAAGAATACCCCGGCAGGTTTTGAAGACGATCCTAGCGGAGATCACGCAGCGCGGGTTGACCGGGTGACCGGTCCTCCCCCGCCGGACAAACACAAGAATAGACACGAGGATTTATACAGGTTCGGGTCCCAGTGGGGGCCCTAGTCCTATCGACGCGCTCCCGACCGGAGTCGGCTTGGGAGGCTCTCTCCGGGGGAGAGGCTTCCGGAGCACGTCTGTGAGATTAGTTATTCCAAATAATAATGAGCTGATCCTTTACAACAGAGGGGTACAAGGGCTATTTATAGCCCCAAAAAGAAGCAAAAAACCTAAACTACCCCGGGAGCCACCGTCGGATTGAAGGGTAGGACCGTCCTTCTCCCGGTCAAACGTCTTGGATGCTTGACAGGTGGTCGCTGATTCCCGAGGCGTCCCTCGCGTGACCTGCACGTGATAAACAAACAGGGGTCTTACCTTTCAGGAGGGCGATGACGTCTGGGACCCCTTCCGGAGAGCAGGGTCCCGGGGACCCAAAAGGCGGCGCCCGGGACATGCCCGAGGGGCACGGCCCCGGGGGCCAAATGGCGGCGCCCGGGACATGCCCGGGGGGCACGGTCCCGGGGGCCAAATGGCGGCGCCCGGGACATGCCCGGGGGGCACGGTCCCGGGGGCCAAATGGCGGCGGCTGGGACATGCCCGGGGGGCACGGTCCCGGGGACCAAATGGCGGCGCCCGGGACATGCCCGGGGGGCACGGTCCTGGGGGCCAAATGGCGGCGACCGGGACAGGCACCGGAGGCCACTGTCCCCGAGCCAATGGCGGCGCCCGGGACATGCCCGGGGGGCACGGTCCCGGGGGCCAAATGGCAGCGCCCGGGACATGCCCGGGGGGCACGGTCCCGGGGACCAAATGGCGGCGCCCGGGGCAGGCACCGGAGGCCACTGTCCCCGGGCGAATGGCGGCACCCGGGACATGCACGGGGGGCACGGTCCCGGGGACCAAATGGCGGCGCCCGGGGCAGGCACCGGAGGCCACTGTCCCCGGGTGAATGGCGGCGCCCGGGACATGCCCGGGGGGCACGGTCCCGGGGACCAAATGGCGGCGCCCGGGGCAGGCACCGGAGGCCACTGTCCCCGGGCGAATGGCGGCGCCCGGGACATGCCCGGGGGGCACGGTCCCTGGGGCCAAATGGCGGCGGCCGGGACAGGCACCGGAGGCCACTGTCCCCGGGCCAATGGCGGCGCCCGGGACATGCCCGGGGGGCACGGTCCCGGGGGCCAAATGGCGGCGCCCAGGACATGCCCGGGGGGTACGGTCCCGGGGGCCAAATGGCGGCGCCCGGGACATGCACGGGGGGCACGGTCCCGGGGACCAAATGGCGGCGCCCGGGGCAGTCACCGGAGGCCACTGTCCCCGGGGCGAATGGCGGCGCCCGGGACATGCCCGGGGGGCACGGTCCCGGGGACCAAATGGCGGCGCCCGGGGCAGGCACCGGAGGCCACTGTCCCCGGGCGAATGGCGGCGCCCGGGACATGCCCGGGGGGCACGGTCCCGGGGGCCAAATGGCGGCGGCCGGGACAGGCACCGGAGGCCACTGTCCCCGGGCCAATGGCGGCGCCCGGGACATGCCCGGGGGGCACGGTCCCGGGGGCCAAATGGCGGCGCCCAGGACATGCCCGGGGGGCACGGTCCTGGGGACCAAATGGCGGCGCCCGGGGCAGGCACCGGAGGCCACTGTCCCCGGGCGAATGCCGCCCGGGGCAGGCACCGGCGGCCACTGTCCCCGGGCGAATGGCGGCGCCCGGGACATGCCCGGGGGGCACGGTCCCGGGGACCAAATGGCGGCGCCCGAGACAGGCACCGGAGGCCACTGTCCCCGGGCAATCATGGACTTACCTGGACTTGACCGCGTGGAGATTTCCCCCAACAAGACATTTTTGGATTATGGGATTATTTTTGATAAAGTGCCACTCTTATGTGATAATGAAAGTGCCATTAAAATTGCAAATAATCCTGTTCAACATTCTAGAACTAAACATATTGAAATACGGCACCATTTTATTAGAGATCATGTGGCAAAAGGTGATATTGATGTAAATTATGTCAGAACAGATATGCAACTAGCAGATATTTTCACTAAACCCCTAGATGAATCAAGATTTTGCTTTTTAAGGGGTGAATTGAACATAATTGGTATATCAAATGCTAGTTGATGTGCTAAATGTGTTGTTTGTATAAAATAGTATTATTTTATTCCCTCTCTGGTCTTAGATTGCCTCTGGTCGAAATTGACCAAACTGACAGTCAGTTTCACTAACTGACAGTCAGTTCAGTAGTTAGGAGCCTGGTCTTAGTCTCTGGTCGAATTAAGTGCCATAACTGACAGTCAGTTACATGCATTTGATTTTGGTCGTAGCTCCTGGTCGTGTTCGAGTCCCCAACTGACTGTCAGTCTCATACACTGACTGTCAGTTTCAAAACTCAGTTCCGTGAACTGACTATCAGTGTGGTACACTGACTGTCAGTTCCATGTTCCGGAGTTTGGAACTGACTGTCAGTTTATCAAACTGACTGTCAGTTGCGGGATCGAGAACCCTAAAACCCCCGTTCTGTTTCTTTGTCTCCTCGCCTTCTCCATCTCGCCGCCGTTGTTTAGCTCATCACCGGTGCGCCTCCTTGCCATCGCTTGCCCCCGTGCTCGCCGCCGGTGTCTCCCTCGCCGTGACGCGCCGCCGCCTTTGCTCCTACTTCTCTCGGCCGCCGCCGCTTAGCCTCTCTCCTCGCCGTGCCGTGAGGAGCTCGCCGGCGTTGAGCTCCTTCGGTGATCCCCAAAACACGTTGTGTTGAGGCTCGCTGGTGCTGTCCCTTCTTTCCTTGGTGTATCTGAGGCTGGTTCGTCATCATCGACCAGTTCTGTTCATCGGCCTCCTCAGTTCAAGTCACTGCCCTTCCTCTGTTTCTTCTCTGTTTTTCAAATTAGTCATGTCTGATCAGTCCGGTCCCTCGCGACGCGTGGCCCGACGGAAGAACGCGGCTAACCGCCAGCGTTCATCGGGTCAGACGTCCGAGAACCGGCCCTCGCCTCCGCCTGAGCGCGTGCCCGTGGATTATTCACATTGGCACGCGAGCCGCCTTCGCACGCTCCGCTCTGTGAACCCGTATCTGTCGCCGCGTCCCACTGGTCGCGACGCATGCGAGGTGCTCACTTGTTACACCAACCTCCACCTAGACCTGTTTACCAGCGTCTACAGCCGCGCTCCTATCTTTGCCCACCGCTCTCTGTCGTGGGGTACGATCGCCTCTCGCACAGGCATTGCCACCCTTGCAGATCTTTTTGGCACTGTAGGGATTCGCGACTTAGTCGCGGATTCCTCTTTGCACTGGGCTGAGGGGCCCATTCGCCAGTTTTATTCCACCGTCTTTGTATCCCCTCAGCGCGACTTCATGACCTTCATGACGGGCCTCCAGGTCCACACCGTCACGAAGGATCAGCTGGAGTCAGCGCTTGGTCTGGTGCGCCCTCCTTCTGGCCGCCAGCTCCATACTCTCCCTGACCTCGAGCGTCGGGAGGTGGCCATGCTTTATTCCTGCCCCTTCCAGCTCCATCACATCGCTGGCCTGCGCCGCGATGTTGACCTGGCTCTGCGGATCCTCCGTCTCACTCTGGTCCCCATGAGCGGAGACAGAGCCAGGGTCACCTATCTAGGGCTCCACGTCCTGATTTCTATCTTCCAGGAGGAGCCCTTCGACGTTGCTGATCTCATCATCAGTGAGATTCAGCACGTCCTTCTCTCCCCGCGCCGTCAGCTGATATACGCTCCGTATATCATGGCGGTGCTTCTCCATATCCGGGCCGTTGACACTGAGCTGCCACGGCCCCATCATCCTTTGCTCTTTTATCCTCCGGGTCAGGCTGATCGCCGGCTCGGTGCTCGCCCTGCTCCAGCTGCTGGCCCTGACTCTCCCGCATCTGATGATGATGCTGCGGGGGACTCAGAGGATGAGGCTCCAGTTCAGGAGTCTGCCCCAGCACCTGCTTCAGACCCTGGTGTCGGATCTTCTGCGGCGTCACCTTCTCTGCTTCAGCAGGTTCTCCAGACCCAGCAGCAGATCCTCAGCACCCAGGCAGAGCATCACCAGATGTTGCTTCGTTTGGCTGCTCAGCAGGAGGAGATACTGCGACGTCTGCCTGCGTCCGACTCTTCGGTCCCTCGCAAGAGGGCCCGCCAAGCTGTGTCTTCGCCGAGCTCTGCCTCCCATCCAGCTGCTCCAGGCTCATCTGCTCCAGTTGCTGCAGCTCCCGTTGCAGTAGTGACTCCTCCAGCATCTCCAGCCGTCGACCCGTCTGCATCTCCAGCTGGCTCCGGAGATACAGACATCATAGGATTTTCTTCAGATGATGAGCATTAAGCTCTGATTTGTTTTGGTTGCCTCCCTTTTTGTGCTTGATGCCAAAGGGGGAGAAGTATTTTGGATAGATTATTCGATATTGGAGTTATATTGGAGTTTGTTTATGTCTTTTGATGTATGAACAGATGTCTTCTCTTATATATATGGAGATGTTTTATGGAGATGTCTGTGTATGATGAGTTTATCTGAGTAGTTCTGATATGTGATTATGGCTCTGATATATGATATGTGTTTAGCTCTGATATGATTTGGATGTTCCTGAGCTCAGATACATTGATATATATATGATGTCTTGATGTGCATGTGTATGCTCTGATATGACTTGTGGATATTTGCACATCTGTGACTTGCTTATGTATTAGATGCCCTGATGTATATGTATTAGTTTATGATCTTGTATGATGAGATGCATTTACTTAGGGGGAGCTATTTCATTTATTTTATTTTTGAACACTTGTTGTCATCAATCATCAAAAAGGGGGAGATTGTTGCATCTAAGCCTTCATGCCTAACCCTGATTTTGATGATTAATGAAAACAAAGTGTTCCGGACTAATCGTGCTTTTTGAGATTGATTGTTACAGGATTAGTTGGGAAGAAATGCAAGTTGATCAAGATGAACCCAACTTAAAGTGAAGCACGAGACGCAAAAGAGCAAGAGACAAGACGCAAATCTTGAAGATGCAAAAGACCTCAGGTATTACAAGTTTTTATATTTTACCGATCTTGGCGTTTGGAGATGATCGGTTAGGAAATTCTTTTTTAGTTTTGACCGTACTATAAAGAGGGGTAGCGAAAGTCCTCTTTTTATCTCCAGCACAAACCGAGAATTCTAGGTCTTTGCATCGCATCATTTTCATGTGGATTTGGTTTTGATCTTATTTGAGAAATCTGGTTTTTCAGTTCTGTTTTTGGCAGCAGAAGAGTATTTGCTTTTTTCAGAAAGATCTAGAAAGATCTGGCTTTTGCTTCTGTTGACAAAAAGATAGCCCTTGAAATTATCTTTCCAACGAGCTATTAAACACCTCTTTTGGATTTCTGGATTTAAAGTTATAGCTTTTTTTGTTCATGCTGACTGTCAGTTTGCATAACTGACTGTCAGTTTGAATGTCAGTTTAGTGTAACTGACAATTGTCCAGAGAGGGTGTTTTTTTGGTCTCAGATTTTTGTACTAAACTGACTGTCAGTTTGTCCATACTGACTGTCAGTTGGGGTTTCGACCAGAGTGTTTTCAACTGTGTTTCTATTTGATTCTGGTCGAGCTAGTACACAAACTGACTGTCAGTTCGTGTAACTGACTGTTAGTTGTGGGTTCCAGCTTTCCTGTTTTGGCCACGAACGGCTAGCAAAGTTTTCGTCCGTAAATTTTGTCGGCCGTTGTGCACTAAACTGACTGTCAGTTAGGCAAACTGACTGTCAGTTTGGGTTGCTGATTTTCAGCCCTAGCTCCAAAGGTTCATTTGCTTCTTGAGGCTATAAATAGGGGCTTTGGGCATATGTTTTTCATAACAAGCAGCAGCATTTCATACACACTCTTGAGCATTAGTTTCTTATATAAAATCTTGATCTTTTGATCAAGTCGAGTGCTTTCCGATCCACCGAGAGTTTCAGTTCTTTTGCTTTTGCATATACTTAGCTTCTCAGTGCGTGTTTGGAGGTCTAGAGAAGACCTCGCTGCCTGTTACTCTTGGTGAGCGCCCTCACCTAGACGGTTCGGAGGCGTGGCCGTTGATCTCTCCGTTCGGAGATTGTCGGAGAGGCTCGGCAAGTGTGTACAAGGCATCGGTGCTCGCCTTTCCGGAGTGGACAAGGAGCAACCTTAGTTGATAATACTCTTCGTGAGTATTGAGGCAAGACTCAAGTGATTTGAGTGCTTCAACAATGATTAGTGGAGACTGGGCGAGTCTCCGATACCTCGGTAAAAACCATTGTGTTCGTTTTCTTTCCCTTGCTTACATTATTTGTTCTTGATTTGTTCATTATTTGCTTTAAGTTTTAAAGTTTTTAAAGCCTCCTATTCACCCCTCCCTCTAGTCGGCATCCTTGATCCAACAAGCCCAACCACGAGATCCAAAACGTTCTTGAACATTATCATTCATCTCCATGTGGCGGACATGCCAGAGCTTCAAGAGCAGCGGCAAAGGTATTACAATCATGTTTGTTTTGTCCTTCTTTACTTAAACATGCTTATAACTTCATGCAAAAATGCAATCCTTGCCAACGTTCAAGAAATTTGAATAAAAGACATGAAATGCTCTTAACAAACATTATTGAAATTGAACTTTTTGATGTATGGGGGTAGCTTATATGGCACCTTTTCCTTCTTCTATGGGCAATTTGTACATCTTAGTTGTGGTTGATTTTGTTTCAAGGTCGGTAGAGGTGTTGCAACACCAACGAGTGAATCAAAACATGTGGTTAAACTTTTCAAACAATTATCTTTCCCCTATTTGGTGTACCGTGAGCGGTGATTAGTGATGGCGGTGCACATTTCACTAATTAACAATTTCAAAAATTGTTGCTGAAATATGGGGTTATTCACAAAGTTGCTTTGGTATACACCCTCAAAAAATTGGATAGGTTGAAGTCTCAAACAAAGAAATCAAAACAATCTTGCAAAAGGCATTGGGCACCGCCACGAACAGATTGGGCACTCAAACTCTCCGACGTTCTTTGAGCATATCACACCGCATTCAAAACTCCGCTAGGTATGATGCCTTACAAAACTGTATTTGGTAAGAATTTCTATTGTCCTGTTGAATTGTCACAGGCATTATGGGCATTAAAAAAACTCAACTGGAATTTCGAACAAAGCGAGGCAAAGGTGAATCCTCGAATTGCATGAAATAGAGGATCTTCGGAACAACTCCTATGAAAGTGCCCTAATTTACAAAGACAACACGAAGAAATGGCACGACAAACAGTTCCTCAATCGTAACTTTAAAGAAAGTGATTTAATTTTAGTATTTAATATGTGGTTGAAATTGTTTCTAGGAAATTTGATATCGCGATGGACTGGGCCTTGCGCGATAGAAGAAGTCTTCCCATATGGTGTGGTGACCCTCATATGAGGAATCCGGCGAGGAATCCAGTGGAAACTGCCCAGGTTATATTGCACACAGAATGATACATCACAAGCTCACAACACAACACATTATACTGCAACACAGGTAATTAAGACAAATAAAAGGTCACAAGGGCCAATATTACAATACCATAGCGTCAAGAATGGCACAATTTAGAGTTGATACAAATTAAGAAGTTTCATCGACACAAAGGTTGGCACAAAAGAACAGAATGCACAGAGTGATAAGCAAAACAACTATGACAGCCTTCAACAACTTCAATAGCAGCTGTACATCATGGGCTCCAACCAAATTGGGCTCCACTAGGTGAATGACCCTCTAGTAAGCTGGATCATCAGGAATGGTTCTTTCTTCATTAATAGGTTCGAAGCCATAGGAGTCAGGATCAAGGTCTAGGGCGGCTTCCTTCCGAACTCCTGATTCACTTACTCACTCTCACAACTCACAGCCTTCTGTGGCCCACCAGTTTCCCTCAAGAAACAGGACTGACAACCATTGCAGGGAAAAACTAATACCTAGAGAACTACTTTGTCGTGCCCGTCCCATACTGGGCAAATGTTTAGTACATTGTTCATGCCGCTTGGAAGTACAACACAAGGGTCTCGTCCTTATGAACCGTTAGTGAGGAGCGAGCCACATTACCGTTGCCCACACAGTGCCAACCATAGAAACCATCATCACTATCGATTCTAACTTACACTTTTACAAACAAGGTTTTAAACACACTTTTCATATAGATGACCATTTAGCATTTAGCACATATATTCAAGCATAAGCATAACTTAAGCACAACATCCAAGGGAAACAAATGAGCTCATAGGATATACGAATATGAAGGGCCTTCAAAGGTGTTAGGTCATATCTACTCATATTTATTCAACACAGCATTTGAAAAGTAAAGCATGCATATACTTAAAACAATAAATAACATAATTTACTTAAAATACTGGGAGAGACATGATCAATGAGAAAGAGACTTGCCTTGCAAAGCGGGATCTAATTGCACTAAGGGGTCTTCGAACACTTCTTCTGCTCTTTCCACTCCTAGTTCTACTCTCGCACACAAATAAAAATAAAACACATAAGCATACAGAAATTACATATATTAGAAAATTATATGTAAAGTATAAATATGCATGCATGCAAGATATTCTGGTTGAAGATGATCCTGGGAGGAAGAAAACACTCTGGGCTTGGCTACAAGTGCCTAGTTTGGCTAAATTTGGAGTCGGGTTGGTCTAAACCAATCCTGTAGGACTTGAGTTTGGTGAGATCGAGCACAAATAGAGGATTAATCGAGGATTGGCTTAACTTCTTGTTCATTAGAGTCTTGAATGAAATGACTGAAATTTAGAAAACACAAAAATAGAGCTGATAAAGTGATTATCTCAGAAAGTCAAAAACAGCAAAGTTGTAGGAAATGAGATAATCTACAATTCTTTCAACAGGTTTGGACAGTTTTGGGGCCATATAAGGGGTCTGATTTTGCAAAAATAGGAATGTGGCTGGGCTGAACTGTTTCATCGATTGCCGGAGTTCTACAGATCAAAATACCGATTAAAGCAGCCCAAAGCAAACCTAAGAGAGTTGCGAACATATAGAAACAAGATTTAGAGAAAATATAGTACTAACGAGCATGAATTTGAAATTTAAAGGGAAGCTACTCAAGAACCGAAAACAGAGTGATACTCACCGTAGTCGAAGAAGAAGACCTGGAATTACAGTGATCCCTGGAGGTTTTTGTTGAGATTTCTGTACAAGAACAAATGAAGGATGGAAGTATGAATGATTCCGCTTAAGGATAATCAAGAAAAATGAACACACGAGCAAGATCTATCAAGTATCAAACCTTCTCAAGACTTAGGCAAGAAACGAAGAATGAACAAGCAAGAACGAGGGGGTTTGCAAAGATCTTGCTTGCTCTTGAGGGGGTTTGGCTCGTCACTGGTTCGGGGCTCACACGGTTGTGTGATAGGAGGGAGTTCAACACTCTTTCTGTTTGTTGGTCATTTCTCTCTCTCACAGCCAACCTGCATTGGTTAGAATTGGTGTTTGCTATTCTGGGGGCTTCCTGATTGGGCCTCATTTGGATGAAAACACCAAAACATGCCTGATTTATGGATTGGTGTACTGCCTATTTGACTAAACACTAAAAAAACTGGATCAAACACTTGAAGCTAGAAAGACAAATTTCACACGACCAATAGAACTACGACAAAGAGATCCATGTGTTTTCTTTTTGACTAGACCAGCGAGTCGATTCGACCAATGACTTGCTTTCGACCAGTGAGCCAGTCTTCATCGAATAGACCGACCATCGACCAAATCTTGATTATTTCCAATAGAATTACTGGTTTAAGACAATTTGAATAGGTGCAATCTATCAGGTGGAATATTTGGCTGGAAAAGAGTTTGGGATTTTGTGTTGGAATTTAATCTGGAGAAATTTACAGAATTTTAATAAGAGATTTTGGAGAATTTTTCTAGGATTAATCCGAGGTGTGGTCGAGATATCCGAGGGATTCAATAAGAGATGCACAAACTGATATATTAAAAGAATAGCAAAATCTGGGGTGTTACATATGGTGCCGTAGAGCTTAAGGCGCATGATGGTAGCACTTTCAAGGTAAATATGCATTGCATCAAATTATACAATACGGGAGACGAGGTAAGTGCAATAAACTCGGTCGACTCTTTCAATTCTGTATATTTTTGTACAATCGAGGATATTTTGTCGAGCGAGACATTAAAGCAACGCTAACTAGGAGGCAACCCGGTATACTAACATGTAGTTTTAAATATCTCTTCTGAACACAACGGCAAAAGAATCTCTCCATTCTGACATTGTTTGGCCCTCCAAAACCCATTTTCTAGAAAACATATACAAATAAGAGCTGAAATTCTGAAAAATCTGAAAAAAAGAAAAAAAAAATCGTGCAAAGGGACCAAGCCCAACACGACCCGTGGCACGGGTCGTGCCCTGGGCCGAGCAAGACCCGTGCACAAGGTCGTGCCGAGCTTGGTTGTGTCTCTGGTCTACTGAGTGCGCAAAGGGACATAGCCCAGAACGACGCGTGGCATGGGTCGTGCACTGGGCCGAGCACAACCCATGCCCGACGTCATGCTGAGATTTGTGCTGAGTTTTGGGTTTCTGGTCTGCTGAGTTTTGTGCTGAAATTTTTATTTCCTTCCTCTTTTCTTCTCCCATACAATCCCAACTCCTACCTACCACCCCTATATAAATACACCAATCTTCTCCAACCCTCCCAACAACACAAACTCTATTATTTGAGCTCCAAAAATCCACAAAAATAGCCCAAGATCTCTCCATCAACCATTAAAAATCCGATCCAACTGCGAATTTTGACTCCCCACAACGCGACACCTCTGGATCTGAAGCTTCTACGACAATGATGATGCCCCAACGCAATATCAAGAAAACGATGAAGCACCAGCGAGATTATAGGGCTACGATGGATTCCAGAATGGACTACCTCACCAGCCATGTGGACCGCCTATACAACTATCATGTACACGTAGGCCACATCCTCCTGGACGGCACATATTCAGGCGCATCTACCTACCACGGGGCTCATGTTCACACCCCCAGTGTTCCTCCACCATGCTATGCACCACAAACCTACCTATCTACTCTCCGCTGTATGTCCACCAACTACCTCCACCACCCTCTGATGAGTGATCTCTAAGGTACACAAGTTTTTATTTTTATTTTTCTTTCCTTTTTGTTTCTTTTTGTTTTTCTTTTTAGATTTTAACTTGCGACACCTTGGACTGAACCACTGGAGCTATGTGGCTCACAACACCATCTTTCATCATATCATCTTCAACAACATCAACCTCCAGACACCACGACCACAAATGGTAACCTATATCTCTCTCCAAACATTGAAAACAATGTCCAATTTAGCTTGGGGGATAGTCACTTTATTGTTTGCTTAGCCTTCAGTGAATCATCATTCCACCCTTTTGCCATCACAAACTAAAAAATAAAAAAAATATCAACTTAGAATGCCTGGTTTTGAAGATGATCTTTAATCAAATAGATGGCTATTCATTCACATCATTGCATATGATCAATTGAACTTAGCTCCCTTTAAAAGTTTGGAATACTTGTGTTGAGTGTTTATCTTAATTTAACCATTAAAGATTGTGTTTGTCTTTTAGATCATTATTGATTTCTTCCAAATTTAGGGTTTCTAATAAACTATTATCTAAAATTAACTCTCTTATATCACTTTTTATGCTTACATTGCTAATTGCCCTTCTTTTTAAAATAAAATTGTGTAATAGTGAAGTATAGTCAACCCACTAGGGGAGACGGTGATGAACCATCAACCAACTGGGGAAGGGAAGATTTACATAACGCATACACACAAAAAAATCTTTGTTATAATAAAACGGTTCCTTAAGATGCGTCTTTATCTAGTCTCTTGTAATGTATATGCGACCTGCTGGGGGGAGGCGTTGATGAATCGTCGACCAGCTAGTGAAGGGATGGTATACGGAACAACGAGATTACTTACAGTGGCTCGAGAAACCAACAAAACTATCTATCTGTAAGTGCACTTAAAGAAGCGTCTTCAACTATGTCTCCTCTAACCGCGATGGAATGAACCAGTTCCAAACATTCTGGCTAAGAGCACGAAAAACTTCAAAAATAAAATAAAGAAACAGTAATAAAAATGTTTAAATTTTTTCTCTAGATAGGGCAATCTAGCAACTTTATATAAATTGTAGCATGATGATTGTTTTCTTTAGCTGTTGTTTGTTCTAAACCCTATATGAAAGAAGTTGTCAAAATGATTTAGTTGATTAAGATCACTCTTTTCTAAGGTTCAGATTTGATAAGCTAGATACTTGTATTTGAAAATTTTAAAATTGCTTAGATCAATTGTTTCATATGCCTCGATGTGCTGTGAATTGCCAGAAGTTGTTTATTGAAAATCTGATTAACCTAGGCATCCCAATTTTTTGAAAATTCACTCAAATCCTTTGCTTGAGGACAAGTAAGATGCTAGCTTGGGGGAATTTCATAAGTGCTAAATTGGCAGTGCTTTTACCCTAGGTTTGCTAGTGAAAATGTAATAAAACTCTTTTGGTGTGATATTTTATATATTTTTTATAATCTGTTTTCACAGTTGTGTTCGTTATGTTCTAGGGATCATGCCTGCAAAATTTGAGAGTGTTTCGAGTTCATTTGGACTAGTTTCGACGAAAGACACAAAAACTAGACGAAAAAAGGACCGTGGACCGAGCCCAGTATGACCACAGGCATGACCTATACCCGGATCAGTTTCGCTTGCATAGTCAAGACAAAGCTCGGTTTTGGCTGCCTGCTTGGCACAACTAGCCTCAGTTTCGAGTCGGCTTCCTCGGTCATGACAAGGCTCGGTTTTGATCGGCTTGCACGGTCACGACCAAGCTCAGTTTCGGTCATTTTGAACGGTCACGACCAGGCTTGGTTTCAGTCGTTTTGCATGCCCATAGCGAGGCCCGGTACAACCACGGGCATGACCATTCACAGTCATTTTTCATGACCAAGTGCGGTCATTTTTCTCGACATGACTAGGCTCAGCCTCTGTAGATATACTCGGCACTATTGCGGGCACGACCCATGCTCGACCTAAGGCACGACCCGTGCCATAGGTCATGTCTGGCTCGGTTTCCAGCTGGTTTGGGTTGTTTTGGCTGTGATTTATCTGTTTCTCATACAGTTTACAGCCAAATATGGTCGCATGCACGTCAAGAGTTATATTTGGACACATTAACCTATTGTATTATAAATAGATAAGCTTTTTTCTCAATTACACATACTTTCCTTAGTTTAGTTTAGTTTAGTTAGTTTTAGGTTGAAGAGCCCCCACCTCTATTTTCCGTGTTTGTACGCCGGCAAGGACGACAGACTAATTCAACCAAGTAAGTTTATTTATTTCTTTTTATTTCTGTATTTTTATGGCTTTTTGCGAGTAATTCACTTTTAGGGTTATGGATGACTTAATCCAGAAGGCGTAATTCTTCTTTGGTCTCGATCTTAAGTTCTGTAGTTAGTTTCTTACATTTTTCCTCTAAACCCTAAATTCTTATTCTCGAAATAGACGTAAGAGTTGAGCCTTAGCAAGAATTTAGGGGAGTTCTTGAGTCCTTGGCGCCTTGACGCAGGACCTTGAATAGGAGAGAGGCTCTCGCCAAACTTAACTGTGAAAGCGTCCTCCGACTGTTGTACCATTGACAGTACTGACAACTTAATCTATCTTGGAGAACAATTAAAACTAACTTGCAACTCTCAAACCTTTTCTAAAATTATGACTGATAGTTATGAAATTCCCGAAACCCTAGGTTTTCCTTTCTGTTTCTAAAACCCTAGTTTTTAGACTTGCTCTTTTACTGCTTTAAACACTAGATTGATAGCTTTAGTAGTAGATTTAGTTGTAGACAACCCCCCCTCAAATCATTCAGACTTAATTGGTAATCTGTTAAACTAAAAGACGAATACACTTTGTTCCTCATGGAATTGAACCCTCAAGTGCTCAACATTCAACCTGATCCGGGAGGATCTCCAAGTCCTGATCGCATACGGCTTCGCGACCAAGTCCTGATCGCATACGGCTTCGCGACCAAGTCCTGATCGCATACGGCTTCGCGAACAAGTCCTGATCGCATATGGGTCCACGACCATGGATTGATCCGCGACCAGGAAAAGGAATTCGTTCCCTGTTCGGAATTGTAATCCTATATATATATAACTAAGCTTATCTATTTAGGATTAGTTAAGTTAGTTATATGAGTCTAATACGTTTAGGATTACTAAGTCTGATACGTACTCATACGATTGGACTATAAATACCTTGTAATAGGTCCAGTTTAGATCATGGAACTCAATCGAAGAGTCATAGAACTTATTTGAGTTTTAGACACTTATAGTTCCTTCGACGTGGACAAGTGTGTCTAACGTTCGACGTGTAAAGCCCTCTTTGAAATAAAGAGTTGTGCAATTACTTTGAGCTGTGTTTTCGATCAACCTTTGGGTTTCGGTATTTCCGAGTAAGATCCCGTTATTCCGCATATTAGAATCTGGGCGAGCCTAGTGCGAAAACCAAGGCTAGGTCTCAAACGGATCAAGTTGGTATCAGAGCAACTTTCCTATCCTGTGGATGGTGAAGACTCGCCAGGGTTACAAAACCTCCGGCGAAACTCCAGGCGATCAATTGACGGTTCCTACAGCCGCGTCTCCGACAATGTCTGACGATACCTCCGTTCAAGCTAACCTAGCCGAACAAGTGGCTAAGCTCTCCACCGACATGAAAACCGTGCTTGCTTGGATTAAGCAGCAGGCCATGATTGTACCTCCTGAAGTAGGGAAGGTTACGGGTGAGAAGAGTGGTGAAGACTTGCGTAGGGTAGACGAAGATGAAGACGAAGGCGACCACAAAACCGACGACCTCGCCAACACCTCCTTAGCTGTCGGATCTTTTAAGGTCGACGCTAAGATTGATATACCCATATATGATGGGGTGATCGATGCCAAAAAGCTGGATTCTTGGATCGATCAACTTGAGACCTACTTTGACCTAAAAGGGTTCAGTAGCGCTCAAAAGGTGAAATTTGCACCTTTGAAGATGAAGGACCATGCCAAGACATGGTGGAAGGCCCTTGTCACCAGTGGTGAAGCTGACGACCTTGCGTGGGGTCAATTCAAACGACTTCTGCGACAAGAATTCTATCCGATGGGTTACCTTGAGGAGAGATGGGAGCGTTGGCACAGATTGTATCAACGGCGCGACCAGACCGTCCAAGACTATACGACAGAGTTTCGGTGACAAGCAATGGTCATTGGCATCTCACTATCCGACCCTCAGGTATTTCGGAAGTACACATCTGGACTTCAGAAATCGATCAGTACTGAGCTAAGTCTGTTCAGTGTCCAAGACATTGCGACCGCGAGCACAACTGCTATGGCCATCGAGAAGAAGAACAAATCCCGTAGCGACAAAAGCACGAAGGAAAGTGCGACCTCGACAAAGAAAAAGCCGAGTCCGAAGAAGAACGCTTCAAAATCAGGCACGGGTGCCTTTTGCGAACATTGTCAAGTCGCAGGGCATACCAAGGACAAATGTTACAAGCTTCATCCTGAACTTCGACCAAAGAAAAACGGACCAGGGAAAAGAACAGCCACGGCTACTGCGACTTCACCCGACGAAGAAGTTGTCCGAGTGAATTCGGTTAATGAGGCGGATACGACCTTGTCTCTGATGGCAATGCCGAAGGAGAAGGGTTCCGATCCACCGAACGACCATCACCCAACGGAGGACTTGTTCACCATCAACATCCAGGTGAAGCACGAAGTGGTCGCAGCGATATTCGATCCAGGAAGTCAGAAGAATCTGGTCTCCACTGGACTGGTTCGGCGACTTGGTTTGAAGACAACCACACACCCGCGACCATACCCGCTGGGTTGGTTTACATCCGACGTGAACCAACAGATTACGAGTCAGTGTGTGTTGAAGTTTGCGATCTCTGCACGATATATCGATGAGGTGCAATGCAATGTTGTCCCTATCGATATCTGTCAGTTGATCTTTGGGAGTCCGTATCTGTATGACCAAGACGCTCACTTCCATCGGCGAGCGCAAGAGTACGACCTCACCAAAGACGGAGTTAAGTTCGTGATCAGTAAAGACATCCACGTCAACACTTCAAACTTGATTACCGCAAATCAAGCCAAACGAATTGTTAATGCATGTCACAAGTATGTGCTTGTCATGATTCGACCCATTGCTCAAGGTGAGGGTACTCGACCAGCATTGTCGTTGGTGTGCCGAGAAGATTCTGGTCGTTTGTCGAGACTACTGGAGAAATATAGTGATTTGTTCGAGACTACCCAGGGTCGTCCACCGAAACGTCCAGTAGAGCACGAAATTCAGCTTGTGTCCGATGCGACACTGCCCAATCTGAGTATGTATCGCAACTCAGTATTGGAGAATGAAGAGATCAAGAGACAACTGGGTGAGTTGCTGAACAATGGTGTCATTCAACCGAGTAGTTCACCTTGTGGATCTCCTGTGGTGTTAGTACCAAAGAAAGATGGGACTTGGCGTATGTGCATCGACTATCGAGCACTGAACAAGATCACCATCAAGAACCGGTACCCCCTTCCTCGTATTGATGACCTGCTAGACCAGTTGAAGCATGCTGTTGTCTTCTCCAAATTGGATCTTAAGTCAGGATACCATCAAGTCAGCATCCGAGAGGAGGATACATGGAAGACCGCGTTCAAAACACGGCAAGGTCTATTCGAATGGCTGGTCATGCCGTTTGTCTCTGCAACGCCCCGGCAACTTTCATGCGTCTTATGAATGACGTATTGAGACCGTTCATCGATGACTTTGTGATCGTGTATCTCGACGACATATTGGTTTATAGTCGTTCGTGGGATGAGCACCTCATTCATGTCAAAAAGGTGTTCGAACAGCTTTGGCAACATCGACTTCGCCTCAACCGTAAGAAGTGCGAGTTCGGTCAGCAAACTCTACTTTACCTCGGATTCATACTCGGCAACGGTACGTTGCAAATCGACCCGGACAAGGTCAAAGTGATTCGCGAATGGCCGCGACCGCGAACAGTTACGGATGTGCGTAGTTTTGTGGGAGCATGCCAATACCTTCGGAAGTTCATCCGACACTTCTCGATTATGGCTTCTCCTTGCATGCATTAACCATGATCGATCAGAAGTTCGAGTGGACAGGGAAACATGAGGACACGTTTCTCTTGCTGAAAAGGAAGATCAGCGAGGCGCCTGTGTTAGCTTTGCCGAATCTCCAGAAACCGTTTGAGCTAGAAACCGATGCCTCAGGTTATGCGATGGGCGCAGTGCTCATGCAAGAAGGTCGACCAGTGGCATATCACTCCAAGTTATTCCAGGGAGCTCAGAAGAACTACCCGACTTATGATAAGGAGTTATGCGCACTGCATCAGGCCGTGAAACATTGGCGGTGTTATCTCTTGGGGAAAGAGACGGTTGTCCACACCGACCATCAACCATTGCAATATTTGCAAACTCAGTCCAAGCTACAGCAAGCTCGGCACATGAAGTGGATGTCGTATCTGCAGCAGTTTAATCTGGTGATTAAGTACAAGAAGGGCGTACACAACAAATTGGCGGATATGTTGTCGCGACCACCAGTTACAACCCTCTGTTTATCAGCGTTCATGCAGATCGAGCCATCATGTCATGATGACTATGTCACTATGTACAGTGAAGACCCTGATTTTCAAACAGCACTGACTGAGGTTGAAACAGGGAACCCTACAGAGTTCGTTCGTCGAGAAGGACTCTTGTACAAGGGTAATTTACTTTGCATACCTCGTGGAGCACCTCGAACTCAATGGATGCGAGAAGCGCACACATCGAAGGTAGCTGGTCACTTTGGGGTTACAAAGACGTTGCAAAATCTTCACCGACATGTGTTCTGGCCGCGTATGCAGCAAGATGTGGCTAGGTTTGTTCGAGGCTGCGGTCTCTGCAGCATCTCGAAACCGGCAAACTGAAAATTAGGTTTGTACACTCCTTTGCCAGTTCCATCACGACCATGGGAGAGCATATCCATGGATTTCTTGGGAGGATTGCCTAAGACCCGACGTGGCAACGACTATCTATTCGTGGTCGTTGATCGGTTCTCCAAAATGATTGTTCTTATACCTTGTCGGAAGATTATCACGGGAGAAGAGGCAGCTCGGGTATTCTTTCAACACGTTTGGACACACTTCGGACTGCCGACTTCTATTGTGTCTGATCGCGATACCCGGTTCCTTAGTCACTTCTGGCGATCGCTCTGGACGATGATGGACACCAAGCTGAAGAGAAGTACTGCTTTTCATCCGCAAACTGATGGTCAAACCGAGGTGGTTAATCGCACAGTTGTTCATCTTTTGAGAGGATATAACTCGAAGCACCCGAAGACCTGGGATGAAAGCATACCGTACCTGCAATTTACTTTTAATCGAGCAGTGCATGGTTCAACTGGAAAGTCACCGTTTGAGGTCTGTTTAGGATTTCTACCACAGAGTCCATTCGATATGGAGTTTGTGATCCCTACCTCAGCACAGAACAGCAAGGAAGCATCTGATCAGGATCGAGCACAAAAGTTCCTGGAAGGTATTCAATGACTCCATCGTGAGGTTGAACAGAACTTGCTGAAAGCCCAACTCAAGTACAAGGCGCGACATGATCGGCACCGAGTTGATGCGCAATTTCAAGAAGGTGATATGGTATGGTTACATTTGAGTAAGGAGAGACTTAAAGGGGAAGGTAAGAAGCTCAAACCCATTCGTTATGGTCCTTTTCGGATTTTGCGGAAAGTGGGTAATAATGCTTGTCAGCTCGAGTTACCTCCATACATGGATATTTACTCGGTTGTTAATATTGAGCACCTCAAACTCTTTGAGCCTTCAATGCTGGATGATGAGCCAGATACCATAGTACCATCTGTTGAAGATTTGGTCTATCAACGAGACGAACCTCTACGTGAAGATGTGATTCTGGAGAAGAAGGTAACTACCACCCGCAGTGGCACCAAGGAGACTTTTTGAATCGGTCGGAAAGATCAACGAGCACGTGCGGCAAAGTGGTACACCAAAGAAGATGGACAAGACCAATTTCCACATCTCCAGTTCGATCGAGAGGTCGCAACAGGGGTTGGCTCCTTCTCAACAAGGGAGTCATGATCCGGGAGGATCTCCAAGTCCTGATCGCATACGGCTTCGCGACCAAGTCCTGATCGCATACGGCTTCGCGACCAAGTCCTGATCGCATACGGCTTCGCCAACAAGTCCTGATCGCATATGGGTCCGCGACCATGGATTGGTCCGCGACCAGGAAAAGGAATTCGTTCCCTGTTCGGAATTGTAATCCTATATATATATATATAACTAAGCTTATCTGTTTAGGATTAGTTAAGTTAGTTATATGAGTCTAATACGTTTAGATTACTAAGTCTGATACGTACTCATACGATTGGACTATAAATACCTTGTAATAGGTCTAGTTTAGATCATGGAACTCAATCGAAGAGTCATAGAACTTATTTGAGTTTTAGACACTTATAGTTCCTTCGACGTGGACAAGTGTGTCTAACGTTCGACATGTAAAGCCCTCTTTGAAATAAAGAGTTGTGCAATTACTTTGAGCTGTGTTTTCGATCAACCTTTGGGTTTCGGTATTTCCGAGTAAGATCCCGTTATTCCGCATATTAGAATCTGGGCGAGCCTAGTGCGAAAACCAAGGCTAGGTCTCAAACGGATCACAACCGCTCTCTTGTAGTATTACATACATATCACCTCGCCCCTCTCGGGGCGTGATCAACTCCTTTAGTCTTTTTAGTGCCGAAGTGACCCATAAGACCGCCTGCATAAGCTTCCTGCAATAGCCAAAGTGGTACCGAGCCATCTGCACTACAACACGGTAGGCCAGCGTAAGCTGTAAAACTGCTGGGAAAAACTTTTTTCCTAGTGGTCCTACAGATAAAGATATAATTTTGATTTTTCACTGATGTGTCAATTAGGAAAAGTTATTATATTGAAAGTTGTAGATCAGTTTGGAAAAAGATATATAGGATCTGTGGAACAGCTTAGAATATTTTTTACGCTAGGAAAAAGTTTTTTTAACCAGCGGACCTATAGGTGAAAATATAATTTTGATTTTTTACCGATGTGTCAGCTGGGAAAAATTATTATTTTTAGCAAATATACCGCTAGGAATAAATAATATATATTTTTTGGCGCAAAACTAAAAATTTTCAGAGAGGAAATTTTCAGTAACAGAAAATTTTTTGACATATTTATTTTTTTTGCGCCAAATATAAAACCCTCCGATCTGTGCCTCTCCCACCAATCACAAAGGCTTCCCTCCCCACCAAAATTTCCTCCTCACTACTCCTCTCCGCCACCGCCAGCCGACACTGCCACCTCTCTCCCACCGATCCCCTACTGCACCCCACATTTGCTCTCCCACCAATCCCACAGCAATCCCCCACTGCACCCCCACCTCAAAACTCTAGCGTGGTGTGTGGCAAAGAGCGAAGGCCAAGCACGAGGTTGGCACAGTGTGGCAGATTGGCTGCCCATCGTAGGTGTGCAACAAAGGGGCTTGGCGAGGGGTCGAGGCTAGCGGCCCGGCATAACAGAGGGGCCAGCGAGGCCCAGTGCGGTAGAGGGACAGAGGGGGGTGAGTGCTAGTGCTCCGCACGACAGAGCTCCGGTGGTTGTTGTTCCTGTGAATTCGGAGTTGCCTCCAATTGGTGTGAATACAAGTAAGATTGTTGTTATCGATAAAAAAATAACAAAAATTGAATTCTGAAGCTGTTTGAGAATGAACAAATAGGGTTTGGATTTTCGAAAATTCCAAAAGTTGTGTTCCGGAGATCTTGACCAAATTGTTTTTTTCACACAATTAAACTTGTGTGTTCAAAAGATGAAAGAAAATGGTACACTAGGTGAATGAAATTGATCAGTACGTAATCAACAGAATCTAAACAAACAACAAAATTTCAAGAACAGGATTAATCATACTTGAAAACATATTTCAGAAAACTATACATGACATTTAACCATTGGCTTGTCAATTTGAACATAAAGTATAGCAAAAGTGGACCTGATGAGTGTATTGGCGTTCAAATTAATCCTGATGTTGTATATTATGAGTTTAAGTATTGTGCTGTTGGTGTATTGATACCAGTCTAGACCGTCTCGCAAGAGAACAAGGACGATGCAGTGGGCGAGTATTCAGTCGTTCTTTCCACAGGGATTAGAGAAAACGAATCGTGTAAAACTAAACTAAATCAATGACAAATGAAAATAAATCAGATGAAAGACAAGAGAGATGTCAGAAGAAATAAAGAGAGAAAAGAGGTGAAAACTCGCAACCATTTGTTAGTGCTATATCTGTACGCGTCGTCGTGAGTACATGCGATAGTCGTATCGTTCAGTGGTTCTGCGAAAAGAGCAGCGAAAGCGACTAAAACGAGTACGTTTATTGACGGTATCAACGAATAAGCACACAGAGATAACACAAACCCTTCCCAACAGCCTCTCAACCTCGACCAACATAGCAAACTCTGGGAATGACCACACAAACCCAAGCCGAGCATCGCCAACTAGAACACCTCACACAGAAACTTAATCATGCAAGGGGCTGGTCAATTCAAATGAAACACACCAGGGAAGTTACTGTACAGTTTCACTATACCTCAGCCAAAGCAGAAAAGGCATTCAAATGAATCACAGACAGGAAATCAGTTTCTAAGATTACTGGAACAGAGTTTATCTCCAGAATCTTAGATCAATCACAAAGGAGGAGAGAAAGATGAGACACTAATCCACAAGGCACTTCAATTCAAAAGACAATCAATTTGTTCAACACATAAGGACTTATCAAGACAAAATTCAATGGCAAAACACTGATCACTGATGGAGAATACTCAAAACAAGATTCAGATTCATCCATATATCACAGAGCATTACAGAAGATCACTTGTCCAAATTCAATTCAAACCATCAATGATTTACATTGATTTCAGAGAATTGTGCTTCATTCTTTGCAATTGTAGAAAATATCATATCACAGTTATAATTTAACTTATGTTCATTCATTTCTCCATCTGTTGATCGGACAAGTGTTGGAACTCAAGCAATTTCATCTGTTATCTCAGACAAAATACACAGAATTTCATCTCAGAACAGATAATTCAAATCCATCCATCTCATACATGTCATAAGCTCATCCAAGCAACTCAAGATTCAATTCACCAAGAACAGGGGAATAGAGTAAGATATTTTATCACCAGTTCCTTACTGCTGGAGCTTTGGCAGATGGTCGTGGATGCTTGCCGTGGTCGATGCCGTGGGTTGCTGTGGAAGAAGTGGTCGAAGGGGGCGCTGGTCGAAGCCTGAGGTAGTCGAAGGACGAAGCCGGTCGACGGTCGCGTTAGTCGTGGCCCGAGGAGTCGCCGAGGTTCGAGAAGATCAAGCTATCGGCCTACACGGCCGTGGAATTTGTTCAGCACACGGCCGCCGGGCGCGGCTGCTCAAGCGTGCAGAGGTGGCGCTTGGATCTGGGCGGCAGTGGCTGTGGTGGTGCTGGCGGTGCGCCAGGATCGGTGAGGAAGGCGGCAGATCCGGTGACGGCGCGGAGTAGCGCGGATCCGGGCGGATCGGTGGAGACACGGATCTGGTGAAGGGCGGAGGCGGCGGCGGATTGGCGAGTAGTGGTGGCGACGCGGTGGGGATCCGGCAGCGGAGGCGCGATCAGCGGCGCGGGAGATGACGGATCCAGCGGCGGTGTCTTTGGGAGAGGTGGCGGCAGCGCGATGGGGATCCAACAGCGGCGGGTGGCGCGGAGGTGTGGGAGAGCTAGAAGGCGGCGCCGTGGGAGAAGTGAAGAGAGAGGGGGAGATCGGTGAGGCGGCGCGGAGTGGAGCAGAGCGCGGCGGTGCACACAGGAGATCGGCGGATCCGGCGGATCCGGCGGAGGCGCGCCCGCGGAGCGAGATCGGGGACGGCTCCGATGGCAGGAGGCGGATCCAGTGGCGGGATCGGGTGATCCGGCAGCGGTGGAGTGTGTGGGCGAGGGCAGCGGATGTGGTGCGGCGCGAGATCCGGCACGGGAGAGCGCCTTGGCAGTAGAGAAGTGGAGAGAGGGGTTTAATGGCGATGGTGGCGCAGATTTGGGGGCGTCATCTCAAATGGTGGCTGTGGATGTAGCTGTGGTGGTGCTGTGACGGCGTGCGCGGCAGGAGAAGTGAAGAGAGAGGGGGAGTTCGGCGCCGTGAGCAATTAAGGCGGCGGCACAGCAAAGAGGATCAGCGACAAAGGCGGCGCAAGGGCGGTGCAGATCTAGAAGAAGAGGGAGGTAGAGAAGGGGAAGGAGAACAGGGAAGAAGAAAAGAGGAAGGAGAAGCCGGCTTTTGGCTAGAAGTGGACGGACGTGTGGAAAAATCGGGGGCAAGGCAGAAAAGAAACTCTGTCGGGGGTGGTACGATCTGGTCGTCCGCGGTGTTATAGTAGGAGGTGTGGATCGCGGGATGGTAGAAGAAGAAATTAATAAAGGAAAAATTAGGCTCAAAGGAAACCATAGTCGGCGGCTGAGATTTAAAGAAGAAAGATTAATTTGTAAAAAGGCTCTTGAGTTTTAGAAAATTACAAAAAGGTCCTTGGCTGTTAGGATTTGAGATTCCGAACCCCCGGAGACTCCGATTTCAACACAGTCAGTTCCTACGCATCCGTAGGAACGCGTGCTTGTATCAGGAATCGACCGAGGGTTAGGTAAATTCAAAGAGATGCGCTCCATCAGCCGAAATCCACCCAAATCGCTTCGACTTGCAATAAAATCATAAAACAAATAATACGGTCGATTTGATGATAAAGATATGTACTATCAATGCAAATGCCGCCTTATGTGACTAAATGTGCATGATTGGTGGGTTAAACATATGAAAAATATGCACAGATATGACAATTATCATGTATGGATTATTATGATTAATTTCAGTGATTAAGTTGAGAGATTAAAGAGCACCTGAGTCCAAAATTTAGGGTAAAATGATACTTTCCCTTATTAAATTAAAGACTCGCTGTAAATTAACATTCAGCTAAATGGTACAGACACTGCAGTCTTCTTTTTGGCAAAATCTTCTTTTTGGCCCACAAGCAGAATCAAACTCCATGCAATGAGTTATTATGCTAGTTTAAATTAATCCATTTTGGCACTTTTTCTAAACGTAGGATATCAAAAGCTCTTATTCCCCAAGAATAGATTCACTAGAATGTATTCAGGAATAACCATGTGGAGTTCTTAGTCCTATTATATCATCAACAGATTTTGGTACTATACCAGACCAAGTCATGTTGGAGATAATGTGTTTTATTTGCCTTGTCATAAAATACTGCAAGTCTGCAAGACTGCAGTGCAGGAAATCAAATGGATGCAATCTAGAAGAAGCTAGGATTAGCCAACTATGTAAGAACATCATAAGATTAAAAAATTTTCAAAAGAAAAATCTACATCATAAGAACTTCCATTCTTTACACACAGTAATTTGAGTATTGTACATAGAAAAGATTAATAATATGCTGTCTACAAAATGATTTGATCTTGCTACAACATGAAAATGGTAGTAATATGAAGAATACTACATCATAACTTGAGGGCCATCCAGTATGGTGCTCCCTTTAGTGAAAGATTAGGTGCTGCAGTACTTAACTGATAAAAGCGAAAACAATGTCAATAGCAACTCCATTCAACAGAAAAGACAGTGTAGTGTATTAAAAGTTACCATCTCAAAGCATGCTAGTAAAGTTGAAGTGCTCCTTTTTTTTTAACAAATTTTTGCTGATGATATAATAGCATCACAAACTACTTGACTATGAAATAATATTGTCAACCAAAAATACAATTCAATAAAATTAACTGATCAACCCTATCACCAGATAAAAGATCTACACTTAGTGGTTGTTGGTGTATGGATTATTATGATTAATTTCAGTGATTAAATTGTTACAATTGAGATTTGATCTTATGACCTTTCTAATGTTTCCTACTTTCAAGTAAACGCACTAGTGAAATCCTCCTACTCTAAAAGCACCAATGATGGATGATATAGCCTAGCTTGTAGTTGAACAAAGAGATGGAGGTGATGGAACTAATGACATCTTTTCGGTGGGTTTCTGCTGTTGAGAATATTCGAAGGTGTGATTATGTCTTGAGACTCAGCTAAAAATTGCTTTTGTAGTGCTGCTTCTATTGCTTCTGGACATTGAGCACATCCATTTCTTTTTCCCATCAGATTATTAAGCCATCAAGGTATAGTTTGATGTTAATTCTCTTAGCACATCTAACTTAATCAGAAAGACCATGTGCACGAACAAATTCTTTTATAAAAGTATATGAAAATCTCTCTAATTACCCACAAACACTTTTTTGTTGTTTTACTTGTCAGTAAAATCCTCTTATCCTCCCGAAATACCTTCACACCCACTAATATGTGAGGATCCTGCGACTTGTTAAGAAAGTGAAAACTAAATATGCAACAAAAAAATTTAACACAGAAGAAAAAAATAAATTTTTATCGAGTTTGTTGCACTCCCTGTATTCTACATATTTGTTTTTTAATTTATTTGTACTATGTAGATCTACAGGCCCGGCGCGGCGCGACAGATTGTCTGGGCTGTCGCAGGTGTGAGACAAAGAGGCTTGGTGAGGGGTCGAGGTCAGCGGCCCAGTGCGGCACAGGGGGGTGAGGGCTGGTGCCACGGCCACTCACGGGCGGTGGTGGACCTGTTCTACAGTTGTGTCATGCCCGATGGCTACTTCCTCATCTGTGCAAGCAAAGGTGTGTGATCCATTCCACCTTGTCCTCTTGTGGCTTGGTCCTGTTGCAGTTTGTTCTGATCGTGTTGTGAATTTGATGTGTGTTGTCCACTGCAATTTGTTCTAATCGAGTTGTGAATTCTGATGTGATGCTGAGTAACTTGTCTAGTGCTAAAATTGGCGGAGAATTCAATGCATAATCTGGTTTTGGGTTGAATAATTGAAATGTTCTTAGGTTGTGTTAATTTCTAGTAATAGAGGTAAGTTGGAGAACGTCTGCAATCATGGGAGTCGTGTGATGTTTGATATGTCAAGGGTGGAATGGCTGATTGGAGTTGTCAACACTTTTAGGATCAACTTGCTATTTAGTTATTTGATTTGGTATAGCTAATGTTGCAATCTAATTGAATATGTCATCATATTGATCATGTTGTGAGGATGAAGCAGTTATTGTTAAGTGTAGCCTAACTTTTTTAGGTATACGCATGCAACTCTTAAGGTGCTGCAACCAAGTCTACGTAAAGTCTATATGATGCCATTACTATTGATCAAAAAGTTTTCCTGCCATTTTATGTGATTATTCCTAGTTTGGAAGACTAGGTACGAAGGGCTAAGCTATGCAATCTTTTTTAAGTTCAGTAGATCAAGGACAGGTGCAAACTTCTGTAGAGAGAGTAAATTGGGTAGATTCAAATTTAGTGTCAAATCTACATGTATTTTCAAAACAAGATGTTGTATGTACTGCAAATGACCCAAAAAAAGGTTTTTTTATAGGCATCATAGCATTAACTAATGAAAAAACTTTCAAAAAAATTTGAGAACTTCTATGAGGCTAGCAAAGTACTGTAATAAAAAGGTGGCAATGCAATACAGAACCAGAAAGGTAAAGATATTTTTTATTCAACATACAACAATTCTTGAGAATGTTGCATTTGGTGAACAAAAGTATACTCATGGTTTTAATTATCAACAGTTAAAGAGATAAAATGTGGCGAGTGATTTTCTTATGATGCACCAACTTCATACCCACTTCTATCAAAGTTTGCTTTATACTCAGTCTTATGTTTAGTTCTTTCTTTGGTACAATTTGGTTTTAGAAATATTTGAAATGTGTTACATCTGATATGATAATTTTTGAGCAAATGTGTGGACATTTATGTCTTATTGATGCAAGCATTGCTTTAAATCATCCTGGTAAAGTATATTCTAGGGAACTGCAAAGAAGATATGGATTTCTTCAATACGTGGATTGAGAAAGGGTTATAGATTGGTTTAATATACCTCTCTTATTTCAGCTTTCTTGCTTATGTTTTGCATCTCTGATGGTGTGTAGGGCTTTGTTTGACTTTGTTGCCATCTTGTTTTGCTTAGAGGCATGATGAAAATTTTTTGTGCTTGCTCCCAGGATGTAGTGGAGAAAAAATTTGTGTGCTTATCATATTCAGCTCCTATTGAGCTACTTCTTGGGTCCAAGAAGAAATTCAAGTTTCTGGTAATGAACAAGTTTTATTAATAAATTTACCATTTTCTCCCGTAATATAATAAATTTATCATATTCAGACTTTCATTCCTATTCTTGATGAAAACTAAAGTAAATACTTTTGCGAAATGGAAACTGACTGCAAGTTTTATTAATAATTTTTCCATTTTTCTCCCAATATGATTTATCTGGCGTGTCTTAATTTGACTTTCATTTCTAGTCTTGCTGAAAATTAAAGTAAATACTTTTGCTAAATAGAAGGTGGTGGGAAAGGAAGGAACTGATGGTTAGATAAAAATGGAGGTCTTGTATGATTGTTTTTTTAATTCCACAGGTGAAATGAGGGTTAGATCTTCAAAGTGAGCATGAAAGATATATCACAGAAGTTGCTTTTGGTGGGCGCCCTGTAATAATTAGAGACTATCCAAAGGTTTGTATACTATGTGATGAGGACATCCCTAGCACAAGTAGCACTAGAGCTTGACCTGAAGAATATAAATGACTAATCACTCGAGCGAAGGCCAGACAACTACATCAATATGTGATTTTGTTCCTTAAAGAATTAAAGTATGATGAGAATATGCTGCTACCTAATAACTCTTGTTTAATATTGATCAAGAATAGAGAGGGAGAGCATAACAGAAAGAACATAGCCACGTATGGGCAAAATAACTTCATTGAATCTGGTTGTACACATACTGAGTGGAAAGAGAATTTTCTAAGCTTTCCAACAAACCCAAGATCACTCGATTCCATCAAGGATTGCAACCACTACAACCAAAAGAATTTTGCACGGCATGCAGTCTGCCGACCAAGTGATATTCTAATTTCAACCAAGCACCATTCTCAACAAATATGTCCAATTTGGTTTTGTGAGAACTTGTTGGAAAGGTATTCAAAAGGGTTTTCCAACACATCAAGAATCATTAAATTCTGACATCGTATGCAACCAAGAAACCCAAAAGAGTAACGACTGCACGAAAGAAAAAGTCTCGTCCGAATTCGAATGCAACTAGGAGAAGATTTATTCCGAACTTATTTTTATCTTTTATATTTTGTTAGCATTTTTATTCCGTTTTGAATTAGATTCAGATTAGAATTTTAGTTTAATTCTTCTATCTTTTGTACATAACACCCTCTATAAAAGATAGGCATGGTCATAGTTTTTAATAAACAAGATACAAGACATTGATATTGAAATTTTAGATTTAAGCCTTAGTTTTAGTTGAAAGTTGAATCTCTTCATCTTTTGTTCTTGTGATTTCCTCCAGAATTGCTTGAACGATCTTCGTGATCACCCTATTTGTGCGCCAACTCTGTGTGTGACCATGTGGCTAGGTAATTCAGAGTGTGGTTGCGCAAATTCATTGATACGCAGGTCCTTGCTCTGAAAGTGGTTGGCTATCTCGTTTCATCAAGTCATACTAGTTATCCAGGTATCTTCAGATACTACTTATCCAGGTTCTACATCGTGAAGATAGGGCCATCCTCCGTGAACGCGTCCTTTACCGGCGTGTTCATATCAGTTGATATCAGAGCTTCAGTTTCCATGGTAGAATCTTTTCTTTATTTCAGTTGATTAGTAGTTTAGGTTTTTCAGTCCTAGAGTCCAGAAAATTGCCAACAAAAATATATCACCAAGCTTCATATTTTAATCTATTAATTTAGTTTGCTTTATCAAGTTTTTAATCCGTGGTTTAGTTCTTGTTGCTGGTCAAGTCAATCATGGTCCCTCAAGTTTGAGCTTTTCGTTTAGTGTTTGAAGAGTAAAAAAAAAACAAATAAAACAAAAAAAAGAGAAGATATATATCCTGATCATCATCGACCATCCTTTGAGTCAAATATCATCTGATATAAAAAAAATTGCTCTAAGTAGTACAATTGTTGATTTACCCTGTAACATCTTGAGTTTTGGGGTGAAAAGTTTCTTACTTAAAAATCATGCATGCATATGTCTCTTCTAGATCAACCAAATCAGCCTCAGCTTTATTCTGTTCTAGCCCTAAAATCTCAAAAATCTATCCTGTGACCCCAAGTCAAGATCTGACTTTCCAGATTTGATCTATCAGTTGTCCTAAACCTAAAAGCCTTCAGAACCCAGATCCAATTCTATCTCTAACTTCCAGATTTATCAACTCCTTTTTGTTTTCGAAAACAGAATATCTTTTACCCTAAGTTTCAGAAATCCAGATTTAATCAAAATCTTGATCAAGTTCAGACCAGATTATTCTTGGATTATGATCAAGGGTACCCCAATACCTTAATCCAAAAAGTTGGCAGTCAGATTTTACCATCTAAACCTTTTTCGCAAATCAGTCCAAGAGTATCGCAGATCAGTCCTTTTCCAGATTTTCTAGAAGCCTAAAAAGGCAAAATGTTGCAAATCATCTCCAAGTTCAAATCTGATTTAGGGAACACCTCCCAAATGATTTTCAACACAAATTATCCTTTTATGAGTATCTCAAAATCAAAGCCTAAATCCCAGAATTCGAGATCAATAAGATTCAGACTTATTTTACCCTAATCTACTCTGTTTTCAATTCATATCAAAAATCATCCAAATGTCTCAAACTTTATCTTCTATTTGTGCCAAGTCATCTGTTGAATCAAGCCTACCAGATTAATGCAATCAAAGTCAGATCAAACCTCCCAAATCTTCAGATTTACAATTCAGTCCAAATCAAGAAATCAAATATTGCAAATCAGCCCTATTTCGACCAGGTAGCTGCTGTGCACGACCAAAGCTTGCTGTGATTCCTTGCGCAGTGTTTGCTCGTCGCTGGTGAAGCTTCGCCGCACTTGTGACCGTGCATGTTGTGTGTACGTGTCTTCGCCTCAGCCAATGCCGTGGCAATGTCGCTGCAACGTTGACGACCAGCGCCTGCTCCCGCGCGCGACCAGCAGCCTTTTGTCAGCAACTTCCCGCCACGTTGCCTTGCCGCGCCAGTTGTTGTCGCAACCGCTTGCTCCAGCATCGCTAAGTCCCGATGAACGACATGGTGATCAGTTGCAGTCCTGTCGCCGTCGCAATCACCATTCTTCACTGTGTCTTCGCCGCTGTTGCTTCTGCACGCAATCAATCTCATCACCGATGCCAAATCACTTCATTGTCCCCTCTTTGCAAGCTTTGCCTGGCCTATTTAAGCACTCCTGTGCTCAGCAGTTCTCTCACACTTCACCAAAACTCAACCAATTTCCAAATTCCCTCGTTGCAGTCGTCTTCTCCGGCGAGCCGTCGAGGAGCCTCACGGTGCCAGCACAATCTGCTGCACCTCTCACCAAATTGAAGCCATCAGTGAGTTCCCCTACTCATCCTCTCTGTGTAGTATCATTTAATTGCTCACCGGTGACCTCTAACGCCGGCGATCACCGGAAATTCCCGATTGCCCTGTTCCGGCAATGCAGGCCAAATTACCCCGAATTGGATTTCGATTCTATGGAAGAAGATGATCAGTGAGCCATTATCAGCAAGCCTGTGTACTTAAATCTCCAGATTGAGCTTCAATCGAAGCTTTCCCCAATTTTGAACTTCACCCGTTGCCGGCGATCGTCGCCAGGCCACACCGGCCATCCTCCGGCCAAATTGATTGTGCAGGTGACTTCCTCCTACCCATCTATCACTTCCCAAGCTTGGAATCGAGTTCATTCGACCTGTATCAAAAACCCCCAAATCCCATGTCTTCTTCTCCGGCACAATTCACCGGAAACCTATTCCTGGACGTTTCAGCTTCATCCACTTTGTCCTTCAGGTGTGCTTCAACCTCCTGAGCATATTTGTCTTCTAGCCCGATCCCTGAAACTGTCCATATTTCAAGTTATAACCATGCCAAAAACCTTGTCCAGTGGCTTCACTGTGCCGTGTCGCCACCACACTTCTCCTTTGAATTTCATCACCTTCCAGCCATCTTCTGCCCTAGATCCTGTTGAATGATTTGTTCCTGTTATCATTGCCTACCTCCCAGACAAAGTGGTGCATAGATCAAAAGTTATGCCAAGCCCTAGTTTCTGGCCATGTCAGATTCAATGCCAGACTATGTCAGTCAGTGGCATTAGCCCTTTTCACTCCCTTCCAGATGTGCATTTTGAGCATAACTTTGTCCCTTAGATTCCTGAGGTTGCGATCTACATTTTCTTCTTCTATCACAACTTGATTTGAGCCCTTGAATTATATTTGCTGCTAAACCCTAATTTTTGACACTATCCCAGTGCATGCCAGCCAATGGCATTGCCTTGTTTACTCACTTCTGATTGTGCACTTTGAAAGCCACTTTGTCCACTGAATTTGTAGAATTATGATCTACACTTTCTTCTACTGTCACAACTTGAGATAAGCTCTCTAGCTTTCCTTAAAGTTATGTCAGAGTCTTGATCCGAATGTCAATCTGCTGACATTCGCTGTTTTTGATCAAACCAACCACAAAACTGATGTTCTTATTGCAGCCTTGAGATCCTAAGAGCATCTAACACCCATCCTTAGCCAATTCCTTGAAACCCTAGATCTCAACTCAGTTCAGCTTGCAATCTCAATTATCTCCAGTATCGTTCAGTCACTCTTGTAAAGCATATCTGCATATAGATCATAAATCATTTTAATATATAAGTAATATTTGTGTGTATTGTTTGTTTGTCGGCGAGCAGAACTAGAAACCAAGTTCGAGGACTTCGTTGTTGATCCGTCATCAACTGCTGTATCTTACGACGTGGAAGGCAAGTCATATCCTTGGTCATCTTGAACCTATATTTTAAATGTTGCTAAAACATAACCTTGAATATAGATAATATTGCATGAGAAAGATTGAGAATGGTTGATTTATGAATTGGCAGTACTAGACTGGTTATCTGTGAAATGTGAAATAAACAAGTTTTGAGCTATGAACTATTATATATGTATATATTTATATTCATGAAATAAAACCCCTAGCCGTGACCAGAAAATGGTATGGATGGTGGTAGCACTGGAGGTGCTAAACTGCGAAGGAATGCAGGCACTGAAGGTGCAGGGTTGTGGATGGTCTGGTCACTGGCATATAAGGACTAGAACCTTGTGTTGTGCGTCTAGTGGCATGAACAACGTGCTAACCGCAAGCCTGGTATGGGACAGGCCTGAACAAGTACTTATGTGGATCGCACATGACACCCCTGCTGGAATTGTGTAATGATGCACGTTTGGGCACGGAGGACGGCTCCCACACATATCACTGAAGGTGATCTCGCACGTTGATCCAGTAATGGAAATATATGAAGGGGTGGAGGTTAGGGTACAGCCTACCACAACTGTGTCTCGCGGAGAGCCACAGGGTCGGGGGTGAATTGTGAGTGATACATAACAAAAGTTCTTGTTATCTCCACCTTGCCACTCACACATGGTTGTGAGGAGGGGTCTAATCATTTTGATAGGATGGGCTTGAAAGTGGAATATCTTGCGGGTAAATTAGTACCTCTCTGCAGAGTTAAAAACGTATTCGAATACTCCGAGCTCCCGGGTTTTATAGGAGTCTGCTGCGGTGGATTAAATCCACGGGGTGTGACACAAGTATTATTTTCTAAATAAAATGTGTTAAATCAAGATTACCCAAATGACATGTGTTGTCATGATAAGGAGTGCTACCGTGGGCTGTCGTGTGTCGACGTGTCGCGGTAGTGCTATAATTTAGTGAACATGAATAATGATGCTATATTATGAAAGGTGCTGCCATGAGATGAGATAAGAAAGAAAAAGGTTATTTTACAAACATCCATAATTCTTGACTAGTCTAGGTTCATATCATCACTACTATATGTATCTACTCTTACCTATGACTTGCTGAGTACGTAAGTGCTCACCCTTGCAACCTACAAATCAATAGACGGAGCATTCAATGATCAAGATGAAGGCGTGGAAAACTTCTTGGATCCAGAAGGAGGAGCGTCAGTCCCGTCATTGCCCTGATGTGTTGTTCTGCCGTCCACTTCTCTTTGTGGGTGGGTCACCTATCTTCTGCTATGTAGATGTTATTTTGCTAAACCATGTATGCCGTGAAGGCATTGTAATCTTCTTATGTAATATTAAGGCCAGCAGGCCACACTGCTTAAATATTTTGTAAGTTACTCTGTTGCAATGTGAATATACTCCTGTACTTGACTTATCCTGGGAAGTCAAGGGTATGTGTATGCTATGCATATATGGGTCTAGCTGCAGCGAGCTAGGTCTCTACAGGAGTAGTCGTCGTCCCAGTTTCGGGGCGTGACATACCCTTTGGCATACTGACAGTCCTACACCACTAGAAGGACATCGAGAAGATGCGCGATCAATAGAAGGCGAGAATCGTTGCGGTTCTCCAATTTTTCGACCGCGTCAAACTGTTCATGATCCCACTTTTTGACTACCCCAATTCGGTCGGCATGGGGGAGGTGGTGATGACTATGATGACAACTTTTAGTACAGCTACCACCCTGAAGGCAACAACTATTATTATGGTAATTGGCAGCCACCACACACGGATGCCAATTATTGACCAAGGTACCATGCTCATGTAGGATCGAGGATGCCTTACTAGAGGGGGGCGAATAGGAGACTTTTAAACTTTTCAAATGAAACAAGTTTTGCAAAGAGAAAGAACTAAAACAATTGAATACTAGATTGCACAATTAAAATAAAGAGAAGAATAAGACAAACACAAGGATTTTTCCCGAGGTCTCGGAGACTCTCTCGGTCTCCCCTACTCCTCGTTCAAGCACTCAAATGAATGATTCTTTCTTCACTATCCACGAAGGATATTTCTCACTAATGGTTCTCCTTGTCCACTCCGGAAAGGTGAGCACCGATGCCTTTTACAATCACGCCGAGCCTTTCCAACAATCTTCAAACAGGAGAGATCAACGACCACGCCACCAAACCGTCTAGGTGAGGGCGTTCACCAAGAGTAATAAGTTGCAGGTCTTATCAAGACCTCCAACAATCACCAAGAAACTCTACGTATGCAAATGATGCGAACAGAACACTCGGTGGATCACCAAACTCACGACTTGATCAAACGATCAAGATTTTTATCTCTAAAACAAATGCTCAAGTGTATATGAGAGAAGGAGGCTGCTTGGTGTATGAAACAATAGCTCAAAACCTCTATTTATAGCCCAAAAGAACAAAAGGTCTGTTGTGCTCGAGTTGGAAAAGTGACAGTGCATGCTGACAGTCAGCATAGGCCATGACCAGTAAGAAGCAAATTTCAGACAAAACTCAGCTAGCCGTTGTGGTCGAAAAAGGAAAAAAATCAGCACATACTGACAGTCAGCAACACATGCTGACAGTCAGCATCCACAACCACAGCTCAACAAAAATCACAGATAAAACTTAGCTAGCCGTTTATGGTCACATATGGAAAGAAATCGCTCATGATGATAGTCAGCATCACATGCTGACAGTCAGCATCGACCACAAAAATGACCAGTTAAAACAAACTCAGAAACAAAACAGATGAGGTCAAAACTCATGCTGACAGTCAACAACACATGCTGACAGTCAGCGTAAGTCAAAAAATTTCAACTCCAAAAACCATGCTCTCTGGACAAATGTCAGCAACAAAACTGACATTTCATGCTGACAGTCAATATGGATAAAAATAGTTATAATTTTTGATCCAGAGGTCCGATTGAAGTGTTTTATAGTTTGTTTGAAAGATAATTAAAAGGGCTATATTTTTGTCAAAAGAAGCAAAACCCAGATTAGCCTAGATCGTTCTAGAAGATGCAAAAACACTTCTATTATCAAAAACACATTTGAAAAACCAAATCAAATCCAACCGAAAAGAATAAATGAAATGACCTAAGAGTTTCTCGGTTTATGCTGGAAATGTAGAGAGGACTTGCAACCCCTCTATATAGTACGGTTGAAACTAAGAAAAATTTCTATAAACCGATCAAAGTCCAAACACTGAGATTGGTAAAAATAAAAACAGATTTTACCTTAGATCCTTTGCAACTTCAATCTTGCAATTTGCGTCTCGTCTTTTTAGGTTCGTAAGACTTCTTTTTTATCATCTTGCATATCTGTGCCAAAAGAACTCTGTATCCAAATAGCTCAAGAAATACAGTTAGTCTGAAACGCTTGTTTTCATTAATCATCAAAATCTGGCATAATGGCCTAGATGCAACAATCTCCCCTTTTTTGATGATTGATGACAACAAGTGTTTGATAATAATAAAAAGCCATGACTCCCCCTGAGTGTATGCATGAGATCAAATAATATATGATATAACGAGAAGTTTAGATCATAAATCAATAAGGATCAATCAATATCATATCAAGATAATCAGTAAACATCACATAACAAAGACATCCAACACATAAACATATCCATAAATATAAATGTCATACAAAATTCTCCCCCTTTTTCATCTAGCACAAAAAGGCGGGAGTCGATACAACCAAAAGGAAAACACAACTAAAATCTAATCACTAGAAGAAAGGCCTAGAATGGTTGTATCTCCAGAGCCTGCAGGAGATCCAATCGGGTCGACGGTTGGGGAGGCTAGAGCAGCACCAGAGGCTGAGCCAGGCGCGGAAACAGCTGGGCAGGCCCTCTTGGAAGGGACAAGAGTAGCTGACGAAGGCAATTGGCTCAAAATCTGCTCCTGTTGAGCCTGAAGGTGAACCAGGATCTGGTGATGCTCCTTCTGTGTGCGCAGAATCTACTGCTGAGTCTGGAGTAGCTTATCCAGAGAGTACTAGAGCTGAGCAAAAGAGGATGACCCGGTGCTCGTGTCGCTGGTAGGTGCCTGATCAGCCTCCTGACCTGGATCCTCATCTCCTGACTCACCAGCAGCAGCATCATCAGATGCGGGAGAGGCAGGCCCAGGTGCAGCAGCAGGGCGAGCACCAAGATGGGAATCAGCCTGACCCGGTGGGTAGAAGACCAGAGGGTGGTGAGGCTGAGGACACTCAGTGTCAATGGCCCGGATGTGTAGAAGCATCACCATGATGTATGGAGCATACACCAGATGGCAACGCGGGGAAAGAATAACGTGCTGAATCTCACTAATGAGGAGATCAGCGATGTCGAATGGCTCATCTCGAAAGATAGAGATCAAGACATGAAGAGCAAGATAAGTAACTCTGGCCCTGTCTCCAGTCATTGGAAGCAGAGTGAGATGGAGGATCCTTAGGGCCAGGTCAACATCGCAGCGCAGGCCAGCAATGTGATGAAGCTGAAAGGGGCCGGAGTAGAGCATGGCCACCTCTCGATGCACAAGGTCAGGGAGAGTGTGGAGCTGGTGACCAGAAGCAGGACGAATGAGAGCAAGAGCGGCCTCAAACTGCTCCTTCGTGACAGTGTGGACCTGGAGGCCTGTCATGAAGGTCAGTGAGTCACGCTGGGGAGAGACGAAGACGGTAGCATAGAACTGGCGAATGGGCTTATCAGCCGAGTGGAGAGAGGAGTCAGAGACAATATCTCTAATCCCTACAGAAGCGAAGGAGTCCGCCAGGGAGATGATGCCTATGCAAGAGGCAATCGTGGACTAGGAGAGGGAGCGATGAAAAAAGATCGGGACCCTGCAGTAGATGCTGGTCCAAAGATCAAGGTGGAGGTTAGTGTAGAAGGTGAGGACGTTGCAAGAGTCACCACCAGTGGGATGCGGCAGCAGATACAGGTTTGTGGTGCGAAGGCGACTCGCATGCCACTGGGAATAATCCACTGGGACACGCTCAGGTGGAGGCGAAGAACATGACTCAGACGGCTGACCCATTGAACGACTGCTGTTTACAGCGTTCTTTTGATGGGCAACGCATCGAGACGAGGATGGCTGATCAGACATGATGCAAAAGCAAAACAGAGGGAGGCACGGCAGTGGAGAATCAGCCGAGAGAAGCCGACGAACGTTGAAGCAACAACGACGGTCGACGAGGGAGGCACGGCACTGGCTGCAGCGTGGCGGTGCACGACGAGATGTGGTCGTGGCGACCGAGGACGTTAAGGCACAACACGACGGCGAGGTGAGGCGCAGTGAGAGGAGGTGCGGCGGCGAGAGGAGGCAAAGAGACACGGGAAAGAGAAATAGTGCTAGGGTTTTGGGAACACATACTGACAGTCAGTGTAATATACTGATAGTCAGCACAAAAACCAAGAACTTGATGCTGACAATCAGTGTGAAACATTGACAATCAGCACAAAGAACTAGGTTTTGAAACTGACACTTAGTGTGACACACTGATAGTCAGTGTGGGTCACCACTTTGACCAGCGGCTACGACCAAGTGATAAAGCCAGGAACTGACAGTCAGTGTATGAAGCTGACTGTCAGCATGGTCAATGACTTCGATCAGAGGCTATGACCAAGCTCCTAAGCAAGAAACTGACAGTCAGTTTGTGATGCTGATTGTCAGCATGGGAAAACTTTGACCAGATAGCAAATTTTTACCAGAGAGGGAATAAAATATATTTAATACATTTAACATATCAACTAGCATTTGAAATATCAATTATATTTAATTCACCTCTGAGAAAGAAAAATCTTGTTTCATCTAAGGGTTTGGTGAAAATATCTGCTAGTTGCATGTCGGTTCTGATATGACTTACATCAATATCCCTTTTTGCCACATGATCTCTTATAAAACGGTGCCGTATTTCAATATGCTTAGTTCTAGAGTGTTGAACAAGATTATTAGCAATTTTAATGGCACTTTCATTATCACACAAGAGTGGCACTTTTTCAAATATAATTCCATAATCCAATAATGTTTAAAAGAATGTTTGCTTCATCTACAAAATTTGAGCACAACAACTACCCACCGACACATATTCTGCTTCGGCGGTGGAGAGAGCTACAGAATTTTGTTTATTAGATGACCAAGATACAGTGATCTCCCCAAAAGTTGACAACTACTAGATGTGCTTTTTTTTATCAATTTTGCAACCAGCATAATCTGAATCCGAATAACCAATTAATTCAAAGTTTGCATCTTTCGGATACCAAAGACCTAAATTGGGGTAGCATTTCAAGTACCTAAGGATTCTTTTAATAGAAATCAAATGACATTCCTTAGGGGCAGATTGAAATCTAGCACATAAGCAAACACTAAACATGATGTCGGGCCTAAATGCGGTAAGATAAAGCAAGCTACCAATCATAGATTGATAAAGTTTAGAATCAACCGCCTTTCCGTTGTTCTCCATATCGAGATGTTCATTAGTGGCCATGGGAGTTTTGACTGCTTTAGCATCTCCCATCCCAAAGCGCTTGAGCAAGTCCTTCACATACTTGGTTTGGCTCACGAATGTTCCATTCTTGAGTTGCTTGATTTGTAGTCCAAGGAAGAATCTTAACTCACCGATCATTGACATCTCAAATTCTCTAGACATCATTTCTCCAAACTTATGACAAAAAATATTCATTAGTAGATCCAAATATAATATCATCAACGTATATTTGACATATGAACAAATCTTTTCAATCATCTTTGTAAAAAGCGTTGTGTCAACCTTCCCAATTTTAAAACCTTTTGATGAAAGAAAGTCTCTAAGTCGTTCATACCAAGCTCGAGGAGCTTTCTTGAGACCATAGAGAGCTTTAGACAGTTTAAACACATGGTTTGGAAATTTTGAATCTTCGAAACCGGGAGGTTGTTCCACAAAAACTAGTTCAGATATTTCTCCATTTAAAAAGACACTTTTTACATCCATTTGAAACAACTTAATATTAAAGTTTGATGCATAAGCAAGAAGTATACGAATAGCTTCAATTCTTGCTACTGGTGCAAAGGATTCACCAAGGTCTAAACCTTCAACTTGAGAAAAACCTTGTGCAACAAGACGAGATTTGTTTCTAACAACTACACCATTTTCATCTTGCTTATTTCTAAAAACCCATTTTGTTCCAATCACATTATGATCCTTAGGTCTTTCTACTAAAGTCCAAACTTTGTTTCTAGAGAAATTATTAAGTTCATCATGCATAGCATTTACCCAATCAGGATCACTAAGAGCCTCATCTACATGTTTAGGTTCTAGAGATGATACAAAAGAATGATGTTCACAAAAAAAGCAATACGAGAGCGAATTTGAACACCCTTACTGACATCACCCAGTACTTGATCTATAGGGTGATCCTTGATCATGGTTTGATGTTGCCTTGGTGCTTCTTCTTGTGCTGCTTCTTCTTGACTTTGTTCTAGTGGATCAATATGAGATGATGGTGTATGTTGATCATCATTCTCAATATTCTTATCATCTTCTTGATCATCTTCTCTTGGTTTGATGTCTCCAATGGTAATGTTCTTCACAGCTTCCTGAAGATCTTCACCTGAAACTTCACAAGAGACTTGCTCCTTTTATGAGCCATTAGATTCATCAAATTCTATGTTGCATGATTCCTCAATACAACCAAAATTTTTATTAAAGACTCAATAAGCCTTGCTAGTGGTGGAGTATCCGACTAGAAAGCCTTAATCTACTCTTCTTTGAAATTTACCACCAAAGTTTCTTTTTCTAAAGATGTAACATTTACAACCAAAAATTCGAAAATAAGAAACATTTGGCTTACGCCCAACAAGAAGCTCATAAGGAGTTAGATTCAGAAGAGGATGCAGATAAAGCCGATTAATAGAATAGCAAGCAGTATGCACGACTTCGGCCCAAAAGCGAGTAGGAGTGTCATACTCACTTAGCATTGTTCTTGCCATTTCTATTAGTGTTCAAATTTTCTTTTCTACAACTCCATGTTGCTGTGGAGTATAAGAAGTAGAAAATTCGTGTTTAATTCCTAGCGAGTCACAAAAATCAACTAAAGTTGAATTAATGAATTCTCCACCATGATCACTGCGGATTTTCTTGATGGAATGTTCAAATTCAGTGGAAACATATTTTGCAAAACTTTTGAAAACATCGGAGGTTTCAGATTTTTGAGAAATAAAGAAGACCCAAGTGTAGCGAGTAAAATCATCAACAATGACAAAACCATAGTTGTTGCCCCCGTTACTTTGGAACTTGGAAGGTCCAAATAAATCCATATGCAGCAGTTCCAAAGGTTTGCAAGTCAAAAGAACACGTTTAATCGGATGTGACGTAGCTACTTGCTTGCCAGCTTCACAAGCACTACAGGGTTTATCCTTTTCAAAATTAACATCTTTTAAGCCAACAACTAAATCACGTTTTAAAAGCTTTTTAAGTTGATGCATTCCAACATGTGCAAGCCTTCTATGCCATAGCCAACCTTTGAGGTTTGAGAGACAAGACATGTTGAAAGGGAAGCATCTTTAGAGTGAAAATCAACAAGATAAAGATTTTCAAAACAAAAGCCTTTGAAGATTAAAGAATTATCTTTTAAACTTTCAATTAAACTTCTTTAGGATAAAAAATGCAACGAAATCCAAGATCACAAATTTGTGCAACAGAAAGTAAATTAAAATTCAAAGATTCAACAAGTAAAACATTTGAGATTGAAAGATCATCGGATATTGCAATTTTACCCAAGCCTACCACATTTCCTTGACGATTGTCACCAAAGGTGATCTTCTGGTTTTTGCTTGAATTATCTTTCAATGAGGTGAACAACTTTTTGTTACCGGTCATATGTTCGGAGCATCCGCTGTCTAGCACCCAATGTTTTCCACCGGTCTTGTAGTTCACCTGCAAAAACAAAAGAATCATCCTTTTAAGTACCTGTTGGGGGAACCCCCAGCGGTCCCACGAAGTCCCAAGGAGTCCCCGGTGAGACCCGGAGAGTCACCGGGCCCCCGGTGAGATCCGGAGGGTCATCGGGCGCCCGGTGAGATCCGGAGGGTCATCGGGCGCCCGGTGAGATCCGGAGGGTCTCCGGGACCCCGGTGAGACCCGGTGAGATCCTGAGAGACCGGAGCCCCGGTGAGATCCGGAGGGTCTCTGGGACCCCGGTGACACCCGGTGAGATCCGGAGGGTCTCCGGGAATCCGGTGGGATCCGGAGGGTCTCTGGGACCCCGGTGGAACCCGGTGAGACCCGGTGAGACCCGGAGAGTCACCGTAGCCCTGGGGAGATCTGGAGGGTCTCCGGGACCCCGGTGAGATCCGGAGGGTCTCCGGGACCCCGGTGAGGCCCGGAGAGCCTCCGGGCTCATGGAGAGCTGTAGCTGACCATGGGGCCTCTAGGAAGCCCGTGGCGCCACGTGTCGGGCATCCAGGCCGTCCGTCAGGCCAAAGGACATCTTCGCCCTTCCATCCAATAGTCGCAGCGAGGGCATTTTCGTCTTTTGCATTTCTTGGGGGCTATATATACCCCTCTTGTACCCTTTTTCAGGGATTCCAATTCATTTATATTAACTCAACATTCGGTTCTCTCGGAGACCTCTCCCCGAGAGCTCACCTCCCCAGCGGACTCGCGTCCGGAGAGAGCCAACAGGACTAGGGCCCCCACTGGGACCCGAACCTGTATAAACCCCTGTGTCACTTTCTGTGTTGCCCGGCGGGGGGAGACCAGTAACTCGGTCTGCTCGCGCCGCTGTACTTGTGCTATGCACGTCCGAACCTGCCGGGGTATCCGTAATACCACGACAGTTGGCACCGTCTGTGGGGACTTCGCGACGAATCGCCATGGCTCCCGCAACCACCAGAGCTCAAGCCCTCTCATCTCCCGAGAGCACTGGTCCTAGCAACCCGGCTCCGCATCAGCGAGATGAGGCTTCTGCGGCCCTGCCGCCCGGGGGTGTACGGGCGGAGGACTCACTTCCTCTACTCGCGGCCTCCGGCCAAAGGGTCCTCGTTTCCGACCCAGCGACCGCAACCGAGCTTCCGGGGCCTAGTGCGCCCCAACTCTCCGTTCCGGTCTCCGGAGATTCCATGCTGGGGGCTTTGATCCAGGGCCAGCTTCGTACCCAGCACACCCTGGAGGAGCTGCTGCGCGTCCAGGTGCGGCCCCCGGCTCTTGTCTACCCGCCTCCGTATCCGTTCATGGGGGCCCGCCCCAATTCTTCATGGGGAACCGCGCCTTTCCCGGGCCGGGGATGTTCCCCGTTCTTGGAGGCGCGCCCGGCCATATCCGATCCCGGGGACACTTCCCGCTCTGGGGAGTCAACTAGTCTCCGAGCCCTCCCCTGCCTCTGGGAGTCGCCCGGCCCCGGGTCCGGAACCTGTTGGGGGAAATCTCCACGCGGTCAAGTCCAGGTAAGTTCATGATTGCCCGGGGACAGTGGCCTCCGGTGCCTACCCCGGGCGCCGCCGTTTAGGCCCCCGGGACCGTGCCTCTAGGGTATGTCCCGGGCACCGCCTTTTGGCTCCCGGGACCTTGCCCCCCGGCGAGTCCCGGGCGCCGCCATTTGCCCGGGGACAGTGGCCGCCGGTGCCTGCCCCGGGCGCCGCCGTTTGGCCCCCGGGACCGTGCCCCCCGGGCGGGTCCCGAGCGCCGCCATTTGCCCGGGGACAGTGGCCTCCGGTGCCTGCCCCGGGCGCCGCCGTTTAGGCTCCTGGGACAGTGCCTCCGGGGTATGTCCCGGGCGCCGCCTTTTGGCTCCCGGGACCTTGCCCCTCGGGCGAGTCCCGGGCGCCGCCATTTGCCTGGGGACAATGGCCGCCGGTGCCTGCCCCGGGCGCCGCCATTTGGCCCCCGGGACCGTGCCCCCCGGGCGGGTCCCGGGCGCCGCCATTGGCCCGGGGACAGCGGCCCCCGGTGCCTGCCCCGGGCGCCGCCTTTTAGGCTCCCGGCACCTTGCCCGGGGACAGTGGCCGCCGGTGCCTGCCCCGGGCGTCGCCGTTTGGCCCCCGGGACCGTGCCCCCCGTGCGGGTCCCGGGCGCCGCCATTGGCCCGGGACAGTGGCCTCCGGTGCCTGCCCCGGGCGCCGCCTTTTGGCCCCCGGGACCGTGCCTCCGGGGTATGTCCCGGGCGCCGCCTTTTGGCTCCCAGGACCTTGCCCCTCGGGCGAGTCCCGGGCGCCGCCATTTGCCCGGGGACAGTGGCCTCCGGTGCCTGCCCCGGGCGCCGCCTTTTGGCCCCCGGGACCGTGCCCCCCGGGCGGGTTTCGGGCGCCGCCATTCGCCCGGGGACAGTGGCCCCCGGTGCCTGCCCCAGGCGCCGCCTTTTAGGCTCCCGGGACCCTGCTCTCCGGAAGGGGTCCCGGACGTCATCGCCCTCCTAAAAGGTAAAATCCCTGTTTGTTTATCACGTGCAGGTCACGCGACGGACGCCTCGGGAACCAGCGACCACCTGTCAAGCATCCAAGACGTTTGACCGGAAGAAGGACGGTCCTACCCTTCAATCCGACGGTGGCTTCCGGGGTAGTTTAGGCTTTTTGCTTCTTTTTGAGGCTATAAATAGCCCTTGTACCCCTCTGTTGTAAAGGATCAGCTCATTATTATTTGGAATAGCTAAACTCATAGACGTGCCCCGGAAGCCTCTCCCCCGGAGAGAGCCTCCCCAGCCGGCTCCGGTCGGGAGCGCGTCAACAGGACTAGGGCCCCCACCGGGACCCGAACCTGTATAAATCCACGTGTCAATTCTTGTGTTTGTCCGGCGGGGGAGGACCGGTCACCCGGTCAACCCGCGCTGCGTAATCTCCGTTAGGATCGTCTTCAAAACCTGCCGGGGTATTCTTAATACCACGACAGAACCCCCGCGAGCGGCTACCGCCGCGCCGGGCACAACCCCGGCGCCCGAGCCCAGCAGCCTCCGCGGGCCGACGCCCGGGATCGGCGCAACGCCCGCCCCTGCGGATGCCCCGGGGACTCGAACTGCGACCGCTCCCGCCCCCGAGCGCGGACCAGGTGCATGGCCCGGTCCGCGCGCCGGCACCGTCCACTGGGACTATGGCAAACGCGCGTCAGCTCCCTCCCCCTCCGGGGCTGCCCCGCGGGCGCCCCCAGCGGATCAGACCCGCTTCACAAGGGAGGAGGTCGAGCGAATGCGTACCGCCAGGTCCGGAGAAACCACCTCCCGTCATCGGTCAGGACTCCCCCGAACCCGCGAGCGAGCGGAGACGCGCTCCCAAATCGCCCGGGGGAAAAGACCGTTCAAAGAAGCTGCCACCACTCCTGAGGAATACCTTGACGCCCAAGAGGTCAGCTCAACCAACTCAGAAGAAAAGAGACGACACCGCCAAACCGGCGGACCGCTGCCACCCCTTCCAGACTCCGACAATGAGCACACGTCCTCGGCAAGTGATGACGGCGACCATGGGTCCCCCAAGGAAGTTGAGGGGACCAACCAACCGCTGTGCAGTCGTCTCCGCTGCATACACTGGCCGCGGCCTTACCGCCCGCCGCACATCGAGCATTACAATGGTGAGGCCGATCCTTACGAGTTTGTGCAGGTGTACTCGACGGCCATCTCGGCGGCCGGGGGGGACGAGACAGTGCAATGCAATGTCTTCCCCCTCTACCTCACGGGCATCGCACGCTCATGGTTCTACAACCTGAAAGCTGGATCCATCAAGTCCTTCGTGCAGCTGAAGCGCGAATTTTGTGCGAACTTCCAAGGCAACTATGTGCGGCCCTTGGACTCGTCCCAGCTCTACACCATCCGGCAGAGGACGGGGGGGACTATCCGCAGCTTCTTTAAGCGCTTCGCTCAGGTGAAGAGCAAAGTGGCGCATGTCCCTGACTCCACGGTCATCGAAGCATGCAAGAGCGGGATACTCCCCGGGGAGCTCCACCGGAGGCTCTCTCGGAGCTGCCCCACCTTCGCCGACGAACTCTTCACTGTTCTTGAGAAGTACGCCCGCGCGGAGGAGGACGATCTTTGGAAAAAGAACCAGGGGGCTCCTGCCCCCGCCGACCGGGAGCCCAGGGACCCCTCCAGCAAACGTCCCCGAAGAAGTGATCGTCGCGAGCCACGGCCTCGGGACGCTTTCGTCCTCGAGGGCGGAGGCGGCTCGCGCGACAGCGCCAAAGGCAGTCGCGCCCCTCCTAAGTCAAAGGGTTACGCTGGAGGACAATCCTCCCGCGGGCGCGAAAGCCGCGCCAAGGAGAGCAAGGAGGGCACAGCCAACGTGTGGTGCACCTTCCACAAGTCGAGTACCCATGCTACTCGAGAATGCCATCAGCTTCTACAACACTTCGCGGCCTTCCTCGACCAGCGCGGCCAGGGGGGAAGGGGCCCTGCCTCCTTGCCTCCCCCGACAGCTTTGCCCGCGCTCCCCGCTCCCGCGGGTGAGCAGCAAAGACAAACGCAAGAAGGGAGCCCAGCTCAGGAGCTCCCCTTCCAAACCTCCCAAAGACGCATAAACGTCATTACGGGGGGATCTGCCGCGAGACGGGACTCCAAGCGCCAGCGCAAGGAGTATGCGCGAGAGGTGAAGGTAGTGGGGGTGCTGCATGTGTCCCCGCCACCAAAGTGGTCGGACGTCCCCCTCACCTTTACGGCGGAAGATGCGCCGGGGTTCGCTTCCCGCACGACGACGCGCTCATCGTCTCAGCTACAGTCTACAACTGCCAACTGGCACGCATCCTCGTCGACGGTGGGAGCTCCGCCGACGTCTTATACCTGAAGGCGTTCAGGGAAATGCAAGTCGATGAGAAGCTACTGCAGCCCGCACTCGGGCCGTTACAAGGCTTCGTTCCCGGGAAGACCATCCACCCGGTGGGGAAGGTCGATCTACCAATGACTTTTGGCACCCCGGAGAACTATCGGACGGAGATGGTCCGATTCGACGTGGTGGACCTCCCCTCTTCATACAACGCTATTATGGGGAGGACCACAATCAACCACCTGGGGGCGGCGATTCACCAGAACTATCTCTGCGTGAAAATCCCTGGGCCTCACGGTGCAATCACTGTTCGAGGCGACCAGAACGTGGCCCGCGCTCTTTACGAACACGCCACCGCCGCCATCGGGAACATCAACGTGATCAAGACCCCGGGGGGAGCGCCTCCCCCTGAATCTCATGCTGCCCCGGCCGTTCCCCTCGGGAGGCCATTTCCGAGGCCACGCCCCGAGGGAGACCTTCCGAAAGTCCGGCTGTCCGCGGGAGATGAAGAGAACACTGTCAGGATCGGAGCAGACCTCACCGAGGAACACGCAGAGCAGCTCGCGGTTTTCCTTCGCGAAAACTCAGACATTTTCGCGTGGGAACCCTCGGACATGCAGGGCGTCGCCCGGGACATCATTGAGCATAAGCTCGTTGTGATCCCCGGCCGCTCCCCGGTCAAGCAGAAGTTGAGGAAGTTATCCCTCGAGCGCCAAGATGCCATCAAGGTAGAGGTCTCCAAGCTTCTAGAGGCGGGGTTCGTGCGAGAAGTCCTCCACCCCGAATGGTTGGCAAACCCTGTCCTCGTAAAGAAGTCAAGTGGCAAGTGGAGGATGTGCGTGGACTTCACCGATCTCAACCGCGCTTGCCCAAAAGATAACTACCCACTCCCGCGGATCGACCAACTGGTCGATTCGACCGCAGGGTGTGAACTGATGAGTTTCCTCGATGCATATTCGGGGTACCATCAGGTTCGGATGGCGGCAGAGGACGAGGAAAAGACGAGTTTTATAACTCCCCTCGGCACCTTCTGCTATCTTCACATGCCCTTCGGGTTGAAAAACGCTGGGGCAACCTTCCAGCTTCTTATGACGCTGGTCCTGAAGGACCAAATCGGCTGCAACGTCGAGGTCTACGTCGACGATGCGGTTGTCAAAAGCCTTCGCACCGCCGCACACATCGACGACTTGGCGGAGACCTTCTGCAGCCTCCGCAAGTACGGGTTGAAGCTCAACCCGAAAAAATGCACTTTCGGCATACGCGGCGGGAGGCTGCTTGGCTTCTTGGTGTCCCAGTGGGGCATTGAGGCGAATCCCAAAAAAATTCTGGCCTTGCTGGACATGCCTCCCCCGCGTTTCGTCAAAGACGTGCAGAGGCTTGCAGGCCGCCTGGCCGCGTTGGGTCGTTTCGTCTCGCGGTCAGGAGAACGCGGACTCCAGTTCTTCAAAATCCTTCGGGATCTCGAGGGGTTCAGGTGGACTCCCGAGGCCCGGACGGCGTTTGACGCGCTAAAAAAGTACCTCACGAGCCCTCCGATGCTCGTGAGCCTGTCCCCGGGGGAACCTCTGCTACTATACATTGCTGCGACCCCCGTCGCAGTGAGCGCGGTGCTCGTGAGAGAACAGGATGGGCAACAACGTCCTGTGTACTACGTCAGCGAGGCCCTTCAAGGGGCTAAGATGCGGTACACTAAGGTGGAGAAGCTGTGCTACGCCCTCCTTATGGCGTCGCGGAAGCTCCGCCACTACTTCCTCGGGCACCCAATCACGGTCCCGTCATCTCTCCCGCTGGGGGAAGTGGTGAGAAACAAGGAGGCCACCGGCCGGATTGGCAAGTGGGGGGCCGAGCTCGCTCCTTTCTCCCTCACCTTCACGGGCCGCTCTGCCATCAAGTCGCAAGTCCTCGCTGACTTCGTGGCGGAATGGACTCCGACCGCCGAAGCAGACGAAGGGACTCCCCTCGCCTCTCCCCGGTGCCAGGACCATTGGACGCTCATGTTCGATGGCTCCTTGTGCCTCGCCGGGGCCGGCGCGGGGGTGGTTCTCCGGAGTCCTGAAGGGGAGATGCTGGAATACGCCGCCAGGCTTGAGTTCCCGGCTACAAACAATGTCGCCGAGTACGAGGCCCTGCTCCTGGGATTGCGCCTCGCGCGCTCCTTGGGAATCCGCCGCCTTCTGGTGAAAGGAGACTCCCAGCTGGTGGTCAACCAAATGGACAAGTCCTACTTGTGCCACGATACGAACCTGAGTCTATACTTGGGCGAAGTGCGGAAGATGGAGAGACACTTCGAAGGCTTGGAGGCCCGGTACATCCCCCGACGGGATAACAACCGGGCCGACGCGTTGGCCCGGGCGGCCAGCGCCCGGGAACCTCTTCCCAAGGGCGCCTTTCTGGAAATCATCACAAGACCCTCGATAACCCCTCCGGACGCGAACCCTGAGGTTCGCGTCCCGGAGGTTTCTGAGATCACCCGGGCTGCCTCGTGGATGGATCCCCTCATCTCCTGCATAAGGGACGAGGGGGAACCTTCCGGTGACATTGAGGCGAAGCGTCTCCGCGCTAAAGCCAGGGTGTACGTTCTGCTGGACGGGAAGCTTTACAAGCAGGGGCCTTCCGCCCTTCTTCGCTGCCTCCCGCGGGCCGACGAATTCCAGCTCCTCGAGGACATACACTCGGGGAGCTGCAGATCCCACTTGGCTCCGCGGGCGGTCGCGGCGAAGGCCCTTCGCCAAGGATTTTACTGGCCCACGCTGGTCCGCGACGCGCGGGATCTAATCTCCGCGTGCGAGGCCTGCCAAAAGATGGCAAAGGGCACCAGGCTCCCCTCCGCGATATTGCAAACTATCCCTGTTACTTGGCCCTTCGCGCGCTGGGGGATGGATCTCCTTGGTCCCTTCCCCCCGGCACCTGGGGGCTACAAGTACGCGGTGGTCGCCGTGGATTACTTCTCCAAGTGGGTGGAGGCCGAACCCTTGGCCAGCATCACTTCCCGGGCGGTGCAACGTTTTTTCTGGAAAAATGTTGTATGTCGCTTCGGGGTCCCCCAAGAAATCACCGTCGACAACGGGACCCAGTTCGACTCGGCATATTTTCGGGAATTCTGTGAAGGCTTAGGCAGTACCCTCCATTTTGCCTCCGTGGCCCATCCCCAAAGCAACGGGGCCATTGAAAGAGTCAATGGCATGATCCTGCAAGGCCTGCGTCGACGGCTTGAACAGACCGCCTCCAGGCGAGGCGCGTGGGCAGAAGAGCTTCCAAGCATCCTCTGCTCCATGCGCACGACCCCTAGCCGAGCGACAGGGCGCACGCCTTTCTCGCTCGTCTATGGGGCCGAAGCAGTTCTCCCCTCGGAGATTGGTTTTCGATCGCTGCGGGTCGAGCTCCTCGACGGAGCTCCGACCGTGGCGCATCAAACCAACGAGGATAATCAACGGTTGGAGGTCGACCTCGTTGAAGAAGAACGCGATCGAGCACTTCTCCACCACACCATCTACGAGCGCGAGATGGCACGCGCGTACAACCAGCGCGTGCGCGAAAGGGCTTTCCGCCTTGGGGATCTGGTCCTCAAGCGCGTGACAGACCCCCAAGCCCAGGGCAAACTATCCCCCAAGTGGGAGGGCCCATACAGGATCTTCGCGGTCCTGGGCTCGGGAGCCTACAAGTTCTCCACACTTGAAGACCAAGAGCTCACGCACACCTGGAATATAACCTCGCTCCGCAAGTTCTATGTTTAGCCTCCGGGCTCGCAACCTCCTCCGCCGCGCTTCCGCGGGGGGAGGATTATGTACTCAATTCCCTCCCCGGCCGCGCCTTCGCGGGGGGAGGCGTTGTATCTCATCGCATGTTAATACAAGTGGATTTTGTGCTCAACTCTGGAATTTTTACGTCTTCATTAAATTGAATGGCTTTTTTCTACTTCACCACTGGAATTCTTTTACAGGAGTTTTTCTTCTCTATAAAAATCCCCTCTCCGTGAGGATGCCCTCTCCGTGAGGATGCCCTCTCCGTGAGGAAGTGGGCTACCGCAGCCTAAAGTCCCTACGACGGGAGCACAGCTCCCATTGGGCGGCTTACAGTAACCCCTCGTGGACTGAGGGGGTAAGCGGCAACCCAGTTTTCACAAACTGCGGTAACGAGTCACTTCGAGAGATTAGTCCCCCCTCGAACACTCTACACCCGCTACCGGGTTACGAAACCCTCCTAAGGGAATATACGTTGCCTTCCGCGGCAGACGGAGAACTCGGCTTTCGGAGTTTGCTATCTCAAAGCATAGTCCCTCCTCGGTCGCGCACCATCCATAAGCCCCCGGGACTCCCGCCGGGGAACCGCGAAGGTTGCCGGTAGACAACCCCGCCAACCCCCGGGACCCGACGAGGGACTACGCAAACTAAGCACCTCGTGCAGTCCAGGCCCCTTCACTCCTTACCCACAGCACCGGAGCTGAGCTCCACCTCGCTGTGGGGGGGGGGGGGAGGAGGAAAACCCTGGACCCGAACAGAAAAACAACGGCTTTACGCGAAAGGCTTCGAAGTTTCTGAAGCAAAGGCACGACGAATAAACAAATCTACATCTTAATTGATACAACATCACACTAGGGAACAACCCCCCCAGTAGGACGAAAGCGCCCCCCGGGCGAAACCCGGGCGCGCGAGTATGGGAACGATTCCCAACAAGTAACTACAGCTAATAATCCCGGAGACCTTTTGAGATCTCCCGGGAGAGATCCTTGTACAAACTCCTCATACGCCGAAGAGCCCGCCGAAGGAGATCCTCCGGCCAACATTCATAGCCGGCCGGGGGGAGTATCCTGAGCGGGGGGACTTTTAGAGCCCCCGACCTCGGTGGAGACAACTCGGCGCGACAATCGCCGAAGTTTCCCAAGTGCCACTCCGGGAGCCAGCGTAGAAGGGCTGGCTCACCGGAGGCACCTTCCTTCGCGAAGTCGGCAAGAACGGGCTCGGAGCCTAGCCTGAAGGATGCTCCCCCGGCCGCCAGACTTAGTAAAATCGAGGCCGCCCGGGCACTACCTGGGCTAGACCCCCCGGGCGACCCTCGATCGCTCTCCAAAAGATGGTCTTCAGGGCAAGAAAGCCCTGGAAAGGCGACGTCTAAAGATACCTGCCGACAAGTTTAACACATTTAACGAAAGAACTACTCTATTCCAGTTGAAGGATATTTACAAGTTCCCGGGGCCCTCTCTAAGGAAGCCGTCCGGAGCAAAAGAGCTAAAAAAGTAGAAGCCTAATCTAACCAGGGGGGGAGGAGCTCATACTTGCCCGTCCTTGTCCCCCCCCGGGGGGACGTCCGTGCTGGCTGACGCGCCCTGACCCGAGCGCCGCCCGCCCGTCTCCATGGCGCCGGTGATCCGGTCGAAGAGGACCACGGCGGACCGCTCCAGCTCAGCCCGCCGAGGGTCGAAGAAGGCGGGAAAGCTCCGGGGGACGAGCTCCCCGATGACTCGGGCGCCCTCCCCGCGATGCTCAACGAGGGCCGCCGCCAAGGCGATCACCGGGACGGCGAGGCCTCGCGCCCGCGCCTCCGCAGTGACCGGGATCAAGGCGACCTGCGCACCATGAAAGTGTGCGGCCTCCCCGAGCGACGTCGGAGCCGGGTCAGGGCCTGCCCCCCGATCGAGCTCGATCCCGAGCTCCTCGAGGGTAGTGCGGATCGCCCTACCCCCCGTGACCATGGCCTGGACGCCCGAGGCCGCGGCCTCTCGCTCCACCTGCAGCTCCCTCCGTAGCCGAGAGGCCGCGTCCTCAGCGGCGGAGAGTCGAGCCTGCACCGCGGCGAGCTCCCCGAGCGCCCACTCCTTCTCGGAGCGCTCCGAAGCCGCCTCCCTGAGCGCCTTCTCCTTCCTGGCGTGCTCGAAGGCCACTATGTCCTCGGCGGCCCGGAGGCGCGTGGTGAGCCAGGCCCCGAAGCCCCGGGCTAAGGCGACCGTCTGCATGGAAACCATTATCAGAACGCAACTAACGAAGGAGCAGGAGACTCAAGTAACTTACCCGAAGCCCGGAGGCGATGATCGCGTCGACGTCGCCCTCGTCACCGCCCGGGTCGCTCCCTCGGGAGGCCTCCCCACCGGGCGGAGCACCCTCTGAAGTCCCGCCGTCGGAGGAGCCGGAAGCCTGATCCGGCGGCGCCGGAACCCCGGGGCGGACGAACAGGCCCTTACCCCTCCCGGGTGTAGGGAGCGCCACCGTCGCAGGCCGAACCGCCGACGAACCTGTCTCCGGGGCCAAAATCGAGGCCATCGACAGGCCGCCCGGCATCCGAAACCGGACGGAGACCTCACTAGACCAGGGCTGCGGCCGGGTCCCCGCGGGGGCCGGAGGCGGCAAGGGACTCGGGGCGTACATCTCCGAGTCTGAGCCCTGGCCCTCTCCGGCCGGGACGCCGCCCAAGGGATCCGGCCCACCCGGGGTGTCGGGAGCGGCGCCAGATGGCCCGGCAACCGCCGCCGCAGTCCCCTTCGCGGGAGAAGGTGGAGGAGAAGACCGGGGCCTCGCGGGACTCCGGGCTCCGGACCCCGCGGGGCTGCCAGACGGACGAGACCGCTTCGAGGGTCCGCCGGCGACCTCCTTCCCCTGCTTGCGTGAAGCAGGGGTAGGCAGAGGGGTCCGGGCTGGGAGCCTCAACCCGAATGCCTCCGCGACGACGTTTCGGGGAGGGCCTTCCCCGATGACACGCAGCACCCCCTCATGCTCGTCCTCGTAGTACCGGCCAACGAGGGTCGCCGCGACCTCCTTGGCCCGACCATAGGACCTGACTGCAAGAGGAAAAAATGAGGCAAATGTTAGAAAAAATCCCCCGGCGGGGAGAAAGAGTCCGAATACTTATGGTCCGCCACCGCCATCCGGGGTGGTCTCTGCGCCGGCGACATTCCCCTCCCTCTACGGGTGTGGAACGGTGCCACTCAGAGGAGGGCCATCTCCTCCGCGAGATCCCGCATAGACCGCCGGGATCGGGCCTCCGCCATCGCAGAAAGGCGACTCATCTCCGCCACGGTCCACTTGGGAGCCACCGGGCCACTAGATCGCGAGTACGTCGATGGTTCCCGAGAGTAGGTCACCCCCGGGTCTCCTACCCGGAGGTAGAACCAATGCCGAAGACAGTCCCCCCAGTGGTCCCGGGAGGCCAGCACCAGGTACTCGCCGACGCGACCCGGAGTCAACTGGATCATGATGGAGCCGAAGGCCGACCTAGGGCCGCCCCTCCTCACCACCGAGCCCCTCGCCGCCGGCTCGTAGAAGTACCGGAGGAGCCGCATGGTGGGCGTCACGGCGGTCGTCTCGCACAACCATATGAACAAACCCATCCGAACAAGGGTGTTCGGAGTGAGGTGGTTGAGCGCAAGGCCGTATACCTGCAGGAAGTCACGTAGCAGCGGGTGCACCGGAAGTCGAAGGCCGGCCTCCACGAAGGCCTCGAAAGCCACCACCTCCCCGTCCCGGGGGCTCGGCACCTGCTCCGTCGGGGCAGGGATCCTGATGTCTCCCGCCTGAAAGTAGCCGCGCTCCAAGAAGGCCTCAAGGGCCCCTGAGGAAAACTCTGTGGCCCCGAAGAAATCAGAGGTCACCTCCTCCGCGGGCAGCTCGGAGACCTTGGCGCGACTCTTCGGCGCCATCAGGGACGAACTTCGAAGAAATTACCAGAAATCACCGGAACTTACCGGGAACCACCGGGCGTTTCCGGACAAAAGTCACCGGAAACTACCGGGCGTCTCCGGGCAAAGTCACTGGAAACTACCGGGCGCTTCCGGACGAGGTCACCGGAAACCACCGGAAATCACCGGGAGATGACTGGAGTTTGTGGGATTTCGAGGGCTTGTGGGCGTGCTCAAATTGAGGGCCCCACCCCCCTATTTATAGGCGATGGGGAGGGCCTGGATGCCTGACACGTGTCCACAAAGCCATTAGAGCCGCGGAGCTGAACCGTCACGTGCAAAACGAACCGACGCGGGCGCGGGCGCATCGAAACGATGCGTCGGTTCGCGGATAGACGCGTCCCGCGGAGGAGCGGTTAGGAAGCCGAAGCGCCGCCGGGAGCGTAAAGGACTTCATGGAATACGAAGTGTCACAGTTTGGAGATTCACATACCCATCGGAGGCACCAAGAGCCCCCGAGGGCCTGGGGGGCTGCTGTTGGGGGAACCCCCAGCGGTCCCACGAAGTCCCAAGGAGTCCCCGGTGAGACCCGGAGAGTCACCGGGCCCCCGGTGAGATCCGGAGGGTCATCGGGCGCCCGGTGAGATCCGGAGGGTCTCCGGGACCGGTGACACCCGATGAGATCCGGAGGGTCTCCGGGACCCCGGTGACACCCGGTGAGATCCGTAGGGTCTCCGGGAATCCGGTGGGATCCAGAGGGTCTCTGGGACCCCGGTGGAACCCGGTGAGACCCGATGAGACCCGGAGAGTCACCGTAGCCCTGGGGAGATCCGGAGGGTCTCCGGGACCCCGGTCAGGCCCGGAGAGCCTCTGGGCTCATGGAGAGCTGTAGCTGGCCGTGGGGCCTCTAGGAAGCCCGTGGCGCCACGTGTCGGGCATCCAGGCCGTCCGTCAGGCCAAAGGACGTCTTTGCCCTTCCATCCAACGGTCGCAGCGAGGGCATTTTCGTCTTTTGCATTTCTTGGGGGCTATATATACCCCTCTTGTACCCTTTTTCAGGGATTCCAATTCATTTATATTAACTCAACATTCGGTTCTCTCGGAGACCTCTCCCCGAGGGCTCACCTCCCTAGCGGACTCGCGTCCGGAGAGAGCCAACAGGACTAGGGCCCCCACTGGGACCCGAACTTGTATAAACCCCTGTGTCACTTTCTGTGTTGCCCGGCGGGAGGAGACCAGTAACTTGGTCTGCTCGCACCGCTGTACTTGTGCTACGCACGTCCGAACCTGCCGGGGTATCCGTAATACCACGACAGTACCCAAACACTTTTGGGTCCTTCGATGTTAGCAATCAAAAATTTGGGCACCCAAATTGATTTCTTCTTTTTATTTAGCATGGGTGCACCAACAAACTTTGCTATAGCATAACCTTTCTTAGACCTTTTGAGCATGTCGCAAGTATCAAAATAATTTGAAGTCATTAAGGGACAAGCTTCATGTGAATGACCTGTTTCATAGCATTTAAAACAAAATGTGTTGCATACTTTTACAAAAACGGTTTTTGTATTTAATTTCTTTTCTTTCTTCGGAAAGTATCCAAGTCCTTCTTTTCTAAATGAGCATTTTCCTTTACTAAGAATAAGATCAAGAGATACTTTTCCTTTGTAACAATTTTCTAACCCTTTTCCAAGTTTCTCAATTTGTGCCTTAAGTTCATTATTTTCATTTAAAATTATTTCGTTTGAAGCACATGGTATATCAAGAGAATTATGACAGCTAGTAGTCATATTATTCTAAGGGATAGCATTAGAATCTAGATCACAAGAAATGGCTATATCTATCTTAGATGGTGCATTAGTGATATCTTTAATGAGAAGACTTTCATATGAATCTTTTAACTCTAAGTATTGAGTGCGCAAATAAGAATATTCTTCTTTAAGCGCTCTATACTTCTTCTTTGTGATTCCAAAAACTTCATTTAATTCAGTGATCATTTCAACTAGTTCATCATATGAAGGATCACTAGAATATACTTGTTCATCACCTTTAGCCATAAGACAAAGGGATGGACTAGTCGATGTGTTAATGTTGCCGAGAGCTAGTCCGGCTAGCTTCTTGGAACAACCTCCTTCATCATCGGAGTCGGAATCGGAGCTCTCTCCTCTAGACATCGATTCTCCGAAGCAGGCTTCTTTGGTTGCACCATTGTTCTTCTTGAAGAATTTCTTCTTCTTGTCCCAAGTCTTGTTCTTGTTTGGACATCTTGAGGCCATATGTCCCTTTTCGTGACATCCATAGCATATGATGTCCTTGAAGTTTGATTGCTTTGACCCCTTTGGTCGTGTGTCGATGTTGACTCTCTTCTTGTGCAACCTGCGAAGAAGTTTTTGAGTGTTCTTTACCATAAGGGCTAGATCCTCATTGGAGGAGCCATCGCTTGAATCATCTTTGGAGCCGGCTTTGAAAGCCATCGTCTTCTTTTTTGTCTCCAATGGTTCGGCTGCTTCCTTCTTCTCCTTTCGATGCATCTCATGGGTGATGAGGTTCCCATAGAGATCAGTAGGTGTAGTGGTCGACAGGTCGGAGTTGGTGAGTACCGTCACTAGAGTGTCGAAACTCTTTGGAAGAGCCCTGAGCATTTTTCTTACAATTTCAATGTCAGTAAAAACAACTCCTAGCCCCTTGATTTCATTCACAATGTTGTTCAACCAAGTAAACATGGAATCCACGGATTCAGTTTGTGACATGGTGAATGTCTCGTATTGTTGCCTAATCATGAGCAACTTTGCCTCCTTGACTTTTGTAGTGCCCTCTTATATTTCCTCGAGGGTGGTCCAAACTTTGTGAGCAGTGGTAAGATTGCTCACACGGTTGAACTCATTTAAGGACAAACCGGCAAAGAGAGCATTTTTAGCACGGGTGTTTAAGTGGAGTTTTCTCTTGTCGTCATCGGAGTGACTTGCCGGATCATCCGGAGGGGTAAACCCAAGCTTAACTATGTCCCAAACATCAAGCCCCATGGCCTCTAGAAATACCGACATGCGCACTTTCCAATAAGAATAGTTAGTCCTGTCAAAGATAGGAGCACGACCGGTATGACCGAGATGAAAACCCTCATTTGACGTCATCCTCTCTCAAGGTGGTAAAGCCTATTTAATTGAGAGACCAACACTAGTACAGAAATGCAGTCTACTAACCCCTATCTTCTATCGGTTATTAGCGAAACAGCACAAAACCGATAGAAAATGTGCCTCGCGGTCATAAAAGCCCGACGGATGTATTTTCCCTATCGGTTTCTAAGAAACTTACCGATAGAATAAATAGTATGATTTACTCTAGCGGTGATGAACATATTTGCCGTTAGAAGAGATGCATAAGTACTGACGGAAGAATGTTGTGCGCCGATAGGACTGGTCGACTTCAACAACTAGACTTATTCTATCGCTACTGTATGAATATACCGACAGAGTATATTAAAAATTCCTATCGGCAATATGTAGTTCGCCGATAGAATAGTTGACCTTCTACAAATATTTTTATTCTATCGGTAATGGATTCTTTTACCGTTAGAATATATAAAAAATTGCTTAGAACTGTATCGGTAATGAATGTTTATACCGGTAGAATATTGCAAAAATATCTTAGAACTGTTGGCCTTCTACAACTAGTAATATTCTATCGGCAATGTACGTACACACCGATAGAATATGTACAAAAATTCCTATCTGTAATATTTATTGTGCCGATAGAACCATTCGGCTTCTGCAGATGTTTTTATTACTAACGGTATTCTGTTTTCGTACCGATAGAAAATATATATTTGTATAAATACACGGGTATGTCTCTTTCATTCTCACAGTTCATCTGGGGCTCGTAGTCCTAACCCGTAAGCTCCATGGACGGCCGGCGCACCTCTACAGGGGACCGCTGCACCTCCGCACCTCCATCGACGCCCTCTAGACGTCGGCATCCGAAGGAAGGTACGTAAAATTTCTGCAATATTGTTAGATTATTCTAATCCGATTATGGCAATAATTCTGCTTTTTTTGTATCCTTCATTTTGATGTGTCTTCTTTTCAATATGATTATGATCTGTTCAGGTCCTTGGATGATGCTCGTGAGGGGCAACGTATTTCACGGTTCTTCATCGCAGTACGCTACCTACGTTGGCTTGTTGGCGAAAGAAATGGTGAAGATCACCGTCGAGAGCTGGAAGGACGTGAAGGGCGAGATCTTGGTTGGCTCGGTCGAGAAGATGCTTAAGCCCGGCGTGTTTCTCAAATCAGGACCTATAGAAAGCATCTTACATTTTTTTGCATGCACCAGCTTGTGGCCAAATGCTTACCTGCTTGGAGAAGAAGAATTGTTGTTATTTGCACAGCCATTCTACACCATCACTACACAGAACAACATCTTGGAAGGTAGGTTCTTTTTGTTAATGGAGTTGAGTTGAGTTGAGTTGAGTTGATCGAGTTTGAGTCCGAGGAAATCACCAATACGTACAAATGTATGTCGACGGCAGTTCCAGCTCCTCGGGCGTCTTCGAACTGAACTCCTATGGTTAAGTCCAATGTGGTTCAGACATTTGCTGTTTTGGATGAATGGATTTGTGACGTATCAGGTCTAACTTGTAGTCGGTAGTTGCATTGTGGCAACCTGCAAAGGTTCCCTTTTATGCAAAATGCATGTATGGGCCACTGGGTCCTCGTCGTGATCTGTTGTTAATTTCAGACGTGGCTTTTGTAATATACATCGAATGTGTGAATTGTTGTATTTGTATATTGTTGTATATTTGTGTATCATGTATTGCTAATTGGGACATGAACTTGAATGTGCAGGGAGCATTTGTGTATTTAATTGTATTGGTAGGTAGGTGTGTATTTGTACTGCTGTTTCAGACATGCACTTCAATTTGTGAACTGGCATGTGTATGTTTGTACCTGAATTTGTATTGGTGAACTGGCATGTGTATGTTTGTCCCAGTTTGGTACCAGTACCTCCTCTAACGTTAAGTACACATATTTACCGATAGGAAAACATATATATTTGTTCAGTCATGCATATTCTAACGGTAAATACACATATTTACCAATAGGAAGCAAATATATTTGTTCAGTCATGCATATTCTAACGGTAAATATGTGTATTTACCGATAGAAAAAGACATATATTTGCTCAGTCATGCAAAGTCTAACGGTAAATGCACATATTTACCGATAGAAAAAGACATATATTTGCTCAGTATATTCTCTAACGGTATGTGTGTGTTTTTACCGATAGAATATGTGAGCGGCAAATTACCTAAGTTAGTCTGACGGTTATTTCATGTATTTACCGTTAGAAAAATGTCCATTATAAGGAAAACCCCAGTCGACCATTGCTGAGCTGCTTTTTAATTTGTTCTGTTGCACTCTGTGTCCCTCTGTTTGTGACGAAAGTTCCAGCTACACTGCTAGGGTGATCAGCGCAGGCTGGAGGGAAGTTGATTGTGCCCCTCTCTTTAAGGTACGCTTAATCGTCGACACTTATCTCTCTCTCCCTCTAGATCTCCCTTCCTCTCTACTTGCAAGCTAGCTGTATTGTGTAGTTCCAAGTTTGTAGCTCTAAGCTTGGGAGCTTGGTAGCTGGAAATGCGTCATGTTTTTGGAGCTAACTAGCTTGTATTGTGTAGTTAGCTAGGTTAATTAGTGTTAATTTTGTCAGGCTAGGGTTCAACACATGTATCTGTTGTAAGAGGCTGTACATGTACATATACATAACTTAATCGGGCAGGTTTCATGCATGGCTTACTCGTTAAATTTTGTTAATTGTAGATGGACAGGAAATATTGGATGTATGGAATAAAACGTACTACTCTTGAATATTTGGATGGTGTGAATGAGTTTATTAAATTTGCTGAGCAACAAAAGGAGAGGAAGGGAGAGAAAAATATGCTCTGTCCTTGTATAGATTGTATGAACTTGAAGAGGTTTAGCAACTCTGATCAAATTAAGAGTCATTTGATTCATCGTGGTTTTAACGCGCGATACACCCGTTGGATATGGCATGGCGAAGATCTTGAGGAAACAAGCACCACTACTACCAATCATCACGACTCGGATGTGGATTGCAATAATATCGATGATCATCCCAATTTTGGTAATGTTCATTCCGATGTGCACGTAGATGATGATGATGACAATCTAGATGAGATGTTACGTGATGTAGAGGAAGATTACAACGAAAATGACTTCTGTGAATTTGAGATACTGATTGCTGACTCTGAGAAGCCTCTGTTCCCTGGATGTGCAACATTTACAAAACTGTCTTCTGTGCTGAGATTATATAACTTGAAGGCAGGAAACGGTTGGAGTGATAAGAGTTTCACGGCACTATTAGATCTTCTAGCGGACATGCTTCCAGAGGGAAATGAGTTGCCAAGATCTACTTACCAAGCCAAAAAACTGTTGTGTCCGTTGGGAATGGAAATCGAAAGAATACACCATGCCCAAATGATTGTGTGTTGTACCGTAACGAGTACTCCAGTTTGCATGTTTGTCCAAGATGCGGCGCATCGAGGTATACGCGTAGGGACCGGATTGACAGTGAACGTCACGAGGTAAGGAAAGGGCCCCCGGCAAAAACTGTGTGGTACTTGCCTGTGATACCTAGATTGAAGCGGCTGTTTGCAAATCCGAAAGTCGCGAAGCACTTGCGTTGGCATGCTGAAGCCCGGAAACAAGACGGAAAACTGAGACACCCAGCTGATTCTATTCAATGGAGAAACATCAACAGAACATTTGCTGAGTTCGGCGGCGAACTTAGGAATGTAAGGTTCGGGCTGAGTACATATGGTATGAACCCACATGGTAATATGAGCAGCCGGCACAGCACTTGGCCGGTTCTTTTATGCATCTACAATCTTCCTCCTTGGTTATGCATGAAGCGCAAATACATCATGATGGCGTTACTAATCTCAGGACCCAGACAACCCGGAAATGATATTGACGTGTTTCTAGCGCCTTTAATCGAGGACTTACAGAAATTGTGGAGCGAGGGTGTGCGGTGTGGGATGCATACAAGAAAGAGAATTTCATCTTGCGGGCCCTGATATTTTGCACCATAAATAATTTTCCTGCCTACGGCAATTTGTCGAGGTATAGTACGAAAGGAGCCAAGGCTTGCCCTATTTGCCTGTAACGCCTTGAGTTAGGGGTGAAAATTTCCTTTTTCATAAATAGCATGCATGCATGTATCTGTAGTAATAGCCAGATCAGTTTCTATCTCAAGCCCTGAAATCTCCAAAATCTATCCTGTGACCTCAAATGAAGACCAGATTGTTCAGATATGATCTATCAGTTATTTTGAACTTAAAAGCCTTCAGAACCTAGATCCAATTCTATCTCTAACTCCCAGAATTATCAACTCCTTCTGTTTTCGAAAACAGAATTACCTTATATTACCCAAATACCATAAGTTCAGAAATACAGATTTAACCTAAATCTTGACCAAGTTCAGACCAGATTATTCCTGGAATATGATCATGGGTATGTCAATACCTTAATATAAAAAGTTGACAGCCATATTTCACCATCTAGACTCTTTTCACAAATCAGTCCAAGAATTATCGCAAAATAGTCCTTATCTGTTATTTGAAAATCCAAAAAGGCTAAAATCTCCAGATTAACTCCAAATTCAGAATTTCTTTGGCAAATCTTCTCAAAATGCTATTTGTCACAAGTTTCTCTTCTGTTCAAATTTCAAAATCTCATCCTAAGTACCAGAATTCAAAACCAAATGAAATTCAGATTTCAATTACCCTAAATTACCCTATTTTCAGTTTGTATCAAAAACTATTCAAACGTATCATATTTTATCAATTATCATTGCCAATTAACCTGTTGAATATAATCTACCAGATTAGTGAAATCAAATTCAACTCTAACCTTCCAAATCTCCAGAATTACAGATTGATCCAATTGTGAAAATCAAATATTGCAAATCAGCCCATTTTCGACCAGGGAAGCAGCCAGTGCACGACCAGAAGCTCGCCGTGTTTTCTTGCGCCGTGCACGCTCGCCGCCGGCCAAGCTTCGCCGCACTTGTGACCGTGCATGCCAGTACGCACGTGTCCTCGCCTCAGCCGTCACCGTGGCAGCGCCGTTGCTACATCGACGACCAGCGTTTGCTCCCGCGCGCGATCAGCAGCAACTTTGTCAGCAATCCATCGCCACGTAGCCTCGCCGCGCCAGTACTTGTCGCCACCGCTTGCTACAAGCTTCGCCAGGTCCCGATGAAGCGACATTGTGATCAGCTGAAGGCTTGTCGCCGTCGCATCACCGTTCTTCGCTGTGTCTTCGCCGCTGTTGGTCCAGCACGCAACCAGTCAAGTCACCAGCAGCCAATCTCTTCATTGTTTTCTCTTCGCATGCTTCGCCTGCCTATTTAAGCATCCCTGTGCTCAGTAGCTCCCTCAAACCTCACTGGAAATCATCCACGTCTCAGATTTTCTGTCTTAGTCTTCTTCTCCGGCGAGTCCAGATTGAGGCCTCACGGTGCCAGCATGCCCTGCTGCACTCCTCACCGACTTAATAGCACCAGAAGGTATATCTCATCTCCCTCATCGTGCTGTACCATTTAATTGAGCTATATTGCATCCAGTCGCCGGTGATCGCCAGAATTGGCTGAAAATCGAAGATTGCCCTGTTCCGGCAATGCAGGCCAAATCAATTCGAATTAGCCCTCGAACCTGTGAAGCAAATTGATCAGTGGGTTATTTCAAGCAAGCCTGTAAGCTTAGAATCCCTAATTAAACATCATTCGAAGCTTTTCCCAAATTCAAGCTCTACCAGAAAACCGGCGATCGTCGCCAGGCTTCTCCGGTGATCCTCCAGTCAATTTGATGTTACCAGAAGCTTCCCTATACCTCCTAGATGCTCTCCAAGCAAAGAATTAAGTTCTCTCGGCCTGTAGCAAAAACCCCCAAATAGCAGTGTTCTTCTCCGGCACAGTTCACCGGAAAAGTGTTCCCGGCCATTTCAGCCCTCGAAACTTTGTCATTTAGATGTGCCTTAGCCTCCTGAGTATTTTTGTCTTCTAGCTCGACACCTAGATCGGCCTAGATTGGAAGTTATAGCCATGCCAAGTTTGTGTCCAGAACTGCTCCAGTGCAGCCAGTTCATCTCTGTTCATCATCAAATTTCTTGCTTTCCAGCCATTTTCAGCCCTAGATCCTATTGAATGATTTATTCCTGTTATCAATGCCTACCTCCCAGACAAAGTGGTGCATCATTTGGAGCTTCAGATCAAAAGTTATGCTAAGCCCTAGTTTTTGACATTGTCAGCTCTATGCCAGAGCTTGTCAGCCAGTGGCATTGACCTTGTTTACCCACTTCTGGTTGTGTAATTTGAAAATCACTTTGTCCACTAAATTTGTAGAGTTGTGATCTACATTTGATTCTACTACCACAAGTTAAAATAACCCCTCTATCATTCATCGACCCTATGTCGATGCTTTGAACCGAATGTCGACCTAAAGACGTTCGCTGTTTTTGAGCGAACCAGTCGCAACCTTGACATCATTCTGATATTTTGAGACATTTGGAACCTTGTAAACCTTTGACAGCTAATCTTAACATTGGTTTCCTTAACTTAACCCTAATCAGCCTCTAAACCCAATCATTTCAGAATCATCAAGACTTCATCTTTGCATCATTGCATATAGTATAATAATGTATTGAAAAGATTATGATTATTGGTTGTTTGTTTGATTTGAGAGCAGATCAAGAGCCCGAGTTCGAGGACTTCACTGCGGACCCGTCGTCAACTGCTGTATTTTACGACGCGGAAGGCAAGTCATATCCTTGGTCATCTTGAACCTATATTTTAAATGTTGCTAAAACATAACCTTGAATATAGGCAATATTGCATGTGAAAGATTGAGAATGGTTGAATTATGAATTGGCAGTACTAGACTGGTTATCTGTGAAATGTGAAATAAACAAGTTTTGAGCTATGAACTATTATATGTATCTATATACTTATATTCATGAAATAAAACCCCTAGCCGTGACCAGAAAAATGGTATGGATGGCTGTAGCACTGGAGGTGCTAGACTGCAAAGGAATGCAGGCACTGAAGGTGCAGGGTTGTGGATGGTTTGGTCACTGGCATATAAGGACTAGAACCTTGTGTTGTGCGTCTAGTGGCATGAACAACGTGCTAACCGCAAGCCTGGTATGGGACAGGCCTGAACAAGTAATTATGTGGATCGCACATGAAACCCCTGCATGAGATGTGTAGTGATGCACGATAAACACGGAGCGCGGCTCCCACACATATCACTGAAGGTGATCAAGCACGCTGACCCAGTAATGGGAATAAGCAATGGGGTGGAGGTTTGGATACAACCTGCCACAACTGTGCCTCGCTGAGAGCCACAGGGTCGGGGGTGAATTGTAAGTGATACATAACAAAAGTTCTTGTTATTTCCACCTTGCCGCTCACAGTATGAAGTGAGTCAGGGGTCCAATCATTTTGTTATGATAGGAAAGGTTTGAAAGTGGAATATCTTGCGGGTAAATTGGTACCTCTCTGCAGAGTTAAAAATGTATTCGAATACTCCGAGCTCCCGGGTTTTATAGGAGTCTGCTGCGGTGGATTAAATCCACGGGGTGTGACACAAGTACTATTTTCTAAATAAAATATGTTTAAATCAAGATTACCCAAATGACATGTGTTGTCATGATAAGGAGTGCTACCGTGGGCTGTCGTGTGTCGACGTGTCGCAGTAGTGCTATAATCTAGTGAACATGAATGATGATGTTATATTATAAAAAGTGCTGCCATGAGATGAGGTATGAAAGAAAAAGGATTATTTTACAAATATCCATAATTCTTGACTAGTCTAGGTTCATATCATCATTACTATATATATCTACTCTTACCTATGACTTGCTGAGTACGTAAGTGCTCACCCTTGCAACATTCAACTCAATAGATGGAGCCTACCTTGATCAAGATGATGGCACGGAGTACTACGTGGATCCAGAAGGAGGAGAATTAGTTCCGCCAGAACCCTGAAGTGTGTTGTTCTGCCGTCAACTTCTTTTGTGGGAGGGTCACCTATCTTCTGCTGTGTAGTTAAATATTTTGTTAAACCCTGAATGCCTTGCAGGCATTGTAATCCTCTTTATGTAATATTAAGGCCAGCAGGCCACACTGCTTAATATTTTGTAAGTACTCTGTTGCAATGTAATATACTCCTGTGTTTGACTCATCCTGGGAAGTCAAAGGGTTGTGGTTGAGACTAGCTGCAGCGAGCTAGGTCTCTACAGGAGTAGTCGTTGTCCCAGTCACGGGGCGCGACATTGCCTAGATGAAACTGAGAGCATGTGGCTGCGAAACTGCCGGAAAACAGTGTACATGGGTCACCGCAGGTTTCTTCCGGTGCATCACACGTACCGTAAGAAGAGGAAATCATTTAACGGGAAGCCTGAGAAGGGATCAGCTCCAGTGTTTCTGACCGGTAAGGAGATTTACTCACGCGTGAACGACATCAAAGTTGAGTTCGGTAAGCATTCTAAACCTCGAGAAAAAAATGTTTGGAAGAAGAGATCGATTCTCTGGGATCTACCGTACTGGGAGCACTTACAAGTTCGACATTGCATTGACGTCATGCATGTAGAGAAAAATGTCTGTGACAGTTTGATTGGTTTGTTGTTGAACATTCCGGGAAAGACAAAGGATGGTGTGAAAGCTCGTCGTGACATGGTGGAAATGGGGATAAGGACTGAGCTTGCACCTTTAGAGAATGGAAAGCGTACATACCTCCCCCCGGCCTGCTACACGTTGTCCAAGAGCGAAAAAACAGAACTCTGTCGGTGCCTGCACGGTGTTAAAGTTCCATGTGGGTACTCCGCGAACTTGAAAAAACTTGTGTCTATGAAGGACCTAAGACTGGTTGGCATGAAGTCCCACGACTGTCATGTCTTGATGTCACAGATGCTTCCCATTGCTATCAGAGGCATTCTCCCAGTTAAAGTCAGAGAGACAATCACAAACCTATGTTATTTCTTCAACGCAATATCTTGCAAGGTAAGTACGTGCACTCGTACTATAAGTTCACTACCTCCAGTTGTGGAGCTTAATTAGAAGATTTTTCTGATATGAATATTTGGCGCAACTGTGTCCTCGTAGGTAATTGATCCCGATGGACTGGACGCTTTGCAACGCGACGTGGTTACAACTCTTTGTCAGCTCGAGATGTATTTCCCTCCATCCTTTTTTGATGTTATGGTCCATCTGATTGTTCACCTTATCAGAGAAATTAAGTTTTGTGGACCCGTGTGCCTGCGCTACATGTATCCATTTGAGAGATTTATGGGTGTATTGAAGGGATACGTAAGGACTCGTCGTCGACCCGAGGGGAGTATCATGGAAGGTTATGCCGCCGAGGAGGTGATTGAATTTTGCACAGATTATATGGCCGGGGTTGACCCAATTGGTGTTCCTAGGTCCCGACACGAGGGTAGGCTTGAGGGAATTGGAATGATTGGATTCAAAGCTATCGTCCCCGCTCGTGATGTGTACGCAAAATCACATTTTTGGGTCTTACAACACATGACGGAGGTCGAGCCATAAATACATGAGCACAAGGTAATGTTACGGTCACAGAATCCTTCGAAGTCAGACGTTTGGGTAAGCAGAGAACATAACAGGAAATTTGCTGAGTGGATCCAAGAAAGAGTCACGCGAGCTGCCGAGGGCTCCGTAAGTGAAACTGTGACATGGTTGGCTAGAGGCCCAAGATTCACTGTAGGGACTTGGCAGGGGTACGACATCAATGGGTATTCATTTTACACAAGAGCTCAAGACGCCAAGAGTAGCACGCAATGTAGCGGAGTGACACTGTTTGCTATTTCCGAGGATGCCAGGTCAGTAAGGGCGCTGAACTCATATTACGGTGTTATTGAAGAAATATGGGAGCTCGATTACGGATTACTTAAGATTCCCCTGTTTCGATGCCAATGGGTCGAAATCCCTCGAGGTGTTCAAGTTGACAGTTACGGGTTTACTCTCGTCGATCTTGGTAGAGTCGGACACCAAGATGATCCATTCATACTTGCAAAGCAAGCCACACAGGTGTTCTACATCATTGACCCGGCCAATCCAAACTTGCATGTTGTCCTCCACAGCAAGAGACGTATTGTTGGGGTCGAAGATGTTGTCGACGAAGAGGAGTATAACCAATTCGATGAAATACCTCCATTTTTAGAGGACATTCAATCTATCCGTACTGAAGATATCGACGAAACAACGTATCTGCGAGATGACCACGAAGAAGGATTATGGGTTGAGAACCATTGATGATTAATTTCTATTTCAGGGATAAATGCCAAGCAAACAGCCCACAAGTTCTGCAGCAAGGTGAGGAACTTATCATTAATACATCAGGCAGTACATTTTTCTTTAGAATTTAATGATAAGCTAGTTCACAGCATTAATACATCTCAATTTTACTCCACAGCATGAGTTCTAACATGTACAGTACCTTTATCCTGTAAATACTTAATTCTTCCCTTCAAATAGCACTTGCAAAAATCTCATCGCAGCCTCTTGCTTCTTCAAATTAAGTTCTGCAAAAATCCCTTTTTTCTGACGGTATTTTGTTATTTATATCGATAGAGAAGGACATCTTTTCTCAGGCACTTCAAAACGTTTTCTATCGGTATTGTTCTATTTTACCGTTAGAATAAATTCGTTAGTCTCACGGTATTTGTTGTCTGACGGTTTTTTCCTGTTTTTACCGATAGAAGAAGACTCTGCCGCTTTGAATTCTCAAACGTGTCGCCATGCATCGCCTTGGAAACTCTATAAGTACCTCGCCATGCGTCGCGGTATTTTGTTGTTTTTCTAATTCTCGAATGGTTCGACCCCTCATCTTCTCTTTCACAATGGCAACCTCCATGGGATCGTCATCCACGCCCTCCCCGGTAAGAACTCTAAATCTTCTCGGTTTACCCCTGTATTGTTAATCCATGTTCAGTTCATTCTTGACCTGTTGATTTGCACAGGGAATGGTAGCCGTGGAAGACACTACCAAAGTGAAGGCTGACCTGAGGGCCCTCCAGGAGGAGCACAAGCTCCTTACAGACAAGCACACTCAGCTACGGCTTGACCTTGACGATCTCTTCCAGCGCATTAAGCGCATGAAGATGGATGGTGACAATGCTAGGGCGAGGACGAGGCGTCTTCGCGAGGAGAAGAAAGCCGCGGATATGACCATCGCTGGCTGCGGTTTGACTATGAAGGATACCATAGCGAAGCTGAGGGAGGTCGCAGGCCTTCTCGACGCGGTAGTAGTTGATCCTAGGGACAACTTGTCGCTAGAGGAGTCCTGTGTCCTGGCTGCAAGTCTAACTGACTCTATTCTTCATGCAGCCAAGGCTAAGACCACCCCTTGACCTAGCATTTTGGGTTTTATTTTTTTTTTGTAAGTGATAAAACAACAATGAATGAACAATTTCTTTTTATGTCAATTTTCCAATTTTCCGGCTATCTTCCCTCTTTCTTTAACATTCTGCAGCTTTCAACCACGGTCTGTTTGATGTTAAATTGTGTACCTTTTCATTACACTGACGGTATTTTGTTGTTTTTACCGATAGAAAAATGGAACCCAATACTATAATCTCAGGAACTTAATTAAAAATTTTTTCTGGGGAAAATTGGTCTCATGGGATTTTTTTGTTTATACCGATAGAAAAGGTCCCCTTTTCATTACTCTCACGGTATTTTGTTGTTTTTACCGATAGAAAAATGGCACCCAATCTCAAGCACTTTAAAAAAATTTTCTGTGGAAAATTGGTCTCACGGGATTTTATTGTTTATACCGATAGAAAAATGCATCCACTAATTCAAATATTTTTCCGGGAAATTTACTTTTTCTATCGGTATTATTTTGTTGTTTCGATAGAAAATTACATAAGTCTATCGGTATCATTTTGTTATACCGATAGAAAAGTTCCTCCGCTACTTTAGTACTCGTACGCGGCCCTTTAGTTTCCCTCCACTCGAACAGTTCCACCTTAGAGCACTGCGTCTCTTCGAGAGCGAAGAAAACCCCAACCTCCGCCGTGACCACTCACTTCCTCTCTCCCACACGACGATCGCTGGTTGGACACTGGTTCGTCACTGCCACCGGTTCTTATTTTCGTCCTTCGCCGGCCGCTGCTGCGTTCTACACCGCCTCTCCATCACCAGAACTGATCGCCGCCGTAAATACCCTAATTCGTCGTTCTATTTCCAGCATCTTCTTTATTTGATCCTAGTGTTTTGCACGTACTAATTCTTCGAGTTTTGCAATTACACTAGGGTTCCCTATTGTGTTGGCTTATGTACATTCCGCAGGCAATGTTGATTTTAATTAGGGTTTACATAATATGTTCCAGTGCTGTAATGAATCTGTTTTGAGATTTTAACTTCTCTATACTGCTGTATGTGTGATCAATTGTATCCAACTGCCATGTAATGCAGATTATATGTTGGAGGTGTTCTTACACATATTCTATCGACAGCTCATGTGTTTACCGATAGAAAATTTTTCTGCACAAGTAGTAAAACTTAATTTGGATCTGGAAGGACATGAGCCATGCAATGTACTAGTTTGGTTGGGAATTTTTACTCACTTCGTATGAATATATGGCAATGTGGATGGGTCTTCGATGTATATGTTTCAAATGCCTATATACATGACTTTTCCCAACCTAATAGCTGTGAAGTCCTGATGACTCACATACAGGCTAGGCTAAAGATTATGCACAGTGGCACTTAGATGCTTGTGTGCATATTTACGTGTGAAATAATAATGCTGGCCCATGAATATTAGTGTAGCAAATCATCGAGAATGTTATGTGATAACAGTGAATGGTGGCTTGTCAAAAAAATTCCATATGTAGAGAACATTGTTATGTTCTATCGGTATCTCACGTGTTTGCCGATAGAAAAATTGTCTTGTGTGGAGGTAATTGTTATGGTCTATCGGCAGCTCATGTGTTTACCGATAGAAAATATTTCTGAAGAGTTCAGTAAGTAATTTATGCATGTCTTTCTTTTTGTATTATTTTCCCTTTTGCCGCCCTAGTTAGTCTCCAGTCCTGGGCTGAGTTATGGAACTCCAAGGCGAATTAATTGCCATATATATGGTTTGTTGAAGGTTTTGTAGGGGAAGACATGTCGTCGTCTTCATCGGATGGTACTAGTGGTTCGACTAGGGCCAACCCCATCGTAACTACTGAAGATGGGGCTATTACATCCCAGCGCAAGAGGGTGGGGCGAGGCGCGACGACGTTGGGGCGTTTGGCCAAACGCACGGATCTTTCTTGTGAGTTCAACCAATTTGGGAGGCCGATTGGAAAGAATGCTGGGAGGTACGCGGCCTACGTTGGGCTGTTGGCGAAAGAAAGGGTGAAGATCACCGTCCAGAGCTGGAAGGACGTGATGGCGGACGAGAGGGATAGGTTGTGGGCGGAAGTGAAGGTTAAATGAACTGAAATCGCTGAACTCTTTCGTAATCACGTTCTCTTGGCTTATACTAAAGTTTAACTAACTCGTGATTAGTTGTATGCATTTTTCGAAAACAGGCTAAGTGGAACATCCCCGACGATACACCTAGGACTGCCTGCTTGAAGGACATGAACGGAACATGGAAAACCTTTAAGAGCTGGCTCGTCAGTAACTTCCTCTCTGCGGGGAAATCTTCTTGCGAGAAGTACCCCTTCATATCGGAGGAGGTATGGGAGGAATTCACCAAGCAGAAGGGGACTGAGGAGTTCAAGGCCCTTAGCGAGAAGAATAGGGCGATCCAGAAGAGGAACGACCACCCGCATCGGCTCGGATCCCGGGGCTATGCGGGGAAGGAGGAACAGTGGAAGAAGGAAGACGAACAAAATCCTGTCATCGACACCCCTGAGTTGCCGCTCTCCGAGATCCGGGATGAGAGGTGCAAGCGATGGTGGAGGGGGAGGGGGTCCGTGTCATCCACGGGGTCTGTGCAGTTCGCAACCCCTGGGGACGCCGACGTTGTGAGGCAAATGGTAAGTTGGCTAACCTCGTAAACTGTGTGCGCACAAGTGTATATAAGGCAATTTGTCTCACAAGGTACCTTCAAATGTAACAGATCTCTTTTGAGAAGGAGGCAGCGGAGGGATTGTTTACCCCGCAGAGGGAGAACGACATCCTCACCCGGGCTCTAGGAAATAAGGAGCATCCCGGGCGGACACGGGCCGTGGGAGCCATTGTGTCGTGGAAGGCCGGTTTCGTAGATCCGGCTCCACCGAGGAAGAAGGCCCGCACCTGGAAGGAAAAGGAAGCTGACCTCTCCGATAAGATACGGGCTGAGGTACGGGAGGAGATACGGGTGGAGATGCGGGCTGAGATACGGGCTGAGGTACAGTCTGAGGTGCACACCGAGGTCGCACAAATGAGGGAAGAGTTTGCACGGTTGAGAGAAGCATTGCTGGCCAAGAGTGCAGATGCGGATCCCCAGGACGACGGTACCCCGCGGGGTCGGATAAGCAGTTGCGCTTCGAAGGTACTCGCGGATCCAGTGGATCTACTTGAGGTACTGCAAGCCTTCATCTGTGCACTTAAGTTGATGCAAGCCTTCATCTGTGCACTTAATTGTTACAAATTTGCAGGGGCCGGAGGGCTGCATCCTACAGAATCACGTAGGCGCTGGGCAGGAAGTGGTTGGACACGGCTTCGTATATCCGTCTGGGCCGGATGTCCGGGTCCACTGTGTACCTCTGCGGTTGGGTTTCGCAAAGGTATAGGTGGACTTGGCCATGCCGGCCTACAACGATTCTCCGTTGCCAGTCACAACAGAGGAACTGCAGACACTTGCTGAGGCAGTGGGCTCCTACGTACAATGGCCCAAGAAGTGTCTTGTAATACAACCGGTAAATCCTACACATTTTAGATTACATCCTACTCAGTACACTCAACTTGCATAATCTAACATACGTGCTCATTAATTGAAGTGGCCTGCCGCGGGGCTACCAGGGGACTGCGCTCCCAGCTCGGGGCATGAGGGCCGATCTCGTGCGAACCTGGACACATCAAAGACGGCCTCGACCCCACCCAGCGCATCCACGCCTCCACCTCGGAAGAAAGCCGCCATCACCTCGCCCTTGCCTTCGAAGGTACGCGCTCAGTCCCCAGCAAAAGGCAAGGGCGGCAAAGGCAAGGGCAAAGGGCGACAGGGACTGCCGCGGACGTTCACGAACGCGCTCCCACTCATGTCGGAGGCATCTTTGCGGAAATTGGATCGATCAACCAGAGACCTCCACGACTGGTACCTACATCGAGCTCGGCGCAGCCTGAACTTCTTAGTTCCCTACAGTCCTGGGCAGTTCCACCGTGAGCCCGGGACTATATCCGTGGCACACGAGGATCTGTTCGACCTCTACAACTGGCGGGAGCTCGATATGTCCATCATACGGACTGGAGTCCTGTGAGTTTGCTGATGCTATGTATTGCTGTTTTCTAACTCTGTTTGCTAACTATGCATTAATGTTGCAGTTCATTTGAATACTGAGTAACTTTCTGTGAAATTAATATTAATCTCGTCCTTCGCATGCAGGTGCATGTACAGGCTAGCATCGGAGGCTGCGTGTGACAAGGTGGGTTTCCTCGACCCAGAGAAAATAAGCCTCACGATGCTAGAGCAGGACGCCGCGCACGCTGAGCAGTACATATCCAGCGCGCTGATGGCGCAGCAGGACAGGGACTTCATTCTGGTGCCGTACCACCAAAGGTTAGTGCATTTCGTACTAATTTAACTCAATCTTGTATGTTACACCTGAGATGTACTTTGAGCTAGCGGTCCTCTTTTACGTACAATGCAGGGGCCACTGGATCCTCATCGTGATCTGTCCGCTGAGGAACGAGGTGTACTACCTCGATTCGATGCGTGACAGATTATCGATGGAATATGTGCTCAAGGGGAATATGGAGGCGTAAGTAACTTATATGTTTGATTTAAATTTTGACCTCACTAGCTAATGATAATACATTAACTGGCAGCACTAACTGAAATGCAGGGCTTTTGATAAATATGTGTCCGCTGGAGGGAGGCATGCCACACCGCAGGGCTCCGTACTAGCTTGGAAAGAATATGAGGTACTCACGAGACTTTTTGTTTATGCTTAATTAGTTTATGGAAACAATATATAGCTAACATGTCTTCGCATATGCAATTATCTCAGTGCCATCAGCAGCCGCAATTGTGGGAATGCGGGTTTTATGTGCTGCGCTACATGTACGACCTAGTGCGGACAAACTTTTCCCGATTCCCCCAGGTAAGCATCGATAGCTAACTCAAATTTCAAAAATGGGTGTCACGTTCTAAATTAGGATCGAAGTTAGTTACTCAGTATGCACACATGCTTGCAGATCGCCATGTCGAAAGACCAATATGAAAATGCAAAGATTATATATCTTCGACAAATCTGGGCACAATATGTCATGGAGGTAGCGCCCAACCATCCAGCATGACAATTTTCTCCTTTTCGTGTACTCTGCATAGACTGTTTATATACATGTGAATAAATATATATATGTGAATAAATGTCCACATTGGATTGCAATCTGTATTTGTCCATACATATGTGAATAAATGTGAATAACTGCCTAATGTGTCAATTTGTTCTGTGAATTTACCTTGCATCTGTACTGTATTGTGTATCCAATCTATACTGTATTGCATCTGTACTGTATATGTGAATGTACTGTATTGTGAATGCAAATAAAGTACTGTATATGTGAATGCTCTATCGGTAAATTCATCAACAACCGAGAGACTACTTTACTTTTTTCTATCGGTACAATCAAAATTAACCGTTAGAAGAATGTGACCTTTCCTGCCGGTGAACTCATACATATCCGATAGAGTACTAAGCTTTTTTCTGTCGGTAATATTGTAATTAACCGTTAGAATAGTGGTACTTTTCCAACCGCTGACGACGATTTTTCTATCGGTACACTCCTAATATGCCGATAGAATATTATGATTTTTGCTGTCAGTAATCTTGTAGTTAACCGTTAGAATAGTGGTACTTTTCAAACCGCTAGCGACGAGTTTTCTATCGGTAAACTTGTAAGATGCCGATAGAATAGTATGATTTTTCCTATCGGTAAACTTATAATTAGCCGTTAGAATAGTGGTACTTTTCCAACCGCTGACGACGAGTTTTCTATCGGTACAATCCAAATATACCGATAGAATAGTATGATTTTTTCTGTCGGTAAACTTGTAATTAACCGCTAGAGTAGTTGTACTTTTCCAACCACTGACGACGAGTTTTCTATCGGTACACTCCTAATATGACGATAGAATATTATGATTTTTTCTGTCGGTAATCTTGTAATTAACCGTTAGAATAGTGGTACTTCCCCTGCCGCTGGACGTAAGACTACGACGGGTTTTCTATCGGTAGATTCATAATATGCCGATAGAATAGTGAACTTCTTCTGTCGGTTATTTACCGATAGAAAATGTCCAGTCTTGTTCTATCGTGTCTATCTCTATCGGTACAAAAACCGATAGTAGAAGGGTGTTTTTTACCGATAGAAGACTGCATTTCTGTACTAGTGCAAGCTCTGATACCACGTGTAGGATCGAGGATGCCGACTAGAGGGGGGTGAATAGGAGGCTTTAAAACTTTTCAAATGAAACAACTTTTACAAAGAGAAAGAACTAAAACAATTGAATACTATATTGCACAATTAAAATAAAGAGAAGAAGAAGACAAACACAAAGATATTTCCCGAAGTCTCGGAGACTCGCTCGGTCTCCCCTACTCCTCATTGAAGTACTGAAATGAATGAGTCTTGCTCCAATATCCACAAAGGATATTTCTCACTAATGGTTGCTCCTTGTCCACTCCGGAAAGGCGAGCACTGATTCCTTTTACAATCACACCGAGTCTTTCCAACAATCTTCGAACAAGAGAGATCAACGGCCACGCCACCAAACCGTCTAGGTGAGGGTGTTCACCAAGAGTAATAAGTTGCAAGGTCTTATCAAGACCTCCAACAATCACCGAGAAACTCTAAGTATACAAATGATGCGAACAGAACACTCGGTGGATCACCAAACTCACGACTTGATCAAAAGATCGAGATTTTTATCTCTAAAACAAATGCTCAAGTGTATATGAGAGGAGGCTGCTTGGTGTATGAAACAAGAGCTCAAGCCTCTATTTATGGCCCAAAAGAACAAAAGAGCCGTTGTGCTCGAGTTGGAAAAGTGACAGTGCATGGTACCAGTCAATATAGGCCACGACTAGTAAGAAGCAAATTTCGGAAAAAACTCAGCTAGCCGTTGTGGTCGAAAAAGGAAACAAATCAGCACATACTGACAGTCAGCATCCACAACCACAGCTCGACAAAAATCACGGATAAAACTTAGCTAGCCATTTGTGGTGGCATATGGAAAGAAGTCACTCATGTTGACTGTCGGCATCACATGCTGACAGTCAGCATCGACCACAAAAACGACCAGTTAAAACAAACTCAGAAACAAAACAGATGAGGTCGACACTCATGCTGACAGTCAGCATCATATGTTGACAGTCAATATGGATAAAAATAGTTATAAATTTTGATCCAGAGGTCCAATTGAAGTGTTTTATAGCTCGTTTGAAAGATAATTTAAAGAGTTATATTTTTGTCAAAGAAGCAAGACCCAGATCGCCCTAGATCGTTCTAGAAAATGTAAAAACACTTATGCTATCAAAAACACATTTGAAAAACCAAATCAAATCCAACCGAAAAGAATGAATGAAATGACCTAAGAGTTTCTCGGTTTATGTTAGAAATGTAGAGAGGACTTGCAACCCCTCTTTATAGTACGGTTGAAACTAAGAAAAATTTCTATAAACCGATCAAAGTCCAAACACCGTGATCGGTAAAAATAAAAACAGATTTTGCCTTAGATCCTTTGCAACTTCAATCTTGTGATTTGCGTCTCATCTTTTTAGGTTCTTAAGACTTCTTTCTTGATCATCTTGCATATCTGTGCCAAAAGAACTTTGTATCCAAATAGCTCAAGAAATATAGTTAGTCTGAAACACTTGTTTTCATTAATCATCAAAATCAGGCATAATGGCCTAGATGCAACAGCTCATAACCGACATCGTGGCGGAGATCGTCATCACGACCACAATGGCAAAAGACTTGCAAAGATCAAGCTCACCATTCCTAAGTTTAATGGTTCATCAGATCCAGAAGTCTATCTTGATTGGGAGATAAAGATGGATAAACTTCTTCTCATGTGCAATTACAGTGAACAAGAAAAGGTAGACTCTGCTTCATCTGAATTTGAAAGTTATGCGTTGATTTGGTGGCATCAATATCATGAGTTAAGGAGACAAGCACATCGACCTCGAATTGCTACATGGAATGAGATGAAGAATGTCATGGAAAGGAGGTTTGTACCATCTTACTACACTCGGGACTAGTTCATCAAGCTGCAAGGTCTTCAACAAGGTCCGCGAAGTGTTGATGAATACCACCAGGAGATGGAGATTCTTTTGATGAGATGTGATGTTAGGGAGACACCTAACCAATCTATTGCTCGGTTTTATAATGGCTTGAATAGAGACATCCAGAGGTTTGTCAATTATCAGCAGTACCAGGATCTCGAGCAACTTGTCCATCTATCAAGAAAGGTGGAACGGCAATTAGCTGAAGACAAGATGTATTCGCGGGCAGCCACTACTTCTACGTGGTGTCAACCAAGCAATAATGCTTCAAACCCGACTCCTCTAACGAGTCGACCAAACAACAATTCTTGGAAGAAGTCCAATCCGTCATCCACACTTCTTCGACCAATCAACAATGCTTCGACCACCAAGAAGAAGCCTATAGCTAACACCTCATCCGTTGGTTCTTCTACTCACTCAAGCCAAATTATATGCTTATGCCAAGGGCGAGGACATGTGGCATCTCAGTGTCCTAACCAGTGAGCTATGATTGTGCAAGAAGATGGAGAATATGATTCTCAAAGTGACGACGATGTTATCAAAGAATCTACAGCAGTCGTTGAAGCAGAAGGAGGTTTTTCTTTCGAGTAAGGTCAAACTCTTGTGGTCAAGACTGTGCTCAGTGTTCAAATGATGGAAGCTGAATGAGGCCAGCTGATGAGGACATCACCAACGCAGATACGAACGCTGCTCCGTCCAGTCCTCCCACTCCGTCGCCTGAAGACCATGGAGAACATCAAGTCGGCATGAACCCACAGTCAAGCCTTTCAAGCCATCTACATTGAAGGTCCAGCACACCACAACGCTCCAAGACGAGCCCAAGAAGAAGCCCAAGTTGTCCACACTCCAAGACAAGCTCAAGATGAAGCCCAAGTCATCCGCGAGCCCGATTCGGCCATCCAAGAGCATGCCAAATTCAAACAGACGTCCAGGCCACGTACGGAGTCCGTTTGGGGTGAATGAGCACTTTACGGAGAAGCCCACGACTCCATCTTTCCAATGGATCTGGCCCCACTGCCAAATTCCTTCTGGACCTCCTGCAATCGACAAAAGAATTCACGGACAGATTGTGCCAGGTGCTGTGCCACCTCTACTTTTGGCCCAAGGCCCGTGTATCCCTAGGGTTACGTGGGGGTGGGTTCTCTGGCCGGTGGCCTACTTCTGGCCGCCATACTCCTGCTACATATGGCCGCCACCCCCTATCCTTTTGGGTGGGTTTTGCTTAGATTATACTGCTTAGATAGTTTTCGCCGTTCATCGGTTTGTGGAACCCCAACTCGTACTCTTCATTGGTAATTTGCAATATTTAGATTGCGTTTACCGTGTTCTTGCTTGTGTTCTCGATTCGCATGCAGGGATAAGACTTATTGGCAAGGTCAACGGTGCCTTGGCGTGGTTGATAACCAATGGAGCCGTGGTGTGGCGATTGCAGGGGTTCGAATCATTTCTGATTGGAAGACGGATCATCAACGTCGAGTTCTCCATCAATTGATTTACCTCTACCTATCGGAAGATCGGGACACCGTTTACATCAGTTGGTATCAGAGCGAAGGTTTCCCAATAGGTAACACTGTAGTATCCCCTCTTTGTTTAGATTGATTATGTTCTTCGTCCTAGAGTCCAGAAAATTTGCCCTACAAAAAAAATTGTTTACCTTGTCCAAACCCTAGCCATTAATCTTGCATTGTTCTTGTCGGTTTGCATCTTTGAATTTTCTTCAGTCATTGTCGAGTGCTGGTTTTTAGTTTTAGTCTTGCATCTCGTCACGGAGTCGAATTGCACGTCGATCTCCTCGTCGTCGCGTCCAATTCGAATCTGCCGCTGTCCAGTTCTTCTTTTCATCATATCTGCTTCATATGAACTCGGATTATTACATTCTTATACTTTTTGGAAACATCAGATCGTGCTCTACAACTTTTATGTTGAGGTGAAAGTCAGATTCAGCTTCCATCTATGAGATATTGGGCCATTAATGTCAACAGAGTAGAGTTTGAATCTAATACGTCTGTTTCAGTATTTTCATTATAATTCTTTCATCCAAGCTCGGATTGGGATAAACTTATACTTTCTTGAATCGTTGCAAGAAATCCCACAAAACGTTAGTTGTGTAATCTTCAAATTTGGGTGTTTTCATCATGCTGAAATTTGGGCAAAGTTAGTTGTGTAATCTTCAAACTCTAATCCAATTTGGATTCAAATTGCTCAATCGGAGACAGTTTTGGTAAAATTTCCATATCTTTTGATTTCCAACACCGTTTTTGACTTTTTGTACTTGTTGGAAAGATAAAACAATCCTCTACAACTTTGGTGTTGACTAGATCCTCTAATTCAGAGTTCTTGGGGCCCGAAATTACTAAACAACGTTTATGTCCTCGTTGTACAGTTGCAAAAGAAAGAGGCAAGTGCAAAAAAAAACAAAAGCCGCACTGTTTATTAAAAAAAGGAAATAAAAAATCAAGTGCAAAAAAAAATCATAGAAGAAAAATATGTGTAACAAAGAGGAGAATTTTCAGTGACGCATCTTGGGTTCTAGTCCTTTTTGATTCTAGTTTCTTGCTTGAGCTAGATCTGAGTCTAGGCTAGTTCTAGCACTTTGACTATTACTTTGGACTAATTTTCAACTTTGCATTATTGATATTGAATTGTTGCTACACATATATTAGCCTTCCGAGCTCCACTTTCTTCCAACTCAGTTACAGGTTTACCTTGCAATCGCCTCACTCATGCTCGTCACGGTATCATGAACCAGCCACCGGTTGCACCCCTACTGCCTTGGTAAGAACACTTGAGCGTGGTAAGACACTTGAGAGTGTGTGATTTCAGTACCACAGAAACAGAAATCCAGGACGGCACATCACAGACGGTTATGAACTGTTCAATGGAAAACTGTCTGCGAAGGCCTGTCGGGAGAATATGTTCAGTTATCACAGTCGGTTCTAATGTCAAAAACAACTGTGATAGTAAACCAGACGGTTCTGAACACAAAACCGTCTGTAATAGTCTACTTATCACAGACGGCTCTAACCTAAAACCCGACTGTGATAGATACAATCGATTGCCAGCTGAGAACCGTCTGTAATAGTCTACTTATCACAGACGGTTCTAACCTAAAACCCGACTGTGATAGATACAATTGGTTCCCAGCTGAGAACCGTTTGTGATAACTAGAATATCACAGATGGTTCAGAACTCAGAACCGACTGTGCTATATACAGTCGGTTGTTAACTAAGAAGCGGCTGTGATAGTGTAGTTATCACAGACGGTTCTGAGGTCTAAACCGACTGAAAAAGTGCCGGCGCTTCGAATTCTCAACTGTGATCATTTTTGTCTCTGATCTTCGCGCGCGGCGCCTAGGAGAACACGAAGCATCGCTTTGGAAGTTCTATAAATTGACAGTGGAAAAATTGTCATTTACTTTACAAGTTTTTATAATTCTCAGACTGTTTGACTCCTTAGCTTCTCTGCGCCAATGGCATCCTCGATGGCATTGTCAGCCTCGCCCTCCCCGGTAATAACTCTCAATCTTTTGGACTTACCCCTGCATTGTTAATCCCTGTTCAATACATTCTTGACCTGTTGATTTGCACAGGGAAGGGGAGCCGTGGAAGACACTGGCAAAGTCAAGGCCGAGCTAAGGTTCCTCTAGGAGGAGCACAAGCTCCTCACGGAGAAGCACACTCGGCTATGGCTTGACCTTGACGATCTCTTCCAGCACATTCAGCGCATGAAGACGGATGGTGACAATGCTAGGGCGAGGACGAGGCGTCTTCACGAGGAGAAGAAAGCCTCGGATATGACCATCACTGGCTGCGGTTTGACTATGAAGGATACCATCGCGAAGCTGAGGGAGGTTGCAGGCCTTCTCGACGCGGTAGTAGTTGATCCTAAGAAGGGCAACTTGTCACTGGAGGAGTCCTGCGTCCTGGTTGCAAGTCAAACTGACTTTATTCTAGATGCAGCCAGGGCTAAGACCACTCCTTGACCTAGCATTCTGTATTTTTACTTTTTTTTGTAAGTGATGAAAAAAATTATTGAAAACTTTGTTCTTATGTCAACTTTTCAATTTTCCAGCACATTCTTGGACTGCATGAAATCTTCCCTCTTTCTTTATCTTTCTTTAGCTTTTGTCGAACATTCGACCATACAAAGGTATGTGCACCGTGCGATCAAGGAACGACTATCGCGATCTTTGGCTTGTGAGGGCAGTCCATCGGAGCCTTTCAAATAATATAGAAACAATATAGAAGTCGCAGGTCCCATGCAAATAATATAAAAAGAATATAGAAGTTGGGCTTATTTGGCTGGATGGCATTGTGGCATGCCAAACGCCTCGAGTTATATATCAACGTGCTTTGAATATCACAAACGGTTCTGAGTTAAAAAACGTCTGTGATAGTCACATTACAGACGGTTTTTATGTAAGGACCGACTGTGATAATCCCAACAGTGTCCGCCGCCTCGAATTCTCAACTTCTTTCAATATCACAGATGGTTTTTAACTCCAAACCGTCTATGATAGTAATATTACAGACGGTTTTTATGTAAGGACCGACTGTGATAGTCCCAACAATGATCGACGCTTCAAATTCTCAACTTCTTTCAAATTCTCAGCGGTTCAACTGGAAGCAAAACTCCAGGGAGGGAACAAGTATTTGTAGAAGTCGAACAGTTCAATATTCCACAGGCATATTAAAGACGGTTCGGACATCAGAATCGTCTGTAATATTAAAGTAGACAGTTTTGATCTCCCAACCGTCTGTGATAGTCCCAACAGTGCAATTCTCTACATGCAATTGTTGATAACCGCACATAATAACTGCGCAGATGAAGAGCCTTATTTATTTACTTCAAATTTAATTTGCATCGAATTATGTAATCTGACGCTTCAACTTCCTAAGTGGGCACTACTGTTTTGCCGTGTTCCAGTTTATCTCCCGAGAATATTTATCATGACGGTATTGATCTTGAAAACAAAGTAGTGCGCTCCACTTCAAATTCTCAACAGTGTGTTGTGTCTTTTTCATTTCTGATATTTGCGCGGCGCACTAACCTGGGAACACGAAGCGTCGACTTGGAAATTGTTTTTCATTAATGATGAAAAAATTAACTAAAAATTTGTTCTTATGTAAATTTTACAATTTTCCTGCACGTTCTTGGAGAAAGAGAAGTGGAGCGGTTCGACTGGAAGCAAAACTCCAGGGAGGGAACAAGTATTTGTAGAAGTCGAACAGTTCAATATTCCAGGCATAGTAAAGATGGTTCGGACATCAGAACCGTCTGTAATAGTCATATTACAGACGATTTGGACATGAGAACCGTCTGTAATATTAAAGCAGACGGTTTGATATCCCAACCGTCTGTGATAGTCCCAACAGTGCCCACGCATCGAATTCTCTACATGCAATTGTTGATAACCGCACATAATAACTGAGCAGATGAAGAGACTTAATTATTTACTTCAAATTAATTTGCATCGAATTATGTAATCTGACTCTTCAACTTCCTTTGCCGTGTTGCAGTTTATCTCCCTAGAAGTTATCATGAATTTATTGACCTTGAAAACCAGTAGTGTGCTTTTTAAAACTCGAGGCACCCGCGCATATGAACCGTCACCTTCTAGTTCTATAAATAGCGAGGCTCCTAAATCCTTGTCTTTATTCCCTCCTCAACTCCCACCTTGATGGCGAGCCGAGATTCCAATGAGGTTATTGAAATTGAGAGTGATGAGGAAGAGATAAGGAATGAACTCGATCAGGATCTTCAGAAAGTAAGTCCTCTCTGAAACTCTAATGCAAATCTTTCTTTTATGACTTGATTACCTCGAAACAAATGCATTTCAAAATCCACAGGTGCCTGAGGAAATGCTCCCTCCAAAGAAGAGACTGAGAAATGATGAGGCCTGTGTTGCCACAGTGCCCCTTGCAACCCCTCCAGTTGCATCGACTCCACCTTTGGAGATCCACAACAATCCTTCCAATATCCCCTCTTCAACACCTTTGTATCATCAGCTTTTCTTGGATGATCAACTTTCTGGGGTAAGGCGCACACTTCCGCGTCCAAATCCACTCCGAAGCTTGGCAATCATCTTCACCCTCTCTGCTGGTTATGTCTTTCAAAACTAACCCATGCATATGTGTAGGAGGAGAAAGCTGCCTTGTGCAAAACTCTCCAAAAAAAAAAAGAGGCGCTGGAGAAGCATTCTGAGGGGATGTCTTTTGCCATTCTGCACTTGGCAGAGTGCTTTGAGTTGCAACTTCATCTCCACCTTTGGAGATCCACAACAATCCTTCAAATATCCCTTCTTCAACACCTTTGTTGTATCAACTTTAATTTCTTGGATGATCCTACTGATGCCAAATCCACTCCTTTGCTGAGAGATGATGTTGATAGTCTTAGAGCCATTGGTAGTTCTCCTGGGGCGGCCAGTGTAGATCCTACTAATGCCAATACGTCCCTAGGAGAACTTTGTAAATTACTTTCGGAACAGGTCGACGCTAATTAATTGGTCACTTAATTGTATCCCTTATGTATGCAAAGATTGTAAGAAATAAGAAATTTCTTTTCCTTGTATATCTGGCTTTTCGATTGATTATGTAACTGATAATCACCAAATGATGTTCTGTGTGAAAATGTTAACAAGAAAATATTGCTGCAATCAAGACGGTTTTTAACTCAAAACCATCTCTGATAGTAACATTACAGACGGTTTTAATTTCAGGACCGACTGTAATAGTCTCAAAATTCTTTGAAGATCTGTCGCGCCCCGAGACTGGGACTACGACTACTCCTGTAGAGACCTAGCTCGCTGCAGCTAGTCCCATTCTCACAAACCTTTGACTTCCCAGGATGAGTCAAACACAGGAGTATATTACATTGCAACAGAGTACTCACAAAATATTAAGCAGTGTGGCCTGCTGGCCTTAATATTACATAAAGAGGATTACAATGCCTACAAGGCATTCAGGGTTTAGCAAAATGTTTAACTACGCAGCAGAAGATAGGTGACCCTCCCACAAAAGAAGTTGACGGCAGAACAACACACTTCAGGGTTCTGGCCGAACTGATTCTCCTCCTTCTGGATCCACGTAGTACTCCGTGCCATCATCTTGATCAAAGTAGGCTCCATCTATTGAGTTGAATATTGTAAGGGTGAGCACTTACGTACTCAGCAAGTCATAGGTAAGAGTAGATACATATAGTAGTGATGATATGAACCTAGACTAGTCAAGAATTATGGATATTTGTAAAATAATCTTTTCCTTTCTCATCTCATCTTATGGCAGCACTTTTCATAATATAACATCATCATTCATGTTCACTAGATTATAGCACTACCACGACACGTCGACACACGACAGCCCACGGCAGCACTCCTTATCATGACAACACATGTCATTTGGGTAATCTTGATTAAACATATTTTATTTAGAAAATAGTACTTGTGTCATACCCCGTGGATTTAATCCACCGCAGCAGACTCCTATAAACCCGGGAGCTCGGAGTATTCGAATACGTTTTTAACTCTGCAGAGAGGTACCAATTTACCCGCAAGATATTCCACTTTCAAACCTTTCCTATCATAACAAAATGCTTGGACCCCTGACTCACTTCATACTGTGAGCGGCAAGGTGGAAATAACAAGAACTTTTGTTATGTTTTACTCACAATTCACCCCCGACCCTGTGGCTCTCAGCGAGACACAGTTGTGGCAGGTTGTATCCAAACCTCCACCCCTTTGCTTATTCCCATTACTGGGTCAGCGTGCTTGATCACCTTCAGTGATATGTGTGGGAGCCGCGCTCCATGTTTATCGTGCATCACTACACATCTCATGCAGGGGTTTCATGTGCGATCCACATAATTACTTGTTCAGGCCTGTCCCATACCAGGCTTGCGGTTAGCACGTTGTTCATGCCACTAGACGCACAACACAAGGTTCTAGTCCTTATATGCCAGTGACCAGACCATCCACAACCCTGCACCTTCAGTGCCTGCATTCCTTTGCAGTCTAGCACCTCCAGTGCTACAGCCATCCATACCATTTTTCTGGTCACGGCTAGGGGTTTTATTTCATGAATATAAGTATATAGATACATATAATAGTTCATGGCTCAAAACTTGTTTATTTCACATTTCACAGATAACCAGTCTAGTACTGCCAATTCATAAATCAATCATTCTCAATCTTTCACATGCAATATTGCCTATATTCAAGGTTATATTATAGCAACATTTAAAATATAGGTTCAAGATGACCAAGGATATGACTTGCCTTCCGCGTCGTAAAATACAGCAGTCGATGGCGGGTCGACAGCAAAATCTTCAAAGTCAGCTTCTGAATCTGCTCGACGACAAACAATCACACAATAATTACTTATAATATTAAAATATTTTATGACTTATATGCAGAAATGCTCAACAAGAATGATTGAACTAAACTGGAGATAATTTGAACTGCAACTGAACTGAGTCGAGATTTTAGGGTTTCAAGGAATTTGGGCTAAGGATGGTGATTAGATAATCTTAGGGTTTCAGGATTACAATAGGGATAACAATTTTGTGGTTGGTTTAATCAAAACAGCGAATGTCAACAGATCGACATAAGGATCAAAGCTTGGACATAGCTTTAAGAAAAGCTAGGGTGCTTATCTCAAGTTGTAGTAGTAGAAGAAAATGTAGATCACAACTCTACAAATTCAGTGGACAAAGTGGTTTTCAAATTACACAACCAGAAGTGGGTAAACAAGGTCAATGCCACTGGCTGACAAGCTCTGGCATAGAGCTGACAATGCCAAAAACTAGGGCTTAGCATAACTTTTTATCTGGAGCTCCAAATGATGCACCACTTTGTCTGGGAGGTAGGCTTGAGTAACAGGAACAATTAAGTCAACAGGATCTAGGGCAAGAAATGGCTGGAAAGCAAGAAATTTGATGATGAACAGAGATGAACTGGCTGCACTGGAGTAGTTCTGGACACAAACTTGGCAAAGCTATATCTTCCAATCTAGGCCGATCTAGGTGTCGGGCTAGAAGACAAAAATGCTCAGGAGGCTAGGGCACATCTAAAAGACAAGGTGATTTGGGTTGAAACGGTCGAGAACACTTTTCCGGTGATCGGCGCCGGAGAAGAAACACTGGATTTGGGCATTTTCAACACAAGCCGATTGAACTCGATTCCTTGCTCTAGAGTGATAGAAGGGTATGAGTAAGCTACTGGCGACGTCAATTTGGCCAGGGGTTCGCCGGTGTGGCTTGGCGACGAGAGCCAGCAACTGATAAATTGCAAAATTGGGGATAGCTTCAAATTGGGCTCAATTGATTGTTCTAAGTTCACAGGCATGCTTGATTTAGCTTACTGATCAATTTTGATTACAGATACGAGAGCTAATTTGGAGTAATTCGAGCTACATTGCCGGAACAGGGCATTCTTCGACTTTCAACCATTTCCGGCGATCACCGGCGTTAGAGTCCACCGGAGAGCAATTAGATGCTACAGTACAATCAGGAGGATGAGAGGTACTCACTGCTAGCTTCAATTTGGCAGGAGATGCAGTGAAGTGAGCTGGCACCGTGAGCTTCCTCGACGGCTCGCCGGAGAAGATGACTGAAACAGCGAGAGTTGGAATTTAGCTGGTTTCTGGTGAAGTATGGAGAAGCTGCTGCACACAGTAGGGTTTAAATAGACCAGGAGAAGATTGCGAAGAGGGGACAGTGAAGTAATTGGCAGCCGGTGACTTGACTGGTTGCGTGCAGGAGCAATAGCGGCGAAGAAACAGTAAGAGCGGTGATGCGACGGCGACAAGCTTTCAGCTGATCGCAATGTCGCCTCATCGGGACCTGGCAAAGCTTGTAGCAAGCGGTGGCAACAAGTACTGGCGCGGCGAGGCTACGTGGCGATGGATTGCTGACAAAAGCCGTTGATCGCGCGCGGGAGCAAGCGCTGGTCGTCGACGTAGCAGCAACCTTGCCACGGCACTGGCTGGAGCGAGGACACGTGCGTACTGGCATGCACGGTCACAAGTGCGGCGAAGCTTGGCCGGCGGCGAACGTGCACGGCGCAAGGAATCACGGCGAGGCTTCTGGTCGTGTACAGCAGTTGGCCTGGTCGAATTTGGGCTGATTTGCAATACTTGATTTTCACATTTGGACTGAAATGTAAATCTGGAGATTTGGAAGGTTTAAACTGAAATTGATTTCACTAATCTGGTAGATTATATTCAACAAGGTATTTGGCAAAGGTAATTGATAAGGTTCAGCACATTTGAATAGTTTTCGATACAAACTGAAAATAGGGTAATTTAGGGTAAAATAAGGTTTAAGTTTTGTCGATTTCGAGTTCTGGCATTTAGGGTTCGATTTTGATATCTGCACAGAAGAGAAACTTGTGACAAATAGCATTTTGAGAAGATTTGCCGAAGAAATTCTGAATTTGAAGTTAATCTGGAGATTTTAGCCTTTTTGGGTTTTCAGATATCAGATAAGGACTAATTTGCGATAACTCTTGGACTGATTTGTGAAAAGAGTCTAGATGGTAAAATCTGGCTGTCAACTTTTTAGATTAAGGTATTGACATACCCATGATCATATTCCAGGAATAATCTGGTCTGAACTTGGTCAAGATTTTGATTAAATCTGTATTTCTGAAACTTAGGGTATTTGGGTAATATAAGGTATTTCTGTTTTCGAAAACAGAAGAAGTTGATAATTCTGAGAGTTATAGATAGAATTGGATCTGGGTTCTGAAGGCTTTTAGATTCAGGATAACTAATAGATCACATCTGAACAATCTGATCTTGATTTGAGGTCACAGGATAGATTTTGGAGATTTTAGGGCTTAGGATAGATACTGATCTGGCTAATACTACAGATACATGCATGCGTGCTATTGATGAAAAAGGAAGTTTTCACCCCTAACTCAGGGTGTTACAAGATCCAAAGACATATATACAACAAATATGAAAAACAAGATAAAACCAAATAGTCTCAACATTCATTTTTTAAATACTAACATTGAAATAAGATAGAACCAAATATGAAAAACAAGTGGAACAACTGACCACTAGTGGTTCGACTGCAAACAATCCAGGATCTTATAGACGGTTCGGACCTTATCACCGTCTGTGATAGTAGAGCAGAGTGTTGATTTTATAATTATCACAGACGGTTTTGAGGTACAAACTGACTGTGATAGTAAAGCGGACGGTTTTGAGCTAGGAACCGTCTGTGATATTGTAATTATCACGGACGGTTTTTAGCTCATAACCGTCTGTGATATTTCTGTCATAGTTCTACACAAAATGCACCGATATTACCGACGGTTTAATAAAGTGAAACCCATCAGTGATATTCTGTTCTTCAAAAATGCACCGATATTACCGACGGTATTATATAGAACCGTCTGTATTGAACCTGGTATAAAAGGTCTTTTGGCGGATGTTTTGAGCTAGTCGTACACTCTTGCTTGACATACACTGTCTAGTTCGAAGAGATTTGGGGCAAGGAAGAGCGAAATCTCGAAAGGCCGGGGGAGCATTTGGGGGCAAAAATTTGAGGATCGATCCAAGGTTGGTACTTGCTCCCAAGGCATACACATTACTTGATTTCATCATCAATATCGATCTCCATTGATTGATCAAATTAGAGTGAGAAGGAGGGGAAGCTACAGTACAAAAATCCTGGTTGTAACTCATTTTCGACCTGTACTGTAGCTATTTAATTGTTTTATGATGTGTGTTATCCACGCCCCCAACTAATTGCTTTCAGTTCAAGTAGTAGTTAACTATTTATACCGTAAACTCCGCATCAAACACTAACTAGCTAGATTTATATAATTTATTGTGTGTCGACTGTACATAGAGTAGTATTACTAATTAGCATGTGTATGAATTTGATTAATTGCAGATGGTCCGAGACTGGATGTATAATGACAACCGAGTGGGTGAGGAATACATGAAATGTGTTTTTGATTTCGAAAAGGTTGCTGAGCAAGACATGGCGAAGAAGGGTTTACCATATATGTACTGTCCTTGTGTAGACTGCCAGAATCTTAAGATGTTCACCAACTCATCTCAAATTGTCGCCCACTTGATCCGACGTGGTTTCAAAAAGGGGTACACGTGTTGGGTCCACCATGGAGAAGAGCCAACTGCAGAAACAAGTGCCACTCAGGTTGAGGAACAGGACATCGGATCCGAACAACGACTTCGACGAGGATATGCCAGAGGATGACAATTTAGATGACATGTTGCGTGATGTGGAAGGAAATTACAGTGAAAGGGAGTTTGGCAAATTCAAGCGCTTGATTGAGGACTCAGAAAAGCCGTTGTTCCCTGGTTGCAAGTCGAAGTACACAAAGTTGGCCTCTGTGCTTGAACTGTTAAAATTGAAGGCAAGCAACAGCTGGACCGACAAGAGTTTCATGGCACTGTTAGATCTTTTGGCGGACATGCTCCCAAAAGGAAACGAGTTGCCAAAAAACACCTACCAAGCGAAAAAGCTGTTGTGTCCTTTGGGAATGGAAGTAGAAAGGATACACGCATGCCCTAATGATTGCATCCTTTACCGTAACGACTACAAGGATATGCATGTTTGTCCGGTGTGCGGCGCATCCCGCTATAAGCATAAGGACTGAACCGACGACGGCGACTGCGCTGAGATAAAGCAAGGACCTCCTGCTAAGGTGTTGTGGTATTTGCCAGTCATTCCCCGCTTGCAGCGTTTGTTTGCAAACCATAAAGAGGCAAAATTACTATGTTGGCACTTGGAAGACCGGAAGAAGGATGGGAAGCTGAGACACCCCGCTGATTCTTCGCAGTGGAGAAACATCGACAGGGAATTTGTTAACTTCGGAGCAGAATTGAGGAATATAAGGTTCGGGTTGAGTACCGATGGAATTAATCCTTTTGAGGAATATAAGCCATCACTCCTGATTTTGATATGTACTCGAAAGCTCATTTTTGGGTCTTGCAACACATGACGGAGGTGTCTCCGCACATCAACGAGCACAAGGAGATGCTACGACAAGACAATCCTCGCCGATCCGAGGTTTGGATCACGGGACAACATAACAGTCAATTCAACGCGTGGATGAAAGTGCGAATCACCGGAGAGTCCGCAAGTGAGAACCTTAAATGGTTGGCAAAAGGGCCCACGTTTACTGTACAGACATGGCAGGGATACGACATCAATGGGTACACATTTTACATGAAAGCTCAAGATCGAAAGAGCACTGTGCAAAATAGTGGAGTGAGCGTAGAAGCTTTCCATGAGGGGTTCACCGAGACAGGCCCAACAAGGGTAGTACGTGGATTGAACTCGTACTACGGGTTCATTGAAGAAATTTGGGAGCTCAATTACGTACTGTTCAAGACTCCCCTGTTTCGATGCCGATGGGTCCAAATCCCACAGGGTGTGAAGGTGGACAGTTACGTTTCACTTCTGTGGATCTCGATCGAGTTGCTTATAAAGATGAGCCATTCATACTTGCAAATCAAGCCATTCAGGTCATTTATGTCACTGACCCGGCCAATAAGAAGTGGCACGTCGTCCTTCATGGCAAGAGAAGGATTGTTGGAGTTGAAAATGTCGTAGACGAGGAGGAATACAATCAATTTGATGAGATTCCTCCATTCGGAGATGGCGTACAGGTCGATACTGAAGACACCAACGAAACCAGTTACGTGCATATGGATCACCAGGAAGGGTTATACTTTAAAGGTAATCAACCGTACGTCCTTATCTCTCTGTTTCCATCGGTATAGCTTATATCTCCTGTAATTCTCGTCTTTGCAGGGCCGCGGCAAGTGGAAAGTTGAGGATAACATGGCTGTGTACGTGGAAATTGTCAGTGAAAGTCCCCATTTGTTTGTAACATTAACTTGAGCATGCTCCACATTGTATGTTAAATTTATTTGAGCATGCTCCACATTGTAACCAATTTTCGGATCTACGTACACTGTAACCAATTTACAGAGCATTTGGACTACATTTGAAATATGTGAGTGTTCATTTAAAACAAGTTTTTGAGCATTCAGAGTTGAAAGCTACAGATCAGTTTCAAGTTGTAAAACTAACGTTCAATAGAGAGATTATCACGGACGGTTGAATTATCACAGACGGGTACGAATATAGAATCGACTGTGATATTCCCAAAAGTGTCTTCGACGCTTCAAGTCTTCACGTGCACGGTCGGTTCTCAAGTCGAAACCGTCTGTGATAATCTCAGTCACAGTCGGTTCTCAACTCAAAATCGTCTGTGATAATCTCTCACTATGTAGATTATCACAGAAAGTTTTTATTTGAGAACCGACTATGATAATATTATCACAGACGGTTATGAATATAGAACCGACTGTGATATTCCCAACAGTGTCTGACGCTTCGAGTTCTTGACGTGCACCGTCGGTTCTCAATTCCAAACCGTCTGTGATAATCACAGTCACAGTCGGCTCTCAACTCAAAACGTCTGTGATAATCTCTCTGGTGATTATCACTATGTCGATTATCACAGACGGTTTTGATGTGAGAACTGACTGTGATAATATTATCACAGACGGTTGTGAATGTTGGACCAATTGTGATAATCTCTACGCGGTACATAGTTCAAGGCGGGCTTTGTCCCGCTCATTTCCAGACTTCGCAACTGTTTGCCCTAGCTCTCTTCGCCCTCGCACTGTCCGTCGCGATCACCTGCATCGCCTCTCCACCGTCAGGCGCGATCACCTCCATCGCCCTCCCACCTTCCGATGCGATCACCTCCATCGCCTCCCCACCGTTTCTATCATTCTTGGTTAATTATAAGTATATGGGTTTTGTTGTAGAATTATTAGTTGCAGATTTACTTAAACTGTTCTCTCTTTCACTTATGTTAGGAACTATGTCTGGTGACGAAATGCACCACTCGGGGAGTCAGAGTGACCTCGCTGGCGATGAGACGCTTGGGCCGGAGGTCGCCGCGTCCGCCGTGACCCAACCGCAGAAGAGAAAGGGGTGAGGTCGAACGACATGCGCGCGTCTGGACAAGCGGGAAAAGCAGCACGTCCAGTTCGACGACAATGGTGTGCCGGAAGCTCCGGACAAACTTGTCGGTCAGTACCGCTCACTATGCGGCAAAGTGGCAAGGGAGCGGGTGCCCATCACCACCTCCGACTGGGGTCAAGTGCCCCTAGAGTGCAAGCATGCGCTGTGGGAAGAAATGCAGGTGGCGTTTCACATTCCCGAGGATCGCCACTTCACCATCCGCCGGAGGACACTGATGTCAATAAACAAGGCGTGGAGGAACTTCAAGAGCCACCTTGTCAGGCTCTATGTGAAGGAGTCAAAGACCCCCTTCGATGACTTCCCTTTCGTGACTCCTGAGGCATGGCAGCAGTTCATCGAGATGAAGGCCAAGCCAGAGTTCCAGGAGCTTAGTGCGAAGGGCCAGGCTAACCACACCAAGAATACCCACCCACACAGACTAGGCAGTGGTGGGTATGTGGGGAAGAAGGCATTGTGGAGGAAGCAGGATGAGGAGGCTTCCCAGTCTTCGGCCGGCAGTCCTTATGACTCAGACGATGACCTCCTCCGGAAGCGTCTCTGTGAATAACCCTGCGGACAGGGAAGTGATCGACCGACTGGTAAGATTGTCCGATTGGTAAGATTGTCCGATCACCTACTATCCTCGTAACACGCATGCAATGGGTTGTATTGCTAAGTTCTCCTGTTGCAGGTGACACTGAGTGCGCAGGCGGCATCCGGAGAGTTCAACCCGAGGAGGGACAGGGATATCCTCACAGCGGCGCTAGGAAACAAGGAGCATCCAGGCCGCGTACGCGGCCTCGGTTCCACTGTGCCTTGGAGGCATGGTTTCCCTAATGATGAGGAGGCGGCTAAGAGGAGAAAGAGATCCCACCAAGCACGCGATGAACCGCTCAAGGAGGAGATGCGATCGGAGTTCGCTGTTCAGGACAAAGCACTCCTGCAGCAGTTGTCGGAGATGCGGTCCATGTATGAAGAGCTAAGAAAGGCGACCCAAGGCACCCCCCTTCTAGCAGCGGAAGTACCGACCCCCATTCTTGGCCACCGTAGTAGCTGCGCATCTATGCCGGGGTCTTCGCAGACGGAGCCCTCTCCAAAGTATCTGGTGGACTTTCTGCAGGTAATGATCGTTTGTCTATGTTAATTCATTCGAAAGTGAAAAGCGGTGAAATTCAATATATTAATGCACACTGTTTGTAGGAACCCGCCTCCTGCAAGCTTATAGTGCTGGCCGGTCTCTTCCCGATCGAGGTTGGCCGTGGGATGGCGCAACCATGCACAGCGGGGGCCACAATCCACGGTGCCCCTCTATGTGAGGGTTTTGCACGGGTCTAGGTGGACAGTGTCTTTGACCATTGCAAGGGTTTTCCGTTGGAGAAGCCGCCGAACGACGAGATTACCACTCTCGGGGATGCGGTGCACACGTTCGTGCAATGGCCCAAGAAAGACACCGTCCTGGATGAGGTAATTCCCCCACCAGTTTCATAATTCGTACTGTAATAATAGCCCTCAGAGTTAGTGTCCTAATACGTAGGTTCTTACATCACAGACATCACAGACCGACACACGGCCTACTAGCCAGCATACCCCTCCGATGACGAAGCTGACTCCGACTAGGAGGCAACCATTCAAGAAGCTGGCTAGTAGGGGAAAAGCAAAGAAGAGCCTGGCGAAGGAGAGCGAGAAGAGTGCGCCAGCTCTCATGCCGTTCGCTCTGGGGATGCCCATGGCCTCCGATACCTCAATTTTGAGCATGGGGTTAGCATGCCAGAGCCTGCATACATGGTACATGAGGAGGACAAACTAGACCAGGACGCAGCGTCCGACGCACATCATGGTCAAGTACACCGTGGTAGAGTTCCATAACGACGTTGGGACCTACTCGGTGACCTTCGAAGACCTGCACAATTTACTGAACAAAGATGCTCTCGACTTGTCAATCCTATGGTCTTGGGTGCTGTAAGTATCCTACTATCTGTGCATATACGGATATATGTCATTTATTAATTGGTTACTTCCGTGCAGCTGCATGACCAACTATACCAAATCTAAGGGCATACCTGTTGGTTTCTTGGACCCCCAGATGGTCGCCGAGGTGATGTTTAGGACCGACACAGACTTCGTTGTTGACTACATCAAAAGAGGGTTGCTTGCTCAGGTCGACAAGGAGTACATACTTGTACCCTACAACCAGAGGTGAGTGCTTTCATCAGTACTTTACCCGTAGATTAGTGTCTCCATGTGCACACCCCCAAACTTAGATTAAATTTTTAATTCTTTACGTGTAACATGTAGCTACCACTGGATCCTGCTGCTACTTATTCCGAAAAGGAACAAGGTGTTCTACCTTGATTCATTGCAGAGGAAAGGGTACTCGTATTGCGGCGCACGAGATGTATTCGAAAGGTGATGATATTCATGTGGACCTGTCTTGCATGCATCTAGATTTACTGTCCTCAAATTGTCAATTTCGACTATCCTCAAACTATCAATTTTGACTATCTACAGGGCTTTCACGAAGTACTTTGCCGAGGGAGCGCGACAACATGAGCGGCGAGCCGATAAGTTTCAGTGGTTACAATTTTCGGTACAAATTTCAACTGGCATCTGTTTTACTTTATAACGTGTGCCCAGCTAACTCTCGGTCTGTAAATTGGCAGTGCCATCAACAGCCGGACGACAATACATGTGGGTTCTACGTGATGCGCCACATGTATGACCTGATCGTCACCCCTCACCGCCCAGATTTCCCCGAGGTATACAACTGCTCCCCTTTGTATCCATTTGGCAGAATTTACAACTGCATTGAGCTAATTTTTTCTGTACCAACTCTTGCTGTAGGGGGTCGACTTCCCTTCGGAAAGCTTTGACCCTCGGGAGATTGGTATTGTCTGAGGGATGCTCGCTGAGTTTTTCCTTGCGGAGGTCATATCAACCAAGGGGAAGTTTAGGGACCCGTAAGGTTCGTATTTGTGCGGCCTTACATTTATTTGTACATCTAACACACTGACTTTAATTGTCGATTACATTTATTGGTTCAATCTCAATTGTACATATTTCTGAGTTCTGTGCTGTATATATGAAATGCTTGTACATGTTTCTAAGTTGTGTGCATGTATATATGAGACTGTATATATTTGAGTACTGTGTATGTATGAAATTCATGAACTGTATATATGAAATGCTATTTGAAGATCTTACAAACCGTCTGAGATTATAACAGTCACCGATAATGACACTATCACAGATCGTTTTGACCTAAAAACCGTCTGTGATATCACACTATCACTATCACATATGGTTTTGACCTCAGAACCGTCTATGATATCACACTATCACAGACGGTTCTGAGATTATAACACTATCACAGATGGCTTTGACCTAAAAACCGTCTGTGATATCTCACTATTACAGACGGTTCTGAGAGTATAAACCGTCTGTGATAAGGAAACAATCACAGACGGTTTCAAGATTACCACCGTCGCTGATAATGACAATATCACAGATGGTTTTGACCTCAAAGCCGTCTGTGATACTCTAACTACACAGGCGGTTTTGAAACAACCGTCTATGATAAGGACGCTATCGCAGACGGTCCTGAGGTCATAACTGTCTCTGATAATTTGAGTATCATAGACGGTTTTGATCTCAGAACCGTCTCTAATAATGTGAGAATCCCAGATGGTTTTGACATCAGAACCGTCTGCGATACTCATATTATTACTGACGGTTCTGAGATCAAAACCGTCTGTGTTAGTATGAGTATCTCAGACGGCTTTGATGTTGTAACAGTCTGTGTATTAGGAGTAGCACAGACGGTTCTGAGGACATAACCGTCAGTAATAATTTGAGTATCACAGAAGGTTTTGATCTTAGAACCGTCAATAATAATGTGAGGATGACAGACTGTTATAACATCAGAACCATCTGCGATACTCATATTATTACTGACGGTTCTGAGATCAAAACTGTCTGTGGTAGTATGAGTATCTCAAACGGCTTTGATATTATAACAGTCTGTATATTAGGAGTATCACAGACGGTTCTGATGTTATAACAGTCTGTGTAGTATGAGTATCACAAACGGTTCTGATGTTATAACAGTCTGTTTAGTATGAGTATCACAGACAGTTCTGATCTTATAACAGCCTGTGAAGGGAAAGATCACAGACGGTTGTCACTGACTCGAATATCACTGAGGGGTAAGAACCGTCTGTGATGACTTTTTTGACCCGACTGTGATAATGAATTCTGTAGTAGTGTTTTCCCCTCTACAACCTAGTAGTTGATAGTGATAATACTCTGGTGTTGTCTTCTATTTTCTACTAACAATGACAGGTGATACATTTGATGGAGATGAGTGTATTACAAAAGGAGAGCTCATGAAACTCCTGGGTGAACAACACAATGTCATTAATGAGCACCTTAATAGCAAGCTTGAAGATACTACAGCTAACATGAACAACTTGCGACGAGACATGGCAACACTCACCGATAGCTTGGCCACGCTCACTACACGCATTGAAAGAATGGCAAAAAATCAGCCACCTAACAACTGTGCCGACAGGGGGAAGTGCGCGATGCAGCACAAGATAATGAGGCGTCCGTTGCAGGAAATGATGATGATGCTCGGCGAGACCACGATGCCGACGCTGCACTCGCCGCTGCCCAACATGCACATCAACAACGCTACTTGAATTACAACCATCAAGGTATGGGAGGTAATAATTTTAATCACTGCAATGGTCGTGTTCATGATGATCCTTTTGCTAAAGTTAAATTTACCATACCATCTTTATCTGGTGTATATGATGCTGAAGTTTATCTAGATTGGGAAATGACAGTTGAACAAAAATTTAACTCCCATTTAATCCCCGAGGTACATAGAGTTAGACAAGCTACTAGTGAGATCAAAGATTTTGCTATCATTTGGTGGAACGAATTAGTTAATTCTGGCTTAGAACCTGATACGTGGGATAGGTTAAAGTGAGCTATGTGTGGTAGATTTATTCCTCCTTCCTATAAACATGATTTGCATAAGAAATTGCAGCGTTTGAATCAAGGTAATAAGTCTGTAGAGGAGTACTATCAAGAGCTACAAATAGGCATGTTGCGTTGTGGAGTAGTTGAGGATGATGAGGATAAGATGGCTCATTTTTATGGGGGTTTACGGCCTGAAATCTAGGACCTAATTGATTACAAAGAATATGATACCATCAATAGATTGTTCCATCTTGCTATGTTGGCAGAAAAAGAATTGCAGGGAAGGCCGCAAAGGACAAGGAGCAACTTTGGTAGTACATCTACACCAAGCTCAATGCTGGGACAAGTCAAATTAGATTCGCCTCTTGTTATTCAGTCTGCTGCCCCCTCCACGAGTAGGGAGCGTTCAACAGCACGCCACCACCATCACGTACGCCCGAGGTAAGTAAATCTGCTAGTGTGCAGGTACCAGCGAAGAGTTCATCATTGGTCGCTTCCACGGGTCGAATGAAAGGGATTGTGTGCCACCATTGCAAGGGACTAGGCCATGTTATGAAGGATTGCCCAAGTCAGCGAGCGTACATTGCAACGGCAGACGGTGGGTACATTAGTGCTAGTGATGTTGAGGATGAATATGCTCTTGCTGCTAACCTTGAAGGTAATGATGATGATCATGAGACGGACAGCAATGGTGAGGAGATTTTAGGCATCGCTGCCACGGAGAGTTATAGGGCCCTCATTGTGCAGCGAGTATTGAGCACTCAAATGGAGCAAGTGGAGACGCTACAACGTCATAATTTTTTTCAGATGTTACTCATCATCAAGGATCGACGTGTTCGTGTCATAATTGATGGTGGAAGCTGCAACAACTTGGTGAGTTCAGGTCTGGTCAAGAAGCTTGGATTGACCACACATGCGCATCCTCATCCATACCATATTTGATGGTTCAACAACAGTGGTAAGGAGAAGGTAACACAAACTGCGAGAGTGCATTTTTCCATTCGAACATACCATGATTTTGTTGATTTCAACGTAGTGCCTATGCAAGCATGTTCACTTTTATTAGGCCGTCTATGGGAATTTGATACTAATGTAACTCATCATGTAGAAGTAATAAATACACTCTTATGCACAAAGGAAAGAAAATCACTTTGCTTCCTATGACACCTGTTGAAATTGTGCAACGTGCTAAAGAAAGAGCTAACAGAGATAAAACTGTATGTGATAAAAGTGAGAATCAAATTGTAGCTAAAGAACTGAACCCACTTACCAAGAAAGAACCTAGTTCTACGAAATCTGAAATTAAATTGAAGGGTGCTGTTTTACTAGCTACTACGTCTGTTTTGCATGATATGTCTCCTGTTCTGCCGCCTGTTGCTCCTAATCGTTTGCAAGAGAGTGTACTTGAGTCGAGGACGACTCCACTTCAAGAAGGGGAGGATGATGAGGACATTACCAACACACATACGAACTCCGCTTCGTCCAATCCTCCCACTCCGTCGCTCGATGACCATGGAGAACATCAAGTCGGCATGAACCCACATGTCAAGCCTTTCAAGCCATCTACACTGAAGGTCCAGCATACTACAACGCTCCAAGATGAGCCCAAGAAGAAGCCCAAGTTGTCCACACTCCAAGACAAGCCCAAGATGAAGCCCAAGTCATCCGCGAGCCCGATTCGGCCATCCAGGAGCATGCCAAATTCAAACAGACGTCCAGGCCACATACGGAGTCCGTTTGGGGTGAATGAGCACTTTACGGAGAAGCCCACGACACCACCTTTCCATTGGATCTGGCCCCACTGTCAAATTCTTTCTAGATCTCCCACAATTGACAAAACAATTAGCGGACAGATTGTGCCGGGTGCTGTGCCACCTCTACTTTGGGCCCAAGGCCCGTGTATCCCTAGGGTTACGTGGGGGTGGGTTCTCTAGCCGGTGGCCTACCTCTGGCCGCCATACTCCTGCTACATATGGCCACCACCCCCTATCCTTTTGGGTGGGTTTTGCTTAGATTATACTACTTAGATAGTTTTCGCCATTCATCGGTTTGTGGAACCCCAACTCATACTCTTCATTGGTAATTGGCAATATTTAGATTGTGTCTACCGTATTCTTGCTTGTGTTCTCGACTCGCATGCAGGGATAAGCCTTATTGGCGAGGTCAACCGTGTCTTGGCGTGGTTCATAACCAACGGAGCCGTGGTGTGGCGATTGCAAGGGTTCGAATCAGTTCTGATTGCAAGTTGGATCGTCAATGTCGAGTTCTCCATCAATCGATTTACCTCTACCTATTGGAAGATCGGGACACCGTTCACATCGCCAGTGCCATAATCTTTTTCAAACTCGATGTAAGGTCCAAGACAAGGTATGCAAACTGATCATTGATGGAGATAGTTGTCATAATATTTCTAGTAAGGAGATGGTGGACAAACTTGGACTTACAGTGCTCAAACATCCTCATCCATACCGCATTAGTTGGCTTAACTCTTGTGGTGAGAATTCTAATCTGAATCTAATTCAAAACAGAATAAAAATCCTAAAAAACTACAAAAGATAAAAGAAGTTCAGAATAAATTTTCTCCAAGTTAGATTCGAATTTGGAGGAGACTTTTTCCTTCCGTACAATTATTACTCTTTGGGTCTCCTGGTTGCATACGATGTTGGAATTTAATGATTCTTGATGCATTCAAAAGCTCTTTTGAATACCTTTCCAAAAAGTACTCACACAATCAAATTGGACATCTGTGTTGAGAATGGTGCATGGTTGAAGTTGGACTATCACTTGGTCGGCACACTGCATGCTGAGCAAAATTCCTTTTGTTGTAGCGATTGCAATCCTTGACGGAATCGAGTGATCTTCAGCTTGTTGGAAGGCTTAGAAAATTATGCTTCCACTCAATAGGTGTACGACCAGATTTGATGAAGTTATTTGGCTCATACGTGGCTATGTTCTTTCTGTTATGCTCTCCCTCTCTATTCCTGATCAATATTAAACAAGAGCTATTAGGTAGCAGTATATTCTCATCATACTTTAATTCTTTAAGGAACAAAGTCACCTGTTGATGTAGTTGTCTGGCCTTCGCTCGAGTGATTAGTTCTTTATATTCCTTGGGTCAAGCTCTAGTGCTACTTGTGTTAGGGATGTCCTCATCACTATGTTTCTTGGTGTTTACCTAGTCAGACAACAAAAAATCATATCTTAAACTTCCTGCAATATTGTAGGAAACTAAAAATTTTTATATATGACAAAATGACAATGAGAAGACAGTTTGAAATGGATCTGTTGGTTCCTAGGGTAAGTACATAAAGAAAATCTGGAGCTCTACATCATATGCAAAAATATCTTGACACATGTATGAAGAAAAAGGCAGAGAAGCTTTTAGATCTAGTTATGCCAATATAATTTTCTTTTTTCTGTTGAACTTTAGGTTGGTGAGCTTATTGGAGGAAGCCAAAGGGAAGAGTGCCTTGTTATCTTAAAGCCCGACTAGATGATTAAATCTTAATAAAGATAGCTACTAGTGGTATTTAGATCTACAGTTATTTGGATCAGGTTAAATGCCTAAATCATGCAAATATTGAAAATAATTTGGCCAATGCGATCTTAGTTTTTGTGAAATTCCTAAACCATGGAAATATTGAAAATAAGTTGGCCGATGTGATCTTAGTTTTTATTACAGATCCCAAATTAATTTTCTTATGTGCTATGTCTAACTCTGACATGATTTTTCATCCTGTGATGACAAACTTCCACTTTTCTATTTTTAGTTCCTCATGTAGGTTTTGGTCTTGGATTCGAATGACTTGTATGGATTGCAACTGGAATAGACAACTTAAGGGACGCCATTCCATTTCCATGAGTTCCTATCTCTGCAGAATTTTAGCACACTTGAGTTTCCATATATATTATTTACAAGAATTCTTGATTCAGAAAAACATATGTGAACTTTTCATTGTACAAAGTTTAGCTGATCCCTTGCTAATTTGGTGCAAAGCAAAATTGTGGCAAGTTTTCATTGTAGCAATGATATGAGCAATATTGTAGCCATTTTCATCTGTTGTAATTAAGTCAAGGATCATTTTTTTATGTATATTACTATGCAATGAACACGACATTTTTGGCTGTAGAATTGATATTTTGGACTTGTATGGGATATGGATAGTTGCTTAATGAATTAATATAGCACTTGGCCCAGGTTCCCGCTGAAGTTTGAATTTTGGTTGAATTCTATCATTTATCTTTTGTTTGATAATTTTTTTTGCAAAATATGGTGTGATTTGTGTTAGGATAGTGTGCATATTATAGTTCTAGTCCAAAAAAAAACAGAGCCGAACACGACCTGTGCCCGTGGTCGTGCTAAGCTCGGGTGGCTCACCTATTTTGGCCGGTTTGTGCTAATTTATATTTTTATTTCCTATTTCATTCTCCCATACACCTACAACTCCTACCTACCACCTCTATTTAAATAAATGCATCTTCTCCAACCTTCTAAACAGTACAAACTCCATTTTTTGAGCTCCAAACATCCACAAAAACAACCCTAGATCCCTTCATCCAACCATCAAAACTTCGATCCGACTGCGGATTCCGACTCCTCGCACCTCAACATGTTCGGATTTGAAGTTTCTATGCCAATGATGACGCCCCAACGCAACATCAAGAAAACCACAAAGCACCAAAGAGATATGTCTCCACAAACCTTCTCCGATCCTGATTTTCTACACATCTATTTTACTAATCTTGATCATCTTACTCGTTTTATGCATTGAAAAAGAGACCCATATGGCCAACTAAATTTTTAGATGTTTTTACCATTAGGTCTCTAGGAATAGAGGATGATGTGCTCCACCTTATTCATAATGTGGGTTGGGATCGCTTGTAGGGGTAACAGTTCTGACTTTTCGTGAAGTCGTTTGGGAGATTCTAGCCTCCTTTGAACAAAATACCCTACGCGTTCCTCCTGGCCAAACAAAGGGTGTGAGATTTATGTTTGACAATGAGGATTATTGGTCCTAGTTCCTCACAATAAGCTGAATCTGACCTACCGGCGGTATATGATTTTGTTGCTCTGCATGCTTTCAAATCCAATTCAGACTGTATTTGTGCAATTGGCAAGAAAACGTCTGCAAATCTTTTAAATCATGCTCAAATTTTGGTAATTTTGAGTTTGACTCGACCTTGACTTGGTTCCCCACTGTTCCATGAGTTTTGGAGAGAATTTGACCAATATTTGACTTGTATTTGACCAAATTCAAATGTGACAGCTAGCTGGAATTTCCAGATTTTCCTCCTTATTTATTTTCTTCACCCCGGGTGCAAATAAAGTCCAAATTTAGTGTTCTTGGGCCTTATGGAAATCTTGTGAAGTCTAATTTCAGAAAAGTATAATTTTATATATGTTTGGAGCACTTTTCTAGAGCCAAATCTTGAAACATTGCACCAGTGTTCTTTGGAAAATGTGCAACAGCAAACAAAACCAATGTGGCTCTTTGTTATGACTTCCTTGATGTTCCTTGAGGTGTTCTAGGTACTCCTCATGCATCTCCATGCCCTCATACCTAATACAAATCAAAGAACTCCCAATGAACAGTACCCTTAAAGAATTTAAATCACAATTGAAATATGAGAGAAAAGCTAGCTGAGTTCATTGGGAGTTCAAGATATGAGACTAATTGGATGAGACGATTTAAGTTTGGTTGAATGATGGGATTGAATGGGCAAGATGGAATAGGTCTAATTGAGTGATGAAGTTAAATGGACAAGATCGATGGGTATTGTCGGGGGAAATCTCCGCGGGACTAAATCCAGGTAAGTTGCGTCACGATTGCCCAGGGACCTGGCCTCCGGCCCTCCCCGGGCGCCGCCTTTTGGCCCCCGGGACCTGGCCTCCGGCGCCGTCCCAGGCGCCGCCATTGGCCCGGGGACGTGGCCTCCGGCCCCTCCCTGGGCACCGCCTTTTTGGCCCCCGGGACCTGGCCTCCGGCGCCGTCCCGGGCGCCGCCATTGGCCCGGGGACGTGGCCTCCGGGGCCTCCCCGGGCGCCGCCTTTTGGCCCCCGGGACCTGGCCTCCGGCACCGTCCCGGGCGCCGCCATTGGCCCGGGGACGTGGCCTCCGGGGCCTCCCCGGGCGCCGCCTTTTGGCCCCCGGGACCTGGCCTCCGGCACCGTCCCGGGCGCCGCCTTTTGGTCCCCGGGACTTGGCCTCCGGCGCCGTCCCGGGTGCCGCCATTTGCCCCGGGACGTGGCCTCCGGCCCCTCCCCGGGCGCCGCCTTTTTGGCCCCCGGGACATGGCCTCCGGCGTCGTCCCGGGCCTCCTCGCCGTCCTAAAGGTAAAGTCTCGAGTTGTTTGTCACGTGCAGGTCACGCGAGGAGCGCCTCGGGAATCAGCGACCACCTGTCAAGCATCCAAGGTGTTTGACTAGGAGAAGGACGGTCCTACCCTTCAATCCGACGGTGGCTTCCAGGGTAGTTTAGGTTTTTTGCCTCTTTTTGGGGCTATAAATAGCCCTTGTACCCCTCTGTTGTAAAGGATCGGATCACTTTTATTGGAATAGCTAAACTCACTGGCGTGCTCCGGAAGCCTCTCCCCCGGAGAGAGCCTCCCCAGCCGACTCTTGTCGGGAGCGCGTCGACAGGACTAGGGCCCCCACCGGGACCCGAACCTGTATAAATCCGTGTGTCATTTCTTGTGCTTGTCCGGCGGGGGAGGACCGGTCATCCGGTCAACCCGCGCCGCGTAATCTTCGCTAGGATCATTCTCAAAACCTGTCGGGGTATTCGCAATACCACGACAGGTATTGGGGCAAAATCTAGAAAAGTAGTGGATATAGACTAGTTATGAATTCATGAGAAGTTGAGTGGAAATGAGAGTTGAAAATAAAATGATTGGGGTTCTAGAATTAAAATTTTAATCAAGTTATCATTCATCAGTTTTGTGGCAAGTGTGAGTTACTTTGTCCATCGTTTATTAAACATTTGAATATTATTTAAAATCTAAATACTTGGTTTTTATAATAAAATGAGCTTCTTCATTTTAGAAATTAATTTAATGTAGTGATATCACCTAAATTGATTCATAGTTGGCCTACTTTGTTATATCCATTATTTGTTGTTATGGTTTAAAAGTAATTTTTGATAGATTCATGATACAAAAATCAATATGTTGTATTGTAAATTGATTAAGATAAACTAAAATTTAATTAAATTAGGGTTTGGACAAGCTTCGAGATAGTTGGCTTAAGAATGAACTTTGATAGAAAGGGGATTTTAATCTGAGGCTCAGATGAAAAATTAGATCACATATCTGGAAGGTTGACGACAAGATGGACACAGTGACACAGACGGATTTTCGATCTGAGGTTTATAAGGTTTAGAACGACATAGGAATGTCGACGAAAACGGCATTGGATGCAAACTAACAAGGTTTGATCAGGTCTTCTAGGGTGAGACTTGAGTCAATAAATGACTGGAACATGGCTTGGGCTTTGGTTATACAGCTAGGACACTAAGGCGAGGTCGACTTCCAGATTCGATGCGGACACAACGACGTTCGGACATCTATGGACAACCCTCGTCTGGAGCAACATAGTTGGAAGTAGGTCTAGATGAAGGTTTCTCGCTATGCGACAGTTGGAGAAAATGTAGAAAATGAAATTATTAACTTGGTAGATAAATCAGATTTTTGTTTGCGTGCACAAAAGTGGCTAAAAGAGGTCAATGCCACTGGATGACACAAAAATTACATGCACTGACAATGTCTAGTTGTAGAGTGGCATTGCCTTAGCATTGTCAGTGGATGGTTGAATTCTAGGGTATGAGCATGCATGCGCGTTAAGCCTCGACGATTGCGCCAAATTTGTCTGGGAGCTAGGTGATGGTGTGGTGAATCCAATCGAACTAGGTTGAGGCACTGGGATAGCTGGACAGCAGAAAATGGCGCCTGAGAAGATGGTGGTGACACAGCGAAGTTGGCACATCTGGATAGATTTTTGGCACAGGGCTAAGTCAATGCTTCTGTATGGTACCAGGAGGTGATTTAGTGAGGAAAAATACTCAGGGGGTCGAAGTGCACATGTTGGACAAAGTGGCGTCGACAAGGACAACCAGCGGCGATGGGGCGACATGCCGACGACACGCCGAAGTAGGGGTAAAACTAGTGTAATTGGATTCTAGGCTCTTGCTTGAGTAATGGGTTCATCTAAGAGCTAATTAGGGATATTTGGCACGCCTTAATGTAGAGGGTTGGGTCAAAGGCAACACGACTGCGAGTGGCGACATGTTGCACTGAAGAAGAAGTAAAAGAAGGGTGTTGTTGATGCTAGATGAATGTGGTGGTTTATCTCCGAAATTGACGGCATCGGTGGGCTTCTAGGGTCACTAGTATCTTGTGGTTTAGGGGGATTAGGCAACAATGACGCCGGTGAGGAAATCAACAACGCGATCAGAGAAGACGATATTCAAATTTGGGATTTCTTCGAATAGGTCACCGAAGTTCAATTCTTTGGCATGTGAGTAAGAGGGTGGCTAGGGGAGTCTAACAGTGTGGTTAATTTGGTCATAGGAAAGGTGGTTTGAGCCGGCAATGAGAGCACAATGGTGATGGCGTGGGAAGAAGATGAACATGTCAACTCAAGATGGATTTTGAAATCTAGTTGTACAAAAAGGCATTATTCGAGGTGAGGAATATCTCTCTGTAGAATCGACCATTGATTTGGCTTGGAGATGGATCCAATGAGGAGAACAAGGGAGTTCACCTGTGGTGGGGAAGAAGTGAAATCAATGGCGGTTGCAATCATCGGAGTTAACAAGGCTACTTTTGGAGTCTAGAGGGAGGTGGAGGAAGAGTTTGGTTAGGAGGAATTGGCCAGTGATGGTCAGAATTAACATGATGGCGACGCAACTCAAATTTGGCAGTGCACCAAGGCAGAAGGGTGTAGTGTGTGTGCTCTAATTTGTGCTAAATCTATGAAATGCTTGTAGGTGTGAGTGAAGATGTTCCTCACCTGGATTTGGGGAAGAATTGTTGTACTACTTCAGCTCCTTTGCTTGATAGCTGCTGCTAGCTGGTTGCTAGAAGAAAAAGATGGAGAAGAAGAAGAACAGGGAGGAGAAGAGGAGAACATTATTGCTACTACTTCACATTCATACATGCTTGGTTATGGAATTCAAGAGAGGAAGAGAGAGCAGTGATGGACAGCTATTGCTGTAGGCTTAGGAACATGGAGTGGGAGAGGAGTAAGAAACAAGAAGAGTTGCTAATGCTGTGTGCGTGTGTGTGATCCTGACAAGAGATACGTGTGTGTATTGAGCTGTGTATATATATGGCTATGTGTGTATACATCTAAGTGTATGTAGGTGTTTAGTGCAAGTCCTGAATGATAGATGAATTCAGAAGTCTGAATTTTAAACTGAATTGAATAGAGAATATGTAAAAAGGATTTAATTGCACATATGAATGTTGATTGGACTAATTTGCAAACATCCATAATTAGGAAATAAGTTTGAATTTAGTCCAATAAAAATAGTTCACATGAGAGGTAGGTTTAAAGGAGTCCAGAGTGAAATGAGATTGAATTGAAAATGAAAACAAAAACAGAGTTAGGGTAAAAGTGAATTATACTTTTACTAAAAACGGCAAAAAATATGAATAACTTAGTTTCAGGGATGAATTTGAACTTGGTGCAAAAGGGAGACTTGTCTAAAATTGCAAAAAGAACATAATCATTCAGTTGGCCTAGAATTTGGAGGTGATTTGGATATTTTTGCCATTTCTGGCCTTCTAGAGGTGAAAAAGGACTTATTCACGTTGAAATTTGGACTGAATCACGAAAAATGACCAGATGAACTTATTTAGCTAAGAATTTTTAGGACTGGTATGCAAGTATATTAATATTTAGGATTACTGAGAAATCCAAAAGAAAACTATTCAAGAACAAGTCGAATTAAAATTCGAAAAGGTTAATTAGGGTAATCAGGGTAATTAGGAATATGGTTTTCGAAAACAAAACTGGGGTTAGTTTTTGGGCTTTAGAACCTGGGTTTGATCTTGACGTTGAAAGCAAATTTGTATAAGATTGGTAGAAGGTCCTATCTATTCAGTCTGATCTGAATTCTGGTCTGTATGGGAGAATTTGACTGATTCTGGGTCTGAAAGGATTGAACTGCGATTAAGAAAACCAGGAGGTTGGACTAGTTTGTGGATGTTTTAAAATAAACTTAGTAATTTAGCCTTTTGGATAAGATGTATTTAAGGTAAAGTAGTGTGTAGACTATTTTATCAAATTAGGGTTTGGTTTTGTTATAACTAATTAGGGCTTCTGAATCGCATCAGGGCTATTGCTTAAAGAAATAGTTTTACACTTAGAAATCATAAATTATTCTCATTAGATGGAAATTTCCATTTTATAGATAAAAATGGAAAGTAATATTTTAGTGAGATAAGTACACATGTGTACATACACATGTTTGTGCACATATGCACAAGTACATTTAAGGAAAATACCTTTAAAGTAGTTGGAAATTAATTTCGATTTTGGTTGAAACTTCTTAGGTAGTACTCAAAGGTAGTTTTAGAGTTAAGACAAAATGAAATTTTTATGGTCAGGTTTTTGTAAAACAGAATTTTTAAACCTTATTTTTGGGATGTTACAGCTATGATGACAACTGCAACCATTGGGGTGGCAAACATTATCGGCCTACCCATCCTAGCAACTACTACAGCCAGTATGATGATGACCACGATTATTGGGACAACAACCGCGATCACTTGGGTACCCAATACAATGTGTTTGGCCTCTTGGGCAACTTCAACGATGGTCAAGGTAACTACTGTGATCCACAGCGTGGTTATCTTGAACGAGATCACGCCCTCAATAGGGTACAAGGTTGGGTTCCGCTTCATTGCACCCATCCCCGAACCCACCTCGTGTAGTTTCTACTCAAACAAAACCACTGAAGAAGAGCACCGCTACATCGATTGGTAGTACTTCTTCAACACTCGCTACTACAAGGAGTAGTGCAACAGAAGTGCCAAAGGAGAAAGAAGAGGCCGAGCATGGGAGTTTCCCTTCGGTCTATGTATCTACATCCGAGAAAGAAGATATGACCATGGTTGATAGTTCCACTCCAACCATTGCTGGCCCATGGTCCGTAGAAGAGACACAAATCCTATGTGAGGTTGAGAGCCACACTGCCAAAATTCCACAAATTGAAAGTGAAAAAGAGAGAGTTGTGTGATTCCACCAAATGTGAGGATGAGTGCTTCAAATTTGAGAGAAAAATAGATTTTCATTCCTCCAAAAAGTGGGGGAGAGAGACTAATTTTAACTAACATATCACCCCTTGCTTTGTCTTTGTATGATGATATGCATGTATTAGATGATGAATCAATTCAAAAAGATGTTACCATAGCAGTTTTTTCCAATAAGAGAAATTTCTATCACCTATAGCTATGGCCACATCGAAAGAAGAGCCACCAGATTCGATGTGCCAAGTTTGGTACACGCCATCCATCCTCCAACTATGGCGTGAACAATTAATGGTAGAGGTTTGTGGGATCTCTTTTCCTTTGAAAAGTTCTTTCGCATTGTCCGATTCTATTTTTTTTTTTTTTGTTCTAGACCAACAAAAGTCAAGGAGGCCTTTTCTCCAAGGGGAGAATATTATGCACATGTCTAGAGGTTGTCCGTCACATGCTCTATTTTAGTTAAATTCAACAATTGATTGCAAAGAAGTGTTTAGCAAAACTAAGCAATTCTAGGTGAAAGCTAAAACTAAATTTAAATATAATTTCTATGAATTTGCAAAGCATCCAGTTTCTTGTACTTGGATTATTTCAAGTTATAATGAGAGTTTTATAAAATTAATGTGACAAGAAAACTATTTGGGCCAAGAATAGTGCACTAGGAGAAGACGTTCAACAAACTTCTTCCTTGGTGTTGGACACAATTGACAAGAAAAATTTGGAACAAACAAATCAAGTGCATCATATGATCCAGGAGGATCTTTAGGTCCTTTAGGTCGAATACTTCAGGTCAAGTACGTAAAGGATTCGATCTCTCTGTCTGGTCGGGTTGTATTCCGATCAATCTCTATATAGCTAAGTCTAATACGATTAGGTTTAGTCGAGTCTAAGTCTGATATGATCTCAATCAATCAGACTATAAATACTTTGTAATAGGATCGAGTCTAGATCATCTAACACATAGGCATAGACCTTATAGTTCATTCATCGACGTAGGCGAGTGCGTCCTAATGTTCGACGTGTACAAGATCTCTCTTTTCAATAAAGAGTTGTGCTATCTTTTGAACTGTGTTTTTTTATCAACCTAGGTTTCGGTAATTCCTAGTAAGATCCCGTTATTCCGCATATTTAGCATCTGGTCGAGTATAGTCGAAACCCGCCTATATCTCAATCGGATCATCATATGTATTAGAAACAGTGTCTAGAAGGAAAAGGAGCAAACTCACGTGGAGATTATCTCCAATAGAGAAGAACAACTAAAGCTCTTACCTAATAGAATTGTTTATACTTTAAAATTTGATATACAAATGGATTTATTGTTCTTTCAAGAGAAGATGAATGAAGATGATTCTTTCTGAGTGATAAGGAGAACCAGTGCAAATCTCTACAGAGTTCATCTAATTGGTGAGTATAATATGAACAAAAGATTCTATATTTCTGAATTCTGTGTTTCTTGTATTACAGGATGTCCAAAGTTGAGGACGATTCCTTTTCAAGAGGGGGAGAATGATGTGAACCTTGCCGCCCTCAAACCAAAACAAGTGCAACAGCATGTCATAATGGAGTAAAAGCTATCAAGGGCATCTAGAGGTATGATCAACCATTTAATGTTGCTATAGAAAGTGTTCAAGATCCTAATTCCTATCCAAATTGAGATTGGGAACAAAATTGGGGAATCTGAACCAATTATGAATATGAGTTCGATTAGGGTTCTCACTTTCTGCCTGAGATCGATTCAACTTAAGGTTCAAATGATGCATCAAATCCTAATCCGAGTTAGACTAGAAGGTTTGAACCAAGTTGGTGTTGAAAATTAAAGTATAAGAGTAAGACAAGAAAGAGGAGGCCATCAAATTTGAACATGTTCAAAATGAGTAAAAAAAACTCATAAAAATGGCATTGTTGTTGGATCTAGGTCGATCTAAATATCTAGGTTTTCATGATTAATGACGATTTGGATAAATCCTTGATGATTAAAGTTAATCTAGAGAATGTCATATTTGATGATTAAATGACAACTTAGATAAATCCTGATTTAGCACAAATAAATTGAATTCATTATTGATAAACCCTGAAATGGATGTTTCCTTAGTTGTGGGTTTAATATTGATGCATATGTAGAGGGGGAGCTCGGTGGTTGCATCAATCTTGTGCTAAGTGTAAATCGAAATGTCATGTGTTGAATCCAGAAGTTTGATGAATCCTTGTTGTGGATCTGATATCAATGCATATGTTGAGGGGGAACTCATCATATTGGTCATATGTGATGATTGCTATCATGATATAAGTAGTATAGTGTTGGGGGAAATCTCCGCGAGACTAAGTCCAGGTAAGAAGTCGCGCCATTTGCCCGGGGACAAGGCCCCCGGTGCCTGTCCCGGGTGCCGACATTTGCCCAGGGACCAGGCCCCCGGTGCCTGTCCTGGGCGCCGCCTTTTGCCCGGGGACAAGGCCCCCGGTGGCTTGTCCCGGGTATTACCGTCCTTCCGGAGACAAGAGCCCACGGTCCCGGGTCACGTGCAGGTCACGCGAGAAGCGCCTCGGGAATCGGCGGACACCTGTCAAGCATTCGAGGAGCCTGGCCGGGAGAAGGACGTTGCTACCCTTCGATCCAACGATGGCAGGCGGGGTAGTTTAGTCTTTTTGCTTCTTTTGGGGCTATAAAAGCCCTTGTAACACCTCATGTAAGGGACAATTTTGCTCATTATTACTTAGAATAGACAATCTCACAGGTGTGCTACGGAGCCATCTCTCCCCTAGAGAGCTCCCCCAGCCAACTCCGGTCGGGAGCACGCCAACAGGACTAGGGCCCCCACCGGGACCCGAACCTGTATAAACCCTCGAGTCATTTGTTGTGCTTGCCCAGCGGGGGAGGACCGGTCACCCGGTCAACCCGCACCGTATTTTCTTTGCTAGGATCGTCCACTAAACCTGCCGGGGTATTCATAATACCACGACAGTTGGCGCCATTCGTGGGGACACTCGTGACAAGACGCCATGGCTCCCCCAAGAACGAGGGCCCGCGCCCTTCCCGGTGACGCCGGTCCCGGTGACCCGGCGCCACCCGTCCAGGACACGACCGTCCCGACGTTTCCGCCCGGAGGCGGCCAGACCCAGGTACCACCTCCCACCTTCCCTCTTAATTTCGGTGGTTCGACTTTCGGGTCAGTCCTGGTGACCGCAGTAGCCTCGGCCGGGACCAGTCTCCCCCCGACAGCTCCCCCGGCCCCCCGGGACGCCTTGCTTGAGGCTTTAGTGGAGGGCCAACTCCGCACCCAGCGCTCTATGGATGAGCTGCTTCACGTATTGGCGCAGCCACCGGCCCCAGCATACCCGCAGTACCCATAAACGGGGGCATACGCGAAGCAGCCACCGGCCCCCGCATACCCGCAGTACCCATACGCGGGGGCTATGCCCCCGTTTATGGGTCACCCGGTGGCCCCTACGTTCTCCAGAGGCCCGGCTGCCCCGTACGACCCCACCGGGGGGTACCCTCCCCCGGTGGGTCCTCAGTCCGGAGCCTTCCCGGCGCCGGCAGCCTTCCCAATGCCGGGGGGTTATTTCATGCCCGGGCCCTTCGCGGTGCCAGGGGGATACCCTATTCCGGGCCCATTCCCGGGGCCAGGGGCCCATTACACGCCGGGGGTTTTCCCTACGCCGGGAGCCAGTCCCGCCACACAGGTCGCGTTTACCACACCGGGGGTGGTCGACAGAGCAGCTCCCGTGCCGCAGCGGACCTCCCCCCGCAACGGCGCCCCGGCTCCGAACGTTGCCGCGGAAGTTCCCCCCTCGCCGGTTTCGGATAATACAGGGGTTTCCCCCTTTCCGGTTCCGGTCGTTGCCACGGGGGCTCCGTCCTCTTCGGTTCCGGATAATACAGGGGTTTCCCCCTTTCTGGTTCCAAACGTCGCCGCGGGGGCCCCCTCCCCGGTTCTGGATGATACAGGGGCTTCCCCCTTTCCGGTTACGGGGGTCTTCGCATGTGGCTCCCCCCCAGTCGGCCCCAGTAGCCCCCAGGCCAGTAGCTACAGTGCACGAGCTCCCTCCTCCCCCGGGGCCGCCCCCCAAGGGTGCCTCCGGCAGACCAAGTCTATTTCTCCCTGGAGGAGGTCAAGCGAATGCGCACGGCTAAGTCCGGGGAAGAGCTTCCTCCGGGTCGCGGACGTGGAGAGCTTCGCTCCCACACCGTCCGGGGGAAGAGACCCGCCGAAGAGCCAACCTCTCCGGGGGGAAGTCCGGACGTCTTCAAACTCAGTCCTGGCCCGGAAGAAAAGCGTCATTACCGCCGCGCCAGCGGGCCTCTTGGGCCACTTCCCGACTCTGACAATGAGGGCGCGTCCCCTGTCAAAGGGGACAGCGACCGGGATTCCCCTCGGGAAGTGCAGGTGGCTAATCAGCCGCTATGCCGCAGACTTCGGTGCATTCGATGGCTGCGGCCTTACCGCCCGCCGCACATCGAGCACTACAATGGTGAGGCCGACCCCTATGAATTTGTGCAGGTATATTCTACGGTCATCTCGGTGGCTGGGGGGGACGAGACGGTGCAATGCAACGTCTTCCCCCTCTACCTCACCGGGATCGCCCGCTCCTAGTTCTACAATTTGAAGGCCGGCTCCATCAAATCCTTCACGCAGCTCAAGCGCGAGTTCTGCGCAAACTTCCAGGGGAACTACGTGCGTCCCATGGATTCTTCGCAGCTGTACACCATCCGGCAGAGGACGGGGGAGACCATCCGCAGCTTCTTTAAGCGCTTCGCTCAAGTCAAGAGCAAAGTGGCTCACATCCCCGACTCCAAGGTCATCGAGGCGTGCAAGAGTGGGATCCTCCCGAGAGAGCTCCACTGGAGGCTCTCCCGAAGCTGCCCCTCCTCCGCCGACGAGCTCTTTAACGTACTCGAAAAGTACGCTCGGGCAGAGGAGGACGACCTCTGGAAGAAAAACCAGGGGCTCCCGCCCCCGCTGATCGGGGGGCCAGGGACCCCCTCAAACACCCCAGGCAGGGGGGTCGTAATGAGCCACGGCCTCTGGACACCTTTGTCCTCGAGGGCGGAGGCGGCTCGATGACCATGGAGTCCATTCCCCAAGGGGCAATCGCCCCTTCCCCAAGCCAAAAAGCCGCGGGGGAGGGCAGTCGTCCCGCGGTCGGGAAGGCCCTGCGACAGGAAGCAGGGAAGGCCCGTGGTGCACCTTCCACAGGTCCAGTACCCATGCCACCCGGGAATGCCATCAGCTGCTACAGTAGTTTGCCGCGTTCCTCGACCAGCATGGGCGGGGGGGGGGGGGGGGGGGGGGACTCCGGCCTCCTTGCCCCCTCAGCCGGCTTTACCGGCCCTTCCTGCTCCTGCGGGAGGACAGCAGGGACGAATGCAGGAGGGGGAGCCATCAGAAACTCTCCCCTTCCAAACTTCCTAGAGGCGTGTCAACGTCATCATGGGAGGGTCCGCTTCCGGTCGGGACTGCAAGCGTCAGCGCAAGGAGTACGCGCGTGAAGTAAAGGTGGTGGGGGTGCTACGTACGTCTTCGCCACCCAAGTGGTCAGACGTCCCCCTCACCATCACAGCAGAAGACGCGCGCGGGGTTCGCTTCCCCCATGACGACGCGCTCATCATCTCCGCCACCATCTACAACTGCCACCTGGCCCGCATCCTAGTGGATGGCGGGAGCCCCGCCGATGTCCTCTACCTGAAAGCCTTCAGGGAGATGCAGGTGGATCAGAAGCTCTTGCAGCCCGCAGCAGGGCCCTTGCAAGGATTCGTCCCGTGGAAGGCGATCCACCCCATGGGGAAGGTGGATCTCCCCATGACGTTCAGCACCCCAGAAAATTACCGGACTGAGATGGTCCAGTTTGATGTGGTAGACCTCCCCTTCTCCTACAACGCGATCATGAGGAGGACCATGATCAACCGCCTGGGAGCGGCTATCCACCAAAACTACCTCTGCGTGAAGATCCTCGGGCCTCACCGTGTGATAACCGCCCGGGGAGACCAAGAAGTGGCCCGCACTCTATACGAGCGCACCGCCACAACAAGCGGGAGCGTCAACATTATCAAGGCCCCGGGGGGGGAGACCTCTCCCCCAGAGTCAGACGTCGCCGCGGTACCCTCCGGGAGGCCCCTCCCCAGGCCACGTCCAGAAGGGGGCCTCCGGAAGATCCCGCTGTCCACAGACGACGGGAACAAGACCGTCAAAATCGGGGCGGAGCTCCCCGAGGAGCGTGCGGAGCAACTCATGGCTTTCCTGCGAGAAAACTCCGACTTTTTCGCATGGAAGCCCTCCGACATGCGGGGCGTCTCCCGGGATGTCATAGAGCACAAGCTCGCGGTGACCCCCGGTCACCCCCAAATCAAGCAGAAGCTGAGGAAACTCTCCCTTGAATGCCAGGAGGCGATCAAGGTAGAGATTGCCCGACTACGAGAGGCGGGGTTCATTCGGGAAGTCTTACACCCCAAGTTGCTCGCGAACCCCGTCCTCGTGAAGAAGTTGAATGGAAAGTGGCGGATATGCGTGGACTTCACCGACCTCAACCGCGCCTGTCCCAAGGACAACTTCCTGCTCCCGCGGATTGACCAGCTGGTCAACTCCACCGCGGGGTGCGAGTTGATGAGCTTCCTGGATGCGTACTCGGGCTATCACCAAGTCCGGATGGTGGAAGGGGATGAGGAAAAGATGAGTTTCATAACTCTCCTCGGAACCTTCTGCTACGTCCACATGCCCTTCGGGCTGAAGAACGCGGGAGCAACCTTCCAGCGGCTCGTGACGCTGGTCTTCAAGGACCAAATCGGTCGCAACGTCGAAGTCTACGTCGACGACGCGGTCGTCAAAAGTCCCTGCGCAATCGCCCACATCGACGACCTAGCGGAGACCTTCCGCAACCTCCACGCGTACGGGCTGAAGCTCAACCCGGAGAAGTGCGCCTTCGGGGTCGCGGGGGGAAGCTCCTGGGTTTCCTCGTGTCCCAGCGGGGCATAGAGGCAAACCCCGAGATGATCCGGGCGTTCCTAGACATGCCCCCACCGCGTTCGATCAAGGACGTTCAGCGACTCGCTGGCCGCTTAGCCGCGCTGAGCCGCTTCGTCTCGCGGTCGGGGGAACGTGGCCTTCAATTTTTCAAAATCCTCCGAGGCTCGAGGGGTTTCGGTGGACCCCTGAGGCCCAGGAAGCCTTCGACGACCTGAAGAAGTACCTCATGAGCCCCCCAATGCTCGTGAGCCCATCTCCGGATGAGCCCTTGCTCCTCTACCTTGCTGTGACCCCGGTCGCTGTAAGCGCGGTATTGGTAAAGGAGAAAGATGGGCAGCAGCGTCCTGTGTACTACGTGAGTGAAGCCCTCCAAGGGGCCAAAACTCGATACACGGAGATGGAGAAGATCTGCTACGCCCTCCTGATGGCGTCCCGGAAGCTTCGTCACTACTTCCTGAGGCACCCCATCACCGTCCCATCATCCCTCCCCTTGGGGGAGGTACTCCGAAACAAAGAGGCCACAGGTCGGATCGGGAAATGGGGGGCTGAGCTCGCCCCCTTTTCCCTTTCCCTTACGGGATGCTCCGCCATCAAGTCACAGGTCCTCGCCGACTTCGTGGCGGAGTGGACTCCTCCCTCCGGGCCCGGGGACGAAGACCTCCCCGCGCCGCCCCGACGCAGCGACCACTAGACACTTATGTTCGACGGGTCCCTGTGTCTCACCGGGGCCGGTGCGGGAGTAGTCCTCCGGAGCCCCGAGGGACGGGAGCTCGAGTATGCGGCGCGGCTCGAGTTCCCCACCACAAACAAAGTCGCCGAATACGAGGCTTTGCTCCTCAGGTTGCGCCTTGCGCGCTCCCTGGGGATTCGACGCCTCCTAGTGAAGGGAGACTTGTAACACCCTGGTTTTGGGGGTGAAAAGTTTTTGCATAAAATCTTGCATGCATGTATCCCTGTAGTTGTAGCCGGATCAGCTGAACCCTAATCTCTCTCTCAAACCCTAAAAATCTCCAAATCTATTCTCTAGATCGAGATCAAGATCTGACCATCCAGATTTAACCTACTAGTTACCCTGAAGATAAAAGTCTTCAGGAGCCAGATTGAATTCTAACCCTAACTCCCAGTATCTAAGTCTCTTTCTGTTGTCGAAAACAGGAAATTCATATTTACCCTAAGTACCCCAGATTCCATATAACTGAGTTATCATGATCTAACCCTATCCAGACTCAAGTATCATTTGGAATATGTTTCCAGATATATCCTCAACTTACTCCAAAAAGTTGGGAACCAGATTTTTTAATCTAAACACTTTTTGCAGTTTAGTCCAAATTTTACTGCGAATAAGTCCTTTTCTGTTTACCTGGAAGCCTGAAAAGGCTAAAATCCACGAATCAACTCCAAATCTAGAATTTCTTCAGAGAACACCTCCCAAATGCTATTTGATACAATTCCCCTTCTGTTTAAACTTGAAAATCTTACTCCAATTTCCAGAATTCGAGATCGACAAAATCCAGATCTATTTTACCCTAATTTTACCCTATTTTCGAAAATAGGTGAAATCCCTCAAACCTTATCAAACTTTCCCCAAATTTGAGCTAAATGAGTATTAATAGAAATATTATACTCAGCCATGAAACCAAATCCCAAATTAAACCTCTTTAAAACCAGATTTACAAATCAGTCCAGACTTCAACCAAAATCATCACAATTATACCCCTGATCGACCAGAACTTGCTGTTCACGACCAGAGCCAGTGCAACCGACCAGAAAGTGTCTTCGACCAACGCCTGGGACTTCGACGACGACCTGGAACAAGCACTCGAGCACGGGAGCTTCGACCTCGCCACTGAAGTTGCTGTTGCTTCGACCTGCTGCACTGCTACAGTAGCACGTCGTTGAAGCCAGCCGTGGTCGCCATCTTCACCAGCTGAACAGTGCCACGTGTGCGAGCACTGTTGGCTACTGTGGATCTTCCCCGGCACAACTCACAGCCAGCTGATTTCCTCCCGTTTGCACACCACCAGCAACGGTCGACGCAGGAGCTTTGCGCCACGTGGAGAACTCGGCGCGGCCAGCCATCAGTTCACCTTCCCATCACCTGCAAAAGCCCTCACGGCCGCTAAAACAGGTCACCTCGACGCCAGCTCGTCGTGAAGTCGCATCCCGTCTTTTCCTTGCCGGCTACAACTCCCCGAGCTTTTCTAACCGTTGAGAGCCTCCAGCCACGCCTATATAAACTCACCAGAGCTTAGCCTTACTCCTTACACTCCAGAGCACCAGAAAACCAGCAACAACACTGTGTCTTCTTCTTCTCCGGTGAGCAGCAAAGAGGGAGCACGGTGCTAGCTTCAACCTCTGCTTTCTTCTTCGATCCAGCACCCCCAGTGAGCTTCTCTCATCTCCCTCATACTTCTCAAGCTTGGAATTTAATTTACATGCTTTCTGTCACCGGCAATCTCCGTGTTTCATCTACAACTCCGGTGAGCAATTAAACTCTAACTAAATCGAATTAGCTTTCGAACTAGTAATCAAATATGCTCAGTAGACCTTGCTTAATATCCCTAAGCAACAAAAATCGACAGATTTGCTGATATGTGAAAATCCCCAAATTGGAACCTTGCATGTTCACTGAACTTACTGTTTAAGCTTTCCTGATGCATCTCTAGCCAATCTAACTTCACCAGTATGTTTCTAATGCCCTACAGACCATCCACAAGCAAGGAATTAAGCTCAATCACTTTAAATCAGAAATGCCCAAATCAGATTTGAGTTCATCTTTTCTCCAGCCAGTATCTTCCAAATCCAGCCACTCCAGCTCAAACCACTTTGCCATTTAGATGTTTTGGACCATTCTGAGCAACTTTGTCTTCTATCACGACTCCCAATTCGGCCTAGATTGTGAGATATAGCTATGCCCTAGTTGGCTGTACTGTTCATGTTGCATATGCTTCAGACCAGTCAACTTCTTTGCCGGTTTTCATCACTTCCCGGCCATCTCCTGCCCTAGATCCTGTTGAGACATTTGTTCCTGATGCAAATGCCTAACTATCAGATAAAGTGTTACATCATTTGGAACTCTAGATCAAAAGTTATGGCAAACCCTAGTTTCTGGCCATGTCAACTCTATGTCAAACTATGCCAGCCAGTGGCATTAGCCCTGTTCACCCACCTCTGGTCATGAAAAACAGAAACTACCTTGTCAAACAGTTGCCTCACTACTTTGTGCACCATATGCTTGAATCAAAACTCATTTTGGCCACTGGGAACTATTCAAACCATGTCAATGCCATTCTTCGGCATTGTCAGCCCTTGTCAGCCTATGTCAGCCAACGGCATTGGGCCAGTTTGACCCCTTCTGGGTATGCAAACTGAACATAACCTTGTCCCTTAGACTCCTGATGTTGTGATCTACATTTTATCCTACTGTCACAACTTGAGTTGAGCCCTCTATCATCCATCGACCCTATGTCGATGCCTTGAACCGAATGTCGACCTAAAGACGTTCGCTGTTTTTGAGCGAACCAGCCGCAGCCTTGATATCATTCTGATATTTTGGAACATGTGGAACCTTGTAAACCCTTGACAACTAATCTTAACCCTAGTTTCCATAGTTTAACCCTAATCGTTTCCCAGAACTCTCAAATCTTGTATCGCCTAAGTGTTTCTCCTTGCATTATCGCATATAGTGGAATAGTAAGAGTAGGATTGATTGTAATGCCTGCTTGCTTGTTTGATCCTTGTTCAGAGCAAGAGTCCGAGTTCAAAGACTTCGTCGCAGACCCGACTTCAACTGCTGTTTCTTACGACGCGGAAGGCAAGTCATATTCTTGAACATCTTGAACCTATATTTTATGAATTGCTAGAATATACCTTGATTATAAAATAATATTGCATGTGAAAGATTAAGAATAGTTGAATTATGAAATGGCAGCATCAGGCTGATGCCTGTGAAATGTGAATTGATCAAATAATGAGCCATGAACTAATATATTATGTATATTTATATTCATGAAATGAAACCCCTAGCCGTGACCAGTATTTTGGTATGGAATGGTGAAAGCACTGGAGGTGCTTGGTCGCACAGGATGTGCCAGCACTGGAAGTGCATGGATTGTGGTATGATCTGGTCACTGGCATATAAGGACCTAGAACCTTGTGTTGTGCATCTAGTGGCATAATTAACGTGCCGACCGCAAGTCTGGTATGGGACAGGGCTGAACAAGTAGTATGTGGATCACACATGAAACCCCTATATGACAAACTCACGATTAACACGGGGTGCGCTCCAACACATATCACAGGATGTGATCATGCACGCTGACCCTGAGGGGAAGATGCCAAATTAGTGGGGGTTGTGTAACCCTGCCACAACTGTGGTTTGCGTGAAGAAAACCACGGGGTCCAGGGTGAATTGTGTGTGAAACATGGCAAAAGTTCTTGTTATCTCCACCTTGCCACTCACAGTATGAAGTGAGTCAGGGGTCCAATCCTTGTGATAGGAAGGGCATGAAAGTGGATATATCTTGCGGGTAAATTGGTACCCCTCTGCAGAGTTAAAAATGTATTCGAATACTTCGTGCTCCCGAGTTTTAGGAGTATGCCGCGGTGGATTAAATCCACGGGGTGTGACACAAGTATTGTTTTATAAATTAAAATTTGTTAGTTCAAGATTACCCAAATGACATGTGTTGTCATGATAAGGGGTGCTGCCGTGGGCTGTCATGTGTTGACGTGTCACGGTAGTAACATAATTTAGTGATCATATATATGATAACTAAGAGGCACGTGGATTGTGCCCTAAGTACATGAAATGTTGCCATGAGCCTGAGATTTGAAAAGCTTGGAAGAAAAGTATTTTTGGAAAACCCTCTCACCTCTTTTCCTTCAGTAGCATAGGAGCATTTCATCTCTACTATACGTATCTCTACTCTTACCTATGACTTGCTGAGTACGTAAGTGCTCACCCTTGCAACTTATCAACAATAGATGGAGTGCTTCATGACCAAGACGAAGGCTTGGAAGACTTCGTGAATCCAGAAGGAGGAGAGCCATTTCTGCCAGAGCCTTGATGTGTGTTGTTCTACTGTCAACTTCTTATGACTGTGGGGGTTTCGCCTAGCTTCCGCCGAGTAGTTGTCTTTTTGTTTTAATTAGACCATTTGTGCCGTGAAGGCATTGTATTACTCTTGTTGTATCAGGCCAGCAGGCCATACTGTTTATGAATAATATTTTGTAAGTCACTCTGCTGCAATGAACTCCTGTGCTTGACTTATCCTGGGAAGTCAATGGTATGTATGTATGAGGCGAGCTGCAGCGAGCTAGGTCTCCACGGGAGTAGTCGTGGTACCCTGTGCAGGGCGCGACAAGACTCCCAGCTCGTAGTTTGCCAAATGGACAAGTCTTACTTGTGCCATGACGCAAACTTGAGCCTTTACTTGCATGAGGTGCGCAAGATGGAGAGGCACTTCGACGGCCTCGAGGCCCGGCATATCCCACGAAGGGACAATGACCGGGCCGACGCCCTAGCCCGGGCGGCCAGCACCCAAGAACCGCTCCCCAAAGGAGCCTTCCTGGTGATTATCACGAAGCCCTCGGTGGCCTCCCCGGATGCGGGCGACGAGCCCCGCGTCCCAGAAGTCGCCGAAATCACCCGGGCTTCGTCTTGGATGGATCCCCTTATCTCCTTCATCAAGGGGGAAGGGGACCCTCCCAACGAGACCGAGGCTAAGCGCCTCTGGGCCAAAGCCCATGCATACCTCCTATTGGAGGGGAGGCTCTACAAGCCGGGGGCTTCCGCCCTGCTCCGATGCCTCCCATAGCCGGAAGGGCTCTGGCTTCTCAAAGACATCCATGCGGGAAGTTGTGGGTCTCATCTAGCCCCACGCGCCATCGCAACCAAGGCCCTTCGGCAGGGCTTTTATTGGCCTACAGTGATGTGCGACGCGCGAGACCTTGTCTCTGCGTGCGAGGCTTGCCAGAAGATGGCCAAGGGTTCGAACCTCCCCCCTGTAGCACTGCAGACTATCCCCATCACTTGGCCCTCCGCGCGCTAGGGGATGGACCTCCTAGGGCCCTTTCCCCCAGCGCCCGGGGGCTACAAGTACGCAGTGGTCGCGGTCAACTACTTTACTAAGTGGGTAGAGGCTGAACCCTTGGCCAGCAACACGTCCCGGGCGGTACAACGGTTTTTCTGGGAAAACGTCTTTTTTCGTTTTGGTGTCCCCGGGAAATCAGTGTCGATAACGGGACCCAATTCGACTCGGCGTATTTCTGGGAATTCTGTGAAGGCCTGGGGCTCACCATCCACTTCGCTTCAGTGGCCCATCCCCAGAGCAACGGAGCCGTTGAAAGGGTCAACGGTGTAATCCTACAAGGGTTACGCCGACGACTCGAGCAAGCCGCTTCCAAGTGGGGTGCATGGGCGGAGGAGCTCCCTAGCATCCTCTACTCTATGCGCACGACTCCGAGCCGGGCGACGGGACGCACCCCCGTTTCTCTGGTATACGGGGCTGAGGCAGTCCTCCCCCCGGAGATTGGCTTTTGGTCTCTACGAGTCGAGCTCCTAAATGGAGCTACGACCGCGGCATACCAAGCCAATGAGGCGAATCAACGACTGGAGGTCGATCTCGTGGAGGAGGAACGCGACCGAGCGCTCCTCCGCCACACCATCTACGAGCGCGAAATGGTGCGCGCATACAACCAGCGCGTGCGCGAGAGGGCTTTTCGCCTTGGGGACCTCGTCCTCAAGCGTGTCACGGACCCCCAAGCCCAGGGCAAGCTCTCCCCCAAATGGGAGTGCCCCTACAGGATATCGGCGGTCCTAGGCTCGGGGGCTTACAAGCTCTCCAACCTTCAAGAGCAGGAGTTGAAGCACATGTGGAATTTGCGTTTACTTCGCAAGTTTTATGTCTAGCCTACACGGGCTCGTCCCCTCCCCCGGAGCGATTACGCCGGAGGGGGAAGGGGACCTTGCACTCACTGTCCCCTCCCCCGGAGAGATTACGCTGGAGGGGGAGGAGGGACATTGTAATCACCGTTCCCTCCCCTTTTGCGATTTCGCGGGGGGAGGCGTTGTATTTTGGTTCATTGTTAATACAACTGGATTTTTCTTCGGCTCTATCTCAATGCAGGTTTTTTACACTACCGTCTCTCACGGCGATGCCCTCGCCGTGAGGAAGTGGGCTACCACGACCCAACAAGTCCCTACAATGGGAGTCCCACTCCCGTAGGGCGGCTTACGATCACCCCTCGTGGACTGAGGGTGTAAGCGGCAACCCGGTCCTCAAGGACCGCGGTAACGAGTCAATTTGGGAGACTAGTCCCCTACCCAAACACTCAGACCTGTCATCGGGCACACCCTCCTCCGGGAGTCGATTGTCTCCTCAGACACAGAGTTCTTGGATATTTTTTCTCGGAGACATTACTCCCGGCTCCCCGTTTTCATGGCGATCGGATAGTTGTCTCCTGGAAAAATTACCTTCGGCAATTTCGTCTTGGATTTTCTTGGATGTCCTTCCCCGGAGACCTTATTCTCGGCTCTCCGTTTTCACGGTGACTGGGGGGGTTCTCTCCAAAAAAATTTTCCGGAAACCCGGTTCCCCATTTTCACGGCGACTGGAGAGCTCCCGGAAAAATCTTGGATTTTGGATTTCCTCGGACGTCTTTTTCCGGCCCCTCCGGAAATTTCGTCTTGGATTTGCTCGGACGTTTCTTCCCGGAGACCTCATTCCCAGCTCCCCATTTTCACGGCGACTGGAGAGTTCTCCCGAAAAAATTGGGAAAAATTTTTAAGCAACGGGTCTTCATCCCGGGAGCTTTGTCGCCCCCACAGCGCGCGGAGCTACCCTCCAGCCCGCTGTGGGGGGGATAAGGAGCACCCGGGAATCACACCGTTCCAGACTTCGGACCTTCAAAATGGGCAAACTTAGCTCTATCAAAGAAATCTCAAAGCAAACACTCAACTTTATTGATCATTCAATCGGAGGACATCTTCCCCCTCTGGTAGGCATCGCTACATCGGATACGATACAACCCGGATTATAACTGGGAAAGTCTACGTCCTAAAGCACCTACGCCTAATAATCCCAGAGACCTACCGATAGCTCCCGGACCAGGTCCCGGTACAAGCCGCGTACGCGGCGCTAAGCTTCTCGGAGCAAGTCCTCGGGCCAATACTCGTAGCCCGCCGGTGGAAGTATCCGAAGAGGGGGAATCATCCAGGACCCTGAAAGCGGAGGGGATAGTTCAGCGCGATGATTATCGAAATTATCCAGGTGCCACTCCGGGTGCCATCGCAACCGAATTGGCTCCCGGACAACGCCCCCGCTGCATTCCCTGGAGAAGAGACTCAACAAGATTAAAGCGTCCTGAGCGTCCCCCGGGCGGCACCCGCCAGGGCTCAAAGGCCTCGCCCCTGGGGAATCTCTCCGAGACCTTCGCTCGGGAGTAACCTCCCGGGAAACCTGGTACAATGCCCTCATAGACATAGAAAAATTTCAATTTCTATTGCATTCAAAATATTTTCGTACAAGTGTCCTGGGCTTCCTCTAAGAAGCTACCGGGAACAAAAAACCTAAAAAACAAAAAGGGGTCCTCTCTAGACCCGGGGGGAGGCTCATACTTGGTCATCGACGTCCTCCCCCCGGGGGGCTCCCGCCGGAGACGGTGCATCCGTTCCCGGAGGCGCCGGTGCCGGGAACCTCGCCCGGATGATCCGGTCGTAGAAGCCCCCGGCAAGCTGCTCCACCTCCCGGCGCGAGGGCTCGAAAAACTCCGGGAAGCTCCGGGGGATGAGGCCCTCGATTGCCCGGGTGCCCACCCCCGGTGCTCTCCGAGCCCAGCCGCGGCCGCCACCACGGGGATTGCCCGGCCTCGCGCCCAGGCATCAGCGGCCTCCGGGATCACAGAGAATTGTGCGTTGAGAAAACGCACATCCTCCGTGAGAGTTACCGGGTCCGCCTCGGAGCTGCTCCCAGAGCGTAGGCTCACGCCAAGCCCCTCGAGGGCTGAGCGGATGGAGCGCCCCACGTCCGTCACCGCCCAGACACTCGATCCCTCGAGCTCCCGAAGGGTGTCCTCCTTCGCCTTGGCCTCCCTCCGGAGCCAGTCGTTGGCTGTCTCGGAGGCATGGATTTGGGCCCGGACCCAGGCGAGCTCCCGGAGGGCATCATCCCGCTGCTCCTGGTAAGCGGCGGCCCTCTCCACTGCTTCCTTCAGCGCCTGGCCGAAGCGCCTCTCGAGCCCCCAAGTAATGGCCGCCCCCTACAAGTCCAAGAGTTAGAAAAAATTCCAATGGGGGGCACCGAAGGAAAACCCACCGGCTCGGGGAAGTACCTGGATTTGGAGAGATTAAAGCTCCCCAAAACGCTCGCAGAGTGTCCCTTCCGAGACGTAGGCCTGGACCTTCCGGGTCTGCAGGCTCTCTGCGTAACGGTCGACCTCCCCCGCGGAAAGCAGGGGGGTCTCCCTCCTGGTGCCGGACCCGTCTCGGCCGATGACTGGCCCCCGGACATGAGTCACCGGGGTGATGTGGACCGGGGTGGTGGTGGCTGGCGTCCTCGCCGACGAGGATGTCGCCTCCGAAGAGGTGGCCGAGGAGATCTCGGAGGGGGTCCCTCCCCGGGGGGGGATCAGAAGCCCCTTCCCCTTCCCAGGCCGCGGGGCCTCCAGGACCTCCGTCTCCAGAGGGACCTCATAGACCGAGGGGCTCCCCCCCTTGTCTACTGGCCATTCTACTCGCGGGGGCGAGGCCTCCGCGAACCGGACCTCCGGCCTCTCCGGCTCCGGAAGCACCGGGGCCACCGGGAGGGCTATAGCTAAAGGTGGCAAGGAGGCGTAGTCCGCCGAATCGGACGCCCCCCCGTCTACGGCCAGTCCCTTCCCCCGAGCCTCTGCGAGGTCCTCCGGGGGAGGGGGCGTTGTCTCCTTCCGGGCCGGCGCCCGTGTGCGCCCGGCTCCGGGGGTCACATCCCGGGCCTTCACCGGCGTGGAGCCCGGCGTCTGACGAGGATTGACACCCGAGTCAGTTCAAATGAATCTACGACTGGTTCAAGATAGATTCGAGCCAGACACGCGCCTGGCGGTGCAAACTCAAGTCACTCTGAGAAGCACAAGTCCGAGGTAGCAGGCTTTACGCGATCAGACCGCAGCTAGTGCGCGGTCAGGAGTTCGTATGCTATACGCGAACAGAAGGCTGTAGATGTTGCGCGGTCAGCCAACATCGCGCGGTCAGAGCACTCTCGACCAGAGAACGTGGGATTAATCTGTCCCTGTAACAGGAATATCCCAAGTATCCCGAAGATTCTTCCACGTAGAGGAGCAACCGTTAGGAGGTTAATACGTGCGGTTATCCATGAAATAACACATGTTAAACCTACGTGGTAGTTGAGAGCGGTTGACAAAACCACATCCAAGCAACTGTTTGATGCCGTTATGACTTGGCGCCCTTTCGACCAGTATAAAGGAGCAGCCCGATGCATCAAACAGAGAGAAGGAGAGATCACATCTCATCCAGAGATCAACTGATCAAATAACCAACTCGAAGACAATAGTCTAAGTTAGATAGCTTCCATAAGCCTTCCAGGCTTCATCTTGTACAATAAAATAGGGGAAATCTTCGCCTGTGAAGATCTTTCTGTTACTTTGTACATCCTTTTACTACACATAGTGAAATCCCAACAGGACGTAGGGCTATTACTCCCACCATCGAGGGCCCGAACCTGTATAAACTTCTCTGTGCTCTAGTTCTCCATAATTCTACATACCTTCCTGGAGGGACACCCTGAAAGGTCTTACGAACTACAAATTTTGCATAAGTTCGACTAAGGACCCCGAGTCCGAATCGTCGACAGCTGGCGCCCACCGTGGGGCCTTTCTCAAGGCGTCCTAATTTTTATTCGGAGGTTCGCTGAATCATGGCTGGAGCATATGATTCCGAGAACGATTTCGATCTCGATGATTATGCTCACATTCCGATGCCTTCTCCGAGCGATCCTGTTCTGATGGAGGAAATTGGAGGTGAAAATCTCCCAAAGGTCGAATTGACTCTCCAGGTCATGTCCATCGACCAGGGGGCGACTAGCGCAAGGTCAAAACCCACCGAGGTTCTTAATGCGCTAGAGGGTAGGTCTGATCCATCATACGATCCCGCTGAGGGGAAGGATGATATCGACCAGGAAATCAGCCCGGGAAGGTTCGACCCTGATAACCTCCACCGTCTCTTTGATTTCGAGTCCAACTCGGAACAAACCGAGATGTTTTCTCCCTCGGTGACCTCTCTCCCTAGACAGTTTGCTACCTTATCAGAGGAAACTCCTGATCAACGGGCTTCCAGGGAAGAACAAGAACGCAAACAGAAGGAGGATCAAGATCTCGAGCAATAGGACAACGAAATACGCAGAACTGCCCTAGAGGCTCTTCAAGATGCGCAGGCTCGTTACGACGCTGCTCCGAGTTCTTCCCGACAATCACGTGGTCGCAGACGCGACCAGACCCCTTCTTTGCCTCTGGAGCGTTTCCCGGTGGATGAAGAAACGGTGACACCTGGTGCCCCTAGGAGAAGTACACATGGCAGACACCGATCTATCGCGGAGGTCATGCGTAATTTTCCTCCTACGGTCACGGATGCGCAGAAATCAGCCTTCACCAGAATCCTGGCGGAGAGGTTGGATGAGGTCACATCTGAGGCGACCCCCACGGCCTCTTCCCGGTCAGTAACGCGTTCCCACAACCGAGAGCGTTCTAACTCTGGTTCTGGTCGACGGAGTTACCCGCCGCCAGTACCGTCCCGGCAGGACAAGTCCAGGCAAGCACAGGATTCTCATGATAGGGATCGAGTCCCTGTCCATTCTCGCTTAGGACCACGAGTGACTTCTCCATTGCGTGAGGTCTCTCGCGATCCGGTCGAAAGTCACAGAACAGTTCAGGGTCCCTACGTGGGTTGTAAAGCTTTCTCGCCCGGCCTTCGTGCGGTCGTTTGGCCAGACAAGTTTCGACCAGGGGCTATAGAAAGGTTCGACTGGACTCAGAACCCATCCAAGTTCCTTCAAATTTATATTACTGCCATCCAAGCGGCAGGAGGCGATGACCGGGTCATGGCCAACTACCTGCCAACAGTCCTTGAAGGACCGGCTAGAACCTGGTTGTTTAATCAACCCGAAGGTTCTATCTATAACTGGGAAATGTTGTGCGACGCTATCCTCAGCAATTTCCAAAATTGTTATCAAAAGCCGGGTAAAGAGGACGACCTCCATCGACTACGGCAAAACTTCGACCGAGACCCTTCGTCAGTTTGTCAAGAGGTTTGTCGGGGTAAGGAATACCATCCCGAACATATCTGACAGCTCAATTATTGGGGCATTTAAACATGCCGTTCGATATCAGAGATTCACTGAAGACTTGCTCATCCATCCTCCTCGATCAATAGCCAATCTCTTTGATATGGCTGATCGATACTCCGACGCGGCCGAAGCGGTCGAATGGAACCGGATGGTTCATAAAGGTAACCTACCGCCTCAACCAGGTCTCAAGGACGCTAGGAAAGAAGATTCAAGCAAGAAGCCGGAATCTTCGTCGGGCGGGAAGTTGAAGAAGACGAAGAGGAATCGCTATGGACAGTACCATGAGGTCGCAGTTGCAGAGAAGCCTCCTTCGACCAAAGGTAACAAGTCTTCGTTTCAAAATAAAACTGCTTCTGGTGGTCGTAGTGCCGACCAGCCAGAGAAATCGACTAACCCGCAGGAAGGCAAGAAATGGTGTCCACTCCACAACTCAGCAGACCACGACCTCAAGAATTGCAGGAGTTGGTTGAAGCAGTTAGATGACTTCTACCAGGGGATTGGACCGATGCCGACCTTACCAGCTAAGGAACAAGCATGCGGGCTTAGAGACGCCGACAGGGACGAAGAGATGTCTTACCAGGTACCTCATAATCACATTAATGTTATTTTTGGGGGTTCCTCCTCTTTTGTTTCCAAAAGGCAGTTTAAGGCCTTTTATCGAGAGGTTAACCAAACGGAGACATCCCTTGATAAATCTCAGTACCCCCGTTGGTCGGATACACCTTTGACGTTTGATCGCACTGACTGTCCTGCGGGGCTTACTCGACCACTGAGGCTCCCTCTGGTCATTACCCCGATCATCAGCAATGCGAGAGTCGAAAGGGTCCTGATCGACGGAGGAAGCTCCTTGGACATCTTATTGGTCAAGGCGCTCGACGAGATGCAAATCCCTCGTTCCAAGATTAAACCCATAATACATCCGTTTTATGGGATAATCCCTGGTCCCTCCATGATGCCGTTGGGACAGGTGGTCCTCCCGGTCACACTAGGAGAACCGGATAACTTCCGAACAGAATTGGTTACTTTTGATGTAATTGATTGTGATTCGGCTTATAATGCAATCTTTGGCAGGACAACTCTTGCTAAGTTCATGATGGCAACGCACTATGCTTATCAGTGCAGCAAGTTGCCCGGTCCCAAAGGTGTCATCTCGATCCGAGGCAGTCGCAACGTGGCACTAACGTGCAACCGGTTATCTCTGGAGATGGTCGACCAGCTTCCCCTCCGAGACGCTCAGGTCGCCACAGTCGCCACTGACGCGATCAAGGCTGCTCCTCGACCAGATGAGAAACTCAAACTAGTTCCTTTGTACCCAGATGATCCATCCAAGACAATTCGGGTCGGATCAGGCCTGGATGACAAATAGGAACTCGAGCTCATTACTTTCCTCCGGGCTAACGCAGATGTGTTTGTGTGGAAACCGTCCGACATGCCCGGGGTCCCAAGGGAAGTAATCGAGCACAGGTTAGCAATTCGACCTGGACAGCGACCAATAAAGAAAAAGCTCAGGCGTTTTGCTGTTGACGGACAAGAAGCCATCCGAGAGGAGTTGGACAAACTCCTAAAAGTCGGGTTTATTCGCGAAGTCGATCACCCGGAATGGCTTGCAAATCCGGTCATGGTCCGCAAGTCAAATGGCAAGTGGCGCATGTGCCTCGACTACACTAGCCTCAACAGTGCCTGTCCGAAGGATGACTTTCCCCTTCCCCACATCGACCAGCTGGTCGACTCAACCGCGGGTTGCAAACTGATGAGCTTCTTGGACGCTTACTCAGGATACCATCAAATTAGCATGGCAGAAGAAAATGAAGAGAAGACTGCCTCAATCACCCCGTTCGGCACCTACTGCTACGTCAGAATGCTGTTCGGTCTCAAAAACGTAGGTTCCACGTACCAGCGCTTGATGCAAAAGACCTTTCTTTCCCAGATAGGGCGTAATCTCGAAGCATATGTAGACGGCTTGGTTGTAAAAAGCACTAAGAGATCGTCTCATTTGGACGATCTTGCTGAAACCTTCTGTAATTTAAATCGTTTTGGAATAAAATTGAACCCAGAGAAATGTTCTTTCGGGGTTTCTTCAGGGAAGCTCCTCGGTTTCCTTGTTTGTTCTAGAGGCATTGAAGTCAATCCTGAGAAAATCAAAGCAATCGAACAGAGTAGGTCTCCCTCGACCATGAAAGACGTTCAACGCCTGGCTGGTCGCATGGTGGCCTTAAGTCAGTTCATATCGCAACTAGGCGAAAGGGGACTACCTTTCTTCAAGGCCCTGCGGAAACATCACAATTTCACATGGTCCGATGAGGTCAAAAAAGCATTTAAGGAGGTAAAGACATACCTATCTAGTCCGCCAGTTTTGGTGTCTCCCGACAAGGGAGAACCATTACTCCTTTATTTGGCGGCTACCCCGCATGCGGTCAGCGCTGTCCTGATCGCGGATAGGGAAGGAATACACAGACCCGTCTACTATGTAAGCGAAGTACTTCATGGTCCTAAGGAGAGATACCCTGAGGTCCAGAAGATACTTTACGCACTACTGATGGCTTCCCGTAAGCTACGACATTACTTCCAAGCTCACAAGATCACGGTACCCTCCTCTTTTCCTTTGGGGGATATTGTCCGAAATCTGGAGAAATCTGGTCGAATCGCCAAGTGGGCGGTCGAACTCGGTGCTTTCGATGTCCATTTCACGCCCCACACAGCGGTTAAGTCTCAGGTTTTCGCCGACTTTGTGGTCGAATGGACCAACCCTGAGCCACCCGTGCAGGTGCCTGAGGAATTGGAATGCCCTGATCACTGGACAATGTACTTCAACGGCTCCCGTAGTTTTCAACATTCGGGGGCTGGAGTGGTCTTAGTTACGCCTCAGGGTGAACAGCTTAAGTACGTCATTCAACTACACTTTGTTGCGACCAACAACGCAGCAGAGTATGAAGGTCTTCTTGCAGGGCTCCGAGCAGCAAAATTCCTCGGAGTCCGTCGATTAGTGGTGAGGGGAGACTCACAGCTAGTCGTAAACCAGGTAAACAAGGAGTATAGCACCTCCGATGAGACAATGGCTCATTACCTGGGGGAAGTGAGGAGATTGGAAAAACACTTCAGTCATTTCGAAGTCCAATATATCCCGTGAAAGGACAACATTCTCGCAGACCAATTATCCAAAATTGGGTCCTCACGCACATCCGCTCCGGCAGGAGTATTCATTGAACACTTGGAACATCCTTCGATTATGACTTCGGTCGAGGATGATCCAGTAATAGTCTGCGTTGCCAACCTCGGTCAGGAACAGGATTGGACTCATCCATTGAGAGTCTATCTTGAACATGGGACCCTACCCGAGGATGAAACCGAAAGCGATCGATTGATTCAAAAAGCGCGTCTGTACAAACTCATAGAAGGAGTTTTGTATAGAAAGGGCACTTAAGGAGTGTTCATGTGCTGTATATCTCAGGAGGAAAGTAAATCCCTCTTGAAAGAAATACATGACAGTGTATGCGGTGCGCACGCGTCATATCGGACACTGGTCGGAAAAGCTTTTCGACAAGGATTCTACTGGCCTTCGGCACTCGATGATGCCAAGCACATGGTCAAAATGTGTCCTCAGTGTCAGTTTCACGCGAGACAGGTTCATCAACCTACCTATGCATTACAAACCATTCCCCTTGCATGGCCTTTTGCGGTCAAGGGGATGGATATTGTCGGTCCTATGCCACAAGCGGTCAATGGGTACAACTTTCTGTTCGTAGCCATTGATACGTTCACAAAGTGGATTGAGGCCGAACCGGTACGAAATATTATCGCATCAACAGCAGAAAAGTTCTTTCATAAGAACATCGTTGCTCGATTCGGTGTTCCAAACCGTCTCATCACGGACGATGGTTCTCAGTTCGCCAGTGGTCTTTTCCTAGATTACTGCGATCAGATTGGGACCAAGGTGTGCTTTGCTTCTGTGGCACATCCGCAGAGCAATGGTGCCGTAGAACGTGCCAACGGGCAGATACTGCAAGACATCAAGAAACTTGTTTTCGATCGCCTTAAAACTTGCTCGGGGGCTTGGGCGGACGAGCTCTATACCGTTCTATGGGCACTACGAACTACCTCTAGTCGAGCCACCGGTGAGACGCCTTTCCATCTGGTCTATGGGGCCGAGGCCGTATTGCCTATGGAAGTTAGTACTAGATCTGTTCGGACAGAACAATTCGAACGAGTTGATCAGACCGAACAGTGATCACAGGATCTCATCCTCTTAGAAGAAAGGCGTGATCGCGCTTTGGTCAAGTCCGCGGTATACTTGCAAGCTTTGCGCAAGTACCATAACAAAAAATACATGCATTGCATAAGTTATGTCTGTACAGGGGTTACATAATCCCGAGCTCGGTCAGGAGCTTATCTACAAGAGGATTGACTTCCTCCATGATTGCCTCGAGTTGCTCTTCATTCTCGATCTCTACCGTTCCCACCAGTGGATTCAGGTCCATATCTGGGCCATGGTGGAGACGAAACCGGCAGAGAATGGCGGAGGCTGCTGATCGAACCCTGGTTCTGATCACCTCTTGTCGTCGCTGTGTATCTTCAGGAAGATACTCGAGTAGTGACTCCGCTTGGGCCACGACCAGTGTAGACCAGTCGCTCGAACTGAGGTCATCTTTTGTGGTCTCGACCACATCAGCCCTCAGGAGACGGGCCACCATCTTTAGCTTTTCGAAGATGGATTGGCTCAGGTCTTTGTTCGCCCTTCGGGTAGAGTCAATGGTGAGCTGGAGGATTGTCTTGTCCTGATCGGGCCGTTTTATTTGACTTGCGGTAAGAAGATCGTTACAAATGGTCCGAATGACAAGGTCTAGTTGTTCTGGTCAGAATTGACTTACCAGACACTAGTACAGAAATGCAGTCTACTAACCCTTATCTTCTATCGGTTATTAGCGAAACAGCACAAAACCGATAGAAAATGTGCCTCGCGGTCAAAAAAGCCCGACGGATGTATTTTCCCTATCGGTTTCTAAGAAACTTACCGATAGAATAAATAGTATGATTTACTCTAGCGGTGATGAACATATTTGCCGTTAGAAGAGATGCATAAGTACTGACGGAAGAATGTTGTGCGCCGATAGGACTGGTCGACTTCAACAACTAGACTTATTCTATCGCTACTGTATGAATATACCGACAGAATATATTAAAAGTTCCTATCGGCAATATGTAGTTCACCGATAGAATAGTTGACCTTCTACAAATATTTTTATTCTATCGGTAATGGATTCTTTTACCATTAGTATATATAGAAAATTGCTTAGAACTGTTCGTCTTCTAATAGTTTTATTCTATCGGTAATGCATGTTTATACCGGTAGAATATTGCACAAAATATCTTAGAACTGTTGGCCTTCTACACTAGTAATATTCTATCGGTAGTGTACGTACAGACCGATAGAGTATGTACAAAAATTCCTATCGGTAATATTTATTGTGCCGATAGAACCATTCGGCTTCTACAGATGTTTTTATTACTAACGGTATTCTGTTTTCTTACCGATAGAAAATATATAATTGTATAAATACACGGGTATGTCTCTTTCATTCTCACAGTTCATCTGGGCTCGTAGTCCTAACCCGTAAGCTCCATGGACGGCCGGCGCACCTCTACAGGGGACCGCTGCACCTCCGCACCTCCATCGACGCCCTCTAGACGTCGGCATCCCAAGGAAGGTACGTAAAATTTCTGCAATATTGTTAGATTATTCTAATCCGATTATGGCAATAATTCTGCTTTTTTTGTATCCTTCATTTTGATGTGTCTTCTTTTCAATATGATTATGATCTGTTCAGGTCCTTGGATGATGCTCGTGAGGGGCAACGTATTTCACGGTTCTTCATCGCAGTACGCTGCCTACGCTGGCTTGTTGGCGAAAGAAATGGTGAAGATCACCGTCGAGAGCTGGAAGGACGTGAAGGGCGAGATCTTGGTTGGCTCGGTCGCGAAGATGCTTAAGCCCGGCGTGGTTCTCAAATCAGGACCTATAGAAAGCATCTTACATGTTTTTGCATGCACCAGCTTGTGGCCAGATGCTTACCTGCTTGGAGAAGAAGAATTGTTGTTATTTGCACAGCCATTCTACACCATCACTACACAGAACAACATCTTGGAAGGTAGGTTCTTTTTGTTAATGGAGTTGAGTTGAGTTGATCGAGTTTGAGTCCGAGGAAATCACCATTACGTACAAATGTATGTCGACGGCAGTTCCAGCTCCTCGGGCGTCTTCGAACTGAACTCCTATGGTTAAGTCCAATGTGGTTCAGACATTTGCTATTTTGGATGAATGGATTTGTGATGTATCAGGTCTAACTTGTAGTCGGTAGTTGCATTGTGGCAACCTGCAAAGGTTCCCTTTTATGTAAAATGCATGTATGGGCCACTGGGTCCTCATCGTGATCTGTTGTTAATTTCAGACGTGGCTTTTGTAATATACATCGAATGTGTGAATTGTTGTATTTGTATATTGTTGTATATTTGTGTATCATGTATTGCTAATTGGGACATGAACTTGAATGTGCAGGGAGCATTTGTGTATTTAATTGTATTGGTAGGTAGGTGTGTATTTGTACTGCTGTTTCAAACATGCACTTCAATTTGTGAACTGGCATGTGTATGTTTGTACCTGAATTTGTATTGGTGAACTGGCATGTGTATGTTTGTACCTGAATTTGTGAACTGGCATCTGTAATTTCTTTGGCAAGATGAAGTCCCAACTACCTACGAAAAGTATTTTTGTGTCTCCTAGTTAATCTACAAATTAGCATTTCTTGAAATATATTGCTTTATCTTCTAGTTAAGATCCGTTTGATGTAAGATCTGTTTGATGTTACATTGATATGATTCCTTGAATGTGAGAAATGGCATGTGCATGTTTGTCCCAGTTTGGTAACAGTACCTCCTCTAACGGTAAGTACACATATTTACCGATAGGAAAACATATATATTTGTTCAGTCATGCATATTCTAACGGTAAATACACATATTTACCGATAGGAAGCACATATATTTGTTCAGTCACGCATATTCTAACGGAAATGCACATATTTACCGATAGAAAAATACATATATTTGTTCAGTCATGCATATTCTAACGGTAAATACACATATTTACCGATAGGAAACACATATATTTGTTTAGTCATGCATATTCTAACGGTAAATGCACATATTTACCGATAGAAAAATACATATATTTGTTCAGTCATGCATATTCTAACGGTAAATACACATATTTACCGATAGGAAGCACATATATTTGTTTAGTCATGCATATTCTAACGGTAAATGCACATATTTACCGATAGAAAAATACATATATTTGCTCAGTAATGTATATTCTCTAACGGTATGTGTGTGTTTTTACCGATAGAATATGTGAGCTGCAAATTATCTAAGTTAGTCTGACGGTTATTTCATGTATTTACCGTTAGAAAAATGTCCATTATAAGGAAAACCCCAGTCGACCATTGCTGAGCTGCTCTTTAATTTGTTCTGTTGCACTCTGTGTCCCTCTGTTTGTGACGAAAGTTCCAGCTACACTGCTAGGGTGATCAGCGCAGGCTGGAGGGAAGTTGATTGCGCCCCTCTCTTTAAGGTATGCTTAATCGTCGACACCTATCTCTCTCTCCCTCTAGATCTCCCTTCCTCTCTACTTGCAAGCTAGCTGTATTGTGTAGTTCCAAGTTTGTAGCTCTAAGCTTGGGAGCTTGGTAGCTGGAAATGCGTCATGTTTTAGGAGCTAACTAGCTTGTATTGTGTAGTTAGCTAGGTTAATTAGTGTTAATTTCGTCAGGCTAGGGTTCAACACATGTATCTGTTGTAAGAGGCTGTACATGTACATATACATAACTTAATCGGGCAGGTTTCATGCATGGCTTACTCGTTAAATTTTGTTAATTGTAGATGGACAGGAAATATTGGATGTATGGAATAAAACGTACTACTCTTGAATATTTGGATGGTGTGAATGAGTTTATTAAATTTGCTGAGCAACAAAAGGAGAGGAAGGGAGAGAAAAATATGCTCTGTCCTTGTACAGATTGTATGAACTTGAAGAGGTTTAGCAACTCTGATCAAATTAAGAGTCATTTGATTCGTCGTGGTTTTAACGCGCGATACACCCGTTGGATATGGCATGGCGAAGATCTTGAGGAAACAAGCACCACTACTACCAATCAGCACGACTCGGATGTGGATTGCAATAATATCGATGATCATCCCAATTTTGGTAATGTTAATTCCGATGTGCACGTAGATGATGATGATGACAATCTAGATGAGATGTTACGTGATGTAGAGGAAGATTACAACGAAAATGACTTCTGCGAATTTGAGAAACTGATTGCTGACTCTGAGAAGCCTCTGTTCCCTGGATGTGCAACATTTACAAAACTGTCTTCTGTGCTGAGATTATATAACTTGAAGGCAGGAAACGGTTGGAGTGATAAGAGTTTCACGGCACTATTAGATCTTCTAGCGGACATGCTTTCAGAGGGAAATGAGTTGCCAAGATCTACTTACCAAGCCAAAAAACTGTTGTGTCCGTTGGGAATGGAAATCGAAAGAATACACGCATGCCCAAATGATTGTGTGTTGTATCGTAACGAGTACTCCAGTTTGCATGTTTGTCCAAGATGCGGCGCATCGAGGTATACTCGTAGGGACCGGATTGACAGTGAACGTCACGAGGTAAGGAAAGGGCCCTCGGCAAAAACTGTGTGGTACTTGCCTGTGATACCTAGATTGAAGCGGCTGTTTGCAAATCCGAAAGTCACGAAGCACTTGCGTTGGCATGCTGAAGCCCGGAAACAAGACGGAAAACTGAGACACCCAGCTGATTCTATTCAATGGAGAAACATCAACAGAACATTTGCTGAGTTCGGCGGCGAACTTAGGAATGTAAGGTTCGGGCTGAGTACAGATGGTATGAACCCACATGGTAATATGAGCAGCCGGCACAGCACTTGGCCGGTTCTTTTATGCATCTACAATCTTCCTCCTTGGTTATGCATGAAGCGCAAGTACATCATGATGGCGTTACTAATCTTAGGACCCAGACAACCCGGAAATGATATTGACGTGTTTCTAGCACCTTTAATCGAGGACTTACAGAAATTGTGGAGCGAGGGTGTGCAGGTGTGGGATGCATACAAGAAAGAGAATTTCATCTTGCGGGCCCTGATATTTTGCACCATAAATGATTTTCCTGCCTACGGCAATTTGTCGGGGTATAGTACGAAAGGAGCCAATGCTTGCCCTATTTGCCTAGATGAAACTGAGAGCATCTGGCTGCGAAACTGCCGGAAAACAGTGTACATGGGTCACCGCAGGTTTCTTCCGGTGCATCACACGTACCGTAAGAAGAGGAAATCATTTAACGGGAAGCCTGAGAAGGGATCAGCTCCAGTGTTTCTGACCGGTAAGGAGATTTACTCACGCGTGAACGACATCAAAGTTGAGTTCGGTAAGCATTCTAAACCTCGAGAAAAAAATGTTTGGAAGAAGAGATCGATTCTCTGGGATCTACCGTACTGGGAGCACTTACAAGTTCGACATTGCATTGACGTCATGCATGTAGAGAAAAATGTCTGTGACAGTTTGATTGGTTTGTTGTTGAACATTCCGGGAAAGACAAAGGATGGTGTGAAAGCTCGTCGTGACATGGTGGAAATGGGGATAAGGACTGAGCTTGCACCTTTAGAGAATGGAAAGCGTACATACCTCCCCCCGGCCTGCTACACGTTGTCCAAGAGCGAAAAAACAGAACTCTGTCGGTGCCTGCACGGTGTTAAAGTTCCATGTGGGTACTCCGCGAACTTGAAAAAACTTGTGTCTATGAAGGACCTAAGACTGGTTGGCATGAAGTCCCACGACTGTCATGTCTTGATGTCACAGATGCTTCCCATTGCTATCAGAGGCATTCTCCCAGTTAAAGTCAGAGAGACAATCACAAACCTATGTTATTTCTTCAACGCAATATCTTGCAAGGTAAGTACGTGCACTCGTACTATAAGTTCACTACCTCCATTTGTGGAGCTTAATGAGAAGATTTTTCTGATATGAATATTTGGCGCAACTGTGTCCTCGTAGGTAATTGATCCCGATGGACTGGACGCTTTGCAACGCGACGTGGTTACAACTCTTTGTCAGCTCGAGATGTATTTCCCTCCATCCTTTTTTGATGTTATGGTCCATCTGATTGTTCACCTTATCAGAGAAATTAAGTTTTGTGGACCCGTGTGCCTGCGCTACATGTATCCATTTGAGAGATTTATGGGTGTATTGAAGGGATACGTAAGGACTCGTCGTCGACCCGAGGGGAGTATCATGGAAGGTTATGCCGCCGAGGAGGTGATTGAATTTTGCACAGATTATATGGCCGGGGTTGACCCAATTGGTATGCCTAGGTCCCGACACGAGGGTAGGCTTGAGGGAATTGGAACAATTGGATTCAAAGCTATCGTCCCCGCTCGTGATGTGTACGCAAAATCACATTTTTGGGTCTTAGAACACATGACGGAGGTCGAGCCATACATACACGAGCACAAGGTAATGTTACGGTCACAGAATCCTTCGAAGTCAGACGTTTGGGTAAGCAGAGAACATAACAGGAAATTTGCTGAGTGGATCCAAGAAAGAGTCACGCGAGCTGCCGAGGGCTCCGTAAGTGAAACTGTGACATGGTTGGCTAGAGGCCCAAGATTCACTGTAGGGACTTGGCAGGGGTACGACATCAATGGGTATTCATTTTACACAAGAGCTCAAGACGCCAAGAGTAGCACGCAATGTAGCGGAGTGACACTGTTTGCTATTTCCGAGGATGCCAGGTCAGTAAGGGCGCTGAACTCATATTACGGTGTTATTGACGAAATATGGGAGCTCGATTACGGATTACTTAAGATTCCCCTGTTTCGATGACAATGGGTCGAAATCCCTCGAGGTGTTCAAGTTGACAGTTACGGGTTTACTCTCGTCGATCTTGGTAGAGTCGGACACCAAGACGATCCATTCATACTTGCAAAGCAAGCCACACAGGTATTCTACATCGTTGACCCGGCCAATCCAAACTTGCATGTTGTCCTCCACAGCAAGAGACGTATTGTTGGGGTCGAAGATGTTGTCGACGAAGAGGAGTATAACCAATTCGATGAAATACCTCCATTTTTAGAGGACATTCAATCTATCCGTACTGAAGATATCGACGAAACAACGTATCTGCGAGATGACCACGAAGAAGGATTATGGGTTGAGAACCATTGATGATTAATTTCTATTTCAGGGATAAATGCCAAGCAAACAGCCCACAAGTTCTGCAGCAAGGTGAGGAACTTATCATTAATACATCAGGCAGTACATTTTTCTTTAGAATTTAATGATAAGCTAGTTCACAGCATTAATACATCTCAATTTTACTCCACAGCATGAGTTCTAACATGTACAGTACCTTTATCCTGTAAATATTTAATTCTTCCCTTCAAATAGCACTTGCAAAAATCTCATCGCAGCCTCTTCAAATTAAGTTCAGCAAAAATCCCTGACGGTATTTTGTTATTTATACCGATAGAGAAGGACATCTTCTCTCAGGCACTTCAAAACGTTTTCTATCGGTATTGTTCTATTTTACCGTTAGAATAAATTCATTTGTCTCACGGTATTTGTTGTCTGACGGTTTTTTCCTGTTTTTACCGATAGAAGAATACTCTGCCGCTTCGAATTCTCAACCGTGTCGCCATGCGTCGCCTTGGAAACTCTATAAGTACCTCGCCATGCGTCGCGGTATTTTGTTGTTTTTCTAATTCTCGAACGGTTGGACTCCTCATCTTCTCTTTCACAATGGCAACCTCCATGGGATCGTCATCCACGGCCTCCCCGGTAAGAACTCTAAATCTCCTCGGTTTACCCCTGTATTGTTAATCCATGTTCAGTTCATTCTTGACCTGTTGATTTGCACAGGGAATGGTAGCCGTGGAAGACACTGCCAAAGTGAAGGCTGACCTGAGGGCCCTCCAGGAGGAGCACAAGCTCCTTACAGACAAGCACACTCAGCTACGGCTTGACCTTGACGATCTCTTCCAGCGCATTAAGCGCATGAAGACGGATGGTGACAATGCTAGGGCGAGGACGAGGCGTCTTCGCGAGGAGAAGAAAGCCGCGGATATGACCATCGCTGGCTGCGGTTTGACTATGAAGGATACCATAGCGAAGCTGACGGAGGTCGCAGGCCTTCTGGACGCGGTAGTAGTTGATCCTAGGGACAACTTGTCGCTAGAGGAGTCCTGCGTCCTGGCTGCAAGTCTAACTGACTCTATTCTACATGCAGCCAGGGCTAAGACCACCCCTTGACCTAGCATTTTGGGTTTTATTTTTTTTTGTAAGTGATAAAACAACAATGAATGAACAATTTCTTTTTATGTCAATTTTCCAATTTTCCGGCTATCTTCCCTCTTTCTTTAACATTCTGCAGCTTTCAACCACGGTCTGTTTGATGTTAAATTGTGTACCTTTTCATAACTCTGACGGTATTTTGTTGTTTTTACCGATAGAAAAAGGGCACACAAATCTCAAGCACTTAATCAAAAAAAATTTCTGGGGAAAATTGGGCTCACGGGATTTTTTTGTTTATACCGATAGAAAAGGGCACCTTTTCATTACTCTCACGGTATTTTGTTGTTTTTACCGATAGAAAAATGGCACCCAATCTCAAGCACTTTAAAAAAATTTTCTGTGAAAAATTGGTCTCACGGGATTTTATTGTTTATACCGATAGAAAAATGCAATCACTAATTCGAATATTTTTCCGGGAAATTTACTTTTTCTATCGGTATTATTTTGTTGTTTCGATAGAAAATTACATAAGTCTATCGGTATCAATTTGTTATACCGATAGAAAAGTTCCTCCGCTACTTTATTTCTCGTACACGGCCCTTTAGTTTCCCTCCACTCGAACAGTTCCACCTTAGAGCACTGCGTCTCTTCGAGAGCGAAGAAAACCCCAACCTCCGCCGTGAGCACTCACTTCCTCTCTCCCACACGACGATCGCCGGCTGGACACTGGTTCGTCACTGCCACCGGTTCTTATTTTCGTCCTTCGCCCGCCGCTGCTGCGTTCTACACCGCCTCTGCATCACCAGAACTGATCGCCGCCGTAAATACCCTAATTCGTCGTTCTATTTCCAGCATCTTCTTTATTTGATCCTAGTGTTTTGCACGTACTAATTCTTGGAGTTTTGCAATTACACTAGGGTTCCCTATTGTGTTGGCTTATGTACATTCCGCAGGCAATGTTGATTTTAATTAGAGTTTACATAATATGTTCCAGTGCTGTAATGAACCTGTTTTGAGATTTTAACTTCTCTATACTGCTGTATGTGTGATCAATTGTATCCAACTGCCATGTAATGCAGATTATATGTTGGAGGTGTTCTTACACATATTCTATCGGCAGCTCATGTGTTTACCGATAGAAAATTTTCTACACAAGTAGTAAAACTTAATTTGGATCTGGAAGGACATGAGCCATGCAATGTACTAGTTTGGTTGGGAATTTTTACTCACTTCGTATGAATATATGGCAATGTGGATGGGTCTTCGATGTATATGTTTCAAATGCCTATATACATGACTTTTCCCAACCTAATAGCTGTGAAGTCCTGATGACTCACATACAGGCTAGGCTAAAGATTATGCACAGTAGCACTTAGATGCTTGTGTGCATATTTACGTGTGAAATAATAATGCTGGCCCAAGAATATTAGTGTAGCAAATCATCGAGAATGTTATGTGATGACAGTGAATGGTGGCTTGTCAACAAAATTCCATATGTAGAGAACATTGTTATGTTCTATCGGTATCTCACGTGTTTGCCGATAGAAAATATTTCTGAAGAGTTCAGTAAGTAATTTATGCATGTCTTTCTTTTTGTATTATTTTCCCTTTTGCCGCCCTAGTTAGTCTCCAGTCCTGGGCTGAGTTATGGAAGTCCAAGGCGAATTAATTGCCATATATATGGTTTGTTGAAGGTTTTGTAGGGGAAGACATGTCGTCGTCTTCATCGGATGGTACTAGTGGTTCGACTAGGGCCAACCCCATCGTAACTACTGAAGATGGGGCTGTTACATCCCAGCGCAAGAGGGTGGGGCGAGGCGCGACGACGTTGGGGCGTTTGGCCAAACGCACTGATCTTTCTTGTGAGTTCAACCAATTTGGGAGGCCGATTGGAAAGAATGCTGGGAGGTACGCGGCCTACGTTGGGCTGTTGGCGAAAGAAAGGGTGAAGATCACCGTCCAGAGCTGGAAGGACGTGACGGCGGACGAGAGGGATAGGTTGTGGGCGGAAGTGAAGGTTAAATGAACTGAAATCGCTGAACTCTTTCGTAATCACGTTCTCTTGGCTTATACTAAAGTTTAACTAACTCGTGATTAATTGTATGCATTTTTCAGAAACAGGCTAAGTGGAACATCCCCGACGATACACCTAGGACTGCCTGCTTGAAGGACATGAACGGAACATGGAAAACCTTTAAGAGCTGGCTCGTCAGTAACTTCCTAGCTGCGGGGAAATCTCCTTGCGAGAAGTACCCCTTCATATCGGAGGAGGTATGGGAGGAATTCACCAAGCAGAAGGGGACTGAGGAGTTCAAGGCCCTTAGCGAGAAGAATAGGGCGATCCAGAAGAGGAACGACCACCCGCATCGGCTCGGATCCCGGGGCTATGCGGGGAAGGAGGAACAGTGGAAGAAGGAAGACGAACAAAATCCTGTCATCGACACCCCTGAGTTGCCGCTCTCCGAGATCAGGGATGAGAGGTGCAAGCGATGGTGGAGGGGGAGGGGGTCCGTGTCGTCCACGGGGTCTGTGCAGTTCGCAACCCCTGGGGACGCCGACGTTGTGAGGCGAATGGTAAGTTGGCTAACCTCGTAAACTGTGTGCGCACAAGTGTATATAAGGCAATTTGTCTCACAAGGTACCTTCAAATGTAACAGATCTCTTTTGAGAAGGAGGCAGCGGAGGGATTGTTTACCCCGCAGAGGGAGAACGACATCCTCACCCGAGCTCTAGGAAATAAGGAGCATCCCGGGCGGACACGGGCCGTGGGAGCCATTGTGTCGTGGAAGGCCGGTTTCGTAGATCCGGCTCCACCGAGGAAGAAGGCCCGCACCTGGAAGGAAAAGGAAGCTGACCTCTCCGATAAGATACGGGCTAAGGTACGGGAGGAGATACGGGCGGAGATGCGGGCCGAGATACGGGCTGAGGTACAGTCTGAGGTGCAGACCGAGGTCGCACAAATGAGGGAAGAGTTTGCACGGTTGAGAGAAACATTGCTGGCCAAGAATTTAGATGCGGATCCCCAGGACGACGGTACCCCGCGGGGTCGGATAAGCAGTTGCGCTTCGAAGGTACTCGCGGATCCAGTGGATCTACTTGAGGTACTGCAAGCCTTCATCTGTGCACTTAAGTTGATGCCACTCCCATTCTGTTAGAGTTGTTTCGCTAACCTATTTTAATTGTTACAAATTTGCAGGGGCCGGAGGGCTGCATCCTACAGAATCACGTAGGCGCCGGGCAGGAAGTGGTTGGACACGGCTTCGTATATCCGTCTGGGCCGGATGTCCGGGTCCACTGTGTACCTCTGTGGTTGGGTTTCGCAAAGGTACAGGTGGACATGGCCATGCCGGGCTACAACGATTCTCCGTTGCCAGTCCCAACAGAGGAACTGCAGACACTTGCCGAGGCAGTGGGCTCCTACGTACAGTGGCCCAAGAAGTGTCTTGTAATACAACCGGTAAATCCTACACATTTTAGATTACATCCTACTCAGTACACTCAACTTGCATAATCTCACATACGTGCTCATTAATTGAAGTGGCCTGCCGCGGGGCTACCAGGGGACTGCGCCCCCAGCTCGGGGCATGAGGGCCGATCTCGTGCGAACCTGGACACATCAAAGACGGCCTCGACCCCACCCAGCGCATCCACGCCTCCACCTCGGAAGAAAGCCGCCATCACCTCGCCCTTGCCTTCGAAGGTACGCGCTCAGTCCCCGGCAAAAGGCAAGGGCGGCAAAGGCAAGGGCAAAGGGCGACAGGGACTGCCGCGGACGTTCACGAACGCGCTCCCACTCCTGTCGGAGGCATCTTTGCGGAAATTGGATCGATCAACCAGAGACCTCCACGACTGGTACCTACATCGAGCTCGGCGCAGCCTGAACTTCTTAGTTCCCTACAGGCCTGGGCAGTTCCACCGTGAGCCCGGGACTATATCCGTGGCACACGAGGATCTGTTCGACCTCTACAACTGGCGGGAGCTCGATATGTCCATCATACGGACTGGAGTCCTGTGAGTTTGCTGATGCTATGTATTGCTGTTTTCTAACTCTGTTTGCTAACTCTGCATTAATGTTGCAGTTCATTTGAATACTGAGTAACTTTCTGTGAAATTAATATTAATCTCGTCCTTCGCATGCAGGTGCATGTACAGGCTAGCATCGGAGGCTGCGTGTGACAAGGTGGGTTTCCTCGACCCCGAGAAAATAAGCCTCACGATGCTAGAGCACGACGCCGCGCACGCTGAGCAGTACATATCCAGCGTGCTGATGGCGCAGCAGGACAGGGACTTCATTCTGGTGCCGTACCACCAAAGGTTAGTGCATTTCGTACTAATTTAACTCAATCTTGTATGTTACACCTGAGATGTACTTTGAGCTAGCGATCCTCTTTTACGTACAATGCAGGGGCCACTAGATCCTCATCGTGATCTGTCCGCCGAGGAACGAGGTGTACTACCTCGATTCGATGCGTGACAGATTATCGATGGAATATGTGCTCAAGGGGAATATGGAGGCGTAAGTAACTTATATGTTTGATTTATATTTTGACCTCACTAGCTAATGATAATACATTAACTGGCAATACTAACTGAAATGCAGGGCTTTTGATAAATATGTGTCCGCTGGAGGGAGGCATGCCGCACCGCAGGGCTCCGTACTAGCTTGGAAACAATATGAGGTACTCACGAGACTTTTTGTTTATGCTTAATTAGTTTATGGAAACAATATATAGCTAACATGTATTCGCATATGCAATTATCTCAGTGCCATCAGCAACCGCAATGGTGGGAATGCGGGTTTTATGTGCTGCGCTACATGTACGACCTAGTGCAGACAAAATTTTCCCGATTCCCCCAGGTAAGCATCGATAGCTAACTCAAATTTCAAAAATGGGTGTCACGTTCTAAATTAGGATCGAAGTTAGTTACTCAGTATGCACACATGCTTGCAGATCGCCATGTCGAAAGACCAATATGAAAATGCAAAGATTATATATCTTCGACAAATCTGGGCACAATATGTCATGGAGGAAGTAGCGCCCAACCATCCAGCATGACAATTTTCTCCTTTTGGTGTACTCTGCATAGACTGTTCATATACATGTGAATAAATATATATATGTGAATAAATGTCCACATTGGATTGCAATCTGTATTTGTCCATACATATGTGAATAAATGTGAATAACTGCCTAATGTGTGAATTTGTTCTGTGAATTTACCTTGCATCTGTACTGTATTGTGTATCCAATCTATACTGTATTGCATCTGTACTGTATATGTGAATGTACTGTATTGTGAATGCAAATAAAGTACTGTATATGTGAATGCTCTATCGGTAAATTCATCAACAACCGAGAGACTACTGTCCTTTTTTCTATCGGTACAATCAAAATTAACCGTTAGAAGAGTTTGACCTTTCCTGCCGGTGAACTCATACATATCCGATAGAGTACTAAGCTTTTTTCTGTCGGTAATCTTGTAGTTAACCGTTAGAATAGTGGTACTTTCCAATCGCTATTGACGAGTTTTCTATCGGTAAACTTGTAATATGCCGATAGAATAGTATGAGTTTTCCTATCGGTAAACTTATAATTAGCCGTTAGAATAGTGGTACTTTTCCAGCCGCTGACGACGAATTTTCTATCGGTACACTCCTAATATGCCGATAGAGTACTAAGCTTTTTTCTGTCGGTAATATTGTAGTTAACCGTTAGAATAGTGGTACTTTTCAATCCGCTAGCGACGAGTTTTCTATCGGTACACTCCTAATATGCCGATAGAGTACTAAGCTTTTTTCTGTCGGTAATCTTGTAGTTAACCGTTAGAATAGTGGTACTTTTCCAACTGCTGGACGTAAGAATACGACGGGTTTTCTATCGGTAGATTCATAATATGCCGATAGAATAGTGAACTTCTTCTGTCGGTTATTTACCGATAGAAAATGTCCAGTCTTGTTCTATCGTGTCTATCTCTATCGGTACAAAAACCGATAGTAGAAGGGTTTTTTTTACCGATAGAAGACTGCATTTCTGTACTAGTGAGAGAGCTGTGACCGTAGTTCATTAAGCTCGACCTCTTGGTTCAAAATCACGGTGATCGACCTGAGCTTGTTAGCGGCCAGGTTCCTCTTCAGAGAAGCAACCTCCCTGTGACAAAAAACATAATTGTCATAACAAATTTGTATCCATACAAATTAAAGGGCATTTATTCTTTCTCTCGCAAGTAGTCTATCTCCTTTTGTATGGCCTCGATGCTCTCCACCATAGCAATCGATCTGGCCGTTATACGGGATAGTTCCTGTGATACAGAGAGAAATCAGTGGTGTCCTATGCACAATTCAGGTATCATAAGAGATGTTCATTATACCTCTCTATATTCCCGGAATGACTTATTATCCGGGGTTACTGGAGGCCTAGTCGAGGGACACGTCTCATCCTCGACAGGAGCAGCAGGTGGATGCGCCTGCTGGGCCTCAGTCGCAGGTTCCGATGCCTGCAACTGGGTCTCTGCGCCCGATTCATCCCTAACGTCCCAGACGACTTCCTGGACCAAAGGGACAGAGCACTCCTCACCGGAGGCATCAGCACCGGCAGAGACTTCAACCCTCCCCGGGGCGGTTGGGGGGCTCGGTGCTATGTCTTTACGCCTACAAAGAAAAGTGGAGCTGTCGATCACATTGATGGTCGCCACAATCTGATCCAGAATAAGCAGAGTAGAGTTCTTACCTTATTTGAAATCCCATTAGCTTCTGGGACTTCAAGGAGGGCTCCCCGAAAGAAAGAGGACAGTCGTTGTCCGTCCTAGTCTTTCTCTTCGTGAACAGGGCCTTTTCTCCCTATGTATATTTTCCTGTAAGCATATGCATAAGGAATGATGAAGACTTAAATGGTAAGAATTCGTACCGAGGTGACCTGTTCGATTGACAGGGATACGCCCGAAGGCCTGGGTGGCTCCTGGACTGCTGGAACCGGCGCCTCATCCGCGACCCTGAGGTTGGTCGCAGAGTCTTGTTCTGTCACTTCCACTCCTATCCCCAGGAGTGGAGGATTCGCCTCCCTAGGACTCACAGGAGTCACAGGGGGAAGTTCTTCTCCCTGTATGAGTGTAGATCCTATAAACACATGTACAGATGCAATTAAGAAATCAAGACCATGAAGAAGTCTTACCGTGGTCGTCCCTTCGACTAGGGAGGGAGAAGTGATTGACCCTGAAGCCTCTGGGGCTTCGGGAGAGGGGATCTCACCCGCGACCACGGGACTCCCGGTGGCCGCGGGGTCCGCTGCGGTCGCTTCTATTTCCACAGGATGAGGTAGTGTCTCGCCGGATTGAGAGTCTGCTATTTTCCTCTTCTGGCGGACCAGGGGAACGTCATCCTCCTCCTCCTCCTCCTCCTCCTCCTCCTCCTCCTCGCTCCTCTCTCCCTATACGACGAAGAAGTGATTCCAGTTTGTACCTGGAGGAACATGAGGTATGTGATATCTTACCGCAGTTTTCCTTGCGGCAAGGGGAGTCCTGCGCGAAGACCCTTCCCCGAGGATCTTCTTGGGTTTCTTGGGGGCAGGATTCCTCGTCCTGGGCTTCGAGGAGATCTTCTTCACATTCTTCACCGTCGGCTTTCCCAGGAGACCGACATTTTCACTTGGGAACGTTGCCTCGGCGAATCTCCCCAAGAGCTGTGTCATCCCGATGTATTTGTCAATACTAAATATACACAAGACCTACAAATGGGAACTGAATGAAAGGTGACATACCTTTCGGCGTTCCTGTTTGAGGTCGTCGCCGGTGTGAACTAAGCTCTGTGGGCGAGGCGATCCCTTGGGGCCCTCCACTTCGGCACTATAGGCCCTGAGGAGGTAATTTGTCCGCCTCTCGATCTCAGAGGAAGGCAAGATTGTTCCTAGAAGACCAGTTAGAAAGTACAGAGCAAAGGTATGAGGTTTTGGTGTCGAAATCACGTACCGTTATTATAGTCCAGGGTGTTGTCCGCCATGGACTTTATCTCCCAAGCCAGATGAGCCCTTTCACGCAGGGGGCCCACCCGATTCTTCACGAAGTAGCGTATGATGTCGCAAGCTGTTAGTCCTTGTTCGACTAGGTGAAGAATCACCTCGGCATGCTTCATGAACTCGGCATTCATGGCTGGGAGAGTAGCCAACTCGCTCGGCTTCTCTGGCCGCGAGTTCTCAAACCACAACCCGCTCTCAGACGGAGGGGTGCAGTAGAACCACTTCTGGTGCCACCCATGCACTGAGTCTCACAGGGGTGGGAAGGGATACTCTTTCTTCTCCCTTATCCTGAAGTATATACATCCGGCGGCGTTGGAGCTCTTCGACCACGCCGAATAATAGAAACGCCGGAAGAGATCCACACTGGGATACACTCCGACGTAAGCCTCGCATAGATGCTGGAACACCGCCAAAATCAAGATCGCATTCGGGTGGAGATTTATCAATTCCAACCGGTAATGCTCCGGAATATCCTTCAGGAACCGACTCTCAGGGAATCAGAACCCGCATCGCAGGTACTCTTCAAAAACCACCAGTTCGCCCTCCTGGACCACTGGGGTTTCTTGGTCCTTCTCCGCGGGCCGCCAGTTGATTAGCAGCCGCAGAGGGAGGATCTCTTCCTTCTCCAATGCCAGAAGACTTTCCTCGAAGTGGTGGACCGATCGGCTCCAAGACACCATTTCTTGTGAGAGATCTTGACGAAAGTTGGCAACTTTGGAGAAGATGAAGGCTATGGAGAATGGGGGTTTTGTGCGGCGGAAGTGTTAAGGAAGGGTTTCTGGTTGTGTGGCTTCTTCGAGAAGCGATCTACTCCTTTTATAAACCCGAGGAGGCGCACTGCTTAATCTTTCAAATCGAATTTCGGTTCTAACCGCGGTTTCAAGTCTGATCGAAGTATCAGTGCTGGTCGCAATACAACATTAGAATGCGATTCTGATCGCAAAACTGAAGTTTGCCTGTGTATGAGTGGTCGTAAAAGCATTGCTTATGGCCATGTTTTTGCACAGAAGTTGTAAAGAATATTCACATGATATGAAGAAAAAGAAATCTTTATTTCTGACATTCTTCACATACAAAAGGGATACCGGCGACCAGTGCGTCAACCTGATCCGAAAGTAGTTTGCAAAGTTCTCCTAGGGACATGTTGTTGTCAGTAGGATCTACACTGACAACCCCCAGAGAACTAGAAACTAACCTAAGCCTATCTACATCATCCCGAACAAGAGATGCACTATTGTTCCTAATCAAGTCGGAAAGTTCTCGTTGTTGCTGAGGGTGATCCCTCTCCCGACGGAACTGGCGCGCCTCTTCACGGGACTTTTCAAAACATTCTGCTAGATGCAGAATCACTGAAGACATCTCTTCGATCTTCTTCTCCAGGGCCTCTTTTTCCCCTTGGAGAGTCTGTCCGAGGGGGGGAGGCAGGATCTCAGCAGGCTGGTAGCTGGGGCCTCCAATCTCCTACATTTGCAAATGTTAGTCACACTGACTATAACAACAAACAAAAGGAGATAGGGATTATTACCTATCCCTGCGTGTGACAAGTTGATATAGGCATCCTGGAAAGTAGATCACCCGATAAAATTCGAGGATCATCATATGGTGGAAGTGCGTCCTTCTCACTATAAAATTGCTTCCCCAACACGAGTTGAGGACCATCTGGTCGTGAGAGAGTAGCTTGCCTACCAGAAAATTGATCATCCAAACAAAAGCGGGGAGTATTGGGATGAAATGGAGAAAACTGAGAAGAACGTCCCTCCAAAGGTGGAGATGAAAGTTTGACCTGTCGAGGTGCATGGATAGGAAGAACTAGAGGAACAGAAGGAAGAAAGAATGATGATGCGTCTTTCACCTTTGTTCTGCTGCAGGATCCCTCGTCAACCTTGGGCTTCTTCCTTGAAGGAGATGGATCTTCGGGCATCTGTGGCTCTTGCTCAAAAACTTCCTCTACATCACTCTCAATCTCGATGATGTTGTGGTCTGCCATCGGGAGGTGTCTGAGAAGAAGAATGAAGATGGCTTCTACGGAAACTTAGCCGAGAAAAGAAGTTGTGAAGCTTTGGAATCCAAAGGCGTCGGTATTTATAGTCGCCAGGGTGACGGTTCGCCTTCCGAACGCCTCGAGTTTTTAAAGCATTTACGATTTCACCTCGGGTTAAAAAATGTTTCAACAGCGCCATCATTACCCGTCACGTATTACCCAGAGCCTGTCGAAGGGAACCAACCGCCACACTTAGTGTGACACTAAGTGGGGAATTTGAAGCGTCGGGTTAAAAATCCGATGCATGTCTTAAAAATTCGAAGTAAACACGTCCCTTCATTCTCTTCGAATTTGGGGGCTAGCTGACGAGGATTGACACCCGAGTCAGTTCAAATGAATCTACGACTGGTTCAAGATAGATTCGAGCCAGACACGCGCCTGGCGGTGCGAGCTCAAGTCACTCTGAGAAGCACAAGTAAGAGGTCGCAGGCTTTATGCGATCAGACCGCAGCTAGTGCGCGGTCAGGAGTTCGTATGCTATACGCGAACAGAAGGCTGTAGATGTTGCGCGGTCAGCCAACATCGCGCGGTCAGAGCACTCTCGACCAGAGAATGTGGGATTAATCTGTCCCTGTAACAGGAATATCCCAAGTATCCTGAAGATTCTTCCACGTAGAGGAGCAACCGTCAGGAGGTTAATACGTGCGGTTATCCATGAATAACACATGTTAAACCTGCGTGGGAGTTGAGAGCGGTTGACGAAACCGCATCCAAGCAACTGTTTGATGCCGTTACGACTTGGTGCCCTTTCGACCAGTATAAAGGAGCAGCCCGATGCATCAAACAGAGAGAAGGAGAGATCACATCTCATCCAGAGATCAACTGATCGAATAACCAACTCGAAGACAGTAGTCTAAGTTAGATAGCTTCCATAAGCCTTTCAGGCTTCATCTTGTACAATAAAATAGGGAAAATCTTCGCCTGTGAAGATCTTTCTGTTACTTTGTAAATCCTTTTACTACACATAGTGAAATCCCAACAGGACGTAGGGCTATTACTCCCACCATCGAGGGCCCGAACCTGTATAAACTTCTCTGTGCTCTAGTTCTCCATAATTCTACATACCTTCCCGGAGGGACATCCTGAAAGGTCTTACGAACTACAAATTTTGCATAAGTTCGACTAAGGACCCCGAGTCCGAATCATCGACAGCGTCGTCGACGGACCGAGGGCTTTCTGAGCCTTGGCCTTCTTTGGCTCAGAGCCCCCGGTAGCCTCCCTTCCCCTCTTGTGGGAACCGGGGGTGGGGAGGGGCTTTCTTGCCGGTAGCCTTAGCCCAAAGGCCTCGACCACCAGGTTCCAGGGAGGACCCTCCCCCACAATGCGCACGATGCGCTCGTGCTCGTCGGCGTAGTACCTCCCGAGGAGGTTCTCCGCCTTCTCCCGGGCCACCGGGTACGGCCGAACTGCGAAAGGTAAGAGTTAGAAAAATTTAAGCGAAATGGACTAAGTCATCGAGAGCTTACGTCGGGTCACCGGCTTCTGCGGGGGCCATTGGGCCGGTCACATCCCGATCCCCCTCCTCCCGTACGAGAAGGGAGAGATCTTCAGGAGCGTCAGCTCCTCGGCGGCGTCCTGCATAGAGTGGACGCCCCGGGAGGCGACGACCTTGCCGAGGAGCTTTAGCTCCTCCTCCGTCCACACCGGGGGCTTCGGGGCGAACGACCGGCTGTAGGTGGGGGCCTCCGGGGAGTACACCACCTCATCGTCCTGGACCCGGAGGTAGAACCACTTCCGGATCCAGTCCCCCCAGTGGTCCCGGGAGGCTGCCACCGGGTACTCAGCTACCCGGGACGGTAGCAGCTGAATCATCACCGAGCCAAAGGGGGACTTTGGCCCTCCCTTGACCAGGTGGGAGCTCCTCGCCGCAGGCTCGTAGAAGTAGCAGAACTCCTGGAGCGTGGGCTCCCGTCCGGTAGCCGTCTCGAAGAGCAATATGAAGAGGCCCATCCGGACGATGGCGTTCGGCGTGAGATGGTTCAGTGCCACCTCGTACTCCTTCAGAAACTCCCAGAGCAAAGGATGCACCGGGAGCCGGAGCCCCGCCTCGAGAAAGGCCTCGAAGGCCACGACCTCTTCGGGCCTGGGGCGGGGGGCTCCGTCTTTCTTCGCAGCGATCCGGACGTCCCCGTCTGCGACGATCCCCCGGTTGACCAGGGACTCCAAGTCCCTGGTTGTGAACTCGGAGGCCCAGAGGAAGTCCGCGGTGACTTCCTCCGGGGGCACCTTTGCGGCCTTGGCTCGGCCCTTGGGTCCCATCAGATTTTATCGGTCGCTTAGGGTTCGGGAAATGGGGGGAACCTAAGGGTTCCGGAGGCTAAGCTTCTGGGAACTAGCTACCGGGAGAGGGCTACCGGGAGAGCTAAGGGCGCTAAAGGCTTGAAGGTTTGAAAGTTTGGAATGAGCTCTCGGGGCCCCCCGAGGCCCTATTTATAGAGGTCGAGCGCGGCCCCGATGGGCGCCACGTGGCAGTTTGTGGTACATCCGCGCCGTTGGAACTCAAACAGCACGCGGGAAACGAAGGGACGGGCACGCATAACGAGGCATCGGTTCGAACCGCGACTGGCCATTATGGCCGAACGGCACGGTCATAAGCACGTGGCATAGATATCGAAGCGCCACGGCTCCGGTAGCTTGTCCCGAAGATTTTTCTGGTAACATGAACCATTCCCTCCGGGAACTCGAGCATCGTCCCCGGAGGGTATGGGGGGACTGCTGTTGGGGGAAATCTCCGCGAGACTAAGTCCAAGTAAGAAGTCGCGCCATTTGCCCGGGGACAAGGCCCCCGGTGCCTGTCTCGGGCGCCGCCTTAAGCCCGGGGACAAGGCCCCCGGTGCTTGTCCCGGGCACCGCCATTTTCCCGGGGACAAGGCCCCCGATGCCTATCCCGGGCGCCGCCTTAAGCCCGGGGACAAGGTCCCCCGGTGCCTGTCCCGGGCGCCGCCATTTGCCCGGGGACCAGGCGCCCGATGCCTGTCCCGTGGGCCGCCTTTTCCCGGGACAAGGCCCCTGGTGGCTTGTCCCGGGTATTGCCGTCCTTCCGGAGACAAGAGCCCACGGTCCCGGGTCACGTGCAGGTCATGCAAGAAGCGCCTCGGGAATCGGCGGACACCTGTCAAGCATCTGAGGCGCCTGGCCGGGAGAAGGATGTTGCTACCCTTCGATCCAACGGTGGCAGGCGGGGTAGTTTAGTCTTTTTGCTTCTTTTGGGGCTATAAAAGCCCTTGTAACACCTCATGTAAGGGACAATTTTGCTCATTATTACTTAGAATAGACAATCTCACAGGTGTGTTCCGGAGCCATCTCTCCCCGAGAGAGCTCCCCCAGCTGACTCCGGTCGGGAGCACGCCGACAGGACTAGGGCCCCCACCGGGACCCGAACCTGTATAAACCCTTGAGTCATTTGTTGTGCTTGCCCGGCGGGGGAGGACCGGTCAGCCCGCACCGTATTTTCTTCGCTAGGATCATCCACTAAACCTGCCGGGGTATTCGTAATACAACGACATATAGATCGTGTGCATATGTCTTTATCATATACGATTCTATATGATTGTGTATTTCATCTCTTACTATCTGTTGAATATGGTTTTGTCATTAAACGTCGGGAAGAGAAATTGTTGAGTTAACTCCTATGTGGAGTAATTTCTCTGGTGGTGATTAATGACGACCTATATATGAAACTAACATTGTGCGTTGAGTGTTTGTGTTGTAGCCTCAGATTGGTCGCGAGATGAAAGCAAGCAAGGGCGTGAAGAGGATGAAGTCGATATGAGCCATCTCGAACGAGGTCAAGCTTAGCGAGGACAAGCTTCGAGGGATCGAGCTTCACGAGGTCGAGCTTCACCAAAGGTAACATTCAAGATTAAGGATTGTTTTCTTAGGATTTTACCGATCTCGGTGTTTGGAGACAGACCGGGTTGATAGGATTATTTTTGCTAGTTTGACCGTACTATTAAGAGGGGTCAGAAACTAGTAGCTTGAATCTATCTAGTGCGGAAGCTCAAATGCATTCATATCATCTTGCACTAGTGTTTAATCGTCTCCTGCTTTGCTAGAATATCTAAGTGTAGGTTGTGTTGCTTTTGTTTTGAAAACTGCACTTAGTCGTGATCTCCAGCTAGAGCAATTGGTTTTTATTCTAGAGTTGGTCGTGATCGTATTGGCTCATTCTGATCGTATCCATGTTTGGTACGTGGTCGTGGTCGCGTCACCGGTTTCGCGGTTTTCTGTTTAGGGTTTGGTCGTGGTCGTAGGAGTTCGAGCTGGTCGTACCAGTCTTCGACTCGCTTGCGTATGCTCGACCAAATCCACTCGACCACCTGTTTTCGACCAGATGTTCGACCTGTGTGGTCATGGTCGCTACTGAGTGTCAGCAAACATATCCACGAGAAAACAGGCAAATTGCTTTAGAAATGACTTTTGTGTCGGACATTTTAGCAACTAGAAGGTTTTTGAATTTCCTAGAAATATCTAGGTATTTCTGTGTCTTGCTTCTGTTGATAAAATTGTAGCCCTTTGAGTTATCTTTCGAACAAGCCAAAAATCACCTCAATCGGATCTCTAGATCATAAGTTATGCTTGTTTTACTATCAATGTCAATTGACCGGACTTAGTCCGGGCATGGCCGGACTTAGTCCGACCTATACAAATTTTTACAGCCTTGTGCAAAATGAAACCAGAGACGTTTGCATCCATCCGGGGGGCTTTTTTCCGGACGGGCCAGACTTTGTCCGATATGGCCGGACATTGTCTGACCTATACAAATTGTTTGAGCCGAGAATAAAACAAAGACAGATATATTTGTCCAAGACGGGCCGGACTTTGTCCAGCCTTTACAATAAAATCCCCCAACGGTAAGTTTGCAATGGTCGAAATTTGTTGTACTGGCTGACAATGTCCGGCATGGCCGGACAATGTCCGGCTTGTACAAAATTTCACCTATTCGTGGCAAACAGCTAGTTTTCTTTGAGGGCTATATATATCTTGCATTTGCCTTCATTTGGGGTGGTTCAAGAAGTTGATATTTCTGTTGAAAAGCTAGCCAAGACATTGCATATGAGATTTTGCATCTAGAGGCTAGAATTTGAGCCAAAATTCTTAGTTGATTTGAGAGAGAGCATTTGGGAGAGATTGTGAGTGTTGAGTGCACTTCATCTCCATTTGCAAGCTAGTGCTAGAGTGTTGAGCATCTCATTTGCATCATTGAGCTTCTAGCACGTGATTCGTTCAAGCGAAAGCGCATCCGACTTGTTACTCTTGGCGATCGCCTTCTCCTAAATGGTGTCGGAAGAGAGTCACGATCTCTACATTGAAGTTTGTCAAATAGGCCGGCAAGAACTTGTGAAAGGTGTGGTGCTCGGCTATCCAGTGTGGATAAGGAGCAACCCTAGTGAGATATCCTTCGTAGATATAGAAGCGAGGCTCACGTATGAGTGCTTCAACGAGGAGTAGGGGAGACCGGGCAAGTCTCTGAGACCTCGGTAAAAATATTGTGTCAATTGCTTATCTCGTATTCATTTCATATTTGTCTTGAAACAATTGTTTAAATCAATCTAGTTGCTTTTTGTATTGTATTTTCATATCGATCAATTGCATCTATATGCTAGATTGTTGTTGCATGTTGAATTACTTATTTCAAATGGTTGAATGCAACTAATTGATTAGATAATTTTAAGCCTCATTGCAATATATAGGTTTCATAATCATCTTGTTAAAATTGCTTAGTGGGAAAGAAATTTTAAAAGCCTTCTATTCACACCCCCTCTAGTCGGCATCCTTGATCCTACAATTGTAACGTTCTCCTCGACATCATGAAACTACCGGTTCAGACATATCACGAATCAGAGCTACGAATTGAATGTTACGAGCTTCTAAAGTAGGAGTGCATGGCTGATTCCGTACTATTCCGTACATATGACCTTCTAGATTTTTTTTGGAGTCCTAATCATATTTGGATTTCTTAATTTAATTCAGAGTCCTAGTTCTAGTTTGTTTCAGAGTCCTAGTTTAATTAATAGTTAGTATTCTACGTTACTTCTTTATTTTAGGATTATAAATATGTACCTTAAACGCACTTTTGAGGCATGACTAAGAATTTGATATTAGACACTTTGCAATAAGTTGTTATTTCCTTTGTTCTTGTGAGTTCCTGGATTGGAATTGCGAGAAAGAAACTATGGTTTCTCCCAATCTGTGCCCTAAATCTATACAGTGTAATTGAATGGATTGGTTTTATCAATGCGTAGAAGGGCTATTGTCTCGGTACCAGGTGGCATGTTGTTCGCATAAGCTCTCTTGCTATTGGCTACCTCTTCGTTCGGTCACAAACCACCAATTTATCAAGTTGTCGAGTTCCTACATCATGAATATCGAGCCACCCTGGTGTTCGTGCATGTTCATGCATGCCTGAGCATATCAGCTGCAGACCAGAGATGCATACATTTCATTTCAGTTTGGTGAGTTGACCATCACATTAGAGTATGTCAGCATGCTCTTCGGTTTCCCCATCATAGGTGATATTTACATCCCTCTTCCTGTTGATAGAGTAGGCTAGCGTATCAATTTCCTGCGCTGGTTTGAGTTGGTAGGGCCACATGATGGGTTCACACAGGCTGGTGGGGTCCCGCAGTCATACCTTCGCCTAATGAGAGACTAGCCTTTTCCACTGGACGCACCCGAGTATGTTGTTAGGCAACACCTGGAGGCTTATCTTCTATATCTATTTGGATGGTTGCTTTTTCCCAGCACCCACAGAGACATATACGATAGCCATTTCATGGATCTTGCCAGAGTTATCGCCAACTCCGACCTTGGACGAATGCAAATGTTCAGCTAGGTCTCAGCAGTGCTATGCGATGCCACCAGCCAGGACCATTGGTCATCACTCTTCACTGGGTGGACCTTACTAATGCAGTTATGGTCCTATGAGCACTTCCTAGTATGGCGACCGCTTGTTCCTCAGCAGTATTTTCTGCCAAATTCCATCGACCCCAGAGACAGACCTGTTATGGGATGGCGGTGGTCAAGAGTTAGATTGAGGTGGTCAACTAATCAACTACATCAGTGTTATCCAACATATAGCTAGGCTTCGATCTGCTGTTGTACGAGTGTCATATGGAGGTTGTGGCTGCAGCAATGCATTAATGAGTTGGCACTACATGACTTATCGACTCTATGCATGCGGGACTGATGTATAGGAGGACTCAAGTTTTTTTGGTCTTCTCCCATAAGGTGGAGGGGTACTCCCCAAAGCGCGTCATGCGGCAGTTTGGCTTGCACCAACGGGTTCCGGTGCCATTACTGCGAGATTTGGCGGACCACATTCACGAGTATGTATGCCATGGATAATCCCTTTTACAATAATACATCAATAAACCGAACCAAGGATTATATATGAGTAATTTTCTCATTTCAGGCAAACTAGGCAGGGGTGTGTCCAAGACGACTTTGTTATTTGTCAGCAGCCTACCGACGAGTGGAGGGATTGTGCACAAGAGTGGATGGCCTCCGAGGATCGGCCCTATAACCACGACATTCACATGTCTTAGCTGTTGGATCTAGGTAGATCTTAGTATCTAGGTTTTGATGATTAATGACGTTTTGGATAAATCCATGATGATTAAAGTTAATCTGAAGATATTAGATTTGATGATTAAATGACAATTTAGATAAATCCTGATTTAGCACAAGTAAATTGAATTGATTATCGGTAAACCCTGAATTGGATGTTTTTTCCCAATTGCGGGTTTGATGTTGATGCATATATAGAGGATGAGCTCGGTGATTGCATCAAGTTTGTGCTAATTGATTGATTAAGATGTTATATGTTAAATCTTGAGGTTGATGACTTCAGTTGTGGATTTGATATCGATGCACATGTTGAGGGAGAGCTCAAGATGATTAGTTATCCATGTTTGTGCAAAAGGTTGATGACTCCGTGTTCTGGATTTGATATCTCTATGTATGATTGAGAGAGAGCTCATGATATTAGTCATCCATATTGATTGATATCATAACTTGAGTAGTATGGATCGTGTGCGCATTTCTTGTATCATATATGGATCTATATGATTGTGAGATTCATCCATTACTCATTTGTTGTTCATTGAAAGTGGTTTTGTCATTTCACCGAAGAAAGAAATTGTTGAGTGAACTCCTGTGTGGAGTGATTTATCTGGTGGTGATTAATGACGAACTGCAAATGAGACTAACGTTTGCGCATTGAGTGTATATGTTCTAGTCTCAGAATGGTTGCAGGATGAAAACAAGCAAGGGCGTGAAGAGGATAAAAACGATATGAGACATCCCGAGCAAGGTCAAGCTTAGCGAGGATGAGCTTTGCGAAGACAGGCGTCAAGCCGTCAAGCTTCGCGTGGTCAAGCTTAGCGGGATCGAGCTTTGCGACGAGCGTCGAGCGATCGAGCTTCACGAGGTCAAACTCCACCTAAGGTAAAATCCAAAATTAAGGATTGTTTTCTTAGGGTTTTACCGGTCTCGGTGTTTGGAGACAGACCGGGCTGATAGGTTTCTTTTTACTAGTTTGACCGTACTATTAAGAGGGGTCGGAAACTAGTAGCTTGAATCTATCTAGTGCGGAAGCTCATATGCATTCATATCATCTTGCACTAGTGTCTTGCATTGCCAGTGAGTCTAAGTGTAGTTCATGTGCATTAGATTAAATGTTTTGAAAACTGCACTTAGTCGTGATCGCCAGCTGTTTAAATTGGTTTATTTATCTAGAGCTGGTCATGGTCGTATTTGCATATTCTGATCGTATCAGTGTTGATACGTGGTCGTGGTCGTGTCGCTTGTTTGGCGGCTTTATGTTTAGGGTTTGGGCGTGGTCGTAGGAGTTCGGACTGGTCGTACTAGTTTTCGGCTCGCTTTCGTACGCTCGACCAAACCCTATCGACCACCTGTTTTCGATCGGATGTCAAGACCTGTGTGGTCGTGGTCGTTGCTAAGTGACACAAATCACATCCGCGAGAAAACGGCAAATTCATATGTGCAAATACTCTAAAATTGCATTTGAGATGATTTTTGGATTGAACATTTTGACAGCAGGAAAGGTTCTGAGTTTTCTAGAAGTTTCTAGACCTTTCTAGGTCTTGCTCCTGTTGACAAAATTGTAGAGATCTGAGTTATCTTTCTAACAAGATAAAAATCACCTCAATCAGATCTCTGGGTCAAAAGTTATGCTTATTTTACTGTCAGTGTACAGTGGCCGGACAAATGCATCCGTCCGGAGCTATTTGTCCAAAGTGGCCGGACTTTGTCCGAAATGACCGGACATTGTCCGGCCTGTACAAGTTTTTTGAGCCGAGAGTTAACAGAGACATATCCATTTGTCCGGACGTTTTGTCCGGACAAATAGTATCCGTCCGGCCTTCACAAATTTCGCCCAACGGTCACTGACACGTTTGCAACGGCTGAAATTTTTGTACTGGCCGGAGAGTGTCTGAAGTGACCGGACAATGTCCGGCCTGTACAACTTTTGGCCCGGTTTCTTGCAAACGGCTAGTTTTTCGTTGAGGCTATAAATACTTCGTGTTTGGCTTCATTTTTGGGGGCGCAAAGAGTTCATTCTTCAGCTGAAAACCTAGCCAATTGATTTGCATTTGAGTTATTGCATTTAGAGGCTAGAATTGAGCCCAAATCTTGAGTAAATTTGAGAGAGAGCTTGAGGGAGATTGTGTGAGTGTTTAGTGCACTTCATCTCTATTAGATTGCTAGTGCTAGAGTGTTGAGCATCTCATTTGCATCATTGAGCTTCTAGCACGTGGTTGGTTCAAGTGAAAGCGCATCCGACTTGTTACTCTTGGCGATCGCCTTCGCCTAGACGGTGCCGGAGGAGAGCCGAGATCTCTCCAATTGAAGTTTGTCGGAGAGGCCAGCAAAAGATTGTGAAAGGTGTGGTGCTTACCTATCCGGTGTGGAGAAGGAGCAACCCTAGTGAGATATCCTTCGTGGATATAGAAGCGAGGCTCCGAGAGAGCGCTTCAACGAGGAGTAGGGGAGACCGGGCGAGTCTCCGAGACCTCGGTAAAAATATTGTGTCAATTGTGTATTTATCTTTTGCATTACATTCATCTTGACACAATTGCTATATTTACTTTTGTTGCATGATTTGTTGAATAACTTATATGGTTGAATCCAACTAGTTGATTAAATTGTTTTAAGCCTCATTGTATAATCTAGTTTAAACGATTATCTTGTTGAAATTGCTTAGTGGGGAAGAAAATTTAAAAGTCTCCTAATCACCCCCCCTCTAGTCGGCATCCTCGATCTTACATTAGCTAGCATGGTATTGGCTGTGCACTATTTATTGATTGTCGTCCCTCCCTCCACCAACAGTTGATGAGCCATCTGTCCCTCCAACCATAGAGCAAAGATTCGACCATCTGCACGTCGGGCATGTCCACTCTAGTGTAAGCGTCAAAATCTTATTCATAATTCATTATTAATTCTTTAATCTAATATTTATCATTAAAACAACTCAACACCATCTCAACACTATCCGTGTACATCGAGGATATGCGACGCAATATAGGAGACAAGGACGATGTGCCCCTTAATGACATCGATGCTGCCTTTGCGCATAAACACGTAGACCTAGAGCGCATACTAATCGATTTTAGGGTTCTACAGCCCCATATGACCCTTGTGCCACCATTCCTCAGCATCCGGCGTCGACGCCACAGCCGTCTTCATCACATTTGCCACCATCATCCGCTCACCCTTTGTTGTCCCATCCGCCATCATCCGATCGCCCATCGTCTTCCCATCACCCGACTTCACAACTACTATGCCTAGTGGTAGACAACAGCTCCTCAAACGATGATTTCGACCTTGTCGCTTGAAGGTTCGCACACGATCAGCGAGTCTTTGACGGATTGGCTGTGAATGAGTACTAGGGTCTTTCGCAGTAGCAGATACTGCAGCACATCCACCAAGACACTCCTACTTGGCACCATGACACACAGTAGGTAATTCAGCCCTCTCAGCTTCAGGATGCTCCACCAGCTACCAGCATCTTCCACCTTCACATACACCGCCTGTTATACGCCGTCGGGTGAGGGAGCATTGCGCACGTACCCAGTACACACCATCTGACCATCAGGCACCACCAAAGAGGGTCAGACAATACTTCAGGCATAGTTGTACAAAATTCAATTGGAACTTTTTTTTGTGAATGATTGGAATGTAGTGATCTTAATGTAATTCTTGAAAATTAAGATGTTTTGTGACTCTTTCCAGTTCAAATATACCTTCATTTGATTTTGTCCAACATCGTAGTGTACATTTCTTCATAAAGTTCGATTAGAAGGCCCCTTTCGAGTGGTTCTTTTTGTGCAATGTTCATAACAAACCAAAAATCGGACTTGCCAAATTTCACAGCATTCTGAGTTCATTTGACCACATTTTGTCCTTTTCGAGTGGAAAATAGGAATTTCTAATCATCGAAGGCCTAAACTCACAATAACTCGTTTGACGTATTTGACTTCAATTTCTTCGCACATCCTGGCTCAAACAAGTTCTTGCAACTCATTCAGCCCACTTCATGTCAGAAAATCCGATGAGAACCGAATTTGGACCTGTTTTGCAAAAGTTTGTCGGAATCGCCTTCTTGCTAGACATAGACTATGTTTCATTATAACTTTTGATTGGAGGGCCCTTCTGGAGTGATTCTTTTAGCAAAAGGTTTGTACTCACCCAAACATCCTACCTAGAAAATTTCATAGCATTTCAAGTTCATTTGAGTAGATTTTGACCTTTTCACGAAACAAGTCTACACTCCAAAAATTCAAAATTTCACGGTATCTTCGAATCGGTTGCTCATCCGAGGAAAGTTTCTTCATAGGAGTTCATTCTCTAATGTTTCTCTTTTACGATGTTTTTTCTGAATTTTTTTGGTGTTATTTGAATGCATTTCCAGGCCTCTACATATGAGTAAATAGGTTTCCAAAGACCGAGCAGCCCGAAACTCCCAAAACCTCTTTTGAGCTATTTGAGGACAAATTCTTGGCACATATAGGCTCAAATGAGTACTTACGACTCACTCAAGGTAGTCGAAGCCAAAAATCCTGATTAAAACTGAATTTGGACAATTTTTGCAAAAGTTTGTCGGAATCGACCTTCTTACTTGGGTGGGGTACAAACCTTTTTCAAAAAGAATCACTCCGAAAGGGCCCTCCAATCAAAAGTTATGACGAAACGTAGCCTACCTACCAAATTTCACGGCATTCCAAGTTCATTTGAGCAAATTTTGACTTTTTCAAGAAATGAATCTAAACTCCGAAAATTCAGAATTTTCGTGGTCTTTCCTGATTTGTCATTTTCGTATCTCCGAATCAGTTGCTCCTCCAAGGAAAGTTTTCCATGGGAATTCATCCTCTAATGTTTCTGTCTTATGATGTTTTTTCCCAAATTTTTTTGGCATTGTTTGGATGCATTTCCAGGCACATATGGGTAAATGGGTTTCCAAAACCAAGCGGCCCAAAACTCCTAATATCTCCTTTGAAGTTTAAAGTAACTTCTCGACTTTGCAGTTTTTTCAATGTAAAATCGCATCAACTATATATATATTTTGGCCAATTTGTTATTTGTTAATATGTACATTAGTTGTTGATATAAAGAAATTTATCTTCTCAGCTTTTCCTAGTTTTTTTAGTCTGTCCACTTTTCAGAATTTTTCCACCTTTTCAGCTTTTTGGCTTTTCCAGTTTTTCTACTTTTGTCAACTTTTTCATCTTTCCAACTTTTTTGGCTTTTTCAGCTTTTCAACTCTTTTGGCTTTTTGGCCTAAAACGTCTGCTCAAGTTGTCATATCTCTAACTTCAAATTAACATTTCAATTTTTTACTCTATCATTCTAGAAATTCCACCATACAACCACCAGAGATGAACTCACTGTGTGCTACTACCCTATCTGAACATAGCGAGCGAGAATAGTCGTGCACGGAGAAGAAGACACAAGAAGGTAAATACAAAATCAATTTGCCTCAAATAAGTGATAAGTGGCTCTGTATGCGCTTACAATATTACCTATTCTCTTTCGTTTCTAGGATGAAACCCAAAGCTCATAGCCATGTCATTGCAACTGCGATTTGTTGCCGAAGACTACTACATCTTCCTTTAAACACGACTACGGAAGAAGATTTCTAAAGTATCCTAGGAAAGATGCTCAGAAGTGCACTTACCTGCATTAGCTCGACCCCGAGTGGAACTCAAAGATAAAGCATATGATACTCTATCTTCTCTCTAGAAAGAAGACACTCTATAAGAAGGTGGACTTGATGGATAGCATGTCGATCAACATGCATTATCTTCAACACATGTGCTGCTGCAGACACCATTTCAATTACTCTTGCCATGGACGCACATTCCCAAAAACACCTCCTCCAGAGGATTTCGACTGGTCCGATGATTCTAGCGAAGGAGATGAGTTTATGTGTAGATGTCGAGGTAATATTAGAGTGAGTACTTCTGGGACCTACGACAATGCTAACAGGATATACGTACAATGCGGCTAAGAAGATGAAAGAGAGAAATGCAATTACATATCATGGGTAGACTCCGAGTGGAATAAAATAGAGAAAAACACTATAGATACTCTCTTACATGAGCTGATCAAATATAACTCCGACAATTGGTCACCTTTTACTATTGTAGAACTAGCTCAAATTGTTCATGTGATTACCACCAACACGTGTAACTTTCTTTTTTCTACTCAAATATTAGTAACACAAATTGTGTATTCTTCACTTAGTCTTTAAGCGAAAACTGTAATCCTACTCCTATGTCAACATAATTATAACTCTAACTCTGAGTGGCCAAAGGAGGTTATTACTAGTGTTAGGATTTTAGAGGCAATGGAATGATTGTTAGGATTGTAGTATGTTCTGTGAAATCTTTGCTTATTTATGTAATTTCTTTTTAAAATAATATTATTTAAAAAAGCATGTCGATTACCACGTCATTTAGTCTATACAATCCACATTAACCAATGCTTTTGTCACATCGTTCAGTGGCAATGCTTTTGTCACATCGTTCACCCACTGAACGGTTCAACAATTGAACAACTTATCGCTGGACCATTTCTGCAACTGAAGACCATTTTCGTGATATTTTTTCCCCTGGGGCATTTTTGAAAAAAAATTTATATATGTTATTTAAAAAAATCGCAATTATCTGATTCATTTTTTCCATCTATTGTTCCCATTGCTCTACTACATGATGTGATTGGCACACCCGCATAATAAGACCCCAGCAAATAACATCACCCACTGGATAGTCCACATCCAGAGTCCACGAAGGCAATACATTTCTGTCTTGTTTCTTTTACATAGAACAAACAGATTTGTTGATGCTATACTAATCATTAACTTCCAAACAACTATAGAAGAAAATCTGATAAGAGGAACCCATCACAAAACGCCTAAAGCAAAGGCACCAGCCTAAATATGTGCCATTTTCAACAAAATACGTGATGAAAGGAGCACATAAAACCACCCTAGCAGCCCTCCTACTACGCCTGAAGATGTTAAGTACAAGCAAAAACTATAGGAAACAGGTTACCTTCGTTTGCTGATACAGGACTGATGTAATGTCGCCACTAATGTGGATAAACTGATTGTAAATAGGGCAAGTTTTGTACATGCCACTGAAAAATATACTTGTTTTGGATTTACTACTAAACTTTTAACACTTCTGTATATTGCACTTTATATTTCACTTTTAACTCTAATATGCCAATGTTGACCATTGGCCATGCTATATAAAGACATAATGACTAAAATACCCCCATCAAAATTTAAAAGTTCAAACTTTTGCTTACTTGGCTGGTTTTAGAGTGTTCAAAAGCCTCAAAAATTAAAACTTTGAAATTCTATATTCTAAATTTTGTAATTTTGAATCTGAAAATCAAAATTAAAATTTATGATCAAGGAAATTTGTGATGGAATTTTTAAATTTTTGATTTTGAATTTCACAAGTTTGAAATTTAAAATTTTGATATTCCATAAACTTAACTTCAGTATTTCAAATATTTAAAATTCAAAATTTTCCATTATGGGAATTCAAATCACAAATAGAAGTTTGAATTTTATAAATTTGAACTTCAATTTTCAAATTTCTGCAATTATAAAATCAAAATATTTAATATCAAATTTAAATTTATACTTCGTAGTTTCCATATTTTCAAATTTCTATGTTTATACATTTAAAAGTTTTTGTGTTAATGTTTTTAAATGTCTAAAATCTGGCAAATAATAAAAACTCTAAATTTTCCAAATATGACAAGGATACTTTCGGTCATTATGGAAAAAAATAACCACACAATGGCTAGATTTGAAAGCACAATATAGAGTGGCTTTTGGTCAAAAAGTATGGTGATATATCAAAAATAAGCATACTTTTCACTCGCAAATACACCCACCTTTGGAATTATTAGAATAATGATATCATTGGGCCCAGAATCTTAGTGCCGCAAAAAATACATACAGCTACAGACAATGTATTGTAACAGTAAGTTGATAAAAGGGTGAAGCCAATCTAAACAAAATGTTCCTCTTTTTTCTTTCATACAATAACTGTTAAAAATGAACTTATATATTTATCACATTAATGAATCAAGTAGATGTTCTATCAACTTACACAACAATTCTTTCCTTTATATGGTGGTCAAGTCGAGTACTTCGCAATGAGCTTATCAACGTGGATGATGATATCATCAATATGAGGACGAACGGCAGGCTGTGGCTGCAGCATCCAAGTTACGAACTGACGGAGAGACTCAGGATACGAGGGACTAGGCCCCTTGGGCCATTTTATTTGTGCATTCTTAATAACTGACTGTAAGCTTTCATCAGATTCATCAATCTCATAATCAAAAGGAGATTTTCCATACCTATATTAAAAAAAAAAAAAAAAGAGGATCAGATTACATGCAATCTACATTGAGAACCTTCATATTACTATTTGATATACAAACTGACATTTAAATTACATATAAGCAGCATAGATGTTGTCATATTTGTGATCCAGGTGAAGTTGACCAATAAAAGCATTTGGTCCATTCACAATTTGATTCAGTTAATTCAGTCTTTTCTGATTTTTTTTTTAAATGGAATAAATGACATTTTTTTTCAAAAAAAAACAAAAGAATTTTAATCCATTTCTCCGTTACTTCCTTTCTTCCATGCCCAGTGAGCAATGTACCTATCACTTGACACTTGATAGATATTTTTTGGGTATCATATATTATTATATTTTTTATTTTTGAAGATTTTTTGACTTACTATTGTTGGAATTTTGAGTGTTTTTGGGATATGTCAGAATTTTCCAGATTTTACATTTTGTAAGTTCTCTAAATATTTTCCAGCTTTTGTGGAAAATACTTAGTGAACATGAGGGAAACAACCCTGTGCAATGTTGCATTGACATGTCAACTACATTCAAGGTCCTAGGTTAGGTGTGTGGGTTTTGTGCAAGGGGTGCGGAAGACGGGAAGCAGTTTTCACACGTGTTGAAATTTACAAGTGGCACAAAGCTAGTCATCAATCACATTTTATGCAATGGCAAAACTGATTTTGGTAATAAATTCTTATGAAGGATTGATAATTTTAGGACATTCTAAGATTAGTTCGCACCAACCTATATTTTTCAATATGATAGTTGTAATACACTAAGAAAATAAAAATTAACAACTATTTGGAATAAAAACATAATAGCAACATGTATAACATTGAAAATGCACAAGCATATAGCATTTTATCATTAAATAACATCCTTCTATACAGGACCACTTTATGCTTGATAACAACATAGATGATTTAGTCAAAATAAGATACTTGACCACATGCTTTGAGTCAAAAACAAAACAAAAAAAAAAGGCTGTTTAATACACTGCAGCAATTTTACTCAATCATTCTCTCATACTTCTATTGTGATAATGTCTTCAATAAACTTATTTTACATCGTCACAAATGTAGTAGATCCTAACATTTTATATTAGTGATCATTCAAAGGAACGGAAAACCATATCTCAATCACAAAAAAAGATTAGGTTAAAATTTTTAAGACCATGTGTAAATCATAAAAAGGCTAAATAATAATGATAAGACAGCAAAAGAAATCTTACATCATAGCATACAAAGTGCATCCCAAAGACCAAATATCTGTCCTCTCATCAATGTCAGCATGGCTTGGACACTCCCATAATTCAGGGGCTCGGTAAAGCGCAGAATAGTGCTCCGAAGCCCATTCCTATATGAATTCATCAATTGGAAGTCAAAAACTACTTCAGAAGTCATCAGATTTATAAACAAAGATACTAACAGAACACAGTATCAGCTAGCAAATGATTGTCCAGTACTTGTTCACAAACTAAATAGATAGGAACAGAAGCAGGTTATTTTTTTTTCCTAAATTAGCCAATAGTACATACCATCACATCGATAACAGTTCTCAATAAGCTGTTGTTAACCTCCATGGTACTAACCATATTAGTTTACATCTTTAGATAAAAAAGTACCTGCAACTGCAAAGCTTCAGCTTGTGATCTGATAGCTCTTCTTGCTGGACGAGCACTTTCAAAATCCATCAAGATAGTGAGATGTGGCTGCTCCTTCCTCTGAGTTATGAGAACATTGTCAGGTTTAACCCCGTTGTGAGCATATGGTGGATCAAAATTGTGCATATGCTTCAATCCTGCACATAGCTGCAGAGAACACCCATAAGTGCCACCTTTAACAAGATATTAATGTTTCTCTTGCAACTGTTGTTACAGTTATTGTCACACACATAGAGAAACTAAATCCAGTACAATACAGCCAGTCATTAAAAAAATTAAGGTATCCTTTTCTAGGCCTAACAGTTAAAATACTGACCATATCTAGGTAGTCATAATTTAGCTCTGTTACATGCTATTACACGGGTATTCTTGCCTTTTCGTTAAAATACTGACCTGGTCACCGCAAATTTCAAACTTTACCAGTTTATAATGGTCAAAATAGGTAATGGAGATAAAAGCAATGGCAAATACAAATACTAATGCATATTTTTCTTATGAGCCTTAGCTAAGGAACGAAGATTGTAGTTATCGAAAACACCCTTTCTCCTTGGTCTTTGTTATGATCAGACAGGTCTACAAGCGCCGAGCTAGTTAGGATTAGGATTAGGTGGTTAAATTCCTTATTAGTTTATTTCCTTATTAGTTATTTCCTTTCTAATTAAGTTCTCTTGTAATGCCTATATAAAACCACCATCATTAATGAAGATTATCAACTTATGCCAAGGAAATCTAAACCCACTACCATCGTCGAGGTGAGCCACCGCGGCCCTCGTTGTCCCGTTACACGGTCGCTAACCCGTGCACGTAACAATTTGGTATCAGAGCCAACGATCCAGTATCTGATCCACATGTCTAATACAAAATCGAATGCCGAAAGGATTCATTCGCTCGAGGAGGGCATGGACCGCGTCGCTGTGGTGGTCGACAAGCCCCGTGCTCCGCGACGCCGTCGACCGCCTTCCGACGATCGAAAATGCGCTGGATCGTCTCGCCGCCGTTGTGGAGCACCTCGCTCTGCCTGCCGCGCCCAACCGCATCACCCCCACAGCTGGTTCGCTCAGCAGGGCCACGGTGGCGCTGCCGCAGCCTGGGGCCTCCAAATTAGCCAACCCCACAGCCGTGGTCGTTTCCACCTCCGCCACTGCCACTTACACTGCGCAACGCGCCTCCCTGCCTCATCTCATCAACCGGCCATCTACAAACCCCTACTGCGGCCGTCATCGCGTTGACTAGTGGCGAGATTCGGTCGCATCTCCCACAGACAACGACGACCTCCGGCATCGGTGAGACTCCACACCAGCCGCACTGCGACAACCGCGTGCTCAAGCCGCAAAGGCCACAGCCGCCGCCTCCTATCCACCTCCCCAAGTCGCACATACACGGGCTACCACAAGCAACAGGCTCGAGGCGAGCACGTCGGGCAACCCCCACGTTCTGTGCGAGCTGAGCTCGATCGGTTTGATGGCACGGGTGACGCCTTGCGCTGGCTTGGCCGATGTGAGCATTACTTCACTGTGCAGTGCGTTGACGATGACGACCAAGTCAAGATCACCGATCTATCTCTAGACAGCGAAGCGCAAGATTGGCTAGACAAATGGCAACAACACGGGATCTGGATTCCTTGGGATGAGTTCTTTGACACGTTCTTGACCCATTTCAGTTCTCCTGACGAGGATGGGCCCTTGGGGGATCTGGCCTCGCTCAGACAGATAGGTCTTGTTGATGAGCATAACACCAAGTTCTAGGCGCGACGCGCGAATCACTGATCTCGCAGAATACCAGGAGGTCGATCTCTACATACCGAGGTCCTTTCTGTTGGATCTAGGTAGATCTAAGTATCTAGGTTTTGATGATTAATGACGATTTAGATAAATCCATGATGATTAAAGTTAATCTGGAGAATGTCATATTTGATGATTAAATGACAACGTAGATAAATCCTGATTTAGCACAAGTAAATTGAATTGATTATCGGTAAACCCTAAATTGGATGTTTTCCTCAGTTACGGGTTTGATATTGATGCATATGTAGAGGAGCTTGGTGATTGCATCAAGCTTGTACTGATTAATTAATCGAAATGTCATGAGATAAATCCTAAAGGTTGACGACTCCGGTAGTGGATTTGATATCGATTCATATGTTGAGGGGGAGCTCATCATATTAGTCATCTTTGCTTATCTTTATTATAACATGAGCAGCATAGATCGTGTGCGTATGTCCTTATCATATACGGATCTATATAATTGTATTTCATCTCGCACTCATCTATTGATTGTTGAATATGGTTTTGTCATTTCACTGGAAAGAGAAACTGTTGAGCTAACTCCTGTGTGATGTAGTTTCTCTAGTGGTGATTAATGACGACTCATATATGAGACTAATGTTGTGTATTGAGTGTACGTATTGTAGTCTCAGTTTGATTGCAGGATAAAAGCAAGCAAGGGCGTGAAGTGGATGAAGTCCACATGAATCATCTCGAGCGAGGTCAAGCTTAGCGAGGTCGAGCTTTGGGAGGACAAGCGTCAAGTGGTCGAGCTTCACGAGGTCGAACTTCACCAAAGGTAAAATCCAAGATTAAGGATTATTTTCTTAGGATTTTACCAGTCTCCATGTTTGGAGACTGACCGGATTGATAGGTTTCTTTTAGCTAGTTTGACCGTACTATTAAGAGGGGTCGGAAACTAGTAGCTAGAATCTATCTAGTGCAGAAGCTCAAATGCATTCATATCATCTTGCACTAATATCTTTATCGCTCTTGCATTGCTAGAGAATCTAAGTGTAGTTTGTGTGAATTAGAGAAAATGTTTTGAAAACTGCACTTAGTCGTGATCGCCAGCTATTTATTCTGGTTTATTATCTAGAGCTGGTTGTGGATGTATTTGCACATTCTGGTTGTGTTGGACATTTTGGCAACAGGAAAGTTTGAGTTTTCTAGAAATATCTAGGCATTTCTAGGTCTAGCTCCTGTTGACAAAATTGTAGTGCTCTGAGTTATCTTTCCAACAAGCCAAAAATTACCTCAATCAGATCTCTGGATCAAAAGTTATGCTTGTTTACTGTCAGTGTGCAGTGGCTGGACTTTGTCCGAGCATGGCCGGACATTGTCCGGCCTGTACAAATTTTTTCAGCATTTTGCATAATGAAACCAGAGACATTTGCATCCGTCCGGGCCTTTTGTCCGGGAAGGCCGGACTTTGTCCGATATGGCGGACATTGTCCGGCCTGTACACATTATTTGAGTCGAGAAATGAAACAGAGACAAATGCAACCGTCCGGAGCTTTTGTCTGTCATGGCCAGACATTGTCCGGCATGGTCGGACAATGTCCGGCCTTTATAGAAAAAGCTCTCAACGGTCACTGACACGTTGCAATGGCTGTTTTCGTTGAACTGGTCGGACAATGTCTGAAGTAGCTGGACAATGTCCGGCCTGTACAAATCTGGTTCAGTTTGTTGCAAATGGCTAATTTTTCTTTAAGGCTATAAATACTTCGTGTTTGGCTTCATTTGTTAGTGCTCAAGGAGTTCATATTTCAGCTGATAAGCTAGCCAAGTCTTTGCATTTGCTTTTTTGCATTTAGAGGCTAGATTTGAGCCCAAATCTTGAGTAGATTTGAGAGAGAGCAAATTGGGTGAGGTTAATAGTGCTTAGTGCACTTCAATCATCATTTGCATACTAGTGCTAGAGTGTTGAGCATCTCATTTGCATCTTTGAGCTTCTAGCACGAAATTCATTCAAGCGAAAGTGCATCCGGCTTGTTACTCTTGGCGATCGCCTTCGCCTAGGCGGTGTCCCTAGGCGGTGTCGGAGGAGAGTCGCGATCTCTCCATTGAAGTTTGTCGGAGAGGCCGGCAAAAGCTTGTGAAGGATTTGGTGCTCGCCTATCCGGTGTGGAGAAGGAGCAACCCTAGTGAGATATCCTTCGTGGATATAAAAGCGAGGCTCACAAGTGAGCGCTTCAACGAGGAGTAGGGGAGACCGGGCGCGTCTCTGAGACCTCTGTAAAAATAGTGTCAATTGCGTATCTCTTATTTGCTTAATATTCATCTTGACACAATTGCTAAATTTACTAATTTTGCATGTGTGGTTGAATATTTTATATGGTTGAATGCAACTAGTTGATTAAATTGTTTTAAGCCTCATTGTATAATCTAGGTTTCACAATTATCTTGTTGAAATTGCTTAGTGGGGAAAGAATTTTTAAAAGTCTCCTAATCACCCCCCTCTAGTCGGCATCCTTGATCCTACACTTTCCGGGCCCCGATGACTCTAGGGGCAACTGCCACCACCTCCCAGGGCAGCTCCGCTTCATCTCCCTTCATCAGACGGCTCTCCCGAGCCGAATGTGAGAAGCGAAACGCCAAGGGACTGTGTTTCAATTGCGACGAACCCTGGTCACAGGGGCATCGTTGCAAGCACCTCTTCCTGATCGATGTGATCGAGGATGCACATGACGAGAAGATACCAACAGAGGATGTCAGGAGGTACTAGTGCATTCGAAAAACTACTCAGCAGTGGATGCTTCATGGGTGTCAGTGCCGGAATTTCGCACTGCCTCTCCTTTCTTTCAGCCCGAGGATGAGCTATTTCTCTAGGGGGGAGTAATGTTATGGTCAAACGGGTCTACAAGTGCCGAGTTAGTTAGGATTAGGATTAGGTGGTTAAAATTCCTTCTTAGTTATTTCCTATCCAATTAAGCTCTCTTGTAATGCCTATATAAAGCCACCATCATTAATGAAGATCAACTTATGCCAATGAAATCTAAACCTACTACCCTCATCGAGGTGAGCCACCGTGGCCCTTGTCGTCCCGTTACGCGCTCGCTAACCCGTGCACGTTACAGTCTTCTGACTAGGCACCTCTTGCCCTACCATGATGACCAAGTCAAACGGTTGGGGGAAGAAGAGAGAGTTTAAGGGAAGCTTGTACTTTATTTTTGCTTAATTCTCAAATATATCACAAACCCTCCTTAATATAGGAGTTCTAACAATCCAAACTAATTGAGATATGGAAACTCTAAACAATATTTATCCATAACCAATCTTCGAGATACTAAATATCCAAACCAAACCTAAATAACCAAAACTTCCTAAATTAGGTCTTGTTGCCGCCTACTGCCTCCTTGGACCCATGCTAGCTGTAGGTGTGGCCCTAAAACAAGTCCACAACATCACTTCCCTCATTGAGAAACAACTCGTCCTTGAGCTAGATTTGAGGATAGCAACGACGAAACTCCTAAACAGGTTTCCACAAAACATCCACATCAAACAATCTCTACCACTGAACCAAAAACTCACAAGTACCAAAATTGAGCAATTCAACCTGACGCGCACAACCTTCACTGGAGTGGGGAACAACTTTGCCATGGTGTAATGGTAAGGTTTTAGAAGTAGAGGGGGGCTCGGCATGATAAGGTTTTAGAAGAGCTAAATGGATGACATCATGAATCCGGGCCTTGGCTAGAAGTTATAGAAGGTAAGCGACCAAGCCAATCTTCTCTAAAATTTTATAAGGCCCATGAAAATGAGGTGCAAGCTAACAGTCTGCCTTGAACACCAAGGACGCCACCTGGTGGTGCCGGAGGCATAACCACACCCATTGCCCCACTTCAAACTAAAGCTCGTGGTGATCCTCGTCATGCCGAGTCTTCATACGTTATTGGGCCTGAAGTAGACGCTCTTGCACATCCAACAGAAGCTGGTCACAATCCATATGGGACTAATCCACAACAGCCACATGGGCAGCCCCTGCTCGTAGAAATGCCGAGATGGCGGATCACTTCCATATACCACACAAAAAGGCGTCATGCAAAGCAACGTGTGAAACAAGGTATTGTGGCAGTATTCAGCCCAAGAAAGCCACTAAAGCCATTTTCTAGGTCGGTCACAAGCCAAGCAGCAAAGATATATTGCAGTAGTCCTCTTGACCACCTCGATTTTTGATCTGATTGAGATATAGACGGGTTTCGATTATACTCGACCAAATGCGGAATACGGGATCTTACTCAGAATTACTGAAACCCATGTGATCAAAACACAATTCGAAGGAATAGCACAACTCTTTATTTCAAAGAGGAGTTTGTACAAGTCGAACGTTGATCGCACTCAATCAACGTCGATGAACCTTACAAACTATATGTGTTGGATTTGATCTACTATGAGTTAGATCATATATGAGGTAGACCTCTATTGAATGATCTATAAGATAGATAATCTATCTATCCTATTACAAGGTATTTATAGTCCGATCCTATTACAAGGTATTTATAGTCCGATCATTTAAGAACGTATCAGACTCGACAACTGACTAAACCTAATCATATAGGACTCAATTATATATTTTATATCGGACTACTACTAACCAGACATAGTTCAAATCCATTACACATTCGACCTGTTGAGATCCTCCCGGATCAATTTCTCCATTATACTACTGATGGAAAGCTGAACTGAGATGGACTCCAGCAAGCCGAAAGAGATTAATCCAGAAGTTACTAGTGAACATGGGGTCCTGATCACTAACAATAGAAGCCAAAACACCATGTGGGCAAACAATATCATCAAAGTAGACCCAAGCAACCGAGCTAGCTGTATACAAATGCGTTAGGGCAATGAAATGGGCATATTTGGAGAAACGATTGACCACCAATAAAATGACCAATTTCCTGTTGACGCAGAGCAATCCTTCTACAAAATCCATGGAAATATCTACCCAAACTTGGTGTGGCACATCAAGAGGGTGAAGCCCCACTAGATGAAGATGCTCAGGCTTGTTTCTCTGGCAAGTCGTGCAGCTACGAATAAAGTCTTGCACTACCTTCTTCCTGTGATGGATATGACAATCAGCTCATAGGCGATGTAATATCTTTTGCACCCCTTTGTGCCGCATATTCGCCGCAAGGACAATGTGCAACAGAGATGAAGAGGCTACAATGGATATACAACAGTCATAAAGAATGAGGTCGTCTGACAACTCCCATGGCAAAGAGAGCTGGCCGGATGGAATTTGGTCCTTGGTAGTGATCAACTGATTAGATGACATTTCCTGTCATAAGTCGACAAACAGTTGAAACCGAACTGACTTCATACTGACAAGACAATGCATCTACCATTGTGCTTAACTACCCCCGTCAAGAGCACAAAAAATCAAAGCCGAACTTGCTCACCCATTGATGTTGCAGAATAGTGGAGAGCCACCAATCCAACAAGAACTTCAAGCTGAAATCATCCATGCATGTCGTGAAAGGTCGACCCCAAAGATACGGTCACCAATGCCGCACTACCTTTATTTGCCCATTGAGTTCCGCTCGTAAGCCGCTAATTTAGCATGATGAGACAATTGAGTGGCTAAAGAAGGCAAGGGGCAGTCTCCTTGATGTAATACAGCACCAAAACCGGAACCGGAAGCATCACATTCAATAATAAAAGCCTTCAGAGAAGTCTGGAAGTTTCAAGACGAGCAATTGACAAGGCCTTCTTGAGGGCTCGATTCCGCTTCATTGGACCACGAAAAAGCTTCCTTCTTCAGGAGTTTTGCGAGAGGTGTTGCCAAGATACCAAAATCCTTGATGAATTTGCGGTAATAGCCCACAAGACCAACAAATCCACGCAATACCTGAACCGTAGGCAGGGAAGGCCAACCTAGGACCGCCAGCACCTTCAGCAAGTCCATGGCAACTCCCTGGGCCGAAATCACATGGCCAACATAGGCCATCGTTGGCTTGCCGAAGAAACACTTTGACTTCTTGAAAAGAGCTAGTGCTATTGGAGTTGTAGAACAGCACGAATATGCCAAAGATGGTTCAACCACGAAGCACTATAAATCTGGATAATATCAAAGAAAACGAGAAAACAACGACGAAGGAACAAGCGAAGGATGTCATTCATGAAAGCCTAAAAAGTCATCGACGCATTGGTCAATCCAAATAGCATGACCAAAAACTCGAAGTGACCGTGATGAGGGCGAAAGGCGGTCTTGGGCACGTCGTCTACGTGCATTTTCACTTGGTGATAACGAAAATGGAGATCCAATTTAGTCAAGAAATAAGTCCCCCTTCAATTCGTCCAGCAATTCATCCACCACCGGAATTGGAAATTTATCTTTGATGGTCTTCTCATTTAACGCCCGGTAATCAACACAAAAATGCCATGCGTTGTCTTACTTCACCAGTAACGGTGGGGAGAAAGAAGAAATGCTGGGTCGAATTATACCTTGCGCCAATATGGATGCGCATTGCTTCTCAAGTTCATCTTTCTGGAGTATAGCGGTAAGGCTGCACCACCACTAGTGCCGTGCTCGGATGATGAATTGATGGTCCCAAGTTTGTTCGGGTGGCAAAGCATGTGGCTCTCTGAAGAGACCATCAAATTCAGCTAAAAGCTCGACCAATAAGTCCCGTTCGTCACAAGTGAGCACATGTGCACCGGACATCTTCGGCGCAGCCATGCCCTCCCATGTCACACGATGATCGACTAGCCAAAAAGACATGGTGAGATAGATGCAATCCCACAAGATAAGACCAAGGGTACGAAGCCACTACACACCCAACACGATATCGAATCCGTCCAAAAGAATAGCATAACAGTCGATGGCAAAGTCTTCTTGTCAAATCTGAAGCACCATCCCTCGACAAATATTAGCACCGATTAGAGCACAGAGGGAGAACTCGGTTTGCTCATTGTAGTTGAAGCAAAGGCCTTATCGTCGGCACTCCGCCATCTCTACAAGTGGCAGCCGATGAAAACATCAAGTAGCACCGGCTGTCTTGGCCAGCGTGGCCACTAGAGGTGCCGCCTTAGGCCACGGCATAGACAATGCAAAAAACCCACATGGAGGGCACAGCCCGAGCCTGATTATCTGGGGGTTTTCCCAAGATGGAGGATGGCATTTGGTACCGCTTCTCGTACACCTAGCCAAACTTATGGCCATCTACAAGCTTGTAGGGTTTTTGTAACTCAATGTCGATGTAGAAGGGGTCTGTCAGACCACAGTAAAAAATTGCACCTACTGTTGCGGAGTAAGAGAGTCAGCATGGCAGAGTAATGCAGCGAACTACTACAAATACTCCTCCACTATGGTCATAAGATGAAGTCGCATTAACTAGCCCAAGGGATTGCTCCAAATTGGCGACCAGAAGCGACTATGGCAATATTCCTTGAAACATGGCCATGTCAAAACAACCTCATCACGTTTTAGTTGGCGATACCATTGTTAGGCAGCTCCCATCATGTGGTACGATGCCAGCTAGACCTCTTCCATAATGCGCTGACCCCGAAAGAATTGCTCGCAATGGTTCAGCCAACCCAAGAGATCATCTTTCCCATCATATGTTGTGAACTCCGACTTGAGGTAGCGGAGCACCCAAAGGCGAGGCTAGATACAGCACCATGCTGTAGCTAGGTTGCCAACAATGCGCCAATTAGTATCAAGTAGTCACGCCATCTCTAGGGCTGGCAGTCGTGCAGCCAGTGCCGCTGGCTTGGCTGACATCTCTTCTTGGTTCTGGCAGAGGGAATCCTGCGCCTGGAGCATCTGCTCCATCACTGCTTCTAGTTTGGATGTCGCAACGCTGGAAGACAGTAGTCGGCTCTCTGACACCAATTTGTTACAAGCATTAGCTAAGGAATGGAGATTGTAGTAGAAATCACTTGGATGTTCATCCTTGGTCTTCCTAGTGGGCACCTCTTGCCCTGCCATGATGACCAAGCCGACCAGCCAAGGGAAGAAGAGAAGGAGCATTTAGGGGAAGCTTTAACTTTATTTCTGCTTAATTTCCAAGCATTTCCTAAACCCTCTTTTATATAGGAGTCCTAACAATCTTGGCCCTGCCCGTCTCCTTGGACCTACAGCACCTGTAGGTGTGGCCCAAAACGAGTTCTAACAGTTTTAGTGATAAATAAGAAAGCCTATTTTTCAGTAATAGATACAAAATGTGTGTTTCAGTAGTAAATAAGAAAGCCAATTTTTCAGTGGTAGATACAAAATTATGCACTTTTCCATTTTCCAATAGTACAGACAAATATTTCCCACGTATTTTTGGAGTTTTTGGATTTTACCATGGTTTTTAAAAAACCCATAGTATTAAATACTATAAGGTGTTTGAGTCTCATAAAAACTGTAGTTTTAAAACCAATGGTTTGTCTAATACCGTACTATTTTTACAGTTCTGAAAAATCCACTCTCAACTAGATTTTTCTAAACCACACAGCTCTCTTTTCTCCTCCCATATGCAAAGAAAATTTTGATGGCCATTGTAAAGTACTGCAAATGATCACTTGGACTTGCCAATCACGGTTGGACCATTTTGGTGCTGTTAATTAGTTAATTTCACTTTATTTGATAGTGTCAAGATGAAAAAAAAAACAGAATTTGGCTTCTTTTGAAATGTAAATGACTGTAACTAGAATTTGGCTACATTCCCACAAAAACAAGTATCCAAACAGTATCCTGAGATTGCATTCTTGGGAAGTGTCCTTGTGCCAGAAGTACCAATCTTTTTTATAGTGAACAATATCCAAACACATGATAGTAATTTTCAAACCGTAAAATACTACGGTATATGAAAACAAGATTCCAGAAATCGCTAATCGCTAGTTGGTCGGCGAGCAAAGGACTAGGGATTAATCGGTTGAATCGGGGATTAATCAGAATTAATCGGTAGACACTAATCGGCAGACTTAATAGTAGTCCATAAGAAATAAAAGGTAGCAAGTATCAAGCATCAAACATTAAGCATGATAATAATTAAAACAAGGTAGCAAGTATCAATCTTCATCCTCTTGTCCATTATCGTTTGTAAATATAAATACATCAGTCTAACTAATTTTGTAGCATCTTATATTAAATATTAATACTGTTATATAGTTTTTATTAGTTAGCATCTAAATATCTTTAATTTGTAACAATAATCACATAAAATTATTTTTTATTATCAAAATTGTTTTATTTATTAAATCTTAAAACTCACTAGAATGGATATCCATCAACCCATTTATCCCAAAAACCACCCCGTCCCCGCCCCGTCCATACTTATAGCACAACTCCCCCAAATCGAAACTCAAACCCTATTAGCTTCTCAAAATCGTCGTCTCTGCCACAGAAACCCAAACGGCCAAACTCCTTTAGCTTCTCGTGCAAGGTTAAATCAACAGAAACCCCATCTCTTCGGATGGAGCAGCTCAACATCGAGGCGGCGGAGGAGCATCAGCACGAAGGAGTCCCAGCTCCGATGGCCGAAGGAGCCGGCGTCCAGCCGTTTCCACTGCGGCGGCGGGGAGAGGAGAGGGCGGCGGCGGTGGTGGGGAGAGGAGAGGGCAGCGGTGGTGGGGAGAGGAGAGGGAGGCAACGACGGTGGGGTAGCAAAGGGGAGAGGAGAGGGAGGACGGCAGTACCTCCGGTGGACGGCGGCGGCACTCCCGGCGGCGGCAGCGGTCCCGGCGGCTTGTCACTTCGTCAAACCTGGCCGAACGTCGCTTCACAGCGGTACACAGCACCGAGTCCCGATTCCTCTCTTCAAACCTCTTCAAATCTCTTCAAACCTCCCGATTAGTCGTCGATTATCCCGATTTTGACCGATTAATCGGGTTGATCGATTAATTTGCCGATTTGCGCATAATCGAATCGGCGGCCGGCCAACTACGTGTTAATCGGCGATTAATCGGCGATTTTTTCCAATTTTTAGAACAGTGTATGAAAACCATAGTATCTCAAAGGTGGCAATTAGAAAACCATGGTTTTCAAATATTATGACATCTAAACAGGCCCTAATTTGACACTTTTCCAAATATTAGAGATACTTTGGTCATTATGAAAAAAAATGACCACACAATGGTATATAAGAGTTGAAATCACAATATAGTGTGGCATATAAAAAATGTCAAAAGTTCGATGGTAGATGCTAAAGAAGCACAATATTCACGGCATAAACAAAATTTTCCCTTATCAAAATGTGCCTTCCAGTTCCTGTCCTATTCAAATTAACTCAACTTTTGAGTTAGCATGTTCTCCAACGAATGAGTTACATGCAGTGTTATGAGAGAGAACCAGCGCAATACCACATATAAGACGGCAAAAGTATTTACCTGGCGAAAAATCTGGAGAATAGTTATTGTTGGAAAGAATTCCTTCTTTTCTAGCATAGCTTTGGTGGCATCCTGCAAGGTTCCATCCAAATGAACTGGAAACAACAAGTAAGCTTCATGGTTCTGAGATCCATCTTGCACACCCTATGTAAGTATGAGAGCAGACTGTTATTACATTTGTGACAGCACACATTTTGAGCACCTAAGTTCTTGATGTGAATTAAAGATGCCAAATCTAAGATGCCAGATAATGATAAAGAAGAACTAGCAAGGCAATAACTTCTCTAGGTTAACCGCTTCAGTAATTACTTGTCCAACATCAGCCATCAAAATGCTTAAAACATAATATTCAGGCCATATAGCATTCAAACCATTAAGCCACCTCCAAGCAATAGAAAAAATGTAAAATTCATCACAACTCAATGCATCTTCAGACGAGAGTATATTGCACTATAGAGATTGTACTACTTGTACAAGTAGCCAATAAATTCACTTTTTACAATTTTTAATAGCAATCTAACAATATGTACTAGAGTCCTTGCTATCGATTATATAAGCACACATTATGCAAGTATAGTCCTGGTTCTATAAATTCGACTGCTTTCTGGAATTTAATGTCTAGTCTAACTGGTTGATTTTGAATGCAAATTCAAGTCAATAAAGATAGAAGTCATAATTTAAAACTAAATCAAATTAATTAGTTCTCTATAGATTGAATGGCAGTTATCATGATTTAAGAAAAAAGGGGACAGTGGAAGGAAACACTAGGAAGTATGAAGAGGTATACAGGATTTGGTACTCTGCTAATAGTGCCTTTTCCAACAGTGAAAATGAAAATAATAGAAAAATCAGAAAAAGGATTCAAAATTCTGCTTGTTTTTATCCAGATTGTCCCAAATTCATGAGATTTTGTAAACCCGAAACCAACTGGATTTAATTTGCTCTTGTTCCAATTGCCAGAGTTTTCCTTATTCTTAGGCTTTTAACAACAAAACAAGAATGCATGTAAACTAGTGTCCTAATGTCACAGAAATTATAGAGCGCAACTTACAACAAAAAGAAATCTTGAATCACAAAGATTGTCATCTAGGAAGCAAACATAAGGTTTACATCACATCCAACTTACCTTTACTGCAATAATGGCATGATCAAGAAGAGGAAGTAAATTTGGATGGCTGAATTGAGAGGAAACTCGGATCTCCTGCCGAACTAATTCTAGGTGCTGGTCACTCTGAATAAGAACTTTCTTTAAAGCATATTCCCCAGCAGCTAAAAAAAAAACCAACAGAACAGAACTAGAATAAGCAAAAGTTGGATCTGCAAACACAACACAAGAAAAGCATGCAGATTGATAACAAACAAAGACCAATGAGCACTGCAATCAATTCACTGAACATGTAAAGAAATAAACATGAAGCACATGTTATGCATGGACTACCCTCTAGAAGAAATTCAATCTGAATTATCTGCATTCCATAGAATTTACAAAGCAATTCAACATGCCAATAGTAACATGTGATTTGCTGAGTCTGACATCATTTGAGTGCTCGGTGTCAATAACTTAAATACTTGAGGCTGGTTGTCAATAATAACAATTTAACAGAACGACATGCGGCAAGAGTCTGAAATCATGTCTATATATTATGACCAAAGAAGTATGTAAAAGCAATCTAGTGAAAACTCAAAACCTCACAACCAGATCAAAAGTCATTCTTTCACTACAATTGGGAAGGGTTGCACGTCAAGTGAAGAATACATTGGAAATAAAAGAAAACAAAATGCATTTGCCGTATAATTAAAACAATTTCACGAAAGATTGACACCAGCACCAAGTTCTTAAAAAAGGTAGAATAACACAAGATACTGTCTTAAGAAAAATACCTGAGAACACAAGGGAGCCAAGGACAAACAGAGTGGTTCCAAAATTCAAGCTACTTGACTAAATTATTGAATTGTTGAATACAAGATTTACATGATAAGAAAAGTAACTCAGCAAGTAGATCTGTTCCAATTATGTCTACTAAAATCCAAATTAAGAGAATCAACCAAAAGAACATTCAGGTAATTGGATAAAACCGAATGGTTGACACACAACTCAACTGAAACAGAAATCCAGCAATTTAAAAAAATAATCTCATTATTGAAGAGATATCCTTACTTGAATCCCTAAAGGCACGATTCAGTTGGAGAAGGTATTTATCCTACGAAAGCACATTAACATTTTTAGATTTTTACATTATACTCGGGAATCTAATATGAACTGCAAAGGCAGAAATCCAGATCCGTCGGTAGACCTCTGTTACATGACAGTAAAACATGATCCAAGCCATGATCAAATGCATCATTCACAGAAAACTGGCATTGCCTAAGCAATCGTAGACAGAAGAACAAGAAATTTGCGTGGTAATTATATACAAGAAACCTTGAGACAGCAATATTGCTGGTGCTAACTGCCTAAGTAATCAGGGAGACACCCCTTAAACTTGAAAATTAGACAAACCCCATTGGATCTATCCAATTTCCAACCAAAAAGAACAGCATTTCAACAACAAGGGTCACCAGAAGACAGCCTTACGCGCATCTTTACACGCTGGTCCAATTCATTTCTTATTGAGATCTGGATCCAACTGATACAACTACAGATCTAACCTGAGATGTGGGAGGGGTCAATGCCCTTCTTCTTAGCGAGCCCCCCGCCGGCGGAGGCGCCTTCCAGTGCGGCGGGTGCGGCGACGACCTCCTTGACGAGGAGGACAGAGGATCCGGCAAGCGCGGCGTCGCCGAGCTTGCGGATCACCCGGAAGCGGTTGTCGTTGACCCAGACGTCTCCGCCCCCGCCGGCGGCGTCGTAGAAGGCGTTCAGCCCCGAGAACGAGCAGCCCATCGCCGTCAGCTCACACTACCTCTCCCTCCGTCCGGCGGTTTCGTTTCAGGAGGAAATTACAAGTGTGAGTGTGGATGTTCGTCTTATGGCTTTGGTCGTGTGGCTTGGTTTAGTTGCGTCATGCGGTGAAGGGTTAGAAGGAGAGTTGTGGACCGACCGGATGGTAGATCTGGTGTTGGCTATTTTTCTTTTCCCTGTGGCTGCGTTTGGGTTGGAGATAGCGCCTTCTGTAGCCGATCTCGCCTAAAAAGTAGGTCATTAACGTGTGGAGTAAAGAACAGGGCCAGTGGGATTGCAGAACAATTTTTGTATGTAACTAGAGTGAGAAAATGAGTCGAATTTGTAATGTATTTAATCGGGCTAGATCTTAATTGTTCTTGTTAATGGATTTTTTCAGCACATAAATTTCTTTGTTCAATAGTAGGATGTAGGACATTGATGTAAGATTGACCTCATCTTCTGATGAGAACGATAATTTCGATTTGATGATTGATGATTTTGACGATGCGGCTACCAACCGATCACGACGGGACGCCAAGCAATCGCTAAACCACCACACCGAGTTGTTATCAACCATACCAAGAACGCGGTTGACCTGATCACAAAGATCAATTCCTACGAGTAACCGAAAAACAAGGAAGAACAAGACAAAGCAAACTGAAATTGCAAATAAGTCTAAAGCACTCGAAATTTGAGGTTCTATAACTCGATTTAATTGGTCGACCGACACAAGAGAAATCGAGGTAGTTTCACACACGGGAAAACTAAACTAAACTAAACAAAAACCTAAGGAAGCAACAAGAAATTTAAGCAAATATATGAGAAGAGGCGGCAGCCAACAGTGGCACGCAACCCTAAACACGCTACATGGGCCTTGGGCCCAAAGTGGAGGCGACGCAGCACCTAAGAGTCCAAGACAAGTTCTATCGGCCGACTTGTTTTGATGATTGCAGCTAGCTCAAAAGAAAGTTGCAGATGGGGCCAAATCCGTTGGAAAGAGGACGAAGTAAGCTTTCCATCAAGTGCTCACACATCTCAAACGGACTCCGTATGCAACTTCTATGCTCATTTGAAGGTGGACTGCTCCTGGTGGCCGAACTAAACTCCAACACGTGCCTAGTATACCGGCCTAGACCGTCTCGCAAGAGAACGAGATCAGAGCAGTAAGGCAAGTATTCAGTAGTTCTTTCCATGTCGTGGTATTGCGAATACCCCGGCAGGTTTTGAGAGTGATCCTAGCGAAGATTACGCGGCGCGGGTTGACCGGATGACCGGTCCTCCCCCGCCGGACAAGCACAAAGAATGACACACGGGTTTATACAGGTTCGGGTCCCGGTGGGGGCCCTAGTCCTGTCGACGCGCTCCCGACCGGAGTCGGCTGGGGAGGCTCTCTCCGGGGGAGAGGCTTCCGGAGCACGCCTGTGAGTTTAGCTATTCCAATAAATGAATCGATCCCTTACAACAGAGGGGTACAAGGGCTATTTATAGCCCCAAAAAGCAGCAAAAAACCTAAACTACCCCGGAAGCCACCGTCGGATTGAAGGGCAGGACCGTCCTTCTCCCGGTCAAACGCCTTGGATGCTTGACAGGTGGTTGCTAGTTCCCGAGGCGCCCCTTGCGTGACCTGCACGTGACAAACAGTTCGAGACTTTACCTTCAGGAGGGCGATGAGGCCCGGGACGGCGCCGGAGGCCACGTCCCCGGGAAAGTGGCGGCGCCCGGGAGGGCAGCCAAATGGCGGCACCCGGGGGGCACCGGAGGCCACGTCCCGGGAGCCAAAAGGCGGCGCCCGGGGAGGCCCCGGAGGCCACGCCCCCGGGCAAATGGCGGCGCCCGGGAGGGCACCGGAGGCCACGTCCCGGGAGCCAAAAGGCGGCGCCCGGGGAGGCCCCGGAGGCCACGTCCCCGGGCAAATGGCGGCGCCCGGGAGGGCACCGAAGGCCACCTCCCGGGAGCCAAAAGGCGGCGACCGGGGAGGCCCCGGAGGCCACGTCCCCGGGCAAATGGCGGCGCCCGGGAGGGCACCGGAGGCCACGTCCCGGGAGCCAAAAGGCGGCGCTCGGGGAGGCCCCGGAGGCCACGTCCCCGGGCAAATGGCGGCGCCCGGGAGGGCACCGGAGGCCACGTCCCGGGAGCCAAAAGGCGGCGCCCGGGGAGGGCCCGGAGGCCACGTCCCTGGGTAATCGTGACACATCTTACCTGGACTTAGTCTCGCGGAGATTTCCCCCGACAGCAGCCCCCCATGCCCGCCGGGGACGATGCTTGAGTCCCCGGTGGGTATGGTTCAGGTCACTGGGAAGATCTCCGGGCCAAGCTACCGGAGCCGCGACGCTTCAGTGTCCGTGCCCCACACTTAAAGCCGCGCCGCTTCGCCATAAATGCGCGCGCGGTTCGAACCGGCGCCTCGATTCACGCGCATGGTTTGAACTTCTACGGTCCAGATTGATCCGCGGGTGCCACGTGGCGTGCATCTAGACCACGGCCCGCCCCTATAAATAGGGCCTTGGGGGGGGCCCGGAAGCTCATTCGAAATCCTCAGCCCCTCGATTTTTGCTCTCCCGGTAGCCCTCTCCCGGTAGCTTTTTCCGGTAGCTTTTTCCGGTAGTAGCCTCCTGCAAAAGCCACCAAAAAGAAAACTAACCTCATGGCACCCAAGGGTCGAGCGAAGACCACGGAGGTGCCCCCGGAGGAAATCCCCTCGGATTTCCTTTGGGCGTCCGAGTTTACGGCCGAGGACGCCGAGTCCTTGGCCGAGAGGGGCATCGTTGCGGCCGGGGACATCCGAGTCCCGGTGAAGAAGGACGGAGCCCCCCGCCCCAGGCCTGGGGAGATCGTGGCCTTCGAGGCCTTCATCGAGGCGGGGCTCCGGCTCCCGGTGCATCCCATGCTCCGGGAGTTTCTCAAGGAGTACGGGGTGGCTCTCAACCACCTCACCCCGAACACGCTGGTCCGGATGGGCCTCTTCATTTGGCTCTTCGAGACAGCGACCGGGCGGGAGCCCGACCTTCGCGCCTTTCGGTACTTCTACAAACCGGCGGCGCGGACCTCCCACCTGGTGAAGGGGGGCCCCAAGTCCCCCTTCGGTTCGGTCATGGTCCAGATGTTGCCGGCCCGGGTAATCGACTACCCGGCGGCGGCCTCCCGGGACCACTGGGGGGATTGGGTCCGGAGGTGGTTCTACCTCCGGGTCCGAGACGACGCGGTGGTGTACGCCCCGAAGGCCCCCACCTACAGCCGGTCGTCCGCACCGAAGCCGCCGGTGTGGACGGACGAGGAGTACGAGCTCCTCGGACAGGTGATCCTCTCCAAGAAGACCCGCTCGATGCGGGACGCGGCTGAGGAGATGGCTCTCCTCCGGATCTCCCCCTTCACCGGCGGGAAGAGGGGGATCGGCATGGGCCCCGAGCAGCGGCCCCCGGTGAAGTCGATGACGCGACGTAAGCCCCGGGAACCCGCTGCATTGCTCTTACAAAATTTTAATGAAATTGACTAACTCTTTACCTCTTGCAGTCCGGCCGTACCCGGCGGCGCGGGAGAAGGCGGAGAACCTCTTGGGGAGGTACTTCGCGGATGAACACGAGCGCGTCGTGCGCGCCGTGGGCGAGGGCCCCCCCAAGAACCTGGTAGCGGCGGCCTTCAGCTTAAAGCTGCCGGAAAGGAAGCCTCTCCCCACCCCCGGGTCGCATAAACGGGGGAAGGAGGCGGCCGGGGGCTCGGAGCCCAAGAAGGCCCGGGTTCAGAAGACCCCCGGCCCATCGACGACGCCGACGGCGACACCGGCGAAACCCCGGGACGAGACCCCCGAGGGCGAGCGTACCCGGGCACCGTCCCGGAAGGAGGCAACGCCTCCCCCCCCGAAGGGCCCCGTCGAGGCGCGGGGGAAGGAGGCGACCGCATTCGGGGCGGCGTCCGACTCGGCTAACTACGCCCCGTCGCCGCTCGCGGTGGAGCTCCTCCCGCCCCTTCCGGCTTCTCTGGAGCCGGAGAGGCTGGAGGTGAGATTCGCTGGGGCCTCGCCCCCGCGGGTCTGGCCGGTGGATGAGGGAGGGAGCCCCTCGGTGTACGAGGTTCCTCCGGAGGAGGGGGCCCCGAAGACCTTCCGGCCAGGGGCAGGGAAAGGCTTGATGGTTCCCCCCCGGGCGGAGGCTCCCGCCGAGAGCTCCTCGGCCACGTCTTCGGGGGGCACAACCTCGTCGACGAAGACGCCGGCTGCGTTACCGGACCTTGAGGTCCGGGGACCCCCCGCCGGCCGCACCGGCGGTTCTGGGCGGGAGACCCCCTTGCTCCCCGCGGGGAGGTCGCCCGCTTCTCGGAGGGCCTGCACACCCGGAAGGTGCAGGCCTTCGTCGCGGGAGGGACGCTCCATGAGCGTTTCGAGGGGTTTCAGTCCCTCGGGGCCCAGGTAACCCGTCGATAACACCTTCGCTTATCCCCTGCACTTTGAAATTTTTCTAACTCTTATGTATTTTGTAGGTGGCAGCTGTTACCTGGGGCCTTGAGCAGCAGGTCGCCCGGCAGCTTAAGGAGACGGAGGGCCGGGCCGCAGCCTCCGTAGGGTAGCGCGAGGAGGCCCTCCGGGAACGCGACGAGGCGCTCGCGGAATTGACCCGGGTCCGGGCCCAGGTTCATATTTCCGAGGTCATCAACGCCCGCCTCCGGGAGGAGGCCAAGGCGAGGGAGGAGGCGCTTCGTGAGCTCGAGAGCTCAAGCGTCCGGGCGGTGGCGGATGCGGGCCGCTCCGTCCGGACGGCCCTCGAGGGCCTTGGCGTAAGCCTCGGCTCCGGGAGCAGAGAGGTGCCACCGGCGACCCTCGCGGAGGCTGTGCGTTTCCTTAACGCACAGGTCTCCGCCATCCCGGAGGCTGCCGATGTTTGGGCGCGGGCTCGGGCGATCCCCGTCGTCGCGGCCGCTGAGGGCCTCGTCGAGTTCCGGGGGGTCGGCGCCCGGGCGATCGGGGGCCGCATCCCTCGAAGCTTCCCGGACTCCTTCGAGCCTTCACGCCGGGAGGTCGAGCAGCTCGCCGGAGGGTTCTACGACCGGATCATCCGGGCGTGGTTCCCGGCTCCGGCGGCTCCGGCAGGAGACGCCCCAGCCCCGGCCTCGGAGGAAGCCCCCCGGGGGGAGGACGCCAATGAACATGTATGAGCCTCCCCCCGGGTCTTAGCTAGGGCCCTTTTTTGTTTTAGGATTTTTTGATTCCGGTAGCTTCTTAGAAGAAGCCCTGGGCACTTGTACATAAAAAATTTTTAATGCAATGAAGTTAGAATTTTCTCTAAGTCTTTGAATTGAATTACTGTTACCAGGGTTCCCGGGAGGTTGCTCCCGGGCGAAGGTCTGGGAGGGGCTCCCCGGGGGACGCCCAAGCGGCTTTGATTTTGCTAAGCTTTCTCTTTGGGAATCGCGGCGAGGATAGTGTCCGGGAGCCGATCCGGTTGAGGTGGCGTGCGGAGTGGCACTTGGACAATTTTGATAATCACCGTGCCGAATTGTCCCCTCCGCGACCGGGACTCCAGATGATTCCTCCCCTCCAGATACTTCCACCGGCGGGATACGAGTTCTGGCCTGAAGATGTGCTTCGGGACGCTCGGCGCCGCGTGCGGGCGCTGTACCGGGACTTGACCCGGGAGCTAGCGGAGTGCCTCCGGGAGTATTAGGGGTAGGAGCCTTAGAGCTTAGAGAATCCCCCGGGTTAGAGCCCGGGTTGTATCGTTTCTGAAGCCCACCGGAGGGGGAAGATGTCCTCCGGGTTTGCTGATCAATAAAGCGGTGTTGTTGCTTTCTTTTATTGCGCCTCTTTATTTTTTCTTCTTGGATGGTCTGGACGACTCATCTTAACAAGGATGAGCTAGGTTTTCTCGTGGGTGGTGCTGTCGACACCCGGGGGTTCCTTATCCCCCCCGCCCACAGCGGGCCGGAGGATAACTCCGCGCGCTGTGGGGGTAACAAGGCCCCCGGGATAGAAGTTACCTGTAGCATAGGAAATTTTCTAAGTTAGAAAATCTTAAATTGTTTTCAAGGAGAAGACCTTTCGGGAGATAATCATCCGGTCGCCGTGAGAACGGGGAGCCGGGAATAAGGCCTTGAGCGGAAGGAATGTCCAAGAGAACCCGATGAGATTTCCAGAGGCGAGCTTCCTAGGGGACATTCGTCCGGTCGCCGTGAGAACGGGGAGCCGGGAATAGGGTCTTCGAGGAAGAAAATGCCCGAGAAATCCGACTTCTCCGAAAGACAATCGTCCGGTCGCCGTGAGAACGGGGAGCCGGGAATAGGGTCTCCGGGCGGCATTCATCCGGTCGCCGTGAGAACGAGGAGCCGGGAATAAGGTCGCTGGGGACCAATCGTTTGGTCGCCGTGAAAACGGGGAGCCGGGAATAACGTCGACTCCCGGAGGAGGAAGATAGATCCAATCAAGCCGCAAGGGGCTGATCTTCCGGTCGCAGTGAAAACGGGGAGCCGGGAATAACGTCGACTCCCGGAAGAGGAGATGCCCGAAGACGGGACTTGAGTGTTTGGGCAGGGGACTAGTCTCCCAAAGTGACTCGTTACCACGGCCACTGTGACCGGGTTGCCGCTTACACCCTCAGTCCACGAGGGCTGATCGTAAGCCGCCCTACGGGAGTGCAGGCTCCGTTGTAGGGACTTGTTGGGGCTGGCCCACTTCCTCGCGGGGAGGGCATCCTCGCGGGGAGGGCTTCCTCGCGGGGAGGGCATCGCCGCTAGGGGCGGTAATGAGAAAGACCTGCAATGAGACAGTTTGCAAAGCAAGACCTATGTATTGCTAATGAAATGAAGTATAGGGCCTCCCCTGCGAAGCCGCGAAAGGGGAGGAAAATACAGCGTCCCTCCTCCCCCTTCGGCGTGAACGCCCCGGGGGAGGGGACATGCCCGTAAGGCTAAACATAGAACTTGCGAAGTAAACGCAAGTTCCACGTGTGCTTCAGCTCCTGCTTTTGGAGGTTGGAGAGCTTGTAGGCCCCCGAGCCCAGGACCGCGGAGATCCTGTAGGGGCCCTCCCACTTGGGGGAGAGCTTACCCTGGGCCTGGGGGTCCGTCACGCGCTTGAGGACAAGGTCCCCAAGGCGGAAAGCTCTCTCGCGCACGCGCTGGTTGTACGCGCGCGCCATCTCTTGCTCGTAGATGGCGTGGCGGAGGAGCGCTCGGTCGCGTTCCTCCTCCACGAGGTCGATCTCCAGACGCTGGTTGGCCTCATTGGCCTGGTATGCTAAGGGAGTGGCTCCCTCCAGGAGCTCCACCCGCAGTGACTGGAAGCCAATCTCCGGGGGGAGGAGTGCCTCCGCCCCGTAGACCAGGTAGAAGGGAGTGCACCCCGTTGAGCGGGACGGGGTCGTGCGCATGGAGCAGAGGATGCTAGGGAGCTCCTCTGCCCATGCACCCCGCTTAGAAGCGGTTTGCTCGAGTCTCCGGCGCAATCCCTGTAGGATCACGCCGTTAACCCTCTCGACAGCCCTATTGCTCCGGGGATGGGCTACGAAGGCGAAGTGGATGACGAGCCCCAGGCCTTCACAGAATTCCCGAAAATAAGCCGAGTCAAATTGGGTCCCGTTGTCCACGGTGATCTCCCGGGGGACACCAAAACGACACACGACGTTTTTCCAGAAAAACCGCTGAACGGCCCGGGACGTGATGCTGGCCAAAGGCTCCGCCTCAACCCACTTTGTAAAATAGTCGACTGCGACTACCGCATACTTGTATCCTCCGGGCGCTGGGGGGAAGGGCCCTAAGAGGTCCATCCCCCAGCGCACAAAGGGCCAAGTGATGGGGATCGTCTGCAGCGCTATAGGGGGGAGGTTCGAGCCCTTGGCCATCTTCTGGCATGCCTTGCACGCGGAGACGAGGTCTCGCGCGTCGCGCATGACCGTGGGCCAGTAGAAGCCCTGCCGGAGGGCCTTGGCTGCGATGGCACGCGGGGCTAGGTGAGAACCGCAGCCCCCCGCGTGGATGTCTTCGAGAAGCTGAAGTCCCTCTGGACGGGGGAGGCAGCGCAGGAGGGCGGAAGCCCCCCGCTTGTAGAGCCTTCCCTCCAGGAGGAGATATGCCCGGGCTTTAGCCCGGAGACGTTTAGCCTCGGTCTCACTAGGAGGGTCCCCCTCCCCCCTTATGAAGGAGATGAGGGGGTCCATCCAGGACGGAGTCCGGGTGATCTCGGCGACCTCCGGGACATGAGACCCGTCGCCCGTGTCCGGGGAGGCCACTGAGGGCTTCGTGATGATCTCCAGGAAAGCCCCCTTGGGGAGCGATTCCCGGGCGCTGCCCGCCCGGGCCAAGGCGTCGGCCCGGTCATTGTCCCTACGTGGGATATGCCGGGCCTCGAGGCCGTCGAAATGCCTCTCCATCTTTCGCACTTCCTGGAAATAAAGACTTAAGTTTGCGTCATGGCATAGGTAAGACTTGTCCATTTGGCAAACTACAAGCTGAGAATCTCCCTTGACTAGGAGGCGCCGGATCCCCAGGGAGCGCGCAAGGCGCATCCCGAGGAGCAAAGCCTCGTATTCGGCGACGTTGTTGGTTGCGGGGAACTCGAGCCGCGCGGCGTACTCGAGTTCCTTCCCCTCGGGGCTCCGGAGGACTACTCCCGCGCCAGCCCCGGCGAGACACAGCGACCCATCGAACATAAGGGTCCAATGATCACTGCGTCGGGGCGGCACAGGGAGATCTTCGTCCCCGGACCCAGAGGCGGGAGTCCATTCTGGGACGAAGTCGGCGAGAACCTGCGACTTGATGGCGGAGCGGCCGGTAAGGGACAGGGAGAAGGGGGCGAGCTCAGCCCCCCACTTCCCGATCTGGCCGGTGGCTTCTTTGTTCCGCAGTACCTCCCCAAGGGGGAGGGACGATGGGACGGTGATGGGGTGCCCCAGGAAGTAATGCCGAAGCTTCCGGGACGCCATGAGGAGGGCGTAGCAGATTTTCTCCATTTCCGTGTACCGAGTTTTGGCCCCTTGGAGGGCCTCACTCACGTAGTACACGGGACGCTGCTGCCCCCCTTGCTCCTTCACCAAGACCGCGCTGACGGCGACGGGGGTCGCGGCGAGGTAGAGGAGCAAGGGCTCTTCCGGGGACGGACTCACGAGCATTGGGGGGCTCGTGAGGTACTTCTTGAGGTCGTTGAACGCCTCCTGGGCCTCGGGGGTCCAGCGGAACCCCTCGAGCCCTCGGAGGATCTTGAAGAACTGGAGGCCCCGCTCCCCCGACCGGGAGACAAAGCGGCTGAGTGCGGCTAGGCGGCTGGAGAGCCGTTGGACATCCTTGACGGAGCGCGGCGGGGGCATGTCTAGGAATGCCCGGATCTTCTCGGGGTTTGCCTCAATGCCCCGCTGGGACACGAGGAAACCTAGGAGCTTCCCCCCGCGCACCCCGAAGGCGCACTTCTCCGGGTTCAGCTTGAGCCCGAATGCGCGAAGGTTCCGGAAGGTTTCAGCCAGGTCGTCGATGTGGGAGGCTGCGCGGGGACTCTTGACAACCGCGTCGTCTACGTAGACTTCAACGTTGCGGCCGACTTGCTCTTTGAAAACCAGTGTCATCAGGCGCTGGAAGGTCGCCCCCGCGTTCTTGAGCCCGAAGGGCATATGGACGTAACAGAAGGTTCCGAGGGGAGTAATAAAACTCGTCTTTTCCTCGTCCCCTTCCGCCATCCGGACTTGATGGTAGCCCGAGTAGGCGTCTAGGAAGCTCATGAGCTCTCACCCCGCAGTGGAGTCGACGAGCTGATCAATCCGCGGGAGCGGGAAGTTGTCTTTGGGGTAGGCGCGATTAAGGTCGGTGAAGTCTACGCACATCTGCCACCTGCCGGTTGATTTCTTGACGAGGACGGGGTTCGCGAGCCACTCGGGGTGCAAGACCTCTCGAATGAACCCCGCCTCTCGGAGCCGGGCGATCTCCGCTTTGATTGCCTCCTGGCGCTCGAGGGAGAGTTTCTGCAGCTTCTGTTTGACCGGGGGGTGACCGGGGGCTACTGCAAGCTTGTGCTCAATGACCCCCCGGGCGACGCCCCGCATGTCTGACGGCTTCCACGCAAAAACATCGGAGTTTTCGCGCAGAAAAGCCGCAAGTTGCGCTGCGTGCTCCTGGGGGAGCTCCGCCCCGATCTGGACGGTTTTGTCTTCGTTGCCCGGGGACAGCAGGACCTTCCGGAGGCCCCCTTCCGGACGCGGCTTGAGTAGGGGCCTCCCGGGCGGTGGCGCAGCAGCATCTAGTTCCGGGGGAGGAGCCTCCCCCCCGGGCGTCTTTATGAGGTTGACGCTTCCGATCGTGGCCGCAGCGCGCTCGTATAGAGCACGGGCCATGTCTTGGTCTCCCCGGACATTGATCACACCGCGCGGCCCGGGGATCTTCATGCAGAGATAATTTTGATGGGTGGCAGCCCCCAGCCGGTTGATTGTCGTCCTCCCCATAATCGCGTTGTAGGAGGAGGGGAGGTCTACCACGTCGAAGCGGACCAGCTCGGTCCGGTAGTTCTCCGGGGTGCCGAAGGTCATTGGAAGATCTACCTTGCCCACGGGGTGGATCGCCTTCCCCGGGACAAAGCCTTGTAGGGGCCCGGCAGCGGGCTGCAGGAGCTTCTCATCCACCTGCATTTCTTTGAAGGCCTTCAGGAATAAGACATCGGCGGAGCTCCCGCCGTCCACCAGGATCCGGGCCAGATGGCAGTTGTAGATGGTCGCGGAGACAATGAGCGCGTCGTCGTGGGGGAAGCGAACCCCCCGCGCGTCTTCTGCCTTGAAGGTGAGGGGGACGTCCGACCACTTTGGTGGCGGGGACGTGCGAAGCACCCCCACAACCTTGACTTCGCGCGCGTACTCCTTACGCTGGCGCTTAGAGTCCCGCCCGGAGGCAGATCCTCCCACGATGACGTTGATGCGCTGCTGCGACGTTTGAAAGGGGAGAGCTTCTAAAGGCTCCCCCTCCTGCGTTTGCTGACCTCCCGTGGGAGCGGGAAGGGCCGGAACAGCTGGCCGAGGGAGCGAGGAGGCCGGAGTCCCCCCTGCTCACGCTGGTCGAGGAAGTCCGCAAAGTGCTGCAGCAGCTGGCTACAATCTCGAGTAGCGTGGGTATTGGACCTGTGGAGGCTGCACCACGGTCCTTCCCGCCTTCTCCCCGCGGGGCCTTCCCGGCCGCGTGAAGACTGTCCTCCCCCATGGCCCTTCGGTTTGGGGAAGGGGCGGTTGGTCCTCGGGGAGTCGCACGAGCCGCCTCCGCCCTCGAGGACAAAGGTGTCCCGAGGCCGTGGCTCGCTACGCCCCCCTTGCCTGGAGCGTTTGGGGCGATCCCTGGCCCCCCGGTCGGCGGGGGCGGGAGCCCCTTGGGTCTTCTTCCAGATATCGTCTTCCTCCGCCCGAGCGTACTTTTCGAGCACGTTGAAGAGCTCGTCGGCGGAAGAGGGGCAGCTCCGGGAGAGCCTTCGGTGGAGCTCCCCCGGGAGGATGCCGCTTTTGCAGGCTTCGATGACCGTAGAGTCAGGGGCGTGGGCCACTTTGCTCTTCACCTGAGCAAAGCGTTTGAAGAAGCTTCTGATGGTTTCCCCAGTCCTCTGCCGGACAGTATACAGCTGCGAGGAGTCCAGGGGACGCACGTAGTTCCCCTGGAAGTTGGCACAGAACTCTCGCTTGAGCTGTGAGAAAGACTTGATGGAGCCGGCCTTCAGGTTGTAGAACCAGGAGCGGGCGATGCCGGAGAGGTAAAGGGGGAAGACGTTGCACTGTACTGACCCGTCCCCCCCGGCCGCGGAGATAGCAGTGGAGTAGACCTGCACAAACTCGTAAGGGTCTGCCTCGCCGTTATAATGTTCGATGTGTGGCGGTCGGTAGGGCCGCGGCCACCGGATGCTGCGAAGTCTTCGGCACAGGGGCTGGTTGGCCCCCTGCACTTCCCGGGGAGAGCTCCGGTCGCTATCTTCTTTCACGGGACCTTCGTTGTCTGAGTCTGGAAGCGGCCCGAGAGGTCCGCCAGAATGGCGGTGGCGACGCTTTTCCTCCGGACCAGGGCTGAATTCCCGGACATCCGGGCTCTCCGCGGGAGAGGTTGGCTCCTAAGCGGGTCTCTTCCCCCGGCTGGTGCGAGAGCGAGGCTCCCCGCGCCCGCGGCCGGGGGGAAGTTCTTCCCCGGGCTCTGGTGAACGCATTCGCTAGACCTCCCCCGGGACGACACGGACCTGTCCCGCCGAGGGAGGGAGCTCATGCGCTGTAGCTTCGGGAGCAAGTTGGGGTGAGCCCCCTGCGACGACCCCCGGGACCAGAAAGGGGGAAGCCCCTGTATCATCCGGAACCGGGGAGGGGGCGCCCGCGGCGACGCCTGGAATCGAAGTGGAGGGGGCCCCAGTGGCCACGACCGGAACCGGGAAGGGGGCAAGCCCTGTAACACCCGGAACCGGCGAGGGGGGAGCCCTGGTGGCGGCGTCCGGAACCGGGGAGCACATGCGAGGGGAAGTCCGCTGCGGGACGGGGGCCGCTCTGTCGACCGCCCCCGGTGCGGTAAACGCAACGCGGGGGGCGGGACTGGCTCCCGGCGCAGGGTAAACCCCCGGCAAGAAGTGGGCTCCCGGCCCCGGGACCAGGCCGGGGACGGGGTACCCCCCTTGTGCCACGAAGGGCCCTGGCATGAAATAACCTCCCGGCACCGGGACGGGCCCGGGTGCCGGGAAGGGTCCGGGCGTGTATCCCGCAGGGGGAGGGAACCCCCCGGCAGGATCATACGAGGCAGACAACCCCCCCGAGGCCGGAGGGGCCGCCGGGTAACCCATAAATGTGGGGGCCGGGGGCCGCGCCAACACTCTAAGGAGCTCGTCCATAGAGCGCTGGGCGCGGAGCTGGCCTTCCACGAGAACTTCGAGCAGGGCGTCCCGGGGAGCCGGGGGAGCCGTCGGGGGGACGCTTGTCCCGGCCGAGGTCCCCGCGGTCACCGGGAACGACCTGGAGGTGGAAGCACCTAAGTTAAGAGGAAAGGAGGGAGGCGGTACCTGGGCCAGGTCGCCTCCGGAAGGGACCGCCGGGACAGCAGTGTCCCGGGCGGGCGGCGCCGGGTCTCCGAGACCCGGATCACCGGGAAGGGTGCGAGCCCTTGTTCTTGGGGGAGCCATGGCGTCTTGTCACGAGTCCCCACGGACGACGCCAACTGTCGTGGTATTGCGAATACCCCGGCAGGTTTTGAGAGTGATCCTAGCGAAGATTACGCGGCGCGGGTTGACCGGATGACCGGTCCTCCCCCGCCGGACAAGCACAAAGAATGACACACGGGTTTATACAGGTTCGGGTCCCGGTGGGGGCCCTAGTCCTGTTGACGCGCTCCCGACCGAAGTCGGCTGGGGAGGCTCTCTCCGGGGGAGAGGCTTCCGGAGCACGCCTGTGAGTTTAGCTATTCCAATAAATGAATCGATCCCTTACAACATAGGGGTACAAGGGCTATTTATAGCCCCAAAAAGCAGCAAAAAACCTAAACTACCCCGGGAGCCACCGTCGGATTGAAGGGCAGGACCGTCATTCTCCCGGTCAAACGCCTTGGATGCTTGACAGGTGGTCGCTAGTTCCCGAGGCGCCCCTTGCGTGACCTGCACGTGACAAACAGTTTGAGACTTTACCTTCAGGAGGGCGATGAGGCCCGGGACGGCGCCGGAGGACACGTCCCCGGGAAAGTGGCGGCGCCCGGGAGGGCACCGGAGGCCACGTCCCGGGAAAGTGGCGGCGCCCGGGAGGGCACCGGAGGCCACTTCCCGGGAGCCAAAAGGCGGCGCCCGGGGAGGCCACGGAGACCACGTCCCCGGGCAAATGGCGGCGCCCGTGGGGCACCGGAGGCCACGTCCCGGGAGCCAAAAGGCGGCGCCCGGGGAGGCCCCGGAGGCCACGCCCCCGGGCAAATGGCGGCGCCGGGAGGGCACCGGAGGCCACGTCCCGGGAGCCAAAAGGCGGCGCCCGGGGAGGCCCCGGAGGCCACGTCCCCGGGCAAATGGCGGCGCCCGGGAGGGCCCCGGAGGCCACGTCCCGGGAGCCAAAAGGCGGCGCCCGGGGAGGCCCCGGAGACCACGTCCCCGGGCAAATGGCGGCGCCCGGGAGGGCACCGGAGGCCACGTCCCGGGAGCCAAAAGGCGGCGCCCGGGGAGGCCCCGGAGACCACGTCCCCGGGCAAATGGCGGCGCCCGGGAGGGCACCGGAGGCCACGTCCCGGGAGCCAAAAGGCGGCGACCGGGGAGGCCCCGGAGACCACGTCCCCGGGCAAATGGCGGCGCCCGGGAGGGCACCAGAGGCCACGTCCCGGGAGCCAAATGGCGGCGACCGGGGAGGCCCCGGAGACCACGTCCCAGGGCAAATGGCGGCGCCCGGGAGGGCACCGGAGGCCACGTCCCGGGAGCCAAAAGGCGGCGCCCGGGGAGGCCCCGGAGGCCACGTCCCCGGGCAAATGGCGGCGCCCGGGAGGGCACCGGAGGCCACGTCCCGGGAGCCAAAAGGCGGCGCCCGGGGAGGGCCCGGAGGCCACGTCCCCGGGTAAATGGCGGCGCCCGGGAGGGCACCGGAGGCCACGTCCCGGGAGCCAAAAGGCAGCGCCCAGGGAGGGCCCGGAGGCCACGTCCCCGGGTAATCGTGACACATCTTACCTGGACTTAGTCTCGCGGAGATTTCCCCCGACATTCCACAGGGACTAGAGAAGCGAAACGCATAAACTAAACTAAATTGATGGCAAATGAAACTAAAACAGACGAGAGAAAGAGGAATGAAATGTTGGAAGAAATAAAGAGAGAGAGGGGGTGATCACACCGCGACCATTAGTTAGTGCTAGATCTGTACGCGTCATCGTGAAAACATGCGATAGAATCGTATCGTTCAGTGGTTCCGCAAAAAGGACAGCGAAAGAAACTAAAATGAGTACGTCTCGACGGTATCAACAAATAGGCACACAGAGATAGCACAAACCATTCCCCGACAGCCTCTCAATCCGACAACAATGAGCACAAGACCAATTGAGAGCTCAACTCACAAATTTTCATTCACAGTCATTTGCAAGCAAAAGAATCAAACTTTGATGCATTCCATCCAGAAATGTAAGTTGAATTCAATTCAAACAGAATCTGAAAAGCATAATTATGGATTAAGTTCTTATCTCCTTCTAGTTAATTTATTAAGAGCTCATTGCCTCAATACTCTCTGGCTAACTATTCCTCAGAAAACACAAGCAGTGGAGAAGCATTCAGGTTCACAAGCAACTAAGAGGCAGACAAAACAATTGACAACCAAAGAAACCTTAGTTTCTAGCTTCAAACACCCCAGTTCTGTCCATTCACAAAGAAGAAACACAATAATCTAGAAATCAAAGCCCAATATGAGGCTTAATCACTAGGATTTCCAATCCAATATCATTACAAGGATTTCGCAAATAGATAGCAAGCAATGCAAGGCAAGGACAATTGTATCACAGGAAAATCAGAAGCTGGAATTAACAATTTGACTTGTTCTGGTGTTCATCAGAGGCAATCAACAAAGAGAAACAATCAAATGGAGGACAACTGATTTGTAGTTCCACAGAAAAGTAACAATTCATTCCAACAAAAAACTCATCATCTAATTCATGGAACTTTCCTCTGTTCATCATTGTGAATTATAGTTCAACCTACAATTTACAATTATCCATCATAGAGCAATTGAGAGGGAGAGGGAGAAGAAATTGGTCACCAAATATTGCCTGCTATATGGCTTCTGGTCATGGGGGCAGTGTCGAGGAAGAAGTGGTCGAGGTGCTGGTTGAAGCTATTGAGGTGGTCGTGGCTCGAGGAGTCGTCGAAGTCAATGAAGATCACCATTGAAGAGGATCGTGGCCGTCGGTGCTGAGGAAGAAGGAGAAGTTGCTGAGGTTGGAGAAGATCAAGCTGTCGGCCTACACGGCCGTGGAATTTGTTCAGCACACGGATGTAGGGCGCGGTGGCTCAAGCGTGTAGATGTAGGCGTCGGCGGTGTCGGTGGCAGTGAAGCGGAGCGGAGGATCCGACGTGGGAGAGCGCCGTGGCAGCAGAGAAGTGGAGAGAGGGAGGAAGAAACAGAAAGGAGGAAGAAGAAGGGAGGAAGAAAAGAGAAAGGGAAGAAACAGAGAGGAAGAAGAGAAGAGAGGAAAAAGAAAGAGGAAGGAGGAAGGAGAAGGAAGAGGAGGAAAAAGAGAGGAGAGGCTCGGGAGCACGCCGACGGTGAGGACGAACAGGATAGAAGAGGATGAAATGTGGTGAGAGAGGATGAAGGGGGAGAATATCGATAGCTCGCTGGAGAGGAAGGAGAGATAGAAAAGGGGGAGGTAGAAATGGGGAAGGAGACCGGCGGCTTACCGCCGGCATGGACCTGGCCGCCGGCAGCAAGCTCGCCGGGGCTGGGAGAGAAGAACAGTGGGGGGTTTTGGGGATAAGCCAGGCCAAGGAACAATAGTGGCGGCTAGGGCAATTTTAGTGTTTTGGTTGTTTTGCAAAAAGACCATCAGTGTTTTTAGTAATAGAAATGTCGGGGGAAATCTCTGCGGGACTAAGTCTAGGTAAGTTGCGTCACGATTGCTCGGGGACGTGGCCTTCGGTCCCTCCCCCTCATCGCCCTCCTAAAGGTAAAGTCTCGAATTATTTGTCACGTGGAGGTCACGCGAGGAGCGCCTCGGGAACTAGCGACCACCTGTCAAGCATCCAAGGCGTTTGACCGGGAGAAGGACGGTCCTACCCTTCAATCCGACGGTGGCTTCCGGGGTAGTTTAGGTTTTTTGCTTCTTTTTGGGCTATAAATAGCCCTTGTACCCCTCTGTTGTAAAGGATCAGATCACTTTTATTGGAATAGCTAAACTCACAGACGTGCTCCAGAAGCCTCCCCCCGGAGAGAGCCTCCCCAGCTGACTCCGGTCGGGAGCGCGTCGACAGGACTAGGGCCCCCACCGGGACCCGAACCTATATAAATCCCTGTGTCATTTCTTGTGCTTGTCCGGCGGGGGAGGACCGGTCATCCGGTCAACCCGCGCCGCGTAATCTTCGCTAGGATCATTCTCAAAACCTGCCGGGGTATTCGCAATACCACGACAAGAAATTTAGTCCCTACGAGTTAGGGTTTAGGATTTTTAAGTCTAGGCCAGTTTGCAGATGGGTACTCGAATTTGGAAGAATTAGCAATTGGACCCTTGGCTGTTAGGTTTAGCTATTCTAGACTCCTAGAGACTCCGACTTTGACACGGTCAGCTCCTACGCGTCCAACTTCTTCACCCAAGTAATGTGACAAGTCTGCAGTGTTAAATGTGGCACTAACGCCAAAGTTTGCAGGCAGCTCAAGCTTATATGCATTATCATTAATTTTGTCAAGTACTTTAAAAAGGACCATCAACTCTGGTGGCAATCCCGGTGGTATTTCCGTAGGAAAAATATCCTCAAATTCCTACAAAAGGATAGTAATAGCAGGAGGCAAAGAACTAGGCAGATCCTCTAATGAAAACAAAGCCTCCTTGCAGATCAAAGCATAGCATGCAGAATTATTTGTGCCCAATTCATTTAAATCAGATTTTGTAGCTAGCAAAACAGCTCCTTTCAATTGAATCTCATTCTTCCTAGCACTAGATTCTTTAGTTTCTTTCTTCCTAGGTGGAAAACACTCTTTAGTTACAATCTTATTTTCACCTTGCCCTTTTTCTTTGTTTGCTCTTTCAACCCTTTCTAAGTCATCTTTCAAAATTACAAAAGGTGTCATCGGAAGCAAAACAATTTTCTTGCCTTTGTGCATGAGAGTATATTGGTTAGCTCTACCATGATGAACATTATCTTTATCATACTGTCATGGTCTACCTAACAATAACGAACATGCTTGCATAGGTACGACATCACAATCAGTATAACCATGATAAGACCCAATAGGAAAATGCACTCTCACAATTCTGGTTACCTTCAACTTACCACATGAATTGAACCATTCAATGTAGTAAGGATGGGGGTATTGATTTGTGGTCAAGCCAAGCTTCTCGACTATATCAATGCTAGCAAGGTTGTTGCAACTCCCACCATTGATGATGACTCTACATGAACGCTCCTTGATAACGAACTTTGTTTGAAACAAATTGTGGCATTGATTCTGTTCAGCACTCTCCATTTGTGCACTCAGTACACGCTTCACAATGATGCTCATGTACCTATTAGAAATTTCGGCACCCAAATGCTCCTCCTCAACATTGGCCTCATGATCATTGCTTGCATGGTCATTTGCAACCAAAGCATATTCTCCTTCAACATCACTAGCAGAAGTGTACTCACCATTATCTGTCACAATGAGAGCTCGCTGATTTGGACAATCCCGCATGAAGTGCCCATATCCTTTGCAACGGTTGTGAGGGACCCACCCGCTGCAGTGGGCCCCAGGTGTGCACTTACCCCGACTGCCGAGGATGCAGTCGTGCACAGAGTAATAAACACACAACCAGCTCAACTTGGTTTATATACAAAAGCCATATATAGTCCTCAGGCCTTAATACACATCGATATGCAAAGGCCAGCAAGGCCAACTACTAGATTTTATGAAAGTAGTTTTATCTAGTCTATGAGACCATCCCACAGGCAAAAACTTGAGTGCAGCACGTAACCCTTCTAAACTCCGGGTGATCCTGCTTCGCTCATCTCTAGCTTCTCTTCAACTGTATTTTCGTTATTAAGCAAGGGTGAGTACAAAGTACTCAGCAAGTCTTTATATAAGAATTTATCCAATGCATGATAGGCTATGTCTACTTTAACAGTCTATGTGATACATAATAGTAAATTTCACAAACACATTTCTCAAGGACATTGAAATACAATTGATTAGCAAAATGATGGTAGAAACATTTATATGATCCAAGAGTTAAATCCGAGCAAAACCTCTCAGTTTGCCCTTTTTTGTCTAATACTTTATTACTATTGTACTATCCAGTTACTATCCATGGCATACCCTTGTCCGGGGGTATGGAGTACTCGAATACTTTTTAACACTCTGCAGAGGGCCACCGCTTTACCCACATGAGTCCATCAATCTTCCCAGTCAGGCCAATTACACTCACATTATTGCATGCGACTAGATTGAGGACACAAGACTCTCAAAAACATTGTATTAATTATATTCCTGCCCGACAATTCGACCGCACTGGTCGTCTTTGTCGTTGTGAGGTACCCTCAGCGAGAAGTACCTTCACACCCAATATTCACGAGTTACTCAAGGTTAGAGTAACCGCATGAACTCTCCCCTCACATCTCCCCCTCACCCATTCAGGCCTTAAGTTTAGACAACTAAACTTAGCAAGATCCACCCAAACATCTCAGTTTGGAGCCTGAATGAGAACGACCACCATGCAGGGATAAAATTGATACGCAGTAGTCTACTGGCCGAGTTCAATCACTTGATCATGTGGTTGGCACGTTAATATGCCCATGGTCGTTTAGCACAATTGGTTATATCCTTATTTATTAAGGTGAGGTACTCAACCACTGTCCTACTTAGGCAAAAGTTGCCCACCAATCATACCATCCTCACCACTAATATTCATTGGCTTCCAAATAAGCATCATAGTCAAAATACTTTTAGGTCCCAGTAAGGATATTCCACCCAAGGTGGCCTCGGATCCTTATGGCCTCAACCAATTAGCAAGGATATTCCACTCATGGTGGCCCGGATCCTTGCTATCTCAACTGATCAATTTCATTTGTAAAACTCCTACCATCAACTACTTGTGATTAATCATTTACATGCATTTGCTTATACTTTATCAAAAAAAACATACATAGCCATTGCAATATATGGATTCAAAATGATCAAGAAATAGGGACTTGCCTTGCTTTTCATGAGATCCAGCTGAAAGAACTATCAGGGCACTGACGTCTTGGAGCTCACTTCACTTGGTATCTATTTTTACATCAATCAATAAGCAAGCAAAAATAATAGTCAGTATATTTGTTTATAAATGTATATATGTTTATAATTCATAGGGTTTAAGTGGACGAATGCTGAAATAGGATTAAAAGAATGGTCGAAAGGTGATTGATAAGCTTGGTCTAGGCTGGATTGACTTAGAAAACAGGGAAAACTTTATCTAGTGTTTGGATGGACAGTCAGATTATATATGTGTAGGGTTGAAGGTAAGGCGAACAGATTTTCGATCTGAGGTTCCTAGGGTTGCAAACGACATAAGCATGTCGACGAGAGTGATAATGAACGTAGGCTGACAAGGCTTAGGCTGGCTTTTTAGGGTTTTCGTCGAGGCTCGAATACTAAAACATAACTAGGGCTTTGGTTGGATGGTCGAAATATGGTGCTTTCATTGAGAGTCGCGAATACTAGGGTGAAGATAAATTCTAGATCAAACATGAATGCGGCGACGTTCGGACGTCGATGAACGACATTTGTCTGGGACAACAAGATTGGAAATAGGTCAAGATGGGGTTTTCTCGCGATGCGACAGTTGAAGAAAATGTAGAACATGAGATTATGAGCTTGGTAGACAAAGTGGTTTCTAATCTTCATATACAAAAGTGGCTAAAATGGGCTAATGCCACTGGCTGACATTAGTTTGGCATGGACTGACAAGGGGTGACAGGAGCTGAGAGTTAGGGCATGGATATTTATGGTTTTTGGGCTCCGATTGTTTTACAAAACTATGTCCAAGAGGTAGGCGAAGACAACATGAACTCAACGGAGGTGGTTTCGACCATTGGGGCTCAAGGACGGCGATGATCGGTGACGAAGAAGAACGGTGGTGACACGACGAAGTTAGCTACTGGACAGATTTTGGCATACAGATTTGGCGACGTTCCAGTGGGTTTCAGGAGATGTCGCAGTGGGCAATTGGGTTTGCCTCAGTGAGGCGCGGTCGGAGGACAAGCTGGCGTCGTTGAGAACGACCGGCGACGATGGCGCGGCACGGTGGCTTTGGCACGGGGCTCCGGGGTGTCTAGGAGATGTGCGTTGCTATCCCTCACGTGCCCGAGTTGGTGTGTTGGCCGGCGATGAAGCAACGGTGGCCGGCGCAACAAAACTCAGAAATTCCGACACCTCAGTTCACCGGAACTTGTGTGGATGCTCGAGGTGGCAGAAGGAAGTGAGAGAAGAAGAATTCTCACCTTGGGGAGTCGACCGGAGGTTTGGTAACTCGTGACGGCTTCATATCCTTCACGCGGCTGAGGAAGTAGATGAACAGGAACAAGAATGTGGTGGCCGCTACTGTATTTGCTAGTTGCTGGAAGTAATACGGAGGAGGAGAAGAAAAACAGGGAGAAAAAGAGGACACTGCTGTTGCTCTCCTGGGACTTGCGTAGAGAAGAAGGGTGTGGATGATGCAGCTACTGGCCAGAGGAAGAAGATAAGTGGAGGTTGCTGCTACTATTAACCTGAAGCAAGTATGTGTGTATATGTTGGTTGGCTTCATGGTTAAGCAAGAGTAATGTATATACATGTGTGCATTTAGGTATAGATAGTTATATGAGTATTTGTGTGTATATGTGGGTTGAATGTATCTGTGGGGTTAAATAGATTTGTATATGTGTGTTGAATTGTGCATATATATGCAGTGTATTTTCAATTGTGCCTGAGGTGTGTGTGCGGATCTATGTATATCTAACTAAATATGATTCTAATAGAAGGTATGTGGGTGTATGAGGACAGAAGAGAATTAGGAAAAGGAGGCAAAGTTTATCTGAAGGACTGGATGCAATTTAGTATTACTTGTTTGGGCTAAATTGCAAATGACCATAACTGGAGGTTACTTCAGAGTTAGTTCAATTTATAGGTTTTGGTTGCATAGCTAAATACAAGTGATTTGGGTTAGAAGTGAGAAGGAAATGGGAACGAAAACGAAAATAGAATTAGGGTAAAAGTACATAGTACTTTTAGTGAAAGCGGCTGAAAGGATGAATAATTGAGTTTTAAGGCTGAATCTGAACTTGGCACAAAAGGGAAACTTGTGTTGAATAGTGGAATGGACATAACAACTCAATTAGATTTGGATTTGAAGGTGAATTGGAGAACTTAGCCATTTCTGGTCTTCAAGAGCTGAAAAGGACTATTTTGCCATAAAATCTGGACTGAACTGTGAAAAGTGATCAAATGGACTTATTTGACTGAGAAGTTTTAGGACTGGTGTGCAAGCACATTAAGGTTTAAGATTTCAGAGAAATCTAGAAGGAAGCTGTTCTGGAATTGGTTGAACTAAAATCGGTTGAACTGAAATCTGAAAAAGGTTAAGTAGGGTAGTTAGGGTAATTAGGAATTCTGGTTTTCTAAAATATAACTAGGGTTTAGATTATGGGGTTAAAACAAAAGGAAATCATTTAGGAGTAGGTCTTTTTTTTTAAAAAAATTTATGCTCTAATTTTTGGGATGTTACAACGGTGGCATTGCACATCCTTTGTTCGCCCTGTAGAAGCAATTGAAGAGGCACCTTTTCTAGTAGCTTGAACCGTGGTTGATTTGCTTGGTTCAGGGGCATGTGAAGGTGTAGAAGAAGTAGCAGGACAGTCCCGGCTCGATGAAGAAGGGGCTCGGCCAGAAGTGGTTGAAGGCACCTTGGTCTGTCCCGGGGTCGGTCTCGATGAAGTAGATGCTCCATAATTACCTCTCATCCATGATTGCCTTTCCTGTACTTCCCGTTCAGCTTTACAAGTAAGATGAAATAAACAAGTGATAGAATTGTCTTCTTTATAATCAAGAATGTCCTGAATTTCATGGTTAAGCCCTCCTAAAAATCTAGCCATCTTAGCATCTTCCGTTTCTTCTAAACCACAACGCAACAATAATCTTTAGTAGTAGTCCTCAACAGTTTACTACCTTGCCTTAAATGTTGTAGGTTATTTAACAAATCACATGCATAATATGAAGAAACAAACCTAGCTCTCATCAATTGTTTCAATACAGCTCAAGTCCTAGGTACGTTGTTACGGGTTCTACAAGCCTCTCTCCATAAATGGATGCAAAATCAGTGAACTCACTAGTAGCAGCCTTGACCTTCCTATCCTCAGGGAAATCATAGCATGCAAATTTTTGATCTACTGCTAGCTCCCAATCAAGATAAACATCAGGGTCATATTTTCCAGCAAAGGAAGGCATTGTAAACTTAATTTTACCTAAAGCATCATCACGGGCCTCTCGCTAATTTCTTATCATACCTTGTCAATTGTGATGAAGTCGACGGTGATCACAATCATTGTGAACATTGAAGCCACTATCTGCCTCTGTATCAGCAACATAATTGTTCGCTTCCTCTTCTTCCTCCTTGTCTGCCCAAGAATGAGCAGGAGAGGGGATGCGGCCAACAAGAGGGATCCTTCCCCTTTGGGCACCATTGCCCGTGGCTGGAGCAAGGGGTGGTTGTTGCTCAAGGTGCTCAACGCGTGTGTGGAGCGACACAAGATTGTTGTTGATTTGATCCAAAGCGTCTGTATTATGCAGGGCTTGAGTGTTTAACAAACGCTCCAAGTGTTGCACGATTCCCTTCGTGCAAGGTGTGAGGAGTCCTCTAGAACCCTCAGGATCAAAAAGGTGTTCATTGTCATTCGTGTATGAACCTGCCATGGTCAGTAGCAAACAAGAATATTCACAAGTATATGTATTCTCCTATCAACTACTAGGTGCTGGAAAGTAACAAGTCACACCGCTCTCAAGCTCTTACCATGCTCTTACAAGTTCTTACCAATACCAACAGGCGATGCAACTGGAGGTTGGTTTGTGATAATTTGACTCAAGTGATGAGTAAACCGATTGCAAGGGTTGGTTCAACGTGACCTTAATGGTTAGTTTGGTAGAGCTTGGTAGGATATGTATTTGGTAGCAAGGAGAAACAATCAGTTAATCTCAGAAATTGCACATAATTGAATTTTTGTTAGTATCTAGCATTTAGTCTAAGTTCCTGATCAACCAAGGATGGGTGATAGTCTAATGCAAGTGTATAGTAGTGGATACATGTGGTATACATGAGATAACTCAATGATATGCAATTTGGAATTTGAAAGCACAAAGATCAGACCTAATTTGGAAACTGCTGATTTCTATCCATGTGACAGTAAGTCGGTATTTTGGCCATATATTTTTGTCAGGTGCTTCCTTTGTAATGATTTTTTTCACTGTTTCATGACGGCTTTTTCTACAAAGTTTTCTTTGGGCCCACTTTCTGAAAACTGATAGACAAATTAGCACAAAAATCACAAGTGTGCACTGTTGCAGATTTTTGAACAAAAACTAGGTCATACTCCCGACCACACAACTTTTTACTGCGTTGATGGATAGACCTGAAAATTTATAGGCAGATGGGAAATTGAGTTATGAACCTACTGGTTTTGGTTTCACTCAGAAAGGATAAAGGAATCAAAAGTTATGGTGTTTTTGGTGGCAGCGGCAGGAAAGGGGTTTTTCTGGTCGAGATTGGAAATTAGGGTTTGGGTTGTTGGATGGGTTGTTGGAAATTAGGGTTGTTACGATTTTTCTGGGCTTTTCAAAACTATGACTAGCAACGAGACAGTTCTAAATGGATGAAAATTCAATTTAGCAAACCAAGATTAACAAATTGAAAGGCACAAACGGGGTTTGGACAAAGGAAAACAAATCCTTTTTTTGAAGGGCAAATTTTCTAGACTATAGGAAAGAAGAAATCAATCTACTAAACTAAGATAAAGAAGTTCTCACCCAACAACCTTGGCTCTGATACCAACTGATGTATGATTGGCCCGATCTTCTGATGAGAACGATAACTTTGATTTGATGGTTGATGACTTTGACGATGCGGCTACCAACCGATCAGGATGGGACTCCAAGCAATCGCTAAACCACCACACTGAGTTGTTATCAACCGTGCCAAGAACGCGGTTGACCTGATCACGTAGATCAATTCCTTGTTCATATCTGAAATTGCAAATATGGATGAAGCACACGATAAATTTGAGGTTGTGTAACTTGTAGTTGTTGGTCTAGCAGACACAAGAATACAAGGATGAAGTTTCACACATGGGGAAAACTAATCTAAACAAAACCTGAGGAAGAGCGGGAAGGGTGATGGCCATATGTAATAGGGGTGGCGGCCAAGGAGGTGGACGTGAAACCCTAGGGGCAAGGAGTGGATGGAGCCTTGTTCATATCCGAGCTAGTGATGTCCTCGTCATTCTCCCCTTCTTGAAGTTGAGTCGTCCTCGACTCAAGCATAATCTTCTACAAAAGGTTAGTACCAACACGAGGCAAAGCGACATGCATGTACTCCCCTTCTTGAAAGCTATCATGTAGGTTCAAAGGAAAACTAGAGGAACTTGACGTGAAATGATTAGTGCTATGGCAATCCTCTAGTTGATCACATTGTTGCTTGTTATCACTTTCCTGCAAAAGATTAGTCACAAGTGGGGACACGGCAAGAGGCCGTTTTTCCAAAGTAAATTCTTCACCCTTGCAATTATAGACATTAATTTCAGATATATGTCTTTCATGTTCAATTTGATTTTCAGCCTCACAAGCAAGATTAAACAATTGAGAGAAAAATTATATTTCTTAGCAACAAGAATGTCCTAAATTTCCTTATCAAGCCCACCTATGAATCTAATCTCTTTAATTAGCTTCCTCGGTTTCCTCTAAACCACAACACAGCAAGCATGTTTCTAATTCTTGGTAGTATCCCGTTACAGTGTTATTACCCTGTTTTACATGTAGTTTCTTAAACAAAAATTCAGCATAGAGTTTACTAACAAATGTATCTCTCATAAACCTTTTCATGTCTTTCCAAGTGTGAGTTAACTTATTACATTCACACAAGTCCTTCCACCACATTGATGCAAAAATAGTTAAAGCACTAGCGGCACTCCTAATCATTCGTTTATCACAGATTTTATATCGAGCAAAAATTTTGTCTACCGCTATTTCTCAATCAATATATGCATCAGAACGAAATCCGTTATAAGAAAGATGGGTTGGAATGATTTTACCCGTACTCGTGGGGAACAATGTAGCAATGGTGGTGTGGCTCTCTAGCAGTCTCTCCCTGTGGCAGAACATATCAATTTGTGTTTCAATCTCCTTCTTAAATTTATCAACTGCCATGATTAGTAGAAAACAAGAAAACACAAGAGTATATTTCCCTATCAACTACTAGGTGGTGGACAAGGAACAAAAGTCACTCTTGCTCAAGCTTCTTACCTAGCTCTTACAAGTTCTTACCGAAGTGAACAGGCGGTTGAACCGGTGGTTGGTTCGTGATAACTTAAACTCGAGTGTGAGCAAAGCGATTGTAAGGTGCCGTATCTGTATGGTTAGTAGATGGTGGAGCTTGGATAGGCTATTATATGTGTACCAACAATTCAAGATCAATAATGCAAGATTGAAAATTAGTCCAAAGTAATAGTCAATGTGCTGGAACTAGCCTAGACTCAGACCTAGCTCAAGCAAGCAACTAGCAACATAAAGGACTAGAACCAAAAGATGCATCACAGAAAATTCTCCTCTTTTGCTACACATATTTTTCTTCTCTGATTTTTTTTGCGGCTCTTTTTTTTTTCACTTGCCTTTTTCTTACTTCTTTTCTTTTTATGAACAGTGCAGCTTTTGTTGCACTTTGCCTTTTTCTTTTGGGCTGCACAACTAGGACATAAATGTTGTTTAGCAATTTTGGGCCCCAAGAACTCCTAATTAGAGGATCTGATCAACACCAAAGTTGTAGAGGATCTTTTTATATTTCCAACAAGTATAAGAACATCAAAAATGGTTTTGGAAATCAAAAGATATGATAATTTTACTGAAGCTGTCTCAGATTGAGTAATTTGAATCCGAATTGGACTAGAGTTTGAAGATTACACAACTAACATTGCCAAAATTTTAGAGTGATAAAAATGGCCGAATTTGAAGATTACACCAAATAACTTTTTGTGGGATTTCTCACAACGATTCCAGAAAGTATAAATTTATCCCAATCCGATTTCGGATGAAAGAATTATGATGAAAGTACCGAAACAGACCTATTAGATTCAAACTCTACGCCGTCGACAGTAACAGCCCAATATGTCATAGATGGAAGGCAAATCTGACTTTGACCTCAACAGAAAAGTTGTAGAACACGATCTGATGTTTTCAGCAAGTACAAGAATGTGAAAATCCGAGTTTGTATGAAGAAGATATGATGAAAACAACAAACTGGATAGCGGCAGATTAGAATTGGACGCGACGACGATGAGATCGATGTGGAATTCGACTCCGCGACGAGATGTAAGACTAAAACTAGACCAAGACTAAAACTAAGAACCAGCACTCGACAATGATGGACGAAAATTCGAAGATGCAAACTGACAAAAATGATGCAAGGAAAATGACGATGGTTTGAATAGCAGAAAATAAATCTTTTTGTAGGGCAATTTTCTGGACTCTAGGTATGAAATCAATCTACTAAACTAAGATAGATAAATTCTCACCAGTCAAGCAGAAGCTCTGATACCAACTGATGAAGACACGGATGCCCGATCTTCTGGTGAGAAGGATAACTTCGATTTGATGGAGAGTGACCTTGGCGATCCGGCTACCAACCAAACAAGACTGGACGCCCTAGCAATCGCTAAACCACACTCCCAAGTCGTTATCAACCGTGCCAAGATGTAGCTGACCTGATCACGAGGATCAATTCCTACAAGCAACTGAAGAACAAGCAAGAACAAGATAAAAGCAATCTGAAATTGCAAATATGGATGAAGCACACGATAAATTTGAGGTTGTGTAACTTGTGGTTGTTGGTCTAGCTGACACAAGAATACAGGGATGAAGTTTCACACATAGGGAAAACTAATCTAAACAAACCTGAGAGAGAACGGGAAGGGTGACGAAACATATGTAAGAGGGGTGGTGGCCAAGGAGGTGGACGTGAAACCCTAGGGGTACACGGGCATTGGGCCCAAATTAGAGGTGGCACAGCACCCGACAGAATCTGTCCATGAATTGTTTCATCAATTGTGGATGATCCAGATGGAATTTGGCAGTGGGACTAGATCCATTGGAAAGGTGGCGTCGTGGGCTTCTCCGTAAAGTGCTCATTCACCCCAAACGGACTCCGTACGTGGGCCAGGAATCTGTTTGAAGTTGGACTGCTGCTGGATGGCCGAGCTGGACTCGCGGACGAGTTGGGCTTGATCTTGGGCTGGGCTTGATGCGTCGTGAGTTGCTCCACCTTTGATGTAGCTTGCTGATCCTCCGGTGTAGGCGTAGTGAATGGCTCAGCACATGGATTCATGCCGACTCGCCGTTCTCCTTGATCTTCTCATGGCGGTGAGGAAGTAGTGGAAGTAGTGGAAGGAGTGGATGGAGTCTTGTTCATATCCAAGCTAGTGATGTCCTCGTCATTCTCCCCTTCTTGAAGTTGAGTCGTCCTCGACTCAAGCATAATCTCCTGCAAAAGGTTAGTACCAACACGAGGCAAAGCAACATGCATATACTCCCCTTCTTGAAAGCTATCATGTAGGTTCAAAGGAAAACTAGAGGAACTTGACGTGAAATGATTAGTGCTATCGTAATCCTCTAGTTGATCACATTGGTGATTGTTATCACATGATGAGCCACATACCATAGTACCATCTGTTGAAGACTTGGTCTATCAGTTAGACGAATCTCTACGCGAAGATGTGATCTTGGAGAAGAAGGTGACGACCACACGCAGTGGCACAAAAGAGACTTTTCGAATCGGTCAAAAAGGTCAACGAGTACGTGCGGCAAAGTGGTACACAAAAGACAAAGGTCAATCTCAATTTCCACATCGTCAGCTTGATCAAGAGGTCGCAACGGGAGTTGGCTCCTTCTCAACAAGGGCGTCATGATCCGGGAGGATCTTCAGGTCGAGATCGCATAAAGCTTCGTGACCTTAACAGAGTTCGAAAAGGTTTCGCGACCATGGATTGGTTCGCGACCTTGGGAAGGATTCGTTCTCTGGTTGGAATTGTATTCCAATCCGAATACATGTAACTAAGTCTTATCTGTTAGGTTTAGTTAATGTCCGAGTCTAACATGTTTAGGTTATTGAGTCTGATACATACTCATACAGTCGGACTATAAATACCTTGTAATAGATCTAGTTTAGATCATCGAATATTATCGAGTCTAGTTCCATAGACGTAGGCGAATGCGTCCTAACGTTCGATGTGTAAGGCCATCTTTAAAATAAAGAGTTGTGCAATTACTTTGAACTGTGTTTCGATCAACCTTTGGGTTTCGGTAATTCCGAGTAAGATCCCGTTATTCTGCATGTTAGCATCTGGGCGAGCCTAGTGCGAAAACCAAGGCTAGGTCTCAAACAGATCAAGTTGGTATCAGAGCAACTATCCTGTTCTGTGGATGGTGAAGACTCGCCGGGGTTACAAAACCTCTGGCGAAACTCCAGGCGAACAATTGACGGTACCTACAGTCGTATCTCCGACAATGTTTGAAGGAACCTCTGTACAAGCTAACCTAGCCGATCAAGTGGCTAAGCTTTCCACCGATATAGAAACCGTACTTGCTTGGATTAAGCAGCAAGTCATGATCATACCTCCTGAAGCAGGGAAGGTTATAGGTGTGAAGACTGGTGAAGACTTGCGCAGGGGCCAGACGACAAGGAAGAATAAGATGACCATAAGGCCGACGACCTCGCCAACACCTCCTTAGCCGTTGGATCTTTTAAGGTCGATGCTAAGATTGATATACCCATATATGATGGGGTGATCGATGCTGAGAAGTTAGATTCTTGGATTGACCAGATTGAGACCTACTTTAACCTGAAAGGGTTTAGTAGCGCTCAAAAGGTGAAATTCGCACCTTTGAAGATGAAGGACCACGCCAAGACTTGGTGGAAGGCTCTTGTCGCCAGTGGTGAAGCTGACGACCTTGTGTGGGGTCAATTCAAATGACTCTTGTGACAAGAGTTCTATCCGATGGGTTACATCGAGGAGAGATGGGAATGTTGGCACATATTATACCAACGACAGAACCAATCTGTCCAGGACTATACTACGGAGTTCTGGAGACAAGCAATGGTCATCGGCATATCTTTGTCCGATCCTCAGGTATTTCGGAAATACACGTCTGAACTTCAGAAATCGATCAATGCTGAGTTAAGTCTGTTCAGCATCCAAGATATCGCGACCACAAGCACAACTGCTATGGCGATTGAGAAAAAGAACCGTTCCCGCAGTGACAAAGGCACGAAGGATAGTGCGACCTCGACAAAAAGAAAACCGAGTTCAAAGAAAAACGCTTCGAAGACAGGCACAAGTGCCTTTTGCCAGCATTGTCAAGTCGCGGGACACACCAAAGATAAATACTAGAAGCTTCATCCTGAGCTTCGACCAAAGAAAACAGACCAGGGAAAAGAATAGCCACGGCTACTGCGACTTCACACCCGATGACGAAGTTGTCCGAATGAATTCGGTTGATGAGGCGGATACGACCTTGTCTTTTGATGGCAATGCCGAAGGAGAAGGGTTCGGATCCACCGAACGACCATTGCCCAACGGAGGACTTGTTCACTATCAACATCCAGGTGTAGCACGAAGTGGTCACAGTGATATTTGATCCCAGAAGTCAGAAGAATCTGGTCTTTGCTAGACTGGTTCGGCGACTTGGGTTGAAGACAACCACACATCCTTGACCGTATCCACTGGGTTGGTTTACATCCGACGTGAACCAACAAATTATGAGTCAGTGTGTGTTGAAGTTTGCGATCTCTGCACGATATATCGATGAGGTGCAATGCGATGTTGTTCCTATCGATATCTGTCAGGTGATCTTTGAGAGTTCGTATCTATATGAACGAGACACTCACTTCCATCGGCAAGCACAAGAGTACGAGCTCACTAAAGACAGAGTTAAGTTCGTGATCAGTAGAGACATCCACGTCAACACTTCGAACTTGATTACCATAAATCAAGCCAAATGAATCGTCAATGCATGCCACAAGTACATGCTTGTCATGATTCAACCCATTGGTCAAGGTGATAGTACTCGAGCAGCATTGTCGTTGGCGTGCCGAGAAGATTTTGGTCGTTTGTCGGGACTATTGGAGGAATACAGTGATCTGTTCAAGAGTACCCAGGGTCGTCCGCCAAAACATCCAGTCGAGCACGGAATTCAGCTTGTGTTTGATGCGACACTGTCCAATCTGAGTATGTATCGCAACTCAGTATTGGAGAATGAAGAAATCAAGAGACAACTTGGTGAGTTGCTAAATGATGGTGTCATTCAATCAAGTAGTTCACCTTGTGGATCTCCTGTGGTGTTAGTGCCAAACAAAGATGGGACTTGGTGTATGTGCATCGACTATCGAGCACTGAACAAGATCACCATCAAGAACCTGTACCCCCTTCCTCGTATTGATGACCTGCTAGACTAATTGAAGCATGTTGCTATCTTCTCAAAATTGGATCTCAAGTCAGGATATCATCAAGTCAGCATTCGAGAGGAGGATACGTGGAAGATCGCGTTCAAAATGCGATAGGTTTGTTCAAATGGCTGGTCATGTCATTTGGCCTCTGCAATGCCCCGGCGGCTTTCATGCGTCTTATGAATGACGTATTGAGACAGTTCATTGATGACTTTGTGATTATTTTACCTCGACGACATACTGGTCTATAGTCGTTTGTGGGATGAGTACCTCATTTATGTTGAAAAGGTGTTCGAACAGCTTCGGCAGCATCGACTTCACCTCAACCGTAAGAAGTGCGAGTTCGGCCAGCAAACTCTACTATACATGGGATTCATGGATGGCAACGGTACATTGCAAATCGACCTGGATAAGGTAAAAGTGATTCGCGAGTGGCCGTGACCGCGAACAATTATGGAAGTGCGTAGTTTTGTGGGAGCATGCCAATACCTTCAGAAGTTCATCCGACAATTCTCGATTGTGGCTTCTTCGTTGCATGCATTAACCAGGATCGATCAGAAGTTCGAGTGGATAGGGAAACATGAGGACACGTTTCTCTTGCTAAAGAGGAAGATCAGTGAGGTGCTTGTATTAGCTTTGCCGAATCTCCAGAAACCATTCGAGCTAGAAACCGATGCCTTAGGTTATGCAATGGACGCAGTGCTCAGGCAAGAAGGTTGACCAATAGCATATCACTCCGAGTTATTTCAGGGAGCTAAGAAGAATTACCCAACTTATGATAAGGAGTTGTACGCACTGCATCAGGCTGTGAAACATTGGCGGTGTTACCTCTTGGGTAAAGAGACTATTGTCCACACCGACCACCAACTCTTGCAATATTTGCAAACTCAGTCCAAGCTACAGTAAGCTCAGCACATGAAGTGGATGTCATATCTGCAGTAGTTTAATCTAGTGATTAAGTACAAGAAGGGCGTACACAACAAATTGGCGGACATGTTGTCGCGATCACCAGTTACGACCCTCTGCTTATCAGCGTTCATGTCATGATGACTATGCCATAATTTACAGTGCAGACCCTGATTTTCAAACAGCACTGACTGAGCTCAAAACAAGGAAACCTATGTAGTTCGTTCATCGAGAAGGACTCTTGTACAAGGGCAATTTTCTTTGCATACCTCGTGGAGCACCTCGAATTCAATGGATGTGAGAAGCGCACACATCGAAGGTAGCTGGTCACTTTGGGGTTACGAAGACTTTGCAAAATCTTCACCAGCATGTGTTCTGGCCGCGCATGCAACAAGATGTGGCTTGTTTTGTTTGAGGCTGTGGTCTCTATAGCATCTTGAAATCAGCAAACCAAAAATTAGGTTTGTACACACCTTTGCCAGTTCCATCGCTACCATGGGAAAGCATATCCATGGATTTCTTGGGAGGATTACCTAAGACCCGACATGGTCGTTGATCGGTTCTCCAAAATGATTATTCTCATACCTTGTCGAAAGACTATCACGGGAGAAGAAGCAACTTGGGTATTCTTTCAGCACGTTTGGACACATTTCGGACTGCCGACTTCTATTGTGTCTGATCGTGATACCCGGTTCCTTAGTCACTTTTGGCGATCACTCTGGACGATGATGGACACCAAGCTAAAGAGGAGTACAACTTTTCATCCTCAAACTGATTGTCAAACCGAGGTGGTAAATTGAACAGTCGTTTATCTCTTGAGGGGTTTAACTCTAAGCATCCGAAGACCTGGGATGAAAGCATACAATACCTGCAGTTTGCATTTAATCGAGCAGTGCACGGTTCAACTAGAAAATTGCCTTTTGAGGTCTGTTTAGGATTTCTACCACATAGTCCATTCGACATGGAGTTTGTGATCCCTACCTCATCGCAGAACATCAAGGAAGTTGATGAGGACATCACTAGCTCGGATATGAACAAGGCTCCATCCACTCCTTCTACTACTTCCACTACTTCCTTGCCGCCACGAGAAGATCAAGGAGAACGGCGAGTTGGCATGAATCCATGTGCCGAGCCATTCACTACACCCACACCGGAGGATCAGTGAGCTACATCAAAGGTGGAGCAACCCATGACGCATCAAGCCCAGCCCAAGATCAAGCCCAACTCATCCACAAGTCCAGCTCGACCATCCAGCAGCAGTCCAACTTCAAACGGATGCCCAGGCCACATATGGAGTCCATTTGGGGTGAATGAGCACTTTATGAAGAAGCCCACGATGCCACATTTCCAACGGATTTGGCTTCATTGCCAAATTCCATCTAGATCACCCGCAATCGACAAAACAATTCATGGACAGGTTTTGCCAGGTGCTGTGCCACCTCTACTTTGGGCCCAAGGCCCGTGTACCCCTAGGGTTTCACATCCACCTTCTTGGCCGCCACCCTTGTTACATATGGCTGTCACCCTTCCTGTTCTTTCACAGGTTTTGTTTAGATTAGTTTTCTCCATGTGTGAAACTTCATCCTTGTGTTCTTGTGTCAGCTAGACCAACAACTACAAGTTACACAACCTCAAATTTATTGTGTGCTTCATCCATATTTGCAATTTCAGATTGCTTTTATCTTGTTCTTGCTTGTTCTTCAGTTTCTTGTAGGAATCGATCCTCGTGATCAGGTCAGCCGTGTCTTGGCACAGTTGATAATGACTTGTGAGTGTGGTTTAGCGATTGCCAGGGCGTCTAGTCTTGTTTGGTTGGTAGCCGGATCACCAAGGTCACTCTCCATCAAATCGAAGTTATCCCTCTCACCAGAACGTCGGGCATATGTGTTCTTCATCAGAAGTATCTGACTAGGATCGAGCACAAAAGTTCCTGGAAGATATTCAACGACTCCATGGTGAGGTTGAATAGCACTTGCTGAAAGCTAAACTCAAATACAAGGTGCGACATGATCGGCACCGAGTTGATGCTCAATTTTAAGAAGCAGATATGATGTGGTTACATCTGAGTAAGGAGAGACTTAAAGGTGAATGTAAGAAACTCAAACCCATTCATTATGGTCCTTTTTGGATTTTGAGGAAAATTGGGAATAATGCTTGTCAGCTCGAGTTACCTCCATACATGGATATTTATTCGGTTGTCAATGTTGAGTACTTCAAACTCTTCGAGCCTTCAATGCTAGATGATGAGCCAGATACCATAGTACTATCTGTTGAAGACTTGGTCTATCAACGAGACGAACCTCTACATGAAGATGTGATCTTGGAGAAGAAGGTGACTACCACCCGCAGTGGCACAAAAGAGACTTTTCGAATCGGTCGGAAAGGTCAACGGGTATGTGTGCAAAGTGGTACACCAAAGACAAAGGTCAATCTCAATTTCCACATCTTTAGTTTGATCAGAGGTCGCAACGGGAGTTGGCTCCTTCTCAACAAGGGAGTCATGATTCGGGATGATCTTTAGGTCGAGATCGCATAAAGCTTCGCGACCTTAACCGAGTTTGGAAATGTTTTGCGACCATGAATTGGTTCACGACCTTGGGAAGGATTTGTTCTCTGGTCGAAATTGTATTCCGATCCGAATACATGTAACTAAGTCTTATCTATTAGGTTTAGTTAATGTCCGAGTCTAACATGTTTAGGTTATTCAGTCTGATACGTATTCATACAGTTGGAGTATAAATACCTTGTAATAGGTCTAGTTTAGATAATCGAATATTATCGAGTCTAGTTCCTTCGACGTAGGCGAGTGCATCCCAACGTTCGACGTGTAAGGCCCTCTTTGAAATAAAGAGTTGTGCAATTACTTTGAACTGTGTTTCAATCAACCTTTGGGTTTTAGTAATTCGAGAAAGATCCCGTTATTCCGCATATTAGCATCTGGGCGAGCCTAGTGTGAAAACCAAGGCTAGGTCTCAAATGGATCAGACGAACCAATGGTGCCAACTATTGTCAATACAGCAACCTGCAACAAAAGAATTCGCCCAATCACACGTTTTGATCGTTGTCTACTTGACCACACAAAAGTAGATGCATAGTTTATGCAATCAATGAAGAAATTACAAGAACTATGGTAAAGAGAAAAACTCTCAATTCTAGGCGGTGGCTTATGAGCACAAACCCTAGAACAAGAGCAAAAACTTCTCTGAAAATATATGTGTATTCAATTCGTGGTTGTTTCAAAACTATGATCATGCCTCTCTTTTATAGAGAATTGTGTTTACAAAAGATAGAAGATTTAAACTAGAAATCAAATCTTAATCTAATTCAAAAAGGAATAATTCCTAAAAAAATTGATACCGGCCTAGGCCGTCTCGCAAGAGAACGAGATCGGAGCAGTAAGGCGAGTATTCTGTCGTTCTTTCCTTAGGGACTAGAGAAGTGTAACGCGTAAAACTAAACTAAATCAATGGAAAATGAAACTAAAACAGTCGAGAGAAAGAGAGAGAATGTTAGAAGAAAAATAGGGTAAGAAAGAGGTGGATATATCGCGACTCGCCATTAGAGTTTAAAATTGTACAATGATCGTAAATATGTGCAATGTTTAATATAATCAAGAAGAGGCCTAATGGAAGAAGGCATATATGTCTATCGATTACTAATCACTGCACAAATCGATGAAACCACTACTACATAAATGCAGTCCACTAACCCCTATTTCCTAATGGTTATATGCAATCTAGGAGAAAACCGTTAGTGTACGAGGACCGTAGTGGAGAAGAGGTTTTGTACTAACGGTTATGGTCTGGGAAACCATTAGTGAAGAGCACGTCATTTGTACTATCGGTTAGTATTGTACGAACCGTCAAAAGAGACGAAATTGTACTAACGGTTTGTCTTTTGTAACAGATAGTGAAATTACTGTATTTTTACTATCGGTTAGTACTGTATGTACCGATAGAATATAAGACATTGTACTAACGGTTTGTTTTATTCAACCGATAGTGAAATGACTCATATATACTAACGGTTGTGATTTTGAACTGTTAGTAAAATTAGATAGCTTATATAAAGTCTCCTATTCTTCTCTAACGGTTCTTAGTAGTGAACCGTTAGAAAAAGGTACTCTTTTCTAACGGTTCTTAGTAGTAAACCGTTAGAATATAGTCATCTTTTCTAACGGTTCTTAATAGTGAACTGTTAGGAAAAGATACTCTTTTCTAACGGTTCTTAGTAGTGAACCGTTAGAATATAGTCATCTTTTCTAACGGTTCTTAGTAGTGAATTGTTAGTAAAATTGCAAGTTCACTAATGGTTGTGGTTTTGAATCGTTAGTAAAATTGGATAGCTTATATAAAGTCTCCTATTCTTCTCTAATGGTTCTTAGTAGTGAACTGTTAGGAAAAGGTACTCTTTTCTAATGGTTCTTAGTAGTGAACCGTTAGAATATAGTCATCTTTTCTAACGGTTCTTAGTAGTGAACCGTTAGTAAAATTACAAGTTCACTAACGGTTGTGGTTTTGAACTGTTAGTAAAATTGGACAGCTTATATAAAGTCTCATATTCACCCCGCTCTACCACGCCGCCTCCTCTTTCTTTCTCTCTCTCTCTCTCTCTCGGCTCTCTTCTCCAATCCTCCAAACCCTAGATCTAGGCCATTGACGACTTAGATTGCACCGATGCCATAGCAGTACGCGCCGCCGCCGCAGCCGCCGACCATGTGGAGCCAGGTGCCGCCTCCGCAATCTACCTACGGGCAGGCGCCGCCACCGCAGCCGTACTACGCCGTGGCGCCGGCTGCCTCGGCGGCATCAGATGAGGTGGGGACGTTGTGGATGGGCAACCTGTAGTACTGGATGGATGACAGCTACATCTACGGCTGCTTTGCAAGCACCAGAGAGGTATACGTCTCGATGCAAGTTTTGGTTATCGACCTGGGAAGTGGGGGAACCTTCAGTTGATGAGGTACGCTAAATGTGAAATGTGACCTTTGCACCCTTTTGAGCGAAATGTTTTTCTTCAATTGACTAGTACATCTCTTTCTGAGCTCCTCTTGTGTTTGGCCAACAGCATGAGCGCCCCTTCTATGGAGATGTTTTTGGAGTCCTACAGCAAGATGAACTAAACTATAATGTATAGTTAATTGGTTTCATTGTGTTATGAACTTCTTTTTTTCAAGCCAAGTTTCTAGAATGTGTAACCTGAACTGAAACTATTAGTTAACTGAATGTTGTACTATGTTGTTTTCAGGAATAGTTGTTGACCAAAGAAAGCATTGGGGAGACTTGGAGGAGGAAGAAGAGGAGGAGGAGGAGGAGGAAGAACAGATGGAAGAGGAAGACATGGAAGAAGACATTCAGTCTGTTGACACCATCTCAAGGTACTACCATAATTCTTTAACAACAGGACTCCATAATCAGAGGATTTTGTAGTAGTAAAATCTCATACTCAACCTTCAAAACGCAAGTTCATGTGACTATCAAATTGCAAGTTCATTTAGGACTACTTTTCTTTCAATAAATTTCAAATTTTTTCTCTTAGCCTTGCATTTACTACAACTCCTAAATTAGGGTATCCTTTCTTTTCCACACATAGAATCTATTCACAGTTCTTTAATCAAACCTCATTCATGATTTATTTTTTGCAGATTAAACTTACATTCATGAAGAGGTGTGATACAAGTATGCACTCATTATCATCATAATTATTCCCGAGGGTCACAATTAAGAGAAGTACAACTTGTTGTAAAGAGCTTAAACCCAAAGCAAGATAGAGGGAGTGTATGCAACGTATGACAACTGCATGATTGTGTAAATTTACTTTAAATAAAATGCCAAACAAGTGTTTAATTGACGAATCTAGAAAATGATTGTTTTATTACCAATTTGCCACAATTAACTTGCTGTTTAAACATATTCTAACGGTTTGACCCTTCTTGATCACTTTTGATACAAACTACTATACGTCTTACAATATGTACCTATTCTAACGGTTCACTACTAAGAACTGTTAGAATATAGTCATTTATTCTAAGGTATCTATTCTAACGGTTCTTAGTAGTAAACCGTTAGAATATATCATCTTTTCTATCGGTTCACTACTAAAAACTGATAGGAAAGAATACCTTTTTATAACGGTTCTTATTAGTGAACCGTTAAAAAAAAGTATTCTTTTCTATCGGTTCTTATTAGTGAACTATTAGAAAAGAATACTTTTTTCTAACAGTTCACTAATAAAAACCGATAGAAAAAAGTATTCTTTTCTAACGGTTTGAAACCGTTAGAAAAGAGTTGGCTTTGTTCTATCGTGCCGATCACTATCGGTATAAGAACCGTTAGTAGAGATATGTTTTGAACCGTTAGAAGAAAACATTTTTGTAGTAGTGAACAATGGTACAAAAATAAATACTAACGCATCAACGAGCCTCGACACAATCAACCGCACAACACTTAAGATAAGCAAGCTCTTCAACCTGAAGCACACAACAGATGAATAAGAGTTGAAGATAAATTGGAATCTGTCTTCAATTACCCCAATCCTCTCTCTTTATCAATTGAATTTTACATAATACAATTTAGTACAAAAAGAACTTCAACTCAAGAATAATTGGAATTTAGCTCTAGGACTCGAGGTTCCAAATTCAGGTCATGACTACCTCAGTTCTTACCTCACAAGCACACTTCTCAGCAACTAAGGCATTAAGAAACAAATACTGGGGAGAACAAGATATATAGGGAACTCCTAGAACTGATCAAATTAAATCACCAAAACAACCTGCAGCTAGTGAATGCAATCAACTGATAAACAGAGCAACATGAAGGTCAATTGGATTGAACAACAAGCAACAAGCATTTCAATTCAACACATGGGACAAAAGATATATCAAGTTCACTGGGTAATTGAAGTAATCATTCAACACAGAATTTTAGAGATAGAATTGTACTCAGATCATGCATGAATGAACAGCCAAGTTTAGAGCAATTTACTTGAATTGAGAATTCTCCAATTAGATATGAAATAAGACCTTCAATGCTTCACATTTACAAACAATAAAATTTCATACAGACATCCAATTCATCAGAATTCAAGAACTGAGGATGGTGAGAAGGGTTGGACCAAAAATGTGGCTTGCTGAAGATGATGTGGTGCTCTCTGGAGGTCGAAGAAGGTCGTGGTCGTCAAAGATGCTGTGGTCGTCGAGGAGGAAGTGCTCAAAGAAGATAGTCGTCGACGGGAGCAGTTGAAAGTCGAGGCCGTGGGAGCTGCAGTCATCCTCGTCGACCCAGAAGACAAAGTGGTCAAGGTCGTTGAGGATCGGTGGGGGTGTACTGGGGCTTCGGCGGCATCGTCGGGCTTGGATCCGGCGACGTGGTGGCTATACGGTGGCGGTTTTTAGGGAGTTGAAGAGAGAGAGGGAAGAAGGAAGAGAACGGTGGCAACGTCGCGTGAATAGGCGACGGTGGTCGCGGGAGCTTCGCATGGCGAAGCGAGATCAGAGGTGTGGCGCGGAGCGAGATCAGCGGACAGATCTAGGCGGCGGCAGCGGAAGATGGAGGATCGGTGGCGGTGCGGCACTGGAGAGGCGCGGAGGCGGTGACGCGGGCGGTGGCTGTGGTGCGGAGCGGAGGCCAGGGTGGCTCGGGATCAATGGAGGCGACGCGACGAGATCGGCTAGGGGCTGTGGAGCGAGATGGTGGATCGGGCGGTGCCTTGGATGTTAGATCGGCGGCGCGGCGAGAACGGCACAGCGCACAGCTTGGCGGCGACTCGGTGGAGGAGCGGAGGAGTGGTGGCAGATCCAGCAGGGCGGAGGCGCGAGATCTAAGAGAGGGGAGAGAGAGAGAAAGAAGGGGGCCAATTTGGGGCTTTGATGCAGTGGATCTGGGTGTGGAGGAAGCAACGTAGGGATGGCAGCACTGCGTGGTGAGTGAAGAGGAGGAGACGGCATCCATCACCGCCGCTGTCACTATGTTGCAAGGAGAGGGCAGTGGAAGTGGCGGCTGCTGGAAAAGAGGATGAAAAACAGAGAAGAAAGGAGAGGGAAAGAAAAAGGAGGAAGGAGAAGAAGCTGCAAAGAGAAGGGCATTGACGGTCTACGGCCTAGCGGCCGCCGATGAGGTGGTAGGAGGTGTGGAAGCTTTGGGGGAGGCAAAAGGAGAATATAAGATACAAAAAACCAGGCTTGAAGAGAAACCATGGCCGGCAGCTGGGGTTTAGAAAAGAAAGGTGATTTTGCAAAAAGGCCCTCGGGGTTTTAGAAATCACAAAAAGGTCTCCCCAAGTTAGGGTTTAGATTTACGAGTCTTGGCCATTTTGCAAATGGGTATTTGAGGTTTTAGAAGAGTACAAGAAGGTCCTTGGCTGCTAGGATTTGAGATTCCAGGCCCCGCAGACTCCGATTTCATCACAGTTAGTTCCTACGCGTCCGTAGGAATGTGTACTTCTACCAGGAATCGACAGAGGGTCAGGTAAATTCAAAGAGACGTGCTCCATCAACCGAAATCCACCCAAATCGCATCGACCTGCAATAAAATCATAAAACAAATAATACGGTCGATTTGATGATAAAGATATGTACTATCAATGCAAATGCCGCCTTATGTGACTAAATGTGCATGATCAGGGGGGTGTTAAACATATAGAAAATATGCACAGATATGACAGTTATCAAAAATATAAAAGCTGAAAGAAATCTGGAATCAATCTTCTTGGATTCGGAGTAGACTCTTTCCTTCCGTGCAGCCATTATTCTCTTGGGTCTCCTAGTTGTATACTGCGTCGGAATTCAATGATTTGTGATTTGTTGGAAAGCTCTTTTGAATTCCTTTCCAACAAGTATTCACACAACCAACTTGGACATCTGTGTTGAGAATGGCACTTGGTCAAAGTTTTTGGTCAAACGTCGGACTGTCACTTGATCGACAAACTGCATGTCAAAGCAGAGTTCTTTTGGTTGTAGCGGGTGCAATCTTTGACGGAATTGAGTGATCTTGGTCTCACTGGAGAGCTTAGGAAATTCTCTTTCCACTCAGTTGGTGTACAACTAGATTTGATGAAGTACTTTAGCTCATATGTGGCTATGTCCTTCTTGTTATGCTCTCCCTCTTCATTTCTAATCAACATTAAACAAGAGCTATTAGGTAGCATCATATTCTCATCACAATTTAATTGGTTGAGGAACAAAGTCACCTGTTGATTTAATTGTTTGTTGTTCGCTCAAGTATTGGTCCTGTATGTTCCTCTGGTCGAGTGCTAGTGCTACTAGTGCTAAGAATGTCCTCGTCATCCTCCCCCACTTGAAAAGGAGTCGACCTCGACTATGTTTCTTCTAGTCCAAAGAAAGGTGAAAAATCAACAACATTGAATGTAGTGCTTATTGCATAGTCATCACCTAGAAGTGCTATCTTATATGCATTATTGTTGATCTTTTGAAGCATTCTAAATGGACCATCACCACGAGGCATCCACTTAGACTTTCTTTTCTCTAGAAAGCAATCTTTTCATAGATGCACCCAAACAAGTCACCCGGTTCAAAGAGCATCTTCTTTATTGTCTTGTTTGCCTTCTCAGCATAATAGCGAGCCTTCTTCTCAATCTCTTCTTTAGTTTTGACATGAATTTTCTTCACATATTCAGCACGCTTGGACGCTTCCATATTGGTAGGATCTTGTAATGGAAGTGGCAACAAATCAAGTGGTGTGATGGGTTTAAAACCATACACCACCTCGAACGGGCACATTTGAGTAGTGGAGTATATTGCCCTATTATAAGAAAACTCCACATGCAGTAGAAAATCTTCCCACTGCTTCAGGTGACGATGAATATTACTTGGGCTAATCATCTGTTCATTAATATATCATGTTTAAGATATTTCGGATATGATATATGGCTCCATGGTCACGGAGCACAGTTTCTTGTGAGCCAGAAGGTCACATGACTAATGTCGACCTTAGTACTGACCTATGGTCACAGACTATACATGACCATAGCATCGAGAGAGTCATGTCTAACCTGAGTAGTGACTGAGTCTTCCAGTCACGGTTCCAAGATAAGATAACTTCCTCTCCTAGTTGTGAAGATAACCACCAGGGAGTTAAGATATGCAGTTACCTGGAAATTGCATATTAGCAACTGTCTAACCTCCCGAAACTGCTCCATGTTGGCACCCTTTCGATCACTATAAAAGGGCAACAAGCATACCAGAAGTAAGATCAGACATAGACAGAGATAGATAAATATAGATAAAGAGATTGTCATCTTTCCTCTGTAACAATCTCCGCCCTCTTTTGTAGTTACTTACATACGTAGTGAAAAAACATCACAGGATGTAGGGTTATTACTCAAATCCTTGAGGGCCCAAACCTGTATAATCTCCTATGTCTCCAGTGCATACTTATCTTAACTTACTTGATGAATGTCTTGAAAGGTCTCCACTGCCTACACAACTAAATTGCATAAGATTGACTAAGGATCCAACTCCCAATCGTCGATAGCTGGCGCCCACTGTGGGGCCTTTCTCAAGGCATTTTCTTCATTAGGAGTTTTGGTAAGTTATGTCTGGAGCATACGATTCTAAGAACGATTTTGATCTCGACTACTATGCTCATATTTAGCTACCTTTACCTAACGACCCCGTTCCTATGGAAGAGGTTGGCGACGAAGATGTCCACGAATCACATCGCAAGGAGGCATCTTCTCCAACTCTGGTCATGTTTGTCGACCAAGAGACAGAGAAGATGAATTTTCCCCTCATGTGAATCCCACCACATCAGAGGCTGAATACGTGCAACAGCATATCATCCCAGAAGATGTGGAGGATAATGACCTTGAGTTTAGTCTCGGAAAGTTTGCTCCGGATAATCTCCAATCTCTTTTTGATTTCGAGTCTGAGTCGGAACAAGGAGAGATGTTTCCCCGTATGCGACCTCAGTTCCACGGGAATTTGTTGCGCTTTCAGAGGAAACTCCTGAACAGTGAGTTGCTAGGGAGGAACGGGAACGCAAGAAGGAGGAAGATCGAGCTCACGAACAGTGGGAGAATGAGATTCGCAAGGCCACTGAGGAAGCCTTACGTCTTATGCAATCTCGCCAAGATGCCTTTGTTTGAGACCCTGGTGCCAGTATCTCTCGTCATCCGCATGGTCGCAGGCGCGACCAGACGCCATCTTTGGCCCCGGAGTATTCCCCGGTGGTTGAGAAGACAATAACTCCTATGGCACCTAGGAGGAGCACAGAAGATCAAATTCATGTTATCGCAGATACACTGCGTAATCCTCCTCCTGGTTTGGAAGATGCGGATAAAACGACCTTCGCCAGAGTCCTTGCAGAGACACTCGATGAAGTTGCATCCAAGGCCACTCCAACGCGTCGTCCCGTTCCACGATTCATTCCCATGAGCAGGATTATTCTTACTCCAACCATGGGAGGTGCAATCGATTGCCAACAATGCCAATTCGGCATGACAAAGTGATCCGTTTAAGACCTAGCCTTGGTTTTTGCACTAGGCTCGCCCAGATTCTAATATGCGGAATAACAGGATCTTACTTGGAAATACCGAAATCCAAAGGTTGATCGAAAACATAGCTCAAAGTAATTGCACAACTCTTTATTTCAAAGAGGGCTTTACACGTCGAACGTTAGGTTTCACTCGCCTACGTCGAGGGAACTATGTGTCTAAGACTTCAATCTAGACTCGATTGTATTCGATGATCTAAACTAGTCCTATTACAAGGTACTTATAGTCCAATCGTATGAGTACGTATCAGACTCAATAACCTAAACGTATTAGACTCATATAACTAACTAATCCTAAACGGATAAGCTTAGTTATATATATTCGAATCGGATTATAATTCCGAACAGGGAACGAATTCCTTTTCATGGTCGCGAACCAATCCATGGTCGCGGACCCATCCATGGTCGCGAAACCTTTCGGAACACGTTTAAGGTTGCGAAGCCATATGCGATCAGGACTTGAAGATCCTCCTGGATCATGACTCCCTTGTTGAGAAGGAGCCAACCCCTGTTGTGACATCTCGATCAAACTGGAGATGTGGAAATTGGGCTTGTCCATGTTCTCTGGTGTACCACTTTGCCGCACGTGCTCGTTGATCTTTCCGATCGATTCGAAAAGTCTCCTTTGTGCCACTGCGGGTGGTAGTCACCTTCTTCTCCAGAATCACATCTTCGCGTAGAGGTTCGTCTCGTTGATAGACCAAGTCTTCAACATATGGTACTATGGTATCTGGCTCAAAGAGTTTGAGGTGCTCAACATTGAAAACCGAGTAAATATCCATGTATGGAGATAACTCGAGCTGACAAGCATTATTACCCACTTTCCGCAAAATCCGAAAAGGACCATAACGATTGGGTTTGAGTTTCTTACCTTCACCTTTAAGCCTCTCCTTACTTAGATGTAACCATACCATATCACCTTCTTGAAATTGCGCTTCAACTCGGTGCCGATCATGTCGCGCCTTGTACTTGAGTTGAGCTTTCAGCAAGTTCTGTTCAACTTCTCGATGGAGTCGCTGAATACCCTCCAGTAACCTTTGTGGTCGATCCTGATCAGATGCTTCCATGCTGTTCTGTGCTGAGGTAGGGATCACAAACTCCATATCGAATGGACTCTGTGGTAGAAATCCTAAATAGACCTCAAACGGCGACTTTCCAGTCGAACCATGCACTGCTCGATTAAAAGCAAACTGGAGGTACGGTATGCTTTCATCCCAAGTTTTCGGGTGCTTCGAGTTATATCCTCTCAAAAGATGAACAACTGTGCGATTTACCACCTCGGTTTGACCATCATCTTGCGGATGAAAAGCAGTACTCCTCTTTAACTTGGTGTTCATCATCGTCCAGAGCGATCGCCAAAAGTGACTAAGGAACCGGGTATCGCGATCAGACACAATAGAAGTTGGCAGTCCGAAGTGTGTCCAAACGTTTTGAAAGAATACCCGAGCTGCTTCTTCTCCCATGATAGTCTTTCGACAAGGTATGAGAATAATCATTTTGGAGAACCGATCAACGACCACGAATAGATAGTCGTTGCCACGTCGGGTCTTAGGCATTCCTCCCAAGAAATCCATGGATATGCTCTCCCATGCTCGCGATGGAACTGGCAAAGGAGTGTACAAACCTAATTTTTGGTTTGCCGGTTTCGAGATGCTGCAGAGACCACAACCTCGAACAAAACTAGCCACATTTGCTGCATACGTGGCCAGAACACATGTCGGTGAAGATTTTGCAACGTCTTTGTAACCCCAAAGTGACTAGCTACCTTCGATGTGTGCGCTTCTCGCAACCATTGAATTTGAGATGCTCCACGAGGTATGCAAAGTAAATTGCCCTTGTACAAGAGTCCTTCTCGACGAACGAACTCCGTAGGTTTCCCTGTTTCGAGCTCAGTCAATGTTGTTTGAAAATCAGGGTCTTCACTGTACATAGTGGCATAGTCATCATGACATGAGGGCTCGATTTTCCTGAACGCTGATAAACAGAGGGTCGTAACTGGTGGTCGCGACAACATATCTGCCAATTTGTTGTGTACTCCCTTCTTGTACTTAATCACCAGATTAAATTACTGCAGATACGACATCCACTTCATGTGCCGAGCTTGCTGTAGCTTGGACTGAGTTTGCAAATATTGCAACGGTTGATGGTCGGTATGGACCACAGTCTCTTTACCCAAGAGATAACACCGCCAATGTTTCACAACCCGATGCAGTGCGCATAACTCCTTATCATAAGTTGGGTAGTTCTTCTGACCTCCCTGGATAACTCAGAGTGATATGCCACTGGTCGACCTTCTTGCATGAGCACAACGCCCATCGCATAACCTGAGGCATCAGTTTTTAGCTCGAATGGTTTCTGGAGATTCGGCAAAGCTAACACAGGCGCCTCACTGATCTTCCTCTTCAATAAGAGAAATAGGTCCTCATATTTCCTTGTCCACTCGAACTTCTGATCAATCCTGATTAATGCATGCAATAGAGAAGCCACAATCGAGAAGTGTCGGATGAACTTCCGAAGATATTGGCATGCTCCCACAAAACTATGCACGTCTGTAACTATTCACGATCGCTGCCATTTGCGAATCACTTTTACCTTATTCGGGTCGATTTGCAACGTACCGTTGCCGACCATGAATCCGAGGTAAAGTAGAGTTTGTTGGCCGAACTCGCACTTCTTACGGTTGAGGCGAAGTCGATGTTGCCAAGCTGTTCGAACACCTTTTCGACATGAATGAGGTGCTCATCCCACGAACGACTAGAAACTAGTATGTTGTCGAGGTAAACGATCACAAATTCATCTATGAACTGTCTCAATACGTCATTCATAAGACGCATGAAAGTTTCCGGGGCATTGCAAAGACCAAACGGCACGACCAGCCATTCGAACAGACCTTGTCTTGTTTTGAACGCGGTCTTCCACGTATCCTCCTCTCGGATGCTAACTTGATGATATCCTGACTTAAGATCCAATTTGGAGAAGACAACGGCATGCTTCAATTGGTCTAGCAGGTCGTCAATACGAGGAAGGGGGTATCGGTTCTTGATGGTGATCTTGTTCAGTGCTCGGTAGTTTATGCACATATGCCAAGTCCCATCTTTCTTTGGCACTAACACCAAAGGAGATCCACAAAGTGAACTACTCAGTTGAATGGCACCATCGTAAACTCGCCAAGTTGTCTCTTGATCTCTTCATTCTCCAATACTTAGTTGCGATACATACTCAGATTGGGCAGTGTCGCATCGAAAACAAGCTGAATTTCTTGCTCAACTGGACATTTCGGCGGACGACCCTAGGCAGTCTCGAATAGATCACTGTATTTCTCCAGCTGTCCCGACAAATGACCAGAATCCTCTCGACACGCCAACGACAATGCTGGTCGAGTATCCTCACCTTGCTCAATGGGTCGAATCATGACAAGCACATATTTGTGACATGCATTAACAATTCATTTTGCTTGATTTGCGGTAATCAAGTTCGTAGTGTTGACATGGATGTCTCTACTGATCACGAACTTAACTCTGTCTTTGGTGAGGTCGTACTCTTGTGCTCGCCGATGTAAGTGAGCGTCTCAATCATACAGATATGGACTCCCAAAGATCACCTAACAGATATCGATAGGGACAACATCGCATTGCACCTCATTGATATATCATGCAGAGATCGCAAACTTCAACACACACTGACTCGTAATCTGTTGGTTCACGTCGGATGCAAACCAACCCAACGGATATGGTCGCGGGTGTGTGGTTGTCTTCAAACCAAGTCGTCGAACCAGTCCAGCGGAGACCAGATTCTTCTAACTTCTGGGATCAAATATCGCTGCGACCACTTCATGCTTCACCTGGATGTTGATGGTGAACAAGTCCTCCATTGGGTGATGGTCGTTCGGTGGATCCGAACCCTTCTCCTTTGGCATTGCCATCAGAGACAAGGTTGTATCCGCCTCATTAACCAAATTCACTCGGACAACTTCTTCGTCGGGTGAAGTGGTAGTAGCCGTGGCTGTTCTTTTCCCTGGTCCATTTTTCTTTGGTCGAAGTTCATGATGAAGCTTGTAGCATTTGTCCTTGGTATGTCCCGCGACTTGACAATGTTCACAAAAAACACCCGTGCCCGATTTCGAAGCATTCTTCTTCGGACTCGGCTTTTTCTTTGTCGAGGTTGCACTTTCCTTCATGCTTTTGTCACTGCGGGATTTGTTCTTCTTCTCGATCGCCACAGCAGTTGTGCTTGCGGTTGCAATGTCTTGGATGCTGAACAGACTTAGCTCAGTACTGATTGATTTTTGAAGGCCAGATGTGTATTTCTGAAATACCTGAGGATCGGACAGTGAGATGCCGATGACCATTGCTTGTCGCTGAAACTCTGTCGTATAGTCTTGGACGGTCTGGTCGCACCGTTGGTACAATCTATGCCAACGCTCCCATCTCTCTTCAAGGTAACCCATCGGATAGAATTCTTGTCACAGAAATCATTTGAATTGACCCCACGCAAGGTCGTCAGCTTCACCACTGGCGACAAAGGCCTTCCACCAAGTCTTGGCGTGGTCCTTCATCTTCAAAGGTGTGAACTTCACCTTTTGAGTGCTACTGAACCCTTTCAAGTCAAAGTAGGTCTCAAGCTGGTCAATCCAAGAATCCAGTTTCTCGGTATTGATCACCCCATCATATATGGGTATATCAATCTTAGCGTCAACCTTAAAAGATCCGACAGCTAAGGAGGTGTTGGCGAGGTCATCGGTCTTGTGGTTGCCTTCGTCTTCATTTTCGTCTGTCCTGCGCAAGTCTTCACCAGTCTTCACACCCATAACCTTCCCTACTACAGGAGGTACAATCATGGCCTACTGCTTGATCCAAGTGTCGACGATTCGGACTCGGGGTCCTTAGTTGAACTTATGCATAATTTGTGAGTTGCGAGGCCTTTCAGGGTGTCCCTCCGGGAAGGGATGATGAGCAATGTCGATTGGAACACGGAAAGATTTATACAGGTTCGGGCCCTTGATGGTGGGAGTAATAGCCCTACGTCATGTTGGGATTTCACTATGTGTAAGAAAAGAAGTTACAAAGTTGTGGAAAAGATTATCACAGGCGAGGATCTTTTCCGTGTGATTATCTAAAACACGACTAAACTAGCCTATGAAAGCTTTTGGTTGCCTTATTGATTTCTGGGATTTCGATCTGTTCGAGTTGTCAGATCTTGATGTCTCTTCAATCCGTTTTGGGTGCCCCCCGTCTGGTACATTTGCGCACCACTTTATACTGGTCGAAAGGGCGCCAATGCACAACGGCTTTGAACGGTTGCTCGGGTGTGGTTTTGATAACAACTCCCACGCAGGCTTAACACGTGCAATTAAGGGATAACCGCACGAGTTAACCTCCTGGCAGTTGTCTTCATACGTGGAAGGATCTTCGTGATTCTCGGGAGATGCCTGTTGTAGAGCTCAAGCAATCCCGAGTCATCCTGGTCGAGAGTAGTCAATGTCCTTCTGACCGCACACTGTCTGACCGTGCACTGACTGTGACCTCTTGTCTGCACAACGCCTACGGGCTCCTGACCGCGTACTGTTTGCGGCCTCATGATCGCGCAAAGCTTGCGACCATGTGTTCGCGCTTCTCAGGCCATCTGAAATCATAGCAACAGACACGTGTCTGGTTCAAATCTGTCTTGAACCAGACGTACGTTTACTCCGAACTAGCTCGGGTAACAATCCTCGTCACCTAGCCCCCAAATTTGAAGAAAATGAAAAGACATATTTACTTCAAATTTAAATCTTACATCAGATAAGTGACCCGATGCTTCAACTTCTCCACTTAGTGGCGCACTAAGTGTGGCAGTTTATTTCCCGAGACAGACTCTGGGTTGTATTTGACAGGTAATGATGGCGCCGCAGAATTGTCTTTTAACCTGAGATAAAACTGTAAATGTTTTAAGAAATCGAGGCATTCAAAAAATGAACCGTCACCCCTGGGGGCTATAAATACTGAAGCCTCTTAGCCCTAAAACTTCACAAATTTTTTCTCGGCTAAGTCTTTTCCAAAGCTACCTTTTCCTCTCTTCTGTTTCCACCTCAATGGCAGATCATGGCTCCAAAATCATCATTGAGATTAAGAGCGATGAAGAGGAAGTGACACTTGAATTCGACCAGGACTTCCAGAAAGTAAGTCTTCTCTGGAACCCCTGGTTCAAGTTGCCATCTTATGTTCTGATCATTTCCAAAATGCTTTTTGGAAATTCACAGACGACTGAAGATCTGGTTCCTCCAGGGAAGAAACCCAGGGTTGACGAGGGATCTTCCAGCGGCACAAGGGTTAGGGATGCATCATTGCTCTCTCTTCCTTTGGCCCCTGTAGTCCTTCCTGTCCATGCAACTCGGCAGGTCGAACCTTCATCTCCACCTTTGGAGGTCCATAATAATCCTTCAAAGCCTTCTTCTCAGCTTTCTCCATTGCGATCAAGCGATCCCCATCTTTTGATGGGTTATCAATTTTCTGGTAGGAAGGTTGCATTCCCGCGACCAGATAATCCTCAGCTTGTGTTGGGTACGTGAGTAATCTTTTCGTGGGAAAGTTGCACTTCCTCGACCTGACAGTTCCCAACTTTTGTCGGGTGATCTACTTTCTGGGGGAAATACTTCATCCTCTCACTTGCGAGGATTGGTAATTATTTTCATCTCTTTTGCTGGTCGTTTTATCTTGTAAAACTAACCCATTTATGCACAAGAGATGAAAATTGTCGGAGCCCCCAACGACTAGCCTGCTGAGATCCAACCTCTTTCCCTCGAACAAACTCTCCAGAAGGAGAAAGAGGCTCTGGAGAAGAAGACCGAAGAGATGTCTTCGGCCATTCTGCACCTGGCAGAATGTTTTGACAGATCCCGCGAAGAGGCGCACCAATTCCGCTTGGAGAGTGATGCGCCAACGGATGCCGATCTTCTGGTGAGAGGGTACGTTTGGTTGGGTGGAACGTGACCTAGGCGAAGCGGCTACCAATCCAGACAGGCGTGGACGCCGGCAATCGTCAAACCACGATCACAATTTGTTATCAACCATGCCAAACATGGCTGACCTGACCACGAAGGTCGATTCCTGCGGTGCAACCAAAGAAACACAGCAAGAACAAGATAAAAGCAACTAAATTTGCTGGAATTAGACTAAGCTCACACAGTTTGGGGTTCCGAGCTCGTTCCTGATGATCTAGCCGATACAAAAGGAATCGAGGAAGTCTCACACGCGCAGTGGATAACTAAACAAAACAAAGCCCGAGCAAGAAGAAGGGTAGCGGCGGCCATAAATAGAGCGGTGGCCAGAGGAGGGGCACTGACCATGATGGTACCCACACACACCCAACCCTAGGAATACATGGGCTTTTGGCCCAAAGAAGAGGTGATGCAGCACCTGGTAGTTTCTGTCCTGTGGTGTATTTTGGCGATTTCTGTCGTTCCTGGCCAAATCTGGAGTGGGACCAGAACCATTGGAAAGCTTAGGAGATAAGCTTTCCGTGGAGTGGTGGATCGTCGAAAACGGACTTCGGACGCGAAAGTTACGGCCGTTTGAAGTTAGACTGCTATTGGACTGCCGAAACGGGCTTTTCTGCGACTTGGGCTTCGACGGTGACTTGGTCTTGGAGTTGGACCTTCCTTGGAGCATTGAGGCTTCTGGCATGAGGCTTTGGACTACTGATGAAGGATTGAAAGGCATGGCTTGTGGATTGAGGCCTCTATGCGTCGAAGAAGTAGTAGGGGAAGGAGCGGCGGTCGCAACTTTGTCAGCGATGTCCTCATCAGAGAGGGACTATGCTCGGCAACAGCAAGAACTCTCCGACTCGATCAGGAATGGTAGTGCTTCTCTGATTCGGTATGATGTAGACATGCTTAGAGTAGTTGCTAGTTCTCTTAGGGCGGTCAGTGTAGATCCTACTGACGCAATATGTGCTTAGGAGAACTTTGTAAACTTCTCTCGGATCAGGTCAATGCTTTGGTCGCCTGTATTCCTTTTGTTTGCAAGGATTGTCAGAAATAAAAATTTCTTTTACCTTACATAACCTGCCTTCTCAAGAAAAATTATGCAAGAGTTAATTTGAATTGAAACTCTTCACAATCTCTGTGCGAAAACATGGTCATAAGGAATGTCTTTATGACCAAACATACACAGGTAAATCTAAGGTAATAAGTCTTTCAATCAGAAACGCCTTAATGTGTCATACCGCGACTAGCACTGGTACTGCGATCAGAACTAAAGCCGCGATCAGAACTGAAGTCACGATCAGAACTGAAGTCGCGATAACATAATACCTTGACCGGATGATAATCGTGTTTGTTGCGATTACCTACTTGCAGTGATCACAAAATGGCATTATGATCAACATGCAAATATCAGGACGATCACAGAACTGCATTGTGATCAATACACGAAAATTAATCTATCAAAGACGGGAACAATCATTTCCTCCATAATATTTGCAAAATTTTCATGTTTTTGTGTGCACGGCCCCCGAATTCGAAACAGAAAATAAAAATATTTTTTTTGTTCCGGATTCACTGTAGGGAGTGCATAACGGGTCTCCCGAGAGAAGACACCCATTATGGGAAATGAATAAAGTATTCAACGAAGGGTTGCCTCGGGTATATAAAAGGAGAAGGTAGCTTCCTGAGGAAGCCACACAACCATAAACCCTTCACTTGCCTTAGAGTTCCGCCGCACAAAACCCTCTTTTGCATTCCTCATCTCCATCGCATCCAAAGTCACCACCTTTCCTCTCAATCCTTCGCAAGAAATGGCATCCTGGAGCCGATCCGTCCACCACACAGAAGAGAGTCTGGTGGCATTAGAGAAGGAAGAGATTCTCCCTCCGTGGCTGCTGATCAACTGGCGTCCCACGGAAAAAGATCAAGAAACCCCAATCGTCCAAAAGGGCGAGTTGGTGGTCTTCGAGGATTACCTGCGTTGCGGGTTCCGATTCCCCGAGAGCCAGTTCTTGAAGGGAATCTTGGAGCATTATGGGTTGGAGTGCTGAATCTCCACCCAAATGCTGTCCTTATCTTGGCGATCTTTCAGCACTTGTGCGAAGCCTTCGTTGGAGTGCTCCCAAGCATGGAGCTCTTCCGACGCTTTTATTATTCGGCATGGTCGAAGAGTGCCAATGCCGCCAGATGCATATACTTCTGGATAAGGGAGAAGAAAGAGTACCCCTTCCCACCCCTCCAAGACTCTGTACACGGGTGGTACCAGAAGTGGTTTTACTGCACCCCTCCGTCGAAGAGCGGACTGTGGTTCGAGAACTCTCGATCGGAGAAGTCCAGCGAGTTGGACTCCCTTCGTGCTCTGAGCGCAGAGCAGAAGAAGCAGGCCCAAGTCATTCTTCACTTAGTCCAGCAAGGGCTGACTGCGTGTGACATTATATGCGACTTTGTGAAGAACCGGATAAGCACCCTGTGTGAAAGGGCTCATCCGGCTTGGGAAATCCAGTCCATGGGAGCGCCGAAAGGTATGGTCTTTCTTAACAAGCTCTGTTGTAGACCATCCGCTTGTCCTGTATTAACAAGAACATTTGGAATGACATAGCTTCTGGGAAAGTTTGCCGAGGGTGAAGAGGATCTCTTCGAAGCGCGCAGCGAAGGAACTTGCTCCCAAGAAGTCCAAGAAGATTCTGAGAGAGGCCTCCTCGCCAAAGAAACCCCTTACCGCGAAAAGGACTGCGGTAAGATATTCAGTGCCTCCTATAACCCCAGGTACGAGCAGGAATTATTTCTTTGTCGTACAGGGTGAAGGGAGCGAGGACGAGGAGGATGACATCCCTCTGATTCATCGTAAGAGGAAGACGATCGCTCCTCCGGCCAACAAGGTCCTGTCTCTCCCCGCAGGGACAGAGATGACTACAATGGGCCCCATGACCACTGATAATCTTGTGGTTGCGGGTGAACCCCCGTGCCTGAGGCCCATGAAGCTTCAGGATTTGCAACACCTACCCGTCCGACAGAAGGGGCGATTGTGGTAAGATTTCTCACAATCCTGAATGTTTTAGTTTGTTTGTGCACATCCATTAAGTTATGTTGTGCTCACATAGGAAGAGGAAGACGATATTCCCCTCATCCACCACCAAATGACTCCCGCCAGTCCTGGGGCGGTGAGTACTCCACTCCTGTCGACAGGAGTGGGAATAACTGAACAGGATCCTGCGACCACAACCGATCCTGTGGTCGCGGACGAAGTTCCGGTGCCAGTGGTCCAAGAAGCTTCAGGACCAAGGACTTCATCTATACCAAAAGAAGTCACCCCGGTAAGGATCATTGTAATCTTGGTTTTCATCATTCCTCATGTGTATCCTTATATATTTGCATGCACATAGGGAGAAAGGGACAAGGTCTTGTTTAGGAAGAGGAAGACCAGAACAGACGGTGACTGTCCTCTTTTCCTCAGGGAACCATCTTTGAAATCCCAAAAGTTGGTAGGATTTCGAGTAAGGTAAGAATCTCTCCTGTTTGGACAGGGTCGGATTACAGTGATCAACTGAAAAGATTCTAACCGATGGTCCTTCTATTTGCTTAGGTGTAGAGATACAGCGCCAAGCCCCCCAGTGACCTCGGCAAGTGTTGAAGCTTCCCTGCTACCGAGGTCACGGGCGAGCAAAGTTCCATCCCTTCGGCCAAGGAAGTTCTTCGGGCCATTATAGACGGGATGGCTGCAGAAGTCTAGTCGCAGAGATTGGAATCTGTGACCCCAGCAATGGAGGAGGCTCAGCAGGAAGATTCATTGCTACTCCTACTGGGGACAAGGTGAGTCTAGCGACTCAGCCTTTAGCTGAACTGGAAGGTGGCTCGTTCAGGGAGTATGTTGAGGTATGCCGATCATCCCTTGTGATTTTTAAGTTCGTATTTGCATAGGAATATCCAGGTTTTGAAACTGATCCCCTTCCATGTCATAGGAACTGACTCATATGGAGACCAAGTCGATGGCTGTAGCGAATAGCATCGAGGTCGCGTAAGAGGAAATGAGTTGCCTGCAGCGGTAAGGAAGACGTTTCTTCATTTGCCTGAATGGAAACCCTATCTTGACAATTGTCTCTTTTGTCACAGAGAAAATGCCTTTCTGATGAAGAGCCTCGCCGATCGGGAAGACCAGGAGTTCAGGGCAGTTACCAAGATCTCATTCCTGGAGACCGAACTCCAAAAACTGCGGTCACAGCTCTCCTGTAAGTATACTTCTGACGAGAGTAAATTAATTTTTTTATACGAATTTGTTTGTGATGGTCTCCTATCGCAGCGCAAGACGACCAAATAAGCCAGCTCGGCCAAGAGAAGAAAGATCTCCAGGCGACCATCGAGTTGCAAAACTCGAAAGTTGATTCTGTCTACAGGGAGAACAAGGACTTGAGTGCGTCAATCTCAGCTTGCAACAGTGCTCAATGAGACATCTTCGAAAAACTGAAGATGGTGGCCGGTTTGTTGAGGGCGGATGTGGTCGAAACCGAAAGGGACGACCTTAGCCTTAGAGACTGGACCACACTGGTCGTGACCCAAGCAGAGTCACTACTCGAGTATCTTCCTAAAGATACAAGGCGGCAAAAAGAGGCGATCAAGACAAGAGTGCGATCAGCAGCCTCAGCCATCCTCTGCCGGCTTCTCTTCACCATGGCCCAGATTTTGATCTGAATCCAGTGGTGGGAGAGGCAGAGGTCGAGAGTGAGGACTAGCTTGAGGTCATAATGGAGGAAGTCAAATCTCTAGTAGAAGATCTCTTGAAAGAGCTTGGCCTAATGTAAATCCTGTACCTGTACAGATACAATTTATACAATGCGAATGTATGCATTATTTTTTGAAAGAAAGTGCTTCTTTTTGTTTCATGTTGCGACCATATTCCCCTAGCCCACTCCTGTGATTATGTATACTGAAGTCTTAGTATTATAAGCATAGGAAAAATATGGTCGCAACGACGACCAGGACTATCCGACCAGACCGACAATAATGTTTGATACAACACCCGACCTTATTGCAAACCGGCAGCCACTCTGATGACCAAGGACATGCCAGCAAGCCCCGTGTGCGTTGAGAAATGGCTTAATGGGGGGTGTCTTGTCTGGAAGTGATCTTGAGATTGGCCAGCGAATCTGATCAGGGTATTATAGTGATATAATTATCGGCGACCAGCCCCCGAGTCAGACTCATAACATACGAGCACGAGGAATAATTATCACATGAAACAACTAGAAGTACTTATTTTGTTAAATCATGCTAATTGAAATGGAAAAGGGATTGGGAACTTACACGTAGAACTTACGTAGTTGATCGATGTTCCATGTATTGGATAAGATCCGACCATCCTCCATCGCTAACCGAGCTGATCCTAGTTGCGGCATCGAGACAACAGTGTAGGGACCTTCCCATTGAGGGGAAAACTTATTGCGATTAGATTGGTTTTGTATTTTACGTAAAACTAGATCACCCACGTGAAGACTACGTGGTCGCACCCTTTTGTTATGATATTTGCGCAAAGATTGCAAATACACCGCGGACTTGACCAAAGCTCGATCACGCTTTTCTTCTAGGAGGATCAAATCTTGTAACCGTTGTCTGTCCTGATCAACTTGTTCGAATTGATCTGTTCGGACAGAACCAATACTAATTTCCATGGGTAACATAGCCTCAGCCCCGTATACTAGATGGAAAGGTGTCTCATCGGTGGCTCGACTAGAAGTAGTGCGTAGTGCCCACAGAATAGTATAGAGTTCGTCTACCCAAGCCCCCGAGCGTGTCTTAAGGCGATCAAAAACGCGCTTTTTGATGCCCTGTAGTATTTTCCTGTTGGCACGTTCGACAGCACCATTGCTCTGCGGATGAGCTACAGAAGCAAAGCACACCTTGGTTCCGATCTGGTTGCAATAGTCCAGAAAAAGACCACTAGCGAACTGGGAACCATTATCAGTGATGAGATGATTTGGAACACCGAACCGAGTCACAATGTTCGTATGAAAGAACTTTTGTGTAGCAACAGCAGTAATGTTGCGTACTGGTTCGGCCTCAATCCACTTTGTAAACATGTCAATAGTTACGAACAAGAACTTGTATCCATTGACCGCTTGTGGCATAGGACCAACAATATCCATCCCCCAGACCGCGAAAGGCCATGATAGAGGAATGATTTGTAGAGCGTAGGCAGGTTGATGAACCTGTCTCGCATGAAACTGACACTGAGGACATGTCTTGACCATATTCTTGGCATCATCAAGTGCGGAAGGCCAGTAAAATCCTTGTCAAAAAGCCTTTCCGACCAATGTACGAAATGACGCGTGCGTACCGCATACACCGTCATGAATTTCTCTCAAGAGGGTTTTACCTTCCTCTTGGGACACACAGCGCATGAATACTCCTTGAGTACCTTTTCTATACAAAACTCCATCTATAAGTTTGTATAGACACGTTTTTCGAACTAACCGATCGCTCTCGGTTTCATCCTCGGGCAAGGTCCCGTGTTCGAGATAGACCCTCACTGGTGGGTCCAATCTCGTTCTTGTCCAAGGTTGGTAATGCAGACTGTTACCGGATCATCCTCGACCGTAGTCATGATCGAAGGATGTTCCAAGTGTTCAACGAACACTCTTGCCGGGGCGGATGTGCATGAGGACCCAATTTTGGATAATTGGTCTGCGAGAATGTTGTCCTTTCGCGGGATGTATTGGACTTCGAAATGACTGAAGTATTTTTCCAATCTCCTCACTTCCCCCAGGTAATGAGCCATTGTCTCATTGGAGGTATTGTACTCCTTGTTTTCCTGGTTTACGACCAGCTGTGAGTCTCCCCTCACCACTAATCGACGGACTCCGAGGAATTTTGCTTCCCGGAGCCCTGCAATAAGACCTTCATACTCTGCTGCGTTGTTGGTCGCAACAAAGTGTAGTTGAATGACATACTTCAGTTGTTCGCCCTGAGGCGTAACTAAGACCACTCCAGCCCCCGAGTGTTGAAAACTACGAGAGCCATTAAAGTACATTGTCCAGTGATCAGGGCATTCCAAATCTTCGGACGCCTGCACGGGTGGCTCAGGATTAGTCCATTCGACCACGAAGTCGGCCAGGACCCGAGACTTGACCGCGGTGCGAGGCGTGAAATGGATGTCGAACGCTCCGAGTTCGACAGCCCATTTGGCGAGCTGACCAGATTTCTCCGGATTGCGGACAATGTCCCCCAATGGAAAAGATGAAGGCACGGTAATCTTATGTGCTTGGAAGTAATGTCGTAGCTTACGAGAAGCCATCAGTAGTGCGTAAAGTATCTTCTGGACCTCAGGGTATCGCTCCTTAGGACCATGAAGTACTTCGCTTACGTAGTAGACGGGTTTGTGCACACCTTCTCTTTCTGCAATTAGGACAGCGCTGACCGCGTGAGGTGTGGCCGTCAAGTAAAGGAGTAATGGTTCCTCTTTGTCGGGGGAAACCAAGATTGGCGGACTGGATAGATATGCTTTCACCTCCTGAAATGCCTTTTCGGCCTCATCGGACCATGTGAAATTGTGCGTAGGGTTTTGAAGAAAGGTAGTCCCTTTTCGCCTAGTGGCGATATGAATCGGCTTAATGCCGCCATGCGACCTGCAAGGTGCTGAACATCTTTGATGGTCGAGGGAGACCTCATTTGTTCAATACCCCTGATTTTTCCAGGATTGACTCCGATTCCTCTGGAACAAACAAGAAAACCAAGAAGTTTTCCGGATGAAACCCCGCAAGAACATTTCTCCGGGTTTAACTTTATTCCATATTGATTCAAATTACAGAAGGTTTCAGCAAGATCGTCTAAATGAGACGAACTTTTTAAGCTTTTTACAACCAGGTCGTCTACATAAGCTTCAAGATTATGTCCCATCTGGGAAAGAAGGTCTTTTGCATCAAGCGCTAGTACGTGGAACCTGTGTTCTTGAGACCAAACGACATTCTGACATAGCAGTAGGCGCCGAATGGTATGATGAAGGCAGTCTTCTCTTCATCTTCTTCTGCCATGCTAATTTGATGATATCCCAAGTAAGCGTCCAAGAAACTCATCAGTTTGCAACCCGCGGTAGAATCGACCAGCTGGTCGATGTGGGGAAGGGGAAAGTCATCCTTCGGACAGGCACTATTTAGGCTAGTGTAGTCAACACACATGCACCACTTGCCATTTGACTTGCGGACCATGACCAGATTTGCAAGACATTCCGGGTGATCGACTTCGCGAATAAACCCAGCTTTCAGGAGTTTATCTAATCCACTTGGATGGCTTCCTGCCGACCAACAGCAAAACTCCTGAGCTTCTACTTTATTGGTCGCTGTCCAGGTCGAATTGCTAACCTGTGCTCGATTACCTCCCTTGGGACACCGGGCATGTCGGATGGTTTCCACCCAAACACATCTGCATTAGCTCAGAGGAGAGCAATGAGCTCGAGGTCCTATTTGTCATCCAAGCCTGATCCAACTCGAATCATCTTGGATGGATCATCTGGGTACAACGGAACCAGTTTTAGCATTTCATTTGGTCGAGGAGTGGCTTTGATCGTATCAGTGGACACTGTGGCAATCTGGGCTTCTCGGAGGGGAAGCTGATCTACCATCTCCAGGGATAACTGATCACATGTCAATGCCACATTGCGACTGCCTTGGACCGAAATAACGCCCTTGGAGCCGGGCAACTTGCCGCACTGGTAAGCATACTGCGTAGCCATCATGAACTTAGCAAGAGTAGGCCTGCCAAAGATCACGTTATAAGCCGAATCACAATCAATTACATCAAAAGTAACTAATTCTGTTCGGAAGTTATCTGGTTCACCCAGCGTGACCAGGAGCACCACCTGTCCCAATGGCATCATAGAGGGACCAGGAATTATCCCATAAAATAGATGAATTATGGGTTTGATTTTTGAATGAGGAATTTGCATCTCATCGAGTGCCTTGACCAATAAAATGTCCAAGGAACTACCTCCGTCGATCAGGACCCTTTCGACTCTCACATTGCTGATTATTGGGGTATGACCAAAGGTAGCCTCAATGGTCGAGTAAGCCCCACAGGACAATCAGAGCAATCAAACGTCAAAGGTGTATCTGACCAACGGGGGTACTGAGGTTCACCAAGGGGAGTCTCCGTTTGGTTCACCTCTCGATAAAAGGCTTTAAATTGCCGTTTAGAAACAAAAGAGGAGGAACCTCCAAAAATAACATTGACATGATTACGAGGTACCTGGTAAGACATCTCTTCGTCCCCGCTCGCATCTCTTAGCCCGCAGGTTTGTTCTTTCGGTGGTAATGTCGGCATAGGTTCGATCCCCTGGTAGAAGTCATCCAACTGCTTCAACCAGCTGCGGCAATTCCTGAGGTCGTGGCCTGCAGAGTTGTGGAGCGGACACCATCTCTTGCCTTCTTGAGGGTTAGTCGACTTCTCTGCCTGGTCGGTACTGTGACCAGCAGAAGCAGTTTTATTTTTAAATGAAGGTTTGTTACCTTTGGTCGGTGGAGGTTTCTCTGCGACCGCGACCTCTCGGTACTGTCCAGATCGACTCCTTTTTGATTTCTTTGACTTCCCGCCTGATGAAGATTCTGGCTTCTTGTTCGAATCCTCCCTCTTCACGTCCTTGAGACCTGGTTGAGGCGGTAAGTTACCTTTGTCCACCATCCGATTCCACTCAACGGCCTCAGCCGCGTCGGAATATCGATCAGCCATATCAAAATATTGGCCACTGATCGAGGTGGGTGGATGAGAAAATCATCCGTGAACCTTTGATATCGAACGACGTGTTTAAACGCCCTGATAACGGAGTTATCAAATATGTTCGGGATGGTATTTCTTACCCAAATAAATCTCTTGACAAACTGACGGAGAGTTTCGGTCAAAGTTTGTCATAGTCGATGGAGGTCGTCCTCTTTCCCCGGCTTCTGATAACAATTTTGGAAATTGTTGAGGATGGCATCGCACAATATTTCCCAATTACAGATTGAACCCTCAGGCTAATTGAACAACCAGGTTCTTGCTGGTCCCTCGAGGACTGTGGGCAAATAGTTGGCCATGACCCGGTCATCGCCACCTGCTGCCTGAATAGCGGTGATATAAATTTGAAGGAACTCTGATGGATTCTGAGTTCCGTCAAATCTTTCTATGGCCCCCGATTTGAACTTGTCTGGCCAAACAACCGCACGAAGGCCGGGCAAGAAAGTCTACAACTGACGTAAGGACCATGAATAGACCTGTGACTCTCGACCTGATCTCGGGCGACCTCACGCGAAGGAGAGGTCACGTGTGGTCCTAGGCGAGAGTGGACAGGAATCCGTTCCCGATCACGAGAATTCCCCGCCCGTCTGGCTTTGTCATGCCGAGACGGCACTGGTGGTGGACGATTCCGTCTACCAGAACCAGAGTTAGAGTATTCTCAGTCATGGGAACGTGTCGGTGATCGGGAAAAGGCCATTGGGGTCGCCTCGGATGCGACCTTGTCCAACCTCTCTGCCAGGATTCTGGCGAAAGCCGGTTTCTGCGCATCTGTGACTGTGGGAGGGAAATTACGCAGTACCTCTGCGATGGATCGAAGCCGGCCATGCGTGCTCCTCCTGGGTGTGCCAGGTGTCACCTTCTCCTCGTCCGCCGGTAAACGTTCCGGGGGTAAAGATGGTGTCTGGTCGCATCTGCGACCACGCGTTCGACGGGAGGAACTCGGAGAAGCGTCATGACGAGCTTGCGCATTTTGAAGAGCCTCTAGGGCTGTTCTTCAAAGCTCATCATCTTGCTGTTCGCAATCTTGATCCTCTTTTTGTTTGCGTTCCTACTCTTCCCTAGCAGCCCATTGATCGGGAGTTTCTTCTGATAAGGCAGCGAATTGCCTAGGGAGTGAGGTCGCCGATGGAGAAACATCTCAGTTTGTTCCGAGTCGGACTCGAAATCAAAGAGACAGTGGAGGTTATCAGGATCGAACCTCCCCGAGCTAAATCCCTGGTCAACATCGCCCTTACCCTCAGCAGGATCGTGCGATGGATCGGATTCAACCTCTAACGCAGTTGGAACCATTGTGGGTTCCAGTTCTGCATCTGTTGTCTCCTGGTCGATAGACATGACCTGAGTGGTCGAATCGACCTCTGGGACATCTTCGCCCCCGGTTTCCTCCATTGGAATAGGATCACTAGGTGAAGGCATCTGAATGTGGGCATAATCCTTGAGATCGAAGTCATTCTCAGAATTATATGCTCCAGACATGGCTCACCGAACCTCCGGATAGAAGTTAGAACGCCTTGAGAAAGGCCCCACGGTGGGTGCCAGCTGTCGACGATTCGGACTTGGGGTCCTTAGTCGAACTTATGCAGAATTTGTGAGTTGTGAGGCCTTTCAGGGTGTCCCTCCGGGAAGGGATGATGAGCAATGTTGGTTGGAACACGGAAAGATTTATACAGGTTCGGGCCCTCGATGGTGGGAGTAATAGCCCTACATCATGTTGGCATTTCACTTTGTGTAAGAAAAGAAGTTACAAAGTTGTGGACTTCTGCAGCCATCCCGTCTATAATGGCCCGAAGAACTTCCCTGGCCGAAGGGATGGAACTTTGCTCGCCCGTGACCTCGGTAGCAGGGGAAGCTTCAACACTTGCCGAGGTCACTGGGAGGCTTGGCGCTGTATCTCTGCGCCTAAGCAAATAGAAGGACCATCGGTTAGAATCTTTTCAGTCGATCACTGTAATCCGACCCTGTCCAAACAGGAGAGATTCTTACCTTACTCGAAATCCTACCAACTTTTGGGATTTCAAAGATGGTTCCCCGAGGAAAAGAGGACAGTCATCGTCTGTTCTGGTCTTCCTCTTCCTAAACAAGACCTTGTACCTTTCTCCCTATGTGCATGCAAATCTATAAGGATACACATGAGGAATGATGAAAACCAAGATTACAATGATCCTTACCGGGGTGACTTCTTTTGGTACAGATGAAGTCCTTGGTCTTGAAGCTTCTTGGACCACTGGCACCGGAACTTCGTCCGCAACCACAGGATCGGTTGTGGTTGCAGGATCCTGTTCAGTTATTCCCACTCCTGTCGACAAGGGTAGAGTACTCACCGCCCCAGGATTGGCGGGAGTCATTTGGCGGTGGATGAGGGGAATATCGTCTTCCTCTTCCTGTGTGAGCACAACATAACTTAATGGATGTGTACAGATAAACTAAAACATTTAGGATTGTGAGAAATCTTACCACAATCGCCCCTTCTGTCGGAAGGGGAGGTGTTGCAAATCCTGAAGCTTCATGGGCTTCAGGCACGGGGGTTTCACCCGCAACCACAGGACTATCAGTGGTCGCGGGGCCCATTGTAGTCATCTCTGTCCCTGCGGGCAGAGACAGGACCTTGTTGGCTGGAGGAGCGATCATCTTCCTCTTACGATGAATCAGAGGGATGTCATCCTCCTCGTCCTCGCTCCCTTCACCCTGTACGATGAAGAAAATAATTCCTGCTCGTACCTGGGGTTATAGGAGGCACTGAATATCTTACCGCAGTCCTTTTGGCGGTAAGGGGTTTCTTTGGCAAGGAGGCCTCTCTCAAATCTTCTTGGACTTCTTGGGAGCAGGTTCCTTCGCTGCGCGCTTCGAAGAGATCCTCTTCACCCTCTTCGTAGCCGATCAGACTCTCTTCACGCTCGGCAAACTTTGTAAGAAAAGAACTAGCCCGGGTAACAATCCTCGTCACCAAGCAAGCACGGTTTCCATGTCGGTGGAGAGCTTAGCCACTTGTCAGACATTGTCGGAGACGCGACTGTAGGAACCGTCAATTGATCGCCTGGAGTTTCGCTGAAAGTTTTGTAACTCTGGTGAGTCTTCACCATCCATAGGATAGGAAAGTTGCTCTGATACCAACTTGATCCTTTTGAGACCTAGCCTTGGTTTTTGCACTAGGCTCGCCCAGATTCTAATATGCAGAATAATGGGATCTTACTCGGAAATATCGAAACCCAAAGGTTGATCAAAAATACAGCTCAAAGTAATTGCACAATTCTTTATTTCAAAGAGGGCTTTACACGTCGAACGTTAGGTCGCACTCGCTTACGTTGAGGGAACTATGTGTCTAAGACTTCAATCTATACTCGATTGTATTCGATGATCTAAACTAGTCCTATTACAAGGTATTTATAGTTCAATCGTATGAGTACGTATCAGACTCAATAACCTAAATGTATTAGACTCAGATAACTAACTAATCCTAAACAGATAAGCTTAGTTATATATATTCGGATCGGATTACAATTCTGAACAGGGAATGAATTCCTTTTCATGGTCGCGGACCCATCCATGGTCGCGAAACCTTTCCGAACACGGTTAAGGTCACGAAGCCGTATGCGATCAGGGCTTGAAGATCCTCCCGTATCACAAAGCTAGGCGAGTTGGAAGCTCTCAAGATAGTAATCGCGTGCTAGTTCATGCTCGCTTGGGACAACGCGCTGTATCCCCTCAAGGTAATGTCGCCCGTGACCATATAGAAGGTCGCGATGATGACATTTCTGAAGTTCCCATGTAGGTTGTAAAGCTTTCTCACCAGGGCTCTGTGCGGTAGTCTGGCCATATAAGTTTAAACCTGGTACGATCGAAAGATTCGATGGAACTCAAAATACATCAGAATTCCTTCAGATCTACATCACTGCCATTCAAGCGGCAGGGGGAGATGACCGTGTGATGGCAAATTACTTGCCAACAGTTCTTGAAGGACCAGCAAGGACTTGGTTGTTCAATCAACCAAAAGGGTTGAATACAATTTGGAAATGTTGTGTGATGCCATCCTTAACAATTTCCAAAATTGTTACAAAAAGCCTGGTAAAGAAGATGATCTTCATCGGTTACGCCAGACTTCGACCGAAACTCTTCGACAATTTGTCAAGAGGTTTGTTGGAGTGAGGAATACCATTCCCAACATATCGGTTACTTTGGTTATCAGGGCTTTCAAACATGCTGTTTGATACCGAAGATTCACTGAGGATTTGAGCATACATCCACCAAGGTCGGTATCAGATCTATTCGATATGGCACACCGTTATTCTGACGTGGCTGAGGCCATGGAATGGAATAGAATAGTGGACAAAGGGAATTTTCCGCCTAAACCAGGTCTCAAGAATGACAAGAAGGATGATCCTAATAAGAAGTCGGAATCATCAGGCGGGAAATTCAAGAAGCCCAAGAAGAATGGGGCTGGACAATACCAAAACGTGGCCGTTGCCAACAAACCACTGTCAACGATTCGGACTCGGGGTCCTTAGTCGAACTTATGCAGATTTTTGTGAGTTGTGAGACCTTTCAGGGTGTCCCTCCGGGAAGGGATGATGAACCAAAGCAAGTTGAAGCACAGAAAGTTTTAGACAGGTTCGGGCCCTCGATGGTGGGAGTAACAGCCCTACATCCTGTTAGGATTTCACTATGTGTAAGAAGATTACAAGATTGTAGAAAAGATCTTCACAGGCGAAGATCTTTCCTGTGTGGTTATACAAAACACTACTAAAGAGGCCTATGAAAGCTAGTAGATTTAATCTAATGTCTTCTGTTGATCTTCTCATCTCCCTTTTTGTCTGATGCATTGGCTTACGCTTTTATACTGGTCGAAAGGACGCCAAGGCACAACGGCTTCAAACAGTTGCTTGGGTGAAGTTTTGGCAACTGTACTTAACCTCCACGTAGGCTTAACATGTGTAATTAAGAAATAACTGCACATATTAACCTCCTGACGGTTTTCTCCGCACGTGGAGGAATCTTCGGGATACTCGGGATATGCTTGTTGTGAGGTCTAAGCAAATCCACGTCTCCTGGTCGAAGGTGTTTTGACCGCGTGTTATCCACAGTCATCTGACCGCGTATTATCTGCGAGCTTTTGTCCGCACATCGCATACGGGCTTCTGACCGCGCACTATCTGCGGCCTGATCGCGTAGAGCCTACGACCATGTGTCCGCGCTTCCCAGGACAGCTTGAGATCACATGAACGGACACTCACCTGGTTCGCATCTGTCTTGAACCAGACGTGCATTTATTCTGAACTAGCTCGGGTAACAATCCTCGTCAACCACCGCAAGAAAAAGGTAATAAATTTACATTAAAAAATAAAAAGCCTCCTTCTAGTGGTCGCAACAACGACCATTCGGGAAAATAGACTAACCCGCAGGGAAGCAAGAAATGGTGTCCATTCCACAACACTTTTGGGCATGATCTCAAAGAACCGTCGTAGCTGGTTGAAGCGTCTGGACGACTTTTACCAGGGAACTAGACCCATGCTGACCATACGAGAGAAAGAACAATCTTGCGAGGTTAGGGACGCTGATGAAGATGAAGTTATGGCCTATCAGGTACCCCAAAATTATGTGAGTATTATTTTTGGTGGTTCTTCTCTTATTCTTCTAAGCTTCAATTCAAATCTCTTTATCGAGAGGTAATTAAAGTTGAAGTTCCACTTGGGGAACCTCAGTTTCCCCGCTGGTCGGAAGTTCCTTTAACTTTCGACCTAGATGATTGTCTCAGGGGTCTAACGCGACCATTGAGACTCCCTCTGGTATTACCCCTATCATTAGCGATGCTAAGGTCGAGAGGGTATTGATCGACGGAGGTAGTTCTCTGGATCTGTTATTGGTCAAAACTCTTGTTGAGATGCAAATTGCTTGCTCAAAGACCAAACCTATAATTCATCTATTTTATGGTATAATCTCTGGTCCCTTAATGATGTCGATCGGATAGATTGTATTACCGGTAACATTGGGAGAACCAAATAATTTTCGAACAGAATTGATTACATTTGATGTAATTGATTGTGATTCAGCATATAACACTATTTTTGGCAGGCCGATTGATGAGGACATCACTTCTACGGATACAAACACTACACCGGTTGCTGTTCCTCATCTTGATACAATTCATGGTCCAATAACACGAGCACGTTCAAAGCAACTTAATTACAAGGTGAGCTCGTTCCTCTCTGTTCATAATTGTATTATTAAGGATGGGATGCTACTGAATTCTTGTGACGTTCTGTTACTTAGGAACATTGGAGAAGACACTTCAAGTCATGGCACATATTGCATGTTGGCTGTTCAGCTCAAGATGATGCCCCCAACTTCTTTACATGAAGACATACTTTCAGAATGGCGCCACCACCAGTTGGTTACCACCTCATCCTCTTGGAGCCACCACATCTGCAGCAGCACATCACTATCACCAAACCCAACACACAATTCAGAGTACAAGCCCACGCGAGCCCAGAAGTCAGTTCGGAGACAGCCTGACAGTACCGGCTTCTAGTGGCTGTAATTCTTTCATCTGGAGTCCGATTGAAGTGTATGAGTACTTGATGGAAAGCTTATTCCGAGAACTTTCCAACGGAGCCAGCCCCACCCACCTTCAGATTCTTTCTGAGTTGGCCAAAATCATCAAACCAAATTGATGTATAGAACCTGGGCTATACAAAACCCGAACTCTTAGGTGCTGCATTACCTCTCTTTTGGGCCACGGCCCATGTACCTTGCCTAGGGTTGCGAGCCAACCCTAGCCGCCACCCCTCTCTCCTTTATATGGTTGAACTCCTCAAGTTCTTCCTTAGGTTATTTGTTACGTTGTTCCCCCGTTGTGTGAGAGACAATTGTTCATCGGAGTAGTGTCCTCGGACCTGGTTTGATGAAAGATAACCTCAATTTGTTCATTCTGAAATTCAGATTGCGTACTTTCTCATTCTTGCTCGTTTCTTCTACTGCGTGCAGGAATTAACCTTCATGGTAAGGTCATTCGGGCGTGAGCAACGTTGATAACGACATGTGCGTGGGTGTAGCGATTGCAAGGACTCAATCCCCGCTGATTGGAAGCCTTGAAACGCGAACGTCTCCGTTCCTCAAAGTAGAACCTATTAGAAGATTGGGCCACTCTCGCATCACCGACGCTTGCTAAGTTCATCGCGGTGACGCATTACTCTTATCAGTGCGTCAAGATTCCAGGCCCAAAGGGCGTGATTTCGGTCTGAGGCAGTCGCAATACAGCTCTCACTTGTGATCGGTTATCTCTAGAATTGGTCGATCAACTTCCCCTTAGAGATGTACAGGTTGCGACCACGAGACCAGAGGCGATCAAAGTCGCCCCGCGACCAGATGAGAAATTGAAGTTGATTCCTTTGTATCCAGAAGATCCATCTAGAACCATTCGGATTGGGTCAGGTTTGGATGACAAATAGGAACTCAAGCTCATTACTTTCCTCAGGGCTAACGCAGATGTGTTTGCGTGGAAACCATCCGACATGCTTGGAGTCCCAAGGGAAGTTGATCCGTTTGAGACCTAGGCTTGGTTTTCTCACTAGGTTCGCTCAGATTCTAATATGCGGAATAATAGGATCTTACTCAGAAATACTAAAACTCAAAGATTGATCGAAAACATAGTTCAAAGTAATTGCACAACTCTTTATTTCAAAGAGGGCTTAACACGTCGAACGTTAGGTCGCACTCACCTACGTCGAGGGAACTATGTGTCTAAGACTTCAATCTAGACTTGATTGTATTCGATGATCTAAACTACACATATTACAAGGTATTTATACTCCAATCGTATGAGTACGTATCAGACTCAATAACCTAAACGTATTAGACTCATATAACTAACTAACTAATCCTAAATAGATAAGCTTAGTTATATATTCGGATCGGATTACAATTCTGAACAGGGAACGAATTCCTTTTCATGATCGCAGACCCATCCATGGTCGTGAAACCTTTCTGAACATGATTAAGGTCACGAAGCCGTATGCGATCAGGACTTGGATATCCTCCCGGATCATGACTCCCTTGTTGAGAAGGAGCCAACCCCTGTTGCAATCTCTCGATCAAACTGGAGATGTGGAAATTGGGCTTGTCTATGTTCTCTGGTGTACCACTTTGCCGCACATGCTCGTTGACCTTTCCGACTGATTTGAAAAGTCTCCTTTATGCCACTGTGGGTGGTAGTCACCTTCTTCTCCAGAATCACATTTTCACGTAGAGGTTTATCTCGTTGATAGACCAAGTCTTCAACATATGGTACTATGGTATCTGGCTCATCATCCAGCATTGAAGGCTCGAAGAGTTTGAGGTGCTTAACATTGACAACCGAGTAAATATCCATGTATGGAGTTAACTCGAGCTGACAAGCATTATTACCCACTTTTCACAAAATCCGAAAAGGACCATAACAAATGGGTTTGAGTTTCTTACCTTCACCTTTAAGTCTCTCCTTACTCAGATGTAACCATACCATATCACCTTCTTGAAATTGCGCATCAACTCGGTGCCGATCATGTAGCGCCTTGTACTTGAGTTGAGCTTTCAGCAAGTTCTGTTCAACCTCACGATGGAGTCGTTGAATACCTTCCAAGAACTTTTGTGCTTTGTTGGGGGAAATCTCCACGCGGTCAGGTCCAGGTAAGTTCATGATTGCTCGGGGACAGTGGCCTCCGGTGCCTGCCCCGGGCGCCGCCATTTGGCCCCCGGGACCGTGCCCCCCGGGCATGTCCCGGGCGCCGCCATTTGCCCGGGGACAGTGGCCTCCGGTGCCTGCCCCGGGCGCCGCCTTTTAGGCTCCCGGGACCGTGCCCCCGGGATATGTCCCGGGCGCCGCCTTTTAGCTCCCGGGACCGTGCCCCCCGGGCGGGTCCCGGGCGCCGCCATTCGCCCGGGGACAGTGGCCGCCGGTGCCTGCCCCGGGCGCCACCTTTTAGGTTCCCGGGACCGTGCCTCCGGGGTATGTCCCGGGCGCCGCCTTTTAGCGCCCGGGACCGTGCCCCCCGGGGCGGGTCCCGGGCGCCGCCATTTGCCCGGGGACAGTGGCCGCCGGTGCCTACCCCGGGCGCCGCCTTTTAGGCTCCCGGGACCGTGCCTCCGGGGTATGTCCCGGGCGCCGCCTTTTAGGCTCCCAGGACCGTGCCCCCGGGATATGTCCCGGGCGTCGCCTTTTAGCTCCCGGGACCGTGCCCCCCGGGCGGGTCCCGGGCGCCGCCATTCGCCCGGGGACAGTGGCCGCCGGTGCCTGCCCCGGGCGCCGCCTTTTAGGCTCCCGGGACCGTGCCTCCGGGGTATGTCCCGGGCGCCGCCTTTTAGCGCCCGGGACCGTGCCCCCTGGGCGGGTCCCGGGCGCCGCCATTGCCCGGGGACAGTGGCCGCCGGTGCCTGCCCCGGGCGCCGCCATTCGGCCCCCGGGACCGTGCCCCCCGGGCGGGTCCCGGGCGCCGCCATTGCCCGGGGACAGTGGCCGCCGGTGCCTGCCCCAGGCGCCGCCTTTTGGCCCCCGGGACCGTGCCCCCCGGGGCGGGTCCCGGGCGCCGCCATTTGCCCGGGGACAGTGGCCGCCGGTGCCTACCCCGGGACTTTGCCCCCCGGGCGAGTCCCGGGCGCCGCCATTCGCCCGGGGACAGTGGCCCCCGGTGCCTGCCCCGGGCGCCGCCTCTTAGGCTCCCGGGACCCTGCTCTCCGGAAAGGGTCCCGGACGTCATCGCCCTCCTAAAAGGTAAAATCCCTGTTTGTTTATCACGTGCAGGTCACGCGAGGGACGCCTCGGGAATCAGCGACCACCTGTCAAGCATCCAAGACGTTTGACCGGGAGAAGGACGGTCTTACCCTTCAATCCGACGGTGGCTTCCGGGGTAGTTTAGGTTTTTTGCTTCTTTTTGGGGCTATAAATAGCCCTTGTACCCCTCTGTTGTAAAGGATCAACTCATTATTATTTGGAATAGCTAAACTCACAGGCGTGCTCCGGAAGCCTCTCCCCCGGAGAGAGTCTCCCCAGCCGACTCCGGTCGGGAGAGCGTCGACAGGACTAGGGCCCCCACCGGGACCCGAACCTGTATAAATCCACGTGTCAATTCTTGTGTTTGTCCGGCGGGGGAGGACCGGTCACCCGGTCAACCCGCGCTGCGTAATCTCCGCTAGGATCGTCTTCAAAACCTGCCGGGGTATTCTTAATACCACGACAGTTGGCGCCGTCCGTGGGGACCCGTGACGAATCGCCATGGCTCCTCCAAGAACAAGGGCCCGCGCCCTTCCCGGTGACGCCGGTCCCGGTGACCTGGCGCCGCCCGTCCAGGACACTGCTGTTCCGGCGCTCCCGTCCGGAGGCAACGATTCCCAGGTACCGCCTCCCACCTTTCCTCTCAATCTAGGTGCCTCCACCTCTGGGTCGCTCCCGGCGGTCGCGGGGACCTCGGCCGGGACGAGTTTCCCCCCGACGGCTCCCCCGGCTCCCCGGGATACCCTACTGGAGGCTCTCGTGGAGGGCCAGCTCCGCGCCCAGCGCTCTATGGACGAGCTCCTCAGTGTGTTGGTGCGGCCCCCGGCCCCCACGTTTTCGTCGCACACATATCCGGGGATCATGCCCCCGTTTGTGGGATACCCGGCGGCCCCTCCGGTCTCCGGGGGGCTGTCTACCCCGTATGATCCCGCGGGGGGGTTCCCTCCCCCGCGGGATATACTTCCGGACACTTCTCGGCACCCGGGCCTGTCCCGGTGCCGGGAGGCTTTTTCATGCCCGGGCCCTTCGTGGCACCAGGGGTACCCCGTCCCCGGCCCGCTTCCGGGGCTGGGGGGTCATTTCATGCCGGGGGTTATTCCTACGCCGGGAGCCAGTCCCGCCCCTCGCGTTGCGTTTACCGCACCGGGGCCGGTCGACAGAGCAGCTCCCCTGCCTCAGCGAATTTCCCCCCGCATTGGCTCCCCAACCCCGGACGTCGCCGAGGGGGCTCACCCCCCACTGGTTCCGGATGTCACAGGGGCTTCCCCCTTTCCGGTCCCAGTCGTTGCCGCAGGGGCCCCCTCTTCGGATCCAAGCGCCGCCCCGGGCGCCCCCTCCCCGGTTCCGGATGGTGCAGGGGCTCCCCCCTTTCCGGTCCCGGGGGCCGTCGCAGGGGGCTCCCCACAGCAGGCCCCGGTAGCTTCCGGGCCGGCTGCTACAGTGCAGGAGCTCCCCACCCTGGCGAAGCAGGTCCGCTTCTCCCGGGGGGAGGTCGAGCGAATGCATTCTCCCAGCCGCGGGGAAGAACTTCCCCCCGGTCGTTGTCGCAGGGAGCCTCGCTCTCGCACCGGTCGGGGGAAGAGACCAGCCGAAGAACCATCCTCCCCGGAGGGAAGCCCGGACGTCCGGGAAATCAGTCCCGGCCCGGAAGAGAAGCGTCGTCACCACCACTCTGGCGGCCCTCTTGGGCCGCTACCTGACTCGGATAACGAGGGGGCGTCCCCCGTTAAAGAAGACAGTGACTGGGGCTCCCCCCGGGAAGTGCAGGGGGCGAACCAGCCTCTGTGTCGAAGACTCCGCAGCATCCGATGGCCGCGGCCCTACCGTCCCCCGCACATCAAGCATTATAATGGCGAGGCGGACCCTTACGAGTTCGTGCAGATCTACTCCACAGCCATCTCCGCGGCGGGGGGGGGGGGGACGAGAGCGTCCAATGCAACGTCTTCCCCCTCTACCTCACCGGCATTGCCCGCTCCTGGTTTTACAATCTGAAGGCGGGCTCCATCAAGTCTTTCTCGCAGCTGAAGCGGGAGTTCTGCGCCAACTTTCAGGGAAATTACGTACGTCCCCTGGATTCTTCACAGCTATACACAGTGCGCCAGAGAACCGGGGAGACCATCAGAAGCTTCTTCAGGCGCTTTGCCCAAGTAAAAAGCAAAGTGGCCCACGTCCCGGACTCCACAGTAATCGAAGCCTGCAAAAGTGGGATCCTCCCGGGGGAACTCCACCGAAGACTCTCTCGAAGCTGCCCCTCCTCCGCCGACGAGCTCTTCAACGTACTCGAAAAGTATGCTCGTGCGGAGGAAGACGACATCTGGAAGAAGACCCAGGGGGCTCCTGCCCCCGCCGAGCGGGGGGCCCGGGATCCCCCCAGGCGCCCCAGGCAGGGGGGCCGTAGCGAACCACGGCCTCGGGACACTTTTGTCCTCGAGGGCGGAGGCGGCTCGCGCGACCCCCCGAAGGGCAACCGCCCCTTTCCCAAGCTGAGAGGCCATGGGGGAGGACAGTCTTCGCGCGGCCGCGAAGGCCCCGCGGGGAGAAGCCGGGAAGGACCGTGGTGCAGCTTCCACGGGTCCAGTACCCACGCCACCCGAGATTGCCACCAGCTGCTGTGGCACTTCGCGGCGTTCCTCGACCAGCGTGGGCAGGGGGGGGGACTCCGGCCTCCTTGCCCCCTCGGCCAGCTGTTCCGGCCCTTCCCGCTCCCGCGGGGGGGCAGCAGGAGCAGGAGGGGGAGCCTTCAGACGCTCTCCCCTTTCAAACTTCTCAGCGCCGCATCAACGTCATCGTAGGGGGCTCCGCCTCCGGGCGAGACTCCAAGCGCCAGCGCAAGGAGTACGCGCGAGAAGTTAAGGTAGTGGGGGTGCTACACGCGTCCGTGCCGCCCAAGTGGTCGGACGTCCCCCTCACCTTTACGGCGGAAGACGCGCGAGGGGTTCGCTTCCCCCATGATGACGCGCTCATTGTCTCCGCGACAATCTACAACTGCCACTTGGCCCGCATCCTCGTGGACGGCGGAAGCTCCGCCGACGTCCTGTTCCTCAAAACCTTCAAGGAAATGCAGGTGGATGAGAAGCTCCTGCAACCAGCGGCAGGGCTTCTGCAAGGGTTTGTCCCGGGGAAGGCGATCCACCCCGTGGGCAAGGTAGATCTCCCGATCACCTTCGGCACCCCGGAGAACTACCGGACCGAGCTAGTCCGCTTCGACGTAGTGGACCTCCCCTCCTCCTACAATGTGATTATGGGGAGGACTACGATCAATCGGCTGGGGGCTGCCACCCACCAAAACTACCTGTGCATGAAGATCCCCGGGCCGCATGGCGTGATCAACGTCCGGGGGGATCAAGACATGGCCCGTGCTCTATACGAGCGAGCTGCTGCCACAATAGGAAGCGTCAACCTGATCAAGGCACCCGGGGGGGAGGCTCCCCCCCCGGACGTAGACGTCGCTGCGCCATCCCCTGGGAGGCCCCTCCTCAAGCCGCGTCCGGAGGGGGGCCTCCGGAAGGTCCCGCTGTCCCCGGGCAGCAGGGACAAAACTGTCCAAATCGGGGCAGAGCTCCCCCAAGACCATGCAGCGCAACTCGCAGCCTTTCTGCGTGAAAACTCCGATGTTTTTGCGTGGAAGCCTTCGGACATGCGGGGCGTCGCCTGGGAGGTTATTGAACAAAAGCTCGCGGTAACCCCCGGTCACCCCCCTATCAAGCAGATGTTGAGGAAGCTCTCCCTCGAACGTCAAGAAGCCATCAAGACGGAGATAGCCCGGCTCCGAGAGGCGGGGTTCATCCGGGAGGTCTTGCACCCTGAGTGGCTCGCAAACCCCGTCCTCGTCAAGAAATCAAGTGGCAAGTGGCGCATGTGCGTGGACTTCACCGACCTTAACTGCGCCTGCCCCAAAGACAACTTCCCGCTCCCGCGGATCGACCAGCTCGTGGACTCCACCGCGGGGTGCGAGCTGATGAGCTTCCCAGACGCCTACTCGGGATACCATCAAGTCCGGATGGCGGAGGGGGACGAGGAAAAGACGAGTTTTATAACTCCCCTCGGAACCTTCTGCTACCGCCATATGCCCTTCGGGCTCAAGAATGCGGGAGCCACCTTCCAGCGCCTGATGACGCTGGTCCTCAAAGATCAAGTCGGCCGCAACGTCGAAGTCTACGTAGACGACGCGGTCGTCAAGAGCCCCGTGCAGCCTCCCACATCGACGACCTCACAGAGACCTTCCGCAACCTCCGCGCGTTCGGGCTTAAGCTCAACCCGGAGAAGTGCGCCTTCGGGGTGCGCGGGGGGAAGCTCTTGGGTTTCCTCGTGTCCCAGCGGGGCATTGAGGCAAACCTCGAGAAGATCCGGGCCTTCCTAGACATGCCCCCGCCGCGCTCCGTCAAAGATGTCCAGCGGCTCTCCGGCCGCCTGGCCGCGCTCAGCCGCTTCGTCTCCCGTTCGGGGGAGCGGGGCCTCCAGTTCTTCAAGATCCTCCGAGGGCTCGAGGGGTTCCGCTGGACCCCCGAGGCCCAGGAAGCCTTCAATGACCTCAAGAAGTACCTCTCGAGCCCTCCAATGCTCGTGAGTCCGTCTCCGGAAGAGCGCTTGCTCCTCTACCTCGCCGCGACCCCCGTCGCCGTCAGCGCGGTTTTGGTGAAGGAGCAAGGGGGGCAGCAACGTCCCGTGTACTACGTCAGTGAAGCCCTCCAAGGGGCCAAGACTCGGTACACGGAGATGGAGAAGATTTGCTACGCTCTCCTCATGGCGTCCCGAAAGCTCCGGCACTACTTCCTGGGGCACCCCATCACTGTCCCGTCGTCCCTCCCCCTGGGGGAGGTACTGCGGAATAAAGAAGCCACTGGCCGGATTGGGAAGTGGGGGGCCGAGCTCGCCCCCTTCTCCCTGTCCCTTACCGGCCGCTCCGCAATCAAGTCGCAGGTCCTCGCTGACTTCGTCGCAGAGTGGACTCCCGCCTCTGGGTCCGGGGACGAAGATCTCCCTGTGCCGCCCCCACGCAGTGACCATTGGACCCTGCTGTTTGATGGGTCGCTGTGTCTCGCTGGGGCTGGCGCGGGGGTAGTCCTCCGGAGCCCCGAGGGGAAGGAGCTCGAGTACGCCGCGCGGCTCGAGTTCCCCGCAACCAACAACGTCGCCGAATACGAGGCTCTGCTCCTCGGGATGCGCCTCGCGCGCTCCCTGGTTATCCAGCGCCTACTAGTGAAGGGAGACTCTCAGCTCGTTGTCTGCCAAATGGACAAGTCTTACCTGTTCCATGACGCAAATTTAAGTCTTTACTTGCAGGAAGTACGGAAGATGGAGAAACACTTCGACGGCCTTGAGGCCCGGCATATCCCGAGGAGGGAGAATGACCGGGCCGATGCCTTGGCACGGGCAGCAAGCGCCCGGGAAACGCTCCCCAGGGGGGCCTTCTTGGAAATCATCATGAAGCCCTCGGTGGCCTCCCCGGATGCAGGCCCCGAGCCTCCGGTCCCGGAGGTCGCCGAGATCGTCCGGCCTTCATCTTGGATGGACCCCCTTATCTCCTTCATCAAGGGAGAGGGGGACCCTCCCCACGAGACCGAGGCTAAGCACCTCCGAGCCAAAGCCCGGGCATATCTCCTGCTGGAGGGAAGGCTCTACAAGCGGGGGGCTTCAGCCCTCCTGCGCTGCCTCCCCCGGTCGGAGGGACTTCAACTCCTGGAAGACATTCACGCGGGGAGCTGTGGTTCTCACCTAGCCCCGCGTGCCATCGCCGCCAAGGCCCTTCGGCAGGGCTTCTACTGGCCTACAGTCATGCGCGACGCGCGAGACCTTGTCTCCGCGTGCGAAGCATGCCAGAAGATGGCCAAGGGCTCGAATCTCCCCCCTGTAGCGCTGCGGACTATCCCCATCACTTGGCCCTTCGTGCGCTGGGGGATGGACCTCTTAGGGCCCTTCCCCCCAGCGCCCGGAGGATACAAGTATGCGGTAGTCGCGGTCGACTACTTTACAAAGTGGGTTGAGGCGGAGCCCTTGGCTAGCATCACCTCCCGGGCCGTTCAGCGGTTTTTCTGGAAAAACGTCGTTTGTCGTTTTGGTGTCCCCCGGGAAATCACCGTGGACAACGGGACCCAATTCGACTCGGCTTATTTCCGGGAATTCTGCGAAGGCCTGGGGATCGTCATCCACTTCGCCTCAGTGGCCCATCCTCAAAGCAACGGGGCCGTCGAGAGGGTCAGTGGCGTAATCCTACAGGGGTTACGCCGGAGACTCGAACAAACCGCTTCCAAGCGGGGCACGTGGGCAGAGGAGCTCCCTAGCATCCTCTGCTCGATGCGCACGACCCCGTCCCGGGCCACAGGGCGTGCTCCCTTCTCCCTAGTCTACGAGGCGGAGGCAGTCCTCCCCCCGGAGATCGGCTTCCGGTCGCTGCGGGTCGAGCTCCTGAACGGAGCCACGACCGCAGCCTACCGGGCCAACGAAGACAACCGGCGGCTGGAAATCGACCTCGTGGAGGAGGAACGCGACCGAGCGCTCCTCCGCCACGCCATCTACGAGCGCGAAATGTCGCGCGCATACAACCAGCGCGTGCGCGAAAGAGCTTTTCGCCTTGGGGACCTTGTCCTCAAGCGCGTCACGGACCCCCAAGCCCAGGGAAAACTCTCCCCCAAGTGGGAGGGCCCCTACAGGATCTCCGCTGTCCTAGGCTCGGGGGCCTACAACCTCTCCAACCTTCAAGAGCAGGAGCTGAAGCACACCTGGAACTTGCGTTTACTTCGCAAGTTCTACGTCTAGCCTTACGGGCCTGTCCCCTCCCCCGGAGCAGTCACGCCGGAGGGGGAGGAGGGACACTGTAGCTTCCCTTTTTCCCCCTTCGCGGCTTCGCAGGGGGGGCTTTGTATATTTTGTTAATAAATGCATAGCCTTTGTTCTTCAACTGTCTCACTGCAGGTTGTTCTTGTTTACCGCCCCTAGTGGTGATGCCCTCCCCGAGAGGACGCCCTCCCCGCGAGGATGCCTTCCCCGTGAAGATGCCCTCCCCGTGAGGAAGCCTTCCCCGCGAGGATGCTCTCTCCGTGAGGAAGTGGGCCTTGCCCCAGCAAGTCCCTCCTGAACGGCGGCTTACGAACAGCCCTCGTGGACTGAGGGTGTAAGCGGCAACCCGGTCCCCAGTGGCCGCGGTAACGAGTCACTTTGGGAGATTAGTCCCCTACCCAAACACTCAAGACCCGTCTTCGGGCACTTCCTCCTCCGGGAGTAGACGCTCTCCTCAGCGGGACGTCTAATGGCTTTCTGGATTTTCTTCCTCCTCCGGGAGTCGACGTTATTCCCGGCTCCCCGTTCTCACGGCGACCGGAAGATCATCCCCTTGCGGCTTGATTGGATCTATCTTCCTCCTCCGGGAGTCGACGTTATTCCCGGCTCCCCATTCTCACGGCGACCGGAAGATCAGCCCCCTGTGGCTTGATTGGATCTATCTTCCTCCTCCGGGAGTCGACCTTATTCCCGGCCCCCCGTTCTCACGGCGACCGGATGATTATCTTTCGGAGACCTTATTCCCGGCTCCCCGTTCTCACGGCGACCGGACAATTGCTTTACGAAGATATGGATTTCTCATATATTTTCCCCCGGAGACATTATTCCCGGTTCCCCGCTCACGGCGACCGGACGAAGTCTCCCAGGAAGCTCCCCTCCGGAGGTCTTATTGGCTTTTCATGAGCCCCTTCCGCGCCTTGTTCCCGGTTCCCCGCTCTCCCGGCGGCCGGATGAACCTCTCCCGGTGCCCCCGGGCACCCCGGAAGGTCCCTCCCTCGGAAACCCTGTTTTTACAATTTTCTTAGAAAATATTTCTCCTACAGGCTATGCTTCGGGGGGGGGGGGGACAGGGGGCCCCCGGGTCACCCACGAAGAAACTTAGCTCATCCTTGTTAAGATGAGTCGTCCATACCATCCAAGAAGAAGAAAATAAAGAGGCGCAATAAAAGGAAACAATGCGCTTTATTGATCAGCAAACCTGGAGGACATCTTCCCCCTCCGGTGGGTTTCAGAAATGATACAACCCGGGTCCTAACCCGGGGGATTTTCTACGAACCTAAGGCCCCTACGCCTAAAGCTCCCGGAGGCACTCCCTCAGCTCCCGGGCCAAGTCCCGGTACAGCGCCCGGACGCGACGCTGAGAGTCCCGAAGTACGTCTTCGGGCCAAAACTCGTACCCAGCCGGCGGAAGTATCCGGAGAGGAGGTATCATCCGGGCCTCCGGGCGCGGGGGAGTTAATTCAGCACGGCTGTTGTCAAAATTATTCAAGTGCCACTCCGGGCGCCACCTCAACCGGACAGGCTCCCGGGCAGTACCCCCGTCGCGCTCCCCGGAGACAAGGCTCAGCAAAATCAAAGCCGCTTGGGCGTCCCCGGGAGAGCCTCTCCCGGACCGTTGCCCGGGAATAACCCCCCGGGTACCCTGGTAACATTTCATTGCAGACTTAGAAAAATTTCAAATATATTTCATTGCAAAATGATTTTTGTACAAGTGCCGGGGCTTCTCCTAAGAAGCTACCGGAATCAAGATGTCTAACAAAATAAAAAGGTCCTAGCTAAAGACCCGGGGGAGGCTCATACTTTAGCATTGGGGTCCTCCCCCCGGGGAGCTTCCTCCGTGGCCGGGGCAGGGGCATCCGCGGCCGGAGGCGCCGGTGTCGGGAACCTCGTCCGGATGATCCGGTCGTAGAATCCCTCCGCCAGCAGCTCCACCTCCCGGCGCGTTGGCTCGAAGGTCTCCGGGAAGCTCCGGGGGATGCGCCCCCCGATTGCCCAGGCGGCGACCCCCCGATAGTCGACAAGCCCCGCGGCGGCCGCGATGACGGGGATCGCTCGGCCCCGTGCCCGGACGTCCGCAGCCTCCGGGATGGCGGAGACTTGTGCGTTAAGAAAACGCACAGCCTCCGCGAGGGTCGCCGGGGGCACCTCGGGGCCGCTCCCGGAGCCCAGGCTAACGCCAAGGCTTTCCAAGGTTGAGCGGACAGAGCGGCCCGCGTCCGACAGCGCCCGGACGCTGGAGCTCTCGAGCTCCCGGAGCGCCTTCTCCCGCACCTTGGCCTCCTCTCGGAGGCGGATGTAGGCGCCCTCCGAAAGGTGCACCTGCGCCCGGGCCCGGGACAGCTCATCAAGAGCTTCGTCCCGCTCCCGGAGGGCCGCCTCCCGCTGCTCCACGCAAGCCGCGGCCCGGCTCTCCGCCTCCTTGAGCAGCCGGGTGACCCGCTGCTCAAGGCCCCAGGTAACAGTCTCTACCTACAAAATACATAAAGAGTTAGAAAAATCTCAAGTGCAGGAAAAAAGCCGAAATATTAAGAGCTCGGGTTACCTGGGCTCCGAGGGACTCGAGCCCCTCAAAACGCTCGTGGAGCGTTCCCCCCGCTACGAAGGCCTGCACCTTCCGGCTGTGCAGGCCCTCCGCGCAGCGGGCCACCTCCCCCGCGGGGAGCAGAGAGGTATCTTGCCCGGCGCCCCCGTTGCGGCCGGGAGAGGGCCCCCGGACCTCGGAGTCCGGGAGAATAGCCGGCGTCGCCGGCGTCTTCGTCGACGAAGTTTCCTCCGAGGACGACGAAGACGAGAATTGGGCGGGGACCTCCGCCCAGGGGGGGATCATCGGGCCTTTCCCCGCCCCAGGCCGGAGGGCCCTCGGAGCCTCCTGCTCCGGGGGGACCTCGAAGACTGAGGGGCTCCCCCCCTCCTCATCAACCGGCCAGAGGCACGGAGGCGCCGCCTCCGAGAACCTCACCTCCAGCCTCTCCGGCGCCAATGTCGCCGGGAGAGGCGAGAGGAGCGCCACTCGAACTGGCGACGGGGCGTAGTCCGCGGAATCGGACCCCGCCCCGCCGGTAACAACCTCCTTCCCCCGGGCCTCGACGGGGGCCTCCGGGGGCGGAGGCGTCGCCTATGCCCGGGGCGCCGCCCGGGCATGTTCGGCTCTGGGAGCCGCGTCCCGGGCCCTCACCGGCGTCGTCGCCGGCGTCGTCGTCGGGGCGGGGGTCTTTTGGACCCGGGGCCTTTTGGGCTCCGAGCCCCCGGCCGCATCCTTCCCCCGCTTATGAGACCCGGGGGTGGGAAGGGGCTTCCTCTCCGGAAGCCTGAGCCCGTAGGCCTCGGCCACTAGGTTCCGGGGAGGCCCCTCCCCCACGAGGCGCACGATGCGCTCGTGTTCGTCGGCGAAGTACCTCCCCAGGAGGTGCTCCGCCTTGTCCCTCGCCGCCGGGTACGGGCGCACTGCAAGAGGTAAAAAGTTAGTCTATTTCTCCTAAAAAACTGCAAGTACAAAAATGCAGGGGACTTACGCCGCATCACCGGCTTGATCGGAGGCCGCTGCTCCGGGCCCATGCCGATCCCCCTTCCCCCGCGTGAGAAGGGGGAAAGCCGCAGGAGCGCCAGCTCCTCCGCGGCGTCCTGCATCGAGCGGGCCTTCTTCGTCAGCACCACCTTCCTGAGGAGCTCGAACTCCTCGTCCGTCCACACCGGCGGCTCCGGTGCGGATGACCGGCTGTAGGTGGGAGGCTCCGGGGCGTAGACCACCGCCTCGTCCCGGACCCGGAGGTAGAACCACCTCCGGAGCCAGTCCCCCCAGTGGTCCCGGGAGGCTGCCGCCGGGTAGTCCGCCACCCGGGAGGGCAGCATCTGGACCATCACCGAGCCGAAGGGGGACTTCGGTCCTCCCTTCACCAGGTGGGAGCTCCGCGCTGCCGGCTCGTAAAAGTACCGGAAGGCGCGGAGGGTGGGCTCCCGCCCGGTCGCCGTCTTGTACAGCCAGATGAAGAGACCCATCCGGACGAGGGCGTTGGGGGTGAGGTGGTTGAGCGCCACCCCATACTCCTTCAGGAACTCCCGGAGCATCGGGTGCACCGGGAGCCGGAGCCCTGCCTCGAGGAAGGCCTCAAAGGCCACAACCTCTCCGGGCCTGGGGCGGGGGGCTCCGTCCTTCTTTAGGGGGACCCGGATGTCCCCCTCTTCAACGACGCCCTTCTTGACCAGGGACTCCGCGTCCGAGGCCGAGAACTCGGAGGCCCAGAGGAAATCCACGGGGATTTCCTCCGGGGGCACCTCCGTGGTCTTCGCTCGACCTTTGGGCGCCATCAGGTGAGTTCTTTGTTTTTCGGTGGCTAAGTTTTCAGGTGGCTACGTCTACAACTCCCGGACGCTCACTACCGGAAAAGGCTACCGGAGAAGTTACCGGAAGAGCGCTACCGGGAGAGCTGAAGTTAGAGTTGCAGATTTGGAATGAGCTTCCGGGGCCCCCTAAGGCCCTATTTATAGAGGCTGGCCGAGATCTAGATGCGCGCCACGTGGCCCCCTCGGAGCAATCTGGACCACTGAAATTCAAACCGTGCGCGGGAAACGAAGGGACAGGCGCGTAAATCGAGACACCGGTTCGAACCGCGCGTGCATTTATTGCGAAAACGGCGCGGCCATAAAGCGCCCGGCACAGAAACCGAAGCATCGCCGGGGGTCCGGTGATTTTCGTCCGGAGGTTTCGCCCGGAGATTTTCCCGGTACCGTAACCATTCCCTCCGGGGGCTCAAGCTTCGTCCCCGGAGGGCATGGGGGGCTGCTGTTGGGGGAAATCTCCACGCGGTCAGGTCCAGGTAAGTTCATGATTGCTCGGGGACAGTGGCCTCCGGTGCCTGCCCCGGGCGCCGCCATTTGGCCCCCGGGACCGTGCCCCCCGGGCATGTCCCGGGCGCCGCCATTTGCCCGGGGACAGTGGCCTCCGGTGCCTGCCCCGGGCGCCACCTTTTAGGCTCCCGGGACCGTGCCCCCGGGATATGTCCCGGGCGCCGCCTTTTAGCTCCCTGGACCGTGCCCCCCGGGCGGGTCCCGGGCGCCGCCATTCGCCCGGGGACAGTGGCCGCCAGTGCCTGCCCCGGGCGCCGCCTTTTAGGCTCCCGGGACCGTGCCTCCGGGGTATGTCCCGGGCGCCGCCTTTTAGCGCTCGGGACCGTGCCCCCCGGGCGGGTCCCGGGCGCCGCCATTGCCCGGGGACAGTGGCCGCCGGTGCCTGCCCCGGGCGCCGCCATTCAGCCCCCGGGACCGTGCCCCCCGGGCGGGTCCCGGGCGCCGCCATTGCCCGGGGACAGTGGCCGCCGGTGCCTGCCCCGGGCGCCGCCTTTTGGCCCCCGGGACCGTGCCCCCCGGGGAGGGTCCCGGGCGCCGCCATTTGCCCGGGGACAGTGGCCGCCGATGCCTACCCCGGGCGCCGCCTTTTAGGCTCCCGGGACCGTGCCTCCGGGGTATGTCCCGGGCGCCGCCTTTTAGCTCCCGGGACTTTGCCCCCCGGGCGAGTCCCGGGCGCCGCCATTCGCCCGGGGACAGTGGCCCCCGGTGCCTGCCCCGGGCGCCGCCTCTTAGGCTCCCGGGACCCTGCTCTCCGGAAAGGGTCCCGGACGTCATCGCCCTCCTAAAAGGTAAAATCCATGTTCGTTTATCACGTGCAGGTCACGCGAGGGACGCCTCGGGAATCAGCGACCACCTGTCAAGCATCCAAGACGTTTGACCGGGAGAAGGATGGTCTTACCCTTCAATCCGACGGTGGCTTCAGGGGTAGTTTAGGTTTTTTGCTTCTTTTTGGGGCTATAAATAGCCCTTGTACCCCTCTGTTGTAAAGGATCAACTCATTATTATTTGGAATAGCTAAACTCACAGGTGTGCTCCGGAAGCCTCTCCCCCGGAGAGAGCCTCCCCAGCCGACTCCGGTCGGGAGCGCGTCGACAGGACTAGGGCCCCCACCGGGACCCGAACCTGTATAAATCCACTTGTCAATTCTTGTGTTTGTCCGGCGGGGGAGGACCGGTCACCCGGTCAACCCGCGCTGCGTAATCTTCGCTAGGATCGTCTTCAAAACCTGCCGGGGTATTCTTAATACCACGACATTCTTGATCCTGATCAGATGCTTCCTTGCTATTCTGTGCTGAGGTAGGGATCACAAACTCCATGTCAAATGGACTCTGTGGTAGAAATCCTAAACAGACCTCAAACGTTGACTTTCCAATCGAACCATGCACTGCTCGATTAAAAGCAAACTGCAGGTACGGTATGCTTTCATCCCAAGTCTTTGGGTGCTTCGAGTTATATCCTCTTAGAAGATGAACGACTGTGCGATTTACCACCTCGGTTTGACCATCAGTTTGCGGATGAAAAGCAGTATTCCTCTTTAACTTGGTGTCCATCATCGTCCAGAGCGATCGCCAAAAGCGACTAAGGAACCGGGTATCGTGATCAGACACAATAGAAGTCAACAGTCCGAAGTGTGTCCAAACGTGTTGAAAGAATACCCGAGCTGCTTCTTCTCTCGTGATAGTCTTTCGACAAGGTATAAGAATAATCATTTTGGAGAACCGATCAACGACCACGAATAGATAGTCTTTGCCACATCAGGTCTTAGGCAATCCTCCTAAGAAATCCATGGATATGCTCTCCCATGGTCGCGATGGAACTGACAAAGGAGTGGACAAACCTAATTTTCAGTTTGCCAGTTTCGAGATGCTGCAGAGACCACAGCCTCGAACAAAACTAGCCACATCTTGCTACATACGCGGCCAGAACACATGTCGGTGAAGATTTTGCAATGTCTTTGTAACCCCAAAGTGACCAGCTATCTTCGATGTGTGCGCTTCTTGCAACCATTGAATTCGAGGTGCTCCACAAGTTATGCAAAGCAAATTGCCCTTGTACAAGAGTTCTTCTCGACGAACGAACTCTATAAGTTTCCCTGTTTCGAGCTCAGTCAGTGCTGTTTGAAAATCAAGGTCTTCACTGTACATATTGGCATAGTCATCATGACATGAGGGCTCGATCTGCATGAACGCTGATAAACAGAGGGTCGTAACTGGTGGTCGTGACAACATGTCCGCCAATTTGTGGTGTACGCCCTTCTTGTACTTAATCACTAGATTAAACTGCTGCAGATATGACATCCACTTCATGTGCCGATTTTGCTGTAGCTTGGATTGTGTTTGCAAATATTGCAACGGTTGATGGTCCGTGTGGACAACAGTCTCTTTACCCAAGAGATAACACCACCAATATTTCATGGCTTGATGCAGTACGCCTAACTCCTTATCATAAGTCAGGTAGTTCTTTTGAGCTCCCTGGAATAACTCGGAGTGATATGCCACTGGTCGTGTCGTGGTATTGCGAATACCCCGGCAGGTTTTGAGAAAGATCCTAGCGAAGATTACGCGGCGCGGGTTGACCGGATGACCGGTCCTCCCCCGCCGAACAAGCACAAGAAATGACACACGGATTTATACAGGTTCGGGTCCCAGTGCGGGCCCTAGTCCTGTCGACGCGCTCCCGACCGGAGTCGGCTGGGGAGGCTCTCTCCGGGGGAGAGGCTTCCGGAGCACGTCTGTGAGTTTAGCTATTCCAATAAAAGTGATCCGATCCTTTACAACAGAGGGGTACAAGGGCTATTTATAGCCCCAAAAAGAAGCAAAAAACCTAAACTACCTCGGAAGCCACCGTCGGATTGAAGGGTAGGACCGTCCTTCTTCCGGTCAAACGCCTTGGATGCTTGACAGGTGATCACTAGTCCCGAGGCGCTCCTCGCGTGACCTGCACGTGACAAACAATTCGAGACTTTACCTTTAGGAGGGCGATGAGGCCCGGGACAGCGTCGGAGGCCAGGTCCCGGGGGCCAAAAGGCGGCGCCCGGGGAGGGGGCCGGAGGCCACATCCTCGGGCCAATGGCGGCGCACGGGACGGCGCCGGAGGCCAGGTCCCGGGGGCCAAAAGGCGGCGCCCAGGGAGGGGGCCGGAGGCCACGTCCCCGGGCGAATGGCGGCGCTCGGGATGGCGCCGGAGGCCAGGTCCCAGGGGCCGAAAGGCGGCGCCCGGGACGGCGCCGGAGGCCAGGTCCCGGGGGCCCAAAGGCGGCGCCCGGGAAGGCGCCAGAGGCTAGGTCTCGGGGGCCGAAAGGCGGCGCCCGAGGAGAGGCCAGAGGCCACGTCCCCGGGCGAATGGCGGCGCCCGGGACGGCGCCGGAGGCCAGGTCCCGGGGGCCAAAAGGCGGCGCCCGGGACGGCGCCGGAGGCCAGGTCCGGGGGGCCCAAAGGCGGCTCCCTGGAAGGCGCCGGAGGCCAGGTCCCGGGGGCCAAAACGCGGCGCCCGGGGAGAGGCTGGAGGCCACGTCCCCGGGCGAATGGCGGCGCCCGGGATGGCGCCGGAGGCCAGGTCCCGAGGGCCAAAAGGCGGCGCCCGGGACGGCGCCGGAGGCCAGGTCCCGGGGGCCGAAAGGCGGCGCCCGGGGAGAGGCCGGAGGCCACGTCCCCGGGCGAATGGCGGCGCCCGGGACGGCGCCGGAGGCCAGGTCCCGGGGGCCAAAATGCGGCGCCCGGGGAGGGGCCGGAGGCCACGTCCCCGGGCCAATGGCGGCGCCCGGGGAGAGGCCGGAGGCCACGTCCCCGGGCAAATGGCGGCGCCCGGGGAGGCCCCGGAGGCCAGGTCCCCGGGCAATCGTGACGCAACTTACCTGGACTTAGTCCCGCGGAGATTTCCCCCGACAGGTCGACCTTCTTGCATGAGCACAGTGCCCATCGCATAACCTGAGGCATCGGTTTCTATCTTGAATGGTTTCTGGAGATTCGACAAAGCTAACACAGGCACCTCGCTGATCTTCCTCTTCAGCAAGAGAAACGTGTCCTCATGTTTCCCTGTCCACCCGAATTTTTGATCGATCCTGGTTAATGCATGCAATGGAGAAGCCACAATCGAGAAGTGTCGGATGAACTTCCGAAGATATTGGCATGCTCCCACAAAACTACGCACGTCCGTAACTGTTCATGGTCGCGGCCGCTTGCGAATCACTTTTACCTTATCTGGGTCGATTTGCAATGTACCGTTGCTGACCATGAATCCGAGGTAAAGTAGAGTTTGCTGGCCAAACTTGCACTTCTTACAGTTGAGGCGAAGTTGATGTTGCTGAAACTGTTTGAACACCTTTTCGACATGAATGAGGTGCTCATCCCACGAACGACTATAAACTAGTATGTCATCGAGGTAAAAGATCACAAAGTCATCGATGAACTGTCTCAATACGTCATTCATGAGACGCATGAACGTTCCGGGGCGTTGCAAAGACCAAACAGCATGACCAGCCATTCGAACAGATCTTGTCGTGTTTTGAACGCGGTATTCCACGTATCCTCCTCTCGGATGCTGACTTGATGATATCCTGACTTAAGATCCAATTTGGAGAAGACAACAACATGCTTCAATTGGTCTAGAAGGTTATCAATACGAGGAAGGGGGTACCGGTTCTTGATGGTGATCCTGTTCAATGCTTGATAGTCGATGCAGATACGCCAAGTCTCATCTTTCTTTGGCACTAACACCACAGGAGATCCACAAGGTGAACTACTCTGTTGAATGACACCATTGTTCAACAACTCACCAAGTTGTCTCTTGATCTCTTCATTCTCCAATACTCAGTTGTGATACATACTCAGACTGGGTAGTGTTGCATCGGACACAATCTGAATTTCGTGCTTGATTGGATGTTTCGGCGGACGACCCTGGGTAGTCTCAAACAGCTCACTGTATTTCTCCAGCAGTCCTGACAAACGACAAAAATCCTCTCGGCCCACCAACGACAACGCTGGTCGAGTACCCTCACCTTGACCAATAGGTCGAATCATGACAAGCACATACTTGTGACATGCATTAACAATTCGTTTGGCTTGATTTGCGGTAATCAAGTTTGAAGTGTTGACGTGGATGTCTCTACTGATTACAAACTTAACTCCTTCTTTGGTGAGGCCATACTCTTGCACTCACCGATGGAAGTGAGTGTCTCGATCATACAAATACGGATTCCCAAAGATCACCTGACAGATATCGATAGGGACAACATCGCATTGCACCTCATTGATATATCGTGCAGAGATCGCAAACTTCAACACACACTGACTCGTAATCTGTTGGTTCATGTCGTATGTAAACCAACCCAGCGGATATGGTTGCGGGTGTGTGGTTGTCTTCAAACCAAGTCGTCGAACCTGTCCAGCGGAGTCCAGATTCTTCTGACTTCCGGGATAGAATATCGTTGCGACCACTTCGTGCTTCACCTGGATGTTGATGGTGAACAAGTCCTCCGTTGGGTGTGTTGGATCTAGGTAGATCTTAGTATCTAGCTTTTGATGAGTAATGACGATTTGGATAAATCCATTGTGATTAAAGTTAATCTGAAGATGTCAGTTTTGATGATTAATGACGATTTGGATAAATCCATTGTGATTAAAGTTAATCTGAAGATGTCAGTTTTGATGGTCAAATGACAAATTAGATAAATCCTGATTTAGCACAAGTGAATTGAATTGATTATCGGTAAACCTTGAATTGGATGTTTCCTCAGTTGCGGGTTTGATATTGATGCATATGTAGAGGAGGAGCTCGGTGGTTACATCAAGCTTGTGCTGATTGATTGATCAAAATGTAATACGTTAAATCTGAGACTGATGACTCCAGTTGTGGATTTTATATCGATGCACATGTTGAGGGGGAGCTCATCACTTTGGTCATCTAGGTTGATTGATATCATGATATGAGCAGTATAGATCGTGTGCGTATGTGTTTATCATCTACGATCTATATGATTGTATTTTATCTTATACTTATTTGCTACTCGTTGAATATAGTTTGTCATGTCATTTGAAAGAGAAACCGTTGAGCTAACTCCTGTGTGGAGTAGCTTCTCTGGAGGTGATTAATGACGACTTATCTATGAGACTAATGTTGTGCATTGAGTGTACGTATTGTAGTCTCAGTTTGATTGCAGGATAAAAGCGAGCAAGGGTGTGAAGAGGATGAAGTCGATATGAGACATCTCGAGCGAGGTCGAGCTTAGCAAGGTCGAGCTTTGCGAGGACAAGTGTCAAGCGGTCGAGCTTCGCGAGGTAAAGCTTAGCGAGGTCGAGCCTTGCGGGGACAAGCATTGAGCGGTCGAACTTCACGAGGTCGAACTTCACCTAAGGTAAAATCCAAGATTAAGGATTGTTTTCTTAGGATTTTACCGGTCTCGGTGCTTGGAGACAGACCGGGTTGATAGGTTTGTTTTTACTAGTTTGACCGTACTATTAAGAGGGGTCGGAAACTAGTAGCTTGAATCTATCTAGTGCGGAAGCTCATATGCATTCATATCATCTTGCACTAGTGTCTTGCATTACTAGTGAGTCTAAGTGTAGTTCATGTGCATTAGATTAAATGTTTTGAAAACTGCACTTAGTCGTGATCGCCAGCTGTTTAAATTGGTTTATTTGTCTAGAGCTGGTCGTGGTCGTATTTGCATATTCTGATCGTATCAGTGTTGATACGTGGTCGTGGTCGTGTCGCTTGTTTGGCGGCTTTCTGTTTAGGGTTTGGGCGTGGTCGTAGGAGTTTGGACTGGTCGTACCAGTCTTCGACTCGCTTGTGTACGCTCGACCAAACCCTATCGACCACCTGTTTTCAATCGGATGTCAAGACCTGTGTGGTCGTGGTCGTTGCTAAGTGACACAAATCACATCCGCGAGAAAACGGCAAATCCGTATGTGCAATTACTCTAAAATTGCATTTGAGATGATTTTTGGATTGAACATTTTGACAGCAGGAAAGTTTCTGAATTTTCTAGAAGTTTCTAGACCTTTCTAGGTCTTTCTCCTGTTGACAAAATTGTAGAGCTCTGAGTTATCTTTCTAACAAGCCAAAAATCACCTCAATCGGATCTCTGGATCAAAAGTTATGCTTGTTTTACTGTCAGTGTGCAGTGGCCGGACAAATGCATCCGTCCGGAGCTATTTGTCCGAAGTGGCCGGACAGTGTCTGAAGTGGCCGGACAATGTCCGGCCAGTAGAAATTTTTTGAGCCGAAAAATGAAACGGACAAATGCATCCGTCCGGAGCTATTTGTCCGAAGTGGCTGGACAGTGTCTGAAGTGACCGGACAATGTCCGGCCTGTACAAGTTTTTTTGAGCCGAGAGTTAACAGAGACATATCCATTTGTCCGGACGTTTTGTCCGGACAAATAGTATCCGTCCGGTCTTCACAAATTTCGCCCAACGGTCACTGACACGTTTGCAACGGCTGAAATTTTTGTACTGGCCGGACAGTGTCTGAAGTGACCGGACAATGTCCGGCCTGTACAACTTTTGGCCCGGTTTCTTGCAAACGGCTAGTTTTTCGTTGAGGCTATAAATACTTCGTGTTTGGCTTCATTTTTGGGTGCTCAAAGAGTTCATTCTTCAGCTGAAAACCTAGCCAATTGATTTGCATTTGAGTTATTGCATTTAGAGGCTAGAATTGAGCCCAAATCTTGAGTAGATTTGAGAGAGAGCTTGAGGGAGATTGTGTGAGTGTTTAGTGCACTTCATCTCCATTAGATTGCTAGTGCTAGAGTGTTGAGCATCTCATTTGCATCATTGAGCTTCTAGCACGTGGTTGGTTCAAGTGAAAGTGCATTCGGCTTGTTACTCTTGGCGATCGCCTTCGCCTAGACGGTGCCGGAGGAGAGCCGAGATCTCTCCAATTGAAGTTTGTCGGAGAGGCCGGCAAAGGATTGTGAAAGGTGTGGTGCTCGCCTATCCGGTGTGGAGAAGGAGCAACCCTAGTGAGATATCCTTTGTGGATATAGAAGCGAGGCTCCGAGAGAGCGCTTCAACGAGGAGTAGGGGAGACCGGGTGAGTCTTCGAGACCTCGGTAAAAATATTGTGTCAATTGCGTATTTCATACTTGTTTTATATTCATCTTGACACAATTGCTAAATTCATCATTCCTGCTTGTCATATTGAATAGTTCATTTAGTTGAATGCAACAAATTGTTTAAATTGCCTTTAAGCCTCATTGTATAATTTAGCTCAAACAATTATCGTGATTAAAATTGCTTAGCGGGGAAGAAAATTTAAAAGCCTCCTAATCATCCCCCCTCTAGTCGGCATCCTCGATCTTACAGGGTGTTGGTCGTTCGATGGATCCGAACCCTTCTCCTTCGGCATTGCCATCAGGGACAAGGTCGTATCCGCCTCATTAACCAAATTCACTCGGACAACTTCTTCGTCGGATGAAGTCGTAGTAGCAGTGGCTGTTCTTTTTCCTGGTCCTTTTTCTTTGGTCGAAGTTCAGGATGAAGCTTATAGCATTTGTCCTTGGTATGTCCAGTGACTTGACAATGTTCACGAAAGACACCCGTGCCCGATTTTGAAGCCTTGGCTTTTTCTTTGTCAAGGTCGCACTTTCCTTCGTGCTTTTGTCACTACGGGATTTGTTCTTCTTCTCGATTGCCATAGCAGTTGTGCTTGCGGTCGCGATTTCTTGGACGCCGAATAGACTTAGCTCAGTATTGATCGATTTCTGAAGTCCAGATGTGTATTTCCAAAATACCTGAGGATCGAACAGTGAGATGCTGATGACCATTGCTTGTCGCCGAAACTCTGTCGTATTGTCTTGGACGGTCTGGTCGCGCTGTTGGTACAATCTGTGCCAACGCTCCCATCTTTCCTCAAGGGAACCCATCAGATAGAATTCTTGTCACAGAAGTCGTTTGAATTGACCCCACGCAAGGTCATCAGCTTCACCACTGGCGACAAGGGCCTTCCACCATGTCTTGGCATGGTCCTTCATCTTCAAAGGTGCGAACTTCACCTTTTGAGTGCTACTGAACCCTTTCAGGTCGAAGTAGGTCTCAAGCTGGTCGATCCAAGAATCCAGTTTCTCGGCATCGATCACCCCATCATATATGGGTATATCAATCTTAGTGTTGACCTTAAAAGATCCAACAGCTAAGGAGGTGTTGGCGAGGTCGTCGGTCTTGTGGTCGCCTTTGTCTTCATCTTCGTCTACCCTACACAAGTCTTCACCAGTCTTCACACCCATAACCTTTCCTACTTTAGGAGGTACAATCATGGCCTCCTGCTTAATCCAAGCAAGCACAGTTTCCATGTCGGTGGAGAGCTTAGCCACTTGTTCGGCTAGGTTTGCTTGAACGGAGGTATCGTCAGACATTGTCGGAGATGCGATTGTAGGAACCGTCAATTGATCACCTGGAGTTTCGCCAGAGGTTTTGTAACCCTGACGAGTCTTCACCATCCACAGGATAGGAAAGTTGCTCTGATACCTACTTGATCCGTTTGAGACCTAGGCTTGGTTTTCACACTAGGCTCGCCCAAATTCTAATATGCGGAATAACGGGATCTTACTCAGAAATACTGAAACCCAAAGATTGATCGAAAACACAGTTCAAAGTAATTGCAAAACTCTTTATTTCAAAGAGGGCTTAACACGTCGAACGTTAGGTCGCACTCGCCTACATCGAGGGAACTATGTGTCTAAGACTTCAATCTAGACTCGATTGTATTCGATGATCTAAAGTAGACCTATTACAAGGTATTTATAATCCAGTTGTATGAGTACGTATCAGACTCAATAACCTAAACATACTAGACTCATATAACTAACTAACTAATCCTAAACAGATAAGCTTAGTTATATATTCAGATCGGATTACAATTCCAAACAGGGAACGAATTCCTTTTCATGGTCGCGGACCCATCCATGGTCACAAAACCTTTCCGAACACGGTTAAGGTCGCAAAGCCGTATGCGATCAGGACTTGAAGATCCTCCGGATCAGAAGTGATCGAGCACAGGCTAGCAATCCGGCCTGGACGACGACCAATAAAGCAAAAGCTCAGACGCTTTGCTGCTGACCGACAAGAAGCCATCCGTGAAGAGTTAGACAGACTCCAGAAAGCAGGATTTATTCAAGAAGTCGATCATCTTGAATGGCTTGCAAACCCAGTTATGGTCCTAAAGTCAAATGGTAAGTGGTGCATGTGCGTTGATTACACCAGTCTAAATAGTGCCTGCCCGAAGGATGATTTTCCCCTTCCTCGTATTGATCAGTTGGTTGATTTTACAACGGGTTGTGAACTGATGAGCTTCCTGGATGCTTACTCAGGGTACCATCAGATTAGCATGGCAGAAGAAGATGAAGAGAAAAATTCCTTCATCACACCATTTGGTACTTACTGCTACGTCGAGATGCCATTTGGACTCAAGAACGCTGGTTCCACGTACCAGCACTTGATGCAAAAGATCTTTCTCTCCCAGTTAGGGTGTAACTAGAAGCTTATGTCGATGACTTGGTTGTAAAGAGTTTTAAAAGCTCTAGTCACATAGATGATCTTGCTGAAACCTTTTGTAACTTGAATAATATGGAATAAAGTTGAATCTCGAGAAATGTTCTTTCGGAGTTTTTCTGGAAAACTTTTAGGTTTCCTTGTTTGTTCGAAAGGAATTGAGGTTAATCCTGAGAAAATTAGGGCCATTGAGCAAATGCGATCTCCTTCGACCATGAAGGATGTCCAGAGCCTAACAGGTCGCATGGCGGCCTGAAGCATTTTATATCGCGGCTAGGTGAATGTGTGTTACCTTTCTTTAAGGTCTACATAAGCACAATGGTTTTACCTGGTCGGATGAAGCCGAGAAAGCCATTCAAGAGGTTAAAGCATATTTGTCTAGTCCGCCAGTATTGGTTTCTCCAATTTTGGGGGAATCATTACTTCTTTACTTGGCGGCTACCCCTCACGCGGTCAGTGCAGTTCTAGTCGTGGAAAGGGTGTAACTAGAAGCTTATGTAAGATGCATGTGCAACAACCAGTTTATTATGTAAGTGAAGTACTTCATGGACCAAAGGAGCGTTACCCTGAAATCCAGAAATTACTTTATGCTCTTTTGATGGCTTCACGGAAGCTACGACATTACTTTCAAGTACATAAGATTACTGTGTTGTTGTCCTTTCCCTTAGGAGACATTCTCTGTAATCCGAAAGTATCTGGTCACGTGGCGAAATGGGCAGTGGAACTTGGAGCATTTGACATCCATTTCACTCCTCACATAGTAGTTAAATCTCAAATTCTGGCATATTTTTTGGTTGAATGGACTAATCCCGACCTACCTGGGCAAGAATCTGTGGATTTACAACACACCAACCATTGAACGATGTATTTTGATGGCTCTCATAGTTTTCAACACTTAGGGGCTAGAGTGGGCTTAATCACACCTCAGGGCGACCAACTCCAGTATGTCATACAATTACACTTTGTTGCGACCAACAACGCAGTAGAGTATGAAGGTCTTCTTGCCGGGCTTCGAGCAGCTAAATTCCTTGGAGTCCGTCGATTAGTGGTGAGGGGAGACTCACAACTAGTCTTAAACCAAGTAAACAAGGAGTACAACACCTCCGATGAGACAATGGCTCATTACCTGGACGAGGTGAGAAAATTGAAAAAACACTTCAGTCATTTCGAAGTCCAATTTGTTCGGCGAAGAAACAATGTTCTTGCAGACCAATTATCAAAAATTGGGTCCTCACGTGCATCCGCTCCAGCAGGAGTGTTCGTCGAATACTTGAAATATCCGTACATTATGTTTCTAGTCGAGAATGATGAGTTGATAGTTCACATCGCCGACCTTGAGCATGAAGGAGATTGGACCCGACCATTGCGGATCTCTATACAAAATAATTGATGGGGTTTTGTATAGAAAGGGTACTCAAGGAGTGTTCATGTGCTGTATATCTCAAGAGGAAGGTAAATCCCTCTTGAAGGACATTCATGGTGGTGTATGTGGTGCACATGCATCTTATCGGATGCTGGTCGAAAAAGCTTTTCGACAGGGTTATTATTGGCCTTTGACACTTGATGATGCCAAGCACTTGGTCAAGACATGCCCACAGTGTCAATTTCATGCACGAAAAGTTCACCAGCCTGCATATACCTTACAAACTATTCCTTTAACCTGGCCGTCCGCGGTATGGGGAATAGACATAGTGGGTCCTATGCCCCAAGCAGTTAATGGGTACAAGTTTTTATTCGTAGCCATTGACACATTTACTAATTAGTGGATTGAGGCTGAACCAGTCCGCAATATAACCACCTCTGTGGCGAAGAAATTCTTTCATAAAAATATTGTAACACGATTTGGTGTTCCAAGTCATCTCATTACCGACAACGGGTCCCAATTTGTTAGTGGTCTTTTTCTGGACTATTGCAACGATATCGGGACCAAGGTATGTTTTGCATCCGTTGCTCATCCACAGAGCAATGGCGCCGTTGAACGTGCCAAAGGGCAAATATTACAAGGCGTTAAGAAACGAGTGTTTGATCTCTTTAAATTACGCTTGGGGGCTTGGGTAGACGAACTCTACTCCGTTTCATGGGCACTACGCACTACATGCAGTCGAGCTACAGGTGAGATGCCTTTTCAATTGGTATACGATGCCGAAGCTGTATTACCTACCGAAATTCATATTGGGTTTGTTCATGTGAATCAATTTGATCATTCTAATCAACATGAACAAGGTGTACAAGACATTATTCTCCTTGAGGAGAAATGTGATCGGGCGTTGATTAAGTCAGCAGCATATTTACAAGCTTTACGTAAATACTATAGTAAACGGGTGTGACCTCGTAGTCTTCATATGGGCGACCTGGTTTTACAAAAAATTCAAAACCAGTCCAATAGCAACAAATTCTCCCCTCAGTGGGAAGGCCCTTATACTGTGGTTTCAGTGTCGTGACCAGGATCAGCTCGATTAGCCATGGAAGATGGTAGGATCTTATCCAATACTTGGAATATAGATCAATTGCGCAAGTTCTATGTGTTAGTTTTTCATTTCCATTTTCCTGTTCAATTAGCATATTTTTTACAATAAAAATTTTGTTTCTTTTATGTTATAAGCGTATTCTCGATTGATGTCCTTTGGATCTATTCAAGCTATGCTTGAGGTTCAAAACTATGGTCGCGTACAGTCTGCGACCATAGATTTGATCACATATGGTCATCTCATCACAGTGTTTAAAGTGGATTCGCTAATCGATCTCATGGTCGCATCTAGATAAGACATCTCTAAATAAGCCATTTCTTACTGCACACGAGACTTACTAGCATGTTTCTGATCAATTTGAGTGGCTGTTAGTTCACAAAAAACTTTAAGCACTCACGTTGAGCTATTTATACTTGTGATTTTATAATAAGCTCTAGTTCAAAATTTTCTTTATAAGCCGTTTCTCAACGCATAAGAGGTTTTGCTGGGCATTTTTATTGTCTTGCAATTATTGTACTAAGTTCTCAGTATTAGTAATATCAGGAGGGGGCTAGGAGAATACAACTATAACATTTAGATGGAAGTATTTTTATGTCTCGAAAAATCATGCATCTGCATGTTTTCTATCATAATTGTATGTGTGAAGGCACACGTTGGAAGCAACGTCTTCAAAACAACAGAAGAAGGAAAAACGTAAAATGATATATTCTCGAATTTTTAAATTCAAAGTAATAAACTTTTTATTGCTTCAAATTTGGGGGCTAGCTGACGATGAATATTACTTGGGCTAGTCATCTGTTCATTAATATATCATGTTTAAGATATTTCGGATATGATATATGGTTCCATGGTCGTGGAGCACAATTTCCTGTGAGCCAGAAGGTCACATGACTAATGTCGACCTTAGTACTGACCTATGGTTGCAGATTGTACGCAAACATAGCATCGAGAGAGTCATGTCTAACCTGAGTAGTGACTGAGTCTTCCAATCACGGTTCTAGGATAAGATAACTTCCTCTTCTATTTGTGAAGAGAACCACTAGGGAGTTAAGATAAGCATTTACCTGGAAACTGCATATTAGCAACCGTCTAACCTCCTGAAACTGCTCCATGTTGGCACCCTTTCGATCACTATAAAAGGGCAACAAGCATACCAGAAGTATGATCAGACATAGACATAGATAGATAAATATAGATAAAGAGATTGTCATCTTTCGTCTGTAACAATCTCCCCCCCCCCCCCTCTTTTGTAATTACTTACATACATAGTGAAAAACATCATAGGACATAGGACTATTACTCAAATCCTTGAGCTATCGAACTTGTATAATCTCCTATGTCTCCAGTGCATAATTATCTTAACTAACCTGATGAACGTCTCGAAAGGTCTCCACTTCCTACACAACTAAATTTCATAAGATCGACTAAGGATCCAACTAAATTGCATAAGTTACGCTTGGGGGCTTGCGTAGACGAACTCTAATACAGAAAAGCTTTCTTCTATCGGTAAAAAACACACTTCTACTATCGGTTTTTGTACCGTTAGAGATAGACACGATAGAACAAAACAGGTCATTTTCTAACGATAACTAATTGTTAGAACAAGTGCACTATTCTAACGGCATTTTCGGCGACAACCGGTAGAAAAATCATTCTGGTCTGATGATTGTGAATGAGTTTACCGATAGAAATACTTACACTCTTCTAACGGTTAAATGAGAGTGTACCGTGAGAAAAAAAAGGATAGTACTCTCACGGTTGTGTATGAGTTTACTGGCAGGAAAAGTTACACTCTTCTAACGGTTAAGTAAGAGTGTACTGATAGAACAAAAGATAGTATTCTCACGGTTGTGAATTAGTTTACCGATAGAAATACTTACACTCTTCTAACGGTTAATTAAGAGTTTACCATGAGACAAAATCATAGTATTCTCACGGTTGTGTACGAGTTTACCGACAGGAAAAGTTACACTCTTCTAACGGTTAAGTAAGTGTGTACCGATAGAAAAAAAAGTTGTTGTTTTCTAACTCTGTTTGCTATTTAGCCATTAGAAGAGTACATTCACATATACAGTACAGATGCAATACAATACAGATTGGATACACAATACAGTACAGATGCAAAGAAGGGTACATTCACATATATACGAACCAAAACAAATTACAATCCAATATGGACAAATCTATGCATAGAGTATATATAAACAAATACTAACCAATAAGACTATATATAAACAATCTATGCACAGAGTACACGAAAAAGAGAAAATTGACAATAAGTGAACGAAAAGCTTGTTATGGTGATTAGTTGGGCGCAACTTCCTCCATAACATATTGGGCCCATATTTGTCGGAGATCTCTAATCTTTGCATTGTCGTATTGGTCTTTGGACATGGCGATCTGCAAGCATGTGTGAATACTGAGTAACTAATTTCCTAATTTTGAACTTGTCACCCAATTTTCAAATTTGAGTTAGCTATCGATGCTTACCTGAGGGAATTGGGCAAAGTTTGTCCGCACTAGGTCGTACATGTAGCGCAGCACATAAAACCCACATTCCCACTATTGCGGCTATTGATGCCACTGAGATAATTGCATATGCGAAGACATGTTAGCTATTGTTTCCATAAACTAATTAAGCATAAACAAAAAGTCTCGTGAGTACCTCTTTGTTGGGGGAAATCTCTGCGGGATTCATCCGGGTAAGAGGTGAGGCTCCCGGTGACCCCTGTCCCGGGCGCTGCCATTTGCTGGCCCCCCTGAGCCAGATCACGTGAGGATCACGCGAGAAGTACCTCGGGAATTGGCGAGGACAATTGTCAAGAATCCAAGCCCCTTGACCGAAAGAAGGACGCTAGTATCCTTCGATCCAACGGCTGCAGCCAGGGTAGTTTAGTCTTTTTGCATCTTTTGGGCCTATATAAGCCCTTGTAATCCCTCTTGTAAGAGGAGGACAACTCATTTTTACATCAATACACAAACAAACAGGCGTGCTTAGGAGCACTCTCTCCCCGAGAGAACTCCCCTAGCCAACTCTTGTTGGGAGCACGTCGACAGGACTAGGGTCTCCATTGAGACCTGAACCTGTATAAATCCTCGTGTCATTCTTCGTGTTAGCCCGATGGGAGAGGACCAGTCACGCGGTCAGCTCGCGTCGTCTTTTCTTCGCTAGGTACAACCAAAAACCTGTCGGGTCGATACTCCAAGGGCCAGCGCAAGGAGTACGTGCACGAAGTAAAGGTCGTGGGGGTGTTGCATACGTCTTGGCCACCAAAGTGGTCGGACGTCCCCCTCACCATTACAGCGGAAGACGCGCGTGGGGTTCGCTTCCCCCATGACGACGCGCTCATCATCTCCGGTAGTGCCGGTGCCACTGGTGGCGCGATTGCCGGAGGTAGTTTAGTCTTTTTGCATATTTTGGGCCTATATAAGCCCTTGTGATCCCTCTTGTAAGAGGAGGACAACTCATTTTTACATCAATACACAAACAAACAGGTGTGCTTAGGAGCACTCTCTCCCCGAGAGAACTCCCCTAGCCAACTCTTGTTGGGAGCACGTCGACAGGACTAGGGTCTCCACTGAGACCTGAACCTGTATAAATCCTCGTGTCATTCTTCATGTTAGCCCGACGAGAGAGGACCGATCACGCGTCAGCTCGCGTCGTCTTTTCTTCGCTAGGTACAACCAAAAAACCTGCCGGGGTATTCGTAATACCACGACTCTCATATTCTTTCCAAGCTATTAGGGAGCCCTGCGGTGCGGCATGCCTCCCTCCAGCGGACACATATTTCTCAAAAGCCCTGCATTTCAGTTAGCATTGCCGGTTAATGTATTATCATTAGCTAGTGATGTCAAAATTTAAATCAAACATGTTACTTACGCCTCCATATTCCCCTTGACCACATATTCGTTCAATAATCTGTCACGCATCGAATCGAAGTAGTACACCTCGTTTCTTGATGGACAGATCACGATGAGGATCCAATGGCCCCTACATTGTACGTAAAAGAGGACCGCTAGCTCAAAGTATATCTCAGGTGTAACATACAAGATTGAGTTAAATTAGTACGAAATGCACTAACCTTTGGTGGTACGACACCAGAATGAACTCCCTGTCCAGCTGCGCCATCAGTGCCTTGGATATGTAGTGCTCAGTGTGCGCGGCGTCGTGCTCTAGCATCGTGAGGCTTATTTTCTCTGGGTCGAGGAAACCCACCATATCCCATGCAGCCTCCGATGCTAGCCTGTACATGCACCTGCATGCAAAGGACGACATTAGTATTGCACAGAAAGTTACTGTAACACCCTGAGTTTGGGGTGAAAATTCTTTTCTTAAAAAGTCATGCATGCATATGTCTCTTCTAGATCAGCCAAATCAGCCCAGCTTTATTCTATCCTAAGCCCCAAAAATCTCAAAATCTATCATGTGAACCCAAATCAAGATCTGACTTTTCAGATTTGGCCTACTACTTATCCTGAGTAGAAAAACCTACAGAAGCCAAATTCAATTCCATCTCTAACTCCCAGATTTATCAACTCCTTTATGTTTTCGAAAACGGAAATATATTATATTACCCTAAATACCCTAAGTTTCAGAAATTCAGATTTAATCAAAATCTTGACCAAATCCAGACCAGATATTCTCAGATTATGATCAGGGGTATGCCAATACCTTAATCCAAAAAGTTGACAGCCAGGTTCTATTATCTAGACCCTTATCACAAATCAGTCCAAGGAGTATCGCAGATCATCCTTTTTCCAAATTTTCCAGAAGCCTGAAAAGGCTAAATGTTGCAAATCAACTCCAAATCCAAATCTGATTCAGGGAACACCTCCCAAATACTATTCAACACAAGATCTCCTTATATGATTATTTCAAAATCTTACTCTAAAGCCCAGAATTGCAGATTCAACCAAAGTTCAGATTCCAGATACCCTAATTTACCCTATTATCAATTTCATTCAAAAACCATTCAAATGTTTCAAATTTCATCTTCTATCTATGCCAAATTATCTGTTGAATTAAGTTTTCCAAATTAGCAAAATCAAATTCAGCCCTAATCATCCAAATCTCCAGATTTACAAATAAGACCAAAGCCAAGAATCAAAAATTCTAAATCAGTCCAGATTCGACCAGAGCAGCAGTTGTGTTTTTGACCACAGCCTCGCCGTGCTTGTGCGCCTTGTTCGCTCACCACCGGCCAAGCCTCGCTTGCGCCTGTGCCTGTGTGTGCCTGTGTTTGCATGTGCGCACGTGTTCGCGCCTGCGCAATCGCTGTGGCAGCACCAACGACCAGCAACCGCGCGTGCGCATGACTAGCAGCGAACAACAGCAGTCCTTTTGTCAGAGGTTTCGCGCCACGTCACCTTGCTGTGCCAGCCATTGTCGCTACCGCTTGAACCGGCCAGCGCCAAGTTCCAATGCCCCGACCAAACACAATTGAGGAGCCATTGTCGCCGTCGCATCGCGTTGTTGCCGCTGTTGCCTCTGCGCCCAGCCAGTCCCGACCCTGGAGCCAATTTCCTTGCTGTCCCCCTCCTCGCAAGCTTCACCCCTGGCCTATTTAAGCACCTTAGTACCCTGTATCATCTCTACTTCACCAGAATTTGACTAAGTCCCAAATTTCTTCGCCTTCGTCTTCTTCTCCGGCGAGCTCAAAAGAGGGAGCACGGTGCCAGCTCCAATTACTCCATCAATCCTCAAATTGAAACCACCAGTAAGCATCTCCCTTCCCCCTTATCGTGTGATAGCATCCAATCGAGCTCCGGTGACCTCTTACGCCGGCGATCACCAGAATCCTCTAATTCCCTGTTCCAGCAATGCCATCTAAATTAGCCCGAATTTGCTTTCGTGATAATAGAACAAAATGATCAGTGAACTAATCTTAGCAAGCCTGTAAACTCCAGCACTAATTGAAGCGTTCCCCAAATTCTAGCGCCACCAGTAACTGGCTCACGTCGCCAGGCCACACCGGCGATCCTCCAGCCAAATTGACTATGCCAGTAGCTTTCTAACACCTCCCTTCCACTCTCAAAGCAAGGAATCGACCTCTCAACCTTTGTAGCAGAAATGCCCAATTTTAGTGTCGTCTTCTCCAGCGCCGTTCACCGGAATTTGTTTCTGGCCGCCGCCGTCGAAGCCACCTTGTCTAGTATCTTTGCCTTGATCTCCTGAGCACGTATCTCTTCTAGCCCGACCTCTGAAACTGCCCAGATCACAAGATATAACTATGCCAAAGTTTCTGTCTAGTGCTATTGTCTTGCCATGTCGCCACCGTCTTTCCTCACCACCGTTCGTCGCCGTCTGGCCGTCTTAGTTCTTGAAACCACCACCATTGTGTTCCTATTATCTTTGCCTACCTCCTAGACATAATTGGTGAAGCCAGAAAGCCCTAAATTGATAAAAGCATCAAAGCCCTAGTTTTTGACAGTACCAGGACACCCAGTTCATAGTGTCCAGGGACCTTTTTGCAAATCTTTGAACTCCTAGACCTTTCTATGAAAACCCACTTTGTCAAATAGCTGTCTTATGTCCTTGTGCACCTAATGCCTTGATCCAAACCTGTTTTGTCCACTGAAAATCCTCAGAACCATGCCAATGCCATTCTTTGACAATGTCAGCCCTTGTCAGTCTATGCCAGCTAGTGGCATTGGGCCTGTTCAACCACTTCTGGTTGTGCAAATCAAAACCACTTTGTCCATTGAATTTGTCGAGTTATGATCTACATTTCCTTCAATTGCCACACTTTGAGATAAGCTCTCTAGCTTTCCTTGAAGCTATGTCAGAACCTTGAACCGAATGTTGATCTGTGGACATTCGCCATTTTTGAGCAAACCAGCTACGAACTTGTCGTGGTATTGCGAATACCCCGGTAGGTTTTGAGAGTGATCCTAGCGAAGATTACGCGGCGCGGGTTGACCGGATGACCGGTCCTCCCCCGCCGGACAAGCACAAAGAATGACACACGGGTTTATACAGGTTCGGGTCCCGGTGGGGGCCCTAGTCCTGTCGACGCGCTCCCGACCGGAGTCGGCTGGGGAGGCTCTCTCCGGGGGAGAGGCTTCCGGAGCACGCCTGTGAGCTTAGCTATTCCAATAAAATGAACCGATCCTTTACAACAGAGGGGTACAAGGGCTATTTATAGCCCCAAAAAGCAGCAAAAAACCTAAACTACCCCGGAAGCCACCGTCGGATTGAAGGGCAGGACCGTCCTTCTCCCGGTCAAAAGCCTTGGATGCTTGACAGGTGGTCGCTAGTTCCCGAGGTGCTCCTCAGCTTGACAGGTGGTCGCAGAGTCGGGGACGTTGGCACAGAACTCCCGCTTGAGCTGCGAGAAAGACTTGATGGAGCCGGCCTTCAGGTTGTAGAACCAGGAGCGGGCGATGCCGGAGAGGTAAAGGGGGAAGACGTTGCACTGTACTGACTCGTCCCCCTCGGCCGCGGAGATAGCAGTGGAGTAGACCTGCACAAACTCGTAAGGGTCTGCCTCGCCGTTATAATGTTCGATGTGTGGCGGTCGGTAGGGCCGCGGCCACCGGATGCTGCGAAGTCTTCGGCACAGGGGCTGGTTGGCCCCCTGCACTTCCCGGGGAGAGCTCCAGTCGCTATCTTCTTTCACGGGACCTTCGTTGTCTGAGTCTGGAAGCGGCCCGAGAGGTTCGCCAGAATGGCGGTGGCGACGCTTTTCCTCCGGACCAGGGCTGAATTCCCGGACATCCGGGCTCTCCGCGGGAGAGGTTGGCTCCTCAGCGGGTCTCTTCCCCCGGCCGGTGCGAGAGCGAGGCTCCCCGCGCCCGCGGCCGGGGGGAAGTTCTTCCCCGCGCTCTGGTGAACGCATTCGCTCGACCTCCCCTGGGACGACACGGACCTGTCCCGCCGAGGGAGGGAGCTCATGCGCTGTAGCTTTGGGAGCCGGTTGGGGTGAGCCCCCTGCGACGACCCCCGGGACCAGAAAGGGGGAAGCCCCTATATCATCCGGAACCGGGGAGGGGGCGCCTGCGGCGACGCCTGGAATCGAAGTGGAGGGGGCCCCAGTGGCCACGACCGGAACCGGGAAGGGGGCAAGCCCTGTAACACCCGGAACCGGCGAGGGGGGAGCCCTGGTGGCGGCGTCCGGAACAGGGGAGCCCATGCGAGGGGAAGTCCGCTGCGGGACGGGGGCCGCTCTGTCGACCGCCCCCGGTGCGGTAAACGCAACGCGGGGGGCGAGACTGGCTTCCGGCGCAGGGTAAACCCCCGGCAAGAAGTAGGCTCCCGGCCCCGGGACCAAGCCGGGGACGGGGTACCCCCCTTGTGCCACGAAGGGCCCTGGCATGAAATAACCTCCCGGCACCGGGACGGGCCCGGGTGCCGGGAAGGGTCCGGGCGTGTATCCCGCAAGGGGAGGGAACCCCCCGGCAGGATCATACGGGGCAGACAACCCCCCCGAGGCCGGAGGGGCCGCCGGGTAACCCATAAACGCGGGCATGTTCCCCGGATATGGGTGCGACGCAAATGTGGGGGCCGGGGGCCGCGCCAACACGCTAAGGAGCTCGTCCATAGAGCGCTGGGCGCAGAGCTGGCCTTCCACGAGAACTTCGAGCAGGGCGTCCCGGGGAGCCGGGGGAGCCGTCGGGGGGACGCTTGTCCCGGCCGAGGTCCCCGCGGTCACCGGGAACGACCTGGAGGTGGACGCACCTAAGTTAAGAGGAAAGGAGGGAGGCGGTACCTGGGCCCGGTCGCCTCCGGAAGGGTCCACCGGGACAGCAGTGTCCCGGGCGGACGGCGCCGGGTCTCCGAGACCCGGGTCACCGGGAAGGGTGCGAGCCCTTGTTCTTGGGGGAGCCATGGCGTCTTGTCACGAGTTCCCACAGACGGCGCCAACTGTCGTGGTATTGCGAATACCCCGGCAGGTTTTGAGAGTGATCCTAGCGAAGATTACGCGGCGCGGGTTGACTGGATGACCGGTCCTCCCCCGCCAGACAAGCACAAAGAATGACACACGGGTTTATACAGGTTCGGGTCCCGGTGGGGGCCCTAGTCCTGTCGACGCGCTCCCGACCGGAGTCAGCTGGGGAGGCTCTCTCCGGGGGAGAGGCTTCCGGAGCACGCCTGTGAGCTTAGCTATTCCAATAAAATGAACTGATCCTTTACAACAGAGGGGTACAAGGGCTATTTTATAGCCCCAAAAAGCAGCAAAAAACCTAAACTACCCCGGAAGCCACCGTCGGATTGAAGGGCAGGACCGTCCTTCTCCCGGTCAAAAGCCTTGGATGCTTGACAGGTGGTCGCTAGTTCCCGAGGCGCTCCTCGCGTGACCTGCACGTGATAAACAGTTCAATACTTTACCTTTAGGAGGGTGATGGGGCCCGGGACGGTGCCGGAAGCCAAGTCCCGGGAGCCAAAAGGCGGCGCCCGGGGAGGCCCCGGAGGCCACGTCCCCGGGTGAATGGCGGCGCCCGGGAGGGCACCGGAGGCCACGTCCCGGGAGCCAAAAGGCGGCGCCCGGGAGGGCACCGGAGGCCACGTCCCGGGAGCCAAAAGGCGGCGCCCGGGGAGGCCCCGGAGGCCACGTCCCCGGGAAAATGGCGGCGCCCGGGAGGGCACCGGAGGCCACGTGTAACACCCTGAGTTAGGGGTGAAAACTTCCTTTTTCATCAATAGCATGCATGCTTGTATCTGTAGTAATAGCCAGATCAGTATCTATCTCAAGCCCTAAAATCTCCAAAATCTATCCTGTGACCTCAAATCAAGATCAGATTGTTCAGATGTGATCTATTAGTTATCCTGAATCTAAAAGCCTTCAGAACCCAGATCCAATTCTATCTCTAAATTCCAGATTTATCAACTTCTTCTGTTTTCGAAAACAGAAATACCTTATATTACCCAAATACCCTAAGTTTCAGAAATACAGATTTAATCAAAATCTTGACCAAGTTCAGACCAAATTATTCCTGGAATATAATCATGGGTATGTCAATACCTTAATCTAAAAAGTTGACAGCCAGATTTCACCATCTAGACTCTTTTCACAAATCAGTCCAAGAGTTATCGCAAATTAGTCCATATCTGTTATCTGAAAACCCAGAAAGGCTAAAATCTCCAGATTAACTCCAAATTCAGAATTTCTTCAGCAAATCTTCTCAAAATGCTATTTGCCACAAGTCTCTCTTCTGTGCAGATATCAAAATCGAACCCTAAACGCCAGAATTCGAAATCGACAAAACTTAAATCTTGTTTTACCCTAAATTACCCTATTTTCAGTTGTATCAAAAGCTATCCAAATGTGCCAAATTTTATCTTCAATCTTTGCCAAATATCCTGTTGAATATAATTTACCAGATTAGTGAAATCAAATTCAACTCTAACCTTCCAAATCTCCAGAATTACAGATTGGTCCAAATGTGAAAATCAAATATTGCAAATCAGTCCAATTTCGACCAGGCCGTATACTGCTGTACACGACCAGAAGCCTCGCCGTGTTTTGCTTCCTTGCGCCGTGCACGCTCGCCGCCGGCCAAGTTCCGCTTGCATTTGTGCTCGTGCATGCTTGCTCTTCCTGTTGTGCACGCGTCAGTGTCTCAGCCATCGCCGTGGCAGCGCCGCTGCAACGTCGACGACCAGCGCCTGCTTCCCCGCGCGACCAGCAGTGACTGTTGTCAGCATCTTCTTGCCACGTAGCTTGCCTTGCCAGCCGTTGTCACCACCGCTTTGCACCGCCCGACATGGTTGAGTCCCAATGTAGCACAGCTTTGTCTTGCCAGTGCGCCGTCGTGTCACCGTTCGCCGTTGCTACATCTGCGCCCGGCAACTCATATCAACTGACATCAAATTCAATGCTGTTTAATCCTTGCAAGCTTCGCCCACTGCTCTATTTAAGCCACCAGTACCCTGTGTCATCTCCTCTTTCCCCAGGACTTAACCAAATTCTCAAAATTCTTCGCTGTCGTCGTCTTCTCCGGCGAGCTGTCGAAGAGCTTCACGGTGCCAGCACACTACGCAGCACCTTCTGTCAAATTAACCGCATCAGTAAGTTTCCCTAATCTCCCTCATTGTGCTGTACCATCTAATTGAGTTATATGGCATCCAGTCGCCGGTGATCGCCGGAATTCCCGATTGCCCTGTTCCGGCAATGCAGACCAAATCACTTCGAATTAGCCCTCGATCCTGTGAAGCAAATTGATCTGTGAGCTCTAATTAGCAAGCCTAAGCATCCAGATCCCCAGGTTGAGCTCGAATCGAAGGTACCCCCAAATTCAAGCTCTACCAGTCGCCGGCGATCGTCGCCAGGTTTCTCCAGTGATCCTCCAGCCAATACAATTGTACCAGAAGCTTCCCTATACCTCCTAGATGCTCTCCAAGCAAGGAATTAAGTTCTTGTTGCCTGTAGCAGAAACCCCCAATCAGCAGCGTTTCTTCTCCGGCGCCGATGACCGGAAAGCTTGTTCCAGCCATTTCAGCCCTCGAAACTTTGTCTAGTATGTGTGCTTTGATCTCCTGAACACTTTTGTCTTCTAGCCCGACACCTAGATCGGCCTAGATTGGAAGTTATAGCCATGCCAAGTTTGTGTCCAGAACTGCTCCAGTGCAGCCAGTTCATCTCTGTTCATCATCAAATTTCTTGCTTTCCAGCCATTTCTTGCCCTAGATCCTGTTGACTTAATTGTTCCTGTTACTCAAGCCTACCTCCCAGACAAAGTGGTGCATCATTTGGAGCTCCATATCAAAAGTTATGCTAAGCCCTAGTTTTTGGCATTGTCAGCTCTATGCCAGAGCTTGCCAGCCAGTGGCATTGACCTTGTTTACCCACTTCTGGTTGTATAATTTGAAATCCACTTTGTCCACTGAATTTGTAGAGTTGTGATCTACATTTTCTTCTACTACCACAACTTGAGATAAGCACTCTAGCTTTTCTTAAAGCTATGTCCAAGCTTTGATCCGAATGTCGATCTGTTGACATTCGCTGTTTTGATTAAACCAGCCACAAAATTGTTATCCCTATTGAAATCCTGAAACCCTAAGATTATCTAATCACCACCCTTAGCCCAAATTCCTTGAAACCTGTCGCGCCCCGAGACTGGGACAACGACTACTCCTGTAGAGACCTAGCTCGCTGCAGCTAGTCTCAACCACAACCCTTTGACTTCCCAGGATGAGTCAAACACAGGAGTATATCACATTGCAACAGAGTACTTACAAAATATTAAGCAGTGTGGCCTGCTGGCCTTATTATTACATAAAGAGGATTACAATGCCTGCAAGGCATTCAGGGTTTAACAAAATATTTAACTACACAGCAGAAGATAGGTGACCCTCCCACAAAAGAAGTTGACGGCAGAACAACACACTTCAGGGTTCTGGCGGAACTGATTCTCCTCCTTCTGGATCCACGTAGTACTCCGTGCCATCATCTTGATCAAGGTAGGCTCCATCTATTGAGTTGAATGTTGCAAGGGTGAGCACTTACGTACTCAGCAAGTCATAGGTAAGAGTAGATATATATAGTAATGATGATATGAACCTAGACTAGTCAAGAATTATGGATATTTGTAAAATAATCCTTTTTCTTTCATACCTCATCTCATGGCAGCACTTTTTATAATATAACATCATCATTCATGTTCACTAGATTATAGCACTACTGCGACACGTCGACACACGACAGCCCACGGTAGCACTCCTTATCATGACAACACATGTCATTTGGGTAATCTTGATTTAAACATATTTTATTTAGAAAATAGTACTTGTGTCACACCCCGTGGATTTAATCCACCGCAGCAGACTCCTATAAAACCCGGGAGCTCGGAGTATTCGAATACATTTTTAACTCTGCAGAGAGGTACCAATTTACCCGCAAGATATTCCACTTTCAAACCTTTCCTATCATAACAAAATGATTGGACCCCTGACTCACTTCATACTGTGAGCGGCAAGGTGGAAATAACAAGAACTTTTGTTATGTATCACTTACAATTCACCCCCGACCCTGTGGCTCTCAGCGAGGCACAGTTGTGGCAGGTTGTATCCAAACCTCCACCCCATTGCTTATTCCCATTACTGGGTCAGCGTGCTTGATCACCTTCAGTGATATGTGTGGGAGCCGCGCTCCGTGTTTATCGTGCATCACTACACATCTCATGCAGGGGTTTCATGTACGATCCACATAATTACTTGTTCAGGCCTGTCCCATACCAGGCTTGCGGTTAGCACGTTGTTCATGCCACTAGACGCACAACACAACGTTCTAGTCCTTATATACCAGTGACCAAACCATCCACAACCCTGCACCTTCAGTGCCTGCATTCCTTTGCAGTCTAGCACCTCCAGTGCTACAGCCATCCATACCATTTTTCTGGTCACGGCTAGGGGTTTTATTTCATGAATATAAGTATATAAATACATATAATAGTTCATGGCTCAAAACTTGTTTATTTCACATTTCACCGATAACCAGTCTAGTACTGCCAATTCATAATTCAACCATTCTCAATCTTTCACATGCAATATTGCCTATATTCAAGGTTATGTTTTAGCAACATTTAAAATATAGGTTCAAGATGACCAAGGATATGACTTGCCTTCCGCGTCGTAAAATACAGCAGTCGACGTCGGATCCACAGTGAAGTCCTCGAACTCGGGCTCTTGATCTGCTCTCCAATCAAACAAACAACCAATAATCATAATCTTTTCAATACATTATTATACTATATGCAATGATGCAAAGATGAAGTCTTGATGATTCTGAAATGATTGGGTTTAGAGGCTGATTAGGGTTAAGTTAAGGAAACCAATGTTAAGATTAGCTGTCAAAGGTTTACAAGGTTCCAAATGTCTCAAAATATCAGAATGATGTCAAGGTTGCGACTGGTTCGCTCAAAAACAGCGAACGTCTTTAGATCGACATTCGGTTCAAAGCATCGACATAGGGTCGATGAATGATAGAGGGGTTATTTTAACTTGTGGTAGTAGAATAAAATGTAGATCACAACTCTACAAATTTAGTGGACAAAGTGATTTTCAAATTACACAACCAGAAGTGGGTAAACAAGGTCAATGCCACTGGCTGACAAGCTCTGGCATAGAGCTGACAATGTCAAAAACTAGGGCTTAGCATAACTTTTGATCTGGAGCTCCAAATGATGCACCACTTTGTCTGGGAGGTAGGCATTGATAACAGGAACAATTAAGTCAACAGGATCTAGGGCAAGAAATGGCTGGAAAGCAAGAAATTTGATGATGAACAGAGATGAACTGGCTGCACTGGAGCAGTTCTGGACACAAACTTGGCATGGCTATAACTCCCAATCTAGGCCGATCTAGGTGTCGGGCTAGAAGACAAAAGTACTCAGGAGGCTAAAGCACATCTAAATGACAAAGTTTCGAGGGCTGAAATGGCCGGGAACACTTTTCCGGTGAACTGTGCCGGAGAAGAACACTGCTATTTGGGGGTTTTTGCTACAGGCCGAGAGAACTTAATTCTTTGCTTGGAGAGCATCTAGGAGGTATAGGGAAGCTTCTGGTAACATCAAATTGACTGGAGGATCACCGGAGAAGCCTGGCGACGATCGCCGGTTTTCTGGTAGAGCTTGAATTTGGGAAAAGCTTCGAATGATGTTTAATTAGGGATTCTAAGCTTACAGGCTTGCTTGAAATAACCCACTGATCAATTTGCTTCACAGGTTCGAGGGCTAATTCGAATTGATTTGGCCTGCATTGCCGGAACAGGGCAATCTTCGATTTTCAGCCAATTCCGGCGATCACCGGCGACTGGATGCAATATAGCTCAATTAAATGGTACAGCACGATGAGGGAGATGAGATATACCTTCTGGTGCTGTTAAGTCGGTGAGGAGTGCAGCAGGGCGTGCTGGCACCGTGAGGCCTCAATCTGGACTCGCCGGAGAAGAAGACCAGGACAGGAGAATTTTGAGACTTAGCTGATTTCCAGTGAAACAAGAAGTTGCTGGGGGACAGTGGTGTATAAATAGGCCAGGCGAAGCAAGCAAGAAGGAGACAACGAAGTAATTGGCAGCCGGTGACTTGACTGGTTGCGTGCTGGAGCAACAGCGGCGAAGGCACAGCGAAGAACGGTGATGCGACGGCGACAAGCTTGCAGTTGATCACAGTGTCGCCTCATCGGGACCTGGCAAAGTTGTAGCAAGCGGTGGCGACAACACTGGCGCGGCAAAGCGACGTGGCGAGGAGTTGCTGACAAAAAGCCGTTGATCGCGCGCGGGAGCAGCACTGGTCGTCGACGTAGCAGCGACCTTGCCACGGCACTAGCTGGAGTGGGGACACGTGCGCACCGGCATGCATGGTCACGAGCGCGGGCGAAGCCTCACCGGCGATGAGCAATCACGGCGCACAAGCACGGCAGTTCCTGGTCGTGCGCACAGTAGCTAGCCTGGTCGAAATTGGGCTGATTTGCAATATTTGATTTTCACAATTGGACCAATCTGTAATTCTGGCGATTTGGAAGGTTAGAGTTGAATTTGATTTCACTAATCTGGTAGATTGTATTCAACAGGTTAATTGGCAATGATAATTGATAAAATATGATACGTTTGAATAGTTTTTGATACAAACTGAAAATAGGGTAATTTAGGGTAATTGAAATCTGAATTTCATTTGGTTTTGAATTCTGGTACTTAGGATGAGATTTTGGAATTTGAACAGAAGGGAAACTTGTGACAAATAGCATTTTGAGAAGATTTGCCGAAGAAATTCTGAATTTGGAGTTAATCTGGAGATTTTAGCCTTTTTGGATTTTCAAATAACAGATAAGGACTATTTTGCGATAATTCTTGGACTGATTTGTGAAAAGAGTCTAGATGGTGAAATATGGCTGTCAACTTTTTATATTAAGGTATTGACATACCCATGATCATATTCCAGGAATAATCTGGTCTGAACTTGGTCAAGATTTAGGTTAAATCTGTATTTCTGAACTTATGGTATTTGGGTAATATAAGGTAATTCTGTTTTCGAAAACAGAAGGAGTTGATAATTCTGGGAGTTAGAGATAGAATTGGATCTAGGTTCTGAAGGCTTTTAAGTTCAGAATAACTGATAGATCATATCTGAACAATCTGATCTTCATTTGAGGTCACAGGATAGATTTTGGAGATTTCAGGGCTTGAGATAGAAACTGATCTGGCTATTACTACAGATACATGCATGCATGCTATTGATGAAAAAGAAATTTTCACCCCTAACTCAGGGCGTTACAAAACCCTAGAATCTCAGTTCAGTTTGCAGTTCAAATTATCTCCAGTTTAGTTCAATCATTCTTGTTAAGCATTTCTGCATATAAGTCATAAAACATTTTAAATATTATAAGTAATTATTGTGTGTTTGTTTGTTGTCGAGCAGATTCAGAAGCTGACTTTGAAGATTTTGCTGTTGATCTGTCATCGACTGCTGTATTTTACGACGCGGAAGGCAAGTCATATCCTTGGTCATCTTGAACCTATATTTTAAATGTTGCTATAATATAACCTTGAATATAGGCAATATTGCATGTGAATGATTGAGAATGGTTGATTTATCAATTGGCAGTACTGGACTGGTTATCTGTGAAATGTGAAATAAACAAGTTTTGAGCCATGAACTATTATATGTATTTATATACTTATATTCATGAAATAAAACCCCTAGCCGTGACCAGAAAAATGGTATGGATGGCTGTAGCACTGGAGGTGCTAAACTGCAAAGGAATGCAGGCACTGAAGGTGCAGGGTTGTGGATGGTCTGGTCACTGGCATATAAGGACTAGAACCTTGTGTTGTGCGTCTAGTGGCATGAACAACGTGCTAACCGCAAGCCTGGTATGGGACAGGCCTGAACAAGTAATTATGTGGATCGCACATGAAACCCCTGCATGAGATGTGTTGTGATGCACGATAAACACGGAGCGCGGCTCCCACACATATCACTGAAGGTGATCAAGCACGCTGACCCAGTAATGGGAATAAGCAAAGGGGTGGAGGTTTGGATACAACCTGCCACAACTGTGCCTCGCTGAGAGCCACAGGGTCAGGGGTGAATTGTAAGTGATGCATAACAAAAGTTCTTGTTATTTCCACCTTGCCGCTCACAGTATGAAGTGAGTCAGGGGTCCAATCATTTTGTTATGATAGGAAAGGTTTGAAAGTGGAATATCTTGCGGGTAAATTGGTACCTCTCTGCAGAGTTAAAAACGTATTCGAATACTCCGAGCTCCCGGGTTTTATAGGAGTCTGCTGCGGTGGATTAAATCCACGGGGTGTGACACAAGTACTATTTTCTAAATAAAATATGTTTAAATCAAGATTACCCAAATGACATGTGTTGTCATGATAAGGAGTGCTGCCGTGGGCTGTCGTGTGTCGACGTGTCGCGGTAGTGCTATAATCTAGTGAACATGATGGATGATGTTATATTATAAAAAGTGCTGCCATAAGATGAGATGAGAAAGGAAAAGATTATTTTACAAATATCCATAATTCTTGACTAGTCTAGGTTCATATCATCACTACTATATGTATCTACTCTTACCTATGACTTGCTGAGTACGTAAGTGCTCACCCTTGCAACATTCAACTCAATAGATGGAGCCTACTTTGATCAAGATGATGGCACGGAGTACTACATGGATCCAGAAGGAGTAGAATCAGTTCCGCCAGAACCCTGAAGTGTGTTGTTCTACAGTCAACTTCTTTTGTGGGAGGGTCACCTATCTTCTGCTGTGTAGTTAAATATTTTGCTAAACCCTGAATGCCCTGTAGGCATTGTAATCCTCTTTATGTAATATTAAGGCCAGCAGGCCACACTGCTTAATATTTTGTGAGTACTCTGTTGCAATGTAATATACTCCTGTGTTTGACTCATCCTGGGAAGTCAAAGGTTTGTGGTTTGAGACTAGCTGCAGCGAGCTAGGTCTCTACAGGAGTAGTCGTTGTCCCAGTTTCGGGGCGCGACAGGAAAAGTTGGTATCAAAGCAACATGAGAACTTGACTGTAGGACGACACCTTTAGGAAATTGGCCGTGCCAGGAAAACGTAATTTATTCAGAAAACTAATTGTTGAAAACTTTATTTTGGTAAAAATAATGAGCTTTGTAGCTCTTGAAAAACCTTCATTTCAAAATTTTATTTGGATTTTCTAAAATTCGGTAAGATTGTGAGAGTGCGTTCTGTTGTTTCAGAGTGTCTTAGAGGTTGGTGTAGATAGAGCTAGTGGATGCTCTTAATAGCTTTGTGAATCGCTGTTGCTTTTGCAATGGTTAATTTGTGTATTATGGCTAATAACCTAAGTAATTTTATGCATAAAAGTAGTTGCATTAATTTCTGCATTGCTGTCTTAGTTGGCCTTAGTTAGTTAGATCCGTCTAAACTTTTTCAGAGCCACCATGGTTGACACCAGAAGGAGATCTCAAAGTGGGAGAGAAGATATAGGTCAGACTCCGCAGGAAGAAGAAACTATGACAGGAGACCCTTTGTTTCAGCAAGGATCTCAGAGTTCCAATCCACCTCAGAATGAACAACCCAGTCTTCAGGAAATTCTGTTGTCAATGGAGAAAAGTCGACAGGAAGCTCAGATAGCTCATACCCAGTTGTTAGCCAAGATAGTTCAGAAACTGCCTACTGGAACAACAGAAGGAACTACTTCTGCTGTAGGAGCGAGATTAACAGATTTCCAAAAGACCCGTCCACCAACATTCTCTAGACGTCGGCATCTCAAGGAAAGTACGTAAAATTTCTACAATATTGTTAGATTATTCTAATCCGATTATGGCAATAATTCTGCTTTTTTTGTATCCTTCATTTTGATGTGTCTTCTTTTCAATATGATTATGATCTGTTCAGGTCCTTGGATGATGCTCATGAGGGGCAACGTATTCCACGGTTCTTCATCGCAGTACGCTGCCTACGTTGGCTTGTTGGCAAAAGAAATGGTGAAGATCACCGTCGAGAGCTGGAAGGACGTGAAGGGCGAGATCTTGGTTGGCTCGGTCGAGAAGATGCTTAAGCCCGGAATGTTTCTCAAATTAGGACCTATAGAAAGCATCTTACATTTTTTTGCATGCACCAGCTTGTGGCCAGATGCTTACTTGCTTGGAGAAGAAGAATTGTTGTTATTTGCACAGCCATTCTACACCATCATTACACAGAACAACATCTTGGAAGGTAGGTTCTTTTTGTTAATGGAGTTGAGTTGAGTTGAGTTGAGTTGATCGAGTTTGAGTCCGAGGAAATCACCAATACGTACAAATGTATGTCGACGGCAGTTCCAGCTCCTCGGGCGTCTTCGAACTGAACTCCTATGGTTAAGTCCAATGTGGTTCAGACATTTGCTGTTTTGGATGAATGGATTTGTGATGTATCAGGTCTAACTTGTAGTCGGTAGTTGCATTGTGGCAACCTGCAAAGGTTCTCTTTTATGTAAAATGTATGGGCCACTGGGTCCTCGTCGTGATCTGTTGTTAATTTCAGACGTGGCTTTTCTAATATACATCGAATGTGTGAATTGTTGTATTTGTATATTGTTGTATATTTGTGTATCATGTATTGCTAATTGGGACATGAACTTGAATGTGCAGGGAGTATTTGTGTATTTAATTGTATTGGTAGGCAGGTGTGTATTTGTACTGCTGTTTCAGACATGCACTTGAATTTGTGAACTGGCATGTGTATGTTTGTACCTGAATTTGTGAACTGGCATGTGTAATTTATTTGGCAAGATGAAGTCCCAAGTACCTAAGAAAAGTATTTTTGTGTCTCCTAGTTAATCCACAAATTAGCATTTTTTGAAATATTGCTTTATCTTCTAGTTAAGATCCGTTTGATGTAAGATCTGTTAGATGTAAGATCTGTTTGGTGTTACATTGCTATGATTCCTTGAATGTGAGAAATGGCATGTGTATGTTTGTCCCAGTTTGGTACCAGTACCTCCTCTAACGGTAAGTACACATATTTACCGATAGGAAAACACATATATTTGCTGTCATGCATATTCTAACGGTAAATACACATATTTACCGATAGAAAAACTCTTGCTCGTGTGTCATGCATCATCTAACGGTTCGTACACATATCTACCGATAGAAAAACTCATGTACGTGCTGTGTCATGCATGATCTAATGGTCAATACACATATTTACCGAAAGAAGAAGTCCTGTACTTGCTCGGTAATGTACATTCTCTAACGGTATGTGTGTGTTTTTACCGATAGGCTATGTGAGCGTCAAATTACCTAAGTTAGTCTAACGGTTATTTCATGTATTTACCGTTAGAAAAAGGTCCATTATAAGAAAAACCCCACTCGACCATTGCTGAGCTGCTCTTTAATTTGTTCTGTTGCACTCTGTGTCCCTCTGTTTGTGACGAAAGTTCCACGCCCGCAGCTAGACTGCTAGGGTGATCAGCGCAGGGTGGAGGGAAGTTGATTGCACCCCACTCTTTAAGGTACGCTTAATTGTCGACACTTATCTCTCTCTCCCTCTAGATCTCCCTTCCTCTCTACTTGCAAGCTAGCTGTATTGTGTAGTTCCAAGTTTGTAGCTCTAAGCTTGGGAGCTTGGTAGCTGGAAATGCGTCATGTTTTAGGAGCTAACTAGCTTGTATTGTGTAGTTAGCTAGGTTAATTAGTGTTAATTTCGTCAGGCTAGGGTTCAACACATGTATCTGTTGTAAGAGGCTGTACATGTACATATACATAACTTAATCGGGTAGGTTTCATGTATGCATGGCTGACTCGTTAAATTTTGTTAATTGTAGATGGACAGGAAATATTGGATGTATGGAATAAAACGTACTACTTTTGAATATTTGGATGGTGTGAATGAGTTTATTAAATTTGCTGAGCAACAAAAGGAGAGGAAGGGAGAGAAAAATATGCTCTGTCCTTGTACAGATTATATGAACTTGAAGAGGTTTAGCAACTCTGATCAAATTAAGAGTTATTTGATTCGTCGTGGTTTAACACGCGATACACCCGTTGGATATGGCATGGCGAAGATCTTGAGGAAATAAGCACCACTACTATCAATCAGCAGGACTCGGATGTGGATTGCAATAATATCGATGATCATCCGAATTGTGATAATGTTCATTCCGATGTGCACGTAGATGATGATGATGATGATGACAATCTAGATGAGATGTTACGTGATGTAGAGGAAGATTACAACGAAAACGACTTCTGTGAATTTGAGAAACTGATTGCTGACTCTGAGAAGCCTCTGTTCCCTGGATGTGCAACATTTACAAAACCGTCTTCTGTGCTGAGATTATATAACTTGAAGGCAGGCAGCGGTTGGAGTGATAAGATTTTCACGGCACTATTAGATCTTCTAGCGGACATGCTTCCAGAGGGAAATGAGTTGCCAAGATCTACTTACCAAGCCAAAAAACTGTTGTGTCCGTTGGGAATGGAAATCGAAAGAATACACGCATGCCCAAATGATTGTGTGTTGTACCGTAACGAGTACTCCAGTTTGCATATTTGTCCAAGATACGGCGCATCGAGGTATACGCGTAGGGACCGGATTGACAGTGAACGTCACGAGGTAAAGAAAGGACCTTCGGCGAAAACAGTGTGGTACTTGCCTGTGATACCTAGATTGAAGCGGCTGTTTGCAAATCCGAAAGTCGCGAAGCACTTGCTTTGGCATGCTGAAGCTCGGAAACAAGACGGAAAACTGAGACACCCAGCTGATTCTATTCAATGGAGAAACATCAACAGAACATTTGCTGAGTTCGGCGCCGAACTTAGGAATATAAGGTTCGGGCTGAGTACAGATGGTATAAACCCACATGGTAATATGAGCAGTCGGCACAGCACTTGGCCGGTTCTTTTATGCATCTACAATCTTCCTCCTTGGTTATACACGAAGCGCAAGTACATCATGATGGCGTTACTAATCTCAGGACCCAGACAACCCGGAAATGATATTGACGTGTTTCTAGCGCCTTTAATCGAGGACTTACAGAAATTGTGGAGTGAGGGGGTGCCTGTGTGGGATACATACAAGAAAGAGAATTTCATCTTGCGGGCCCTGATATTTTGCACCATAAATGATTTTCCGGCCTACGGCAATTTGTCGGGGTATAGTACGAAAGGAGCCAAGGCTTGCCCTATTTGCCTAGATGAAACTGAGAGCATGTGGATGCGAAACTGCCGGAAAACAGTGTACATGGGTCACCGCAGGTTTCTTCCGGTGCATCACACGTACCGTAAGAAGAGGAAATCATTTAACGGGAAGCCTGAGAAGGGATCAGCTCCAGTGTTTCTGACCGGTAAGGAGATTTACTCGCTCGTGAAGGACATCAAAGCTGAGTTCGGTAAGCATTCTAAACCTTGAGAAAAAAATGTTTGGAAGAAGAGATCGATTCTCTGGGATCTACCGTACTGGGAGCACTTACAAGTTCGACATTGCATTGACGTCATGCATGTAGAGAAAAATGTCTGTGACAGTTTGATTGGTTTGTTGTTGAACATTCCAGGAAAGACAAAGGATGGTGTGAAAGCTCGTCGTGACATGGTGGAAATGGGGATAAGGTCTGAGCTTGCACCTTTAGAGAATGGAAAGCGTACATACCTCCCTCCGGCCTGCTATACGTTGTCCAAGAGCGAAAAAACAGATCTTTGTCAGTGCCTGCACGGTGTTAAAGTTCCATGTGGGTACTCCGCGAACTTGAAAAAACTTGTGTCCATGAAGGACCTAAGACTGGTTGGCACGAAGTCCCACGACTGTCATGTCCTGATGTCACAAATGCTTCCCATTGCTATCAGAGGCATTCTCCCAGTTAAAGTCAGAGAGACAATCACAAACCTATGTTATTTCTTCAAAGCAATATCTTGCAAGGTAAGTACGTGCACTCGTACTATAAGTTCATTACCTCCATCTGTGGAGCTTAATTAGAAGATTTTTCTGATATGAATATTTGGCGCAACTGTGTCCTCGTAGGTAATTGATCTGGATGGATTGGACGCTTTGCAACACGACGTGGTTACAACTCTTTGTCAGCTCGAGATGTATTTCCCTCTATTCTTTTTTGATGTTATAGTCCATCTGATTGTTCACCTTATCAGAGAAATTAAGTTTTGTGGACCCGTGTGCCTGCGCTACATGTATCCATTTGAGAGATTTATGGGTGTATTGAAGGGATATGTGTGAGACCCCCATTTGAGGATCACCTTGGTAACTGCCCAGGTAGGTTACACACAGCATGATGCCACATGAGCTCAAACCACTCAAGCATAGCATTATAATTAAACAAGTATCAGGCCAACATGGGCCAATATTACATAGCCAAAGCACCGAAAATGGCGCTAAGTAAAGTTGCTAAGAAAATAATCAGTTTATCAAGACAAGAATCGGTATCCAAGTACCGAACACACAACATAAAGCACAAAACGACGACAAACAGCTTGACTTCAATCCGCAATAGGGTTGGAGGGGCTTTTCCCACATCTGACTTGACTTGGTGCATGATCCTTCTAGAATGTGGGCTCGTCCGGGGCACTTCCATCTTCTGCTGAGTATTCATAACCGAAAGAATCGGGATCCTCGAATCCCTCTTCTACAGTTGGATATAAATGCAAGGGTAAGCACTTGGTGCTCAGCAACACTCATTCCGGGGATTAATGCAATTGTACTTACATGAGGGTGAAACATATGATTCCGGGGTTTTAGTTTCATATGGATAGAGATATATAGATTTCCAAGTCATTTGTTCAGTAAAACAGTACTTTGTCATGAAAATGATACTTTAAACATTAAACAGGTTTTCAATAAAATATTAGATGTAGTGGTCTCCCATGAGTCACTACTTTGTTAACCGCATTATGAAAACATTCCAAATATTACTTGTGCTATAACCCATGGATAACATCCACTACGAAAAGACTCCTGAACCTGGGAGTACAGAGTATCTGATACTTCTTTTACACTTTGCAAAGGTGTACCTCTTTTTAAATTCACTGGTTCACTCGGCTTTCAAGTCGGTACAGCTCCATGTGACTTATACACATGTGACAAGGCCGAGATCACACAACGCTTTTGCAGTTCAGTATTAATAGTATCCCCGCCCGGTAAATAGACAATCAAGTCTCAAGTACCGTTGTGGGTCCTCCCCACTGCCTTACTTCCTAGCCTCTGGTCTATGTTCCCGCAGGACACATAGCCTTGGTCTGTGTCCACGCAAGACATATGATCGTTTAAGATTACGCGCACGGCTTAATCAGGTCTAGGGCGCCTTCCTTCTTTCCACCTTTTCCTCTCATCATTTTCTGAACTCACATCACTCATGGCCGAACTGCGGCCCACCAGTTTCCACGCGAGAAACCAGACCGACAAACCATGCAGGGAACTGCTAATACCAAAAAGCTACTTAGTTGTGCCTGTCCCATACCAGGCAAGTGGTTGGTACGTTTACAATTCGCATAGAGACACAGCACAAGGTTCTCGTCCTTATGAATCAATAGTGAGGAGCATTCACATTTCCTGGTGCGCACCGCACCCTCTCCATACAATCCAATCCTCACTACTGATCCTTTTTATCAGTTTTCTTGACAAAACGGTTTTCATGTAACTTCTCATACATTTGACCATTTCCAGTTTAATGCGAACATTCAATATATGAGTCCTAGGGTGACAGAAGCATATATATATAAAGGTTCAATAACAAAAAGGGGTTTCATGATTCATTAGGTGATATCTATTCATGTCATTCAAACATAACTTGTATCTCAAATAAGCATGCATAGTAAGAAACAGTGAATATACTTTGTATGAAAATATTGGGTGAGATATGATCAAAGGAATGAGGCTTGCCTTGCAATGCTGGGTCTAAGTACTCAGATGATTCTTCAAAGACTTCCTCCGCTCCTTCAGCTTCTGACTCTGCGGCAATCAAACAACACACAAACACATACCATAAGCATACAGAAAATAGTTTCCATAGAAATTATTAAGTAAATAAGTCATGCATGCAGGGGAAAAGGTTAGGGAAAGGTCACAAGGGCTCTGGTCGAAGAAACGGCTAAAAAGGATTGAACGTCGAAGGGTCGACATTCGGTTCATGGCTTTGGCATAGCTTCAAACTGATCTTGACTCCAGGAATCTACTGGACAAGGTGGTATTTCAATTGCTCAACCAGAAGGGGCTGAACAAGGTCAATGCCAGTGGTTGACATGCACTGACATAGTGCTGGACATGGCTAGAAACTAGGGCATGGCACAACTTTTGATTTAGGGCTCCAATTGATGCACCACTTTGTCTGGGAGGTAGGCATTACTAACAGGAACAAATCACTCAACAGGCTCAAGGACAGAAAGTGACTGGAGAGCGGCCAAATCAGGTGATGAACTGCGGTGGCGACACGGCACAGGCACAGCTTTGGACAAAGATTTGGCAAAGGCATAACTCACAATCTAGGTAGATCCAGGTGTCGAGCTAGTGGAAAGAATTGCTCAAGGAGCTGAGGCAAAGCTAAGGGACAAGGTTTCAGGAGCTAGATCGGCCGGGAAAGGATTCCGGCGACCGGCGCTGGAGAAGACGACACTGGAGATTAGGGGTTTTTGCTACAAGGCGTTTGAACTTGATTCCTTGCTCAGGGAGTGAAAGGGTGGAGTGTGGAAGCTACTGGTGAAGTCAATTTGGTCGGAGAATGACCGGAGAAGCTTGGCGCCGAGGTCCGGCGAACGGCTGAGGTTCCAGATTGGGATTTTTTCGATTTGAGCTCAATTGGGGATTTGGATTCCACAGGCTTGCTAAGAAATGGCTAAGGATCAGTTTTTGTTACTGGGACGAGAGCTAATTCGGGCTGAATTTGATAGCATTGGGGAAACAGGGCAATTGGGCTTTTCCGGCGATCACCGGTGATGGGGATCGTCGGGGTGCAATTGACTGCTACTACACAGAAAGGGTGAAGAGGGGAACTCACTGGTGGCTTTGGATCAAAGAGAGGGGCTGTGAAATGGGCTAGCACCGTGAGCTCTCTCACTGGCTCGCCGGAGAAGAAGGCGTTCGCGGTGCAGTTTGGGACTTAGACGATTTTCTGGAGGCTTGAGGCTCTCAAAGCACAGGGAAGGTTTAAATAGGCACGAGGACGGAGCTTGCGAGGGATAAAACGACAGCGGTTGCTTGCGCCGGGGAGAAGTTTGTCGGGCGCAGGCGCAGCAACGGCGACGGCGACGTGATGTGCTTCAGGCGGTGCTGCAGCTTTGCCAGCGATGTCAGCGCGCCTGGGAACTTCGCCCGGGACGGCGCAGATGCGGAGGCAACAGCACAGCTCCGGCAACGCCACGTAACAGCATGCAAATGCCACGGCAACAGGCGCGCGCGCGAAAACAAAGCTCTGGAGCGCGGCCGTTTATCCGCTGGGCTTGGCGAAGCTATGGTGGCTGGCACACTCGCGCAGGGTGGCTCCACTGATCACGAACACAAGCGACAAGAGGCGGTGGCCGGCGGCGACAAATGCGGCGAAAACCACGGCATGGCTCCGGCGACACGCGCTGGTTGTAGGCAACGACCAGGTGCTGGTCGAATGGACCTGAAAAGAAGATTTGGGCCGTTCTGCAATTTTGAAACTTGCTCCAGGGACTGTTCTGTGAGGAAAATTTGAATAGAACTTGGGCCTGATTGCAAATTCGGAGATCTGATGGTCCGATCTGAAATCTGATTTCGCAGATAAGTTGCATAAAATTATTAGAACTTATCCGGCCAAAGTTTGGTAAGATCGGGCAAGATCTGAAGGGTTTCGACAAAATTGGGGAAAAGCAGTTTAGGGTAAAATTAGGGTAATTAGGGTTCTGAGACGGCAAGGGTCGAAACTCAGTTTTAGGATGGAATTTTGGAGATGATCCAGAAAGGAAAAATGTTCTGAACAACATTTAGAAGGGAATGGCTGAAGCAGATTAGGGTTTGGGGTCAAGATGTGGATTTTGGCCATTTTAGGGTTTGGCAAAAACAGGGGTGTTACAATACGTAAGGACTCGTCGTCGACCCGAGGGGAGTATCATGGAAGGTTATGCCGCCGAGGAGGTGATTGAATTTTGCACAGATTATATGGCCGGGGTTGACCCAATTGGCGTTCCTAGGTCCCGACACGAGGGTAGGCTTCAGGGAATCGGAACGATTGGATTCAAAGCTATCGTCCCCGCTCGTGATGTGTACGCAAAATCACATTTTTGGGTCTTACAACACATGACAGAGGTCGAGCCATACATACACGAGCACAAGGTAATGTTACGGTCACAGAATCCTTCGAAGTCAGACGTTTGGGTCAGCAGAGAACATAACAGGAAATTTGCTGAGTGGATCCAAGAAAGAGTCACGCGAGCTGCCAAGGACTCCGTAAGTGAAACTGTGACATGGTTGGCTAGAGGCCCAAGATTCACTGTAGGGACTTGGCAGGGGTACGACATCAATGGGTATTCATTTTACACAAGAGCTCAAGACGCCAAGAGTAGCACGCAATGTAGCGGAGTGACACTGTTTGCTATTTCCGAGGATGCCAGGTCAGTAAGGGCGCTGAACTCATATTACGGTGCTATTGACGAAATATGGGAGCTCGATTACGGATTACTTAAGATTCCCCTGTTTCGATGTCAATGGGTCGAAATCCCTCGAGGTGTTCAAGTTGACAGTTACGGGTTTACTCTCGTCGATCTTGGAAGAGTCGGACACCAAGACGATCCATTCATACTTGCAAAGCAAGCCACACAGGTATTCTACATCGTTGACCCGGCTAATCCAAACTTGCATGTTGTCCTCCACAGCAAGAGACGTATTGTTGGAGTCGAAGATGTTGTCGACGAAGAGGAGTATAACCAATTCGATGAAATACCTCCATTTTTAGAGGACATTCAATCTATCCGTACTGAAGATATCGACGAAACAATGTATCTGCGAGATGACCACGAAGAAGGATTATGGGTTGAGAACCATTGATGATTAATGTCTATTTCAGGGATAAATGCCAAGCAAACAGCCCACAAGTTCTGCAGCAAGGTGAGGAACTTATCATTAATACATCAGGCAGTACATTTGTAACACCCTGAGTTAGGGGTGAAAACTTCCTTTTTAATCAATAGCATGCATGCATGTATCTGTAGTATTAGCCAAATCAGTATCTATCTCAAGCCCTAAAATCTCCAAAATCTATCCTGTGACCTCAAATAAAGATCAGATTGTTCAGATGTGATCTATTAGTTATCCTGAATCTAAAAACCTTCAGAACCTAGATCCAATTCTATCTCTAACTCCCAGAATTATCAACTTCTTCTGTTTTTGAAAACAGAAACACCTTATATTACCCAAATACCCTAAGTTTCAGAAATCCAGATTTAATCAAAATCTTGACCAAGTTCAGACCAGATTATTCCTGGAATATGATCATGGGTATGTCAATACCTTAATATAAAAAGTTGACAGCCAGATTCTATCATCTAGACTCTTTTCACAAATTAGTCCAAGAGTTATCGCAAATTAGTCCTTATCTGATATCTGAAAACCCAAAAAGGCTAAAATCTCCTTATTAACTCCAAATTCAGAATTTCTTCGGCAAATCTTCTCAAAATGCTATTTGCCACAAGTTTCTCTTCTGTGCAGATATCAAAATCGAACCCTAAATGCCAGAATTCGAAATCGACAAAACTTAAACCTTATTTTACCCTAAATTACCCTATTTTCAGTTTGTATAAAAAACTATTCAAATGTGTCAAATTTTATCAACCATCTTTGCCAAATACCTTGTTGAATATAATCTACCAGATTAGTGAAATCAAATTCAACTCTAACCTTCCAAATCTCCAGAATTACAGATTGGTCCAAATGTGAAAATCAAGTATTGCAATCAGGCCCCTAATTCGACCAGGGAAGCAGCCAGTGCACGACCAGAAGCCTCGCCGTGATTCCTTGCGCCGTGCACGTTCGCCGCCGGCCAAGCTTCGCCTGCAACTTGATCGTGCATGCTGTTGCGCACGTGTCCTCGCCTCAGCCGTCACCGTGGCAGCGCCGCTGCAACGTCGACGACCAGCGCCTGCTTCCCCGCGCGACCAGCAGTGACTGTTGTCAGCATCTTCTTGCCATGTCGCTTGCCTTGCCAGTCGTTGTCGCCACCGCTTTGCACTACCCGACATGATTGAATCCCAAGGTAGCAACAGCTTTGCTTCGCCAGTGCGCCGTCGCATCACCGCTCCTTGCTGTGTCTTCGCCGCTGATGTCCAGCACCCAAGCAACCTCATCACAGCAGCCAATCACTTCGTTGTCTCCTCCTTGCAAGCTTCGCCTGGTCTATTTAAACCCCACTGTGTTCAGCAGCTCCCTCCACACTTCACCAAAAACTAGCCAAATTCCAACTCTCGCTGTTTCAGTCATCTTCTCCGGCGAGTCGTCGAGGAAGCTCACGGTGCCAGCTCACTCCACTGCATCTCCTGCCAAATTGAAGCTAGCAGTGAGTACCTTTCATCCTCCTGATTGTACTGTTGCATCGAATTGCTCTCCGGTGGACCCTAACGCCGGTGATCGCCGGGATTGCTAAATGCCCTGTTCCGGCAATGTAGCTCGAATTACTCCAAATTAGCTTTCGTATCTGTAATCAAAATTTATCAGTAAGCCAAATCAAGCAAGCCTGTGAAGTTGGATTTCGGATTTAAGCAAGAATCGAAGCTTTTCCCCAATTTTGAACTTCTCCAGAAACCGGCGATCGTCGCCAGGCTTCTCCAGTGATCCTCCGGCCCATCTAATTGTACCAGAAGCTTCCTTATACCTCCTATATGCTGTCCAAGCAAGGAATTAAGTTCTTGTTGCCTGTAGCAGAAACCCCCAACTGGCAGTGTTTCTTCTCCGGCGCCGATGACCAGAAAAGTGTTCCCGGCCGTTTCAGCCCAAATCACCTTGTCATTTAGATTTACCTTATCCTCCTGAGCATTTTTTTTCTTCTAGCCCGACACCTAGATCGGCCTATATTGGAAGATATAGCTTTGCCAAGTTTTTGTCCAGAACTGCTCCAGTGCAGCCAGTTCATCTCTGTTCATCATCAAATTTCTTGCTTTCCAGCCATTTCCTGCCCTAGATCCTGTTGACTTAATTGTTCCTGTTACTCAAGCCTACCTCCCAGACAAAGTGGTGCATCATTTGGAGCTCCAGATCAAAAGTTATGCTAAGCCCTAGTTTTTGGCATTGTCAGCTCTATGCCAGAGCTTGTCAGCCAGTGGCATTGACCTTGTTTACCCACTTCTGGTTGTGCAATTTGAAATCCACTTTGTCCACTGAATTTTTAGAGTTGTGATCTACATTTTCTTCTACTACCACAACTTGAGATAAGCATCCTAGCTTTTCTTAAAGCTATGTCCAAGCTTTGATCCGAATGTCGATCTGTTGACATTTGCTGTTTTGATTAAACCAGCCTCAAAATTGTTATCCCTATTGTAATCCTGAAACCCTAAGATTATCTAATCACCATCCTTAGCCCAAATTCCTTGAAACCCTAGATCTCAATTCAGTTCAGTTTGCAGTTCAAATTATCTCCAGTATAGTTCAATCATGCTTGTTGAGCATTTCTGCATATAAGTCATAAAACATTTTAATATTATAAGTAATAATTGTGTGTTTGTTTGTCGTCGAGTAGATTCAGAAGCTGACTTTGAAGATTTTGCTGTTGACCCGTCATCGACTGCTGTATTTTACGAAATAAAACAAGTTTTGAGCCATGAACTATTATATGTATCTATATACTTATATTCATGAAATAAAACCCCTAGCCGTGACCAGAAAAATGGTATGGATGGCTGTAGCACTGGAGGTGCTAGACTGCAAAGGAATGCAGGCACTGAAGGTGCAGGGTTGTGGATGGTCTGGTCACTGGCATATAAGGACTAGAACCTTGTGTTGTGCGTCTAGTGGCATGAACAACGTGCTAACCGCAAGCCTGGTATGGGACAGGCCTGAACAAGTAATTATGTGGATCGCACATGAAACCCTTGCATGAGATGTGTAGTGATGCACGATAAACACGGAGCGTGGCTCCCACACATATCACTGAAGGTGATCAAGCACGCTGACCCAGTAATGGGAATAAGCAAAGGGGTGGAGGTTTGGATACAACCTGCCACAACTGTGCCTCGCTGAGAGCCACAGGGTCGGGGGTGAATTGTAAGTGATACATAACAAAAGTTCTTGTTATTTCCACCTTGCCGCTCACAGTATGAAGTGAGTCAGGGGTCCAATCATTTTGTTATGATAGGAAAGGCTTGAAAGTGAAATATCTTGTGGGTAAATTGGTACCTCTCTGCAGAGTTAAAAACGTATTCGAATACTCCGAGCTCCCAGGTTTATAGGAGTCTGCTGCGGTGGATTAAATCCACGGGGTGTGACACAAGTACTATTTTCTAAATAAAATACGTTTAATCAAGATTACCCAAATGACATGTGTTGTCATGATAAGGAGTGCTGCCGTGGGCTGTCGTGTGTCGACGTGTCGCGGTAGTGCTATAATCTAGTGAACATGAATGATGATGTTACTTTATGAAAAGTGCTGCCATAAGATGAGATGAGAAAGGAAAAGATTATTTTACAAATATCCATAATTCTTGACTAGTCTAGGTTCATATCATCACTACTATATGTATCTACTCTTACCTATGACTTGCTGAGTACGTAAGTGCTCACCCTTGCAACATTTAACTCATTAGATGGAGCCTACCTTGATCAAGATGATGGCACGGAGTACTTCGTGGATCCAGAAGGAGGAGAATCAGTTCCGCCAGAACCCTGAAGTGTGTTGTTCTGCTGTCAAGTTCTTTTGTGGGAGGGTCACCTATCTTCTGCTGCGTAGTTAAATATTTTGCTAAACCCTGAATGCATTGTAGGCATTGTAATCCTCTTTATGTAATATTAAGGCCAGCAGGCCACACTGCTTAATATTTTGTGAGTACTCTGTTGCAATGTAATATACTCCTGTGTTTGACTCATCCTGGGAAGTCAAAGGTTTGTGAGAATGGGACTAGCTGCAGCGAGCTAGGTCTCTACAGGAGTAGTCGTTGTCCCAGTTTCGGGGCGCGACATAAAATCTCATCTAGATTGTCATCATCATCTACGTGCACATCAGAATGAACATTATCAAAATTTGGATGATCATCGATATTATTGCAATCCACATCCGGGTCCTGCTGATTGGTAGTAGTGGTGCTTGTTTCCTCAAGATCTTCGCCATGCCAAATCCAATGGGTGTATCGCGCGTTAAAACCACGACGAATCAAATGACTCTTAATTTGGTAATATCTTAGGACTGTTCGCCTTCTACAACTAGTCTTATTCTATCGGTAATGTATGTCTACACCGACAGAATTATTACAAAAATTCCTATCGGTAGGATGTAGTGTGCCGATAGAATTGTTCTCCTTCTATAAATAGTTTTATTCTATCGGTAATGTATGTTTATACCGACAGAATATCTCCAAAAATTCCTATGGGCAGGATGTAGTGTGCCGATAGAACCGTTCGCCTTCTACAAATATTTTTATTCTACCGGTAATTGATGTTTATACAGTTAAAAGAGATGAAAAATTGCTTAGAACTGTTCTTCAAATAGTTTTATTCTATCGGTAATGTATGTTTATACCGTTAGAAGATAGCACAAATATCTTAGAACTGTTCACCTTCTACAACTAGTCTTATGCTATCGTTAATGTATGTCTATACCGACAGAATATGTACAAAAATTCCTATCGGTAGGATGTAGTGTGCCGATAGAACTGTTCTCCTTCAAATAGTTTTATTCTATCGGTAATGTATGTTTATACCATTAGAATAGATCAAAAATTTCTAACGGTAGGCTGTTGTGTACCGATAGAACTGATCTAGTACTATAAATACCCGGGTGTGTCTCTTTCATTCGTACAGTTCATCGGGCGCTCGTAGCCCTAACCCGTAAGCTCCATGGACGGCCGGCGCACCTCTACCGGCGACCGCTGCACCTCCGCACCTCCATCGACGCCCACTAGATTTCGGCATGGCAAGCAAGGTACGTAAAATTTCGGCAATATTTTTAGATTATTCTAATCCGATTATGGCAATTATTCTGCAATTTTTGTATCCTTCATTTTGATGTGTCTTCTTTTCAATATGATTATGTACGGTGTCTTGTTCCTATTTTTTATTAAAAAAAACTAAATAATATCACTGTGGGACAGATAATGTTCAATTGCTTGCTGATCGATCCTATCAAATGAAGAAAATTATCATGATATATTTGCAATACAAACGCTATCTAACATAGTGACATGCCAATAAGAGTATAAATGTAATATCTTCATCTCTCAGTAGGTTGCTCAATGCCAACTTGGACTTAGTAATAATTGAAATTGAAAGATCATGAAATTGAAAATGAAATTGAAAGATAATGAAATCAAAATTGAAATTGAAAGATCATGAAATCGAAATTGAAATTGAAAGATATTTGTAATTGAAATTGAAATTGAAATTGAATTGAAGTTGAAATTGAAAGATCATGAAATTGAAAGATCATTAATATCAAGATATTTACAAATATCATGAGATACACAAATATCTTGATCTTCTCTGTAGGTTGTTCAATGCCAATAACATAGTCAAATGCCAACTAGCTTGCTCAATGATCAAGTGCATGTAAAAAGTTCATTAAATAATTAATATATGTATATTTGCAAGGTAATTTCTTTTGATGAAATAGAGTAGAAATGTAATATCTTGATCTCCAGTTGCAACTTGATGTTACTATGACGAAGCACAACCTAACCTTCAGTTGGTAGTTTTTCTCAGATAGGGAGTCATGTAAGAAACAGTAAACAATCTTAATTTGCTCTAGAATGCCTATTTATGATCTGTGAAGGTTCTTGGATGATGCTCGTGAGGGGCAACGTATTTCACGGTTCTTCATCGCAGTACGTTGCCTATGTTGGCTTGTTGGCGAAAGAAACGATGAAGATCACCATCGAGAGCTGGAAATAAATGGTGAAGATCACCGTCGAGAGCTGGAAGGACGTGAAGGGCGAGATCTTGGTTGGCTCGGTCGATAAGATCCTTAAGCCCGGCGTGTTTCTCAAATCAGGACCTATAGAAAGCATCTTACATTTGTATCAGTGTTTCAGCCATCTTAGAACCTCCGCCGTGACCACTCACTTCCTCTCTCCCACACGACGATCGTCGGCTGGACACTGGTTCGCCACTGCCATCGGTTCTTATTTTCGACCTTCGCCGGCCGCCGCTGCGTTCTACACCCCCTGTCCATCACTAGCACTGATCGCCGTAAATACCCTAATTCGTCGTTCTATTTCCAGCATCTTCCTTATTTGATCCTAGTGTTTTGTATGTACTAATTCTTCGAGTTTTGCAATTACACTAGGGTTCCCTATTGTGTTGGATTATGTACATTCCGCGGGCAATGTTGATTTAAATTAGGGTTGACATAATATGTTCCAGTGCTGTAATGAACCTATTTTGAGATTTTAACTTGTCTATACTGCTGTATGTGTGATCAATTGTATGCAACTGCCATGTAATGCACATTATATGTTGGAGTTGTTCATACACATATTCTATCGGTATCTCCTATATTTGCCGATAGAAAAAATTTGTCTGCTCTATCGGCAGCTCTTGTGTTTACCGATAGAAAATATTTCTGAACAACGTACTATTAAAACTTTGGATCTGGAAGGACATGAGGCATGCAATGTACGTACTAGTTTGGTTGGGAATTTTTACTCACTTGGTATGAATATATGGCAATGTGGATGGGTCTTCGATGTATATGTTTCAAATGCATATCTCTTGGTTATCTTTTGCATTACCTGTATGTCATATATGACTTTGCCCAAACTAATAGATGTGATGAAGTCCTGATGACTTGCATACAGGTAATGCAAAAGATAACCAGAGAGGGTGCTATAGACCATATTATTCCTTTTTTCCTCTGTGACCTACTTTCTGTGCTACTTCAATATCTTTATATTCCATTAGCATTAGGTTTGTCAGTGTAACATCCTGAGTTTTGGGGTGAAAAGTTTCTTTCTTAAAAGTCATGCATGCATATGTCTCTTCTAGATCAACTAAATCAGCCTCAGCTTTATTCTGTTCTAGCCCAAAATCTCCAAATCTATTCTCTAGATCCAGATCAAGATCTGACCATCCAGATTTAACCTACCAGTTACCCTGAAGATAAAAGTCTTCAGGAGCCAGATCAAATTCTGACCCTAACTCCCAGTACCTAAGCCTTCCTCTGTTTTCGAAAACAGGAAAATTCAGATTTACCTAAAGTACCCCAGTTTCCAGATGACTGAGTTATCTTGATTTAACCTTATCCAGACTCAAGTAACCCCTGGAATATGTTCCTAGGTTCATCCTCAACTCACTTCAAAAAGTTGGGAGCCAGATTAATTCATCTAAACACTTTTCGCAGTTTAGTCCAAATTTTACTGCGAATAAGTCCTTTTCAGTTTACCTGGGAGCCTGAAAAGGCTAAAATCTACAAATCAATTCCAACTCCAAAATTTCTTCAGGGAACACCTCCCAAATGCTATTTGATACAGATCTCCTGTTTGATCAGACTTCAAAATCTCTCTCCAATCACCAGAATTCGAGATCGACAAAATCCAGATTTAGTTTACCCTAATTTTACCCTATTTTCGAAAATAGGTGAAATCCCTCAAATCTTATCAAACTTTCTCCAAAATTGAGCTAAATGGGTATTAATAGAAATATTATACTCAGCCATAAAATCAAATCTCAAATTAAACCTCTCAAAGACCAGATTTGCAGTTTAGTCCAAAGCCAAACCAAAAATCATCGCAAATCAGTCCCTGGTTTGACCAGGCTACTGTGCACGACCAGGCCGTTCAAACGACCACGAGCGCCGGAGTTGGTCGTCGCCGTTGCCGCTGCTGTGGGTTCGTCGCCGGCGATCTCCAGCGCCGCCACCTCCGCCACTGTTTCCCTGCCGCGTGTGCGCATCGTGTTCGCCACCGTGGAATCACCTCGCCCGCCAGCAGCGCCTTCGTTCTCCCGCGCACGCACCCGACAACGGCAGCACAGTTGCGCCACGTCGCAAGCATGCCTTGGGGAAGCATCACTTCGCCTTCACCTCCACCAGAGCAGCAGGCTAAAGCCGGCACGGCCGCTGGAGCGCGTCACTTCGCCGGGATTCAGCCGTGTTGTCACCTCCAGCCCGCTTCACTTCCCCGTGCATTTTCAACCGTTGCAAGCTCCTTGCTGAGCCTATAAAAGCCACCCCAGCTCAGCTCAAACACACTCACACCAGAACCACTCAAGTTCTTAACCACGCCGTCGTCTTCGTCTTCTTCGGCGAGCTCGAGAAGAGGCTCACGGTGCCAGGCCAATCCACTGCACCGAACTCCAAATTGAAGCTACCAATAAGTTACTCTCAACCACTTACCTGTGTAGTAGCAGCCAATTGAGTTCTATCGCACCTCATCGCCGGGAATTGCTGTTTTTCCCTGACAACTCCGGCGAGCAATTAAACCCCAATTAAACCGATTTAGCTCTCGAGCCTGTGATCAATATTGATCAGTGGACTGTGTGGAACACATCTAAGCAACTAGAATCATCAATTTTGCTAAAATCTGAAAAACCCCCAAATTCAACCGTGCATGTTCACTGTGCTTACTGATTTAGCTTATCTGTTGAATGTTTGGCGAATCCAACTTCATACATAGCTTTTGTATGCCCCAGAGACCCTCCTCAAGCAAGGACTCGAGTTCAATTGCTCTAGAACAGAAATACCCAAATCAGGATTGAGTTCATCCTTCCTCCAGCCAATATCTTCTAAATTCAGCCACTCCAACTCAAACCACCTTGCCATCTAGATGTTTTGGACCATTTTGAGCAACTTTGTCTTCTACCACGACCCCTAATTCGGCCTAGAACAGGAGTTATGGCTATGCCCTAGTTGCTGCACTGTTTGTGCTGCAGGTACTCCAGGCCAGTCAACTTCTTCGCTGGTTTTCATCATTTTCCAGCCATTTTCAGCCTTGGATCCTGTTGAATGATTTGTTCCTGTTATCAATGCCTATCTCCCAGACAAAGTGGTGCATCATTTGGAGCTCTAGATCAAAAGATATGGCAAGCCCTAGTTTCTGGCCATGTCAAGATCAATGCCAGAGCATGTCAGCCAGTGGCATTAGCTCTTTTCACCTCTTTTCAGTTGTGCAAACTGGAAATAACCTTGTCCCTTAGACTTGTGGAGTTGTGCTCTACATTTTATTCTACTGCCACAAGTTGAGATAACCCCTCTACCATCCATCGACCCTATGTCGATGCCTTGAACCGAATGTCGACCTAAAGACGTTCGCTGTTTTTGAGCGAACCAGTCGCAACCTTGATACCATTCTGATATTTTGAGAAATTTGGAACCTTGTAAACCTTCAACAACTAACCTGATCCTAATCAATTTCTAACCTAATCATCTCAGAATCATCAAGACTTCATCTTTGCATTATTGCATATAGTATAATAATATATTGAAAAGATTGTGATTATTGGTTATTTGTTTGATTGGAGAGCAGATCAAGAGCCCCAGTTCGAGGACTTCACTGTTGACCCGACATCAACTGCTGTATTTTATGACGTGGAAGGCAAGTCATATTCTTGGTCATCTCGAACCTATATTTTAAGAGTTGCTATAACATAACCTTGAATATAGATAATATTGCATGAGAAAGATTGGAAATGGTTGATTTATGAATTGGCAGTACTAGACTGGTTATCTGTGAAATGTGAAATAAACAAGTTTTGGGCCATGAACTATTATATATATTTATATACTTATATTCATGAAATAAAACCCCTAGCCGTGACCAGGAAATGGTATGGAATGGTGGTAGCACTGGAGGTGCTAGACTGCAAAGGATGTGCAGGCACTGAAGGTGCAGGGTTGTGGATGGTCTGATCACTGGCATATAAGGACTAGAACCTTGTGTTGTGCGTCTAGTGGCATGAACAACGTGCTAACCGCAAGTCTGGTATGGGACAGGCCTGAACAAGTACTTATGTGAATCGTACATGAAACCTCTGCATGAGATGGAAAGTAATACACTAAACTCACGGGGTTCAGCTCCTCCACGTATCACTGAATGTGATTTGATCAAGCACGTTGACCCAGTAATGGGAAGAGGCTTATGGGTGGGGGTATAGCCCGCCACAACTGCGGTTTGTGTGAAGAAAACTGCAGGGTCAGGGGTGAATTGTAAGTGAAACATAACAAAAGTTCTTGTTATTTCCACCTTGCCGCTCACAGTATGAAGTGAGTCAGGGGTCCAATCATTCTGATAGGATGGGCTTGAAAGTGGAATATCTTGCGGGTAAATTGGTACCTCTCTGCAGAGTTAAAAATGTATTCGAATACTTCGTGATCCCGATTTTTAGGAGTCTGCTGCGGTGGATTAAATCCACGGGGTGTGACACAAGTATTATTTTCTAAATAAAATATATTAAATCAAGATTACCCAAATGACATGTGTTGTCATGATAAGGAGTGCTGCCGTGGGCGGTCATGTGTTGACGTGTCGCGGTAGTGCTATAATTTAGTGAACATGAATGACGATATTATATTATAGAAAGGTGCTGCCATGAGTTGAGCCAGGAAAGAGAAAGATTATTTTACAAACATCCATAATTCTTGACTAGTCTAGGTTCATATCATCTCTACTATATGTATCTACTCTTACCTATGACTTGCTGAGTACGAAAGTGCTCACTCTTGCAACTTACAATTCAGTAGACGGAGCATTCTACAACCAAGACGAAGGCATGGAGTACTTCGTGGATCCAGACGGAGGAGCGTCAGTCCCGTCATTTCCCTGATGTGTGTTGTTCTGCCGTCCACTTCTCTTTGTGGGTGGGTCACCTACCTTCTGCTGTGTAGATGTTATTTTTCTAAACCATGTATGCCGTGAAGGCATTGTAATCTTCTTATGTAATATTAAGGCCAGCAGGCCACACTGCTTAAATATTTTGTAAGTGACTCTGTTGCAATATGATATACTCCTGTGCTTGACTTATCCTGGGAAGTCAATGGTATGTGTATGCTATGCATATAAGGGACTAGCTGCAGCGAGCTAGGTCTCTACAGGAGTAGTCGTTGTCCCAGTTTCGGGGCGCGACAGTCAGATTATGCACAGTGGCACTTAGATGCTTGTGTGCATATTTACGTGTGAAATAATAATGCTGGCCCATGAATATTAGTATAGAAAATCATTGAGAATGTTATGTGATGACAGTGAGTAGTGGCTTATCAACAAAATTTATTCATGTATTTCTGAACAGTTCAAGAAGTAATTTATTCATGTATTTCTTTTAGTATTATTTTGTTCGGACATCCCTTTTGCAGCCCTAATTAGATTCCAGTCCTGGGCTGAGTAATGGAACTCCAAGAAGAATTAATTGCCATATGTTGCCTGCTTCCTATATGAAAATGTGTAGACGAAAATGCTGAGAAATAGAATCTTATCTTGTATTAATTGCATGGTAGCTTTTGTGTTTACCGATGGAAAAAATATTTAAAATAGGTCCTTTTTCTTTGTAAAATGATTTGGTTTGTGTTTCCATTAAATTTTTGATGGTTTGTTAATGGTTTTGTAGGGAAAGAACATGTCGTCGTCTTCATCGGATGGTACCAGTGGTTCGACTAGGGCCAACCCCAACGTAACTGAAGATGCAACTGTTACATCCCGGCGCAAGAGGGTGGGACGAGGTGCGACGACGTTGGGCCGTTTGGCAAAACGCACGGATCTTTCTTGTGAGTTCAACCAATTTGGGAGGCCGGTTGGAAAGAATGTTGGGAAGTACGCGGCCTACGTTGGGCTATTGGCGAAAGAAAGGGTGAAGATCACCATGCAGAGCTGGAAGGATGTGACAGCGGACGAGAGGGATAGGTTGTGGGCGGAAGTGAAGGTTAAATTAACTGAAATCGTTGAACTCTTTCGTAATCACGTTCTCTTGGCTTATACTAAAGTTTAACTAACTCGTGATTAATTGTATGCATTTTTTGAAAACAGGCTAAGTGGAACATCCCCGACGATACACCTAGGACGGCCTGCTTGAAGGACATGAACGGAACATGGAAAACCTTTAAGAGCTGGCTCGTCATTAACTTCCTCGTTGCAGGGAAATCTCCTTGCGAGAAGTACCCCTTCATATCGGAGGAGGTATGGGAGGAATTCACCAAGCAGAAGGGGACTGAGGAGTTCAAGGCCCTTAGCGAGAAGAATAGGGCGATCCAGAAGAGGAACGACCACCCGCATCGGCTCGGATCCCGGGGCTATGCGGGGAAGGAGGAGCAGTGGAAGAAGGAAGACGAGCAAAATCCTGTCATCGACACCCCTGAGTTGCCGCTCTCCGAGATCCAGGATGAGAGGTGCAAGCGATGGTGGAGGGGGAGGGGGTCCGTGTCATCCACCGGGTCTGTGCAGTTCGCAACCCCTGGGGACGTCGAGGTTGTGAGGCGAATGGTAAGTTGGCTAACCTCGTAAACTATGTGCGCACAAGTGTATACAAGGCAATTTGTCTCACAAGGTACCTTTAAATGTAACAGATCTCTTTAGAGGAGGCAGTGGAGGGATTCTTTACCCCACAGAGGGAGAACGACATCCTCACTCGGGCTCTAGGAAATAAGGAGCATCCCGGGCAGACACGGGCCGTGGGAGCCATTGTGTCGTGGAAGGCCGGTTTCGCAGATCCGGCTCCACCGAGGAAGAAGGCCCGCTCTTGGAAGGAAAAGGAAGCGGAGCTCTCCGATAAGATACGGGCTGAGTTACGGGCGGAGATACAGGCTGAGGTGCAGTCTGAGGTGCAGTCTGAGGTCGCACAAATGAGGGAAGAGTTTGCACGGTTGAGAGATGCATTGCTGAGCAAGAGTGCAGATGCGGAACCCCAGGGCGACGGTACCCCGTGGGGTCGGATAAGCAGTTGCGCTTCGAAGGTCCTCGCGGATCCAGTGGATCTACTTGAGGTACTGCAAGCCTTCATCTGTGCACTTAAGTTGATGCCACTCCCATTCTGTTAGAGTTGTTTCGCTAACCTGTTTTAATATTTACAAATTTGCAGAAGCCGGAGGGTTGCATCCTACTGAATCACCTGGGCGACAGGCAGGAAGTGGTTGGACACGGCTTCGTATATCCGTCTGGGCCGGATGTCCGGGTCCATTGCTGTAACACCTTAGTTTTGGGGGTGAAAAGTTTTGCATAAAAATCCTGCATGCATGTATCTGTAGTAGTAGCCAGATCAGCTGAACTCTAATTTCTCCCAAATCCTAAAAATCTCCAAATCTATCCTTTGGATTCAGACTAAGATCTGCCCATCCAGATTTAACCTACCAGTTACCCTGAAGATAAAAGTCTTCAGGAGCCAGATCAGATTCAGACCCCAACTCCCAGTACCTAAGCCTCTCTCTGTTTTCGAAAACAGGAAAATTCAGATTTACCCTAAGTACCCCAGTTTCCAGATAATTGAGTTATCTTGATTTAACCCTATCCAGACTCAAGTGTCCCTTGAAATATGTTTCCAGATATATCCTCAACTTACTCCAAAAAGTTGGGAACCAGATTAATTCATCTAAACACTTTTCGCAGATTGGTCCAAATTTCACTGCGAATAAGTCCTTTTCTATTCACCTGGAAGCCTGAAAAGGCTAAAATCTGCGAATCAACTCCAACTCCAGAATTTCTTCAGGGAACACCTCCCAAATGCTATTTGATATAGATCTCCCTTTTGATCATACTTCAAAATCTCTCTCCAATCACCAGAATTCGAGATCGACAAAATCCAGATCTATTGTACCCTAATTTTACCCTATTTTCGAAAATAGGTGAAATCCCTCAAATCTTATCAAACTTTCTCCAAATCTGAGCTAAATGAGTATTAATAGAAATATTATACTCAGCCATGGAATCAAATCTCAAATTGAACCTCTCAAAGACCAGATTTGCAATTTAGTCCAAAGCCAAATAAAAAATCATCGCAAATCAGTCCCTGGTTCGACCACGGGCTACTGTGCACGACCAGGCCGTTCAATCGACCACGAGCACAGGAATTTTGGTCGTCGCCGTTGCCGCTGCTGCAGCTTCATCGCCGGCGATCTCCAGCGCTGCCACCTTTGCCATTGCTTCTTTGCCGCGTGTGTGCATCGTGTTCGCCACCGTGGAACAGCTTCACCTCGCCAGCATCGCCTTCGCTCTCCCGCGCGCGCGCCCGACAACGGCAGCGCAGTTGCGCCACGTTGCAAGCATGCCTGGGGGAGGCATCAAGTCGCTGTTGCATCAACCAGGACTGCACGCCATACTGTAAAAGCCGGCACGGCCGCTGGAGCGCGTCACCTCGCTGCTGTCCCGCCTGGCCAGTCAATTCGCCGTAGATTCACAGCTCCAAGTCTCCAGGCACTTTCAACCGTTGCTGCTCACTTCGCCTATTTAAGCTTGCTCTGGCCATCTCCTTTACTCACACACACGCCAGAACCACTCAAGTTCCTAACCACGCCGTCCTCTTCGTCTTCTTCGGCGAACTCGAAGAGAGGCTCACGGTGCCAGGCCAACCTACTGCACCGAACTCCAAATTGATGCTACCAGTAAGTAACCCTCATCCACTTACCTGTGTAGTAGCAGCCAATTGAACTCTATCGCACCACATCGCCGGGAATTGTTGATTTTTCCCGATAACTCCGGCGAGCAATTAACCCCTAATTAAACCGATTCAGCTCTCGAGCCAGTAATCAAAGATGCTCACTACACCTTGCTTAACACCTCTAAGCAACCAGAATCATCAATTTTGCTAAAATCTGAAAAACCCCAAATTCAACCATGCATGTTCACTGTGCTTGCTGATTTAGCTTATCTGTTGAATGTTTGGCTAATCCAACTTCACACCTAGCTTTCTTATGCCCCAGAGACCATCCTCAAGCAAGGATTTGAGTTCATTTGTCCTAGAGCAGAAATGCCCAATTTTCGTGGCTTCTTCTCTAGCGCCGGTCGCCGGATTTTGTTCCCGGCCGTTTCAACCCTAACAACCTTGTCTAGTAGATGTGCCTCGACCCCATGAGTATTTTTGTCTTCTAGCTCGACACCTGGATCAGCCCAGATGAAGAGGTATCGCCATGCCAAAGTTTTGTCCAGAAACTGTTGAGAACAGTTCGGCCACCGTGTTCTTCGCCGGTTTTCATCACTTTCCGGCCATCTCCTGCCCTAGATCCTGTTGAGACATTTGTTCCTGTTACAAATTCCTAACTACCAGACAAAGTGATGCATCATTTGGAGCCTTGACTCAAAAGATATGGCTAACCCTAGTTTCTGGCCATGTCAACCCTATGCCAGGCTGTGTCAGCCAGTGGCATTAGCCCTGTTCACCCACCTCTGGTCGTGTAAAACAGAAATTACTTTGTCAAATAGCTGCCTCACTACCTTGTGCACCATATGCTTGAATCAAAACCTACTTTGGCCACTGGAAACTGTTCAAACCATGTCAATGCCATTCTTGGGCACTGGCAGCCTATGCCAGCCAGTGGCATTGAGCCCTTTCACCCACTTCCAGCCATGAACTTTGGAAATAACTTTGCCCTTAGACTCCTGACGTTGTGATCTACACTTTTCCCTACTGTCACAACTTGAGTTGAGCCCTCTATCACCCATCGACCTTATGTCGATGCCTTGAACCGAATGCCAACCTAAAGACATTCGCTGTTTTTGGGCGAACCAGTCACCACCTTGATATTACCCTGATATTTTGGAACCTTGTAAACCTTAACAACTAATCGTAACCCTGGTTACCATAGTTAAACTCAAATCGCTTCCAAATCTTGTATCACCAGAGTATTTCTCCTTGCATCATTGCATGTAGTGGATTAGTAAGAGTAGAATTGATTGTAATGCCTGTTTGCTTGTTTGATTCTGTTCAGAGCAAGAGCCCGAGGTTGAAGACCTTGTCACTGAACCATCATCAACTGCTGATACTTACGACGCGGAAGGCAAGTCATACTTTGATCATATTGAACCTATATTTTATGAATTGCTATGCTATTCCATGAGTAGATATCTCATTAATATTGCATGTGTTGAGATCAATGATATTATGGCAGTGATAGATTGAATACTTGAGGAATGTGAACTTGTTAAGATAGTAAGCCATGAACTAATAAAAGTATATACATATACATTTATATTCATGAAATAGAACCCCTAGCCGTGACCAGTGTTTTGGTATGGAATGGTGGTAGCACTGGAGGTGCTTGGCTGCACTGGATGTGCAGGCACTGAAGGTGCATGGTTCGTGGTATGATCTGGTCACTGGCATATAAGGACTAGAATCTTGTGTTGTGCGTCTAGTGGCATGAAAAACGTACCAACCACTTACCTGGTATGGGACAGGCGCAATCTAGTAGCTTTCTTGGTATTAGCAGTTCCCTGCATGGCTTGTCGATCCGGTTTCTCGCGTGGAAACTGATGGGACGCAGTTCGTCCATGAGTGTTGTGAGATCAGAAAAATTATGAGAGGATAAGGTGTAAAGAAGGAAGACGCCCTACGCCAGATTAAGTCGTGCGCGACTGTAATCAAAAGAGGCTATGTGTCCTGCGGGAACATAGACCCAGGCTAGGAAGTAAGGCAGTGGGGAGGACCCACAACGGTACTTGGGACTGGATTGTCCATTTACCAGGCAGGGATACTGTTAATACTAGACTGCAAAATGTTGTGTGATCTCGACCTTGTCACATGCGTATAAGTCGCATGGAGTTGGCCCGACTTGAAAGTCGAGTGAAAAAGTGGATTTAAAAAGAGGTACACCTCTGCAGAGTTTAAAAATGTATTCGAATACTTCGTACTCCCGAGTTTTAGGAGTATGCCGCGGTGGATTAAATCCACGGGGTGTGACATAAGTATTGTTTTATAAACTAAAATTTGTTAGTTCAAGATTACCCAAGTGGCATGTGTTGTCACGATAAGGGGCGTTGCCGTGGGCTGTCATGTGTTGACGTGTCGCGGTAATACCATAATCTAGTAAACATGTGTTAGCTAAGAGGCATGTGGATTTTGCCTTAAGCATATGATAACTAAGAGGCATGTGGATTTTGCCTTAAGCATATGATAACTAAGAGGCATGTGGATTTTACCTTAAGCATATGATAGCTAAGAGGCATGTGGTTTTTGCCCTAAAAGTATATGAGATACTGCTATGAGTATAAGATTGAAAGGCTTGAATAAAAGTAATGTGATATGAGGATATATCGCCTTGGATATGGAATATATGTATCACCATCAATATGATTTATTTACTGCCATGAGTATGATTGGAAGTTGAATAAGAAATGAGAAAGAAATGTATTTTGGAAAAACCCTTCACTCTTTCCCCAATAGCATAGGTTCATGTCATTTATACTATATGTATCTCTACCTTCCCTATGACTTGCTGAGTACGTAAGTACTCACCCTTGCAACAACTCATCAATAGATGGAGCGTCCTACGACCTTGGAGGATATCCTGAAGATGCTGCGGACCCAGGAGATGATGAGCAGTTTCCTCCGGAGCCCTGATGTGGTGCGGTCTTGCTGTCAACCTCTGTTTCCTGTGGATTGCTTTTGGGCCTAGCTTCCGTCGACTAGATGTTTTATTTTGTTGTACCCTTGTGCCTTGTAAGGCACTGTACTCCGTATTGTACTAAGGCCTGACGGCCATACAATTATGACTACTGTAATATTTTGCTGCTTCAATGTATTCCTGTGATTGACTCATCCTGGGAAGTCAAGTGGTTTATGGGACTAGCTGCACCGAGCTGGGCTCCTCACAGGTGATGTCATAGTCGTGGCAGACACGACAATTGCGTACCTCTACGGTTGGGGTTTGCAAAGGTACAGGTGGACATGGCCATGCCGGGCTACAACGATTCTCCGTTGGCAATCCCAACAGAGGAACTACAGACACTTGCTGAGGCAGTGGGCTCCTACGTACAGTGGCCCAAGAAGTGTCTTCTAATACAACCGGTAAATCCTACACATTTTAGATTACATCCTACTCAGTACACTCAACTTGCATAATCTAACATACGTGCTCATTAATTGAAGTGGCCTGCCGTTGGGCTACCAGGGGACTGCGCCCCCAGCTCGGGGCATGAGGCCCGATCTCGTGCGACTCTGGACACATCAAAGACGGCCTCGACCCCACCCAGCGCATCCACGCCTTCACCTCGGAAGAAAGCCGCCATCACCTCGCCCTTGCCTTCGAAGGTACGCGCTCAGTCCCCGGCAAAAGGCAAGGGCAAAGGCAAGGGAAAAGGGCGACAGGGACAGCCGGAGAGGTTCAAGAACGGGTTCCCACTCATGTCGGAGGCAGCTTTGCGCAAATTGGATCGATCAACCAGAGACCTCCACGAGTGGTACCTACACCGAGCTCGGCGCAATCTGAACTTCTTAGTTCCCTACGGGCCTGGGCAGTTCCACCGTGAGCCCGGGAGTATATCCGTGGCACACGAGGATCTGTTCGACCTCTACAACTGGCGGGAGCTCGATATGTCTATCATACGGACTGGAGTCCTGTGAGTTTGCTGATGCTATGTATTGCTGTTTTCTAACTCTGTTTGCTAACTCTGCATTGTTGTAGTTCATTTGAAATGTAGTAACTTTCTGTGCAATACTAATGTCGTCCTTTGCATGCAGGTGCATGTACAGGCTGGCATCGGAGGCTGCGTGTGACAAGGTGGGTTTCCTTGACCCAGAGAAAATAAGCCTCACGATGCTAGAGCACGACGCCGCGCACGCTGAGCAGTACATATCCAAGGCGCTGATGGCACAGCAGGACAGGGAGTTCATTCTGGTGCCGTACCACCAAAGGTTAGTGCATTTCGTACTAATTTAACTCGATCTTGTATGTTACACCTGAGATATACTTTGAGCTAGCGGTCCTCTTTTACGTACAATGCAGGGGCCACTGGATCCTCATCGTGATCTGTCCGCCGAGGAATGAGGTGTACTACCTCGATTCGATGCGTGATAGATTATCGATTGAATATGTGGTCAAGGGGAATATGGAGGCATAAGTAACTTATATGTTTGATTTAAATTTTCACCTCACTAGCTAATGATAATACATTAACTGGCAATACTAACTGAAATGCAGGGCTTTTGATATATATGTGTCCGCTGGAGGGAGGCATGCCGCACCGCAAGGCTCCCTACTAGCTTGGAAAGAATATGAGGTACTCACGAGACTTTTTGTTTATGCTTAATTAGTTTATGGAAACAATAGCTAACATGTCTTCGCATATGCAATTATCTCAGTGCCATCAACAACCGCAATCGTGGGAATGCGGGTTTTATGTGTTGCGCTACATGTACGACCTAGTGCAGATAAACTTTGCCCAATTCCCCCAGGTAAGCATCGATAGCTAACTCAAATTTGAAAATTGGGTGTCACGTTCTAAATTAGGAAGTTAGTTACTAAGTATTCACACATGCTTGCAGATCGCCATGTCGAAAGACTCATACGAAAATGCAAAGATTAGAGATCTTCGACAAATCTGGGCTCAATATGTCCTGGAGGAAGTTGCGCCCAACCATCCGCCATGATAATTTTCTCTTTTTTGTGTTCAGACTGTTTATATACATGTGAATAAATATATATGTCAATAAATGTCCACATTGGATTGCAATTTGTATTTGTCCATATATATGTGAATAAATGTGAATAACTGTCTAATGTGTCAATCTGTTTTGTGAATTTACCCTTCTTTACATCTGTACTGTGTTGTGTATCCAATCTATAATGTATTGCATCTGTACTGTATATGTGAATGTAAATAACGTACTGTATATGTGAATGTTCTATCGGTAAACTCATCCACAACCGACAGACTACCACCACTTTTCTATCGGTAAACTCATCCACAACTGAGAGACTACTACCACTTTTTCTATCGGTAAACTTGAAATTAACCGTCAGAATAGTGTGCCTTTTCCTGCCGGTGAACTCATCCACAACCGAGAGACTACTGTAGTTTTTTCTATCGGTAAACTTGAAATTAACCGTTAGAAGAGTATGATTTTTCCTGCCGGTGAACTCATACACAACCGAGAGAGTGCTAAGATTTTTTCTATCGGTTATCTCATTTCCAACCGAGAGAGTACTAAGCTTTTTTCTGTTGGTAAACTTGTAATTAACCGTTTGAATAGTGGTATTTTTCCAACCGCTACACGTCAGACTACGACGGGATTTCTATCGGTACACTCATTAGGTGCCGATAGAATAGTAAGCTTTTTGCTGTCGGTAATCTTGTAATTAACCATTAGAAGAGTGGTACTTTTCCCACTGTTAAACGTCAGACTACGACGGGTTTTCTATCGGTACATTCCTAATATGCCGATAGAATTGTGAAGTTCTTCTGTCGGTTATTTACCGATAGAAAATATTATGTCTTGTTCTATCGTGTCTATCTCTATCGGTATGAAAACCGATAGTAGAAGGGTGTTTTTTACCGATAGAAGAAAGCTTTTCTGTACTAGTGTATCATCCCTACTATATGTATCTACTCTTACCAATGACCTGCTGAGTACGTAAGTACTCACCCTTGCAACCTACAATCGGAGCCAGTTCCGCCAGAGCCCTGATGTGTGTTGTTCTGCCGTCAACTTCTTGCTGTGGGAGGGTCACCTATCTTCTGCTGTGTAGTTGTTTTTATTTTGCTTTAGCTAGACCATGTATGCCACGAAGGCATTGTAATATCTTTATGTTGTATTAAGGCCAGCAGGCCACACTGCTTAAATATTTTGTAAGTTACTCTGCTGTGATATAAATATACTCCTGTGCTTGACTTATCCTGGGAAGTCAATGGTATGCATGTATGGGATCAGCTGTAGCGAGCTGGGTCTCCACGGGAGTAGTCGTAGTCCCCAGGTCAGGGCACGACAATTACTACATTTCAAATGAACTACAGCAATACAGAGTTAGCAAACAGCGTTAGAAAATAGCAATATATAGGATCAGCAAACTCACAGGACTCCAGTCCGTATGATGGACATATCGAGCTCCCGCCAGTTGTAGAGGTCGAACAGATCCTCGTGTGCCACGGATATACTCTCGGGCTCACTGTGGAACTGCCCAGGTTTGTAGGGAACTAAGAAGTTCAGGTTGCACCGAGCTCGGTGTAGGTACCACTTGTGGAGGTCTCTAGTTGATCGATCCAATTTGCGCAAAGCTGCCTCTGACACGAGTGGGAACCCGTTCTTGAACCTCTCTGGCTGTCCCTTTCGCCCTTTGCCCTTGCCTTTTGCTGGGGACTGAGCGCGTACCTTCAAAGGCAAGGGCAAGGTGATGGCGGCTTTCTTCCGAGGTGAAGGCATGGATGCGCTAGCTGGGGTCGAGGCCGTCTTTGCTGTGTTCAGGTCCGCACGAGATCCCTCATGCCCGAGTTGGGGGCGCAGTCCCCTGGTAGTACACCGGCAGGCCACTTCAATTAATGAACACGTATGTTAGATTTTGGAAGTTGAGTGTATTGAGTAGGATGTAATCTAAAATGTGTAGGATTTATCTGCTGTATTAGAACACACATCTTGCGCCACTGTACATAGGAGCCCACTACCTCAGCAAGTGTCTGCATTTCCTCCGTTGGGATTGGAAACAGAGAATCGTTGTAGCCCGGCATGGCTATGTCAACCTGTACCTTTGCGAATCCCAACCACAGAGGTACGCAATGGATCCGAACATCCTCCCCAGACGGATATACGAACCCGTGTGCAACCACTGCCTGTCGGTTGCCTATGTGAGTCAGTAGGGTGTAGCTCTCCGGCTTCTACAAATTTGTAACAATTAAAACAGGTTAGAGAAACAACTCCAACAGAACGGGAGTGGCATCAACTTAAGTGCACAGCTGAAGGCTTGCAATACCTCAAGTAGATCCACTGGATCCGCGAGGACCTTCGAAGAGCAACTGCTCATCTGACCCTGCGGGGTACCGTTGCCTTGGTCTGCATCTGCACTCTTGGCCAGCAATGCTTGTTTCAGCTATGCACACTCTTCCTTCTTTTATGCGACCTCAGACTGCACCTCAGCCCGTATCTCGGCCCGTATCTTCTTGGAGAGGTCCACTTCCTTCTCCTTCCAGGTGTGGGCCTTCTTCCTTGGTGGAGCCGGATCTGTGAAACTGGCCTTCCACGGCACAATGGCTCCCATGGTCCGTGTCCGCTCGGGATGCTCCTTATTTCCTAGAGCCTGGGTGAGGATGTCGTTCTCCCTCTGTGGGGTAAACAATCCCTCCATTGCCTCCTTCGCAAAGAAGATCTGTTACATTTAAAGCTACCTTTTGAGACAAATACATATATACACTTGTGCGCACACAGTTTACGAGGTTAGCTAACTTACCATTCGCTTCACAACCTCAGCGTTCCTAGGGTTTGCGAACTCCACAGACCCCGTGGACGACACGGACCATCTCCCCCTCCACCACCGCTTGCACCTCGCATCCCGGATCTCGGAGAGCGGCAACTCAGGGGAGTCAACGATTTTGTTCATCTTTCTTCCTCCACTGCTCCTCCTTCCCCGCATAGCCCCGGGATCCGAGCCAATGTGGGTGGTCGTTCCTCTTCTGGATCACCTTATTCTTCTCGCTAAGTGCCTTGAACTCGTCAGTCCCCTTCTGCTTGGTGAATTCCTCCCATACCTGCTCCGATATGAAGGGGTACTTCTCGCAAGGAGATTTGCCCGCAGCGAGGAAGGTACTGACGAGCCATCTCTTAAAGGTTTTTCATGTTCTGTTCATGTCCTTCAAGCAGGCCGTCCTAGGTTTATCGTCGGGGATGTTCCACTTAGCCTGTTTTCAAATAATGCATAGAATTAATCACGAGTTAGTTAAACTTTAGGATAAGCCAAGAGAACGTGATTACGAAAGAGTTTAGCGATTTCAGTTAATTTAACCTTCACTTCCGCCCACAACCTATCCCTCTCGTCCGCCGTGACGTCCTTCCAGCTCTGGACGGTGATCTTCACCCTTTCTTTCGCCAACAGCCCAACGTAGGCTGTGTACTTCCCAGCATTCTTTCCGATCGGCCTCCCAAATTGGTTGAACTCACAAGAAAGGTCAGTGCGTTTGGCCAAACGGCCCAACATCGTCGTGCCTCACCCCACCCTCTTGCATTGGGATGAACCAGCATCTTCAGTTACGTTGGCCCTAGTCGAACCACTAGTATCATCCGATGAAGACGACGACATGTCTTTCCCTACAAAACCATCAACAAACCATAAAAAATTTAATGGAAACACAAACCAAATCATTTTACAAAGCAAAATGACCTATTTTAAATATTTGTTCTATCGATAAACACAGCAACTACCGATAGAAGATAAGAATCTATTTCTGAGCATTTTCATCTACACATTTTCATAGGAAGCAGGTGTAACACCCTGGTTTTGGGAGTGAAAATTCCTTTTCATGAAAATCATGCATGCATGTATCTCTTTAGAAGTAGCAAGATCAGTTCAATTCTAATCTATCGTAAGCCCCAAAAATCCCAAAATCTATCCTGAAGATCCAATTCAAGATCAGATTATCCAGAAATAATCTACTATCTATCCTGAGTATAAAAGCCTTCAGAAGCCAGATCAAATTCAATCTCTAACTCCCAGATTTATCAATCTCTTTCTGTTTTCGAAAACAAGAATTAATCGAATATTCTAATTACCCTAAATACCCTGAGTTTCAGAATTCAGATTTAATCAAATCTTAACCTAATCTAGACCAAATTATTCTTGGATTGTAATCATGGGCATGCCAATACCTTAATCCAAAAAGTTGACAGCCAGATTCCATCATTTAAACCCCTTTTTGCAAATCAGTCCAAATTATATCGCAGATTAGTCCTTTTCTAATTTCCAAGAGCCCGAAAAGGCTAAAAGCCACAAATCAACTCCAGATCTCAATTTGATTCAAGGAATACCTCCTAAATGCTATTTAATACAAAATCGCCTTTTGTCAAAACATCAAAATCCCACCCTAAGCCTCAGATTTCCAAATCTCGACAAAACCCAGATTCAAGGTACCCTAATTACCCTATTTTGACTTCAGTTCAAATTTGATCAAGAGTTCCCAGATTTCATCAGGTATTCTCTCAAATCATCCGTTGAATAAAGTTCTTCAAATCTGTGAAGTTGAAATCATCCATAATCCTCAATATCTCAGATTTTACAGATTAGTCCAAATCAGAAAACTGAAATTGCAATCGAGTCCAGCCTCTTGTTTCGACCAGCATCATCACCTTCGACCAGAGAAGCCGCGACCAGTAGCCGTGCCGTTTTCGACCTCGGGCCCAGCTGCGACCAGGAGCACCAGTGCACCGCGAACCTCACCGCCGGTGGTGCTTCGCCGTTGCCAGCTTCGCCGCAACCCCGTCGCCACATGCGCGCACCAGATTGGCCGTAGCAGCGCTGCAGCAGCACCAGCATCGCCCGAATCCTTCCTTCGCACGCGCGCGCGCTCGTCTGCAGCAATGTCAGAAGCTTTGTGCCACATTGCTTCCATGCCGGAGCTGCCAGACACTTTACCACTGCACCTGCCAGAGCACGCGATGACCGTGTTGAAAAGTCGTTGAGACCGCTGAACACCGCCACCGTAGCCAACCAGCTGGATATCGTCCCGATTGCTCCAAGTCTCGAGAGCCCCATCCTCCACTATTTAAGCCCCCCCGTAGCTCACAGCAGCTTCACTCCTCACCAGAACCAGCAAGTCTCGCTTCCTCCCGTTTCTTCTCGTCTTCTTCTTCCTCTCCGGCAAGCCGCCGAAGGGGAGAACGACGACAGGGAGCTTCGCTGCATCAACCTCCGATCCAACTTCACCAGTGAATGTCTCTACCTCACCTCTCTATGTTGTACCAAGTAATTGAACTCCGGTGGTTCCTGTCGCCGGTGATCGTCGTTATTTGCTTTTGCCCTGTTCCAGCCTTGTAACCCGATTTAGCCAAAATTAGTACTCCTTTTAGTAGAAGCAATTGATCAGTAGACCCTTCCTTGCAAGCCCTTGCTGTTGGATTTCAAATTGAAGCTCGGATTGAGCCTTTCCCCTGTTTTCGCGCGCCACCGTGAGCTGTTCACGTCGCCGGCCTGTATAGCTTCACCTCCGACCAAATTGACTGTAGCATTGTGATCCCTGAACTCCGTAGATGGTGTAGCCAAACCAAATTGACCGGAGCTACCTTGTATCAGCGGCACCCCAGTGGCCGTCTTCTTCGAGTCTGGCATCAACGCCGGTGAGCTCCAGTATTTGATTGCAACCCAATTCCTCGCTGGAGAATGATCAGCAACACCCCAGAAGCGTTAATCCTCAACCAATTTCGAGTTTCATCGTCTGTAGCTTGTGGCCACCGTAGCTCACCTTAGTTCCTGAAAACCGACGAGTTCAACCTCACCGTTTGCCGTCGTTTCATCGCGGTTGTTCAATCTACTTTGTCCTGTAGATTTGCCTCAACCTACTGAGCATATCACTCCACTGCATCGCCCTTCGTTGTTGTGCCAAATCGCAAGATATAGCCGTGCCAAGATCTGTCCAGTACCTGTGTCTTGCCGTGTCGGCACCGTGATTTCTCATTGCCGTTCATCACCGTCCGACCACCTTAGTTCCTGAAACCTCCACCACTGGATTCCTGTTGTCTTCGCCCACCTCCTAGACATAGTTGGCGAAGCAAAGCTCAAGAGGATCGATCAAACACTCAAGCCCTAGAATCTGGCTGTGTACTGACATTCAATTCTCTGTGTCCAGGGGCCTCTTTGCAAATTGCCTAAATTCTGGACTTTCCTGTGGAAACCACCTTGTCAAATAGCTACCTTATTACATTTTGCATCTAATGCTTTGATCAAATCGCATTCTTCCCACTGGAAATTATCCAAACCACATCAATGCCATTCCTTGATAATGCCAGCCCTTGTCAGTTCATGTCAGCCAATGGCATTGGGCAAGTTTTACCACTTCTGTTTGTGCAACTGATAACCACCTTGTCCATTGAACTTGTAGAGCTATGTTCTACATTTTATTCAACTACCACACCTTGAGATAAACTCTCTAGCATTCCCTGAAGCTATGTCAGAGCCCTGAACCGAATGTCGACCTTTTGAAGTTCGTCGTTTTTGAGCAAAATAGCCGCGGACTTGATGTCCATATTGCAGCCTTGAAACCCTGAAAGTCTCTATCATTCGTCCTCAACCCTAATTCCATAAATCTCCAAGATTAACTCAAATCCAGCTTTCAAGCTTACCTGTTCCAGTATCGCTGAGAGTATTTCTCCTTTGCATGTTGCATATAGATTATTAATGGATTGTGATTCCTGTTTGCTTGTTTGATCTTTGATTAGAACAAGAGCCTCAGTACAGAGATTTCGTCAGACCCGACATCGACTGCTGTACCTTACGACGCGGAAGGCAAGTCATATTTTTGGACATCTTGAACCTATATTTTATGAATTGTTAAGACATTGCCTTGACTATAAGCAGTATTGCGTTTGATGAAATGACGAAGGTATGATATGGCAGTACTAGGCTGTATGCAGACAAAAGATGAGGAGATTCCTTATAAAATGATCAAACCGTGAGCCATAACTAATATATATGTATATATGTATATTCATGAAATAGAACCCTTGCCGTGGCCAGTGTTTGGTATGGAATGGTGGTGGCAATGACGAGTGCAGGGTTTGTGGAATGCACTGGTCATGGGCATGTAAGGACTAGAACCTTGTGTTGTGCTTCTATGCGGCATGAAAAAGTACCAACCACTTGCCCGGTTATGGGACGGGCGCAACTTAGTAGCTTTCTTTAGTATTAGCTTTTCCCTGCAATGGTTGTCGATCCAGCGTCTTGCGAGAACTGGTGGGCCGCAAAAGGCCATGAGTGATGTGAGTTCAGAAAAATCATGAGAGGAAAAGGTGGAAAGAAGGAAGACGCTCTATGCCAGATTAAGTCGTGCACGACTGTAATCAAGAGAGGCTATGTGTCTTGCGAGAACATAGACCCAGGCTAGGAAGTAAGGCAGTGGGGAGGACCCACAATGGTACTTGAGACTTAACTGTCTATTTACTGGGCAGGGAATTGTTAATGCTATGACTGTAAACTGTTGTGTCATCTCGGCCTTGTCACATGCGTAAAAGTCGCATGGAGAGGTACCGACTTGAAAGCCGAATGATTGGTGGATTAAAATGGTACACCTTTGCAAAGTTAAAAACATATTCGAATACTCCGAGCTCCCGGGTTTATAGGAGCCTGCGCGTTGTGGATCCTATCCACGTCGATGTGACACAAGTATGTTTTCTAAATAAAATATGGATAGACTTAGCTCATGTGCGCTTGACATGCGTTGTCATGAAATGAGGTGCTAACATGGGCAGACATGTGTTGTCGTTCTATGGTAGTACTTCTAAGAGTTTATAAAAGATATTAATGATATGTCATGATGAGCACTGCCATAGATTTGAAAAGAGAAAAAGTATTTTGCAACCTTCCCTCCTTCCCTAATAGCATAGGTTCATATCATTCTACTATATGTATCTACTCTTATCTATGACTTGCTGAGTACGTAAGTGCTCACCCTTGCAATTCACTATCCAATAGATGGAATGTCCCTGATCAAGACAAAGGCCTGGAGAACTTCTTGGATCCCTGAAGGAAGAGAGTCAGTTCCACCCAATTCCTGAAAAGTGTTGCTCTGCTTTCAACTTCTTGCTGTGGGGGTTCACTTAGCTTCTGCTGAGTAGTTGTTCTTCTGCAACCAAACTTATTTACGCCGTGATGGCTTGTAATTTATTATGTTGTAATGAGGCCAGTTGGCCATACTGCTCAATGTAATGCAAGTTAAACTGATGCAATATACTCCTATGTTTGGCTCATCCTGGGAAGTCAAAAGGTAAGGGATCAGCTGCAGTGAGCTGGGTCCCCATGGGAGTAGTCGTGTTCCCCTGTGAAGGTGGGATGCGGCAAAATTGTGGTATCAGAGCAGTACAAGAACTTGTCTGTAGGGCGACACCATGAGGAATTGGATGTGCCAGGACGGTGTAATTTATCTAAAAACTATTTCTCCAAAAACCCTATTTTTGTAAAAAGGAACCTTGTAGCTTTTAGAAATTTTGATTTCAAAAATCTTATTCGGTTTTTCTAAAATTTCATCGAGAGCCTTGGGAGTTGGACTACGTTGTTTCAGCACATAGTTCAATTCTTGGGGTTAGAACTTGTTCGAGTAGTTAGTCAACCGTTATAGGTGTTTAGCCGGGAGATGGTGTAGATAAGAGCTGTTGAATGCTCTTGGTAGCTTTTTTGCTTCACTGTTGCTTTTGCAATGGTTAACTTGTGTATTATGGCTAGGGGCCAGAATATCTAAGTATTTTATGCATTAATATAGTTGCATTAATTTCTGCACTAGTGTCTTAGTTATCTCTTAGCTAGTTTGGATCTGCCTGGATTCCTTTCAAAACCATCATGATCGACACAAGAAGGAGATCCTGGAACAGCCAAGGAGAAAGAGAGCAAAGTCCGCAAGAAGAAGATCCTATGAGGAAAGGATCCTTATTTCGACAAGGGGCCCAGAGTTCCAACCCGTCTCAAGAAGGGCAGCCAAGTTTGCAAGAAATCCTTTTGTCTATAGAGTAAAACCTTCAGGAAGCCCAGACAGCCAATACCCAACTTCTAGCCCAAATAGTTCAGAGACTACCTCTCGAGCCACAGAAAGAACTACCATAGGCGCCAGATTGGCAAACTTCCAGAAGACTTGTTCCCCGACATTTTCAAGCACGACCGACCACATGATCACCAATGATTGGTTAAGGGATAAAAAGGGAAACTAGAAAAAGTCCGATGTAACAACCGAGAGAAGGTTCTGTCAGTTAGCAGGAGCTGTAGCCGTATGGTGGATGAATTACCAGGAAACTCATCTGGACAAAGGTAACATTTCTTGAACGGTATTCAAGGAACAATTCCAGAAGTTTCACATACCCGCAGATGTCATAGCTGCCAAACGCTGGGAATTTCGAAATCTGATTCAAGAAAACAAGACCGACACAGAGTATCTGCACCAATTCAACCATAACTCGATCTGTCAAGATGTAACCTTCAGTATAGAAGAGGTAGAATTCGCAGTAAATCTGTTGGTATTAGAACTGCAAGGTCTAGACGTTAAATTGGGCACAGATTGGTTGTCCCAACATAAAGGTCTAGTGGATTGTGAGAAGAAAACCATAAACCTTGTCAGTAGCCAAGGGAAGAAAGTTCTATTCTATGCGGAAAGGTCGTCAGCCAAGCAACCGCTAGGATCTATTCAAGCATTACAGAAGTTATGCCTAGAAGAAGTACCCATGGTGCAACTATACCCCGATGTGTTCCCAGAACTCCCGAAAATGATACCCGATAGGAATATCGAGTTTCTCTATTGAGCTTAAATCAGGAACGACACCCATATCGAAACGACCTTATCGGATGCCAGCCACAAATTGGAAAGAGCTCAAGAGCCAATTGGAAGATTTAGGAAGCAAAGGATTCATCAGACCCAGTGCTTCACCATGAGGAGACCAGTATTGTTCGTGAGGAAAAAGGATGGAGCGCTACAGATGTGCGTGGATTATTGAGCCTTAGATGAGGTGAACATAAGGAACAAGTACCCATTGCCGAGGATCGATGACTTGTTTGACCAACTTCAAGGGGCTAAAGTATTTTCCAAGATAGACTTGAAGTCTGGATACCATCAATTGAGGATCAAGGAAGAAGATGTACCAAAGACCGCTTTCACTACAAGATATAGATTGTATGAGTTTACAGTAGTACCAATTGGCTTGACCAATGCCCCAGCCGCTTTCATGAATATCATGAACAACACGTTTGTGGATTTTCTAGACCAGTTTGTCATGGTGTTCGTAGATGACATTCTGATATACTCCAAGATCCCGAAGGAACATGAGCAACATCTGCACCTAGTCTTGGGAAGACTATAATTTTATGCCAAGTTTGACGAATGTGAAGTTTGGATAACGAGGATTGCATTTCTTGGACATATCTTAATTGAAGAAGGAATTTTGGTGGATTCAGCTAAGATTACTGCAATCAAAGAGTGGAAACAGCCCACTACAGTTCCAGAAGTTAGAAATTTCTTAGGTTTGAGAGACTACTATAGGAGATTCATTGAAGGATTCTACCAAGTTGCCAAAGAAGGACGTTGAATTTGAATGGACCGCCAAGTACGAAGAAAGCTTTCAGAAGCTAAAATAGAAATTGGCAAAACACCAATCCTCAAATTGCCAGATAGCAAGGAAGACTTCGTAGTTTATCGTGATGCTTCAAAGCAAAAAGGGATAGGCTGTGTGTTGATGCAGAAAAACCAAGTAGTGACTTATGCTTCACGTCAACTGAAGCCACACGAGGAGAATTATCCCACACATGAATTGGAATTAGCAATAGTCATTCATGCGTTGAAAATATGGTGACGCCATTTAATTGGAAACAAGTGTGAAATCTACACTGATCATAGGAGCCTCAAGTACATTCTCACAAAAACAGAACTCAACATGCATCAACAACGGTGACTAGAATTGATCAAGGACTATGAACTCAGTATTCATTGTCATCTCGAAAAGGTTAACATAGCAGCAGACGCCTTGAGCAGGAAGGCTTAAAGCTTACAAGAAAGAGTCATGCCAAGTAATCCATACTTGCAGCAAGAGATACAAGATCTTTAGGTGGAAATAACATCACAAGGAACATTAACCATTTTGGTAGAAGAACCCCAGTTCGAAGAACAGATGAGAAGTGCCCAGAAAGAGGATAAAGAGATTTGCAAGATTAAGAGCCGAATCAAGTTGGGAAAAGCTCAGGATTTACTAAAATCAACAGACAGGAAAATGCATGGTATCGGGGAAGGATCTGTGTTTCTCAAAGCACAGACCTTAAGGAATTAATTCTCCATAAGGCGCATAAAACCTCGTGCTCAATGCACCTGGGTAGCACTAAAATGTATCGGAACTTGAAAAATCAGTTTTGGTGAGATAATATGAAGAAAGGGATCGCAGAATACGTTGCAAACTGTGATACTTGTCAGTGAGTTAAAGAAAAAAAAATCAGAAGATAGCCAAGAAGTTACAACTTTTGTCAGTACCACTATGGAAGTGAGAAGAAATCAGAATGGATTTTATCCCAAAAACTCAAGGAGGATATGACTCCATGTAGATCATCATTGATAGACTCACCAGAATGGCACACTCCATCCCAGTTAAAAAGAGAACTACGATGGGAGTAAATTAACTGAGTTGTATATGCAAAGAATAGTAACACTGCATGGTACCCCTGAGAAGATCGTTTCAAATAATGGAGCACAGTTTACATCAAAATTTTGGAGCGGACTCCATGAAACACTAAGACCTCAATTGAATTTTAGCACTGCATATCACCCTCAGACAGGAGGATAGACAGAAGGAGTAAATCAGATTTTGGAAGATTTTCTAAGAACTTGCATACTAGATTATGGAACATCATGGGATAAATGCTTGCCACTTGCAAAATTTGCTTACAACAATAGCTATCAGTATAATTTACAAATGGCACCGTTTGAAGCTGTATATGAATGAAAACGCAGAACTCCGTTGCATTGGAATGAGCCATGAGAACGAAGGATCATAGGACTAGAGATAGTGGAAAAAGCAGAAGCTCGTGTAAAGCTTATCAGAGAAAGGCTGAAGATAGCATAGTCTCAAAAAAAAAATTACGCGAACAACTGGTGGAGAAGAGCTGACAATTGAAGTAAAGAGATCTGGTCTACCTTAAAGTCACACCTTTCAAAGGATTGCGAAGGTTACAGGAGAAAGGGAAGTTATCTCCTAGGTATATTGGACCATTCAAAATACTTAAGAGAAAAAGGAGAAGTGGCCTATAAGTTGGGGTTACCCTCAGAATTAGCAGGAGTGCATGATGTATTCCACGTTTCGCAACTCCGAAAGTGTTTGAAGAGAACCAACCGACCGAGCAGAAGTTCACGAAGTATCGTTGGAGAAGAACTTTTCAAATCTCAAGCACCCAATACAAATTCGGGACACTAACGAGCGAAGAAGATTAAGTTATGCAAGGATCAGTGGGAGAACCATTTAGAACGAGAAGCCATTTGGGAGAAAGAAGAAAGTCTTCAGCAGGAGTACCCCCCCCTTATCTTTTCCTAGGTAAATCTCGGGGACGAGATTTCTTTAAGGAGGGTAGATTTGTAACACCCTGGTTTTGGGAGTGAAAATTCCTTTTCATGAAAATCATGCATGCGTGTATCTCTTTAGAAGTAACAAGATCAGTTCAATTCTAATCTATCGTAAGCCCCAAAAATCCCAAAATCTATCCTGCAGATCCAATTCAAGATCAGATTATCAAGAAATAATCTACTATCTATCCTGAGTATAAAAGCCTTCAGAAGCCAGATCAAATTCAATCTCTAACCCCCAGATTTATCAATCACTTTCTGTTTTCGAAAACAAGAATTAATCGAATATTCTAATTACCCTAAATACCCTGAGTTTCAGAATTCAGATTTAATCAAATCTTAACCTAATCTAGACCAAATTATTCTTGGATTGTAATCATGGGCATGCCAATACCTTAAACCAAAAAGTTGACAGCCAGATTCCATCATTTAAACCCCTTTTTGCAAATAAGTCCAAATTATATCGCAGATTAGTCCTTTTCTAATTTTGTCGGGGGAAATCTCCCCGGGCGCCGCCTTTTGGCTCCTGGGACGTGGCCTCCGGTGCCCTCCCGGGCACCGCCATTTGCCCGGGGACGTGGCCTCCAGGGCCTCCCCGGGCGCCGCCTTTTGGCTCCCGGGACGCGGCCTCCGGTGCCCTCCCGGGCGCCGCCATTGGCCCGGGGACGGTGTGAGACCCCCATTTGAGGGTCACCTTGGCAACCGCCCAGGTAGATTGCGCACAGAAAGGTACATCACAAGCTCACAACAACAGGATTCACTTCCAATAATAAAGCTGGTAGATAAAGCAAGTACAAGGTCACGAGGACCACTATTACAATATCATAATGCCACGGGTGGCACTAATTAAAGTTGATACAAAAGTAGAGAGTTTTTCAAAATCAAGAATCGGTATTGAAGTACCGAACACAGAAAAACAACACAAAAAGCAACCACAAGGGTCTTCACTTCCTTCTGCAGCGGCTCTGGAAGGGCTTCCTCCACATCGGACTCAACTTGGCTCGTGACCCTCCTAGAAGCTCAAATCGTCTGGAAAGACTCTTTCCTCTTTTTGGTGCTCAAGGCCAGGGGAATCGGAATTCTCAAAGTCTTCTTCTGAATTTGTTTGCAAAGGCAAGGGTGAGCATGTTTTTACACAGTGCTCAGCAAGTCTCATTACAAAAATGTAGGTATATAGATGAGGAGTGATCAAGAAAAGGGTTTAAGACTTATAATTATAAATAGTATAGATTTCAATTCTTTGATCTCTCAAATGAGGGTTTTGTTTTCAACAACGGGGTTTTGTAAATCTTAAGTTATACTTTGGAATTCGTTATGTGTGATGGTCTCCCATGAGTCATCACTTTTATCAACCGTATTATGAAAACATTCCAAATCATTACTTGTGCTATAACCCATGGATAACATCCACTACGAAAAGACTCCTGAACCTGGGAGTACAGAGTATCTGATACTTCTTTTACACTTTGCAAAGGTGTACCTCTTTTTAAATCCACTGGTTCACTCGGCTTTCAAGTCGGTACAGCTCCATGTGACTTATACACATGTGACAAGGCCGAGATCACACAACGCAAATAGACAATCAAGTCTCAAGTGCCGTTGTGGGTCCTCCCCACTGCCTTACTTCCTAGCCTCTGGCTTATGTTCCCGCAAGACACATAGCCTTGGTCTGTGTCCACGCAAGACATATGACCGTTCAAGATTACAACCGCGCACGGCTTAATCTGAGGCGTAGGGCGCCTTCCTTCTTTCCACCTTTATCTCTCATCATTTTTCTGAACTCACGTCACTCATGGCCGAACTGCGGCCCACCAGTTTCCACGCGAGAAACCAGACCGACAAACCATGCAGGGAACTGCTAATACCAAAAAGCTACTAAGTTGTGCCTGTCCCATACCAGGCAAGTGGTTGGTACGTTTACATTTCGCATAGAGACACAGCACAAGGTTCTCGTCCTTATGAACCAATAGTGAGGAGCATTCACATTCCCTGGTGCGCACCGCACCCTCTCCATACAATCCAATCCTCACTATCAATTCTAATTTCACATTTTCTTTCATAAAAGGAGTTTCAAATTCATTTCTCACATATTAGCCATTTCACACTTAACATGTACGTTTAAATAAGATTAGAGTTTAAGCATAGCATCCTAGGGTGACAAGGTTGCATGATGATTCAATCTCAAAAGGGGGTTTCCACATAAGACTTGGGTCATATCTGTTCACATGTTTCTAAACATAGTTTTATCAAATACTCAGCATGCATATATCTTGAAAACAGTTAATCTACTTTATATCAAAATACTAGGTGAGACATGATCAAGGGGTTGAGACTTGCCTTGCACTGCTAGGTCTAATTACTCGGACGAATCTTCAAAGACTTCTTCTGCTCCTTCAGCTTCGGGCACTGCGGCGGACACAAGCAATACAATACACACACTACATAAGCATACATAAAATAGTTTCCATAGAAAATATTGAGTAAATAAGACATGCATGCAGGGGAAAAGGTTAGGGCAAGGTCACAAGGGTTCTGGTCGAAGAAACGGCTAAAAAGGATTGAACGTCAAAGGGTCGACATTCAGTTCACGGCTTTGGCATAGCTTTAAACTGGTATTAGGATGGTTTTCTGGAGAAGTGACAGAAGGGAAAGATGTAGAACACAACTCCAGGAATCTAGGGGACAAAGTGACATTTCCATTGCTCAACCAGAAGGGGTCAAACAAGGCTAATGCCAGTGGCTGACATGCACTGACATAGTGCAGACATTGCCAAAATCTAGGGCTTGACATAACTTTTGATACAGGGCTCCAATTGATGTACAACTTTGTCTGGGAGGTAGGCATTGATAACAGGAACAATTAAGTCAACAGGATCTAGGGCTGAAAGTGGCTGGAAGGTGATGAAATTCAGTGATGAACTGTGGTGACTTGGACATGAACTGGGCTTCTGGACAGTGATCTTGGCATTGGAATAACTTTTGATTCAGGTCGATTCAGGGATCGAGCTAGTGGACAATAATGCTCAGGAGGCTAAAGCACATCTAAATGACAAGGTGATTTGGGCTGAAACGGCCGGAAACACTTTTCCGGTCATCGGCGCCGGAGAAGAAGCACTGCTAGCTGTGGGTTTCTGCTACAGGCCGAAAGAACTCTAATCCAAGCTTGGAGAGCATCTAGGAGGTATAAGGAAGCTGTTGGCACGGTTAGTTTGGTCAGATAATCACCGGAGAAGCCTGGCGACGATCGCCGGCAACTGGTGAAATCCGGATTTGGGGAAACCATCAATTTAAGCTCAATCTGGAAATCTAAGTACACAGGCTTGCTTGAAATAACTCACTGATCATTTCTCTTCACAGGCTCGAGGGCTAATTCGAGATAGATTGGCCAGCATTGCCGGAACAGGGCAAACGGCCGTTTACGGCGATCACCGGCGATGGGGTTCAATCTGGTGCAATTAACTGGTATGACACAGAGAGGGAGGTAAGGGACGCTTACTGGTGACCTTGGATTGGAGATTGGGGCTGTGGAGAGCTCTGGCGACGGTGGCCTCAAAAACAGCTCGCCGGGGAAGAAGCTGTTCGCGGCGGCGCTGGAGAGTTGGTGGTTTTCTGGTAGTGGAAACTGAAGCAATGCACTGTGGAGGTATTTATAGCTGCTGAAGCCATCTGCTGGTCGACAATTCAGGGAACAGCGGTGACGAAATCGACCACGAAGCGACCGGACACAGCGGGAACTTGTGCCGGCGATGATGGCGAGGCACTGGCGTGCAGCGGTGCAGGCTTTTGGCAGTGGATGGCACTGGCGCAAGCGACGAGAGAACGGTGAAGTGAAAGCTCCATCGACGCGTGGCCGAGACGTGTCGAACGGGCGAAGCTGGACTTGCTGGTTCGCGGGCTCGCACGCGGGGAAGAAATTGGTTGTGCTGGCGCGGCCGAGGTGGCGTCCACGGCGGTGCCACGAATGCGCACGGGTGTCAGGTACGTGGCAAAGGTGGTGGCAGCTCTGGAAGTTCACCGGCGGCGAAGAACGCGGCGAAGCTTTGCGGCGGTTTCTGTTGAAACACGGCCAGGGGCCTAATTGCAATAAAAAGGACTGATCTGCAAGGAAAGTTTGAAATAGAATTGGGCTTGATTGCAAATCTGGAGATCTAAGGGTCCGATCTGAAATCTGATTTCGCAGATAAGTTGCAAAAGATTATTAGAACTTATCCGGCCAAAGTTTGACAAGATCGGGCAAGATCTGAAGGGTTTCGACAAAAGTTGGGGAAAACGACTTTAGGGTAAAACAGGGTAATTAGGGTTTCAAAAACGGCGAGGGTCGAAACTCAGGTTTAGGGCAGGATTTGGAAATTCTTCCAGAAGGGAAAAATGTTCAGAATAGTGAATGGGAGATATTCACTGAATCAGATCAAAGTTTGGAGGTGGTCTGAGACTTTTAGTCTTTTTGGGCTTCTGACAAATCTGAAAAGGGCTGATTTGTGAAAAGGTATGAATGACAAGAGTTTGATTGTCAACCTTTTTGGGGTAAGCTGCTGGCACAACAGGGATCTCATTCTGAAATAGAAAGGGATAAGACACGCCAGGATTTGGGAAAAATTGGGGTGTTACAGACGGGGCCTCCGGGGCCTCCACGGGCTCCACCTTTTGGCTCCCAGGACGCTGCCTCTGGTGCCATCCCGGGCGCCGCCATTGGCCCAGGGATGGGGCCTCCGGGGCCTCCCCAGGCGCCGCCTTTGGGCTCCCGCGACGGGGCCTCCGGTGCCCTCCCGGGAGCCGCCATTTGCCCGGGGACGTGGCCTCCGGGGCTCCTTCGGCGCCGCCTTTTGGCTCCCGGGACGCGGCCTCCGGTGCCCTCCCGGGCGCCGCCATTGGCCCGGGGACGGGGCCTCCGGGGCCTCCCCGGGCGTCGCCTTTTGGCTCCCGGGACGCGGCCTCCGGTGCCCTCCCGGGGGCCGCCATTGGCCCGGGGACGGGGCCTCCGGGGCCTCCCCAGGCGCCGCCTTTTGGCTCCCGAGACGCGGCCTTCGGTGCCCTCCCGGGCGCCGCCATTGGCCCGGGGACGGGGCCTCCGGGGCCTCCCCGGGCGCCGCCTTTTGGCTCCCGGGACGTGGCCTCCGGTGTTGTCCCGGGCGCCGCCTTTGACCCGGGGACATGGCCTCCGGCGCCGTCCCGGGCCTCATCACCCTCCTGAAGGTAAAGTCTCGAACTGTTTGTCACGTAAAAGGTCACGCGAGGGGCGCCTCGGGAACTAGCGACCACCTGTCAAGCATCCAAGGCGTTTGACCGGGAGAAGGACGGTCCTACCCTTCAATCCGACGGTGGCTCCCGGGGTAGTTTAGGTTTTTTGCTTCTTTTTGGGGCTACAAATAGCCCTTGTACCCCTCTGTTGTAAGGGATCGATTCATTTATTGGAATAGCTAAATTCACAGGCGTGCTCCGGAAGCCTCTCCCCCGGAGAGAGCCTCCCCAGCCGACTCCGGTCGGGAGCACGTCGACAGGACTAGGGCCCCCACCGGGACCCGAACCTGTATAAACCCGTGTGTTATTCTTTGTGCTTTTCCGGCGGGGGAGGACCGGTCATCCGGTCAACCCGCGCCGCGTAATCTTCGCTAGGATCACTCTCAAAACCTGCCGGGGTATTCGCAATACCACGACAGTTGGCGCCGACCGTGGGGACCCGTGACAAGATGCCATGGCTCCCCTAAGAACAAGGGCTCGCACCCTTCCCGGTGATCCGGGTCTCGGAGACCCGGCGCCGTCCGCCCGGGACACTGCTGTCCCGGCGGTCCCTTCCGGAGGCGACCTGGCCCAGGTACCGCCTCCCTCCTTTCCTCTTAACTTAGGTGCTTCCACCTCCAGGTCGTTCCCGGTGACCGCGGGGACCTCGGCCGGGACAAGCGTCCCCCGGCTCCCCGGGACGCCCTGCTCGAAGCCCTCGTGGAAGGCCAGCTCCGCGCCCAGCGCTCTATGGACGAGCTCCTTAGCGTGTTGGCGCGGCCTCCGGCCCCCACATTTGCGTCGCACCCATATCCGGGGAACATGCCCCCGTTTATGGGTTACCCGGTGGCCCCTCCGGCCTCGGGGGGGTTGTCCGCCCCGTATGATCCTGCCGGGGGTTCCCTCCCCCTGCGGGATACACGCCCGGACCCTTCCCGGCACCCGGGCCTGTCCCGGTACCGGGAGGTTACTTCATGCCGGGGCCCTTCGCGGCACCAGGGGGGTACCCCGTCCCCGGCCTATTCCCGGGGCCGAGAGCCCACCTCTTGCCGGGGGTTTACCCTGCGCCGGGAGCCAGTCCCGCCCCCCGCGTCGCGTTTACCGCGCCGGGGGCGGTTGACAGAGCAGCCCCCTTGCTGCAGCGAACTTCCCCCCGCATGGGCTCCCCGGTTCCGGACGCCGCCACGGGGGCTCCCCCCTCACCGGTTCCGGGTGTTACAGGGCCTGCCCCCTTCCCGGTTCCGGTCGTGGCCACTGGGGCCCCCACCACTTCGATTCCAGGCGCCGCCGCGGGCGCCCCCTCCCTGGTTCCAGATGATACAGGGGTTTCCCCCTTTCTGGTCCCGGGGGTCGTCGCAGGGGGCTCGCCCGAACTGGCTCCGGAAGCTACAGCGCACGAGCTCCCTCCCTCGGCGGGACATGTCTGTTCCCCCTCGGGGGAGGTCGAGCGAATGCGTTCATCAGAGCACGGGGAAGAACTTCCCCCCGGCCGCGGGCGCGGGGAGCCTCGCTCTCGCACCGGCCGGGGGAAGAGACCCGCTGAAGAGCCAACCTCTCCGGCGGAGAGCCCGGACGTCCGGGAATTCAGCCCAGGTCCGGAGGAAAAGCGTCGCCACCACCATTCTGGCAGACCTCTCGGACCGCTTCCAGACTCAGACAACGAAGGTCCCGTGAAAGAAGATAGCGACCGGGGCTCTCCCCGGGAAGTGCAGGGGGCTAACCAGCCCCTGTGCCGAAGGCTTCGCAGCATCCGGTGGCCGCGGCCCTACCGCCCGCCACACATCGAACACTATAACGGCGAGGCAGACCCTTACAAGTTTGTGCAGGTCTACTCCACTGCTATCTCCGCGGCCGGGGGGGACGAGTCAGTACAGTGCAATGTCTTCCCCCTTTACCTCTCCGGCATCGCCCGCTCCTGGTTCTACAACCTGAAGGCCGGCTCCATCAAGTCTTTCTCGCAGCTCAAGCGGGAGTTCTGTGCCAACTTCTAGGGGAACTACGTGCGTCCCCTGGACTCCTCGCAACTGTATACTGTCCGGCAGAGGACTGGGGAGACCATCAGAAGCTTCTTCAAGCGCTTTGCCCAGGTGAAGAGCAAAGTGGCCCACGTCCCCGACTCTACGGTCATCGAAGCCTGCAAAAGCGGCATCCTCCCGGGGGAGCTCCACCGAAGGCTCTCCCGGAGCTGCCCCTCTTCCGCCGACGAGCTCTTCAACGTGCTCGAAAAGTACGCTCGGGCGGAGGAAGACGATATCTGGAAGAAGACCCAGGGGGCTCCCGCCCCTGTCGACCGGGGGGCCAGGGATCCCCCCAAACGCTCCAGGCAAGGGGGGCGTAGCGAGCCACGGCCTCGGGACACCTTTGTCCTCGAGGGCGGAGGCGGCTCGCGCGACCCCCCAAGGACCAACCGCCCCTTCCCCAAACCGAAGGGCCATGGGGGAGGACAGTCTTCGCGCGGCCGGGAAGGCCCTGCGGGGAGAAGGCGGGAAGGACCGTGGTGCAGCCTCCACAGGTCCAATACCCACGCTACCCGAGATTGTAGCCAGCTGCTGCAGCACTTTGCGGATTTCCTCGACCAACGTGGGCAGGGGGGGGGGACTCCGGCCTCCTTGCTCCCTCGGCCAGCTGTTCCGGCCCTTCCCGCTCCCACGGGGGGTCAGCAGACGCAGGAGGGGGAGCCTTCAGAAGCTCTCCCCTTTCAAACTTCGCAGCGGCACATCAACGTCATCGTGGGAGGATCTGCCTCCGGGCGGGACTCTAAGCGCCAGCGTAAGAAGTACGCGCGCGAGGTCAAAGTTGTGGGGGTGCTACACGCGTCCCCGCCACCGAAGTGGTCGGACGTCCCCCTCACCTTCACGGCAGAAGACGCGCGGGGGGTTCGCTTCCCCCACGACGACGCGCTTATTGTCTCCGCGACCATCTACAACTGCCATCTGGCCCGGATCCTGGTGGACGCTGGGAGCTCCGCCGATGTCTTATTCCTGAAGGCCTTCAAAGAAATGCAGGTGGATGAGAAGCTCCTGCAGCCCGCTGCCGGGCCCCTGCAAGGCTTTGTCCCGGGGAAGGCGATCCAACCCGTGGGCAAGGTAGATCTTCCAATGACCTTCGGCACCCCGGAGAACTACCGGACCAAACTGGTCCGCTTCGAAGTGGTAGACCTCCCCTCCTCCTACAACGCGATTATGGGGAGGACGACAATCAACCGGCTGGGGGCTGCCACCCATCAAAATTATCTCTGCATGAAGATCCCCGGGCCGCATGGTGTGATCAACGTCCGGGGAGACCAAGACATGGCCCGTGCTCTATACGAGCGCGCTGCGGCCACGATCGGAAGCGTCAACCTCATAAAGACGCCCGGGGGGGAGGCTCCTCCCCCGGAACTAGATGCTGCTGCGCCACCGCCCGGGAGGCCCCTCCTCAAGCCGCGTCCCGAAGGGGGCCTCCGGAAGGTCCTGTTGTCCCCGGGCAACGAAGACAAAATCGTCCGGATCGGGGCGGAGCTCCCCGAGGAGCGCGCAGCGCAACTTGCGGCTTTTCTGCGCGAAAACTCTGATGTTTTTGCGTGGAAGCCGTCAGACATGCGGGCGTCGCCCGGGAGGTCATTGAGCACAAGCTTGCAGTGGCCCCCGGTCACCCCCCGGTCAAACAGAAGCTGCGGAAACTCTCCCTCGAGCGCCAAGAGGCAATCAAGGCGGAGATCACCCGGCTCCGAGAGGCGGGGTTCATTCGGGAGGTCCTGCACCCCGAATGGCTCGCGAACCCCATCCTCGTCAAGAAATCAACCGGCAGGTGGCGGATGTGCGTGGACTTCACCGACCTTAACCGCGCCTGCCCCAAAGACAACTTCCCACTCCCGCGGATTGACCAGCTCGTCGACTCCACTGCGGGGTGCGAGCTCATGAGCTTCCAAGATGCCTACTCGGGCTACCATCAAGTCCGGATGGCGGAAGGGGACGAGGAAAAGACGAGTTTTATTACTCCCCTCGGAACCTTCTGCTACGTCCATATGCCCTTCGGGCTCAAGAACGCGGGGGCGACCTTCCAGCGCCTCATGACACTGGTTTTCAAGGAGCAAGTCGGCCGCAATGTTGAAGTCTACGTAGACGACGCGGTTGTCAAGAGTCCCCGCGCAGCCTCCCACATCGACGACTTGGCTGAAACTTTCCGCAACCTCCGCGCGTTCGGGCTCAAACTGAACCCGGAGAAGTGCGCCTTCGGGGTGCGCGGGGGGAAGCTCCTAGGCTTCCTCGTGTCCCAGCAGGGCATTGAGGCAAACCCCGAGAAGATCCGAGCGTTCCTAGATATGCCCCCGCCGCGCTCCGTCAAGGATGTCCAGCAGCTCTCCGGCCGCCTGGCCGCACTTAGCCGCTTTGTCTCCCGGTCGGGGGAGCGGGGCCTCCAGTTCTTCAAGATCCTCCGAGGGCTCGAGGGGTTCTGCTGGACCCCCGAGGCCCAGGAGGCGTTCGACGACCGCAAGAAGTACCTCACGAGCCCTCTAATGCTCGTGAGTCCGTCCCCGGAAGAGCCCTTGCTCCTCTACCTCGCCGCGACCCCTGTCGCCGTCAGCGCGGTCTTGGTGAAGGAGCAAGGGGGGCAGCAGCGTCCGGTGTACTACTTGAGTGAGGCCCTCCAAGGGGCCAAAACTCGGTACACGGAAATGGAGAAAATCTGCTACGCCGTCCTCATGGCGTCCCGGAAGCTTCGGCATTACTTCCTGGGGCACCCCATCACCGTCCCGTCGTCCCTCCCCCTCGGGGAGGTACTGTGGAACAAAGAAGCCACCGGCCGGATCGGGAAGTGGGGGGCCGAGCTCGCCCCCTTCTCCCTGTCCCTTACCGGCCGCTCCGCCATCAAATCGCAGGTTCTCACCGACTTCGTCGCAGAGTGGACTCCCGCCTCTGGGCCCAGGGACGAAGATCTCCCTGTGCCGCCCCGACACAGTGATCATTGGACCCTCATGTTCGATGGGTCGCTGTGTCTCGCCGGGGCTGGTGCGGGGGTAGTCCTCCGGAGCCCCGAGGGGAAGGAACTCGAGTACGCCGCACGGCTCGAGTTCCCCGCAACCAACAACGTCGCCGAATACGAGGCTTTGCTCCTCGGGCTGCGCCTCGCGCGCTCCCTAGGGATCCGGCGCCTCCTAGTCAAGGGAGATTCTCAGCTCGTAGTTTGCCAAATGGACAAGTCTTACCTGTGCCATGACGCAAACTTAAGTCTTTATTTGCAGGAAGTGCGAAAGATGGAGAGGCATTTCGACGGCCTCGAGGCCCGGTATATCCCGCGTAGGGACAATGACCGGGCCGACGCCTTGACCCGGACAGCAAGCGCCCGGGAATCGCTCCCCAAGGGGGCCTTCCTGGAGATCATCACGAAGCCCTCGGTGGTCTCCCCGGACATGGGCAACGAGCCTCATGTCCCAGAGGTCGCCGAGATCACCCGGACTCCGTCTTGGATGGACCCCCTCATCTCCTTCATCAAGGAGGAGGGGGACCCTCCTAGTGAGACCGAGGCTAAACACCTCTGGGCTAAAGCTCGGGCATATCTCCTGCTGGAGGGGAGGCTCTACAAGCGGGGGGCTTCCACCCTCCTGCGCTGCCTCCCCCGGCCGGAGGGACTTCAACTCCTCGAAGACATCCACGCGGGGAGCTGCGGTTCTCACCTAGCCCCGCGTGCCATTGCAGCCAAGGCCCTCCAGCAGGGCTTCTACTGGCCCACGGTCATGCGCGACGCGCGAGACCTCGTCTCCGCATGTGAGGCATGCCAGAAGATGGCCAAGGGTTCGAACCTCCCCCCTATAGCGCTGTAGACGATCCCCATCACTTGGCCCTTTGTGCGCTGGGGGATGGACCTCTTAGGGCCCTTCCCCCCAGCGTCTGGGGGATACAAGTATGCGGTAGTCGCAGTCGACTATTTTACAAAGTGGGTTGAGGCGGAGCCTTTGGCCAGCATCATGTCCCGGGCCGTTCAGCGGTTTTTCTGGAAAAACGTCGTATGTAGTTTTGGTGTCCCCCGGGAAATTACCGTGGACAACGGGACCCAATTCGACTCAGCTTATTTCCGGGAATTCTGTGAAGCCCTGGGGCTCGTCATCCACTTCGCCTCTGTAGCCCATCCTCGGAGCAATGGGGCTGTCGAGAGGGTCAACGGCATGATCCTACAGGGATTGCGCCGGAGACTCGAGCAAACCGCTTCTAAGCGGGGTGCATGGGCGGAGGAGCTCCCTAGCATCCTCTGCTCTATGCGCACGACCCCGTCCCGGGCGACGGGGCGTACTCCCATCTCCCTGGTATATGGGGCGGAGGCAGTCCACCCCTCGGAGATTGGCTTCCGGTCACTACGGGTGGAGCTCCTGGAGGGAGCCACTCCCTCAGCATATCAGGCCAACGAGGCCAATCAGCGCCTGGAGATCGACCTCGTGGAGGAGGAACGCGACCGAGCGCTCCTCCGCCACGCCATCTACGAGCAAGAAGTAGCGCGTGCGTACAATCAGCGCGTGCGGGAGAGAGCTTTCCTCCTTGGGGACCTTGTCCTCAAGCGCGTGACGGACCCCCAGGCCCAGGGTAAGCTCTCCCCCAAGTGGGAGGGCCCCTATAGGATCTCCGCGGTCCTGGGCTCGGGGGCCTACAAGCTCTCCAACTTTCAAGAGCAGGAGCTGAAGCACACGTGGAACTTGCGTTTACTTCGCAAGTTCTATGTTTAGCCTTACGGGCCTGTCCCCTCCCCCGGAGCGTTCACGTCGGAGGGGGAGGAGGGACACTGTATTTTCCCCCCCTTTTCGCGGCTTCGCGGGGGGGGCCTTGTACTTCATTTTATTAGCAATACATAGGTCTTGCTTTGCAAACTGTCTCATTGCAGGTCTCCCTCATTACCGCCCCTAGAGGCGATGCCCTCCCCGCGAGGAAGCCCTCCCCGCGAGGATGCCCTCCTTGAGGATGCCCTCCCCGCGAGGAAGTGGGCCAGCCCCAACAAGTCCCTACAACGGAGCCTGCACTCCCGTAGGGCGGCTTACGATCAGCCCTCGTGGACTGAGGGTGTAAGCGGCAACCCGGTCACAGTGGCCGTGGTAACGAGTCACTTTGGGAGACTAGTCCCTTGCCCAAACACTCAAGCCCCGTCTTCGGGCACTTCCTCCTCCGGGAGTCGACGTTATTCCCGGCTCCCCGTTTTCACGGCGACCGGAAGATCGGCCCCTTGCGGCTTGATTGGATCTATCTTCCTCCTCCGGGAGTCGACGTTATTCCCGGCTCCCCGTCTTCACGGCGACCGGACGATTGGTCCCCAGCGACCTTATTCCTGGCTCCTCGTTCTCGCGGCGACCGGATGAATGCCTCCCAGAGACCCTATTCCTGGCTCCCCGTTCTCACGGTGACTGGACGATTTTCTCTCGGAGAAGTCGGATTTCTCGGGCATTTTCTTCCCCGAAGACCCTATTCCCGGCTCCCCGTTCTCACGGCGACCGGACGAATGTCTCCTAGGAAGCTCGCCTCTGGAAATCTCATCGGGTTCTCTTGGACATTCCTTCCGCTTGAGGCCTTATTCCCGGCTCCCCGTTCTCACGGCGACCGGACGATTATCTACCGGAAGGTCTTCTCCTTGAAAACCTCGCTTTAAAATTTTCTAACTTAGAAAATTTCCTATGCTACAGGTGACTTCCTTCCCGGGGGCCTTGTTACCCCCACAGCGCGCAGAGCTATTCTCTGGCCCGCTGTGGGCGGGGGGGATAAGGAACCCCCGGGTGTCGATCGCACCACCCACGAGGAAACTTAGCTCATCCTTGTCAAGATGAGTCGTCCAGACCATCCAAGAGGAAGAAAATAGAGGCAATGAAATGAAACGGCAACAGCTTTATTGATTAGCAAACCCGGAGGACATCTTCCCCCTCCGGTGGGCTTTGGAAACGATACAACCCGGGTTCTAACCCGGGGGATTCTCTAAGCCCTAAGGCTCCTACGCCTAATACTCCCGGAGGCTCTCCGCTAGCTCCCGGGTCAAGTCTCGGTACAACGCCCGCACGCGGCGCCGAGCGTCCCGGAGCACATCTTCAGGCCAAAACTCGTACCCCGCCGGTGGAAGTATCCGGAGGGGAGGGATCATCCGGAGCCCCGGTCGCGGAGGGGACAATTCGGCACGATGATTATCGAAGTTGTCCAAGTGCCACTCCGGACGCCACCTCAATCGGATCGGCTCCCGGACACTACCCTCGCCGCGATTCCCGGAGAGAAGGCTTAGCAAAATCAAAGCCGCTTGGGCGTCCCCCGGGGAGCCCCTCTCGGACCTTCGCCCGGGAGCAACCTCCCGGGAACCCTGGTAACAGTAAATTCAATTCAAAGACTTAGAAAAAATTCTAACTTCATTGCATTCAAATTGTTTATGTACAAGTGCCCGGGCTTCTTCTAAGAAGCTACCGGAATCAAAAAATCCTAAAACAAAAAAGGGCCCTAGCTAAGACCCGGGGGGAGGCTCATACATGTTCATTGGCGTCCTCCCCCCGGGGGGCTTCCTCCGAGGCCGGGGCTGGGGCGTCTCCCGCCGGAGGCGCCGGAGCCGGGAACCAAGCCCGGATGATCCGGTCGTAGAACCCTCCGGCGAGCTGCTCGACCTCCCGGCGCGAAGGCTCCAAGGAGTCCGGGAAGCTTCGGGGGATGCGGCCCCCGATCGCCCGGGGGCCGACCCCCCAGAACTCGACGAGCCCCGCAGCGGCCGCCACGACGGGGATCGCCCGACCCCGCGCCCGAACATCGGCAGCCTCCGGGATGGCGGAGACCTGTGCGTTAAGGAAACGCACAGCCTCCGCGGGGGTCGCCGGCGGCACCTCCCTGCTCCCGGAGCCGAGGCTTATGCCAAGGCCCTCGAGGGCCGTCCGAACGGAGCGGCCCTCGTCCGCCACCGCCCGGACGCTTGAGCTCTCGAGCTCACGAAGCGCCTCGTCCCTCGCCTTGGCCTCCTCCCGGAGGCGGGCGTTGATGGCCTCGGAAATATGAACCTGGGCCCGGACCCGGGTCAATTCCGCGAGCGCCTCATCGCGTTCCCGGAGGGCCTCCTCGCGCTGCCCTACGGAGGCTGCAGCCCGGGACCGTGATTTCTCATCGCCGTTCGTCACCGTCCGACCACCTTAGTTCCTGAAACCTCCACCACTGGATTCCTGTTGTCTTCGCTCACCTCCTAGACATAGTTGGCGAAGCAAAGCTCAAGAGGATCGATCAAACACTCAA